>OY728120.1:2101032434-2103532434 GCA_963277665.1 Viscum album
TTCCTGGAGAGTGATGGAAGAGCTATCAACTTTGCATCTTGATATGGGAGAAGTTGGGGGTAGAGGTTGTCTTTTCCAGATGACGGTGCAGTCATCCCTGATGCAGAAGGTGGAAGAGTCTCAATTGGGTGATCTAGAGGTGGATGTTTGGAGAGACAGAGTTGTATGTGGTGAGGCCCCTGATGGTTGGTCGGAGGACGAACAACATCGAGTGTTGTATCATGGAAGGCTTTTTGTTCCCTTGGCGATGCGCGAGACGGTTCTCCGAGAGTTCCATAGTTCACCCTTGGCGGTACATCCTGGTGTGACGAAGATGTACCGATCTTTGAGGAGTCGGTTTTGGTGGCATGGGCTGAAGCGTACAGTTTCAGAATGTGTGTCTCGATGTTTAGTCTGTCAGAAGGTGAAGGCCGAACACCGTGTTCCTGGTGGTCTTCTCCAGCACTTATAGATCCCTCAGTGGAAGTGGGAGGACATCTCAATAGACTTTGTTACAGGTTTACCTCGAGCTCCGGGAGGACATGATGCTATATGGGTGGTAGTGGATCGTTTAACTAAATCGGCCAACTTCATATCAATCAAGGAGTCGAGCTCAGTGGTGGTTTTGTCGAGGCAGTATCTGGAGGAGGTGGTGAGGCTTCACGGAGTTCCTAAGACGATCATTTCTGATCGAGATCCTCGTTTTACCTCGAGGGTGTGGAGAGGTCTCCAGCATGCTTTTGGCTCTCAACTGTGCCTTAGCACTGCTTTTCATCCTCAAACGGATGGTCAGACAGAGCGAACCATCCAGACTCTTGAAGACATGTTTCACTTTTGTGTTCTTGATTTTGGAGGTTCATGGACGAAGCAATTACCCTTGGTAGAGTTTACTTACAATAATAGCTTTCACTCGACCATCGGTATGGCACCGTTTGAAGCTTTGTATGGCCGGCCATGTCGTTCTCCGTTGTGCTGGACTGGGGTCGGAGAGTCCGCAATTCTCGGACCAGAACTAGTGCAGAATACAACAGAGATGGTTCAGGTGATTCGTGAGAGGATGAAGACAGCACAAGATCGTCAGAAATCTTATTCTGATCAAAGATGGAGACCCTTAGAGTTTAATGTTGTGGATCATGTGTTTCTAAAGGTGACTCCCCGTCGTGGGAAGCGAAGGTTTGGTCGTGGAAGTAAGATTTCTCCCCGGTTTGTTGGGCCTTTCAAGGTGTTAGCTCGTGTTGGAGCTGTGGTGTATCGAGTAGCACTTCCCCCTCATATGAGTCGGATACATAATGTTTTCCACGTATCACAGCTCCGTCGTTATCTTCATGATGAATCTCATGTTATCGATTAAGGAGAGATCGATATTGACGATGATGGAACATTCGAGGAGCGACCTGTGGAGATCCACGACCGCAAGGAGAAATTGTTGAGTGGGCGTTCTATCCCCTTAGTTCGTGTCTTGTGGCGACACAGTGGCATGGAGGAGACTACCTGGGAGCGTGAGTCACAGATACGTGCTCAGTACCCAGAGTTGTTTAATGTTTAACTCCTTTCATGTAATGATGTTTCCTCTCTGGTTAGACCTTTCATGTTTTATTTATGTACCTTTGATGTGATGTTGTGAATGAATTGTTTGTGTATGGATTGTTTGTTCCCGGATGTCAGAGTTTTGTTCCTGCTTTCGAACAACTCAGGGTGGTTTTCCACTGAGAGGTATCTTATGGGGTGGTTGTTCGGACCCCTCTTTTCATCTGGGTTGGTTTTTAATTCTCGAGGAAGAGAATGTTTTGAGAGGTATCTAATTTAATGGCCCGGACCTCTCCGGTCCATTACTTTGTGGAATTTTGGTGTTGGAGGTGTTCCGGGAGGTCAAGTGGACTTATCCCCAACACTATTCCAATTTTCTAGTTCTGTGAACAGTGTTTCCAGTTTTATGAACATTAACAGATCGGTCGGACAGATCGGTCTCACCGATCAGTTTCACAGATCGGTTTCACAGATTGGTGTGACAGATCAGTTTCACAGATCGGTTTCATAGATCGGTTTCCGAGATCAGTGTGACATATCAGTTTCACAGATCAGTTTCACAGATCGGTGTGAAAGATCAGTTTCACAGATCGGTTTCACAGATCGGTGTGACAGATCAGTTTCACATATCGGTTTCACATATCAGTGTGACAGATCGGTTTCACAGATCGGTGTGACAGATCCGTTTCACAGATCGGTTTCACAGATCGGTTTCATGTACAGTAACAGTGGGTGAACAGTGTTTCCAGACTCCTACAGTTTTGCCCCTTTTGACGTTTCCTTTGACGTAAAATACATTTAAAGCCTTATTTTAAGGGCTCTTAAGGCCGTTTAAAATACCATAAATCCTATATTAATTATTCCTATGGCTTGGAATGTTTTACTTGGTCAACCGTGTGGGTTAATGCGATCCGTTTTTAGTGTAGAATTAACCAGATCTTAAATCGTCGCCCATTAAATCTTAAAAAGGGACGAGATATCATTCTTCCTTGTTCTTTCCCTTTGTTCTCGATTAAGAGGAACTAGAACCTTTCAATCCTTTCCATAAGAGTTGCACCATCAACCTTTACTCCTAGGATCAGTTCCTCTCTGTTGGATGCAACCGAGCCGTGTCGATCAATCTTCGATATAAGAATCCTCCGGTGGATGCAGTTGTCACGAGGGGAGGATCGTGACCTGTTGTGTGGATAAAGGACGTCAAGAACTCTTCGATGTAGGGGATTAATGGCTTCTCTAATTGTATATGTGCAATTGTATAATTAGCATGATTTATCTCTTTGGATCACAATGAAATTGACCTAATTAAATACTTGAACCGGATTAAAAGAATTGGTTGATCGCATGCTGTTGCTTTATACCGTGATAACTGTTTGCCTCATGTTTTCCTAGATATAGTGATATCTATTTTTTCTTTGATTTGTTGTTCGTTCATGATAGAAATTGATAATGAACGTAAAGCTGGAATTAATTGTTAATTAATTGGCTAAAGATAAAGAGGCATGTAAATTAATCTTGTTATTGTCGTCGTTGTAGTTGTTCTAATTTGAGGATAATCAAATTAGGGAAGTAAGCATGGTTATTTAATTGTGACAGCTTGCTGATTAGGTATCCATGATTGGAACCTACGAATAAAAAATCTTCCCATTTCCATATGGATTAGAAAACAGATTATGTGGGAATTTCAAAAGGGTTCTGAGTTACCCGCTTGCTTGTAAGGCTGAATGCCTTGTGGTTTGGAGCTCTGAGTGCTCATTGTGTTTGAAGGCTGAATGCCTTGTTAAAGGGCCGAGAGCCCATTTTTTGATGTTTGTTTTCCTACTGCTTGTGCTGTGATGTGAGCCTGGATAGCTGTTGTGATATGTGGAGGAATGGAAACTTGTGGTTGTGGCAGCGGATGAGGCCTTGTGTGGCGAGATGCATCTGTTTATGCATATGGGTGTCGGGGAGGACACCAAGGGTGATGGTATGAGATGAATGTGATGGTTTGATGTTGGTGGTTTTGTTTGATTGTTTATATGCTTTACTTTTCCCCACTACTCAAGGAAGCTGGTCTTGATTACCCTCTTTCCGAAGGAGGCGAAGACACGCGGGGTATGCCACGTGCTTTCCGTGTTTAGCCTCCCGATGGAGGATGGGTCTATTCTCTTTCTATAGGCGGAAAAGACTCGACGGGTAGTATATTTACTCACCGTGTTGAGACTCCTTTTTGTTTAGAATCATAGGATGCTTTTCTAGAATCCCTGGGAATGTGGAAAAATAATTCGGTAAGGAATGATTGATTAAATGATTGTGTGCTTGTAGGATACCTAGTCTTTGATGTAGCAGACTGGAGTCTGAGAGACGTTAGCTGCAGTTGTATCTAAGACTAGGTAATGCCCATAGTGTGGATGTGAGTTACTTATATATTCTTTACTTTTTGTGTTTCTATACGCTACTCCACCCTGTCGGTAAGGGCAACTGACACCCCGAGGATTCTGAGCCCTGGGGGGGGGGGGTGTTTTCCCCAACATTCTGATGGGAGGTTGAATGGCTGACTACCCCCTTTGGCCCCGCTCTCTTCTCTTAGTAGATACTTGTTCCATGAGGCACAGCGGTTAGTTACCCCACATATGTGTGTAGAGGGCTGTAATGGCGTATGATTATTCACACACATATATTCTGGATATAGTATCCTACGGACTACTATAGGTGTAACGTGTATAGGCTATGATGGCTTGAGGACCCTTACTCTGCGTATGTGCTGTAATGGCTTGAGGTATTATACACAACGTATGATACAAGTTATGCGAGCTGTGGTGGCTCCCAGAAATTACCTGGTTACTTTTGGTTGTGAGGACGGTGTGGTGCTTCGCCCAGGTGTCTGCGGGCAAGCCTATGTGGTGCACGAGGTGCAGCTTGTGGAGCTTAGCCCAGGTGTCTGCGGGCAAGCCTTTGGAGAAAGATTCACAGGACGTATGTCGTTGGGGAAAAGCGGCAAACCAGTGGGGAAGTAGTAGCGGGGTACCCTTGATATTCTTTGATATATGATATATTCTTGTATGCGTTACTTGGTGAGAGTAGCCATGGTGAGGTTGGGAACATAGTATACATGTTTAGGTGACGAGTTAGTTTCACTTGTTGTTCACTGGGCTTTAGCATGCTTTCTTTACTTTTTCACGAGAGGCTTGGGGAGGATCCTACTATGTATACTGTTATACTCACCCTATGTATATATAAACTGTTTTTTCAGGTCACTTGGAGTAGTTTGGAGATCATGCTGGTTACTACTATCTTGCGGTTGGAGGAGGAGTTGTTCGGGCTTGTGGTCGCTGCCGTTTTACTTTCTTTTGGGTACTTTTAGTTTTCCCTTTCAGTTGTAGTACTTTTCCATGAAATTTCATATATGCACTTGGGTTTCTTTTATATTTCAGTTATGAGTTGGAGTTGGTTGGAGTCTATTCTATCTCTCTCTTCTGCATGTGTTCTCTTAGAGGGTAATGCCTCCCATTTGTGTGTGTATTATACGCTCAGTGCTAGTCGCCAACCCGGGGCCTACTGGAGGCGGGAATCGGGGGTCATTATCTCTCTTCTCACATTGCCGGCCCATGAGGGGTACACTTTGTGGGGAGGGGGTCGTGACAGGGGTACTGAGAACCTATCTGTGAGTTATGTTCCCAGTTACACTACTCTATTCCACCATGTTTCCACAAGACACTAACTATGGGGATAGAATGCACACACAACACCTTCTACTTGCAGTCGTGGATTTCCATAGGTTGCTCCTCAATGGATTCATCATCATCAACATTGATCTCTCACCAATCGATAATGTGAGAGTCATCATGATGATAATGACAGAGCTGCGATACATGGAAAGCATCATGTATCTGAATCATCTGTTGGGGAAGTGCTACTCGAAAGGCCCAACAAACTGGGGAGAAAGCTTGCTTCCACTGCCATACCTTCACTGCCCATGATGGGGAGTCAATTTTAAAAACAAATGATCCCCATATTTAAAATATAAGGGCCTCATTCTTTGATCAGCATATTATTTTTGACGATCTTGGACAATCCTCATCCTCTCACGAATCACCTAAACAATCTCTGTTTTATTATGTACTACTTCTGGTCCAAGAGTTGCTGACTCTCCGATCCCAGTCCAACACAACAAAGAACATCAGGGTCAGCCATAAAAGGCTTTAAATGGCACCATGCCGATGGTGGAGTAAAAACTATTATTTTAAGAGAACTCCACCAAGGGTAAGTGCCTCATACATGAACCTCCAAAAACAAGAACACAAGGTGTAAAATGTCTTCAAGAGTTTGGATGGTTCGCTCTGTCTGGCCATCTATTTGAGAGTGAAAAGAAGTGCTAAGGCATAACTGATAACCAAAACCATGTTGGGGACCTCTCCACACCCTGGAGGTACAATGAGGATCTCAATCAGAAATTATTTTCCTAGAGACTCCATGAAGTCTCACCACCTCCTCTAGATACTACCTTGACAAAACATCCACTGATCTTGACTCCTTGGTCACTAAAATTGGGCCGATTTTTTTAAAATATCCACTACCACTCAAATAGAATCATTTACTCTCAGAGATCGAGGTAAACCTATAAAAATGTCCATTGTGATGTCCTACCACATCCATTTAGGAATCTCTAATGGCTGGAGAAGACCACCAGGAATACAGTGTTCAGCTTTCACCTTCAACAGACTAATCATCGATATCAATTTATTTACCCGTTTAAAATATTTATTATTTCAATTACATTGTCATCAAGTGGGATTAGACATGCTAAAAATACAGTTTCACATAAATGAAAATAGAAGCAACAAATCCCCTACCTCGAAGAGTTCATGATGTTCTTTATACACACAATGGGTCCTGATCCTCCTCTCATGCCAACTGCATCCACCCAAGGATGACACTATATGTCTTATATCGAGGATTGATCAACACAGCATTGTTGTATCAAAACAAATTGGAACAGTTCCGAGGAGTAAATTTTGATGGTGCAACTCATATGGTATGGATTGAAAGGTTCTAGATTCTCATAGCTGAAAACAAAGAAGAAGAACAAAGGAGGATGATATCTTGTCCCTTTTGAATATTTAATGGGGCGACGGTTTAAGATATGCTTAATTCTCGATTAAAAGAGGATCACATTATCCCACTCAGTTTACCGAGTAAAAACATCCCGAGCCATATAAATAATTAATATAGTTTTTATGGTCTTTGAGTCATCCGTCTTAATTTTAGGGTTGCAATGTCACAGATGGTTCGTCATTCCAACACCGTATGAGGGAGATATGATGGATGCAAGATCCCATAATAATAATAATAATAATAATAATATTTGGTGGTTTGTGAACTCAATCCATGAACCATAATTTAATAAAACACATTATATTTGAATCGATCTAATTAATGACCGGATCACATCACCACTGACGAGAATTCAATCAGACGACGCAGGCGGGAGTTATGGTGGGCCGAAGATTTAATAACATTAAATCTAATAATTTACGGGCTTTTAGTGTACCTGAACAGAAAACTTAAAAAACACATCCAATATTGGACTCATAAATTGCGCCTCAAAGTCATGGTCACAAAATCGCTGACGGTTCATGAAGCTAAGGTCGCACGAGGAAGATACCGTGAAAAATTAGTTTTTCCAATGAAAATAATAATTACATTATTATAATATTTTTATTTTTATTTTTATTTAATATAATTCCTTAAATTATCACATTCAAAATCTACTCAAAAAATCTCATCAATTTTTTCTGCATCACCCCATTCCATCTCGATTGATTTCCTTTTTTTAGCTTTTTTATTTTATTGCTTCAAATTTTAAATCGTTATTTCTTTTAAACTATTTATCCCTCCAATATATTTCTCTCTTCCACAATTCCCTCATGCTCCAACAAAAGTGTATCCTCCCCTTGGTTGACTACTCTTTTAACATATTTATTTGATTTTAACATTAATGGCATTAATATCATAATGATTATTAAAAGTGAATAATTGATCAATCAGTCACACACAACTCTATTTCCACACATACTCCTTCCCCCCATGTGCTACTTGTGTGTGGTGTCCAAATCCACTCTCACATCAATGTTATTATTAATAAAAATAATAATAATAACACCCATCATTAATGTTCTAATATAATCCCATTAAATTAGATTACCATGGTTATTCTCATGTTAAATTGAAATCATTCCATTTAATTATTCATAAACTAAAATCCACCATTACCATTTATTATTTAATATAATAGTAATAAATACTCTTTGAATTTCGTCAACGGGTCACCATCATTATCGTTAATAATTGTTATTATTTTTGATGCCCGTTATTATCATATAATTACTCCCTCTCTCACACAAATTAAATCCTTCTCCCATGAAACTCACGCGACCTCTTCCTAACCATAATTTTCAGAAAGTAATGTACCGAAGATGTCCGGGCCATTACAAATTTGTTGAAGATGTGAATATTTTATAATTTTATATAATTTTTTCATTTATGGAATATATTTGATAGTTTTTATAGAGTTAATTTTTTTTGAATGATTTCATGATTTCATTGAGGGTTTATGATGATTAATATTCTTTTAGGAATGTTTTAGAATTTTTTCAGAGAATATTTTATCATGGTATTCATTTATTTGGTATTATATATTATGGGGCACATTTTTTTGGTTGATGATAAATATTAAATTTGATCTATGAAATAACATGTGTCCAAATTTTTTTAAATTTGGGGCTTGATGTAGTTCATATTTATTTTTGAGGATTATTATGGTTAAATATCAGTAAAATGGTTTATATATAACATTGGGAATTGTTTTTTATGTTTTAGATATTAATTTATTTTTTCATTATATTTACTTTTATATATAAGGGATTACTTGTGGGGATAATTTGGTTATGATTTATATATGGAGATCGATATAATGAATTATAACTCCTTTATAGATATTAGGATATGGTAAAATTTAATTTTAGTGCTTTAGTAATGGAAAATTGAGATCTATTGTTCATTTCAAGGAGTTATAAATGTGATATAATTGGAAACTAACGTAATCACCACCAAATTTATAAATTATTCTTATAAAATGGAAAAATTTCATGTATGTTTATTTACCACATTCTTGATAATTTCTTTAAGACAAAACAACAACGTTTCCAAATTTTATGTTTTAATCCAAAAGTGGTTTCTAAAGGTATGGGTATTAAACATAACCACAAACATTCAATGATATTTCTTATTATACATTCCGTAAATATATTTTATCAATTATGAAATAATCAATTAAATGTACAAAATATAAGTTATTGTTGTTATCTTGTTGGAATAACCATTATCGACCACATATCAATCTCACTGGAAATAAAAACATCACTAATACTTATATGTGCACTACAACCTCAATGATGTGATTCATTTTTTTTTCATCACTATATCACATTGATGGTAGTAATTTCTAATTTATTGAATATATTAAAAATTTATGATATTTTTATATTTTTTATAGTCTAATTGTTATTTACTTTTCATTCATTACATCAATAAAAAATTGATAACAACACATGTGAGTATGTATAGACTACTATCTCCATGAATTGACAGAATTGATTTTAGGTCATCAAAAAATATGAATGGTTATAAAATTGAATATAATTAATAAATTTAAAATATATTACATGAATAATTTTAGGATGATGATGGAGAAATGATCATATTGAAGGGACAATATTTTTTAAAATGAAACAAACTTTATAATTG
This sequence comes from Viscum album, assembly GCA_963277665.1. Lineage (NCBI taxonomy): Eukaryota > Viridiplantae > Streptophyta > Magnoliopsida > Santalales > Viscaceae > Viscum > Viscum album. The sequence continues at coordinate 2,101,041,723 of OY728120.1, forward strand.
TTTTTTAACACTCTAAATGATGAAGATAATGTATACATAAAAATGATTCTGTAAAAATATGTTATAATTAAACCATTACTTTTGTAATAATAACTAATATTTCCCTATAACAAATTTATACTAAAAAAATTATTGTTTATAAGGATTTAATTTTCATGTAGCATGATGTGACATTATGATAGGGTTCTTCATATAAATATTGTTTCATTGATTCGTTGTTGGTGGTATAAACATATTAGTCTATATGAGGATTATATACATCCAATTTAATGTGTTATATTTTTTGACAAGATTATGGAAACACCCCCTTTATTGATATAATATAAAAACAAAAATTGTTGAGTTGGATAAGAGGAAACCCATTAAATAAATAGTAGAAAAAACATTGAAAATGATATTACCGAAGGGATGAAAGAAAAATCAACTGACAGAAGGAATGAAATGTCAAGATAAGGGAAAAAAATTTATTTCCCCTCAGAATGATAAGGATATAGTGAAATGGGTTAGGGAGAAAGAGTCACCCCTACTCTCCAATGAATTGCACCATGATGGCAGTACCACCAGGTAGAGAACCCTTCCCACGAACATTGAAATTTGGAGGGAGGACCTGATGATAGATTCCATCACATTAATCTCTCTTTTGAGCCTCCCAGCTAATAGTGATTTTGAATAACTCATAGCATTTCATCCTGATGCAATACTATCTGAAGACCAAAATTACTGAATAGAATCAAATATAGGCACCCATCTATGAAACATTGAGGAACGAAAACTATATTATGGGTTTCAACACACCCATCCCTCAAAAGTGAACTTCCACACTACAATACAAGAAAGATGTGATGCATCCAAATGTTATGAAACAAATTCCAGTAACCCTAGAGTCATCTTCTACACTTCAAACAACCATATGACACAAAAACATTCAAACAACAGAAAATAATGTTAACAAAGACAATACCCAACAAGAATCATCACTAATCCGCATCATCATCCATCAATTGAATCCAAACATCCATGGAATTAGTGACGCCTAGGACCAACAAACGCGATACTTGAAATCATTCTATATAGGTACCCACAAATCATTATTCCTCTAGGAATGAACCATAATAATATCTATGTATTAAAATGATGATATCTACACGCCACGTAATCACAAATCTTCACCATCCAAGAGTGATGTTGGCCGAACTCCAAACAATGAGAAGGACACCGACTAAAATATGAATGTCATCGCATTGTGAAAATTCCCCACTCTAGAAATAAATTGACCAGGGGTGCGCAAATCATAGATGAAATGAGGAAGAAGAATCACATCACGGATACACTTGATTTTCAAACCACCTCACTTCTAGTGATAACAAGTGTGGAGTAGAAACCAACTTGTACACATAAAAACATGTAATAGGGTCTAGATCCGGGTAGATCTGTGAGAATGGATGGAGAAGAACCGCCAAGACATCAAAATCCACAAACATCATGAGAGGAGGAATTAATCGACGCATACAACTGAAAGGTAGAAATAATTAGTTTAAAAGATTATATGAGATAGAAACTAAGAAGAGAAGAAATGAGTTAGTGGATGGAAGACCCAAGACATCAATGTTTCATTCGATGTTCTATCTATCAATGTGGGTATGATTCCAAAATTAACAAATCTTTATGGGTTAATGTTAATTTGAAATATCATTTCATGATCATCTATACTAAATACAAATTGAGTTAAAATTCATATAAATCATATATATAAACATATATTATTTATTCTACAATTTCACATCCAATATTATACAATTATTAATTCCATTTTTTCTCAGTTTATTGCATAAAATTATTGAGAAATGTTTTTCAATAAAAAGTGAAAATCATTTTATCTATCATTGAAGAACTATTTCGTCCATGTTTATACTCGTAAAAATTGATCTATAAAATTACATATATTCATATTAATTTTTTCAAATTGGTAATTTCCACTACAAATGAATGTATTTATAATGAATTTAAACAGAATGTTTCTAAATGATTTCTGTAAAAAAAATCATTATAAAAAATGTGGGAATGATATTTGTTCATGTAACTTATATTGAAATAAAATATTTTCATGCCACTATAACCATTATTTTATTTATTTATTTCTTTAAAATATACAATGTTTATTTTTATGGTACATTATATTCACAATATCTTCTTAATTTCTACTTAAAATTTTTAGATATGAAAAATATATTAGATTAAATTTTCATAAAAATGGACCAATGATATTTTAATGTTATTTTTAATCTAGGTAATAATTTTTTATGGGTTATTACATTTCAATAGGGATATTATATTATAATACCATCCAATTCCATTCCCTAGATAGATTATATTAATGATGTTTTAATGATTTTTCTATGTAATCCATAACATTTTCATGGAAAATGGTATGATAAAATTTTTGTTACAGAAATTTCTATTCAATGAGTTATGATATAATGATATGATAAATTTCATATATTCATGTGGAAGAAATATATACAATAGTCATTTTTAATAATTATAAATCCCTCTAATTCATTTTAAAAGGTCATATGTCTCATTATATATTCATGAGAAATTTGTTAATGTGCTTGATCCACTATAGGAAACAAGTAGGGATTCATGATTCAATATGACATGTGATGGTGGTTGTAAATTCAGATATTATAATATATAAGAAGGATTTGGTGACTCTTGAAGTATTATGATATTATGGTATTGGTTGATAATCATGACATATTGATATGGTTTCACTGCCTATGATGTTTATACACTCCTATAACATGATAAAATGATTATGATTTGACCACATGGATCATGGATGAATTTAAATGATTCCCCAATCATTTAAAATTTATTTATATTTTGTCTCAAATCATGATGATCATCTATGAGTCATGGGGACTTATTTTTTACTCATAATCATGGGTTCTTATATAATTATTCTAATGATATGTAAATAGATGATATTTGAATGATTTATCCCATGTTTCTTTTTACTGGGTATCTAATATCACCATTTGATATGTTTTATTTTACATAAATATAAAGATATATTTTTAAAGGGGAATTTGAAATATGTGTACTATGTGAGATGCACTTTTTGGGAGATGTTAATTGTCATTCCTGAAATAAGATGATTCTGAATCATGTCTCCAAAGATAGTCAACCTATAATTATTTTTTCATGTAAAATTTGTTATGTATGGAATTTTCATCTAAATGTCTTAATATTTATGTTATAAATTATCTGATCATCTCCATTGTAATAAAAAACGAATTAATTATTTTTTCACACCTGAGGTAAGAAATAATTATAAAACCCCTATGGATTTTATAGGTATGGGACATGATTTCGATGCTTCGTTAATGTGGAAATGGATTGGTTTTACTAGAAAATATATAACCATATAGATTTTTAAATTTTGATACAGCGATGGCATAAAAGCATTATGGGGAACAATTCTGGAAGGGGAGCATTGGATGTTAAAAGGAATATAATTGGATAATGGTTAGTGGTCCTAAGACTGAAAACATAAATAAACACTCCTTTAAGATATTTTTTGGATAAATAACATTTTCATTATGAACTATTATGACCTAATTAAATATATGATTATTAAAAATGACCTAGGTTTCATTTAATGAATCAATGATTGAAAGGAAGTCTTCAAAATTTATACATTCCAATATTATTTTAATTATTATGAAATTTATCATTATGATTTTTTTCCACAGTCATTTTTTTGTTATTGTTATTAGATAGAACTTAGTTGAATAGTTTTAATAATAAATATAATAAATGATGGAATTATTTTCCTCCCTTTAAAAATTTTAATAGGAGATGGAATGAAGAACATTATGATCATTATGAATAATATATCTCAATAAATGATTGACAACCATAAATTGTCTGAGTTTCCTAATAGACATAATATGATTAAAATAGAATTGCATGGTAGCTCTGCTTATGAAGATGACTGTTAAAAGAAGATTTTTCATTTTATATGTTGATAATATGAGATGATTAACTGGATTATATATCTAAAATGAATGAAATTATGTTGTATGGGGAAAAAATAAAGTAAAGGGTCTTATTTACATGGAAAAATGGAATTTTTAGTTATAATTGTCGATGAAAATAATAGTTTTCATAATGAATAATCAATATAAAAATGTTTTCAATATAAAAATTCTTTCCATATAGGAAGTCAATTTCATAAGGTGAATGATATAATAGTAGACTATAATGGTTATACAATTTTTTTTTACTATTGATGATGAGGTGAATATGCATGATATATCAATGGAATGATGAATTAAGAAATCAGAAAATAATTAAGTGTTAATGTTTTTATATGCATTTTGAATTATTGAAGTGTTTTTGTGTTGGGATTTTAAAATTATGTGTAAAAGTTTATTGTCAAAGATACTAAAGTTATAAGAATCCTAAAACATCCACTTATTTTTCAATAATGGTTTTGATTGATGGATTACCAGTAATATATTAAATTACACGGATAATATGGAAATTTGATTTAGTGGTGAGAAGATATTTTTTTAAAACAAATGATTGTAGGGTAATTTATCATTAATATGTTATTGCTGATGAGATAACAAATTTTTTAATATGATGAGTTTATTGATATTGATAATGTAATTATTATAGTATTTATAATCATAAAATTTGATAAAGTTTTGTGGAAAATGTGATTTATTTTGATCTTTATTTCATGTTTTTTATTTATAACAATAATTGGATTGTTTATATAGAATTATCATTTATTAGAATTATATTTTTATGGAGATTTTATTTTTATTATAGATATTTTAGGAATGTGTTATCATGTTTTAATAGAATATTTGATCATTAAATTCATTTTTTTTAATTCACATTATAATTTTATTTTTTGTATTGTGATAAATCATAATGAAAATATAGGAAAAATCATGTTATCTAAATTTTCATATTTTTTTTGTTTTTAATTTGGTAATTTTTATATCTGGAGTGTTTTATTATTAAATATTTATTTAATTGTTTGATAAGGTATTTGGGATTTGTTTATTAGGATTTATGAGTTAATATAATATCTCTACATAAGATTATTTATCAATATATGATAAATTGTGTGGAATATTTTAGTTTTGTTAAAATTAAAGAGATATAATAAATGAATTATCATTATTTTAACGATTTTATGGTCCATTGAATTTATATTATAGTGCATCATGACAAAAACATCAATATTGAATATTAATTATTTAGATTAAGGGTTGTCAAATATTTAGAAATTGATCAAAGAATAACCATTGGATGAAATTATTCATCTAAAATTGTATGTAATTAGGTATGTATAGTTTATTTATATCTCTATTTGATAGTAAATTAATACCTAAATTTTCTTAAAATAATATTGAAATAAATATTTGAACATTTTACCATAGTTTTTCTTGAATTCATAGAATTCAGAAAATAGTAATTTGTTTAGGTTTTGTGATTCAATTAATAGTCTCGAGATCATGTTTTATATAACCCTATTTTTTCATAATATGTTTTTTTTTCTTTGGAATGTCCATATATAAATTTCCAACTTGGTTTATACTTATACAAGAACCAAATTATAAAAATATTATTATTTAAATGTGACAATTGTAACAAAACCAGTAAATATTCATTATTAATAAGAGTAAAAAAATGAGAAAAAAATATATAACTTATTTTTAAAATGAAAACTTTATTATTAATCAACAAAAAATAATTTCTTAATTTTTAGTAATGTAATCATAACAGTAATAGTTTTTCAAAAAAAAATTATTTTGATCATGAAAATTAAAATTACATAATTGAATTTTTATAAATTTTATTTTCATAAATGAATTTATTTATTATAATTAAAATATCAATAATATCATGGGGATAATAATTTGAATTTTTCTACAAACATTTAATTTTCAATGTATAGATATAAAGTTTATTAATTGAGATGTATTTAATTAAATAATCTAATTTAAATGCATAATTAAGTATATAATTTTATCATATAGTAATGTAAGTATGCATTGATTAAATATAATATAAATAATTACTTATATATTTATAATTATATTTTTATTTTTTATAGTTTCATTTTATTTCATAGAAACACATTTTTCTGAAAACTGTTTTTCATAATTTTTTAAATAAAATTATTAACATTTATTTTCTTTTATTATAGAAATATAATAATGAAATATTGAATAAATAATTGGAATAATGAGGCTCTATGTTTTTAAATATGACAATTTTATTTTTTATCATTATTAATAGTAACCGTGTCAAGGATTATTTGCCTCCATAAAGGTGAAATAAGTAAATATTGATTAAATTTTGTGTATAATGCATTAAAATTTCTACCGCACGTGTCATTAAACTTTTGTATGAGTTTATTTCAAAAATGATAATCTAATTTTATAACATATGGAAATTTGGTATTATTGCTATTTTATATTGGAAATAATATTATTTTAATTGAAGAATAAATTTAAAATTCCACTCACATTGTTTTAATATCACAATTATTTTTTAATTTGGATATGAGTATGTTATGGTAAGATATAAATGATTATCATAATTATTAATGAAATAATTCTATCCTGGTAAATTACATATTTTATGTTATGCTATAATCAACATTAATTACAACATCCCGTAATATTAATACAGAGATATTACATATATTTAGATGAATATTCATCTCATCATAGAAAAGTCATGTCAAGAATAATATAGGTCTAACGAATTTGGAATTTTAGACATATAAACAACTAGTTCAATGTATCACATCATAAATCAGACTATGTTCATTACAAATAGATCCCTTATGAAATATTTCTCACAAAATACATGTCTTTATAACATAGTGATAATGACACATAATAATGTGTGAGTATATAAGAAAAGTGTAAACAAGGGAAATATGAAGGAAAACATGAGTATAACTTGAAACTAATAGTATGAGAACATGATAATAAGATTTTAGAATCAAACCTTTTATTTCGTATATCATTATCTTGTGTTGTGAAATAATTATTGAAAGATCATAAGAGATGATTCAACAAGGAATTATAGAACATGATTCATTGGAGCATAACATTGTAAAAAGATATATGATTATGGAATTCACATTATCATAGAGAATAATTTATGTATTATTAAAATATCACTTATGATAATTTTTTATTGTAATAGGTTCACTCACCAAACCATCATGTTAGTCATGGTTCAAAACTAATACAATAATAGAATATATAGTCTCTTTCTAATTAGGGCTCACACCCCATACAAATATTTTTATCTCATGAGATAAAATCATTATTAAATATATTATAGTTATATATAAATATGGTTCAACCCATAACCTAATGAAAATCATAAATATGTGTTAAAAAATATCATAAACCAATTATTATTTTATAATTCATGAAAATTAAAGGGTTTCATAGGGATTTAATCATAAAATAATATGTGGAAAAGAAACTAGATTCATAATCTTTTCATAAATTCATCCTTGCATAACCCGTGGAAAAGGAATTGGATTGGTAAAAATCATGTTATGAAATATATGAACCATCCAAAGATTTAACTAGGATGGTATCCTTGTATAATATCCCTTGTATATCTGAATTGAAAATAAGATTTTTTTTATTTTATGAATACAATTACTACTACATGATAATTAAAACATTCTAGAATAATATACCATTTTCACATTGAAAATAAATTTTCATAAAATATAATTTCGTAATTTTTTTATCAAAATCATTGAAAATATACTTGGAAACTAATAATTTATTCATTATAGTATTGGGTTTTCATGAATTAGAACAATTAAACTCATGTTATATATGTGAAAGGAAAACATTCCATTTAAACTTTTGTAAAATTTATTAAAATACCCCTGTAAGAAATAGAAAAGTGGATTTAATTTAAACCACCTTGTAAAAAATCAATCATGGGAATAAATTACCTTAAAAATATTTGTAAAATTTTAAAAACATTCATTAAATAGTTTTTAGAAAACATTGACATAGAAGAAAATTGAGTATCGACCAATGAAGGTAATGAATCTAATTTACCCTATAATAATATTTTTGGTATTATCAACAATTATTTTTAGTTAAATTAATTTAAATCACTTATTTTGATGAAATAAAAATATTTGTTATATATTAATGAGCTTCTTGGGATTTATATCATTAATTTTTTTTCAATCTAATCATAATCATATGTGTCATGATAAACAAGAAATTTTGATATAAAAGTAAAACATCATCAGTAAAAATTAAATTGTATACCCTTGGAATGTTATAATTATATATAGACAATAAAATACAAATTAATTTCAAAATAATTATCACAAAACCCTTTCATTTGTATTATATATACAAAATAAAAAATAATTTTGGAATATGGAATTTTTCTCACAAAAATAAAAGATAGATGGAAATACTAACCTTAGTGGAACGACATCCTTCAAGTGATTTTTAACCATAGGTAAAAAATATAAATTTATTATAAATATGTTACATATTAATATTTATATATATAATTCCATATTTTTATTTATTATAACATTGAATAAACCTTTTATTATTTATAAGAAAACATTATTCCTTGTTAGAACTGCATCATTTTTTTTCCTATCTTGTTTGGTAGTTATAAATTGTAAAGTTTAATCTAGGTTACATAATCTAAAAAAATTATAATGAAATAAAAAATATAATAACTATATATTTTTATATATTTAAATATATCCTTAAAATCTAGTGGTATAAAATTGAATTATATTGTTAATGGAGATAGTAGGATGTACTAAGAATGAACATTTTGTCACTATTTATTAGATGAATGGAAAGAAATGTATTTAATAACTCAACACTAATGTATAATTATTAAATAATATATATCATTTATATTAATTATATACTACATGATTTCCATTAATTTAAAATAGAAATGAAAAAAATTAAAATGCTTCATTGAGGTCGCAATCCACATGTACACACGACCAAAATTATTGTTTTATAAAAAATGGGATTTAATATGGTAGACACAATTTTATAATTAATAAAGTATAATTATATATTATTTATTAATTATAAAAATTAAACCCATTATAATAACCATCCTTGAAATATGGTGGTTTAAAATGAATTTTGTCACTCTACGGAGACAATTAGGAATACATATTCATGAATAATACTATCACATCCCATTTAATGGAATTTAGGTTAACAAAATTGTTATAATAAAAATAGTAATTTTTTTTAATATTTTATATTAAAAAATTATTATTTTTTAATAATATATATGATTTATAGGTGGAATAAAAAGTAGTCAAATGAAAATGATCAGTTAAGGTAATTATGTTTTCATTGAAATAATTCATTTAAATCTCATATTAACGATACATGTCATGGAATTTTTAAAATACCTGATTCCATTGAATATTTATATTCAATTTTTTAATTTTTTTAGGTTGGGTATGGTGGAGCTGCATTGCTCAAATTTTGTGATGATGTGATGGGAGGAGGTTCCCTTTTATAGTTTGGTTGTTTGGGGATATTTAGAGTTTCTTAAAAGATTAAAATAATTCAAAGACATTATCAATAAAAATTATTCAAAATTGATTTTTATATGAAGATAATATAGTATTGGGTATAAATAAAATCAATATAAATAATTTTATAGTTTTATGTGGTTTTTTAAAATTTATTTTATTATTTAACCACATAGTAAACACATTTAAACATTAACTACAGTAACAAAATTATCATTCCTACAGGGTTGTAATTTTTTATATAAGATGGAAATTAGATCATAAATTATTTCCTCCCTAAAATATAGTCCAATACACCATTCCCTATTTGATTTTTTTTATTATTTATAAATAAATTACCAAAATAAAATTTTTATAAAAATCTATAATGTTAATTTTTACAATAATCATTTAATTTGACGAAAAATATATAAATAAAATATATTAACTGTAATATATTCCTCTAAAAATACAATAATATTATAGGTTTATCTATAAAATTATTGCAACACACTAAATAATTAAAATTTTATTACTATTAATATTTTAAAGAATAATTATAATTTTATTATGTTAATAAATGGTGCATTTTCATTGGGCAAGAATTTAATGTAATTAATTATTCTAAAAAATTATAAATTACCCATCATAAAATATATAAAATATTTATACAAAAGATGATAGATTATATTCATTGATTGGAGGTTCTCTTCCCTATATGACCAAATAGTATTTATTAAAAACTAAAAGAGTGATGTTTTTTATTTTTCAATGATTTGAATATTTTATATTGTATTTTCATAGACATGTGGTTATTTTGAAAAATAAATATTAAGAATATGGTTATATGGGTTGAATTAAAATACCTCCCTAATTAATTTAATTGAAAAATTATTTCCCTATCATTTAATTTTAACCTTGATCAACATGATTTACCCATTATTAAGGTGATAATGTATACAATCTATACGATTCATTTTGACAAAAAATGAAATTAACCAATTTAAAAAATGTGGACAACCTAATTTCAAATATGTCTTCCATTTTTACAAATTTAATTTATGTAATTTTGTTAATATAATTTTTAAACGTATTTTGAAATTTTACATAAAAACCAAATTTTTTTTAAAAAAATCATAAATGATTGTTTATTATTATCCATTTACAAAAATAATATTAAAATAATATTAAAAAATTATATGGAATATATATAATATAAATTTCATTAAAATCACTCAAAAATGGTGAATGATTTTATTTATTGAGATAGAAAAAATTGGGAACATAAAATAATTTAGAGATATATTTCATTTACATTCAACAAATTTTTATTTTTTTATCTAATTTTTCCCAAAATATTCATGAAAATATTATAATTTATTTATTTTTTTCTATACCCTTGAATATATTTTTGTGGTGATTACTATCCCATTATATATTTTTTTTATATTTTGGTTTGTTTAAGATATTTGTTCTGAGTAGGAAACTACTAGAAAATAAATTATATGTGACATATCAATTGCAACGAGAAAATTACCCATCAAAAATAGTATCTCCTATGAAATTAATAGTGATGAACTAAATTTTAAATTGAAAATGAAAATTAATTGTGACATAATAATGAATATATTGATAATAATATTAGTGGTAATTCCCCCATCCCACCACCCAATGTATTTACAACTAGCATTTGAGATAGATAGAGAAATTTCTCACAAATTCCCATTAGCTCCATTATATATTCGATGAAAATTAACATTTATCAAAAATAGTAGTGAACAAAAAACTATTTCTAACATATTTAATTCCTCCACAATTTCATCATCACAAAAAAAATCCATTACTTTAACCCACACGACCCTTCCTCCTCCTTATATACTCCTTTTTCTCCAGTACAGTAGATATGAAATTCCACTAAACTGCCTTAGACTCTATTCTTCTTCTTCAAATTCCAGTTATGCTATTTTTAAAGTATTTTCAATTTGAATCTCATTGTGATAGGTTCCTCTTCCATTTATTTTCATTAGTTATGAATTTCATATCTTGTATTACATTCATTTTTATTTTTATCTATTCCATGATTTAATGGTCAATATATTTATCTAATTATCTATTTATCAGTTTTATCGTGCGTGATAGTTTATCTATTTAAAATCATGTATAATTTTTTTTCTTCTTATATATATTAATAAATTTTTTAAATTTTTAGGGTTTCCAGATCTTATATTTAGGATTGATAAAATTTTTTATTCAATACTTTATTGTTAATTTGGTACGAAAAATTTATTTTAATTAATTTCTTTTTATTTTTATAATATTTTAGTTTTTTTTGTATATATATTAATATATATATTTACTTGTCAATTATTATAAATAATATATTTAAAAAACATGTGTGATAACATGTATATATGTATAAATATTAAAATATATATGAACATGAATATGTGATTTTATAAATATTGATGTAAACATATGATTATATAAACATATGATAATATATATGTGTGTGTGTTGTGTGTGTATGTTTGTGTTTATAAACATGTTTGATTTTATATATGATTATATATATATATCTCTTAATAATTATATAAATATGTGTGATTATATTTTAATTTACGTATATATTAATTTGATATTTAAATTGGTTTAAAAAATTGACATAATATAGTAGATGTATTTATATTAATTATATAATCATTAAATATATATATATATATATATAATACAATAAGAATATAAATATGATAAATTGAAAAAAAATGTTTTATATTTTTAATATATATATATATATATTAACATTTGAATATATATATATATGTGAATTTTAAAAAAAATTAATCTTTTTGACAAATATGTGAACACACACTTATATATATATTTTTTCAATAATATATTAACATGTGTATTTAAATAATTTTTTAGTCTGTCATAAGGAGTTGTGAAAATTTGCAACATAATTCAAAGCCCATCGCAAACAATTTTGACTAGAGAACATTTTGAAACGGAATTAATTTTCTTGCAAATACAATATCAAAAAATGAATCTTGTTTTAATAGCGCATGTGCATGTATATATGTGTAAATATTTGTTATGATAATTTGATTCTAAAAGTGTACTAATATATTTTAGGTTAAAAGATTTGATTATGAAATTATGTAATATATACACATTTATATATATATATATATATCATTAAAAATAAATAGAACTGATTGGTTTTTTAATAACGATGAGATATTAATTTAACGAAACCATTTTAATGAAAGGTTATTTATATGAATTTATTTATAAAAAATAAAAAAAAATAATGAAAAAAATTGAAAATTGAAAATATTAAATATTTTTTAAAAACATAGTTAATAATAATTTATGTAAATTTTGGTAATTGTCTTTAAATATTTATAACAATTCTATAGAATTATTGTAAATTCGTAAAAAATATTATTTATGAAAATGTAATATTAATTTAAATAATTAGTAAAAATCAATAAATGATTTATAATATGAAATAACTAATGATTGTATATTATAAATAATGTGTTAATATTAGTGACAATTACAAAATAATTTTTTTAAAAAAAATTATAATAAAATATAACAACTTTTTTATAAATTTATAAAAATCCATATAAATATTGTATTAATTAAAATAATTAGTATTAATCATTTATATAAATTTTGTAAAAACACCACAGTCATAGAACTATTAAAATGTTTATAAGGTAAAAAAATTAATTCAGTATAATTATGACATTAAATTAATTATAAATCTAAAAATAAGATCATAAATTTATTTATATATATAATAATTTCAATGTAATACATTTTTTTGAAAAACAAAATTAACCATATCTAAAAAAATTATATATATAGGAATATATGTTTATATTAATTTTTCAGTTTTATGTATGTTTAAAAATGAGTTAAAATATATTTGTTGTATATATATTAATTCATAAATTGTTATATATACATAGTATATTTTAAATTATGAATATTATATTACCGAAATTAATAATAATCACTACAAAATTTATAATAATTTAAATAATTTATGAAATTGAAAAAATAATAATCATTACATAACAAAATTTTAATAATGAACTTTCAATAATAATTTAAGAAAATCTTATATATGTATATATATAATCAATACATAATTTATAATAAATTTAATTTTTAATAATAATAATTATGTAATAATAAGTATATAATTTATATATTTTTTAATAAACATTAGTAAATTAATAAAAATAATAATTACATAATTAATATTATTCATTACATTATTTATAATAAATTTTGATATATATCTATATATTATAAATATTAATTAAATAATAACTATTTAATATAAATGTTTAATTAAATAAATTAATCCGTATTAATAATTTTTATAAATACTTTAATACATATATATAATTATTATTTTTTTCAATCAGAATATCCTTCAAAAAATAATTGCACGGGTCGCCATGAGATAAATATTAAGGATGTCAAAGATAATCAGTTGTCATTTTTTAATCAACCCCACCTGGGATTTGGTGGTTATGGTGTCTGATGAGTTATAGATGAAGACCAATACAGAGGTCATTAATATGTTCTGCTAAATTGTGATGTGATTACATGATTTGTGCAGTATGTAATACTTTTTATTATTTTTAATAAATATTTATGATACTTATCTTTATTTACAATGACATTTATGTAGAATACCTGATACCAATTTCAAAAATAATTATACAATCTACATCTGTTGCACATGAAAATTTTCAGAAATAAAGTTTTTCATTTTTGTATCAAAGACTAGAAATATTTGTTTCTTTCGAATGAATATTAGATCAATATTTAAACGATATCTATTATTAATAAATTTGTTTATTTACAGGTATCACAACCTGAAAAAAATTGATATTATACTAAACAAACTCCATCAAAATAGGTAAAATCTTATAATGGTTATGTGGTTAATGGATTTCAATTCCATACATGCATACATGTAGACTCAAAGAAATCAATTAATATTGGTGTTTATATTAAAAGATACCGACATAAGGAATGTAATGTTAAATATTATGGTATACTAGATGAAATAATTGAGTTATGTTATATATGACCAAATTATGTTATAATTATTAAATTTCATTGGTTTGATACTAATCAGGGGTTGCGAGTTCATCCATGACACGTTTTAGTTGAAATTAAATATAATATTTTTCTTGCTTCAAGTTGACCATTTATGTTGGAAGATAAAACCAATCATGTTTTCTATAAAAAAAAATTTAATGCTTTGAAATTTTTTTAGGACTAGTGGAGTTTAATAAAAATGATATTATATGAAAATCAGTTTATTGAAAATTATAATGGTTCCGTGGAAGTGAAATATATTGAGAATATTCATGAAACATCAGAAAAATATATATATCACTCGACAGGATATAGATATTGATGATGGGCATCCCAGTTAGGGAAAGATGATAATGATAAGGTTGATTAAATTATAAGGGAGGATAAAACTAAAATTCATATAGATGTAGACAATGATGAAGAAGAAGAAGAAGACATTTTTGTTAGTTAAAATGGCGATGATGATAAATATAGATGTATTATATCAAGGTATTTGGATACAGTTAATTGTTATATTCTGATTTTTACTAGTTTTCTAAATTGAATATTTTTATAAACAATATATAATAATAACATTATTATATTCTGAAATTTTATAGTTTTTTATATTTCAAATTTTTATTTTCATTATCTAACTTTTGGGGATATTAATTTTATATATTTGAAATGATCCTAACTCTCTATTATGTTCTCTCATTGATGTTATAATTCATACTGATGAGCCCAATTCAGAATCTCCTCCTATTACTAGTGTTCCTACTAGGAGGGGCACGATCTTTATTGATTACTAATTTTAGATCCTATTCCAAATTGATGACCATCTATTTATTTTGATCATTGTTTAGAGAGTTATTTTTAATAGTTTATGTTATTTAGTTTATATTAACTAATTGTATTAATTTTTTTTATAATTTTATGATTATATATTTTTCATATTTTTCATTGTTCATCGCATTTAGGCTTTGAGAGCGGTAGTTCCATTATGAGAAATTGTTTTTCCTTTCCATTTGTGACATCAGAACTGGAACCAATCATCATGCGTGACTAGATTTTGTCCATTGGATTGTAGATTATTAAACAATACTTAATTTTATGAAAAATATTTTATTACAAACATTATATTTTTATTTCATTGATGAATTAATTTTTCATAATTTTTTAAGTCATATAGGTCCTATCAGAGAGGCATGGATACTAATATAAATTAGAGCTTTTGTCATTTTCTATAGAACATTGAATATGTGAGCAATGTATAAATCATGGGATACCGTTTTTGATTTGTCTTATGTCTCCCATAATCTTGTCTATATATCGCCTCTGATATGGGATAGTATATGCTCTATCAGGCTAGGTGGGGTTTTTAAGAGGAGATCATTACCAAGAAGTCATAGTCCGAGGAGAGAAGAGGACACCCATAGGGTGAGGAGTAAAAAATATGGCATACACAGATGACATATGGTATGTGATATTATTTATTAATGTATATCTATTTTAATTATAACATGTTCTTTATATTATATAGGCCTCTACTGACCAATCTATATTGGAGTTTGAAGTCTATAAAAAGATTTATAATAACACCTATGTGATATTATGGATCTTCTTTGATGGAATCATTGAGCGTGAAGGGATATCATTCAGAGTTTTTCAATAATGTCGTCATACACATCATAGGATGTGGAGTGTTTGCGATCTAAGGATGAGATAATATGACTTATGTAGAAGGAGATGATGTAGGTTCATTTGATGTGGTGTCCGAGATATAAGAATATTCTAGAGTATATGAAATAACATAGATGTGTCCTTGGTAAGGTGTTCTGTCACCCATGTCCTTCGCTTTATCATCCCCCCAGTTCCATCGAGTTATCCTCTTCAATCAGAAAATATTTAAGGGTTTATGATTTTTTATTTCATTTATTTGTTAATTTGGTATAGACATTATTTTATTTAATAATTGATTTATTAAATTTATGTCATTATTTAACATGTTTTATATTGTATACCTCTATTTCAATATTAGTAAATTAATTAATTTTACTAATTTTTTACAAATTTTAATGAACTTTAGGTTTTTTTATTACTCATAAATATATATGTTGTTTTTATTATTATTCTATATGTTGAATATGTAAATTAATTACAATAATTACAATTAATTTTTTATATATTTACCTTTAAATTAATTATATGTTATTCCATATTTACATTTTTTTAAAATACATATATTTTTAAACATTTTTATCATTTTATTTTATATTTTTTGTAATAATTTTAATTACCTTTCTAATATTTTTGAATAGATTTTTTAATAATTATTACTTTCAAAAGATATAGCCATCAATAGAAAATAATTCTTAGACCTTTTTCTATGGATTAATATAAAAGGATATTTAAAATAATGATGGAATTATTTTCTGACAAACCCTTTTTACATCACAATGAATTTTGATTTGTGGTGGATCGTGGAAGATAAACACATTTGTGACACCACCACTTGTGATGGCCTATTTCCAACTGACACTCGGTGAAATTGAAATTTTACGAAGGAAGCCCAGCCCAATTACCATAAATTACAATAGTGAAACAATATATATAAAAAACATACAATAAGTGATATATATTCTAAAATAAAATGGTGTAACATAAATGATTAATCATTTATAACAAAATCAACATTTAATAATTTGAAAAATAAATTTTATATTTTTAAAAAGTATTCATTTCAAGTTATTATTGATGAATTATTGTCTTCTAAAAATATTTTAGATAAATATAATACATTATCTTTCTATTAAATGTATTACTAAAATACAATTTTTACAATTTTCTATTTAATGTAAAACTATCTAAATTTTCACGAAAATGAATTTAACTGTATCTTAATTTAAATAATATTTTTTATGATATAATATTTATTGTAATATCTTATTTTATCAATTGAATAATCTATGTATTATCATATCATTATTTTTACAGATAAGGGTATATTTTACATTTAATGAACAATATTGGTTCCTTAATAGTAAACACCATTTATGTCATGATAATCATATGATGGATTAAGGCTGGTAGAAACTAAGAGATACATGTTATATCTTTTGGGGCGCAGAGCTTGGAACCACAATGGAAGTCGTCGTTTCAAAAATCACACAAGAGGAGATGATTTCTACTGAAGGAATTTTATCTCAGTGAGGAATTTTTAACAACACCAAAAGGCCTTTTACAACGCAAAAATGAAACCATGAATATACCATTTTTTTGTACCACCAATCATCACAACTGGGAAATGCCGCAGGATATCCACAACCAAGAGGAAATTCGATACATGGCATCTTCATGAATCAATTTTCACGTTGTCGTCGAAAATTATCTCTCCTTCGTCACATGGAATTTCTGATGAATTCAATCATCTCTTCCGACACACCATCATTAACATGATCACCATCTTCATCGCATCAGTTACTGAAATCATGGAATCCCCTTCGCCACTCTCTATTGGTGGCTACATCTTTTCCAGCTCACATTCCAAAACATGTTACCCCATCCTCTTATATAGACATCATGTCCATATATCCATTAATGCAGTAAAAATTCATTATTCTATAAATATTCCATCTATTAATATTGGGATTAACTATTCATTAATGTTTGGAGAAAATCCTCCATTTCTGTTGAAAAAAACCCTCCATCAATAATTTTATCTCTCCTCATTATTTAAATTTTAAATAAAAAATCCACACTTTCTCCACCTTGATTTAAAAATCAAATACTCCACATTCATCTCCACCATCTGGGTCAATTTGATCATCAGATCCACCCAGATCCAAATTACACCCAATGAAAGGAACATGAGGCGTGACACCCGCGGCTAAGAAGACATTTAATATTCCAGCAACACAGCTAATACCGCCGTCATTTATGATTACATCCAAGTCCTTAAGTCCTAGATAAGCTGCTACACCATATCCGTGCCACAGTTTTCTTCAACTTATAACATCAACCTATCCGTTTGATACCAATGTTGCGGGGCAGAGCTCGAAGTCACAATAAAAGTTTTCATTGTAGAAAACAGACAAGAGGAGAATATTTCACCCAATGGTTTTTTATCACCCGAATGAATTTTTAACAACACCCGATGTCAATATACAATTCAACCCCTAGACCATGAACATAACATTTTGTTCTACCACCAATCATCAAAACTGGGATACACTGCTTGTTCTCCACAACCCAGAGTAAATTCGATACATGGCATCTTTTTGAATCTCTTTACACGTCGTCGTCTAAAATTCTCAAAAAACCATCAATAAATATTTTTCTCTCTCCTCAATATTTACATTTTAAATCAGATATCCCAACATTATCCACCTTGATTTAAAATTCAAATACTCCACATTCATCTCCACCATCTGGGAAAATTTTATCGTCTTCTCCATGAAGATACAAATGTCAATCAATGAACGAAACATGCCGCATGACCCCTGTGACCAAGAAGATGATCCTTATTAATGCAACACCAATAATACCACCTTCATTTCTGATGAAATAAAAATCCTTGAGTCCTTGATAAGCTGCTCCACAAGATTCCTGACACCGTGTCATGCAACCGGGCACTTCAACCAAACCCTTTGATACAACTGTTGGGGCTCGGAGTTCGCCGTCGTAGAAGAATCCATCGTAGTAGAAAACACACAGGAGGAGAAGATTTCACCTGAAGGCCTTTTATCACCCGAAGGCATTTTATACATCAAACCTGAAGGAATATAACATTACCCAAAGGCCTTTTACAACTCACCTGAATGATTTCTCACTCAACACACTGAAACCCATGAACATACAATTTTTTTGTATAACCAATCATCATAATTGGGATACACCACTTGATATCCACAACCAATAAAACATTCGATACATGGAATCTTCAGGAATCTCTTTTCACGTAATAGTCAACAATTCTCTCTCCATAATCACATTCCATATTCAATTCCATCAATCGTCACTGCAGAGACAAAATCATTGACATGATCACCACCTTTATTGCATTAGTTTCAAAAAACACGGCAGCCCCTTCGCTGCTCACTCTTGGTGGCTATATCTTTTCTAGACCACATTTCAAAACATGTTACTGCATCCTCTTATATAGACATCATTTTCATATCACCATCGATATAGAAAAAATTAATTATTCCTTGAATATTCAATCAATTAATATTGGTAATAACTCTTCATTAATGTTGGGAGAAAATCCTCCATTAATGTTGCGAAAAACCGTCAATCAATAATTTTTTCTCTCCTCATTATTTAAATTTTAAATCAGAAATCCCAACTATATCAATCTTTAAAATTTCATAAATATTATTATATTAGATAATTTTTACTCATACTCATCATAAATCTTAATTATACCAATTTTGTGAAAATTGAAAATAAAATTAATTTATATAATATTAAAAGTTTTATAATTCCATGGGTTCCCTAACCATCTCATATAAAAGCATTCCTTATATAAACGCTTATTCACATATTTAGATCCTATTGTATAGGAAAAATAATTAGCCAAATTTATCGATGGGTTATTCCTCATTCCATAGAGCCCTTGGTATAACCCAAAACAATATTCTTTTAAGGATTAAGGTGTAATCCAAATTCAGATTTCAAAGATGAGGTATATCTCTTAATTGAGTAATATCAATTTTATTTGTTCTTATACTTCCTATAATACAATGATATAAATTATAAAATAGTTAATTGATTATATTTTATATTATAATTATTTATTATTATGATTTAATAAATATTATGCAACTCATTTAAATCTTATTTGAAAAGAAAACATCGCTTGTGCATACGTGTGGACTACCACCTAGATGAAGTTATGAATTATGTTCATCACTACATCATATTGATGGTTATAATGACATTTTTAGTGAATATTCATTATGGTTATTATTTTATTATAGTTGTATAATATCTAATTATTATTTTCATTAGTTTTTTCCATGAATAAAAAAGTAGAATAATCACTCATAGTTATGTTGAGACTAATGTTTCCACAAACAGATGTAATTAATTTTTCATCACCAATTTTTATAAATTTTTTTTAATGGTAAATATTATGACTAAATATGATATATATTTCACTATTAATATTTTTATTATTATGGATCCCGGAAAAAATTTATGGAACATAACTTATACTCTGAAAAAATCATAAAAATCAAAATATTTAACACAAGAAATGAAGATTCTAATGAAAAATTATAAAAGAATGTGTGCTAATATGTTATAAGAAGACCATTTATTATATAATAATTTTTAACGTAGTTTTTTAATAAAATAATAATATATTAATATTTATTTTATAGGAGGTTCTCATTCATATGAAGAATAGAAAGACAATATTTTAAAGTTCTTCATATCAATATTGATTTGGTGAGACAAGTATGATGTTATACACCTATTGAAGGATTTTTGGTATATATAATAGAAAAATTATATTAACTAATAATCAATAAAATTATATTTATTTTATTTTATGATTCAATTATATTCATTTCTTTAAAGTTATTCAAATTTGAATATTATCAAAGTGTTAATGGTTTATTTTAAAATCTATTTTATTTTCAATATTATTAAACCTAAATTTCCATTGATGGATATTTTATATGCAATAAAATTAAAACAAAAAATATTTTCTTATCCATGGATTATTCATAAAATTTTAACATATATTCAAAATTATTCCCACATTGGTTTATGATATGTCTAGTAAAATGTTTTCGAGGAAAATTTATTTATATTTTCAATATGGTTGATGGTTTTTCTCTTTCATATCACTGATATGAATAATTATTCTATAAAAGCTAAAAAATATCAATGATTTTTTTAAATATTTTTTATCACAACCTCTATCTTATTTAAATTATTGTATGAAAAAAAAAATTCAGAAAAAAGTCATAAATCAGTTTTTCTTTTTTCATAAAATAATTATAGAAATTGTTTATTTTAATGTATATGGAATGATATTATTTTAACACTATCATGGAATTATTTTCATGGAATATTCAATCGAATATATAGTTTCTTATTTTCCAAAAAATGGTTACTCATTAATTTTTTAATTTTTTTTCTAATTTTTTAACATTGGAAATACAAATTTTAACATGTTTCAATGAATAAATTCAAATGAACAGTTTATTTATGATTTCATCTATAAAATCATCTTTAAGGACTTTTAATAATCATTAGAGATATTATATTTTGATAACTTAAAATATATTTCTTTTGATGGATTATAATTATGATTATTTAGTGATGATTCCATGATACCAATTTATTTTCAATGGATTAAGAAATAATGAAATAAGTAAAAAACATGTTTCCTTTCATAGTGTTATTATATGATGATATGATGAATATTTTGGGATAAAGTAGAAAAAATATAATTGGATTTATTTTTTGTATTTATTGGTCTCAAATTTTATATCCCTCAAATTTAGTGGTAAATCTTAATGTATAATGATATAATAATTCAAAATGAGTTGATGTTCTCGATCCACTATCTGAATCATATAAATATTTTAGATCCACTATAATAAGGAAAATAAGTTGTAATGACAAAACCTTTTATGTAATTAAAATAGATGGTGATGCCATATCCAATATGATATTATAGTCATGGTAGAAAACCTGAACATATTGATATGGATTGAATGCCTATAATAGTATCATAATCGCATGACATGTTTTTATAATTAATATTTTAACACATGGATCATGATTGATTTTCTATGATTCAGTAATCTTATGAAATAAAAATGATTTAGGATTCAACTAAATATTACGATTTCTGAATTTTTTTTTATTTCATTTTTATTGATAATTAGATGCTATCATACTCTTATTTCCATGATATTCTTAAATATTACCACTGATTGTTATCATCCAGGAATATCATTAATAATAATACATTATCATGAATATTTTTTGTTTTATTTCATTATGTTTTGAATAATGGTTCTAATTATGGTATTTATAATAGGTGTATTTTTTAAGAATAAAAATTGTGTGGGATATTGGATATCGTTAATAAAATAATATGTTTATGTCCCATTTCTCTAATGAATCTAATCTTTTTTGGTTTCATGGGAATTTTTTAATGAGTTGTGTAAAGAATATTAATCTAAATGAAGGAAATAATTATTTAAAGAATGCTCGGGTGACCTAATTCATTATCTGTTGTGCCACAAGGGTTGGGAGATGTGATCATTGGGTACACACAAACAAATCATATTTTTTAAATGGTTTTTTGTCCTAATACATGATACATGGGGAAAAATAGAATCTATTTAAATACGAAGAATAAATTCCAAGACACTCTACTAAAAATTTATATAATATCTGCATTATGATATTTGTTATGGGTTGTATATATTTACCATTCATGTACATGGTCTATATTCTAAAACACTCTATCATAAAATAATTGTTCTTCGATCCATCATCACATCTCGTATAAAATCTACAAGGATTCATTAAACCTATTTCAAACATATGAAAGCCACATGAAATTTGACCTATTGTAGTAAATTCATGGAAATCACATTTTTTACATGCCTAATTTTCAGTCCCCCATTTCTTTCAAGATAAAAACTAAAATATCATTCTCCTCTATCCATGATTGTTGTTATTATTGTCCTCAATGATAGTATGGTTCATCATAAATCATCAATATATATTTTCTACTATAGAATGTTAATTCCATCACCCTAAATGGTTGAAATTGGCATCAAGCATGTCAGATAGAGTTATAGTATCATAAATGCCCTATTTGAGCTACTAATTCATCAAGAGGACCCGTACCTCCTGTCATCAATCATTATTTCTCTTTTTTTCTTCATTTAGTAAAAATATAATTGTAATGAAATTTATTAAAGGATAAATAGATTTCAGTGGTGTAAACCAAACAACTAGAGCATGTTTTTACCCAAATCCATCAAAGACCAAAAAGGGCTATCTAAAATTGAACAAACATGGTTCGATAAAACATAGAGTTTTGTGTGTTACTAGTATTAAATAATAATGATTATCAATAAAAAAGAATAAAAAAAATATTATCAATAAATAATATCGATGAATTAAAAACGATTCGGGGTATATCAATCAAATCTTCATTATTAAAAAAACATCTAATTTAATCAAGTTATGTTGAAATCATTCATCAATTTCAATTTATTGTATAAATAATTCTAGAATAATGATAATTAATTACATGATGAAATTTTAATCATGTATCCAAGAACATACAGAACAGAAAACCAAACATAGTGAGAATACTTATTTCATAGTTAAATTAATATTTTTATAAATTTGGATATATTATCATAAAATTTCCAAAATTATTATTAATAGAATATTGTAATTATATCATTAATGATAATATCGAATAAATCCAGGGTAGAAATGTTAAAATGTCCACAATAAAATTGTTATAACTGATGCATCAAGAATCTGGACTTCCTTCATGTTCATCTATGAGTATTCCATGAATGGTGATTTGAATCACAAGGTAAATATTATTTTTCAATCAGGGGTTCCTCCTCTCAGTTATTTGATGAATCCACAAAAATGATTTAGTGATATATTTATAAAAAAATATCATCCAGTAATCAATGATTAATTTTTCCTATTATATAAATATATTAATTATTTTACAGTGTATCAATGATTATAAATATTTTTAGACCTATCATTAGTAGAATTCCTTATTCCTAACACAACTACTATGTCATAATTAACATCGAAGTAATTTTATAGTAATTAAATAATTTTTTTTATAAATGATTGTAAATAATTTTTTTATAAATTTTTTCTTTAGGAATCAAACATTAAATACAATCCTACTAACATATAACTGCATCATCAAATGATATTAAAATACAGAAGGATTTAATTTGAAAAATGGGTTTCAACATCCTCCCCATTATAAAATAGTTTTCATTTAGAAAAAAAACCTTCAAAAATGGGAAAGGCGAAGAACGTTGATTTTGATTCCAACCATCTAATGATCTATACCAGATATTTTCACACTTCCATAAGGCAATTTCCAAAGGAATTAATCAACTATAATGAATTTCTTCTATGATACATGATAATCATTGAGTTCCCTCTAATTATATATATATCTAGATATCTATTTCCCCACATTTATAATTTTTTTATGTAGAAGGACCGTTAAAATTTGACATTGAAACATAGAAAATATTTTTCACATATCAACAAAGGTAATTGTTGGGGAGAAGTGAACATTCCTATGAGACTCAAAATATGAAATGGCCTGATGAACCTTGAAGATAAATTTCTTACCTGACTGAACCTCCTCAATCAATGTAATTGAGTTTCTTTTAGGAATATATAATCACCATTTTTAAAATACTAATGTTATCAATATCTTGATTCTATTAGACTTATGAAGGATATTTGATGTCCACATGTAATCATAGAAAATATATAGATTCATTATTGGTAGCCTCATAAATTTTTTCCCCATAATAGATGACTCCCAAATTTATATCTAGATATGGTGATACATATCCCATCACCCAGAAATGGACATATAATATATCATTCATATAGTGGAGTGGGAGTGGTTTTTAATGGAATCAAAACTAAATGTAGAATATAAACCCAACACCCCCAAAAATCAAACACATATTATCATAGAATATCCTTGAGAACTATAATGGTTTAATTAGTTTGACCATAATACAAGTGGTGTAACTTCACATTTAATTTTTCCTAGAAATTGAAATCATCTTCTAATCACATTTCAAGCAGGGATGTTATCCACAGAGTGTTGCTGGAGAAAATCACTAATAGTACCCCATGAAATCAAATAATTTCATCAATTTTTACAATCCTCATTATATTAGTGAATCTATCATCTTGAACATGAAGACTACAATATACAATTTTCATAATATCAATAATAAAATTGAACGTGTTATAAAAATGGTTTAATCGTGGAAATTTAGTGAATACATCCATTGAATTATTTATGAAGTTCCTCTTTGAAACCTAAAATGGATAATAAAATTATTGAATGTTGATGTATCTATTTTTCATGTGATTTTATTTCCCACTTCATTTTGATTCATTATCCATTGTAATGTTTCATTTTGATAAAATATATTGACAATTCATAAATAATATTTCAGGAATTGGTTCTGAAATGGAAGTAAATAAATATAAATTCATTTGATTTTCAAAAAGATGAATTTTTCAGAACACGGTTACTAATTGGAAAAATATATTTACATTATAATAAATTAGATTAATATGGATTTGATTATAGTATCTATAGCCTTATTTTTTTATATATTCAATTAATGAAATTTACATTCATCTAATTTTTATTACTTGGATAAGAAATAGATTAATTTCATAATATACATAAAAAAATAAATTTTCAAACATAATATATTCCACACATTTTATGATTTTATTTCAAAAATAATTTCCACCTCATACAGAAATTGTATTTAAGAAATTTTTTTATTAATTCTAAATTTTAATTTATAATTTTCCAAATACATTATTCAAATTTTTTTCTTAATAAATTGAAATAATGGTATATATAATTACTAAGGTAATATTTCAAAGGGTTAATGGGGTATTAAACTAAAGAGATAAAGATTCGAATAAAATTAAAACATTCCAAAAATATATTTATTAAATTTATTCCATCAAAATAAAATACATTATTCAATATTAATCTATTTTAGAGACCACATCCCTTGATAATGGCTTTATATTATTTTAATGATCTTTATAATTTCATGTGTTCCACAAAAATAAATAATAAAAGGGAAACATCTATCCAATTATTCGAAAAATCATATGAAAATTAACTCAAATTTTTTTCTCAATATATTTATCATATTACCAAATCATATTTTAAATGATCTGGTACTATTTATAGTGTATACTTGTGGTCATTTATAATTTATCAAAAGGAGGATTACTAAATAATATTTATAACTTTTCACCACATGTTTTTATATTTATTATATCTCCCACCATATATTAATATTCTACAACCATGATGATATAATCACATTAGTATCTTCCATATATTGAAATTTTATTATGTTTATGGAATCATACATTATTCATCTCTTTTTCATCCCATTGGAAATGAAATTATCACACATGAATCTATACATACTACTATCACCATATGATGGTGTAATAATTTTTCCTTCGTTATTGAATGCATGGTTATATTTTTTAATTTAGTGGATATATATAATGTTTAGGAATTTTTTTATGATAAAATATTATATATATTACTACATCCCATCAGTAAAAAATGATAACATCCCTTGAGCGTATGTGTGGACAACCACCACTTTGACGTGTAGTGATATTTTTTCATTTACATATAAATTTACTGTAAAAATTATATAAATCATTAATATATAAAATTTTTAGGTTACAAATATTATTTCTAAATGTGGATTTAATATTTAATTTTGTTTGGTTCCATCCATTTAAAAGTGGGTTAATAAATCATCCATATGTATGGAAGAATGTCTCCATGATATGATACAAATTAGTTTTCATCACAAATTTACCTTGATGGATATAAGTGTTTGTGTAAAGATTATATATGATAAA
Organism: Viscum album; assembly: GCA_963277665.1. Classification (NCBI taxonomy): domain Eukaryota; kingdom Viridiplantae; phylum Streptophyta; class Magnoliopsida; order Santalales; family Viscaceae; genus Viscum; species Viscum album. Next base: position 2,101,069,129 of record OY728120.1, read on the forward strand.
TATGAAATTAGTATGTGATTTTTGATAATGTAACCATGACATAGGTGTAATTATTTAATTCATAAATCCAAAACATTCTTGTATGATGTTTATGGTTTCACATAAATAACTATATCATTAATGAATTATTAATGTATGTAAAATAGAAATTTATAATTCAATGGTATATATTAATATAATAATTAATAAAATTACATATCAATTTTATAATAAATTTCTATATACCATACAAGATGATTGAATGTGTATGATGTCAGATGATTCATCGTACAATGGTTTCTCATCTCACATTACCTTCTGCGTGATTGATAGATAAATTTTTTAAACTTTTTAATTTTTATTTAAAAATATTAATCCCATTGAACAATTATATTTGGTGCATTATTCATAATTTATGGTTTTATATAATACAGGGAGGTTAAATACAAGAATAGAATATTTATGGATTTTAAATGTATTAATTTGTTACTATATTTCATTCACAAAATTTCATTTACTAATATGAATTGTAAAATTGTTTTTTAGTAACCAATAAATGTTATTAATTTTAATAATTATGTACAAAATCCCAATCCACTATTTTGTGACCCATTATCATCACACAAGTCAGGCCTCTGGAACTAAGCACATATCTGGAGATATATTATGATGTGCCCATATATGATAAATTACTGGTTTGAAAGAGATGAATATTAGGATTACGAGAGAGAAAATCCATTGAATAAAGTTATCAATCTTTGGTTCACCCTGATTTGTCTTTATTCTAGGTCATTACTGCCTGGTAATGTGGACTATTGGATTATGAAAAGACGCATTTGTAGAATTAATTTCTCATAGTAAATATCTGATTACTACGTAATAAGATGTAAAAATAAGATTAAATGTTGATGATGTACTTTTTTATATATTAGGAACAACTTCCATGAAGATAATGTTAACAAATTCATCCATTTTATCAGTTTATTACTCAACAACATTCGTTTGAATTAATTGGACCCTGGAATTATTTCCCATTACCAATAAAAGAGTCTTTCTTCTTCATTTTAAATCGTTGGAACTATAGGTGTCCATTTTCGGTAATTTACTAGTTTCATTTAATTTTTTTTATTATATACATTTATAGAATATTTTAGTCTCTTTCTTCCTCTAATTCTCTCATTTTGTTATCTTTTTTTGAACTTTTTTCATTTATTCAACACTAAGAACTCTTATGATAATGATTAGGAGTAGCTGACTATAAGATGTTCTTGGGGGAGTAATCTTATGATGAACCCATGTAAAGACCCTAAACATGACGTACATGGACATTAAATTAATTTTTCAGAATACTTAATACATAACAATAACATACACACAAGGACCGTAATAGTTTAGTGTCTTTGGAAACTCGGAATATAAACATCTGATCATGTTGAAAGATCTTCAATATCTCCCATAACAATCTTCTCCTTTTCGTTTCCTTACCGAAAAACATTCATTAATTCCTGGGGAAAAGAAAACATATAAAGGGTGAGCTCAAATGCTCAGTAAGGGTAAGCATAGAGAACATAAAACAATCCTTATACATTTGAATGTAAAAAACATGAGCATAAAATCTAAACATCAAAATCATGAACAATGACATAAAACATGGTAGTACGTAAGGAATAGATCATGAAGAAACATTAATCATGATAAATTTACATGGGAATAAATCATGTAATTGTGGCATCCATTAAGCACATGTAATTATTTCCATAGTAGCCAAGGCATTGCTGCCAAGACCATCATAGTGGACAAAGTCCTATTCTGAATCGAGTTCACTCCTCGTTTCAGTCCTGTAACACTGAACCAGATTAACTTACCATTCCAGCCATGTCTATCTCATGAGATATAATATCTTTACCCAATGAATTGGAGGGAGATATAGGTCCCACCCATCTCATAATGAAATCACTCTTACTTGTTCCACAAAATAAACATACATCATTTATAATAACCCAACGAATAAAATGGGTTTCATAAAAATAATCCCATAATCACATAATCCATATATAATAAATGGATATCATTTCATAATATGAAAAGTGAAACCATGTAAATCATAGAGACATTATACTTGAAACATACACATATGAAATAATGTCATCGTAGATGGAAAATGGTTTTGATAAAACACTTGAAATGAATTCTTGAGGAAAATATCATTTCTTCTTCAAAATCATTTTCATTTCACAAAAAGATATGAAATTTTAAAAGAAATAGATTTTGTTGAAAATATTCATGAAATATTTTGGAAGAAGCTTCAGGAAAATAATTCTTTATAAAACCGTAAAAAATCATTTCATGCCGTATAAGTTAAAAAAACATTCATCTCATAGTTTTGCCGGAAAAGTCAAAAAGTACCTCGTAAAAGAAAGATTCCATACATACCATGTAGTAAAAGTAAAAAATGGGTAAAGAGGATTTCAAAAATAAATGAAAACATTTTTATAAAACATGGACATGGATGATAAATATAACCCTAGTAAATACTTATGTATAATCAATCTCGGATAGAAAACAATTGAGATTGCAACATTATACCTTACCTTAGGTCTGATATGCTTCGTACGTATCCGAACCTCCTGTATAATGATTTAAATAATGTCATTGACTTATTACAGAATCATATTCATTGTTTTGATATCTTATATGGTCATATTTTATACCTTTTTATTAGTAATATTTCATTACTACTTGTTATTCGGGTGTTTATTACGTTTTGTTCTTATGCGTGTTTTGTCGAATAAATTCTTATTTTTCATTTTAGGTTATATATAACTCATTTCCAGAATGGTATTAGTGTAATATATATCATATTCAATCATTTAATTAATTTATATAATCATTATGAAATTAATATCATGTAGAACGAATCGCATCACATCGTGGAGACGGTATTCCGTACGTACGCACGAGCGACGATATCGTTCCCATGATCGTGGAATTGTATTGGAGTGTATATATACTATTTCATAATCAGTACCACTTTACAATAATCATATATAGTTATTTATTATCACCGTTATACCCATCGAAGTAAGGTGGTGATGGAAAATAGATTACACCACGGCGTGGAGACGGTATTCCGTACGTACGCACGCGTGGTGATTTCTTTTTCCGTAGGATGGATAGATGGTGAAATAGGGTTGTATCATAATTATAATAACATTTCAGTATATTAGTGATACTGATGTTATTACTTCATAATGAAACTACTAAATAAGAATATGTGGAAGAAGAAATAATGATGAAAGAATCGGTAACGGGCATTACCTCTTCTTTGAAGCGCCTCTTTGAGACCTCCTCTTAGGGCACTAAAATTGGTCTTTGAAGAAGACCAGGACCTCTAGGATGTTTATAGGGAAGTTTAGAGGAGATATTTTCAGGGTTTGTCCGAGCTTGAAGGCTCAATGTGGTGTGAGGAAGAGAGGGAGTAGGTTCCCTTTTATAAGGGAGGAGAGGGGCACTTTTGGAATAACTAAATATATTATTTTATTAAAAAGTCAAATTCGGTTTTTAATAGCTACAAGTTGATATATTTCTAAGATAATGTGGGGATGGGTCAAAATAATCTCATATAATAGATTTTAGACATGTTTAGGTAATTATATTAACCTTATCTTTTAGTTTTAACTCTTAGTTAATTAGATTGACATTTACCATGTCACTTTGTATTTTTATATTATATAGTTAATAAACATACCATATACATCCAAGAGACCCCAAAGTGGTCCATTAATGATACACCTATCATGATATAAGTATCTTGGATGAACCTTATATTTTTAGAAATATAATAACAATTTGTTATATAATATTTTTTTTAAAAACTATTTTATGTCAATTTTAACACTATTTGGTAATTGATTTTTGTGAAAATCATAACAGAATGATTTGTTCGAAAAAAATTAATTAAATCAATAATAACATGTCATATTAATATATAAAATTATTTTAATTCATAAAAAGACTCAAATTACTATTTTTTGGGTATTTATAACATCAATTATGTCAATATTTCATTAATAGCATAATTACTGCATCATCATTGTATCAAAAATAAATTAAATTATTTTAAGTCTACAAATTACAAATAAAATACCATTATGTTGTAAATATTTTTGGATTTCTAATGAATATTTATAATCGAATTTATCTTATGTATAATCCTATTTTAAAAATGATTTAGTTATTAAACATTGATTTTAACTATTTTAACCTTTCTTTAAATAAATTGATAATAAATGTCCTAATCTAATCCAAGTGGTCATAAATGGTCATATGTTATTCCTAATATTGTTTTTGGTGAAATTAAACTTATCCAATAGAATTAGGAAATGTTTTAGGGTAATAATAATATCATTTTTACCCTGAATTACCCTATTTACTTTTAAACGTAGTAAAAAAGTAAAAAGTTACTATTCACCAAAAATTATTTTCATATCATTGAACCACATTTTAGTCCTAGATATTAACCGTGTCTCTATGATTTTTTAAATTCCACTCACAGATGTGGTAAAATTATGTTTTATGGAAAATTCAGTTTTTTTAACTACCACTTAGTGGTTTCATTATTCATCAAAAAATGAATGTTTCCAGAAAAATACCAAAATTTAGGCCTAAGATATATTTGATATTATGAATTAAAAAATGATGTCTATTTATCAAATTTAAATTATATCAGTTGCATTAATTAATTTAAAAATTATTTCCCGTCGTCAAAACAAATCGCGTGTTTTTAAGAAACAATAACTATCAAAAGATTGATACTTGTTTATATCCAATTTCAAAGCAAAATTAATTCCAATGACCAAAATTGGATTAAATGGTAAAAATATATTCTAAATACACATTAAAACCAATTAAAAAGATAATCTTTCCATATAAATTATTGCGATGAAAAAAGTTGTTTTTAATTAAAATATACCGTGTTTTTACTATTCATTAAAATATGAATATTATCAGAATAATATGAAAAAATTATCCAAAGTAATGTTTTATACCCTGATTCCAAGGAAGAATTTTATTTTGTCCAATTTAACTTATATACATGTAAAAAACAATATTTAAGGTGGGTGCGCCATCAAAAGGTGGAAAAACTACATTTTTTGAAAAATACTTATTTTACTCGAAAAATCGATTTTGTTCTCATACCATGTTCTAGAAAATGTGTAATATGAATAATAATGTTTTAAAATTCAAAATTTAGTTGATAATATTCATAACAGCTAGTTCATAATAATATTATAACTATATATCTTTGTTTAGTGAAGCCCGGTATTGCGTACAACACACGCTATCGAGGAAAGTCGCGATTGCGTGTAATGGAGGCCATGTCAGGCTTGCGAGTTGTACAAGACTCCTCCGTTGTTTCATATAACAGAATACAACCATATTTCATTTATACATTGAATATGTATATATATATATACACACTATCAAAATTTTGTATAACATGATCCAAGAATAGTGTTGTGTATACTGAAAGCTCATACGGTGTTGCGTGTAGCACATGGAAATCTTGTTTTTGCATACAACACAAGAAATAAATGATATTAAAAGAATATTTTTCATAAAATCTCTGGGTGTTACATTCTATTCCCCTTAAAATGAATTTCACCCTCGAAATTCGTCGGGGTTATAAATGGTTTACTACTCGAAATTTTGTTTAATAGAAACCCACATCGTAAAAAGGAATACAAAAACTTTGCATTAAAAAATAAAGTATGAACAGTAATGGTTACCCAAATTAACTCATCACTGGGTTTTCACATAGGAGAACAAAGGTGAAAATATGGATATGGAAGAGAAACATCACCATCATGTTCTGATGGAGAGTGGTAGAGAACATGGCTATGAAAAAGCGAACAATCACAAAGATATTGATTTGTGATGATATAAGGTACCATCTGATTCATCGGATATAAGGGAACTAGGAAAACATTTTTGGTTTTCTAGATCATTCCCCTAAAGTAGATGAATTAAAATAAATACTTAAATGATTTTGGTACAATCTCACTGTTTTTTGTGAATTGAACAATTTCCACTTCAAACCTTAAAGAAATGAAGTTGAATTTGTTATTCGTGATGTGTTAGCAGATCATGTGATAGAATGATGGGTAATTCCATCTATTTCAAACAAAAGGTTATAAAAAGTTATAAGTCCATATTATGGTTAGATTAATCATATATAGTTCAAAAAATGAACTTATACATCATATATCATACCACTTAATAAAATAAAACTAGTTTCTACTAACCAGGGACTTCCTGTAGGCCAGTGGTAGGCGATAAAGGCCAGTCGCACTTTGGTTGTGGGTTTGATTCCCACAGCCTTGTCCGACACGATGGGTTGTTGCCCGTCATGCAGGTTGTCCTTTTTCTAAAACTATATTTCTATAACATCCATTCAATAATATCGAAAAACTTCTATCCTTAACCAATACTAACTTATGTCCAACATAATCCATTCCAATCTTTAGGCTTATCCATAATACTGCAGTCCACTCTCATAATTTAGTGAAAACGATTACCAGAGATTTCATATAACAAGCATGTTAATACCATTATTGATCCCCATATATCATTAGATATGTCTTGTTGGTCACATTCCAAACATTCGAAGGCCTTAATCATGTATTCTCCTGAAAAAATGAATACCCATTGATCCTTAGTGAAAACATGAATACAGTTAAAAGTTAACACTTTCCACATACCAAAATCCTCAAAATTCTATATACTCAAACCATGATATCACTTAGTCCTTATATCAATCATGAACTCATGAATACAATCAAACATCTCATTATCTTCATATTCCTTCATTATGAGCATATCATCTACTTTCCAAAAATATCTGAATAACATTCCATGGTTACTATTACCATTCAACATATACTTTAAATTACATTAGGAAAACCAATAGTGTAACAATCCTTAGATGATTCTTTATTCCATAGTACCATTAACTATACAATATAACTCTCGATAAACATACAATCATTCCACTACCTTCTAAAACAACTGACTGAGCTTCAACACTTCTTTCAGTTCATATATCATTTGTAGTATCCTCATCATCATCCACATAAATACTACCCATATGACCATGCCGATTCTCTTCATGAGATTTTCCCTTAGGGAATTGGTTTTCATAATTCCTGTACATTGCACATTTAAAACATATAATCATTATTGATGTCGTAGAAATACCATTATCATTGTCCATGGTGTTAACTGAACCTTTTCCTTTGCACTTACTGGATTTGTGTCCTTCTTTTCCACACCCAAAGCATCTTCCAGTTCCTTTCAAACAATCTCCCTGATGCCTCTTCCCACATGATTTACATGAGGGAAATTTAACTTTCTTTCCTCTATGATCATCATGAAACTCCATCTTTCTCTTATTATCTGGGTCGGGAAACTTACCAAAGTTGAGATTATTGATCATATTATGAGATTTATGATTAGGAATAATAACGATGTTTGGACCTCGAAATCCCGTTTCATTTGGTTACTCATGAAGAATATCATTCCATTGTCTGTCATATCCTCCATTATCGTGAATCTTCCTGTTTCCAGCCATTTTCTAAAACCCAAAAAGAATAGTGTGAGAGGAAAAAATCATGCTAGCGAAAACAACATAGTAAAGGGGGAGCACCCTCAATATCTAACATTTAAGGATAAATTTAATGATCTATACCGTAGTTCTAGGACTATATCCTATACGTATACTTATCCTTAGTGACATCCCTAGAAATACCGTAGAAATATCTCTTGGGATCTCACTAACGTTTTCGTATCCTGGTTTCCAATGGTTGACTAAACTTTTCCTCTGATACCAACTGTAAATACCTGAAACTAGACGTACATGGACATTACATTACTTTTGCGGAATACTTAATACATAACAAAAACAGACACACAATGACCGTAATAGTTTAGTGTCTTTGGAAACTCGGAATATAAACATCTAATCATGTTGAAAGATCTTCAACATCTTCCATAACGATCTTCCCCTTTTCCTTTCCTTACCTAAAAACATTCTATAAATCCTAGGGAAATGAAAATATATAAAGGGTGATCTCAAATGCTCGGTAAGGGTAAGCATAGAGAACATAAATCAATCCTTAGACATTTGAATGTAAAAAACATGAGCATAAAATCTAAACATCAAAATCTTGAGCAGTGACATAAAACATGGCAGTACGTAAGGAATAGATCATGACGAAACATTAATCATGATAAATTTCCATGGGAATAAAATATTTAATTGTGGAATCCATTAATCACATGTAATGATTTCCACAGTAGCCAAGGAATTGCTGCCAAGACCATCTTAGTGGACAAAGTCCCATTCTGAATCGAGTTCACTCCTCATTTAAGTCCTGTAACACTGAACCAGATTAACTTACCATTCCATCCATGTCTATCTCATGAGATATAAAATCTTTACCCAATGCATTTGAGGGAGATATAGGTCCCACCCATCTCATAATGAAATCATTCTTACATGTGCCACAAAATAATCATACATCATTCATAATAACCCAACGAATAAAATGGGTTTCATACAAATAATCCCATCATCACATAATCCATATAAAATAAATGGATATCATTTCATAATTCAAAATTTGAAACCATGTAAATCATAGAGACATTATACTTGAATCATACACATATTAAATAATGTCATCTTAGATGGAAAATGGTTTTGATAAAACACTTGAAATGAATTCTTGAAGAAAATATCCTTTGTTCTTCAAAATCATTTTCTTTTCACAAAAAGTCATGCAATTTTAAAAGAAAAGGATTTTGTTGAAAATATTCATGAAATGTTTTGGAGGAAGGATCATGAAAATAATTCTTTATAAAACCGTAATGAATCCTTTCATGCCGTATAATTTAAAAAACATTCATCTCGTACTTTTTCGGAAAAGTCAAAAAGTACCTCGTAAAAGAAAGATTCCATACATACCATATAGTAAAAGTCAAAAATGGGTAAAAATAACTTTAATCATACGTGAAAACATTTTTATAAAACTTGGACATTAATGATAAATATAAACCCAGTAAATACTTATGTATAAGCAATCTCAGATAGAAAAAAATTGAGATTGCAACATTATCCCTTACCTTAGATCTGATATGCTTCGTACGTATCCGAACCTCCCATATAATGATTTAAATAATGTCATTGACTTATTACAGAATCATATTCATTGTTATGATATCATATATGGTCATATTTTATACCTTCTTATTAGTAATATTTCATTACTACTTGTTATCCGGGTGTTTATTACTATTTGTTCTTATGCGTGTTTTGTCGAATAAATTCTTATTTTTCATTTTAGGTTATAGATACCTCATTTCCAGAATGGTATTAGTGTAATATATATAATATTCATTCATTTAATTCATTTATATAATCATTATGCAATGAATATCATGTAGAACAAATCGCATCACATCGTGGAGACGGTATTCCATACGTACGCACGAGCGATGATATTGTTCCCATGATCGTGGAATTGTATTGGAGTGTATATATACTATTTCAGAATCAATAACACTTTAGAATAATAATATATAGTTATTTATTAGCACCTTTATTCACATCCAAATAAGGTGGTGATGGAAAATAGATTACACCATGGCGTGGAGACGGTATTCCGTACGTACGCACGCGTGGTGATTTCGTTTTCCGTAGGACAGATAGATGGTGAAATAGGGTTGTTTCATACTTATAATAACATTCTAGTATATGAGTTATACTGATGATATTACTTCATAATGAAAAAACTAAAGAAGAAGAAATGGAAGAAGAAATAAAGATGAAAGAATCGGTAACAGGCATTACCTCTTCTTTGAAGCGCCTCTTTGAGACCTCCTCTTAGGGCACTAAAATTGGTCTTTGAAGAAGACCAGGACCTCTATTATGTTTCTAAGGAAGTGGAGAGGAGATATTATCAGGGGTTTTCCGAACTTGAAGGCTCAAAGTGGTGTGAGGAAGATAGGGAGGAGGTGCCCTTTTATAAGGGAGGAGAGGGGCACTTTTGGAATTACAAAAAATATTATTTTATTATAAAGTCAAATTCGGTTTTTAATAGCTCCATGTTGATATATTTCTAAGATAAGGTGTGGATGGGTCGAAATCCTCTCATCCAATAGAATTTAGACAAGTTTAGGTCATTATATTAACCTTATCTTTTAGTTTTAACTCTTAGTTAATTAGATTGTCATTTACCATGTCACTTTATATTTTGATATTATATAGTTAATAAACATACAATATACATCCAAGAGACCCCCATGTGGTCCATTAATCATACAAATATCATTATATAAGTATCTTGGCAGAGCCTTATATTTTTAGAAATATAATAACAATTAATAATATAATATTTGCTTTAAAAACTATTTTATGTCAATTTTGACACTATTTGGTAATTGATTTTTGTGAAAATCATAACAAAATGATTAGTTCGAAAAAAATTAATTAAATAAATACTAACATGTCATATTGACATATAAAATTATTTTAATTCATAAAAAGTCTCAAATTACATTTATTTGGGTTTTTGTAACATCAATTATGTCAATATTTCATTAATAGGATAATTAATGCATCATCATTGTATCATAAATAAATTAAATTATTTTAAGTCTAAAAATTAAAAATAAAATACCATTATGTTGGAAGACTTTCTAGATTTCTAATTAATAATTATAATCGAATTTATCATATGTATAAGACTATATTAAAAATAATTTAGTTTTTAAACATTGATTTTAAATATTTTAACCCTTCTTTAAATAAATTGATAATAAATTTCCTAATCTAATCCAAGTGGGCATAAATTGTCATATTTTATTACTAAGGTTGTTTTTGGTCTAATTAAACTTATCCAATAGAATTATGACATGTGTTAGTGTAATAATAATAACATTTTTACCCTGAATTTCCCTATTTACTTATAATCGTGGTAAAAAAAAGTAAAAAGGTACTATTCACCAAAAATTATTTTCCTCTCATTGAACCACATTTTAGTCCTTGGTATTAACCGTGTCTCTCTGATTTTTGAAATTCCACTAACAGAAGTGGTAAAATTATGTTTTATGAAAAATTTAGTTTTTTAACTACCACTTAGTGGTTTCACTATTCATCAAAAAATGAAAGTTTCCAGAAAAATACCAAAATTTAGGCCTAAGCTATATTAGATATTATGAATTAAAAAATGATGTCTATTATACCAAATTCAAAACATTTCAGTTGCATTAATTAATTTAAAAATTAATTCCTGTTGTCAAAACAAATCACGTGCTTTTAAGAAACAATAACTATCAAAAGATTGATACTTGTTTATATCCAATTTCAAAGTAAAATTAATACCAATGACCAAAATTGGATTAAATGGTAAAAATATATTCTAATTACACTTTAAACCCAATTAAAAAGATAATATAACCATATAAATTGTTGCAATTAAAAAAGTTGTTTTTAATTAAAATATAGCGTGTTTTTACTATTCATTAAAATATGAATGTTATCAAAATAATATGAAAAATTTATCCAAAGTAAATTTTTATACCCTGATTCCAAGGAAGAATTTTATTTTGTCAAATTGAACTAATAGTCATGTCAAAAAAAAAAGATTTAAGGTGGGTGCGCCATCAAAAGGTGGCAAAACTAATTTTTTTGAAAAAAACTTATTTTACTCAAAAAATTGATTTTGTTCTCATACCATGTTCTTGAAAATGTGTAAGATGAATAATAATGTTTTAAAATTAAAAATGCAGTTGATACTATTCATAACGGCTAGTTCATAATAATATTATAACTATATATCGTTGTTTAGTGAAGCCTGGTATTGCGTACAACACACGCTATCGTGGAAAGTCGCGATTGCATGTAATGCAGGCCAAGTCAGGGTTTCGTATTGTGCAAGACTCCTCCATTGTTTTGTATAACAGAATCAAACCATATTTCATTTATACGTTGAATATATATATATACACACACTATCAAAATTTTTGTATAACATGATCCAAGAATAGTGTTGTGTATACTGCAAGCTCATACGGTGTTGCGTGTAGCGCAAGGAAATCTTGTTGTAGAATACAACACAAGACATAAATGATATTAAAAGAATATTTTTCATAAAATCTCTGGGTTTTACAACCCAATCCATTTTATATCCATGATTAATTATTCTTATTTTTGTATAGTTATGTCAAAGGGGGTCACAGTGGGAAGGTCACCATTGTGTCTCCATCTACTAATAGGGGTTTTTACTTTTGTTCTATTATATTCTCCATCAATTGAGGTGGTGGATTTATAGTATCTTAGTTATCATTTAGAGTAAAATATATTCACTGCCATATGAAGATGGGGATGTTCATACATATGATTTACTGTCTTCGTTATATAAATGGGATACAAATTAGGTGATGATGAAGGTTCAATCTTGGTGTTCTATTGGGAGAATCTCTTGTCTCTCTAACATCATTCATTTTGTCTTTGTTTTTCATTTAATTTAAAATATTATTTATCCTAAAATTATTAAAATTCATTCCTAGGTATATTTTATTATTTGGCAATAAAAATTTAAATAAAATTATTTAAAATTTTAGATTGATTGACCACAATATCTTCTCAAGTGAACAATCTCGGACATCCCCTATGTTCCACATAGTTACAAATTGTTTTGATAGTGTCTATAATAATGCTTCATGAAATTGGGGACATTTAAAAGGAACCAAGTGGTCTTCCCTCACTATTTGATGTCATATTTTGAATATAATATTGTTTTTTTCAAAAAAACACAAGAATGTCTAATCGATTTCTAAAAAATAAATAGTATTATTTATCATTAATATATCCAAATTGTGATTATTATTATTGAAATGACTACTATCTCATGATACCTAACGAATAAATTTAGAATTATCTTTTATATGAACATAAATAAGGAAAAAAAAGAATAATTGAAAATATAATATTGTTTTAGTTATATTCGTTCAAAAATACAACAATAAGAACCAGAACCAGAACCAAACCAAAATAATGGTTGGAAAATATTTCACCGATAATTTTTTATTTTAATGATCCTGAGTTGGGTGAGAAGAATCTATTAATGGAGTTAATAAAAACATCCCCAACATAAACATTAATTAAGGAAGTCCCTGATGAAATCATTCTAGAAGATATACTTATGGGAGATCCACATTTTATTGGAATGATAATTTATTTCAGTATTGAAGATAACCTAAAACATTATATATCCATCCATGATAATGAATAACCAGCACCTCTCTATCCCACCCTTCCACTAGAAGATAATTATTAATATTAAACATTGAAATTTATTTGGTATTGTTCTTTCAAAAAGATGAATATTTTAAATATGACTTACTATAAAATGAATATTTCCATATTGACTATTAATGTTAAAATATAATTGAATCTAAACTGTTTTCTAACTTCACTTTTTCTAAAATTAATGAGGTAACACAAATTGATCATGAATTGGATATTATATAAATGACCACCCATGTGGTGGTGGTCAATTAATAATATCTGGAAAAGATATTAAAAAAATTACTGTGATATATTAAATATTTTTATCTTTCCAATGAATATTTATATTTTAAAATATAACATATACAACACCATATAAAAATTAACTTACTAAAAAAAAATTTCTGTAATTTTTGTCTTTACATTAGATTAATTAATATAATATTCCATTATCATTCACAAGTGACTCCATGGAGTCCCGAAATAGACCCAAGTATGACAATGGTCCTACATTACTCATCCAAAAGGATATGACAAGAGTTAAGGTATTTTTGAATTATTAATATATTCTTTTTACCTTTAAATACCCTATTTATCTTTAATCGCGGTAAATAAAATTCAAAAGTTACTATTCAAAAAAAATTACATTCATCTAATTGATCTACATTTTACTTACTAATAATAACCTTGTGTGTCGGTTTTCTAAAATTCAATTCATAGAAGTGATAAAATTTCATTTCAATAAAAAAGTTAGTTTTTTAGCTACTACTATGTGGTTTCACTATTCATCAAAAATTGATATTTTTCAGAGAAATACCAAAAATTCATCCTAAGAAATATTTGATATTCGGAATTCATTAATGATGACTATTTTAAACTATTATTGTCATAGATTTTTCATTAATTAATATAAAATTAATTCTTTTTATCAAAAAAAAAATGCCTCTTTTTAATAAACAATAACTATCAAATGATTGATACATGTTTATGTCCAATTAAAATGTGAAATTAATTAAAAAAATAGATTAAATTGTAAAAAGATTTATTAATTAAACTTCAAAACCAATTAATATGGTAATATATCCATATAAGTAAATTAGATTTAAAGGAACATTTGAATTAAATTACCGTATTTTTCATTATTTATTAAAAACTGAACTTTATCAGAAAAATACCAAAAATAATCCAAAGTAAATTTTGAGGTCCCAAATCTAAATAAATATTTAATTTGGACAAATAGAACATATAAAATGGAACAAAACTAGATTAAAATATGGTTTTTCATCAAATGCCGGTAAATCGAGTTTTACTGAATATTATAGTATTTATGCCTAAAATTAGATTCATCCATATTTTAAGCCCCTAAATCTTCTTGGATAAATGTAAAATCATTTAACAAACATGTATAATCATATTCTAGTTAGTTCTATTAATTGTGACCAATACAACTACTAGGAATTAACTACCATTTGAAATTACAATATTATATTATTAGCGTGCAACATAAGATTTCCAAGAACCCATTGTTTCTTATCGGGTACACCATAAAACATAACAATCCTTTTAAAGTAAAATTAATATTTAATTCACTAATATTAATAAGTATATAAATTTCTTATTCTTCGGTTACTTGGGATGTTACAATTAATCTTGCTATGTGAAATAGGGGCCAAACCCCACGGGTTCATTAGCATACTAATACAAGTCCGCCCACATAGAGACTCCGGATTCCGTTTAGTGCTCAATCATGTTATACATTTTATCAAATACACTTACCATGTGAAATTTAAATTCCCAAACCATCATCACAAAAAAATCCCACAATCATGCTTCACATTAAATTTAAGGATCAATAAACAACTTAAAATTTTCATAAAACAATTTTGAATGGTGTAATATGGATTTGCACATAAAATTCACTCAAAAACACTCTTTAAATGATATAATCACAACAGAACAATTCCAAACCAAATTTGAAAGCCATAAAAACAATTTATAAATACATTTCATGTAACATTAATCAATCCCAATTAACGCAACAAGGTATATACATGTAAAACATCCATTAATCATTTTTAGGAAAGGCCAATAAAGCCATTAAACCTTTTTACCAGGAAAGGAAAAACATGCCAATAAACCTTTTTACCAAACTGACAATTTTCATAGCCAAAAATATCACATTTATTAAGAATGTGAGAACCCACCATTTTATGATTCAAAATATTTGTAAAAACCAATAAAATATTAATATTTCTTATCCATTACACGATCGTTTTTATAAATGTTCCTAATGGGATTTCTATTTGCAATGTTTTCAAAATACCTGAAAATCAATAAAAAATATTACTAAAAATGAAAATCATCTTTGAATATACATAATGATCCAAAAATATTATTTCCCAACTTCCAATATGGTTATAAATCCAATCAAAACATTTTAATCCACACTCAATACATTGATGCCCATTGCGAATCATACTGAACACATGGGAAGCAATTTTTTAACAAAAAACGTAATTATATGAACTAAAAATGGAACAAAATCAATGTAATTACATAAATTTATTTAATATACTGAACTGTGTTCTAAATACCACAATCCATATGTGAAATCTAAGAAATAATTTGAACAAACACGTGTTGTGCACCATTTTAACAAACCTACACCACTTTACAAAATACAAGGTTTTAACCGCTACTTAGCACAACAAAGAAATTATCCAATGAATAAATAACAATTTTCAGAGTTTGGGAAATATAAAAATATGATGATAAACATGTATATTAATTAAAAAAGATATGTACAAGTGGAATCCCACCTCAAATAATTGGTAGAATGGAAGTGCACAACTTAAATCACCCACCTGGGCTTATAAACCCTAAAACAATGAAGTAAATCCATAAATGAATATAAACACAACAAAAACTCATTCCAAAACATAAAAATATGTCTTTAATTACCTAGGTGATGAAATACCCATGAAATTAAGGAAGGAGGAGGATGTGGCAGGACAAAGGGGAAGAAATATCACGATGCAAACCAGAAAACTCGTCATATTGTCATGGATCTACACCTCTAGAGGAGAGGTAATGTCTTTAAACTACATGGAGTGGGTCTTAATTTCTTGAAAATCCATGTCAATAATATTTGGGGAAAATGGTATGAATTTAATTAATAATGAATATGAAAAATTTTCCTTGGAAAATCCAAATGAATTAAGATCATTGAGAAGGTTTTCGCTAATAAACAACTAATATGAGGTTAAAAGAGAGAAAATGAAACATGGGGGAGAACCTATGTTTCATGGTATCGAGTGGGAGGTGGAATCACATAAAATTATTTAAAATTGAATATGATATAAATGAACCAAATTGTTTTTAATAAACTGGAAATGAGCTGACATGTTGGCCCAATATCTGAATCAATAACCCAAAATATCCATGATTATGAATTCCTATGGTGTCAAAAAGGATATGGTTGTATTAATATAATAATATAGGCCATGTGTAAGGATTAATGTGTGAAAATGTTGAATACAAATGTATTTATAAACGAATTTTTATTTATTATTTGGGATATGGGCTCACGGTTGGGCCCAAATCATTTATTAACCACCCTTTTTGAAGTTACATCAAAACTATAATTACGGAACCGAAATTTGGATGAATAGACATAGGTAAACATAAAAAATAATCCTTAATATCCCATCATACACATGAAAATGATTGGGATTTCATAAAATCTAGATCAAAAAATGACATGAAAAACGTGGGGTGACAATTCTCCCCACCATTAAAGATTTCTGCCCTCAGAAAGCCATAACACATTCTAGCTGAACGATATGCACATAAGAATTCCCTATAAACAAGTTACTACCTATCAAGATAAGGAAATATCATCGACCATCCATGGAATTTAATCCTTGTGCTCATTAAAATCCATAACTCACAACCACTTTCAGAGAATCAATGGAATGATCAAGCCACAACCTCCACAACCAAGCCAAGAACCTGATTGTTCAACATTATCCCAATGAATCCAAAAATCACCCAAAACAAATATAACTCATGATAACAAAATATTGTAGGAGAGTACGTAATGGACTACCCACAATTAAGAAAAAACTTGCAGTAAACATGATTTTAGGAGGATAAATCAACGTGACCCTTGGTGGGTCTTCCCACCATTAGAACCCATCTAGAATCGAACGAAAAACAATTACACATTAATTAGAATTGGGCATGAATTTCACAAGTCCACTAAAACATTTCCATAAAAAAACTACTATCCCATGTAAAGAGGTTTATATCGTGAACATTTATACAACCCACTCTAGGACAAAGTGGACAAGAACTGGGCCAAAACATTCTGTATAGACCAGAACCCCACCACTCGGGGATGGGGGGAAGGGGACCATAGAATTTTTACAGTAAAACAAAAAAATAAAAAAAGGATATACCAATCATTTTCCACATTTAAACATGTAACACTAACACCACACACAATTTCAAGAGGTGTTCCACATATAGACATTTTTCAGAAAAACAAATCTAAGAAGGAATAACTGTAAACAATGTGTGAGGAGTAGTCCAACATGATCATTGTGACAAGACGAAATTCATAGGGATAAGGAACCAAAATATAAAAATAGAATCTAAATTACCATAATGGTGGAGGAAGGATCCTAGTCGAGCTCCCCACACCTCGAGAAATTTCCTCACTACGTGAAAATATTCTCTCTTAGGCATATGGCTGGAGCCTAGATGTTTGAAGAATCTTCTACAACGCAGTTAGGAGATATGAATCACATTATCTCATGTAATTTAATTGCTCAAAAAACACCAATACCCAACAAATTCTGATTTATACACACCTCCATTCTAACATTCTTATCATAAGGACTAAAATGATCAAGGAACATGGTGAAAAAACACCAAACTTTTTCGAACACAACTGCTATAATCGAGAAATTATTCATAATAAGAAGGAACTATAAATATAGCCCAAACATATCTCTATTTCAAGAAATGAGACAATAATTTTAATTAAGAGTTTTTCCTAGTGTGTAAAACATGAGATAAAATCCTTATATTCATCAACTAGAAATCATAAAATAAGAGAAGTATCTTTGGACACATCACAAAATCCAACCCGTGTTTATAAAACCAATGAAAAATACTCAAAAATGAGCCACCAATAATATCCCAATGCAAGACACTAAATGATCATGAATTCTAGATTTCATGGAATCATACTTAATAAAATATTCTTCAAATAAATGAAGAAAAACAATTCACATAACCATTGATTTAGAAATAAATTCCATAATTTTTCAGCTCAAACAACATTTAAAAAACAAACTAACATGGTTTATTTCTACATTCACCAATGATGTTTTATTTTTTATCACTCACATGAACATTACCAAGTCACCCTAGGAACCCAACCCCCATTTCATATCGCTCATCCTTCCAGACATCAGTGAATCCAAGAATGTGAGCACCCATTATAATCAAATAACCTAAAACAAAACTACATCATTCCATAAATCTTGTACCTTCCAAATGAAAACCGAACACCTTGTAAATTTTTTTTTCATATTTCACAAAAAAAAATCATTGTGAACCAATTTCAAAAAAACTACGCCTTTTTATATTTAACAAATTTAAAACAACCTAGATACTACAAACAATAGCCTCCATTTTTAAATTTTTTTATGGTTTTATATCATAATATGGGGGACATTGAGACCAATAACCTTTGTAGAAAAACACTAACCTCTAAAAACCAATTTTCAATATCAATTCATTATAGTCAAACACTTTTCAATATCCCGTAACACCCCATTTAATAAAAAGATTCATAATCACTATAAAATTATTCACACATTCAAAAAAAATTAGTTTAAAAAACCACATGTTTAGATTAGGGAAAATCTCACCCCGTAAATCATTTATAATTCTTGTGTAAACATTGTTTCATAAAAAGAACATCCTTCCAAAACTATTCTTATATTTAATTTTAAAAAACCCTTTTTCCACTTTTCAAAATCCTACCAATCCATTAAACCCTTTTTTCAATATTCATACAAGTATTTTCCAAACAATATTCCAAATTAATGAAAATTACAATAGACCCAAAAAAAGGGTACTAATGTTGGTGGGTGACACGACCATATAGTTGGAAGCCATATGTCAAACACACCACCAACACAGAGAGTCCTCTTAGAACTATTCCTCTTGTTAAAACTCTCTTTATAGGCCCTGAAAGCACATAATGACAAGTATTCCAACTCCCCTTGTCATATCCCAACCCCAAACAATCAACAAACCAAAATACATTAATTAAATCGTGAATCCGTTGAACACACAAGGATCAGAATGAGAAAAGGTTCCCGATTATTTTCCCTAAACTACCACTCAAGTCCCAAAAATCCTTCTCCATCAACCTTGACATCCCCAAAAAAATAGTGTGCTCTAAAAAGTAAGGTCTGTTATGTGCCGACATCCATTAATAACATTTTGTCATGAACTCCCCCAAGTAGACCCTGAACCGGTCACCCAGGCTAACCAACGACAAGACCTAAAAGGTTTTCTAGATCCTCCATGTATGTAGACAAACACCTAGGCCATCAATAGTGTACAAAAGGGAATGATTTCCACCAAATAAAATCAATAAAACCAACAATATAATAAAATTTGAATCCAAGAATACATTGACAAAAAAATTGAAATATTCATTATTTGTACAAAAAAATAAATGTACGACTAAACCAATAACTGGACTGACCAAACATGATAACCAACTACCTACATGTGACCCTGCTAGTCACTCTTCAACAAAATGATCAATGTTTCCCAAGGTGATCACACTCAAGATGAAACCTACACAAGGACTGAAAATAGAATAAGAATATATGTGTGAGTATTAAAACACAATGGGATGTCATGCTATTCTATTCCTAATGCACATCCCTTAAAATAAAATAAACACCATATTCATGTTTTAAATTCATGATATAATGGTATGTTTCCCAAATGAGGTCACATTTTATAAAAAATACCATAAAAACAATATGTTTTATAAACAAAAATGATAGTAACCATTATTAAAGATGTGAAACATAAAAATTAAAATAGTTTTCAAGAGGGTTTCTTTAATGAATGTACAATTTTAAATAAATCACACACACATCTGAATTTACAAAACAAACACACCATATTATGACAGTAAGTAAATAATAACCAATGGTCACAAGTCATGAGAACACCCCTAGCTAGTAGTTAGTTGTGTTCCCTATGTACCTCATATCTCAGTGAAGGTAGCCATAATAAATATATGATGTTGGGAAAATGAGACACTAGTATGGTGCATAACAATAACAAAGTGGTGCCCTAATAACATCATCGTCATTGTTTAGTCTGTTTGGTCATCACCAAACTGCAATGTGAAATTGGGTCCAAACTCCATGGAATCACTAGTATCATAGTACACGTCTACCCACCCAGATACCCGATAATTCCATTAGGGCTCAATAAAGTCTTTAATATTATCAAATACACATTCCACAAGAAGATTCAATTCCCAATCCATAAACACACAAATATCACAAAAGCATGGTTTACATTTCATTCATGAATCAATAATCCCCTTAAAATTTTTATAAAACTATTTCAAAGAGTGCAATGAGGCTTTGCACATAAAACGCATTCAAAAAAACTCTTTTAAGTATAAAAACACAAAAAACCACAGAAGACCATATTTTTTAATCCCAAAAAATAGTTAATAAAACCATTTCATGGACCATATGAAAATCCCAATTGATGCAACAAGGTATATACATTTAAAACAATCATTAATCATTTTTAAGAAAGGACAAACAACCCTTCAAATTTTTTTCCAAACTGACAATTTTCAAAGCCACAAATACCAACATTAATAAGGATGTTAGAACCCATATTTTTATGATTCCAAACATTTGTAATAATTGGGATAATAGTCAGATCACTTATACATTACGGTAACCTTTTTATAAAACTGCCAAACATGCCTTCCATTAGGAACGTGTGTCAAAATACCTTAAAAAATACACCTTCTTTCTAAAAACTGAAACATTCTTGGGATAAACATAAGGAAATAGAATATATTTCATTCCTCACTACCAATATTATTTTAAATCAAAAAAAAAATCATTTTAAATCATAGTCAACAAAGATAATCAAATTTGGAAACTCACTTTACATAGGACATGCATTTTTTTAATAAAACAATTCATATTAAGAACTCGAAAATGAATAAAACATCAATGGAATGACATATATTTGTCTATGATAAATAAAAAATTCAAAATACCTCAAAATATGTGTGGAAGCTATGAAATCATTTGGAAAATCACGTGGTGGTCACAATTTTACCAAAACTACCCCACTTTATAAAAAACAATGTCGTAACCACTACAGGACACACACAAAAAATTATCCAAATCCTAAATTACAATATTCAAAGTATAAGGAATATTAAAACAGATGTATATATATGTATCTTAAATAAAAAGGTTCTGTGCAATGGGATACGTACCTCAAATCCTAGGCGGAATGGAAATGCAAAACCTAAATCACCCATCGCAGCTTTATAAACCGTAATACTAGGAATAATATCCTTAAATGAAAATAAAAACTATAAAAAATAATTACAAATCATAAAACAAGGTCTTTCATGAGCATGGGATAAGAACCAACAATGAAATTATTGATATAGGAGGATGATGGAGGAAAAAATATAAGATTTCTAACATTGGAAACTAGAAAACTCTTCGTATTCCCTTAGATCTACACCCAAAGTGGAAATGGAATGGGTTGAGTCATCCTTCTAAGTCTCATATGGTTTATTAGAACCATGTAAATAATATTTGGTAAAAAGTAATTCGAATTGAATGATTTATGAATAAGGAAAATAACCTCTGGAAAATCTAGATGATTTGAGAATCCTTTATAAGTTTTCCTCTAATCTAGGATTAATATTATTTCTATAGAGGTCAAATGGAACATGGTTGTGTGCCTAGGATTCGTGTCATCGAGATTGATGAGTAATCTCCTGAAATTTTTAAAAGTTGAATATGAAATATATGAAACAATTTGTATTTTAAAAAATTGAAAATTTTCTAACAAGCTGGCCCAATACCTAAATAGATAACACAAAATCCCCATTCTTATAATTTCCTAAAGGGTCAAAAAAGATATTGTGGTTTGAATGTGATAAGGGATGGCAAGTTGGAATTTTAATGGGTGGAAAATGTTGAATAACAATGTATTTATAATATAAATTTTTTTTTTATATTTTTATATGGGCTCACATCATGGCCCAAATCACGAAGTAATAACACTTTCTCTAAAAACAACAAAAAAAGATAGGTGGATCCCAATTAATGATGATTAGACATATATGTAACTTCAAAACTCATCATTAATATCACCCTAAACACAATAAAAATATCGTTATTCCAATCAAAGTAGATAAAAAAATACATGGAAAACCCGATGTGATAGTATATGTATATAATTACATCATGAAGGATGGGAAAAGTATATATTGCGTGGTTTCATAACTATAAAATACTTTTTAAAACAAAAATGAATTCAGGATTTTTAATAGATATATCTATGTGCAATAACCACAATAGTGCTATTTTGGTGTTAACATTATTTTAATTAGGTATATGGAAAAGACTCCCAAATGAAGAACTAGTTTGAAACTCCCATCTGATATTCTATTCATATTTCACATTTTATTTTAGATCAATTATGAACAGTGGATGGATTAAATAAATGATTTCATATGATAATCCCTTGGGATATGGGATTAATATAATTTTTTATTGGTTGAATGAGGATTTCAAAATTTTGGACATCAGAATAATTATATTTATTATAATATGATTTCATACATTGATTATTGAGGTTTCCCACTCACATTATGATTTATTGCTTATGAATGGGATAAAATATTGAATTATTGCTTTATGGTTGTGATATTTGTGGTCCTATATTGAATCATGTTATTTGATACTAGTCATATAAATTTATTTATAACAAGATAATTGATATGGAATATTAATTAAAATATTAAATGATATATAATTAGTTTTTATTAAAAACAAAAAATTATTAAATAGATGAATATATAGTCTATATATCATGAATAATTTATATTTGTAGGAATGTAATTTTTTTTTCAAATCCTATTATTTCCCCTATAGTTGAATTTGATGAATTACTTTCATGGATTTCATCTCTTTATTTAATTACTATATCAATTTATGCGGAATATAAGTCATGTATGATATTAAAGAATATATATATTATTTATTTGTATTCAATAATGTTAATGATGACAAATAAATGTCTATGGGGACATTACAACCATTAAATATTCTATAAATGAAATGGGAAAATGTAACCGTGGATTTCATATTCAAACATCAGAAATCATCTAGAGGCTATAATTTTATTAAAGATAGAGTTGATCACTATATGAATTTAGAAAAAATCATTTCTATTAGAAAATATTTCTTTATTAATTAATCATTTATGATTAAAATTTAAATGTTTTTATATAAAATGGTGGTCTATATTTTATTTTTTGTGTTCCTGATTTGTGGTTTACCATGATGTTCTAAGGATGTTTCCAAAATGATTTGAATGTAGTGTAAAAAATGGAATTGAAAATAATCATCATATATATTAGCATTCTGGTAGGATAATTAAAAAAACTATTTATATTTATAGTATTAAATTTATTTTTAAAGAGGTTGGGAACAACAACATAATTTGGTTTATTTTCATACAATGATTGATTTATCAAAGAAATTCATATTGATACTTTTAAATTATTATGTAGTTGGAATTGAAAAAATCATACATTTTAGGTAGAAAAAATAAATGAATTAGGTAATTATTTAGATTAGGAATCTATAGAGAAGTTAAGAATCATTCAAGAACATATGATGAAAACTAAAATAAATAGGAATGTTATATTTATATTTTTTCATTAGATCTAGAGTTCAATGATTTGTGAAAATGTATTCTAATGAATATCAATATGGAATAATATTTTGATATTTTTAGAAAAGGGAAATATTCACCGAATATATATTAATACATTCTCGATTATTTATAATAATTGTTATAGTAACATATTTATTTATTGTTCCAAAAAGATTATATCATGTTTTAGATGTGGACATATATTGCTTTTGGGTAAGTAAAAACTTGATCATTAAAAAGTATTGAACATATTGGTAATATATCTTGAGAATGATAATTAGGATGAGAAAAAATCAATGTATAATATTTATTAATGATTTAATTTATATGGAATGATACAACTCAGTTGGGAAATATTTTTTTGTGAAACTATAAATATGATGGTGCTACATGTGCAATAAAGGATGTTATGAATAAGAAAACTCCAAAAAAAAATTATAATAATAACATTTATTTAAGATGGAAATTTTTATGAGTTTTTAAAATTATAACCCCATATTTTTATGATATATATTTAAAATTTTTATATTTTACTTATTCGATATCATTATAATCACAAACCAGTAATCATAAATAGCATGTGATAAAAATATAATATTTTAAATGAATTTCAAATTTGGTTAGGGTGTATAAAAAGAACAATAATTTTTTTGAAATACATGAATAAAATAGTATCATAATAAAATTAAGTGAATAATTCCCCAGAAAATGAGTACTCGATTTGAAATGTTTAAAATTAAATCATTTAATGATATGTTATCTCTTTTTCGTGATTTATATTATTCTATAAATAATATATAATGGTTAGAACGATATATATTTTTTATGAAATAAATTTTTAGTTAATTATTAATAATCATAAATTTGGTTATCAAATTTGATAGATATATTGATAAAATCATTTAATGGTAAATAGTAATTATAAGAATATTTTTGTAAGTAAATAATGTATTTCTATTTAAATTAAATAAAATAATAAATATTTACCAATTTACGTAATTAAATTAATATATTATATACTGTCTTATATATATTTATATTAATTTAATGAAGATTACAGGATAAATACTATATTTTGTTTTTTATACTTGGAAAATTGAATTTTTTTTTAAAAAATTCTCAGGCATATTGTGTATACATTTTTAAATTAAATTTTTACTAATTATTCAAATAAAATTGATAAAATTTTAAAACAATTTATAATATTTATTAAAAAACTGAAAAATTGGACAATATACTTTTTTTAATAAATTATAACTAATGTTAAAATTAATTACTAAAGTAATAATTAAAATGATTAACTAAGGGTAAAACATAAGGGAAATGTGGTAAAATATACGATATACTAATCTAAAAAAATTTAAAGGGATTTATTTTTTCCTTAAACCATAAAATATTATAAATTGATCTAATTTGGAGCCACATATCGTGATATTTAATTTATTATATTTTAATATTAATTATATTTATAGATTTTCCACCCAGTGATAAAATAGAAAAACATATTTTATCATCTAGAAATATTAAAAACATATATTTTCCTAAAAAATATATATATCCTTTCAATTTAACTATAGATATAATATATTTTTCCATCAAATAAAAATACTAAATTCCATAATATGTGATCTGAATGAGGATTCTCAATCATTAAGTTTAAATCATGAGTATTTATCATATTAACTTATGATTCAACCTCCTTTTAATATTCTTTAACATTACTTATATAATAAAAATAGTATCATTCTTATACTAAAATTTTATTATGTTTACATAAACCCCCAGTTTTATATTATTTTCAATGAAATGGGTATTCAAATAATTTTCAATGTGTACTTAAAAAAACAATCTCCATATAGAAATGTAATTATTTTTTCATCACCCTATAATATATTTATAAGATTATTGATTTAGGTATATACATTAATTTATGAACTATATATGATTATGTGAAGATAAAATATTATCTACCCTCATACCCACCCATAAATTATAAAATGATAATGGCTCTTGTGTATACGTATTGATTACTATCACATTGAAGAAATGTGATTCTTTTTTCATAACAACATCATATGGTTGGTAAAAATGATATAATTAATTAATATATATGAAATTTATTATATAAATATACTTATGTTAAACTGAATTATCATTTACCTTTATATAATTCTATATATTTAAATGCGGAAATATAACTTGTATATTCTAATTGACAAGAATCTCCATGAGATGATGTTATTAATTTTTTATCACCTCCTTACATGTTTTGTGACAATAGTTTTGAAAATAAATAAATATCATAGTTATGAAATTATTATTGGAATAATAAAATTATTTTTTAATTTTGTTTTCAAATATGAATATCTATTTAAATATTTTAAATATATATGTGTTGAGGGATTAGTGTATCCACCCATTCTGAAGGATATGAAGCAATAAATGGTTTTTGGTAAATTTTTTGTTTGGTTATCATGTGTTTGGTATATAGAAAATGGGATTGAAGAGATAAAACACCATATTTGGAAAATAAAAAAAGTTATTATATTCACTTTGAAACCCTAATGGAAATATTAAAGATGGTATATGATAAAAAAATTGGGTGATTTACGAGGTAATCCTCATTCTTATTACACGTACCAAACTAGTTGACTTCTAAAACAGTATTTACAAGAAGTGGAATAATACCACGAGATTATTGGAAGCTTAACCTCCACTAAAAACATGAAAATCATTGACTAAAAGAGAAAATAAGTTTTTTTTAAGAATAATTAAAGGCGGTGTTGGAGAATGAATAAATGTATACCTATATAACAAGGCTGTTAAAATTCATGACTACACACACAAGGAAGAAGGGGTGAACTAAAATTGAAGTAGAGAGTGCATTCAATGATATTATTGACCTAAATGTGGGGATTTTTCATATGATTTTGCAGTTATTTTTAATTAATTTAAATTCATTGATATTATTTAGAAATTTCAAATTTTTTAATGTTTTTATGAGTTTTTAGATATGAATGATATTCTATGGATGCTCTCTATATCAATATATGTGAATTAAGGAAATATAGGTAAGTAAAGGATAAACATATTCAACTCTCCAAATACGATTATTCTAATTAGGAAAATATACTTTTAATGATGAATTAAATGTTAAAATGTTTTAATAATTGAAGATCTATAAATTTGAATTAAGAAAACACCACTCGAATAATCATATAGAAGAATTATGATACATATATATGTTCTCAAATCACATATTAATGGAATGATCCACATTGAAATTTTTTTTATGTAGATGTATTAATTTTTTAATGTTTTTATATGGGGTATTTGAATATCACATTTCTAAACATTTCTATGTATCTGAATATAGATACATGTACATGAATAAATAATCACATAGGTAAATTAATATAGGATCACAATCAATCAATTTAAATATACATGAATAACCTAATAAGGTAATTTTTTATATTATCTAATTTTTAAATAAAAAATTAAATTTCATCAAAATATGATTACATATTGTTATGGGTGAATATTATATACATCTATGTTTTGAGAATCTAATGAATAAATTCATTCGTAATAATTTGGAATCATTCCCTAATCGATTCAAATATCGAATGTGAATTTCTGGTTTTTTGCAATATTATTTTGGGGAAAAGGTTATGTGATAATAATATTTGATATGTAATGATTAATGAATCAAACAAAATTTTAGATTCAAGAATTTGTAGATTTTGAGGAAATAAAATAATTTCATTCTAATGGTATACTTTTAGGATAAAAACAATGTGAAATTTATCTAATCCATGATTTAAATTTATTTTCAGGATGATCAAATATGACGAACAAATAAATTTGATAATAATGAATTAAATTATGTTACCATTATTTTATGAATAATGTAGATGATGAACCATCGAACCTCGATATGTTGTTCTTGAGTTTCTTCCCTTTTCTTCTTATATTGGGTGGGGGGTTCCTCTTCATGTATACTCACACATCAACCCTTTGTAATGTAATAGACTTATTAACATTTTTCATTCTCCATGTTTATATAAAAATTAAATTTTTTTAATTCCTTTAAATGAATAAATTATAATTCATAATCATTTTTTGACTAAGGGTGTTCCTCCACATGATGTTTCTTTAGTTAAATGGAAAAATACATTCTGTAAAACAAACATTGAAATTTATTGACTAATCATAGGATACTGAAAATGTTGTCCCAAATTTATGTAGATGATGTATAGAAACTTCAACCCCAAGAACATGGATGAGGAATAACCATAGTATAAAATGACACGTATGTGCTGAATATTTTTTGTCAAAAAATGATGGGAAAAAAGAGAAATCAATAAAAATGTATTTTATAAAAATATATATTAGGAATATAACATAATAATTACAACTACAGTTAAATATAAAAATATTATTATTCATAAAGTATAACGTACATTTAATAACAATTTTATACGCATGAATATGTCTCGAGATGAATATAATCTATTTGGAAATCTGTCTCATCTCTCATACAGATGATGAGTAGCGATTTAGATGTCCGCCTTCTCACCTAGTAAATATTATATTTAATAACTGTTTTTGGAATGAAAAAGATTTTATATGGGATAATACCATGATGGGAGTGTAGATAAAGAACTAGTCTTCCATTGATATATTATTTTATATAAAATTTGATTGCCATGAATGCTTTAATTTAAATTGTAGAATAATGTTTGATTTCACACACCCTCTTTGTTTATACATTCATAAATTATTATTATTTTCACGGTGGGGGTGTTTGTCATACCATCATGGATATAATATAACAAGATATCATTTTAAATAATTTTTATTTGATTTATTCTTCTTTATATTTTTTGATTATCTATATGTTCTTCCCTCAAATTGAGATAGAGAATATTGAAATCACATGTAAAAATGTGGAGATTTATGTTGTATTAAATTATTAATATTTTTTCCAACAAATTATTATCCCACCAAGATAGAGAGTTTATTTTTTATCGCACTATTCAAATTGAAATGTGATTCATTGTTAAATTATGATGATTCATTACCGATCTTCATTTCTGATTTCCCCTTGTATTTAGTGAGTAGTGGAAAATGATATTTTATGTATCTCAATGAATTCCACGATATGTGAAACTAATAATGCGTATTCCCTATTTTGTGATGTATTATAAAATAAAAAAATTATTTTTCATTATAAATTATAATTTAAATTTAAATTTTCTTCCGTTTTCACTTTAATGTATTCTTATGAGACATTTGTATGGAAGTGTATTTAATATTCAGCGAATGTGTTTTTTTACAGGGAGGAGAAAATGATAAATACCCATCAATTAAAAACAAAATTGTGTCACCATTAAAATGATATAATAAATTATTTGGTGATAACAATTATTTTGGGGTAAGAGGTTGATATTTTAATTTGTCCACAGAAAAAAAAATTATTTATCAATTTAGAGAGAAGAATTTGAGCCTTATAATTTGTTACAGAATATATCATTCCCAAACATATTTTTTACAATATGGGGGAGAGAAATTGTATTGAATATAGGAAAAAATTCATTGAATTTAGAATTTACAACAATACCAAATGATAATGTCCAAATACAATATGGTGTTTTGTTTCATTTGATGTATATTTTGATTTTCAGTTAAATAAATTCAATGTTTTACATGTTGATGGACTGGAGAATCCAAAATTTATAGATTAATTTAATCATATCTTGTTTTTTGGAATAAATATATTAGGTACTCCTATAATTTTTAGATGGGTATGTTGATTAGAGTGTAGTTTACCAATTATTTAGAAATGATAAGGAGGGAATTTGATACTCTTGAATACCTAGATGAAGAAATTGGAGAGGGGTTTTCATATAAAAATCAATGAATCTGCAAAAATTTTTGACAACACAAAACAACATGATTATTATAATTAATCTCTAGTTTATATATATATAAATATGAGTCGTTTACTTAACACTGCACAAATGTTGCAAATCATGAATATTCGGGGATATTAGGTGAAAAACAAGTTAAATGATTCTAGAGGAGTATACCTTGAATTTGGAGAAACAATCCCTAATTACATGGACTTTGAGGGTGCTAAATTTCAAAAAGACTCTCCATTAGATGAAGGATCTGATTATATAAAAGTTGATACTTTAGAAAATTATATTCAATAACTATAAGAGGAAAATTTTCTTATTTTTTTGAATTTAATGGGAATTAAATTCATGTGTTAGAGCAGTTTCATAAATTCCCAATTGTGTTTTGAAATGTTTATAAATTGACTTGATCAACCAAATGTGAATTAGAGGAGCTCTAGTTGAAAATAGATAAAATCATGAATAATGAACAAGTATATATTCTGTATTTGTGAATTTACCCATAAGATAATTATAGAGTATTGAAATCCATGTAGTTGAAGTCACCACATATAAATTTTTTTCATAGTTGAAGATCTACATATAGAGGTTCTGCAAACATAGTAGAATGATCACCTAGATAATTTCTACTACATTTATAAATTAAATATATGTATACAGGAGCGAGGAACATCATTGTACAATCAATATACATAGAAAAATTCACTACATAAGGGTATTTCCTGGATTATCTATTCAACAATGAGATAAATTTTTATATTTATCTAAATTTAGATGCACATACAGAAATTTAGAGTCACACAAGAAAATTAAAAAAGGAGAACCATGTATTAAAATTTTTTGATACATTAATAAATATGTAATATAGTAATTTATATAGATGAATATTCTTAGGAGAAATGGAATTAAACTAACTGAATTTCACTAACATACTAGGTGAAAATTATAGACTTCAGGATTTTTATAATCTAAAGATGAAAATAATTTTTGTTGATTTTGAAGATATTATCCATATGATATAATATTACTGATACAATTGATGATATATGTTAAATGATTTGAGAACAAATAGGTTTTTATATTCATCCATGTTAAATGAATATCAGTGTTGGACATAAAATTTTGATTCTTAAATTCATATATTCTGAGAAATTAAAATCAGTAAATTCTAATACAGTCCTCTAAAAAGAAAAACATTAATGCTATTTAATACATGATAATACACTATTTCATGGAAGATCAATGGATAATAACCACTTCTTATTTTCCTGATGTATTAAATGATATTTTTAAGACATCTAGAATAATGTAAATTTAGTACCATAAATAATTCGTTATTTTTGATTGTACCCTAAAATCATTATTATTTTAGTCTATTTGAGATAGATTAAATAAAAGATAAGATCCTGATGGTTTTAATGGATTCAACTATTGTAGGAGTAAGACTTCTTCAAACTAGAGGACTCTCAATATATGGTTGTGCGAAATTAATTTAATTGTCGATCTAGAGAAAATGAAAGGCAATGGTGTATTCCCCAAGGACACAGATTAATAATTTTTTTCCTTTATGGGATGAAATAGCTTAATGGACAAGTTCCATGTCAAATACGTCTTACCTTTTTGTAGAAATTTGAATGGAAACAATGAATTGGGTGTTATCTACACTAGTTCCCAATGAATGGGATGAATATATCTTAATTTCTCAGAGTGAATAAAACTAAACTGGAATATATTTAATTTGAAGACTCACCTCAATGGATATCTATATCACCCAATCCGAGTATAGGAGATTTATTGATGTTCTCTGAATAGTTCATGGAGGAACCAAATTGACATGATATTTTATGGAGGTATTGAATCACACCATCAATGATCCCATGAATTTATCAACAAAAAAATCTAGAAAACCTATGGTAAACATCAATAATTGAAATGAAACATCCCCACACTAGGGGGTTTGGAAGTGGATTATATCAATTGAGATATAGATAAGATGAATATAAGATACCAAAATGAATGGAATGAGTCAACCATTAATGTGCTCTAGGCCTATAAAAATAACACTGACTATATGTTGCTGGTGATAGAAAGGATATCATCGGAAGAATATAGGATTATATGGATATATAGAGGTAACCACAACACTTGATTCTTTCACACATTTATTAAGAATAAATATTTGTTTCAATGTACCACAATCCACATAGAGTATTGGACTTATTCCAATGACATGGATGTGGTAGTGTATTTAGTGTTTGAGCAAAAAAAATCCTTCTGTTCAATGACATATCCTCACTTGGAGGGACTATAAATTGGTGTACCAATAGAAAACAATGATTCCATACCTATCAGGGTGAATGTTGTGGATAAATAATATCTAAGAAGGATCACAAATGAAGAGGAGTATCAGTAGGTGATTTGGAGATTAACTACAGATAGTGAACCATGGAATCATGGCCTCTCAGGTTCGTTCTATATGATATCAAGAGATATCATTAAGTGGGATTTAATGTTTCCATCTCATGAATTCTTTCACAAGGGAAACTGTCATCATATTTATTGTGCTTAATTTTTTTTGGTTATAATGGGAAAAAACCCTCACACTCTGTACCACAAAAAACAACATTTCTGTGCAACATACCTTACAATGTTATTGAAGGTATTATCAATATAATGACTCCTTCATTCATTATATAAATGATATCCAACGAACAACCATGTTTAATCTAATGTCTAACCATATAGGGAGTAGTGCGAGTTTTGAAAAAGGTGAAAAGTGAAATTAATCTAAAAAATTTCAGGAGAAACCTCACAATAAAATGGGATATGCTAAAATAATCAACATGGATGGAATGAAACATCCTATTAAGGGTTCACTCAAGAATGTGGTTCTCTCCTTGGTTCATTCATATCCTCTTTAATTGTTTTATCTCAGCTAGGATACACACATTAATTATTGGAATGAAATTTTGGTGTTTCAAATTAGTAAGAGTTATCAGAATAGGGGAAGCACAATTCCCAACATATTTTATTGTCTCCTTAGATATGCTATGACAGAATATAAATATGGGTGTATGCTTGGGCTGAGTCCTCCCCCACTACAACATGCATGAAATGAGGGGTATCTCCTACATGATTATTTTTGATGAAAAATTTAAATTTATCATTGGAAATAAATGATCAGTTTATGGATTTAACATAATTCGGGATTAATAATTCATATAGAGTGGGGAAAGTTATCAATTGAGATAGAATTATTATATATACATTAAATATTGTCACTGGTAATAGGATAATGTCCATGTAGGTAGGTGTTAAATGTATAGAGGATCCTTTCTGATTGAAACTTATGATATAAATTTATATGTAGATGTTGAATTATAAGAGGGGTGAATTGGAGGATTAAAAAAAATCATTTTTATCCTTAAGAAAAACTATGTTTTACCAATTAAAGCAAGGTGATTTCAAAAACCCTTGTTAGTTCCAAACTAAGAATCAAAATTGCTTATGATAAGATAACGTGGATCCAATATTGATACATATGATAAGAATACATAGGGAAATATTCTACCTTAAAGTGTATATAATCTTATTTGTATTAGAGTATACAAAATATTATAAAATATGAGAAATTTATATTTTCATTCATTAACAATTTGAAGTGGAAATAAATTTTATAACAAAAAGAAGTAAACTTGTATAAGAAAATTTTAATCCATAAGGGAAGAGTATCCTGAAATCATTGATAAACATTCCATGATTTATAATTTCTAGAAATTTTTTCTAACCCATACCATTGTAAGACCTCGATAAGAATATCAGAGTATTTTGTTCTATTAACAGAAGCCATGAATCATTAATGTAGTCATAACATCTATATTCTTATCCCTCAAAGCAATCAAACATTACGATTTTCCACACCACTATCTTGCTATCCCCAGAATCCCACAATCGTACACAATAACAATTGGATTAGAACTAGGTTGAAAAATTTGTTCATGTATGAAAAAGATGTTCACCAATCGCACGAAGAAAGAGAGTACCTCTATCTGGATGACTCTTCACAGTAATACAGTGTGTAATCACTAGATGTGTGTTGGTTTTTTTCCTATTCAAATTATTTGGTATTTAATGGAGAAAATTCCAAGTAGTCTTCTCCACCTTTAATTGTAATATTTTTTCATTAAATTTTACAGGGACCTATAATTAAGTCACTCAAGAAATGGTTAGTTTTTTTAAAAAAATTTATAACATCGTTTCATGTAAGAAATAATGAGAAACGTTATCATTTCTAAGGAAAACTAATAAGTAAGGGAGAAAATTAATCTTAAGAAACATTATAAAAAATTAAGTCTGATAAAATAAAAAATTACTTAAATTAAATGGAGTAACATTAAGAAAATCATTTAATTGGAAAAATATGAATGGGAGAATTAATGTGTAAAAATTACGAAAAATTGGATTCTAAAAAAACAATAATGAGAGTCTAAATTATGAAGAATTAAAAATCTGTTTTATAAGGATTTTGGAGTCTAATTTCATGATAATGTAGAATATCATTTTCATAGAACATGGAATCCAATTTTCATTGAATTTAGATTTTGATTTTACAATAATTAAGAATCTTTTTTAAGAGAATTTGGAATCTGATTTTCACAAACATTAATGTAACATTTTATAACAATTCGGAGTCTGATTTCTAAAATAAATTTAGTCTGGTTTCAGTATAAATAAGTGTGTGATTTAAAGAGATTTCATAGACTTATTTTAGAAGAAATAGGATTAACAATTATAGGGAAATCAGATTCTAATGAAATTTATTATTCTGAGTTATGTAAGGATCTAGTTTTTAGTTTAAGAAAATGATGGACAATATTTGGTAAAACAATTGTTATGGCATTGAAAAACAGGGATATATGAAAAAAATTCACAGGGAAAGAATATTCTCCATAAGAATTTTTTTGGGGGAAAGAAAAATTTCGTTATGAAAGAGTGTTGTGAATTTAAAAACATAAAGTAATTGAAAAGTCATAAGGGAACATATGAACATAACAATATACCCATTTTTGGAAAGAACATACCACAACTTGTATAATAATGTACAGAATATTAGTTTCAATTTTTTATCGTTAAAAGAACTAATTATCATCCTCTACTCCATTATGACCCATAATGAATACGACTAACAACCTCATAGGTCCTTAAATTTATAAGGATCATAATCTTGTATTTTATAGAGAATCACTTCTTATTTCTTAATAATATCATTATTATATAATATCCAATTTACATGGAAATATTTTTTAATAATATTATTTTTTCTAGTTATTTTCTCCCTCATTTTGATTTTCAAAACATTGTGGAGAGAATTTAATTTTTTTACCCAAAATTCTTGGAATATACCAGGAAAAATAATGGAAATATAACACATTTACTTATGATGAGAAAATTTGTTTCAATGAAATATAAAAATTCATATCAGAGTTTTATGAAAATTATTCATCTTTATTCTTCTGCTTTTTAATTAGAATTCTCAAGGTTTCTTTAACCTTCTTCAACCCTTTGTGATCTTCCTCAAGCTTCTTGAGTAGACATTCCTGGTCATGATTCTTCATTTCATAATATTTAATCCTTTATTCCTAATATTTAAGGATTTATCCTTGAGGCATTATAAACTAATATTTTTATTTGATTTTTTATACATTTCTTCAATGAGTTCTTTTTTCATTTTCAAATTTAATGATACAAAATTCATATTTACATTAAAATAATTATCTTTGTGAATCTGAACAGCTTTCTCATCGTTCAGTTTTTCTAAATGACTTGAAATTTTTTTCTAGATCATGTAAAATGACTTTTCAAGGGAATACTTTGCTGAATCTTTGACATCATCCATGATATTATGAACGTCAATCATAGAAATCATTCACTTGGTTATCTCTGTTAATGATGTTTTATGATCATCATAACCAATATGAAAATTCATAAAATCACCTTCATATATTATAGATCATTCAATGAGAATGCTATTAGAATTTTACATTTGATTCATTAATTTATTAATCCTCTAAAATCTGGAATAAATACATGATAATATGTCAACGGTATTCCTAAGGATAATTAGGATCTAAAAAAATTGGTCGTAAAGAAGAAGAGGATTTTGTTGCAGAATAAATTATTGGTGAGGGAAAATTATAACACTCATCTCCTTTCCAAATAGATTACACAAAAACATATTTTGAGGATTTCGAAACCACATTACTCTTCAGTGAATCAATAAACACATTATAAATATACTTAGATGTAGGTAATGCGTTCTCATGATTAAAAGTCTCATGATCAATATTAGATACATGAATTATTATATCATCATCATTAGCCTCTCCATTAAAAAATATTTCACCAATTTCCATAACATCATTATGATGAGTAAAATCATGATTATTACTCCCATAATCTGATGATTTTTCAACCACCTCATGAGAATTGTTATTTTTCATATAAGATTTTTCTTCTAAAATAATCTTGGTTGATTCATCTTCGGGTGTTCTGATTGACAACATATCATAAATATGTTATTTCTCATGATATTCTTCTACCTTTATAAATTCATCATCGCTTTTCGATCCCTATTATTCTTCTTCTTCCAAACTACATCATATAAAAAAACAGTTCCAAAATTAAAATAACATTCCTTCTCATATCATTACATGTAGTTTCATTTGGCACTAGTTTATACAAGGAGAATTATGGTACATGACATTTTTCTAATTTCATCTCTGTATCCCTAACTAGGGCTGGAACATTCTCAGTTTCTGACATCTTATTATTTATCTTTTTCTATTTTTTTCTTCTCATGCCCTTCGTATTATGGATTTTAAGGGATTTGAAGTTATAGGGTCAACCCCAAAAAATGTATCTCATTCCATACTTTTCTCCTTTCCCTCTCTCAACCTAGAAACCAAATTATAAGATATTATCTTTTTCTTTTTTTTCTTGGGTAGAGCATATACCAATTTAGGAGCAGGTTCCTTATCTTTTTAGTTTAGGTTGTTTTCATTCCATTTCATTGGGGTTTTCATGGTACATTATCCTGATTCACATTTCCTTCTTACAACATGATCATCATTTCTCATAAAATCAAAGAACTCTAATCTATCAATAATAAAACCAATTATCATCATTCACATGGTATGAAAAATCAACAACATTATCTTAAAAAATCAGGATAAAGAGGTTCATGGAAATAATAAAGATTATAAGCATAGGAACTTAACCTTTGAAATGATTCCTAGATACAATATGATATTGTACTTGAGGGTTTCATTCATAATATTTTTTGATGGTACATAGAATGTAATTGATGAGGTCTATATTCCAATGATTTAAAAAGAAATCCATCTTATGATATCAAATTTCTTAATAGAATCATTTTATCCATTTTTAAGAATAAGAAAACCATGCATCCCAAGGGTTAGAAATCTATAGTTTCTTGAATGAATATTGAACATCAGTGATTTTACATCATTAAGTCCTTGGAACACAATTGCATTATCCTTCTCAAATGATCCTTAATGTTATTAGATCTTGTGTGACAAATAGATTGCTTCACCATCATAATTTATATCTTAATTACTAGTAGCCTTGTTGAATGATAAAGATTGTCTTCCAAAATCTCTTGAAGAATGAATTTCTCTTCCTCCTTTATCATAGAAACTAAATGTTTCCTAGAATTCTAGAAGGAGATATGGATAAATTGGATCCTGATTCTTTGGTTTGGATATGAAATGGATTTCTAATCAAATTCTACTTTATGATTTTTGAAATCATAGAATAACACTTGAGATTAAATTTTTTGTTCATGAACTGTTCTTGGAAAATTAATCATTCCCTGAGTTCCCTGTTAGAGGCCATCATATTTTCTGTTGAATCATACAGATACTTTCGATGATTCTGGAAATAAAGAAAACAGAATGGTTGTAACAACCCGAGATTTTATAATATATATTATTTTTAATTTCTTTCATATCTTCTATTGTGAGCTACACAAAAATTAGACTGTGCTATATGCAACAACAATGGAGGATTTCACTACACACAACCCTGACTTGGCTTGCATTACATGCATTCACGAGCTTCCTCGATAGCGTGTTTTGTACACAATACCCGATTTCAGTAAACAACGATATATGGTTATAATTTTATTATGAAATAGCCGTTATGAATAGTATTAACTTAATTTTTAATTTTATAACATTATAATTCATCATACACCTTTTCTAGAATGAGGTATGAGAAAAAAATAATTTTTTCGAGTAAAATATGTATTTTTCAAAAACTGCAATTTTGTCACCATTTGATGGTGCAGCCACATAAAATCTAGTTTTTGACATGTTTATAAGTTCAATTTGACAAAATAAAATTCTTCTTTGGAATTAGGATAAAATAATTTACTTTGGATAAATTTTTTATATTATTCTAATAACTTTCATATTTTAATGAATATTAAAAACATGCTATATTTTAATTAAAAACAACTTTTTTCATCGCAATAATTTATATGGTTAAATAATAATATTGAATTGTTTTAAAGAATAAAAAGAATATATTTTTACCATTTAATATAATTTATGTCATTATCATTGACTTTACATTGAATTCATAGGTAAACTCATTTCAATCTTTTTCAATGTTTTAACTTTTAAAACTCGTTTTCATAACAACGATATAAATTTTAAATTAATTTTTGCAACTTCTGTGATTTCAATTTGGAATAATCAATACCATTCTTGGAATCAGTCAGTCCAAATTATGTTAATAAGAGTAATTTTTTTTGTCATTATGAATAATAACTATGGTAAATTTTATTTACCATAGTTAAAGGTAAATCGGGTAATTATGGGTAAATATAATATTATAAAATTAACCTAACACTTTTCATATTATAATTTGATTATTATATATTACCCTAAATCATACTTGGGTCTAAATGGAATCTAATGGAACCCACTTGTATTTGATTAACACCTTTTATATAGTTTATTTAAAGGAATGTGACATGTCTCACTCAACGTATAGTAATTAGATAATTTTTAATATATAGTTATATTGAATATAAATTCGATTATAAAGAATCATTTTAAATCTATTTTTTTTATTTTTCATGGTAATTTATTTGTAATTTTTAAGAATTATTTAATTACTGTAATTGCTCATAAATTAATGATGCAGATATTATTTATTTAGAGGAAATTAAATAATATATTTGTTATTCAAATTATAATACCTATAATAGACCCAAACACTTGACCAAAACATATTTTTCGAGTATATCTATACCTTAATCATCCAAGGGTCGATTTTTGGAAGATTTTAAGTCTTATAAAACCGATTAGGACATTTATATTATTTTATTTTAAAGGATGTCAAAGATGTAACCTTAATAATTTAATAAATATGAAAATTTAAATGTTCTGATTTTAAGATGACAAATTCGAGTAAAAATATTATTATGAAATTTATTATATTTAAATTTATCATAGTATTTTAATTTTAATTTTTATGCAATTAAAAGTATATTAAATGATTATACAAAAAGGATGTATTAATTGATTTATTAAAAGAAATATCAAATAAATGGTTCTATAAATATTAAAATAAATATTATGTGTATTATTTAATGTTATACACAAACATTCTAGAGGAATACGACATGTTATGAATCAATTAAATTTTTTAGTTATAACATATCTTCTGTGAGGATTTTATTTAAATTCAAATAAATGAATAGTGTGAAGATTGAAACTATTGTTATTTTAAAAAATTAACATAAAATAAAATTTTTCAAAATCACAAAAATATTTAAAATTTATAAATTAAAATTTATATGGTATAAAATGTCATAAATTATCCGATTATGGATAATTAAAAACTTATAAGTTAATACTTATAACAATTTAAAATTTAGAATCTTATTACCACAAATAAAATTAAATATATTCAATAATGATAAATCAAGTTGATAAGGTTTAAAATAAATTTACAACATGTATAAATTTTAATCGTTCATAATATTACGACCCTACCTCATCCAATATTAGAATATGAGTCATTTTTTGAGGATTTGAAGTGGTTTTTTGATTTATTATAAATTAATATTTTTAATACTTCCAAAGGTTCCCCTCTCCTCCCTTATAAAAGGGCACCTCCATTACCTCCTCTTTACACATCATTGATCCTTCAATCTCATAAAAACCCTAATACTTACACTTCTAATATTACCTAGTAATATTATAGAGGTTCTGGTATTCTCAAAAGACAAACTCTTTTCCCTTAAGAGGAAGATTAAAGGAGGCACATCGTGGAAGAGGTAATCTCTTCTACCGATTCTTTCAAGATTCTTCCTTCTTCTACTTAATCTTATTTACTTGTTTCATTATAAATTAATAACATCAGTATCACTAATATACTGATATGTTATTATAAATATAAAACTACCCTATTTCACCTTCTATCCATCGTACGGAAAATGATATCACCATGATTGCGTACGTACGAAATATTGTCCTTATTCCGTGGTGTAATCTGTTTCCACAACCACCTTACATGGATGGGTATAACGGTGTAAATAATAAATATATATGGATATTATAACAACATAAGGATTCTGATATATTATTTCAACCACTCCAATTCTATTCAACAATTATGGGAACGATATCCTTGCTCATGCGTACGTAAGGATTACCGTCTCCGTGACGCGATGTGATTCATTCTCCATGTTAACCATTCAAGAATGATTATAAAGTATATATAATGAAAAACAATGGTATATATAACATAATAATTCTACTATATATATATATGTGTGTGTGTGTGTGTGTGTGTCTTCTACTTACTTCTATTCAAGTCGATATGGAAAGGAAAACAGCGTTCATGCGTACGTACGGCTTACCGTCTCCATGAACGGTGTGTTTCCATTCCTTTATCTACATATTATATATATATAAATACATAAGTAATATATATGATATATAAATCATGTTTTACATTCTGGATGTATGTTAATCATGATATAATTAATAATAATATCATTAACAACAAGTCCAAACACGTACGATAAATGAAACAATTTTACCCAAAATGCTGCTTTAACATTGAATTTATAAAAGAACGAGTAATATAAAGTAATAAGTGAATCATATAAAATATCATAACAATGAGTATAATTCTGGAATAAGTAAATGAAATTATTTATATCATTATACAAAAGGCTCGGACACACACAAAGCATATCTGACCTAAAGTAAGGGATAATTTTGTAAATCTCATTTTTATCTGAGATTCCTTATACATAAGTATTTACTACGGTTATATTTTTCATCAATTTCCATAAAATTGTTTTTCATAAAATTTTTATTATTATTTCATGTACTATTAAAGTCTTTTTTACACCACATTGTATTTTACAATGTGTTATTGGAGAAATATTTCTTTTGTTTACCAAACGAGGAACATTTGGACTTTTCCGACAAAAGTACAAGAAGATTGTTCCTTTAACATATACGGCATGAACACATTTTTACAGTTTCATAACACCTTATTTTAATGAATAATACTCTAAAATATTTCATTAATATTTTCAACAAAATCCCTTACTTTTAAAATTTCTTAGCATTTTGTGAAATGAAAATGATTTTAAAGAAGAAAGGATATTTTCCTCAAGAACTCATTTCACGTGTTTTATCAAAATTATTTCTTATCTAAAATGATTGTATTTAATATGTTTATGTTTCAAGTATAATGTATATATTATTTATATGGTTTTATTATTTTTATTATGAAATGATATCCATTTTATAAATATATATTACGTTATGATGGGATGATGTTTATGAAACCTATTTTATTCTTTTGGTTATGATTAATGATTTCTGTTTATT
This sequence comes from Viscum album, assembly GCA_963277665.1. Classification (NCBI taxonomy): domain Eukaryota; kingdom Viridiplantae; phylum Streptophyta; class Magnoliopsida; order Santalales; family Viscaceae; genus Viscum; species Viscum album. The sequence goes on from OY728120.1 coordinate 2,101,111,368, forward strand.
TTTTGGCACAAGTAAGAATGGTATCATTATGAGATGTGTTGGACCTATATCTCCCTCTAATTCATTGGGTAAAGATTAAATCTTATGACATATACATGGCTATAGTGACAAGTTATTATGGATCAGTGATACAAGACTAGAACGTGGAGTGAACTGGATTCAGAAAGGGACTTTGTCCAGTAAGATGGTCTTGGTAGCAATGCCTTGGCTTATATGGAAATCATATAAAGTTCATAATTGTTTTCCACAATTACGTGTTTTATTCCCATGCAATTTTATCATGATTGATGTTCCTTTATGATCTACCCCTTATGTACAACTAAGATTTATTTCATGTTCATGTTTTTACATTAAAATGTTTATGGGTTGTTTTATGTAATCCATGTTTACCCTTACTGAGCACCTGGGCTCACCATTTTTATGTATTCTTTTCCCCAGGATATAATGAATGGTTTTAGGTAATAAATAAAAGGGACGATCTTTATGGGATATGTTGAAGATATTTCACCATGATTAGGAGATTATATTCCGAGTTTCCAAAGATAAAAAAATATTATGGTCCTTTAGTGTTGGTTTTTGTTATGTATTAAGTATTCCTCAAAAGTAATGTAATGTCCATGTACATCAAGCTTTTGGTCTCTATATTTGGTATCAGAGAAAAGGTTTAGATAACCATTGGAAACTAGGATATGAGAACTACAGTGAAATCCCTAGAGATATTTCTAAGGTATGTCTAGGGATGTCTCTAAGGATAAGTATACGTATATGTTATAGTCCTAGAATTATAGTAACTATATTAGAATTAAACAAATGATGTTATATATTGAAGGTACTCTCCCTTTATTTTTTTTACTAGCATGTTTTTTTCCTCTCACACTATTCTTTTTGGGTTTCAGAAAATGGCTTGAAACATGATGATTCACGAAAATGTAGAATATGATAGACAATGGAATGATATTTCTCATGAGTAACCAAATGAAATGATATTTGGATGTCCATACATCTTTATTATTCATAATCAGCAATATCATAATATGAATAATAATCTCAACTTTGGTAAGTATCCAGACTCAGCTAATAAGAGAAAGATGGAGTTTCATGATGATCATACAAGATATAAAGTTCAATTTCCATCATGTAAATCATGTGGGAAGAGGCATCAAGGAGAATGTTTCAAAGGAACTAGATGATGCTTTTGGTGTGGAAAAGAATTACACAAAGCTAGTAAGTGCAACGGAAAATGTATAGTTAACACCATGGACAAGGATAATGGTATTTCTACGACATCAACAATGATTAAATGTTATAAATGTGGAATGTATGGGCATAATGCAAACCAATTACCTAGGGGAAAATATCATCAAGAGAATCAGCGTGCTCATATGGGTAGTATTTATGTTGATGATGATAAAGAGACTAAAAATTGTATATGAGATGAAAGAAGTGTTGAGGAATACAATGATGAAGCTCGGTCAATGGTTTAAGAAGGTAGTGGAATGATTTATGTTTATTAAGAGTTTTGTTTTATAGGTAATGGTACTAGGGAATAAAGACACATCTAAGTATTTTTACACAATTGTTTTCCCTAATGTATTTGAATGTATATATTGAATGGGGATGGTAACCATGAAAGGTTATTTTGATATTTTCGGGAAAAAGATGATATGAACATAATGAATGGATAAGGTGACAATAATATGTTCGATAGTATTAATGATCTCATGATTGATATAAGGAAAAAGTGACATCATTGTTTGAGTAAATATAAATTTCGGGATTTTTGTATGTGGAAAGTGTGAATTTTTGATAGAATTCTGGTTTTTCACTAAGTTTCAATGAGTATTAATTTTTCAAGAGAATAGAAGATTAAGGTATTTACATGTTTGGAATGGGATCAACAAGATATATCTTATGATATATGGGGGACAAATGATGGTATTCACATGCTTGTTATATGACCTTTCCAGTAATCATTTTCTTTATACTATGATATTCTACATATGTATTTTGGATAAGTCAAAAGATTGGAATGGTTTATGTTCGACATCAGATAGTATTGTTTAATGCTAGAAAATTTCTCGATATTATTTCTGTAATTTTATAATAGTGTAGTTTTAGAAAAAGGACAACCTGCAGGATGGGAGGCAACCCGTCGCATCAGACAAGGCTCTGGGAATCGAACCCACAACCGAAGTCCGGCAGGACTTTATCGCCTACTACAAGCCTACAGGATGTCCCTAGTTAGTATAAACTAGTTTTATTTTATTAAGCAGTATGATATATGAAGTATATGTCCATTTTTGGAACCATATACGATTAATCGCACCACAAATGGACATATGTATATAACTTTTTCTAAGCTTATGTTTGAGACAGATGGAATGCCGTATCATTCTATCACATTATCTTCTAACATGTTGTAAAAGAAAAATTCAACTTCATTTATTTATGAGATGAAGTGGAATTGTTCAAGGCATGAGCAACGATAAGATTGTACCAAAATCAAGTAAGTGTTTTTTTTAATTCAAATATTCATCAGAATTAGGGAAATGATCGTGAAAACAAAAATATTGTCCTAGTGACCTCATATCTGCTGAATCAGATGGTACCTTAGATCATCACAAATTTATGGCTTTTTGATTGTTGGATTTTTCATAGACATGTCCTCTACCACTCTTCATCAGAAGATGATTGTTATATTTCTCTTCCATATCATTGTTTTCACCTATGTTTTTCTACGTGGAAACCCAGTGATGAGTTAATTTCGGTAACCGTTATGTTTCACACTTCACTTTTTAAAATTATGTTTTAGTATTCCTTTTTACAATGTGGGTTTCTATGAGAGAATCTTTCATGTAGTAAACCATTTTTAACCCCGATGAATTTCGATGGAAAAATTCATTTTATGGGGGGTAGAATGTATCGACCTGAGATTTTATAAGATATATTATTTTTAATTTCATTCATATCTTTTGTTTTACGCTAAACCAAAATTTTATTGTACTATATGCAACAAAAAATGAGTCTTTCACTACACACAACCCTGACTTGGCTTGCATTACATGCAATCACGACCTTCCTCGATAGCGTGTGTAGTACGCAATACTGGGGTTCACTAAACAATGATATATGGTTATAATATTATTATAAACTATCTGTTATTAATAGTATTAACTGAATTTTTAATTTTATAACATTATAATTCATCTTACACATTTTCTATAATGAGGTATGAGAACAAGATAAATTTTACGAGTAAAATATGTTTTTTTTAATGCAGTTTTATCGTCTTTTGATGGCATACTCACATGAAATCTAGTTCATGACATGTTTATAAGTTAAATTTGAAAAAATTAAATTCTTATTTGGAAACAGAATATAATAATTTAATTGGATAAATTTTTCATATTGTTATGATAACTTTCATATTTTAATAAATAGTTTCAATAAGCTATATTTTAATTAAAAACAACTTTTTTCATCGCAATAATTTATATGGTTAAATAATAATATTGAATAGTTTTAAATTATAAATAGAAAATATTTTTAACATTTAATATAATTTATTTCATTATAATTTATTTTACATTGATTTCATAGATAAAATCATTTCAATCTTTTACAATGTTTTAACTTATAAAACCCATTTTCATAACAACAGAATTAATTTTAAATTAATTTCTGCAACGTCTGTGATTTGAATTTGGAAAAATGGATTCCATATTTGGTATCAGTAGGTCCAAATTATGTTAATATGCTACTTTTTATTTTTGGTCATTATGAATAGTAACTACGGTAAATTTTATTTAACATAGTTAAAGGTAAATCGGGTAATTAGGGGTAAATATAATATTATAAAATTACCCTAACACTTGTCCTTATATAATTTGATGATTATATTTTACCCTAAATCATACTTTTGTCGAAATGGAATCTAATATAAGCCACTTGTATTTGATTATGACCTTTTATTTAGTTTATTTAAAGGAAAGAGAAATGTCTCATTCAATCATTAATAGTTAGATTATTTTTAATATATTGTTATCAAAAATATAAATTATATTTTTAAAAATAATTTGAAATATAAAAATGTATTTCTTTATCATGGTAATTTAGTTTTAATTTTATAAGAAATATTTATTTTCCATAATAGCTTATAAATTAATGATGCAAAAATTATTTATTTAGTGAAAAATAAATAATATTGTTTTTATTCAAATTATAATACCTATATTAGACACAAACACTTTCCAAAAACTTATTCGTCAAGTATAACGATACACAAATCATCCAAGGGTCTATTGTTGGGCCATTTGGAGTCTTATAAAATTGATTAGGAAATTTATATTATTTTATTTTAAATTATCTCAAAGATACCACCTTCATAATTTAATAAATATAACAATTTAAAAGTTCTGATTTTAAGATGATAAATTCGAGTAAAAATATTATTATTAAAGGTAATATATTTTTCATTATCATAGTATTTGTTTTTAATTTTTATGCAACTAATAAGTATATTAAATTATTATACAACAATGATGTAGTAATTGTTTTATTAAGATAAAAATCAAATAAATGGTTTTATAAATATTAAAATAAACATTATATGAATTAATTAATGTTCTAAAAAAATTATAGATAATTATGACATGTTATGAATCTATTAAATCTTTTATTTCTAACATATGTTCTGTGAAAATTTTATTTAAATTCAAATAAATGAATTGTGTCAAAATTGAAATAATTGTTATTTTAAAAAAATAACATAATATAAAATTGTTTAAATAACATTAAAATATGGAAAAATTATAAATTAAATTTTATATGGTCTAAAATGTCTTAAATTATCTAATTATGGATAATTCACAAAAAATAAGTAATTATTTAAAACAATTTAAAATTTAAAATCTTATTAACAAAAATAAAATTAAATATATTAAATAAGGATAAATCAAGTTGATAAGGTTTAAAATAAATTCCCAACTTGTCTAAATTTTATTTTTTGTTAATATTAAAACCCTATCTCATATAATATTCTAATATGAATCATTTTTAGAGGTTTTTAAGTGGGGTTTCGATTTATTTTAAATTAATATTTTTAAGGTTTCCAAAGGAGCCCCTCTCCTCCATTAAAAATGGGCACCGCCTCCCTCTCTTCTTTACACAACATCACGGCCAAACCCTGATAATTACTCTTATAAACACCCCTAGTAATATTATTGAGGTTATGGTATTCTCAAAAGACCAAATATTTTCCCCTAAGAGGATGTTTAAAGGAGGCACGTCGAGGAAGAGGTAATCTCTTCTACCGATTTTTTCAAATTTCATCTTTATTCAATTTCCTCTTATTTAGTTGTTTCATTATAAATTAATAAAATAAGTATCACTCATATAATTATATTTCATTATAAATATTAAACAACCCTATTTAACCTTCTATCCATCCTACGTAAAATGAAATCACTGCTCATGCGTACATACGAAATACCGCCTCTACGCCGTGGTGTAATCTGTTTTCCTCCACCATCTTACATGGATGGGTATAATGGTGTAAATAATAACTATATATGGATATTATAACATTATACTGATTATGAGATATTATATCAAACACTCCAACTCCATTCAATAATTATGGGAATGATATCATCACTCGTGTTTACATACGGATTACCATCTCCACGACGCGATTATATTTATTCCCCTTGTTAACCATTAAAGAATGATTATAAAGTATATAAAATGAAATATAATGGTATATATAACATAATTATGACACTGGATTTATGTAAATATATATTTCATCTACTTACTTTGATTCAAATTGATAAGGAAAGGAAAACAACATTCATGTGTACGTACGGCCTACCGTCTCCATGAACAGTGTGTTTCATTTCATTTATCTACCTAATATATATATATACTAAATATATATGATATTTAAATAATTTTTAACCTTCTGGAAGTAAATATATCATAATATAAGTTATAATAATATCAAGAAATTCAATTCCATTGATGTATGATAAATGAAACAATTTTACAGAAAACGCTGCATTAACATGGAATTTTCAAAAGAACGTGTAATATAAAGTCATCAAGGACCATATCTGATATCCTATCAACGAGTATGATTCTGGAATAAGTCAATGACATTATTTAAATCATTATACAAGAGGTTTAGAAATGTACAATGCATATCATACCTAAAGTAAGGTATAATGTTAGAAATCTAAATTTTATCTACGATGTGTTATACGTAAGTATTTACTGGGGTTATATTTTTCATCCATGTCAATAAAAATGTTTTTCATAAAGTTTTTTGTATTCTTCCATGTATGATTAAAGTAATTATTACCCCTATTTGAATTTTACTTTATTTTTGGAAGGAATCATTCTTTTTTTTACCAAACGAGGAACTTTTTGACTTTTCCGACATAAGTAAGAGAAGAAGGGTTTTTTTAACTTATACAACATGAATGGATTTTTACAGTTTCATAACATAGTATTTTCATGAAGCTTAATCTACAATATTTCAACACCATTTTCAACAAAATCCATTTCATTTAAAATTTCATGGCATTTTTTGAAAAGAAAATGATTTTAAAGAAAAAAGGATATTTTCCTCAAGAACTCATTTAATGTGTTTTATCAAAATTATATCCCATATAAAATTATAGTATTAAATATGTTTATGTTTCATGTATAATCTTTCTATTATTTACATGTTTTTATTCATCTTATTATGTAATGATATCCATTTTTTTATATGGATTACGTTATGATGGGATGATGTTTATGAAACCCATTTTATTCTTTGGGTTATGATGAATGATTTATATTTATTTTGTGGCACAGGTAAAAATTATTTCATTATGATATGAGTGGGAAATATATCTCTCTCCAATGTATTGGGTAAAGATTAATATCTCATGAGATATACATGGCTAGAATGATAATTTAATCTGATTCAGTGATACAGGATTGGAACGAGGAGTGAACTCGATTCAGAAAGGGACTTTGTCCACTAAGATGGTCTTGGCAGTAATGCCTTGGCTACCATGGAAATAAAAACTAGTGCTCAATGGTTTTCAACAAATACTTGTTTTATTCCCATGCTATTTTATCATGATTTATGTTCCTTTATGATCTATTCCTTGTGTACTGCAATGATTTATGTTATGTTCTTGTTTTTACATAAAAATGTTTATGGGTTCTTTATTGTTCTCCATGTTTACCCATACTGGGCATTTGGGCTCACCCTTTTTATGTTTTCATTTCACCAGGATATAAAGAAAGATTATAGGTATGAAAAAAAGCGGGAGATCTTTATGGGAGATGTTGAGGATCATTCACCATGATTAAAAGATTATATTCCGAGTTTCCCTAGATTGTAAACTATTACGGTCATTTGGTGTTTATTTTTGTTATGTATTAAGTATTACAAAAAAATAATGTAATTTCCATGTACATCAAGATTTTTTTTCTGGAATGATATCTTTTAAGGGTGGTAGAGCTTCAGCACAAAAAAAAATAAGACAATAGATATGGGATTTGAATTGGTTGGTCTATTATATAGGCTTCACATTGATGATCATATACCTGAATTAATCCAACGGTTTGGAATATCTTGATCGTATCTGATGGCTGATATCAATTCCAATGATGGATTTTGAAGGTTATGATATTTTGAGGTATTATGGAAAAATATTATTTATGTTAAGTGAATTTTATAATGTTTTCATAATACATAATTGAAATAATATCATGTAAAAATGAAATTACGATGCTTTTACTAATGTATCTTACCATATGGATTTATTAGAAAAAAAAATTTCAATATTGTTAAGGTTCCTCGTGAAGAAATTATGTTATGAAAATATTTTTTAAGAAAAGAATAAGTTTATTTTATGAAAAAAATTTAAGGGAAAAAAATATAGTAGGTTTTGAAAATTATGTTAAGGAGAGAAAACAGATTGTTTTTAGAAAATTATAAAAGGATAGAAAAAATTCATATATAATCCCCCATTGAAAGATAGTATCGTAATGTTATAATATGGTTTCGAAAAATGTAAATATGGATATTTTCCAAAATTTTATCATTCCTTTAATTTGTTTAATATATTAAAATCTATCCAAGGGAAGATTTTTTGTAATAATGTCAGCATGTTGGTCTTGAATTCAGATAAATTAAAGAATGATATCTCTTTTAATTGTGTGATCCCTATGAAAGTGATGCCTAATATCTATTATTTTTTCATTGTAGTGAAGTGTTGTGTTTTTTAATATGTAAATGACACTAGTATTGTCACACATTATATATTTTTTGATAAAACCCATGCCATAGTTATTGAGTGTGTGTTGCATCTACAATACATGAGAACAACCACATCAAAACACAACATATTCAGCTTCAGTAGTGGAATGTTCTACCGAGTTTTGATTCCCGCATAACCATGAAACTATTGAATCACCTATGAAATTACATGTTCCAGATATACTTTTTCTATCCATTTTACATCCATGAAAGTCAAACCCAATTTTTTTTATAACAAAGTCATTTCTAGACGAATATAATTGTACAAATTTCATGGTTCCCTTTAAATAGTGAAAAATTTATTTAATTAATTTTAAATTTCATTACATGGGATTATATTTGTATATTGAACCTAAGAATACTGAAAAAATTATGTCTCAATGACTCTTGATTAATTATAATAGACTTCTTATCAAACCATTATAAGATGTTTGATATATTGGCTTCCCGACTTTATCAAGATCAAGAACGGTTGTGGTACCGACTGCAGTACTTATAATTTTAGAGTGGTGATATACATACATCATAAGAATATATTTAATATAATTATGTAGAGATATATAATCTTTTTGGTGTTTTTTGATAAATTTGAATATGAAGGAAAAATGATAACTCACCCATCATACACAATTCAAACTAAGATTTAGTAAGATTCAAAAATCAATAAGATAAATATTGTTGAGTTGATCTTAATATAATTTCATATACATAAATATGAAAAATAAAAAATTTTATTATCAATATTTATAAAATGGTTGGATCAGCAGTTTCCATAACAAAATTATTTTGAACCAAAATCTTGTATGTCGATCAAACCAAGCTCTAGTGGTTTGTTTTAGACAATATGATTATTGGTATTTTTTTAAACATATTCAGGATGTTTTGTGTCCTCAAAACAATGAATTTGTTCATAATAATAATCCCCATGAACATACTCTTTAAGGAAAGTACATTTCACATCCATTTTAAAATGTTTGAAATTAATGAATGCTACAATGGCTAGTAGGATATGAATATATTCAAGTATTGATAATAGATTGTTTGTTTATTCATAGTCAGTTCATTCTAGTTGATTATAGCCTTTATCAATGAATCTTGATTTATTTCTTACACTAATTTAATTTTCAAAAAACATCGTTCTGAAGACCCATATTACACAAATTACAAATGTTTCTTTATGTATTTCAATTAAATTACCAACATTGTTCAATTATAATTCTTTTACTTCATCATGCATATCTCTAATCTAGTCATCAATTCCTAAATCATTATCAGTTTTTTTGTTCTAATTTGTATATAAATTAAAGATGTAGTTCTTAAATTCTTAAAGATATTCTAGTCCTTAGAGAATTATTTACATCAGTCATGATACTATCAATGATATGTTTCATATGAAACAAAAAATTTGAGTTTTGTAAAACCTTTTCATCAACATATGATATGAATTCATCTAGGGAATATACTTATGAATAACAATATTGATTATTTTTAATATTTTAAGATTCTGTCAATAGAGGATGATAATTATATTTTGAAAACACATATGAAGATGTAGGTTGATGATGTTTAAAAACGAATTCTTCAGTTTCATCAATTTTAAAATGTTCTATTTCATTAACAAAAAAATAATTTTTTTTATAATCTATAACCCTTAGAAGTAGTGTAATAGCCTATATATATTACTTTATTAGATTTAGGTGTTAACATATGTAATTTATATTTAGTATTAAATATGAATAATTTTCATCCAAAGTGTTTGAGGTCAGAAATATTTTTTTGACCATTTCATAACTCATTAAGTGTTTTCTTAGGAAAAGGTCTGATTAAAACATGATTTATAGTATAACAAGCAGAATAAAAAATTTCATCCCAAAAGAGTTTAGGAATAGCATATTCACTCAACATGGTTGTAATTATCTCATAATGAATTTGGTTTCTTCATTCAACAAAACATCTTTTTCAGAGTTATTGGTGGTAATAATTTATGATTAATGCCTTTCTTACTACAAAATGATTCTAAATATGGATTTTAAAATTGTCCCCAATTATCAAAATGAATTTTTATCAATGAAATGTCTTTCAAAATTTTATCTTTGGTTAAAAATAATTAATTGATGAAAAGGATTCAAATTTCTTTTCTAGAAAATAGACCCTATAAAATATTGGGTAATCATAATCTAAAATATATACATATTATTTCACTACAATAATTATAGTTTGTGTTTGACTTAAAACATCCATTTGCACTAGATTATATGCATCAGAGGTAGAGACACCACTGATTGATTTAAAAAATCACTTATGTTTCCTTCCATATTGACGAGGATCACATAGATTTTAATAATCAAATATAACCTCTAGTAGATCATTAACAAATCCATTATTTGAGATTTTTCATAAGCTCCAAAATTTAAAATGTCATACTCACCCATTCTATCACAAAGATTTATCTTCCATTTCACAAAGCCAATGTAGTTCTTTTCTCCTGTGGTCTTCTATGTTCAATGTATAGGCATTCTCAAGCCTATAGACATAATGAATAACCTATTCCATGGAATTTGGTGATATGCATTTATCATTATTAATATTAACAAGGTATCATTCAAAAAATAATTGTATTATGCATATAGGGCTATTCATAATACCTGTAATAAAAAACAATTGAAATTAAATAGTTTCCATGAGAAACAATGTTACGAATTCCTACAATTTAACCCTGAGAATTGTCAATAAGTTATACATTTCATCCTTTTATCGTGAAAATATTATAAAAGGCGTTTCCTTACAAATCATGTTCCCTAAATTGCCACTATCCATGTACCAAGTATTGTGGTTAGAACATCCTTTGTTTTCCTAAAATTAAAATATTTAGTGTTTTGGAATTAAATAATTCTTGGTTCTAGAATTGTTATGATGTAAAATCTTAGAAATCCTCATTTTCATTGAAATGTAATCTTCTTGAAAACCGAATTATTGGATTTTAATTGATGAAAATTTTTCTCCCAATTCCCACCACATTGACACTTAGTGAAAAAATAGCACTTTGGGAGAAAATAATTATGAATGAAAATATTTTTTGAATGAGTATAACTGAATCCATAACTAATCATATGACAAATAATTTATGAATAAATTTTAAAAAACATAATTCCAAAAAAATGATATTTGTTAAATGATTCATTTAGGAAAATATTTTTGATTTTAGTCTTATGACTAAATATTAATACTCATAGTCATTAGTTCTAGAGATTATGTTTTAATATATATATTATTTTTATAAATACCATTTTCATGATATATATAATTTTTATCCTTCTCATAATTAAAAAACTTATTGAATTTAGAAATTTTATCTTTCACGTCCAGACTTGGAAGACAATAAATCGGTTCTCCAGGTCGATTAACCACTAGACATCATGCACATATCCCCACAAGCCAGTGGCTACCAACTAGCAAAGAGGGAATAGGGTGTTCTATAGAGGATGTTATGTCTTCCAAGCAGAGTATAAAAATTGTAGAAATAACTATGTATCATACAATGCATAATGTAAACAGTGTGGGGATGTAAAGAAAACTAAAATAAAACATGTTGTAATAGTAAAATGATTTAAAATCCTAAACATCTATGCAATACTACACAACAATGGTCTCTCAATAGTCTGAACAGTTAAATTCAAGTACAAAAGAAACTGAATGTAAATTTTTTGGGGCCTACAAGTATCCTCGAGGCAACCAAATAACCCAATCTCTAGTCACTATCGAATAACAACAGCATGATTAGTAGAACCACTTGAGTTGCTCCATGTGATCATGCAACTCTGGATTTCAACACTATCAACAATGAAAAATGTCAAAGACCTGAAAATTTTCCATAAGGTGTACATGTACACTAAGATTCCCATGTTGGGGTGTGAAGTAATCTTAGTAGGTTGGCCTAACAAGACACATTTAATTATTCTACCAAATTTTTATGAAACAACGATGTTCTCATCCTAGCTGGAACACAAAAAAAGGCAGTGAAACCAAATGTGAAACAATAGTCGAACCCAGAGTCTATTATCCTTGTCAATGAGGAAATTTCCACCATGAATTTCCATATCTATGTATTTATACATTTATAGTCACATTTCTAACACATATACATAAATATGAATATTTAGGAGTATGTGAATCAAATTACAAGAAACCACATCAGTAGTCGATCCATGGGTCCATAATCACGATCGTCTGGAAATCATGTGCAATGTCATTGATCATGTTGGTGTGACACTCAAGCATGATATCATTTATTCGATCATTGGGTACGTAATATAATATAAATGTACATGATTCATCCAAAACATGAATTATATATTTTAGAAACCTACATCACATTAGGGTAATTCTCATCCTACACCTGGGATCACAGGTACTCAACTCCAATGAAAAAAAAGGGTACCACATACCGTTGTTAAAACCTATAAAGAAGGAAATCGTATACTAACAGTGAATATTGTAAAAGGTCACTAATTTGATGACAGAGAGCATTAGGCCATGAATCCTACTAAGAAATAGAAAACTATACCCTAAATCGTAGCAAACACTTCTCACTAAAAGATAAAACAACCTCACCCACATGCATATCAAAACCATGCCCACATGCATATATGATCCTTGAATATAGAAACATATTATCCTTTCCCAATAGTATATCTGATCCTTTCTATGAGGCATAGCATTCTCCCCATTAATCTGTACAAGAAATTCCAACCACGATATTCCTTGTATAACTCATTGTGTCAAAGTAAACATTTACGGGTGAAAAGTTATATACCAGGAAGCACTTATGGATATCCCAATCAAATATATATAAATATATATATATATATATATATATATATATATATATATTCATGCTCAAGAGGAATTTCCTACGTAATTTCTCTGGGTACATATAAAATTTCATAAATAATTTTGCTCAGAAGCCGGTTCCCCTGAGAGAACGTCTAGGAATCCCAACAATTTGAAAGACGCCACACTCCAAGCTCAATAACCACCAACCAGGAAGCATTGCTATTAAACAGTACTACATCCCCATAAATATGTAAGACATTAAATACGAGTGAGGATGACCCGATCGACCAACCCAACACTACATCCATGTCCCCATGGACTTACAATATTGGCATTAGTTCTTGGTGGGATCCTAACATCATCTCTACCCAATCCATTCATATAACTCAGGGTCAGTCATATAACATGAACCCACTGGGACCCTCATGTATAACATGAAGTGGCATCCGACTGTAGATCCTCTAGTTAAACATGAGTGAAGGAATCCTACATGGGATCCTTATAAAAAAATAAGGGTGGAATCATATATTGGATCCTCAAATGATGAACAATAAAGGAATCATATAACAGGGATCCTCTCAACGGAAAATTGTAGAGGTATCTAACAAGGGAATCATAAGGCCAACAAAAAATCAAAGGAATCACTTAGGGGATACATGGATTCATTCTATCTCCCAACCTCATAGGCCATAAGAGATCACCTCTCATGGGGAGTGTCCTCAAAATCAATGGTTAAGGGAGATATGGCATGACTGATTTTAGATCAATGGTCTTAACGTGGTTGGTCCAAGCACCAAACCAATCATCAATTCCAAGTCGCACACTCAGGTTGCAACAAAACGTGATAAGTGGAGAAAGTACCTATCCATTAGGATAAAAACATCCAAAACCCCATTTATATTACCTCTTAATGCCAATAATATTTCTTCATTGTGACTTACGTGGAGAAATGCTCAGAATGGACTACCAAGGTGCCCAATATAGACATATAGGGGGAAAATACCCAAAAAATAATGCATGAAAAATACATGGTGTTTAAATTAGAGAAAACGAAATATATTCTTATACCTACCCCTTTTTGTGTACGTATACATGGCTAGAACATCATGGGGGATTCTGGTATAATAGTTAATGTGGTATACTTCATAATCCATTTTTTGTACAATATAAAAAACAAACACTAATGGGTTTTTTAACACGGTCGGACACACAACCTTGTTCCACCAAATAGCATGTACTCAATGCACTGGAAAATGTAATTATGAAAAAATGATCTTCCCCAAACATGAATAAAATACTTTGTATACCCCTAGAACACATATAGTGTATCCTAGATTTCCGAATTTGAAAACCCTCATATCGCCCGATACCCAAACCCCTGAAACTATAAATCCAACATTAAGAGACTAAAAGAAATAATAAAGAATATTTAAAAACATTAAAGAACAAATTTAAAATGGATCTAAGGAGGAAACCTAAATGGGCCTTCCTTCAAGTAGAAACTACAAAATCTTCTCTTGAATATATCATCCACGGTTTCTATATGCTGAATTAGCATAACGGGAGCTCTACAACAGTACTTATCATCCCTTCCCAATCCTAATCATTCACCCAAAATTATTATACCGTATTTAACGAAAAATGAGGACCATAAAAAGGATCCTACACAAGGAGGATGAAATAGGAGAAATGAAAGAAACAAAAAAAGAAAAAGAAAAAGAAAAAAGGGGCTTTCCCTAACCTCATCGCCCAAAATGAGTTTATGACATGGCTATATTAAACACCCCATTCCAAACTCAACGATTCATTTGTAATATCAATAATATTGTCTATTTTATAATTATTTCTAAACTAACCTACATGAATAAAATAATATTTAATTATATAATCCTAAATATTAATTATTCTTCTAAAATTCAAACAACTCAGCTTTCCCCAAAACTCACATCCTTGGTATAATACCCTATTCCAAGACCAATAGTGTTTTTTTAAAAAATTATTTGAGATCAAGTAGTTGGGGAAAAATACCATTTTATCCCGCACGATCATCCAACATCTAAAATTAAAATTTCTGCTCAAAACAGCAGTATTAATGTCACAGGTCCTTATATAATCCCAACCATTAAACTTCTCATCTTCGAGAAGCTCGATGAATGGACCTGCAACAATGCTCCCAACCCGAGAATCATCACAACCAAGAAATTTGGAATCTCCAAATACCAACCTTTTAGCATTAACGTATGACTTCTACATGGAAGACATTTTTCTGCGATTGATTTGATACTCCCCGCCAATAAAATACACCTATTGTCATCCAAAAATAATACTCCTAGCTCAGAAGCTCACAGAAAACACCAATGTTTGAAAAAATGGTGAAAACCATACTCAAATGGCCAGTGGTGCACTTCCCACCATATTCCATGCCTTACACTACTCTTAAAGCCTAACCCCAATAGGTTACCTCATCAATATAGAAGAACACTAAGAAAGATAATGGATCATGGTGTTAGTTCAGAGCTCTCTCATCATACTCATGACGAGTAAAGATAATAAATGATTATCTCTTACCTGAGTACAACATGATCATGATAAAAGGAACATTTATCACCCTCAAGGCCATAATCCCCATCCTATAAAAACTGAAAAGGATTCTTCCACATTTCATCCATCTCACGATACCTATTTTATTCCATGATGTCATATCTACCACAATTGGACATTATAAAACAACTTCCAGGATCCATTCCCATAGTATGTTTTAATTCATTAGTCCTCAACACTCACCTAGCTACTCATCGATTTAGATTAAAACAATACCACATGCAAACAGAATGTATCTTAACCACCCTACATGTACACACAACATAATTCTATTAGTGATTGTCTACACATTCACTGACTACATTAGCAATTGTTGAAACACTAGTCAACCATGCCTAGACACTGAACAGTGAATCCAATCAATGCTAGTATAAAAAAATGATAATGACATGTTCTTAAATAAGAGAGGGAGTAATCATCTTGCCTAAAGAAAAAACATGAGTACCGATCATTCATTGATGGCAAGACAAGTATAAATTCATACACATTTAGAAATATTCAATAAAGAAATAGGCCATCCTTCAACACACATGATTCTCTAGAACAAATGAAACTTCAACCATAAAGGGTCAGAGTTAAACTAAAGGTCATTAAATCTCTCACCTAGCCCTACATATATAGTCTCACAACTGGTCACAATGTCTAACAACTTAGAACAATAGATTCATTAAATTTAAAATCAGGTAAGATCACAATGAGAAATGAGGGTCCTGATGAAAAACACAGTGTATGAGGGCCCTTATTCTCTCTAAGCATCCTCAGAAGGAACTACTCCTTGGAGGTCACAAACAATGAAGAAATGAATCCAAAATGACATTCATCGGGTATTCGTATATGAAAATACCCCAATGAGGTAAAGTTCACCTGAAAAGGATTGGTATTTATTAGCATCAAACTCAATGATCTGACTAGATAACCATGTACCTTAGAAGAAAAACCCAACAAGGGGTTAAAAAATAAGAATCATGTTCTATATTGACCTACTAGGGTCATTGAACTGAAGGTTCATTAGATTTGAGTCATCAGCCACTCAAAAAGAATACCTCAACGTTGATCCACATAACATGAAATCAGAGTTAAAATTATGTGTAAGAAGACCCAAAGGTCTCAGTAATTAGTAAAATCACACACTATATGGCCTATATGTTGTGAATCATACGAGCCAAGAATGATGTAAGATATCACTCTAACCTTTGCAGGACAAGATTCAAAAACCAACCATGGCGTCATACTAATGGACAAGATCATTATATCCACACCTAATCCTAACATCAACACAATATATGCATATCTCACGGTGAAAATCATATACATCTAAAAAAACCACAAATTTGAATGATAATCGCAATCCTTGGAAAGCTGGACATTCGATTAGAACTTCTGTTCTCAATACACCAGTCTAATATCCATCATAGGATACAACACATTCCTAACACATATGTCTACCATATTCAAAATAATAAATACCGGGAAAAGAAACTCCTATGTTTCAAATTTTTAATTTCCCCAACTAGGAGACACTAAACTGAGTCTCAGAGCCTGCTTTCCACAATTCCTAATATGAGAATCCCCATATACAATAGGATTCTGAGTAGAAGAAATATCTTATGGTTTCGTAGAGGGAAAACATTGACCCATACCAGAGCAAGAAAACAATGGAAATAACTATGTATCATAAAAAGTGGAATGTATGCAGAGTGAGGAATCAATAAACGACTATAATAGAACAAGTTGTAATAGTAAAATGTTGTAAAATCCTGAACAGCTACATAATAAAATACAACAATGGTCACCCATTGGGCTTACGATACAGATACAAGTACTAATAAAACATAATGTAAAAGTTCAAGGATCTAATAGTATCTTCAAGCCATCCAACGAACCTGGTCTCCAGACACCATCGAGCTTCACTAACGCGATCAGTAAAACCACTCAAGCAAATCCTCTTGATCATGAAACACTAGGTCTCTGCAATATCCTCCATTTAACTTGTGGCCATCATGAAAAAAATAAATAAGGTCTACATATAAATTGATGTTCACATGAAGGGGTGTGAAATAATCCTAGTAGGCCACCATGAAAAGAAAACTATAACTATGATTTTAAAAGTGTATGAAACAAAAACATGCTCAACGTGTCTCAAACACAACAAAATTTAGTACAAAAAAAACATGAAACCACAATCAATCCTTGGGTCTATAATCCTTGTCAGCATGGCATTTTCCACCATTGATATAGATATCTATGTGCATATAAATAAATAGTCACATACTTATACACATATATATAAATATTAACATTCATGAGTATGTGAATCAAATAACAAGGAACAATATTAGTATTCGATCCTTTTCTCCATAATATTGATCATGTGGACATCCTATTCAAGGGGATTGAACTAGACATCATGCCACTCAAGAATATTATCATTATTTCAATACCTAGGTATGTAATACCAATGAAATGTACATGCTTTTCAAACGCTGTAAAAATATCTCATAGAAAGCTACATCACCAGAGGGGATACTCATCATACACTAGTGATCACACACACTCACCTCCAATTAGAAACTAAAATACCAAATACATATGGTAATGCCTATAATGAAGGATATTGTATACTGAAAGTATATATTGTAAAATATCATTGATTGTTAAACAGATAGCATAATCCCATGAATCTATCATAGGAAGAGAGGACCATTCCCATATGAAGAGAAAAAAACATGACCTCAGGAAGAGAAAAACCTCACCCACTGGCATATCGCAACCTTCCACAAATACATATGCGATCCTTTCCCACATGCATATCATATCCTTTCACACAGGCATATCTGATCTTAACCCAATGAAATATCTGAACCATTATGATATGAATATTATTATGCCCATGAGTCTATCCAAATAATTCCCATCATGGGAATCCACGTATCACACAAGGATTAAATGTAATCATCTATGTCTCAATAGAAGGATAACATGAAGGAACTCTTGATATACCCATGAAATATATATCACAATATATATATATATATATATATATCTATGTTTAGCATCATTGTTAAATGTAATTCCTCCTGGTACCAGTAACATATCCTAAATAACAAGGCTCAGAAGTCATATCCGATTAGTGCACATCTAGAAATCCCAAAAACAAGAATGATTCCTCGCATCAGGAAAGACAACCACCAACTAGGAATCACCTCTTATAAACAATGCTTCATATTCAAACCGAATTTAGATATAAACAATGAGTGGTGGTGGCTTGAATGCCCAACCCAACACTAAATCCATTGTAACGTGGGATTAAATGTTCGACATCGTTTCTCTGAGGCACCCGAACACCATATCTTCCCAAACCCGACGTACAACTCAGGTTAGTTCAAGAAATGAGAACCTGTTGGGTCCCTCAAGTGAATCACAATGAGTCATCCTACTTCATATCCTTCAGTTAAACACAAAGGAAGTAATCCTACACGGGATCCTTACAAAATAATAAGGGAGGAATCCTATATGGGTTCCTGAAATGAAGAACAATATTGGAATCCTATTACAGGGATACTCTCAATGGAAAATAGGAGAGATTTCCAATAAGGGTCTTTCCAGGTCAGCGCATAAGCCAAGGCCTCACTTAGGGGATACTAGGATGCTTCTGGTCTCATGAACTAGTAAGCTAGATGGGCACATCTCACATGAGGGAATGACATCAAAATCATATTTCATGGAAAATATCTCACAGCTCATCATAGATCAATGGTCTCAACTGGGATGTTCTAAACACACACCCTGTCATCCAAACCATGACTCACTATCGTGTGGGAACTAAAATCTATAATTGTGGAAGAAATAGTCCATTGGTATAGAAACACACAAAAAAACCTTTATATGACCTCTAAATTTCAATAAGGTTCCCCCATTGCAATCTATGCAGGAAAATGCTGAGAATGGATATCCCACATGCCAAATTCCAACTTCCAGGGCACGACATACTCTAAAAGACAAATATATAAAAATTATATGGTGTAGAAACTAGAGTACATGGTGTGTACTCTTATCTCTCCACCTGAATGTGTACGTATACTTGGCCTGATCAAAATGGGGTCTGCCTATGTAAATGTAAATGGTGAGTACTTCAATTTACATGATGTTTACTATTTAAAAACTAAATACCTGTATTATTTTTCACACGGCTAAACACATGGACATGTGCCACCATATGAAGTGTACATAGATTACACGGTGAGTAATTAAGATATATTTATCATCCTTAAACAAGAATAACACATGTCATTTTCCCCTGGATCACATATCATGCAACTAGGTTTTACAATAGGAACCCCCCAGATCGCCTGAAACCCCTATTTTCAACCCCTAAAAACATATATAACCATATGAGGCGATATGAAAGTGTAAACAGGAATTGAAAACTTATCAAAAACATGTTTAAAGGGGATCTATGGTAAAAACATAAATGGGACTTCATTCGGGTGGAAATCGTCGTATCATTGCTTGATATCACCCTCCACTTTTTTCATACTCCAAATTAGTGTGATAAGAGCTTTGCAATGGTAACTATCATCCCATTAATCTCTTAATCATTATCCCTATTTAAATTCTTCCATAGTTCACAATGAAGGATGAGCAACGCATGGAGCTTGTGAAAAATATATAGAATAAATATAAATAAAAGAAAATAAAAGAGAAATACAAATATGAAAAAGGGGATTGGCCTGGAACTCGACTCATGTTTATGCCTTAACGTTGTTAAAATCCTCATTTCTGAATCATCATTATATAATGAATTTCAATTTTATGCTATATTTAAATGTATATCCAAACTAACCTACACAAATAAATTAAATTTTAATTTAATAAAAATGAATAATAAATATTCAGCTAAAATAGTTCTTATTAAAAAACACTTGATAGAGTGTAAACACCCTATTTTAAGACAGTCAAACTTTTTAGAATAGTTATCTAATTTTAACTTGTTGGTGAAAAGAAAATATTACCTCTCATGATCATCCAACAATAAAAATCCAGATTTCGGCTCAAAACCGCAATCTTAAAAAACATCGGTGCATACATTATCAAAATACAGTGTTTTATGATAATGAACATTAGAATGATATGTTAATTCTTTTTATAAAATTGAAATTCTAGAATTATGATTCTCTTTATTCTTTTTCATCTTATAGTTCTAATTCTCATGTAATTTTGAATATATAGAGACTTTTCAAACTGATGTATGTTTTTATCTTCTGATGTGGATGATACATCATCCGATGATTCTTAATATTCATCATTATTAAGGATTTCATTTAATGAGATATTTGTTAATGAATTATCATTGTGTACCCCATCCATATGGAAAGGATTTTCTATATGTAATTTGGCTATATGACATTAAAATATATGACTAAAACATTCATATTCTATGAACTAATCTGATGAGTCTCCACCAATTCATTCAAGGATTCATTATAATTTAGGACATTATCAGCTATATATTTTTAGTAATACTTTTTGTTCATTAACGAATTCTTGTTCATTCTATACATTATATAATGCATAGGAAAAATAAGTATGACATGTCGATCCCTTTTTCAGTCATAAAAAGTTACTTCTTAATCATTCTTGTCCTTTATGTCATTCTACATGTAATTGTATTGAAAATAATTATTTCACAAAATCATGTACATACTTTGATAATTATCGGATAATTCATTCTCAGAATGATCATTATCACATGATTCAAATATAACAATATCTCTCATAGCTTCAGTTCTAGTTACTCATTATAGAGTATTGGATTTTGATGTAGTAGTGAAATTAACAAATCCATTACAATTATTCTTCTCAATAATTTCTTATTCTTTCTTCCATATTATTTCATGATGATTAGGATTTCCAAATAACTCATCAAGAGTAATTTTAGATAGATTCCTATATTAATCAATAGTTGTCCTTTAATATTCCAACTCATTAGAAATGATATCAATTATATTTTCAACAATATTATCATCATCCAAATCATCATCACCAGTATAGTTAATGGTGTTGAAGATAGTCATAAATCAATTTTGAACAATGAAAACATGTTATCCATAATGAAATACAAATCCATGATAATGATATTGTAGCATGAATCTT
Source organism: Viscum album (assembly GCA_963277665.1). Taxonomy (NCBI): domain Eukaryota; kingdom Viridiplantae; phylum Streptophyta; class Magnoliopsida; order Santalales; family Viscaceae; genus Viscum; species Viscum album. Next base: position 2,101,133,275 of record OY728120.1, read on the forward strand.
CTTGATTCAATCGCATTTGATGTACAATAGTTTCTGACTTCATGTTTCGTCGATATAGTTTTTCTTTCTTCATAATATGAAATATGACTAAAGATATTCCAGATCATGGAACATAATAAAATATTGTGTACCTTGTATTTTAGTTGATATCCGGGTTTTTCTATAATTTTGGAGTATTCTGATTTCTTTTTTAGGAATCTTCTTTCCACTAGTGAGCATGAAAAAAATTAACACTCCAATGATAATAACAGACATCATCATTCTATCTCTCCATTATTCATATTCATTACAATCATAAATTGGGAGTTTGGTAGGATTTAAATTTACCATATAACCAATCTTCATTCCTTCCATTCTATAAGAAAATACAAAACACAATAAATAAAGGATTAGTAAAAAGATGTTATAAAAATAGTTTATAAAATCAATAATAAAAAGATGAATATATAACGTAAACAAGTATTTGTGGACAAAAAACATGAATAAAAGTATAATTATTTTAGATACCTTCACTGATACCCATTAAATGATATAAATGTATATTTAGATTCTCAAATATAAGAGGGTGGAATAGTATTTTTAATATCTTTTGTTTTAATCATTATGAAACATGATTTTAAAAAAAGTAAAACAAGGTTAATTAACAAACGATATTTAGTTTTTTGATATGAAACTAAGTTTTGTTGGATCCGGTAATGTGGATCTGATAAATAAACTTATGAAATGTTTACCTAGGGAAGTATTCTCCCTTAATGTGTATATAATCTTTTTTATATCAGAGTATAAAAATATAAAAGGTATATAAATGTTATACATTATTTCTTTGAAAAAATGATTTGGAAATAAAACATTTAAAAACAATAACTAATACTGTACACAAAATCATTTAAACTAATGAGAATGGTATCCAACAGACAAGGATAAATGTCCCTTGACTTATACATCCATGAAAGTCCATATTTCTAACACTAGGGTAAGCATTTGATAAGAATTTTGTAACCTGTCTTGCTATCCCAAAAAGCCCTCAAACAATAAGGTATTCAACAATAATGTATTCATATCCTTGAATTCCCATGAACCTTATTGTAGTCGACACCTTTGTAATCTGATGATAAAAATTCTCTTCATTGTACACAACAACAATCAGAGTTAGAATAGGCTAAATAATTTGTTCACGACTAAACAATATTTCCACAGATCACACAAAGCGTAATACTCTCTCTCTAGAAATCTCATCATCGAATCCCATCATGTAATCTATAAATTTCTATTATCATTTTTTGGATCGTTCAAATGTTTGGGTATTTATAGGTGAAAAATCAAAATGGTCATCTCCTCCTTAAATGGTCATTTTTTTATTATATTTTGGAGGATCCTATATATATTTCACACATCCAACAATAAATTAAAAAACCAATTTTACGAAACATATCATGTATGAAATAATGGGAAACATTATCATGTGTTTGAAAAAATATTATGTAAGGATAAAAATTAATATTAATAAACATTAACATAATTAGTATTTATTAAAACTGAAACATTACGTTAGGGAAATCGTATAACTGTAAGAAAATCATTTAATCAAACTGTTAAGGATGTGATAATTGGGGTTCAAAATTTTTGAATAATCATATTAAACAAATATAGAATCATAGTCTGAATTATGATGAAATTGGGATCTAGTTTATGATTATTTCATAGTTTAATTTTAAAAGAATTCATAATTTGAATTTCAGAGAATTTGAAATCTGATTTTTAGATATTTCTAAATATGATTTTCATAGAATTAGTAATCTGATTTTAGGGAATTTAGAATCTGATTACATATAATCCAGAGTAAAGATTTCTTAATATTTATAGTCTGATTTATGATATAATTAGAATTAGATTTTAAGAGATATAATAGTATAATTCTTGGAGAAATTTTATTCGGATTTCATAAGAAATCTGTGTATAATTTCAAGATATATAGGAGTAAAATGAAAATGAAATGGAGGTCTGATTTCAGATGAAATCAGATTCACAATTACATGGAAATCATATTAAATGTAACTGTATGATTATGTTACAGCTAAGGATCAAATATTTTTGTTAAAAAAGAATTTGGTTAAATTTGGATTAGGAAAATATTATATAAGGCATTTAAAAATAAGGATAATTGAAAACAATTTCATGGAGAAATGAAATTTACATTTTGAAAATAATTCATCAAGAAAGATAGTTATCATTGAGAATGGTGTTTGTGATTTTCAAAACATAATGGAATGAAAAGGTCATAAGGAAACATATTAACATAACGAGACTATCGGGGTGCTGTGATTCAACCAAACACAACTCACATTCATCTCAATTAAATGATCATAAACTAAATTATCATGTACACTAAAATCATTTAGAATTGGTTTCTATCTTTTAGATGGAGAATTTCACACATTATCATCATGTGAAATTCCATACTGATGCTTTTCCATCCCACACTGATAGTACTAAAATGGTTATTTCCCAAATGGATGATCTAATGATAAATTTATTGTGGTATGGTAAAATGGGAGGTAAACACCACTGGTCATCATGAATGAGAATGGACTCACCACAACGAAGGGAGGTATCATCCTAAAGTGTATTTCCTGGACCAGGTACTGATTGTATACTAAATTTTCATGTGGAATAATAGTGGGAATGAAAATATGGGGAATGATTATTCATGAAAACTATGGATTGGAGGTGAGTATGTAGCAATCATGAAACCTACCTTTATGGGAAAAAAATATTGCAATAACATAGGCTACTACAGCCACTCACCCATATGATCCTAGGAAAGGGGAAATTAATTTTTTCCATTGGGACTGGAGAGCAGGGAAACTGTATTTTTCATGATTCCTAGGATCATACATCACATTCAAGGAGGGAAAAATCTAATTTAGATTATTAGAGGTGGTATAGAATGAATCCTACCAATGTTCTCTTGATAGAACAGTGTTCAACGATGAAACAGACATATGCATTTTCACTACCTCACCATTGGGAGTCTACTAAACAAGTGGGTTTCTCAGATAGAGGATGGAACCAATATCATCGATAAGTGGGGGAGACCCTGTAGTTAAAAGAGATCACATATATGTTCCAATATCTTCTATGGAATGTTGCGAACAACAAATTTCCTACCTAGAATCATGTCCTGTGGATGTGTATTTACCTAGAATCGAGATGCAGCTTCAACTGGGAATCTCTGAAGGAAAATCAGAAACCTGGATGGTTTCCTGGTCCATAGTTCATCACTATATCATTGGAGATGTGGTTCAATGTGCCATTTCATTGTAGAGCGGGATTCTTTGTGAAGCACAATCGAGTGTTCTAAGAACATGTCGAAGGGCTACAGAATCACTACTTCATGAAGCCATGATGGATCTGAGTTCCTAATTTTTTCCTTTGTGAAATGGAAGCTCAAATAGATGCTCTATTTTTTTAAACATGAGCTCTCAAATATGTGGGAGGAAAATACTTTTTAACGGCTTGGGTCCACCATTAATTGGTGAGGTCATCTTATCATCCACTTCTGACATCCCTACGATATTCCATTGAGATCGCAGATTTAAAGAATGAGATTTCCGGTGCTTTGAAAATCATCAAACCAGCGGGTGATGATATAGAATAATTTTTATCATGTTTCCTTTTCAAATGTGTTCTCCAATATTCATGCATGGGGTCAAAAATGAGTGCATTAATCTCTCATGGATCCTTATGGCCGTGGAGACTTCATTTTCCCATGTCGATGTTTCTTCACCAAAAAATTCTCATGATTTATCATCATTCATTGCATGCCTGGAATCGATTCACTAAAACAGTCTTCCCAATGTCAAAATGGGTAGGCATGATTTCTCAGACATGGTACCTAATAATCTATAATGTTTAACAACAAAATTGATTAGTGGTGACAGGTTAAAGATGACACAGTTTAAACCTAAAACCATGGGACATCAAACGTTCCTCATTCAAACTTGTGCAGTACAGATGAGTTGAGATGTCCTGATTAAAACCATATATTGCGGGTGCGCTCTATGTCATCCCTATTCCTCGTTTCCTCTGTGTCACCCCGCATAGTTGAACACGTTCTTCGGGCACACTATGCTTTCTTTACTTATCTCGGGTCTAGCATTGTCTTGTCTTCCCCTGGTGTGATATTGACCCCAGTGGTCCCAAACATGCCTTGGGTTGAAATATGGTTGGTTGGCATATGCAGTTGTTCATATTAGTTAAGTATAAAAAAATATATTCTTTAATTGTAAAATCATGACCACCTCATATTCCAAGACCCGTTCTTCAAATGTAAATCCCATGAATTCCATTAATTTAATCATATTCAAACATCATTATCTAATCATTTACACTACATACGAATTATATGAATGATTTTGGTTTCATGGTAAATCATATGGTCTTCTATCCTCATCCTATAATTCTTCTTGGAATGTGAATGTCAAATAAGATGACAATCATCGTCAATATATGATACTCCATTATTTTATACCATGTGCCACTTTTGAGATATGTTCATATAACTAAGGATCAATACATCAACCATATGATTTGTAACAACATACAGAATTTCCAAAGAATGGTATCCAATGCTATAAATCCTTAACAATTCTCAAGGAATCTTCTCTTGAACAAATCTAAAATAACATTGGAGTTATTTCATCATTTGTACCATTATTGACACCAGTTCACATAAAATACAACTTATACACAAAGTGGTCCAAAATATCACAAGTAGTATACATATAAGGACATGAGAATAAAAACAGATGCACAATACTTACACAATACAAACTAAATAATCACACCGTATGGAATATATCTCCCACAAATATTATATTAACTAGTCTAGAAACAAATACCCAAAAATGAAAAAATTAAGCATGTCACTAAAATACCTATCATGGTATATATCAAACCAACAAATAAACACTCAACGATAATCATCCAAATCAACAACCGGCATACTAATGCAAGTACATGGCATGGAATATTCATGCATGTGAATCTGTATGTGCATATATTGATGTGTTTAAATCTACATACATTCTAAAATGGGTCAACTGTAAAATACCATAAATATCAAAAATAAATATGTAGTATAAAGAATTCTAGTAAATCATGGTATAATCATAATTAACTGTGACAAAAAATAGCACAAACATCAATTATATCCCTAGACAGTTTCACTTTTCCCTATGTATAGGCTGATCCATCATAGAAATAACTATTTACCCAGCACTAATGCTTTCTTAGTCTCCAATCTACTAGCCCCTAACATATAATAAATGAAAAATATCACTTTGATACCAATTTATAACATATCAGACCAAATTACCACTAAACTAATTACCAAACTGGTGGGTCACATGGACTCAAGTGCTCATCCATACATACGATGTAACACCCCGACCCTAGTTACCCGGAGTCGGTGCATTATTACATAACATTGGCATGATCACAAGAAAGATCAAAACTCGAAAGGCCGATGGGTTTAGTAGCCTTGTAAACACTAGATATATTCATAAGTTTTACATTACATAATAAAGTGAAAAACTACTATGACAACATAATGTCTCCATAGTCCACACTATTATCCCCTCATAATATCCCTGAAGGTCATTCATAACATACTTCTTCACATCCTGGGAGAAATAAAACATAGAAAAGGGGTGAGCTCAAATGCCCAGTAGGGATAAAAATATAGCGGAACATTCAAAAATAAGCATAATCATTTAAGGCAATGCATTACTAAAACAAAAGCCTTTTAAACATGAACTTCAACATAGTATGGCAAAAGTAAAATGAAATAATTCCATTTAATTATTCACATGGATATTATACTAATCGAATAATCACATGCAATATCAATAACCACTTTCATAATGTCGGAATGCATAATGCTGAACTTTAATTTCTTTGTCAAGGGATCCTCCCAAGACATAGGGGCTAACTGTAACCGGAACCCAACCCGGAGTGCCTCTAAAAACCGGACACCAACCCAAAGTGCCTCTAATAACAGGACACAAACCCGGAATTCCTCTAATAACCGGAGACCAAACCAGAGTTCCTCTAATAACCGGAGACCAAACCAGAGGGCTTACTTTTACCGGTCCCCTACCCGGAACATACTTGTCTAACACATTTCATCTGAATGAATGGTTGAAATATAAAATAAACATTCGGATTACTAATAACTTATGAAATTTCAATACTCTAAACAAAAACCATGAGTGACATAAGAATAACTTATCCAAAGTAAAAAATATCACAAAACCTTCAATAAAATATGGATGTTTTGTATCATAATAAATCAACTTCAAATAAGCTTAAAATCCATCATAGGATGTTGACATAGATGAAATAAAGACTATTTTCGAAAAATATCTCTTTCTATTTTTAAATCATTTAAGAGTCTTATATTTAGGAAATAAAACATTTTTTTTGAAAATATTCTTATTTTCATGTAAGGGAAGCTTTGACGATTTTATAACGGCGGTAAATAGCCGCACCCGCCGTATAAGTTAAAAAAACATTCTTACCTTAAATTTGTCGAAAAGGTTAAAAGTGCCTTGTTTGGAAAATGACGGAAAGATACCTTTCGAAACACATAAGGGTATAAATGAATTTAACCCATATTCTTGTAAATAGTAAAAATGTTTTGAAATACATTATTAAGAAACATGGATGTGGATGATAAAGAGATCCCAGTAGATTATTACATATAAACAACCTCGGATAATGAAGAGATTGTGAAATAACCCTTACCAATTTGGTAACTTATGAAACATACAACCCATAAAAGAGGTATCATATAATGAATATGTAAATAAACATAAATTAGAGTGTATTACACAAAGAATATAATTATGGGCAGTACATACACCACACAAAAGGTGATGGTAGCAATATGGCATGAATCTCACGGGAATAAAAAGTGAGATGAAAACCCCTTACCTTGTACTTTTCCTTGTTTGGGGTAGTTTAACCTCCTTTATAATGGTAAAATAATTGTTATTAAATTATACAAGAATCATATACATTAATATGATATCATATATGATCTTTTAATATTGATTTGATAATAATATCTTAGTATTATCGTTGTTTCGGGTGTTAACTTACTTGTTTTCTTTTATATGTTTTGATACGTAAGCCATGTTTGTAATGGATAGGTTGTATATTATTCATATCCATAATGATATCAAGTCCTTCAACATCATTTTTAAATCATCAAATGATAATTATACTTGAATGGATACGATGGAGAATGAATCTCATCGCGTTCGTGGAGACGGTAGTCCGTACGTATGCACGAGCGACAATATCATTATTTTGAAATAATATATAAATGGTTGATATATAATATATAATGAATCATTAAAATGTTATATTTATTATTTACATGAGTTACATATCATTATTATACCCATCCAAATAATAATATATTGAATAACAATTATACCACGACGTGGAGACGGTAAGCCGTGCGTACGCACGTATGGTGACATGATATTAAAAGGGTGGATAGAATAATGAGTATGGTTGTACCATATTTATAATAACATCACAGTATATATATGATACTGGAGTTATTATTTTATAATGTTAATAACAATGGAAGAAGAAGTGGAAGAAGAAAGGAACTTGGAAAAAGGTGGTGAAGTCATTGCCTCTTCTTTGGGTTCTTCCTTTTGATTTGATCAAAAGGGCTCCTTAGGTTGGATTTCTAATCAAAATAAGGCCTCTAGGTTGTATTGAGGGAAGTTGGGAGAGTATTTGGGCAGAGTTTGTCCGAACCAAAAGGTTTTGAAGGTGTGAAGAAATGAGAAGGAGGAGTTCCCTTTTATAAGAGGGGTGAGGGTCACCTTTGGAAAAGCTAGAAATATTAGTTTATAATAAATTCATATTCTGTTTCTAATGGCTCCAAAGTTGTTTATTCAAAGATTAAGGTGGTGATGGGTCGAAAAAAACTCCACCAATAGAATTTAGACAGGTTTGGGTACTTATATTATCCTTATCTTTAAGTATTAACTCTTAGTTAATTAGTTTCACTTTTACAATGTCTCTTTGTATTTTTATATAATATGGTTAATAAACATACTATATACATCCAATAGACCCCCAAGTGGTCCATTAATGATGAAATTATCATGTTATAAGCCTCTTGGCCGAACCTTATATTTTTAGGAATTTAATATCAATTAATAATATAATATTTGTTTTAAGAACTCTTTTATGTCAATTTTGACACTATTCAATAGTAGATTTTTGTGAAACTCATAACAGATTTATTACTTATAACTAAGTCAATTAAATCAATCCTAATATATCATATTATCCAATAAAATTCGTTTAATTCATTAAAAGTTTCATATTATATTTATTTGGGTATTTATAATATCAATTATTTTAATTTTTCACTATTATAGTAATTAATTCATCATCATTGTGTCATAAATAAATTACATTATTTAATGTCTAAAATTTATAAATAAAATATCATTATGTAGAAAATCTTTTTATCTTTCTAATGAATGTTTATAATATAAAATCCAACATACATAACCCTATGTAAAAATGGTTTTTCTAAACTTTATATGCTTGTGTCATTTTTGTAATCATTTTAACTTAATTAAAAAAAAGTGTCCCTATCACCTACAAGTGGCACCATGGGGTCCCAAAATAGACCCAAAGATGCTTATGGTCGAACATGTATCAACCAATAAGGCAAGGACACGTTTTAGGGTAATTTACTATTATTATAATATTATTTTGTAACCCTTATTTACCGGATTTACCCTTAACCATGGTAAATAAAATATTTACCACAGTAATTATTCAAAATGTCTAAAAATAAAAGTTATATATTGACACAATTTGAACATCATGATTAAAAATATGGAATCCATTTTTCTAAATTCAAAACACATAAGTGGAAGAAATTAATTTAAAATTAATTTCCGCTGTCAAAACAAAAAGCGTGTTTTTAAGAGATAATAACTATCAAAAGATTGACACTTGTTTATGTTCGGTTTAATTGTAAAATTATTTACAATGACCAACATTATATTAAATGGTAAAAATATATTCTAAATATACTTTAAAACCACTCAAATTCATAATTTATCACTATTAATTATTTTGATTAAAAAAGTTGTTTTTAATTAAAATTTAGTAATTTTGACTATTCATCAAAATATGAAAGTTATCCGAAAAGTACCAAAATTTCACCTTAGGCTAAATTCAATACTCCGAATCCAAAAATTAAGTCCATTTTGAGTGATAAAATTTCTAAAATTTTAAAAGGTAGGTATTACTATTCATAACGGCTAGTTTGATTGGTTGTGGTGTGTTAGAACTCGAAGTTGCGTACAACACACGCTACTATATTATTCAAAGGAAAGAGTACCATGGAAGCTTGGGATGTTTCATTTTAAATTTTTTGATTTCCCCCATTTAGTCAAAAATTTTAAAATATTGTATTTAAAAATTTTTTACTATTAAAAGCTGATAAAAGTGCAATACTGAAAATGAATCGGTTCTTGCATTATGTCTAAGAAACTCATAATATGGATTCTAAAATTATAAGGATTATATAATGTTTAAATTTTGTTTAATACTATTCATAACCTCTTTTTAATGGCTTTTTTTTTGGTATGTCATGGTGCGATTGAACTCGGTTTTGCGTGTAGTGCAAGTTGTTGAATTATTTTGAAGAAATAACACACTATGAAATCTTGGGGTGTTACATACTAGAGGTTTCTGAATAGAATTGATAGACAAAGAGGTGATAGTGGGGTGACTATATCCTAGTGAAGATAGTGTCATAATATTTTATTAGATAACAAATAATTGATAAAATTATAAGTATTAATAAAAGAAAAAAAAATCGGCAGTATAATTTTAACAACTCATATATAATAGATGGTCAATGGTAATATACAAAAATACATGTATGTTCACAGTAAGATACCTAATATAAAATATTATATATAGTGATATGAATCAGTAAATAAAATATATAATATAACTAAATAACATCTCCACGAGAATCATAATATCCCACCCTATTATATTCTTCTAACTCCTTGGTTGAAGAAAAATATCAAGCAACCATCCATGATCCTGTGTATATGAGGTTTTCGCAGGTAGCCTAGGAAAATAATTGCTTCAGTATGGTGTGAGATAAATTCCTAGTAGTTCATCCCCCATAGTATCTACAATATGTCTTGTACACTAGTATAACATGCAGAAGTGATAAAGTATAATGAATAATTAAAAAAAGAGTAATTAAATGGAAACAATACCACAAATGTTTCGAAAGACAAATGATGGATCTACCTTATTCATCTCATGACTGGAATGTTCCTTTGATCTGTTACAATATTATATATGTATATATATATATATATATTTTTGTATCACATCTACCTAGATGGACTATGTTTTTGTTGATGTAAGTGTCCATATACCATAAATACTAGTCGCTGGATGGACTCTGGAATATCATAGGCATCATTAACATGTTTAAACAACCATAAAACTCTAATATAGGGTATAATCCCTACATCTCTTAATTAGTCGGTGAATTCATGTCTGTCACTCGAGATGGTGAGTGAGATGTCATGTAAACACTTGAAAAATTGTATTTTTGCTGTAACAACCAAATGTTTCATTAATGTAAAATCCCTCTTGATCTAGTTAAAGGTATCTTTATATAAAATGTTGAAATAAGATTTCAAATTGTTTGGTTATATGTTATGAATTGTGACCGTTTCTTTTATAGCCGTTGAACAGTGATCACATGATTAGTATAAATATAGGGCTTTTACAAATCCAATTTACTTAGACAAAAGAAGTGATGACCTCATCTAGTAAAATTTCTCCATACGAAGCCCATTTTTCAGAGCTCGGAAAAGATGTGGTGTCCTTGGGATTTTCTCTTGACCAAGCCCAAGCTGAGCTTCATCATGTCAAGCTCGTACGTGACCTTCTACGGGAAAAGTGGAAGTTGATAGAGATTACCACTCGAGCTATGTTATCCAAGCCACCCCAAGAGTCTGTCACCATCGCACACCTTACCCTTAGGTCTTATGCAGCTGTCTTAAGGGGTTATGTAACAAATCTCTAGTACTATGTTCATGTATATTGTTTTGGTATATAATAATGAATATACCTCCTTGTCATTTTTTTGATACATTGTAAATAGATTTCAAAGTACAAATATTGTTTTTAGTTATTATTTAATTAAGAATTCTATATTTTTAAATTAAGGGATTTTTGAAATAAATAAAATTTTAATAAAATCTTATAATTTTATGAATGCAATTATAATTTTTATTAAGGTTTGAAAACCATTTCTGTCAAAAACCTTGAATTTTCGATAAATGTCAGTTTTTATTTTAATGTGAAAATTAACATGTTTAAAGAATTATTTAGATAAAATAAATGTTATTTATAGAATTAGGATGTTGAAATTATCCAACGGGGAATATTTCATAATTTTGTGAGACAGTCTTATTTTTGGGTAAAAATTAAATATCGTTTAAATATATAATGTGTTTTATGACATCATAATGGCCCAATAGTAATGTAATAAAATACAATAATCTTTATGTTAGGCCAATATATGTCTTACCATTAAAATAATGTGAATTTAGGTTTTTTTGACTTACTTTTCAAAGCATTAATGGACCCCTCAAGCCTTATTAAACACCTTGTCTTTTTAAATTAATTTCCTTGAGAGTGTGACACATCTCCACATAAGAAACACTATTATTTTAAGAAGTTAGGACTTCAGCTTTATAAAATATTATTTTTCTCTTCCCTTTGAGAAAAACCATGGGATAAAACCATGGTATGGTTTGGTGGTCTGGATTAATTTAATGTAAGGGGACCCAAACTTAAATAATAAAGAATTCCCTCACCTTTCCTATATAAACCCACCCAAGCTCCCACTTCCACCTCACTCAAAGCATTTATAGTTCGTCCAACCTCTGCCCTACTCTCTTTATAATCCTCCCATGGTTCCCCAAGCACCTAAGAAGCCTCTAACAAGACTCTCTCTGGCCTTTGGAAGCACACTTCCAAGTAAGGGTTTTTCTTCCTTTCTCATGTTTGTCCAATTTTCTTTAAGTTGTTTTTCTCTTTTAATTTCATTTATGAATGTTGGGGTATGGTTTCGCACCACCCTCATACTGACCTCTTTATTTATGAATGATGGGAGACCCCTTTCTCTCTAATTAAATGCCTCCCATGTACACCCGTTTCTATTCCGAAATTCGGAAAGGAACTTCTCTCCCCTCATTTACATTCAAGAAATAATATTATATCAGGAATCTAAATTCCATTACAATTTTTGGGACATGTAACTATATGAACTCCTTACCTTCCATTACATATAAATATGATGAGGACCCCTTTATCTCTCATCAACCTTTTTTATGAATTCTTATGTCACGCCGTTAGGCTGCCGAAATCGCACCGACTTTCTAAGCAATTGCCATTGTGTAGTGAATACCAAGCCCATTTCTCCATCAAGGGTATTAAAATTTATGCTCATTTACTTATTTATTGTAATGATACATGTATGAATTCCAAATTACATTATCTTGGAATATAAGATTATGTTTAATGAATCCATGTTTTATGATCCTTGTGGCGCACTTATAAATGAAATAAAATTTTTAAGAAGGGTGAGCCCTTATAGCGCTCCAATGCACTGGGTAAAGTATAGTATCATGATAATTCATGTGAAATGAGTGTTGAATCCTGATAATTCATGTTCAATGAGGGTTTACTCGTTCTCCATGTGCAATGAGTATTTACTCATGCTCTAGGTGAAATGAGTCTTGGCTCATGCTAATTCCATGTTGAGCGTTGTTTCCACATTTCCATGTTATGATTATCAAGATTTATCATTACTTTATGTTCATGTTTCTCTTGTGCTCTATTGATATTCCTAATGCCTAACATGTATTTTACTCCTCATGTTATCCCATGTGTATTCCCTTACTGGGATTTGTATCTCACCCTTTTCTTATGCATGTCTTCAGGTTATCCCATGCAATGCTAAGTACGAGGGAATGTAGTGGTCATGTAAAGGATGTTTTCAATAAAGATGGTGTATTTCATGTTTTATATTTTTATGTAATGATCCTAAGCCCCAATGACACTGAAACTATCAATCTTCTATGATGTATTAAGTGAATTATTTTTTTAATAAATCATGTTTATGTTTGTTTTAAAAACAGGGTTGTCATAGTTGGTATCAGAGGACAGGTTTAGTTATTTTTTGGATTATGATTAGAAAACCCTAGTAAATCCTTAGAGACAAGACTATGTATAATAAAAACATCCCAATGTTTTGGTAACTACTGAGTAAGTGGTTTATCAATAAAATAAATCTCTGTCTATATACGAGCAGGTAGAGGCGGCTCTGGAACAGATGTATCCTAGGGGTAAAACCTGAAAACACCACTTTAAGCTAGAATCGAATGGGAACTACAGCACGACAATGGGCCTTGCTGCACTCTTGGTTACGACACTCCAGGGGGGTTATGTTTTGAAAAATTCACAAGCTTAGTATGAACCCATATTGAGGGAATTAAAAAAAATGCCCCAAGGAATATATGTTTGAATGTAGATCATGAAAAGCCTAGATTGAAGCCTATAGACTCATGAGTTAAAGAAAAAAAGGTTTTTTTATAAGTCATATACATTTTTCATGGGATTACCATTTATGTGTTACCACTAAATTTATTTATATTCCAGCCAATGGCCGATAATAGGAGGACTCGGGCTAACAACCGTTCTAAAGATCAGTTTGATGACTATACTAATGAGATGCCCAATCCAATGGGAGCAGGAATCGCAAACTTTTTCACGCTTCTCTCTCAGCTAAATCATGTTTTGAATAGAAACCCAGGTCAAGGGGAATGTTCAACCCCCCCCCCCCCCCATGAAAGAACAAGTCGCTATTGACAGCTTCATGAGACAAAGGCCTCCTACATTTAGTGCATCAACTGATCCCACAATTGCTGAACAATGGATCAACTCCATTGAAAATATCTTCTCCATCCTTCAATGTTCTGAACAAGAGATGGTTCTCCTGGCGTCTTATCATATGGAGGGTGAAGCTGATCAATGGTGGACGTGGATCAAAATTTTGAAGCCTGAGGAGGAGATCGAGGAGTTGGAATGGAAGGATTTCCGGATGATTTTTTTCAATAAATATTTTCCGTGCACCCTCCGTCATATTATGGAAAGGGACTTCCTTTCCTCAAGAAAAAAGATGAAGAATCTATTGGAGCATTCCAGGTAAACATCATAAGGCTTACATGATACACTTATGTCTTTTTAGTTACCCCAGAATGAAAATTTGACCGCATTTTTGGTGGGTTAAAGCCTAGCCTATAGAAAGAATTAGAAATTCGTGACTTCGACAGCTATGAAGAAATTTTCCGATGTGCCCTCAAGGTTGAAATGGAGATCGTAGAATCACAGGGGTATCATGGGGATAAAAATCTTTATGTGGAATTCAATTCTGGTGGTCTGATGGATAAATCCAATGGTGCTAAGAAGATCCAGCACCCCACTTGACAAAAGTGTGGAAAGAAGCACCCTAGAAACTGCCTTAAGGGGACGAGGAAATGCTTCAGTTTTGGAAGAGAAGGGAACCTAGCTGTTAACTATCAGGAAGAAAGAACCGCGGTTACAACAGAGGAGAGGAATGCTCCGTTCGAACATAAATGCATTGTTCATTGCAATAAATTCAATGAACCAGGGAATCTTACAAATTAGTTCCCTAATCCAAGGGTTTTCGAAGGCAACCAACAAACTCCAAGGAATCAAGGAAGAGATTTTTCCTTCACTTCTGCTGAAGTGAACCCCGAAAACGATGTGCTGACAGGTACTCTAGTTATTCATTGATGAATAGAGAGTATAATTTTTTATTCAGGTTCTACACATTCTTTTATACCTCAAATTTTTAGTAGAACAATCTCAGCACCAGCACTAATCATGGAAGTGAAGATTTCTGTGAGTAAGGAAAATGGGGAAATCATTTCATCCCATGAATATAAGTCCTCCCCTGTTATAATAAATGGATTGAATTTCCCAGAGAACCTCCTCATACTCCCTCTTGTGGAATTTGATGCAATTCTTGGCATGGATTGGCTTTCCTTATATAGATCCAACATAAATTGTAGGGAGGTGGAAATCACACTCCATATAGAGAATAGACCCCCAATTCTTTACAATTGTAAGGAGGAAGATGAATCTCTTTTATCCCCATACTCTAAATCATGGATATTACTGCCCTATGAGCACGTGTATCTGGCTCAGATGATTGAGTCCAAGGAAGAAACCATCCTTGAAATAATGCCTATTGTGAGGGAATTCGCAGATGTCTTTCCCGAGGAACTGTCTGGACTTCCTCGTAGAAGAGATGTTGAATTCTCAATTGAACTTATTCTCGATGCATTACCAATATAGAAGACTTCATATTGAATGGATGTTGTAGATCTTGAATAGATGAAGAAAAAACTATAGGAGAATATGGATAAAGGGTTTATACACCCAAGTGCTTCACCATGTGGTGCCCCAGTCCTCTTCGTCAAGAAGAAGGATGGGTCAATGCACCTTTGCATTGATTATTGTGAACGTAACAAAATTACAATAAAGAACAAGTATCCACTTCCACGAATTGATGACTTGTTCGATCATCTGCGTTGAGCAAAATAGTTCTACAAGGTGGACTAGCGGTCGGGATATTATCAAGTAACGGTGAAGAAGGAAGATATCCCCATGACTGCATTTCCACAAGATACAGGCACTATGAATTCTTATTAATGCCTTTC
Source organism: Viscum album (assembly GCA_963277665.1). Taxonomy (NCBI): domain Eukaryota; kingdom Viridiplantae; phylum Streptophyta; class Magnoliopsida; order Santalales; family Viscaceae; genus Viscum; species Viscum album. Next base: position 2,101,149,177 of record OY728120.1, read on the forward strand.
AGACTCACTAATTCCCCATCAATATTAATGGACATAATGAATAGAGTCTTTAGAGATTACCTTGACAAAATTTTGGTAGTCTTTATAGATGATCTTCTAATATACTCCAACTCCATGGAGAATCCTGAGGAGCATTTAAGAACTGTATTAGAGACTTTGTGCAATGAGAATTTCTATGAAATGTACAACAAGTGTGTGTTCTGGTTAAAGGAGGTCTCATTCTTGAGCCATATTATTACAAGCAATGGGATATTTGTGGATCACTCCAAAACAGATGCAATTGAGGGATGGCCGAGGCCAACATCGGTAACAGATATCCATAACATCATGGGGTTAACTGGATATTATCGATGATTTGTGAGGATTTTTTCACAACTTTCCAACCATCTTACCAAGCTAACTCGGAAGGGAGAAAAGTTTTCTTGGAGTGATGAATGTGAAGAAAGCATCACAGAGTTGAAAAGGAGGCTTATCACTGCACACGTGATCACTTTACCCACAAGTGGGGAACGTTTTGTTGTATTCAGGGATGCTTCGAAGAAAGGCTTAAGTTTTGTGCTGATTCAGAATGATAAATTGATATCCTATGCTTTAAGGAAGTTGAAAATCCATGAGAAAAACTATCCAATGCATGATCTGGAGTTGGCAGCGGTGATCATTGCCTTTAAAATCTGGCATCATTATCTCCATGGGGTGAAATGTGAGATATATACTGACCACAAGAGTCTTAAATATATATTCACACAGAAAAGAGAATAATATGTGCTAGAGAAGATGGATATAGGTCATCAAGGATTATGACTATTCAATACATTACCACCCTGGGAAAGCGAACAAGTTGAAAAATTCCCTAAGTAGAAAGGACCCAACGATTCTATCAATTATTAGAATTGAGAAGGATCCAATATTCTTAGACTTGATGAAGATGTACATGGGACTAATAAAGTAGGGATAATCATCAATCCTTTCACAAATGATTGCTCAAACGTCTATTTTGGAAAGGATAAAGCATGCTCAAAAGTAAGACGTGGGAATTCAGGAAAATGTGGAATCTATCAAAAAAGGGAAATCGTTGGAGTTTAATGTTAATGAAGAAGGAATTGTGAGATTTGGGAAAAGACTATGTGTTCTATAGAGTCTGGAGCAGAAGAAGGATCTTTTGGATGATGCACATAGTTCAAATTTCTCTACTCAGAAAGGGAGCACAAAGATATATCAAGATCTCCGAGAAAACTTTTGGTGGGATAATATGAAGAAATAGATCGCTGAATATACATCAAAGTTCCTGGTGTATAAGAAAGTGAAGGTAGAGAGGCAGAAGTCTAAGGAGATGATGCAACCATTGCACATACTGAATGGAAATGGGAGAACATCATCATGGACTTTGTCACCGGACATCCAAGGACATCCAAAGGCAACAATGCAATCTGGGATGTTGTGGATCGTCTTACAAATACTGCACACTTCATTTCTATTCAGGAGGATTTCTCTTTGGATCAAATGGAACGTATATATTTTAGGGAAGTGGTAAGGTTTCTTGGAGTACCACTATCCATTGTGTCTGACCGAGATCCAAGATTCACCTCTATGTTTTGGAAGATTCTTCAACTTTCTCTGAATACTGAACTGAACTTTAGTACGACCTATCATCCTCAAACTAATGTCCAATCTGAGCAGACTATCCAAACACTTGAGAACATGTTGAGAGCATGCTCAATGGTCATTAAAAGAGGATGGGATAAACATATTCTTCTGGTTGAGTTATCATATAATAAAAATTTCCACTCAAGCATCCAAATGGCACCACATGAAGCCCTTCATGGGAAAAGGTGTAGAACACCGGCGTGTTGGGATGAGGTCGGTGAACATAAGCTGCGTAGACCAGAAATGGTCGAAAAATGGTTGAGATGGTAAAAACCCTTCATCAGAATATCAAGGAATACTAGAGTCGATGGAAGATTTATGCAGATAACCATCGATGATACCTAGAGTTTAAAGTTGGAGACATGGTGTTTCTATGCATATCTATGTGGAAGAAGGTCATGAGGTTTGGAAAGAAATAGAAGTTAAGTCCAACGTACATCATCCCCTTTGAGATTCTTGATCGTGTCGGGGCTTTGGCCTATCGACTAGCACTTCCACCAACCATGGACAAAGTACATGATGTCTTTCATATATCTCTCTTAAAGAAGTACATATCAGACCCTTCAGATGTACACTCTTCCGAGGTGGTACAATTGGAAGATGATCTTTTTTATGAGGAGGAACCAGTGAAGATGTAACGCCCCGACCCCAGCTACCCAGAGTCGGTGCATTACTTCGTAAAATTGGCATGATCACAAGAAAGATCAAATCTCGAAAGACCGATTGGTTTAGTAGCCTTGGAAACACTAGATATATTCATAAGTTTTACATTACACCATAAAATGAAAAACTACTACAACAGCATAATGTCTCCATAATCCACACTCATATCCCCACATAATATCCCTGAAGGCCATTCATAATTTACTTCTTCACTTCCTGGTAAAAATAAAACATAGAAAAGGGGTGAGCTCAAATGCCCAGTAAGGATAACAATATAGCGGAAACTTTCATAAATAAGAATAAACATTTAAGTCAATGTATAACTAAAACAAAAGCCTTTCAAACATGAACTTTCAACATGGTATGGCATAAATAAAATGAAATAATGCCATTTACTTATTCACATGGATATTCTACTAATCGAATAATCACATGCAAAAATCAATAACCACTTTCATAATGTTGGAATGCATAATGCCAGACTATCATAACCACATAGTCAAGGCCTCGTGCCAAGACTACAAATAAGATTTTGTCAAGGCCTTGTGCCAAGACAGTAGTTTGTCTCATGAGACCTACCGATGCATCGAGGAGCTATAGCGGGCTCCACCCGTCACTTATTAAGTCCAATGCATTCCCATATGAAAAGGTTTAAACATAACATAAAAATTCGTATTAAAACTAGCATACGAAATGTCAATAATTTCACCATAAACTATGAATGGTATAAAAATAGCACATCCACAGTCAAACATATCACAAAACCTTCAATACAATATAAAAGTTTTGTATCATAATAAATCAACTTCAAATAAGCGTAAAATCCATCAAAGGATGTTGACATAGATGAAATCAAAACTATTTGAGAGAAATATCTCCTTTTTGAAATCATTTAAAAGTCACACATTTATAAAGGAAGTAATTAAAAATAGCTTTTTGAATCAAAGTGTCCCATACCACTTTGAAACTTTTAAAAGGAATTAAAATTTTTAAGAACATTCATGTCCATATAAATCCTTAAAAACCATTTTTAAGACATGGACATTAATTGAAAAGATTTAGAAAGATAAATCATTAAAACATTGAAAATTCTGATTTTGATAAAGAGTACCTTTCTGAAGTTCTTAAAATATTCATTTTGAAATCATTTAAAAGTCACATAATTATAAAATAAAACATTTAAATTGAAAATATCTTTGTAAGCTTGTAAGGGAAGCTTTGAAGATTTTATAACGGCGGTAAATAGCCGCACCCGCCGTATAAGTTAAAAAAAACATTCTTACCTTAATTCTGTCGAAAAGGTTAAAAAGGACCTTGTTTGGAAAACGACGGAAATATTCCTCTTATAAAAATTCAAACAAGGGTATAAATGACTTTAACCCATATTCTTGTAAATAGTAAAAATGTTTTGAAATACATTTTTAAGAAACATGGATGTGGATGATAAAGAGATCCCAGTATATTATTACATATAAACAACCTCGGATAATGAAGAGATTGTGAAATAACCCTTACCTTGTACTTTTCCTTGGTTGGGGTAGGTTAACCTCCTGTATAATGGTGAAATAATTGTTATTATATTATACAAGAATCATATATATTAATATGATATCATATATGATCTTTTAACATTGATTTGTTAATAATATCTTAGTATTATCGTTGTTTCGGGTGTTAACTTACTTGTTTTCTTTCATATGTTTTGTTACGTAAGACATGTTTGTAAAGGATAGGTTGTATATTATTCATATCCAGAATGATATAAAGTCCTTAAACATCATTTTTAAATCATCAAATGATAATTATACTTTAATGGTTACGATGGAGAATGAATCTCATCGCGTTCGTGGAGACGGTAGTCCGTACGTACGCACGAACGCTACTTCCATTTAATTTTTATTTTAAAAGAATCGAATCCAAATGATACATAGGTATATTACTATTCCAGTATAATATAATATTTTATATATGTTACTTAAGTTCATTAACACCATCCTTTATACGTTCCATGTGTGGTATGAACGAGTCATATCATTTTAAGGGGGCGGTAGTCCGCACTTCCTCAAATGAAATTATCGTATGTATATACAACATGAAACGAATAATGGTATGAAATAAAATGGAATTACAGAAGATTATATATAAAATATATATCATTAATATCATATTTAATTACAGTGCCATCATAATGGCCACCATGAGAGGCGGTAAGATGTTTTTGAACAATCATCGTTTCGTGAGGCGTTAGTTTGCCATCCACAGAAACATTATGTTCATCATCCATTAGATGGAGTTGTGTGTATGTGTAGTTTGAGTAATTCTTATAACAACATCCTAGTATATTGAGGATACTGGTGTTGTTACAAAAGAAGGGAAATAAAAAGAGTTTGGGGGTTGAAGAAGCAAAATAAATGAAAATAATTTAAGAGAAATCATTACCTTTAATTTAGGTAATTCACTTTGGTTGGAACCAAAGGACTTCTTGAAATGATTTCTGCCTAAGGGGAAGCTTCAAGGAGGAGGATAGGGATGTGGGGAGCTTAGTTGGGCAGAGTTTGGACGAGCCAAGTGGCTTGAGAGGTGTGATGAAATGAGAAGGAGGAGTGCCCTTTTATAAGAGGGGTGAGGGGCACCTTTGGAAAAGCTAGAAATATTAATTTATAATAAATTCATATTCGGTTTCCAATTGCTCCAAAGTTGACTATTAAAAGGTTTAGGTGGGGATGGGTCGAAAACAACTCATCCAATAGAATTTAGACAGGTTTGGGTACTTATATTAACCTTATCATTAAGTATTAACTCTAAGTTAATTAGTTTAACTTTTACAATGTCTCTTTGTATTTTTATATAATATGGTTAATAAAATTACTATATACATCAAAGAGACCCCCAAGTGGTCCATTAATGATTAACCTATCACTATATAAGCCTCTTGGCCAAACCTTAGATTTTTATGAATTTAATACCAATTAATAATATAATATTTGTTTTAAGAACTCTTTTATGTCAATTTTGACACTATTCATTAGTTGATTTTTTTGAAACTCATAAAAGATTTATTACTTCAAACAAAGTCAATTAAATCAATCCTAATATATCATATTATCCTAGAAAATTAGTTTAATTCATTAAAAGTTTCATATTATATTTATTTGGGTATTTATAATATCACTTATTTTAATTTTTTCACTATTATAGTAATTACTGCATCATCATTGTGTCATAAATAAAATAAATTATTTAATGTCTAAAAATTATAAATAAAATATCATTATGTAGGAAATCTTTGTAGCTTTCTAATGAATATTTATAATCGAAAATCCAACATGTATAACCCTATGTAAAAATTGTTCTTCTAAAAGATGTAAGCTTATGCCATTTTTATTTTTATTTTAACTTTATTAATATAATGTGTCATTGTCACTTACAAGTGGATCCATGGGGTCCCAAAATAGACCCAAAGATTCCCATGGTCGACCATGTATCAACCAATAGGGTTAAGACACGTTTTAGGGTAATTTCGTATTATTATAATATTATTTTTTAACCCTTATTTACCGGATTTACCCTTAACCATGGTAAATAAAATATTTACCGCAGTAATTATTCAAAATGTCTAAAAATAAAAGTTACCTATTTACACAATTTGAACATCCTGATTCCAAATATGGAATCCATTTTCCTAAATTCAAAACACAGAAGTGGCGGAAATTAATTTAAAATTAATTCCCGCTGTCAAAACAAATAGCGTGTTTTTAAGAGATAATAACTATCAGAAGATTGACACTTGTTTATGTTCGGTTTAATTGTAAAATTATGTCCAATGACCAACATTATATTAAATGGTAAAAATATATTCTAAATATACTTTAAAACCACTCAAATTCACAATTTAGCACTATTAATTATTTTGATTAAAAAAGTTGTTTTTAATTAAAATTTAGTAATTTTCACTATTCATCAAAATATGAAAGTTATCCGAAAAGTACCAAAATTTCACCTTAGGCTAAATTCGATATTCCGAATCCAAAAATGAAGTCCATTTTGAAATATAAAATATATATAATTTCAAAAATTAGTTATTACTATTCATAACGGCTAGTTTGATTAGTTATGGTGTGTTAGAACTCGGTGTTGCGTACAACACACGCTATCACATTATTCAAAGAGAAGCGTACCGTAGAAGCTTGGGATGTTTCATTTTAAATTTTTAATGTCCCCATTTAGTCAAAAAGTTTAAAATATAGTATTTAAAAAGGTTTCACTATTAAAGTTGATAAAAGTGCAATACTGAAAATGAATTTGTTCTTGCATTATATCTAAGAAACTCATAATATGGATTCTAAAATTATAAGGATTATATAAACATTACAATTTATCTAATACTATTCATAACCTCTTTTGAACGGCTTGTTTGGTAAGTCATGGTGTGCTTGAACTTGGTGTTGCATGTAGTGAAAGTTATTGAATTATTTTGAAGAAGTAACACACTATGAAATCTTGGGGTGTTACATTCTCCCCTCCTTCAATAAATTGCGTCCTCGCAATTTGAAATTGTTCTTCGAAAATAAAAGTTTGAAAATAGATAATATATTTGTGGGAAAACCCACATCGTAAATTGGTTTACTAAAATTTAGTCTTAATATGAGGAAAAGAGAAATGAAAGGGTCACCACCAAATTATGATCTCGATTAGGAGAACATTGGTGGCAATTTGAGACATATAATTAGAGGAAAAACGTAAATATTTATAGGTAGTGATTGAGGTCATCAATCACAAAAAAGTATAAAATTGAGGTCCTTAAATTCATCAATCTATGATGATTTGAAATACCATCGGTTCAACAAAACATAGGATATTAGGATAACACATTTTTTGACGTTTCAAAATATCTTAGTTGAAATCCCACATCGAAAAATGAATTAATGAGGCCTCTATTTAAAATAATGTGTCGAAAGTGTGAAGATTACCGAAAATAACTCATAATAGGGTTCCATGTAGGAAAATATGGATATGGAAGAAAAATCTAACGATCAATTATCTGATGGAGAGTGGTAGAGAACATGGCTATGAAAAGGCCAACAATCCCAAATCCATAAATTACTGATGATTTAAGGTACCATCTAGGAAAACATTTTTGTTCTAAGTTGCTTTTCTTAATATTGAGGAATTTATTTATGAGATTGGCTAAGATCATAAGGAGATATACTTACTTTATAATTAGAGTTTTATCCATTAATAAATTTCTACCACAAACTCATCTTTCACTCTAAAAGATAATAGAATGTAAAAAAATTCTATTTACACTATTCGTATAGGGTTCCAAAATAAAGGAATTTATAATTCATCTACCAGATCTTTTAATAAAAACTACATTATTTAATCCAGGACATCTCGTGGGCCAGTGGTAGGTGATACACCCTTGTCGCCCTTCGGTTGCGGGTTCAAGTCTCACAGCCTTGCCGGACGCGACGGGTTGCCGCCCGACCTCCGGGTTGTCCTTTTATGGCAATCGAAAATAATCCAAACTAGAACTATCCAAAATACTTCTGTCCAAACTCACAGTACAACATTTATAAAGAAGGTAAACATAATGTAGATCATTTTTACCCTGTAATAGAATATTAATACCTTCATCATGTATTCTTTTAAAACACTGAAACATCCTGATTTACCATAATACTTATTGATTACATTCATGCTCCCTTATTCCATATAGAATGCTGGATATACTTCATCAATCCAAAAATGTTTTATACAAATCATTAATCAGTTCGAAGGTAGTCAAGAATATCCAATATAATTTATCCAAAGCAATCATGTATTATTCCAAAATCACTATTTCGGTATCAGAACTATATTATGGTTTATCATTCTCTCAACCATATATTTTCCAAAAATTTATCCTGCTATTGAGTCACTTTTCTTTGTTCCACATAATCTCAAGTCCTTAATGAAATAGCACTGCAGTACAATCCTTATATACTCCATAATTATTATAACAAGTACATTGTTGATACAACACTCAATTGACATAATCAACATAAGAACCCTAATCATTCCTCTTCATCTGTGGTAGTATCATAACTTGATTATTATCCAATAGCATCATTTGCGGCATAGTCTGATGACTGGGACATAGGTTCGCGTAGTGTCCAAACTCCTTGCAAATGAAGCATTGTACATTTGAAACCATTTTCTTACCCTTGCAGTCACGTACTTTTTGCCCTTTTCCTCCACACTTATAACAAACTCTCATTCCTTTCAGGAAAGTTCCATGGTGTTTCTTTCCACAGTTACCACATATGGGAAAATTATTCTTTTCCCTCTTCCCTTTATCCATCTTTCTCTCTTCCATCCTTTTCTTCTCTTGCTTCCCTTCAAAGCCATAGGACTCAGTAAACTCTTTACTTATCTTATTAACACATGATATTATTTCTTCATATGATGATAATACATGGGAGACTATTTCTCTTATAAATTCTGGCTTAAGACCATGAAAGATATGATCCTTCTTTCTCTTTGGATCATGTGCATTGCTGGAGTTCTCATTCCTTCTACTGGGCGCCATTTCTAAACAATTGCATAAACTAGATCAGTTTATGAATCGAAATACATAATCTCATACTTATAAAACACTTAACATAAATTGAACAATTTATGGATATAATCCATAATCATAAAAATGTTTTCTATGAGGATGTATATACTCATAAACCCTTCATAATGATTTGTAATGAAAATGAGAGTTATCCTAAGCATATCCCCTGGGAGTGTCGTAACCAAGAGTGCAGCAAGGCCCGTTGTCGTGCACCAGTTCCCGTTCGAGTCTAGCTCAAAGCGGTGTTTTCGTGTTTTACCCCTAGGTACATCTGTGCCAGAGCCGCCTCTACCTGCTCGTATCCAGACAGGGATGTATTGCTCGGAAAACTCACAAAATCTCTACAATACCAAAATTCTAGGAAGTTCTTCTATACTAATCTTCAAAGTTCATCTTAGGTCTACGTGCTCTAATCAGAGTTTATCTAAATGTAGCTTCCAAGGTTTGCACTAAACCTCCCTCTGATACCAACTGTAACGCCCCGACCCCAGCTACACAGAGTCGGTGCATTACTTCGTAACATTGGCATGATCACAAGAAAGATCAAATCTCGAAAGACCGATTGGTTTAGTAGCCTTGGAAACACTAGATATATTCATAAGTTTTACATTACACCATAAAATGAAAAACTACTACAACAGCATAATGTCTCCATAATCCACACTCATATCCCCACATAATATCCCTGAAGGCCATTCATAATTTACTTCTTCACTTCCTGGTAAAAATAAAACATAGAAAAGGGGTGAGCTCAAATGCCCAGTAAGGATAACAATATAGCGGAAACTTTCATAAATAAGAATGAACATTTAAGGCAATGTATAACTAAAACAAAAGCCTTTCAAACATGAACTTTCAACATGGTATGGCATAAATAAAATGAAATAATGCCATTTACTTATTCACATGGATATTCTACTAATAGAATAATCACATGCAAAAATCAATAACCACTTTCATAATGTTGGAATGCATAATGCCAGACTATCATAACCACATAGTCAAGGCCTCATGCCAAGACTACAAATAAGATTTTGTCAAGGCCTTGTGCCAAGACACTAGTTTGTCTCATGAGACCTACCGATGCATCGAGGAGCTATAGCGGGCTCCACCCATCACTTATTAAGTCCAATGCATTCCCATATGAAAAGGTTTAAACATAACATAAACATTCGTATTAAAACTAGCATACAAAATGTCAATAATTTCACCATAAACTATGAATGGTATAAAAATAGCACATCCACAGTCAAACATATCACAAAACCTTAAATACAATATAAAAGTTTTGTATCATAATAAATCAACTTCAAATAAGCGTAAAATCCATCAAAGGATGTTGACATAGATGAAATCAAAACTATTTGAGAGAAATATCTCCTTTTTTGAAATCATTTAAAAGTCACACATTTATAAAGGAAGTAATTAAAAATAGCTTTTTGAATCAAAGTGTCCCATACCACTTTGAAACTTTTAAAAGGAATTAAAATTTTTAAGAACATTCATGTCCACATAAATCCTTAAAAACCATTTTTAAGACATGGACATTAATTGAAAAGATTTAGAAAGATAAATCTTTAAAACATTGAAAATTCTGATTTTGATAAAGAGTACCTTTCTGAAGTTCTTAAAATATTCATATTGAAATCATTTAAAAGTCACATAATTATAAAATAAAACATTTACTTTGAAAATATCCTTGTAAGCTTGTAAGGGAAGCTTTGAAGATTTTATAACGGCGGTAAATAGCCGCACCCGCCGTATAAGTTAAAAAAAACATTCTTACCTTAATTCAGTCGAAAAGGTTAAAAAGGACCTTGTTTGGAAAACGACGGAAATATTCCTCTTATAAAAATTCAAACAAGGGTATAAATGACTTTAACCCATATTCTTGTAAATAGTAAAAATGTTTTTAAATACATTTTTAAGAAACATGGATGTGGATGATGAAGAGATCCCAGTATATTATTACATATAAACAACCTCGGATAATGAAGAGATTGTGAAATAACCCTTACCTTGTACTTTTCCTTGGTTGGGGTAGGTTAACCTCCTGTATAATGGTGAAATAATTGTTATTAAATTATACAATAATCATATATATTAATATGATATCATATATGATCTTTTAACATTGATTTGTTAATAATATCTTAGTATTATCGTTGTTTCAGGTGTTAACTTACTTGTTTTCTTTCATATGTTTTGTTACGTAAGACATGTTTGTAAAGGATAGGTTGTATATTATTCATATCCAGAATGATATAAAGTCCTTAAACATCATTTTTAAATCATCAAATGATAATTATACTTTAATGGTTACGATGGAGAATGAATCTCATCGCGTTCGTGGAGACTGTAGACCGTACGTACGCACGAACGCTACTTCCATTTAATTTTTATTTTAAAAGAATCGAATCCAAATGATACATAGGTATATTACTATTCCAGTATAATATAATATTTTATATATGTTACTTAAGTTCATTAACACCATCCTTTATACGTTCCATGTGTGGTATGAACGAGTCATATCATTTTAAGGGGGCGGTAGTCCGCACTTCCTCAAATGAAATTATCGTATGTATATACAACATGAAACAAATAATGGTATCAAATAAAATGGAATTTCAGAAGCTTATATATAAAATATATATCATTAATATCATATTTAATTACAGTGCCATCATAATGGCCACCATGAGAGGCAGTAAGATGTTTTTGAACAATCATCGTTTCGTGAGGCGTTAGTTTGCCATCCACAGAAACATTATGTTCATCATCCATTAGATGGGGTTGTGTGTATGTGCAGTTTGAATAATTCTTATAACAACATCCTAGTATATTGAGGATACTGGTGTTGTTACAAAAGAAGGGAAATAAAAAGAGTTTGGGGGTTGAAGAAACAAAATAAATGAAAATAATTTAAGAGAAATCGTTACCTTTAATTTAGGTAATTCACTTTGGTTGGAACCAAAGGACTTCTTGAAATGATTTCTGCCTAAGGGGAAGCTTCAAGGAGGAGGAGAGGGATGTGGGGAGCTTAGTTGGGCAGAGTTTGGACGAGACAAGTGGCTTGAGAGGTGTGAAGAAATGAGAAGGAGGAGTTCCCTTTTATAAGAGGGGTGAGGGGCACCTTTGGAAAAGCTAGAAATATTAATTTATAATAAATTAATATTCGGTTTCCAATGGCTCCAAAGTTGACTATTAAAAGGTTGAGGTGGGGATGGGTCGAAAACAACTCATCCAATAGAATTTAGACAGGTTTGGGTACTTATATTAACATTATCTTTAAGTATTAACTCTAAGTTAATTAGTTTCACTTTTACAATGTCTCTTTGTATTTTTATATAATATGGTTAATAAACTTACTATATACATCCAAGAGACCCCCAAGTGGTCCATTAATGATTAAACTATCATGATATAAGCCTCTTGGCCGAACCTTAGATTTTTAGGAATTTAATACCAATTAATAATATAATATTTGTTTTAAGAACTCTTTTATGTCAATTTTGACACTATTCATTAGTTGATTTTTGTGAAACTCATAACAGATTGATTACTTCGAACAAAGTCAATTAAATCAATCCTAATATATCATATTATCCTAGAAAATTAGTTTAATTCATTAAAAGTTTCATATTATATTTATTTGGGTATTTATAATATCACTTATTTTAATTTTTTCACTATTATAGTAATTACTGCATCATCATTGTGTCATAAATAAAATAAATTATTTAATGTCTAAAAATTATAAATAAAATATCCTTATGTAGGAAATATTTTTAGATTTCTAATGAATATTAATAATCGAAAATCCACATGTATAACCCTATGTAAAAATTGTTCTTCTAAAAGATGTAAGCTTATGCCATTTTTATTTTTATTTTAACTTTATTAATATAATGTGTCATTATCACTTACAAGTGGATCCATGGGGTCCCCAAATAGACCCAAAGATGCCCATGGTCGACCATGTATCAACCAATAGGGTTAAGACACGTTTTAGGGTAATTTTGTATTATTATAATATTATTTTTTAACCCTTATTTACCGGATTTACCCTTAACCATGGTAAATAAAATATTTACCGCAGTAATTATTCAAAATGTCTAAAAATAAAAGTTACCTATTTACACAATTTGAACATCCTGATTCCAAATATGGAATCCATTTTCCTAAATTCAAAACACAGAAGTGGCAGAAATTAATTTAAAATTAATTCTCGCTGTCAAAACAAATAGCGTGTTTTTAAGAGATAATAACTATCAAAAGATTGACACTTGTTTATGTTCGGTTTAATTGTAAAATTATGTCCAATGACCAACATTATATTAAATGGTAAAAATATATTCTAAATATACTTTAAAACCACTCAAATTCACAATTTATCACTATTAATTATTTTGATTAAAAAAGTTGTTTTTAATTAAAATTTAGTAATTTTCACTATTCATCAAAATATGAAAGTTATCCGAAAAGTACCAAAATTTCACCTTAGGCTAAATTCGATATTCCGAATCCAAAAATGAAGTACATTTTGAAATATAAAATATATATAATTTCAAAAATTAGGTATTACTATTCATAACGGCTAGTTTGATTAGTTATGGTGTGTTAGAACTCGGTGTTGCGTACAACACACGCTATCACATTATTCAAAGAGAAGCGTACCGTAGAAGCTTGGGATGTTTCATTTTAAATTTTTTATGTCCCCATTTAGTCAAAAAGTTTAAAATATAGTATTTAAAAAGGTTTCACTATTAAAGTTGATAAAACTGTAATACTGAAAATGAATTTGTTCTTGCATTATATCTAAGAAACTCATAATATGGATTCTAAAATTATAAGGATTATATAAACATTACAATTTATCTAATACTATTCATAACCTCTTTTGAACGGCTTGTTTGGTAAGTCATGGTGTGCTTGAACTTGGTGTTGCATGTAGTGAAAGTTATTGAATTATTTTGAAGAAGTAACACACTATGAAATCTTGGGGTGTTACATTCTCCCCTCCTTCAATAAATTGCGTCCTCGCAATTTGAAATTGTTCTTCGAAAATAAAAGTTTGAAAATAGATAATATATTTGTGGGAAAACCCACATCGGAAATTGGTTTACTAAAATTTAGTCTTAATATGAGGAAAAGAGAAATGAAAGGGTCACCACCAAATTATGATCTCGATTAGGAGAACATTGGTGGCAATTTGAGACATATAATTGGAGGAAAAACGTAAATATTTATAGGTAGTGATTGAGGTCATCAATCACAAAAAAGTATAAAATTGAGGTCCTTAAATTCATCAATCTATGATGATTTGAAATACCATCGGTTCAACAAAACATAGGATATTAGGATAACACTTTTTTTGACGTTTCAAAATATCTTAGTTGAAATCCCACATCGAAAAATGAATTAATGAGGCCTCTATTTAAAATAATGAGTCGAAAGTATGAAGATTACCGAAAATAACTCATAATAGGGTTCCATGTAGGAAAATATGGATATGGAAGAAAAATCTAACCATCAATTATCTGATGGAGAGTGGTAGAGAACATGGCTATGAAAAGGCCAACAATCCCAAATCCATAAATTAGTGATGATTTAAGGTACCATCTAGGAAAACATTTTTGTTCTAAGTTGCTTTTCTTAATATTGAGGAATTTATTTATGAGATTGGCAAAGATCATAAGGAGATATACTTACTTTATAATTAGAGTTTTATCCATTAATAAATTTCTACCACAAACTCATCTTTCACTCTAAAAGATAATAGAATGTAAAAAAATTCTATTTACACTATTCGTATAGGGTTCCAAAATAAAGGAATTTATAATTCATCTACCAGATCTTTTAATAAAAACTACATTATTTAATCCAGGACATCTCGTGGGCCAGTGGTAGGTGATACACCCTTGTCGCCCTTCGGTTGCGGGTTCAAGTCTCACAGCCTTGCCGGACGCGACGGGTTGCCGCCCGACCTCCGGGTTGTCCTTTTATGGCAATCCAAAATAATCCAAACTAGAACTATCCAAAATACTTCTATCCAAACTCACAATACAACATTTATAAGGAAGGTAAACATAATGTAGATCCTTTTTACCCTGTAATAGAATATTAATACCTTCATCATGTATTCTTTTAAAACACTGAAACATCCTGATTTACCATAATCCCTATTGATTACATTCATGCTCCCTTATTCCATATAGAATGCTGGATATACTTCATCAATCCAAAAAATGTTTTATACAAATCATTAATCAGTTCGAAGGTAGTCAAGAATATCCAATATAATTTATCCAAAGCAATCATGTATTATTCAAAAATCACTATTTCGGTATCAGAACTATATTATGGTTTATCATTCTCTCAACCATATATTTTCCAAAAATTTATCCTGCTATTGAGTCACTTTTCTTTGTTCCACATAATCTCAAGTCCTTAATGAAATAGCACTGCAGTACAATCCTTATATACTCCATAATTATTATAACAAGTACATTGTTGATACAACACTCAATTGACATAATCAATATAAGAACCCTAATCATTCCTCTTCATCTATGGTAGTATCATAACTTGATTATTATCCAATAGCATCATTTGCGGCATAGTCTGATGACTGGGACATAGGTTCGCGTAGTGTCCAAACTCCTTGCAAATGAAGCATTGTACATTTGAAACCATTTTCTTACCCTTTCAGTCACGTACTTTTTCCCCTTTTCCTCCACACTTATAACAAACTCTCATTCCTTTCAGGCAAGTTCCAGGGTGTTTCTTTCCACAGTTACCACATATGGGAAAATTATTCTTTTCCCTCTTCCCTTTATCCATCTTTCTCTCTTCCATCCTTTTCTTCTCTTGCTTCCCTTCAAATCCATAGGACTCAGTAAACTCTTTACTTATCTTATTAACACATGATATTATTTCTTCATATGATGATAATACATGGGAGACTATTTCTCTTATAAATTCTGGCTTAAGACCATGAAAGATATGATCCTTCTTTCTCTTTGGATCATATGCATTGCTGGAGTTCTCATTCCTTCTACTGGGCGCCATTTCTAAACAATTTCATAAACTAGATCAGTTTATGAATCGAAATACATAATCCCATACTTATAAAACACTTAACATAAATTGAACTATTTATGGATATAATCCATAATCATAAAAATGTTTTCTTTGAGGAAGTATATACTCATAAACCCTTCATAATGATTTGTAAAGAAAATGAGAGTTATCCTAAGCATATCCCCCGGGAGTGTCGTAACCAAGAGTGCAGCAAGGCCTGTTGTCGTGCACCAGTTCCCGTTCGAGTCTAGCTCAAAGCGGTGTTTTCGTGTTTTACCCCTAGGTACATCTGTGCCAGAGCCGCCTCTACCTGCTCGTATCCAGACAGGGATGTATTGCTCGGGAAACTCACAAAATCTCTACAATACCAAAATTCTAGGAAGTTCTTCTATACTAATCTTCAAAGTTCATCTTAGGTCTACGTGCTCTAATCATAGTTTATCTAAATCTAGCTTCCAAGGTTTGTACTAAACCTCCCTCTGATACCAACTGTAACGCCCCGACCCCAGCTACACAGAGTCGGTGCATTACTTCGTAACATTGGCATGATCACAAGAAAGATCAAATCTCGAAAGACCGATTGGTTTAGTAGCCTTATAAACAGTAGATATATTCATAAGTTTTACATTACACCATAAAATAAAAAACTACTACAACAGCATAATGTCTCCATAATCCACACTCATATCCCCACATAATATCCCTGAAGGCCATTCATAATTTACTTCTTCACTTCCTGGTAAAAATAAAACATAGAAAAGGGGTGAGCTCAAATGCCCAGTAAGGATAACAATATAGCGGAAACTTTCATAAATAAGAATAAACATTTAAGGCAATGTATAACTAAAACAAAAGCCTTTCAAACATGAACTTTCAACATGGTATGGCAAAAATAAAATGAAATAATGCCATTTACTTATTCACATGGATATTCTACTAATCGAATAATCACATGCAAAAATCAATAACCACTTTCATAATGTTGGAATGCATAATGCCAGACTATCATAACCACATAGTCAAGGCCTCGTGCCAAGACTACAAATAAGATTTTGTCAAGGCCTTGTGCCAAGACACTAGTTTGTCTCATGAGACCCGCCGATGCATCGAGGAGCTATAGCGGGCTCCACCCGTCACTTATTAAGTCCAATGCATTCCCATATGAAAAGGTTTAAACATAACATAAACATTCGTATTAAAACTAGCATACGAAATGTCAATAATTTCACCATAAACTATGAATGGTATAAAAATAGCACATCCACAGTCAAACATATCACAAAACCTTCAGTACAATATAAAAGTTTTGTATCATAATAAATCAACTTCAAATAAGCGTAAAATCCATCAAAGGATGTTGACATAGATGAAATCAAAACTATTTGAGAGAAATATCTCCTTTTTGAAATCATTTAAAAGTCACACATTTATAAAGGAAGTAATTAAAAATAGCTTTTTGAATCAAAGTGTCCCATACCACTTTGAAACTTTTAAAAGGAATTAAAATTTTTAAGAACATTCATGTCCATATAAATCCTTAAAAACCATTTTTAAGACATGGACATTAATTGAAAAGATTTAGAAAGATAAATCATTAAAACATTGAAAATTCTGATTTTGATAAAGAGTACCTTTCTGAAGTTCTTAAAATATTCATTTTGAAATCATTTAAAAGTCACATAATTATAAAATAAAACATTTAAATTGAAAATATCTTTGTAAGCTTGTAAGGGAAGCTTTGAAGATTTTATAACGGCGGTAAATAGCCGCACCCGCCGTATAAGTTAAAAAAAACATTCTTACCTTAATTCTGTCGAAAAGGTTAAAAAGGACCTTGTTTGGAAAACGACGGAAATATTCCTCTTATAAAAATTCAAACAAGGGTATAAATGACTTTAACCCATATTCTTGTAAATAGTAAAAATGTTTTGAAATACATTTTTAAGAAACATGGATGTGGATGATAAAGAGATCCCAGTATATTATTACATATAAACAACCTCGGATAATGAAGAGATTGTGAAATAACCCTTACCTTGTACTTTTCCTTGGTTGGGGTAGGTTAACCTCCTGTATAATGGTGAAATAATTGTTATTATATTATACAAGAATCATATATATTAATATGATATCATATATGATCTTTTAACATTGATTTGTTAATAATATCTTAGTATTATCGTTGTTTCGGGTGTTAACTTACTTGTTTTCTTTCATATGTTTTGTTACGTAAGACATGTTTGTAAAGGATAGGTTGTATATTATTCATATCCAGAATGATATAAAGTCCTTAAACATCATTTTTAAATCATCAAATGATAATTATACTTTAATGGTTACGATGGAGAATGAATCTCATCGCGTTCGTGGAGACGGTAGTCCGTACGTACGCACGAACGCTACTTCCATTTAATTTTTATTTTAAAAGAATCGAATCCAAATGATACATAGGTATATTACTATTCCAGTATAATATAATATTTTATATATGTTACTTAAGTTCATTAACACCATCCTTTATACGTTCCATGTGTGGTATGAACGAGTCATATCATTTTAAGGGGGCGGTAGTCCGCACTTCCTCAAATGAAATTATCGTATGTATATACAACATGAAACGAATAATGGTATGAAATAAAATGGAATTACAGAAGCTTATATATAAAATATATATCATTAATATCATATTTAATTACAGTGCCATCATAATGGCCACCATGAGAGGCGGTAAGATGTTTTTGAACAATCATCGTTTCGTGAGGCGTTAGTTTGCCATCCACAGAAACATTATGTTCATCATCCATTAGATGGAGTTGTGTGTATGTGTAGTTTGAATACTTCTTATAACAAAATCCTAGTATATTGAGGATACTGGTGTTGTTACCAAATAAGGGAAATAAAAAGAGTTTGGGGGTTGAAGAAGCAAAATAAATGAAAATAATTTAAGAGAAATCGTTACCTTTAATTTAGGTAATTCACTTTGGTCGGAACCAAAGGACTTCTTGAAATGATTTCTGCCTAAGGGGAAGCTTCAAAGAGGAGTAGAGGGATGTGGGGAGCTTAGTTGGGCATATTTTGGACGAGCCAAGTGGCTTGAGAGGTGTGAAGAAATGAGAAGGAGGAGTGCCCTTTTATAAGAGGGGTGAGGGGCACCTTTGGAAAAGCTAGAAATATTAATTTATAATAAATTCATATTCGGTTTCCAATGGCTCCAAAGTTTACTATTCATAGGTTGAGGTGGGGATGGGTCGAAAACAACTCATCCAATAGAATTTAGACAGGTTTGGGTACTTATATTAACCTTATCTTTAAGTATTAACTCTAAGTTAATTAGTTTCGCTTTTACAATGTCTCTTTGTATTTTTATATAATATGGTTAATAAACTTACTATATACATCCAAGAGACCCCCAAATGGTCCATTAATGATTAACCTATCATGATATAAGCCTCTTGGCCGAACCTTAGATTTTTAGGAATTTAATACCAATTAATAATATAATATTTGTTTTAAGAACTCTTTTATGTCAATTTTGACACTATTCATTAGTTGATTTTTGTGAAACTCATAACAGATTGATTACTTCGAACAAAGTCAATTAAATCAATCCTAATATATCATATTATCCTAGAAAATTAGTTTAATTCATTAAAAGTTTCATATTATATTTATTTGGGTATTTATAATATCACTTATTTTAATTTTTTCACTATTATAGTAATTACTGCATCATCATTGTGTCATAAATAAAATAAATTATTAAATGTCTAAAAATTATAAATAAAATATAATTATGTAGGAAATATTTTTAGCTTTCTAATGAATATTTATAATCTAAAATCCAACATGTATAACCCTATGTAAAAATTGTTCTTCTAAAGGATGTAAGCTTATGCCATTTTTATTTTTATTTTAACTTTATTAATATAATGTGTCATTATCACTTACAAGTGGATCCATGGGGTCCCAAAATAGACCCATAGATGCCCATGGTCGACCATGTATCAACCAATAGGGTTAAGACACGTTTTAGGGTAATTTTGTATTATTATAATATTATTTTGTAACCCTTATTTACCAGATTTACCCTTAACCATGGTAAATAAAATATTTACCGCAGTAATTATTCAAAATGTCTAAAAATAAAAGTTACCTATTTATACAATTTGAACATCCTGATTCCAAATATGGAATCCATTTTCCTAAATTCAAAATACAGAAGTGGCAGAAATTAATTTAAAATTAATTCCCGCTGTCAAAACAAATAGCGTGTTTTTAAGAGATAATAACTATCAAAAGATTGACACTTGTTTATGTTCGGTTTAATTGTAAAATTATGTCCAATGACCAACAATATATTAAATGGTAAAAATATATTCTAAATATACTTTAAAACCACTCAAATTCACAATTTATCACTATTAATTATTTTGATTACAAAAGTTGTTTTTAATTAAAATTTAGTAATTTTCACTATTCATCAAAATATGAAAGTTATCCGAAAAGTACCAAAATTTCACCTTAGGCTAAATTCGATATTCCGAATCCAAAAATGAAGTCCATTTTGAAATATAAAATATATATAATTTGAAAAATTAGGTATTACTATTCATAACGGCTAGTTTGATTAGTTATGGTGTGTTAGAACTCGGTGTTGCGTACAACACATGCTATCACATTATTCAAAGAGAAGCGTACCGTAGAAGCTTGGGATGTTTCATTTTAAATTTTTGATGTCCCCATTTAGTAAAAAAGTTTAAAATATAGTATTTAAAAATGTTTTACTAATAAAGTTGATAAAAGTGCAATACTGAAAATGAATTTGTTCTTGCATTATATCTAAGAAACTCATAATATGGATTCTAAAATTATAAGGATTATATAAACATTACAATTTATCTAATACTATTCATAACCTATTTTGAACGGCTTGTTTGGTAAGTCATGGTGTGATTGAACTTGGTGTTGCATGTAGTGAAAGTTATTGAATTATTTTGAAGAAGTAACACACTATGAAATCTTGGGGTGTTACAGAAGATCATAGATCGTAAAGAAAAGTTCTATGAAATAAGACAATTCCCCTCATCAAGGTGTTATGTAGAAACAACAATTTTGAAGAAGCGACGTGGGAATCAGAGGAAATGTTGTAGCTTAGTTACCCACATCTGCTTTAGTATGGGAAAAGGAAAATGTTGATGGCAAAATTTCTTAAGGTGGGAATATTGTAACAACCCAAAGTTTCATTAATGGAAAATCCCTCTTAATCTAGTTAAATGTATCTTTATGTAAAATGTTAATATAAGATGTCAACTTCTTTGGTTTTATGTATTGAATTGTGACTGTTGCTTTTATAGTCGTTGAACCGTGCTCACATGATTAGTATAAATATAGGGCTTTAACAAATCCAATTTACTAAGTCAAAAGAATCTATGGCCTCATCCAATAGAATTGCTCCATACGAAGCCCATTTTTCGGAGCTCGGAAAAGTGGTGGAATCCTTGGGATTCGCCCTTGACCAACCCTAATATGAGCTTCATCATGTCAATCTCGAACAGGACCGTCTTCGGGAAAAGTGGAAGTTGATAGAGATTACCACTCAAGCAATGTTATCTGAGCCACCCCAAGAGTCTGTCACCATCACACACCTTACCCTTAGGTCTTATGTGGCTATTTTAAGGGGTTATGTAACAAATCACTAGTACTATGTTCATGTATATTATTTTTTTATATAATAATGAATATACCTCCTTTTCATTTTTTTGATACACTGTAAATAGTTTTTAAAGTACAAATAGTGTTTTTAGTTATTATTTAATTAGGAATTCTATTTTTTAAAATTAAGGGATTTTTTAATTTAATTATATTTTAATACAATATTATTATTATTATTAAATTAATTTTTATTAAATATAAATGATCTTATACTTTTATGAATGCAATTATAATTTTTATTATGGTTGGAAAGCCATTTTTGTCAAACCCCGTGAAATTTTGATAAATGTCGGTTTTTGTATTTAAAGTGAAAATTAACATATTTAGAAAACTATTTAGATAAAATAAATGCTATTTCTGGAATCTAGAAGTTGAAATTATCCAATGGTGAATTTTTGATAATTTTTTGAGATAGTCAAAATTTTGGGTAAAAATTATATACCGTTTAAATATATAATGTGTTTTATGACATCATAACGACCCAATAGTGATGTAATAAAATACCATAATATTTATGTTCAGAAAATATAAGTTTTACCATTAAAATAATGTCATTTTGGGTTTGTTTGAATTACTTTTCAAAGCATTAATGGACCCCTCAAGACTTATTAAACACCTTGTGTTTTTAAATTAATTTCCATGGGAGTGTGACTCATCTCCACATAAGAAACCCTATTATTTTAGGAAGTTAGGAATTTTTCCATATAAAATATTATTTTCATCTTCCCTTTGCCAAAAACCATGTGGAAAAACCATGGGATGGTTTGTGTTTTGGATTAATTTAATGTAAGGGGACCCAAAACTAAATAATAATGAATTCCCCCACCTTTCCTATATAAACCCACAGAAGCTCTCAATTCATCCTCACTCAAAGCCTTTGGGGTTCGTCCAACCTTTTAAATACTCTCTCTAGAATCCTCCCAAGGTTCCTCAAGCTCCTAAGAAGGCTCTCACAAGACTCTGTCTAGCCTTTTGATGCACACTTCCAAGTACGGGTTTTTCTTACAATCTCATTTTTGTCCAATTTTCTTAAAGTTATTTTTCAAGTTTAATTTCAATAATGAATGTCGGAGAATGGTTTCAAACCTCCTCATGCTGCCCTATTTATGTTTTAATGATGGGAGACCCATATCTCTGTCATTAAATGCCTCCCATTTACACCCGTTTATATGATGAAAATTCCGAAAGGATCTTCTCTCTCGTCATTTACATTGAAGAAATACTTTTGTATCATGAATCTATATTCCATAACAATTGTTGGGAAAAGTATCTATATGAACTCCTTACTGTCCATTACATGTAAATATGATGAGGAACCCCTTTCTCTCTCATCAGACCTTTTTTATGAATTCTTATGTCACGTTGTTACGCTGCCAAAATCGTACCGAGTTTCTAAGCCAATGCCATTGTGTAGTGAATACCATGCCCATTTATTTATCAACATTATTCACCATTATACACATTTACTTATTGATTATAAATATTCATTATGAGTTCCACATTCCTTTAACATCTAATAAATGATAATGTTTAATGAATCCATTTTTATGATCCATGTGGAACACTTAGGCATTAAATGAAATGTTTAAGAAGAGTTATCCCTTATAGCGCTCCAATGCATTGGGTAATGTATAGTATCATGATACATCATGTGAAATTAGTGTTGAATCATGCTAATTCAAGTGCAATGAGGGTTTAATCGTGCTTCATGTACAATGAGGATTTACTCATGCTTCATGTGCAATGAGTCTTGGCTCATGCTAATTCCATGTTATGTGTTGTTTCCACATTACCATGTTAGGGTTATCATGCTTTATCATGCCTTTATGTTCATTTTTCTCTTGTTCTCTATTGATATGCCTAATTTCTAGCATTTATTGTACTCCTCAGGTCATCCCATGTGTATTCCCTTACTGGGCATTATAGATCACCCTTTTCTTATGCTTGTCCTCAAGTTATCCCATGCACTGCTAAGTATAATGGAATGTAGTGGTCATGTAAAGGAAGTTTTCAATAAAGTTGTTCTATTTCATGTTTTATGTTTTTATGTCATGATCATATGCCCCAAATACACTATACCTCTCAATATTCAATGTTGTATCAAGTGAATGGTTTATGTAATAAATCATGTTTAAGTTTGTTTTAAAATGCAGGGTTGTCATATTTTCCATCATGTTAGAACTCAATAAGGGATATGGTGCTTCATTCCCATCATCCACATAGTAATAATGGTGTGAAACGTTGTTTTCAGAATCTTTGGTATGGGATCATTATACCTCCTTGCTCAACCTACACCTTACCACAATTCCAATAAATTTACAAAACTGATATCATATATATAATAACACCCACGGTTAATTACCTAAAATGATTTTTATTTATTAAGTCCACTATAATCATTGTAATTATGGATTCATAAAATCCAACTATAACATGTAGTAAATCATGATAAAATTTTATTTTTAATTAACACCCTTCATAATTAAATTTATCTAAAAAAATTTACATAGTTTAGGTAATAAATTCATTCAATGAATTCAAATCATATTAGTTAAAGCGTTTAAAATAATTTAGTGGTGGCATTCCTTTATGTCAATCCATTCAATTTGATTCATTAAATTTAATCAAACCAATTTTGAAATGTATTTCATAGGGATAAATGATTCACTTAAATTTTTCCTATAGCAACATTGAATTTTCCTACAAATTTAATTTTTTTTTAATTCATTCCAAACACATAATAGGTTCATTGATTAATAAACATATATAAATAAAAATGAAAAACTCATGTATGGATTATAGAAGAATCCCTTTATTGAAAATTACTAATCTTAAACAATGAAATCAAATAATATTGGAACAAAAAATAATTAATCCAAGTGCGTTATGGAATAACAAATATCTAAATATAAATTCAAAAGACTACCCACCTAATCTGAATGGTTATACAATAAAAACGTGAAATTTTTCAACAAATAAATCAATTAATAAATTAATAATGAAAATAAATAATCACATAACATTTCATGAAAAAAATAACTTTATAACGATATAATAGTGTGATATTAAATTATAAAGATCAACATGGAAAATTGGATTCCCCATTATCCATAAGACTATCACCAGATGGGAAAAACAAGATGGGATACCCAATGGGTGGATGTTTTTTAGCTTGGAATCTGATATATATTAAGTAAGTGTAATTGTATTTATAGAAATTATTCTAAATAGATTTATAAAGAATTAAAAAATATAGGGAAACACTTGCATATGCTAGCGTGTGACATTACGAAAATTATTTATTGTTCAGTGAAAAAATGGGGATAATCCATAGACGGTAAACCTCATACATCGGATAAACATATCATCCAATATGAATACTTGATTTGGTCCATTTTTGAATAAATATACAAAATATATATTTTCCCTTAAAATTTATGAAAATGTGCTCACACCATAATAACTTGGTTGAGAGGAATCTAAATAGAAAAGGGATAAATGTGATGATGAGAATACTGAGAAGAATCCATATGGACAGACAAAAATAAAATATGATGATGGTGGATGAGATCTATCAAATCTAAGGATAGGATTGGGACAAACCATGGGAGATGTATTTGCAATATATGGAAGAGAATAATGAGAAAAGATGGGTTTATAACACATTAATGGGGAAACATTTCCCCCTCAATACTAGACCACATGGTTTCATTGAAATGTACACCAATCGTTTGGATCCCACTTCAATGGAACCTAACCCAAAATGGGTATGGTGCATGATTTTACATAACCATGTGCTAACTATGCAATTAATATTTAATGAAAAATTCATATTTCGTACTAATCGTGTAGGATATGTGCGTGTATTGGGAAACCATTCAAAACATGTGTGAGGCTCATCTGCTCACCTACAAATGTTTAACAGTTTAGACTGAATCTCTACATGGTTTTATAAAAACCATTCCTACTTACTAGTCTACGAAAAATATGATTTTTATTAGTATGATTCTCCCAAAAATCAAAGGAGAACCTCTAGAATATCTGATATCTTTAACCAAGTCTAAAAAAAACTTATATATGCATTCCAACTCATGAAAATATGATTGAAAACACAATTAAAATAAATACCCATCCAATAGATTCAAAAATTAAAATTCCCTATTAAATAATACATTGTCTCAAAATGAGGTTCATTTTAATTATATCCAATCATGAGAGGTTTTGATATATAATTATTTACATTAGTTTGGGTGGTTGTAGTTTGGCGTACACATGATTGATATTTTTTTCCCATTTGATCAAAGAGGATATGGATGAAATATTATTTCATAAACATAATAACATCTTAGTTTATGGTATATAATGGTTATATTATATTTTATGTTTTAAAAAATCATTTATGTTTGAATAAGAATAATTAAAACAAGAGACATTAGATTAGAATATTATATTTTCTATGTGAAACAATATTTGGGTATCCACCTATAAACCCTAGGCATGGTGTTTTGGGAGGAGAAAGATCTCAAAAACATGTATTATAAATATGATGAGATTTTATGTTATTATTTGTACCATCCAATAACATTTGGAGGTCTTAATAATTTAATGGATTTAGTACCATTTTTAATGTTGTGAATGGGGGTATTTTTTAATATTTGTTGAAAATTTCGCAAAATAATCTAAAATTATAAACTCATTCCAATGTAATATTATTCTGAATGACCATATATTATAACATGGGAAGTATAATGTCAAAATATTCAATTAAATAATATTTTTACTTGTTATTAATTATGTTTTTCACCTTCTATCATAGATTAATCAAATTGCATACCCATTTTTACCACAACCATGAATTTTTTTTTTACTATTTCCATATTCATATAGGAAAAATTATGTTCCCCATATTATATAATATATATTATTCAGATTTTATATAGGGAAACCATATTTAAAACATTTAATTCATTTTTATCTATGAATTTAATATAAAATAATACATGCATAAGCGATGAAAGCGCAAGATTACAATGAAACAAGTCTCAAACGTATTTTAATATCAATAATCAATATGTAAGAAAATAAAATGGAATAAATGTTAATTTATGTTATATATTTTAATTAATTTTATATTAAATAATATTTTAACTATAATTATCCAAGTCAATAATCTAAATGAAAATGGTTGTTTTCCAGAAAAATGGATTTTTTCATTATTAATCAAAATATGAAACTCGGCAGATAATTCACACATATTCAACCTAAGAGTAGTTTTATGTATTGATTTCAAAAAGTGGAATATTTTTTAATTTTATTTCATAAAATGTTGAAAAAAATTAATTTTATCATAATTGTGCTAGAATCAATAAATATTTTGTCATTGAAAAAAATAACATTGTGTAAAATCATTTATTTTACATTCATAAATATTATTTTAATTTATAATAACATAATATCCAATGAGTGTTTATAATTTATATATTTTTCATAATTTATATAGATTTATTTATACCATATAATTTAATTTATACAATAAAACTATAGTGTTTATAAAATATTTTAACTGAGTACAGTGTTTTGTTTAAATTAAAAATTGTATGAAGAATATGTTATTAAGTGTATGTATTGATTTGAAAATAAATAAATCATAATTTAATATATTCATAAATATTAAATCAAAATTTCTTATTTTTCCTCTACTAATATTATGTTAAATGATTTATGTAGGTAATTTCCAGAATGAGTACTATATAGAATGATCATTATGGGATATATTGATGATATATCATTATGTATGACTATTTTTCATATTTTCTTAGAAGGAAATAATCATATTTGTTCATTGAACTTGTTTTTTTAGATAAAAAATATCCACATTAATAAATAAATAGTTATATATCCATATTTTAGGATTCTATAGTTTGTATCATGGGATTGGTTTAATATTTTTTTATGAAATTTGTGTTCATAATAAGGCATGCTAAAAACTCAAGAGTGGGTGGATTTCGGTCCTCTAATTTTTACTGAAGAGTAACCTACCACTCCAGTTATTATAAATAAAAATAAATACTTAATATGAAATGAAATGATAAATATGAAAACAAAATGTAATTTCATTTAACATAATAGATTTATAGAGGATTATGGAACAGAAATCCAATAGTCCACTCCACCAACCCTATAATTCAAAGCATGGATGATTTTAACTAAAAAACCATTTCAATAGGGTCCATTTTGAAGAAATGTATCTTTAACTTAATACGTATTTCCAAGAGCATTAAACGAGGATATATATTTACTATATTTATCCATGGACTTAACAAACACTCAAGAAATGAGTTTAATTAAAATAGAGTGAATAATTATTTTGATGAACAATTTCATTATAGTGATTGAAGTAGAAAAACATAGTAAATTAGGATAAATGATTATTATATTATATCCATTATTATATAGATCATAATGATATTTACTGCTATATATAAACCGCATTTCACAAAATTATTGTGTATATTTGATATTTTCTATGTATAGGGTTTCAAAGTATTTGTATGTATGTATCTGTGTTCAATAATTTATTAATGTAAAATAGATTTCCATATATGTATGAAATCATCTATTATATCATCTCTCTGAAAATCAAGATTATGAGATTATTACAATGGTCATGTGACACGTCTGTTGATAAGTAGATAAGAAATTCTATTTTAATTCCCCCAATTGGATGTGCCTCATTGGGATGGGAAAGCCCCAATTAAAAACCATGACTGGGCTCAGTTGGTTCCACAATCAATAACAGATTGCAGTTATTTCCCCTACCCTTGGAGTATTTAAACTTGTGTCCCTTGTTACATGAATCGGAGACCTAAGGCATAATAGGAAAACAAAGAACGTTGTATGTACCACTATGCTTCAAGGGGACACAAACTAATAATACTTTATATTAGTTTAATATAGTATCATATTTTGGATTAGGTGTTTAGAGATACAAGATAATAAAATATTGTTGTAGAAATACAAACAAAATCCTTGTATTTTGTAGCTTTTGAGGCAACGGAAATTTTGATAAACATAATAAATATTTTACAGTTCTTAGAATTACACCTAGTTAGTATAGGATTATCATAATGTAAATTATTATACTCTTAATAAAAAATATTTCATGCAATGAAATTGAAAAAAAGGGATATAAATAGTGATATAATCATGTTATAAGTTTTCCTCAGGGATATTAGATACCCTATAAAAGCATACCCTTGCAGGGGAATCATGGATGGAAAATCAAATAAAGTTGTAACTCAACAGAAACATGATCATAATCTTATGAGATATAATATGTTTCTTATAAATATATCTCTAGTGGTAGTGGGTGTGTTTTAATTGTGGGTACCCTAGATCTAAATATGCAGAAATTTTGATTACCATATCATGTGTACAATTAGATATACATGATGTATACTTACCATTGCCGTATATTTATTTTTCTACATCCACTATTGACATGGTAGTGTCCATAGATTATTTTTCATAACAAAATATTATAGAACAACATAGTATATAATTAGAGATGCAAGATTCTATAAAATTTATATCTAAAAGATGAAACGGTCTACTAATGTTTTACTATATAGACTCAGTACGTGTTTCACAATCAGGTGATGGGGGATCATAAGCATTGAAACATATTCTCTCGATGTTATAACATGGTGATATATAGTACTATGTGCATGAGGGAAAACCTATAATATGAACACCCCATGTATCATATGTAATAGGATGTTACAATCTACAAACATGTGTATTAGCCTCCTAAAATGTGATGAACTGGACTTGGATGCCACTTCATGGGATCTGGAGCTCAGTGGGCGACATGTCCTATAGCCCATATTCCTGAATGCCATAGGCAAATGACTAGCAATGATGGCCTAGGGAATGTCTGATGAAATCATGGATTCATGCTCATAGCATATCAACTAATAAATGTATTTTATGAACCGATTGTACATCGATTTGGGGGTGAAAAGTTATTCTTAGAAGCTCTTGGGTTCCTATAGATTTCATAAAACCCTTCTTCACCCATGAAGTGAAACAAGAATCCCTATATAAAATTATAGTGTGTAGAACATCATGTAGTCGTATGATATCACAGATATACAGTCTTCACATCTAATCAACATAGAAATTCTCATGAATAGGAATTAAGTGGTAATATTTTGTAAGTCGGTCAATGACTACCCAGATAGCATCGTTACCCATCAATGACCTAGGTAAGGCAACAATGAAATATATAGAAACATCTTCCCATTTCTATTACACGACTGGATGTGTCTGCAACATACCATCAGGTATCTAGTGATCTTCCTTCTCCTGCTGACATGTGGAACACCTTGTGATGAAGCTATAAATCATATGTTTTATCCCATGGCACCA
Source organism: Viscum album (assembly GCA_963277665.1). Lineage (NCBI taxonomy): Eukaryota > Viridiplantae > Streptophyta > Magnoliopsida > Santalales > Viscaceae > Viscum > Viscum album. Next base: position 2,101,179,313 of record OY728120.1, read on the forward strand.
ATATTTTCCTCACATAACTTGATACATCATCGAAATTCATGGATGAACTACCCACTTAGAAGAGTGGGAATCATTCATCAACTCCACTCTCATATCTGTAGTATCCCAGATACAAGCACATAGACGCAGGACATCATCTTAATCCACATACAAATCTGGAGGTGGGTTAGCTCATGGTATACTATCATAAAGAACCAAAAAATTACGTTCTGTAAACATCATTATCTTTACTTTCTCAAGTAAATAAGAGGAAACTGTTAAGGATAAGAGGTAATACTATTCATGAATTTCATGAAACATGATATGATGTTTAGAAAAGAGTTCCATTAAATTAAAATCATCATTGGATTCATGTACGACATTCGTTTGAGTTTTCCGACTCAGTGCATCGGTAACTAAATTGCCTTTTACATGCATATAAGCACATTTAAAATAAAAGGCTTGTAGATATTCGATGCATATTCACATTCAGTGGTTAATTTCACAATGAGAAAATATATAATTTAGGCTCTTATAATCTGTATAAAACACAAAATTGTCACACAAGAGATAATGTCTCCCAAAACATAAGGCATATACAACTACTACTAGCTTGATTTCTTGCATCGGGTAATTCCTATCGTCAGGCCTCAAATGCTGAGATCTATATGCAATGAACTTTTCTTCTTGAATCAACACTCCTCCATGGTCAATGCCTGATGCATCTCAAATTTTGATATAAGATTTAATAGGTATTGAATGAATCAGAATATGTATAGAGAAAAGCATCTGTTTCAGTTCCTAAAATGATTTCTTGCATGATTCTTACAACATTAAATTAACAGCCTTAATTTTAATTTAATTAAGTGGTGAAGTAATTTTTGAGAAGTAATGTATAAAACTCTTGTAATATCCATCATTCCCTAAGACACATTTTATATAGAACACGATCATAGTATGCTCCCTGGATACAATAGTAGTATCCTTTTTAGGGTCAATAGATACTCCTGAATCTGAAATAACATGACCTAGGAATTGGACTATGTCAATATAGAAGTCACATTTATCAAGCTTGGAATAAAATAATTCTCCCTCATTGTATTCATCATGGTCTCGAGATGTTTGTAATGGTCATTACGAGTTAGTGAATACCCCAAGATATCTTCTAAAAATACCATGACAAAAGAGGCCAAATAAGGACGGATAACCCAATTCATCAAATCCATGAAAAACGAAGGTGCATTATTAAGACCTAACAACATAATAGGATACACATACAGACAATACCTGCTACATAAATCTGTATGAGGTATGTCTGAGGGTATTACATGCAAAATTTTATCACCCGTTCTCATTTCGATCTTAGAGAACAACTTTGCTCCTCGGAGCAGCTCAAATAGATCATCTATTAGAGGTAGTGGATACCAGTTAATGACCTTATGATGGTTCATCCTCATTTAGTACATGCATAATCTGAGATTTCCGTTAAACTTCGTAGCAAAAAAGAAAGGGTGAACCTCAAGAGTATGTACTAGGATGTATAAAAACTTTGGCCTCTATGTCCCATATCTTCCAATTGAGCTCCTGAAACTCAGTAGATTCCATCCTGTATAGAGGAATGGATTGTGGTTCTACTCCTAGAAAAGGATCTATTGCAAACCCTGTATCTCTCTCATGAGGTAATCTTGAAAAATAATCAAGAAAAAATTCCCGGATATTATCAACTACTAGATGGAAATCAGTTTGAATCAAACCCTAATCCTCCTTGAATATATTTACAATTTGTGTGGTCACTCCTTGTAGCCCATGATTCGTCGGTCCCACACTCGCAACCTTGACATCCAACTCGCCTCTGAGAATATAAATACTTCCCTCTAGTGATGTAAAAGAATCATGTCAGCTAGAATAATCTACAATGGCATGATTGTGGACCAATCAGTGCATCCTGATAATTAAATTGAATCTTGTCATCTTGTGAGAAAATAGATTCCACACGAAAGGGTAACTGCATACCTCAGGGGGATAGTCCATGCAGTAGTATATTCCCTCTATCTGTATTCCCAATGGTGTATCTAGGGTCACTACACCATAGTGATACTGTATCCCTAGTCTGAGACAATCCACATTAGGTACTAAAATAAAAGTTCTTGAAGCACCTCTATCAAACAAAGCTGAAACGATAGTAGAGGCTACTAGAATAGTACCACAACCATGACTGCTCTATTAGTGCTACTAGTGATCAGGAATCAGACTACTATAGCCATGACCTCTTCTCCATCTAGTCCTGCTAGTTCCAGTCCAACATCCCACCTGACGCGGTGCAAAAGAACCCATTCCTGTGGGTGGAGATGAAGCTGATCCTTTTCCACTCTACACAGGGATAAAGGTCTTGGATAACCATTGAATATGACTCATACGGTTGCAAGAAAGACACAATATATGGTATCTATCACATTGAGGCTTCTTAATCACTATTTCTTCACACTAATGACACACTACAATGCTATCAAACTAGATACTCTGACTACCACTACCCAGATGATAAATCTCAAGGGAACGTTTCCTTCCATGAGTGGAACTATTGGCCTAACACAACACTGATCATTTAAACCGGTACACGCTCCATCCCCTAGGATATTCTATGTGATAAGGGACTAATCAACTATCGAAAAGAAGGTAAGAAGGTTAAATAGAATCATCTGAGTTCAGATTGTTTGCTGGAGCCCAACCTTAAAATGTATAGCCTGTGAAATCTCATAACCAGCTATATGCAGTGCAAGCACTATACAAAAATAAAACATGATGAATATTCCATATCTGAAATTGAACCATGCTTGAGATGCATGGAACCATTTTCGCTGCCATCTCTTAGGGTCCGAGGGAAGAACTAATCATAGAAGGAAATATAGTTGTCAAAATACAACATACCCTAATGACATCCGGCCAAGGTAACCACATCCTACCAATGCTTGGCTGAATACCAAAACATTAATATACAATTTGTGACACTGTACTGTAGGGAAGTTTCAAGATGATCAATTATAGACAACATTTTCTCTATCCAAGCCTCATGAAGCCTATGATGAACCATCCATCGAAAATGTAGTAGGTTGCCACTGCTTGAACTCGCTGGTCATATCGGCCTTCATAGGTGAAACTTGTAGAGAAAAAAATCAAGAAATGGATAATAAGTAGGAGACTATAATAGTTATTGGCATTAATTCCACGAATATGTATAGTAGGTGGTGCCTCATGTGGGACTCCAGGATGTAAAATTGATGGCTTATGGCCCACTATGTCTGGAGCATGGTCGTCACCACCCTCCGAGTGAACAATATAAGGACTTTGTGTCGACATTGGTCGGCAAATTCCAACCACACAACTTAGAAAAATATTATAATCAAGGAGATAACATCACTAATGGAAGATGAAAATATGAAAAATCACTTCCCAAGCCATACAACTAAAACTACCTACTTAGAAGACTAGGTATCTGAAAGTTATCAAGTATAAGTTTCCTGTTACATTACAATTAATTTCTTGGTTCACTCCTTTATTATTTATAGACTTGATAAGGTGTGTTATGGTTGTGCATCCAATTACTTTTTGATTTCAGGATTCACTTTATAATTAATAGTCATATTCGATGAATCAGATTCCATACACCTATCACATAAAATGACAACAATTTAGTTATAGAATAATGGATTGACTCGGTAAATTAATCATTCCCACACATAAGGTATCTTAAACCTATTGAATTGATACATTAAATAACTCCATTGAAGTCAATATAATATAAGTACAAGAAACAGTCAAAACATCACTCAATAATCAAATGCTTATCAAGCAATGCAAAGATGTGAAATACAACAATATGATATTACAATATGAATTAAATTTTAATTCTAGGTAAATATTTTGATGAATGATGCAACAATACTTTCCCGAATATGAATAGTCCAAGGATGATATAAATTCCATAGAGTAATAATATACAACACCACACAATATTTGAGTCACCCAATGGATAAATAATATCAACTGTAATAGGAAAATAGATTAGCAGTTTCTTTTTTGTGTAACTTTTCATTAACCCCATACATGGGTTATTGACGCCCATGAACGACTTCTGACAAAGTCCCATGCATTATTATCCTCCAATATATTGTCCCCAAATAATAAATGAAGAAAATGAACAACCTATGATACCACATTGTGATGAATCAGAACCGAATTCTACTTAACGAGTGCCCCATGCCTGGTTGGCCGCATTGCCTCAAGTACATCTTCCCAAATACCAGAGGCTTCAGACCTGGAGTGAGGGCCAATGGTGTGTCATTTGGAAGATAATGTCCTCATTTTCTGACTTTAGCACAACCGATGTGACATATTTGTATAGAAAATAGTGGATGAAAATTCGATAAATAGAGGAAGAAAAATGATTCAACAAATAAGAAAAAATAATAACAACTATACCAACTGATCAATTATAATGTAATCTCGTGTCACTAGAAAATTGGAAAACATGGATAAAAATCAATAGTCAAACCAAGTTTCACAAAATTAAATAATACATAGTATACTCCAAGCTTCCATAGATCCTACATGGTCATCTCCTATGATTCTCAATCCTATTTGCACACACAATCAAGAATTGGAAGTATCATGATTCTCTTTTTTAGTACCTGCAACCATGTAATCCTCTCTAGTTACCAAATGGATCCTGGAGAGGGTGAGAGAAAAATCATAGTGGGCCACCACCAATAGTTTCTATAACATCTAGCTAGTGAAAAAGAATATAACAATGTGAAGGCCTTCATATATAATGTAATGAAAGTAATACAATAAGACTAAATAACCATGTACCTTTTTCATCCCTCACCTAATGATGGAACATGTAACCAGTCCATGAATTAATAGTTTCCATTTAATGTCAGCAGGTCACATGAGGCATAGAAAACACTGACATCACTTCATGATACAATAATTAGTGATGGTCCCACGACATAACAAGGTAACCCGGCAATGATATCAAATGAGGGAGTTCTAGGGTACAAATCAATGTAACGTAATCTCACGAAAATCTATCTCAGTAGTAGATGATTCTTGATAAGGTGTAATAGTGTAATCAATGGAGCATAATCCATGGAATTACAAAATATGGAAGCTACTTAGTCCATGGTCATCGACTAATATAAAACCAGGCTACGAAATGGTTGGGACATATGGGATTTTACAATGGAAACTATTAGTCAATGTTGTATCCAATGAATGAATCCAATGTATCATATAATAATGAAAGTGATCCGATGGTAGTATACCAGGAATCCATGTAATAGACAATAATTTAACTCTAGGTTGGTATCAACCTATTAAAATCTTATCGTTGAATCATAATGTGGTTCACAAGACCCTGGGTATTAACGTCTCGTAATCCAAGGTGATTTCAAGTGAGTCCATTCCAATTTGGAATTGTAATCGTGTAATGATTAAATTTTTTTCAAGTCTTTCTTTCCATTAATGTGGATATTTCAAGTAGAGTTGAATCCATTTACATAATGGTCCATTCTAGGTATTCCATTACTGTGGATAGGCCATGTAGCATTACAACCATTTAATCAAGTATTAGTTATCCATTATGGATTCTTCAATTATTGAGGTTCACTCCACTACCTTCTATCAACATGGAACATGGTACTAAAGAAATGTAACGATTATTCATTTTCTTTAAATATGTTCATGTTAAAAAATTAGTATACATTACATTTTACATTTCAATTTCACTTTTAGTAACCATTTGGAAGCACTTACCTTAGGTGGGTCAAGTGGTGAACATACATGGGGAATTCCATAATTCAATTATCATTAACTAAAATACATTTACTATAATGAGTATCACATTTAGAAAGTTCAAACAGAGGCACACCCGAATGGTGGATCGACATTATGAAACAGTTGAACCCAATTATGGAATAACCTATGACATGTGGAAAATTGTGTTACGGGTGTAACAACTAAAAAATAATAAAATATTTGGAATGAGAATATCCATTTGATTCAAATGTGTATAATCATGGAAGTTTTATTAAAGAAACACTTTCCAACGATGCTAATGGGCACCACATTAACATTGAAAAAGCTATGGTCTTTAGGGATGAGTTAGAGACTACCCACCTTAGGGTTGAATGAATCTTCTCGTCTATTATCGGCCATTGATATTACTTGAATTAGAGTAGATATAAGAAAAGGGGAAAAATCACATGGAGATATCTAGGTTGATGGTGAAATAGATGATGAACTGTTAAAGAAAACATTAGTACATACCATTGCACATCCAACGTGATGAATCAAAGCTCGATCAGATTCTAGAAGAAGGATATATCTTGATTCCAATTATGGATCATTTAAATTCTAAAAAATATGAGAGAAAATGGTCAATCACACATAAACTCATATTATGGAGGAAGAGGGAAGATTAATTAATCTTTAAGGGCATTTTGGTCATTTTTCATAGGTTTTAAACCTCACGTGGTTTCACTGTATAGTTTTTCAAACCGTAAGAAAACTGTGTGAGATGGTTCTTCCCGATCCTAGGAAAATGGGGTGTTAACAGATTGGATGCACAGCCAGGCCAAGCCATACAAGGTGCCACTATCTGAAAAAACATAATCTCCACGGTTAGAAAATTTTTTCTATAACTATGTGCAACCCAAGTTATATGGCATGTTTTCCCAAAAATAGGTGTTCTGAGATCCAAACAAGCCCCAAACACCCTCAGATCCATTTATAATTCCTTAGGTAACTTTTAAAGGTCCAAAGTGATGATTTAAACTCAAATTTTAGGTATCCATTACAGAGTGAAAACCCGGGTTCTTACATAACATGAGATCTTAACCAATGTGTGGCATTTAAACACATAAATTGATACATCAAAAAACAATTTTAAATACATCGTTTTGATGTAGCATCTTTTGGGATAATCATTAGTGGTATAGAATTGTATAAATTTCCACAAAAGGATTTGTTGAGACCATGTTAAGGAGGTAATATATCATAGGCTATGTTGATCAATGTGGTTTTCCATTATAAAACAGAGTCCATATAAGTTGAGGGTAAATAATTATAGTTAGATCAATAAATAATAAAGAAATAAAAGTGTGATGATACAAGGGTTTTTCCTGACATATGAGATTTTTAAAGGCAATGAAATTATATTATACGGTGTATGTTCATAGATTGTTTCTTACTATGAGGTCTATTATTATCAATTTATTGAAAATGATGGGTTACTAGATCCATATCATGGTCTATGACTTTTATTAACTACAATAAAGATAGGGTCCTCGAGGGACGCACACACGATCATATTAAAAAATAATCCCCATATAGATGATAATGTATATTACACATAGGTGGGCCCCACCACTGGGGTTTAGGGATTTTCCAAGGAGATATGATCACCGACGAGATGAATAAATGATATTATTCATGTAATGAATAATATTTATTTAATTTATTTATTAAATTTATTTATATGTTTAAATGTATATATTTGAAAATATTAATATAATGGATCATAGTTTGATGTATTTATTTTTCATCTAATATTTATGTGAACGGAGAGTGAAGATAATGTCTTGAGTAATATTTTGTAATATAAGTATTATCTTATGAGAATTTGACAGTAATATTTATGAATCTGCACTGTATTCATAATATTTTATATTGTGGGTAAAATTATAGGGGGGGGGGGTCCACGATCCATTTCAGGGTAGTTTATTAAAAACAATAAATACAAGTGTAGTGGTTCTCCCTATTAACTATTAATAATATCTCTATCAATAATTTTCTTTCTCTTGAACTCTAGAGGGAGAGTCTCTAGATCCTATATTTCAAATCATAATCCCTCTTATGCATTAGAAGAAAATAGTTGTGGTCATTGTCAGAGCACTATATTCATTATAATATATCCTATCTAAAATATTAACGATCTATTTTCCCATAGTTTCTTCAAGAAAACGTAGAAAATATAGGAGAATTATTAGATAGATTCATCGAGTAAAAATATCCAATTATTAGAAGACATCGATCAAGGATTTAGATCAAACTAGTTAATACTTAGTTCAAATTTTTGCATATAAAACTCCTCGTGAGAGATCCTCGACTTATACTATGATATGACTAATTGACATTGATTAGATCAGGTCGATTGTTAGTGGAAATATTTTAAAATACCATCTTGTGGGGCATCACAATATTTCCTAGTAACTTCACTCTTTAGATCATTCATACATAAATTTTAAATATATAAATTGTGTTTTCAGTAGAAATGTTAGTAATATTCTTGTTCTTTGGATCATATTATTCATAGAAAAGATATAAATTGAACAGATAAGCAATTAAATAAATTTATTATTGTTTATTGATATGTTCTAAAAGAATGAAATTGAGTAACAAGATTATATAAATGAGGTCATGATATATTTTATAACGACAATATCATCATACAATATTCTTCTGACAAACTTTTTCAAAGTAAAACTACATCTCAAGCGTCACTGTGAGATAAAAATGAACATTGAATTAAATATTGTATAAGATGAATTGAATTCATAAATATGTAAGATAAATATTAAATGTGAGATAAATATGTTATTTTGATGTGATACATATCATTCAATGTTTTTTTCTTTCTAATGAAAATATTTTATGAATATCCTTTTCATTGTTAACATCTTCTCGCAACTAAATTCCGTCTTAAATATATAACTTTTATCATACATTAACATAAATAATGTTTTCGTTAAACAATATCAGATATATTATGAAAAAACATTGACATTGGGTTTTTTTCATTACGATTGGTTGGAAGATAATCTTCTATTATCATAAGATAAACTACTTTTTTTCAAAAAGATACATAACATACAGAAGATAATAAGTAATAAAACCAATGCATGATAAATTATACTCATAAATTTCATCTCAATAAATATTTAATAAAACATTATAATATAAATAAGGATTTTTTATATCATTAAACCACATAAAAACAATGATATGCTTGAAAATTAATTGTATTATCAACCGTATCCCAATTTTTGATGATCACAATACCAATTAAAAAAAATGCACAATATAATTTTTTAACATTCAAAATCTGTAACACCACAATCTTGAACAATACTCTTCTCTTTTAATAATGCAATAGCGTGTGTTGTATGCAACTTTGAGTTCTAACACACACCACAACCAATCAAACTAGACGTTATGAATAGTAATACCCACTTTTGAAATTTTATAATTTTATCATTCCAAATGGACTTCATTTTTGGATTTGTAATATTGAAATTATCTTAGGGTGAATTTTTGGTATTTTTTAGAAAACATTTCATTTCTGATGAATAGTGAAAATCAATAAATTTTAATTAAAAGAATCTTTTTTATCGAAAAACATAATAGTGAAAAATTATGAATTTTAGTGTTTTTAAATTATATTTAGAATATATTTTTATAATTTAATACACTTTTGGTCATTGGATGTAATTTCAAATTTATACCAAACATAAAAAAGTGTCAATCTTTTAATAGTTATTATTTCATAAAAACACGCTTTTTTTACAGCAGGATTAATTTTAAATTATATTCTGCCACTTCTGTGTTTTTAATTTAAAAAATTGGATTCCATATTTTGAATTAGGATGTCCAAATTTTGTAAATTGATGAATTTTATTTTTAGACATTTTGAATAATTACTTCGGTAAATATTTTATTTACCATGGTTAAAGGGTAAATCCGGTAAATAAGGTTAATAAAATAAAGTTATAATAGTAATAAATTACCCCAAAACGTGTCCTAACCGTATTTGTTGGTACATGTCCGGCCATGGGTGTCTTTGGGTCGATTTTGGGACCCCATGGATCAACTATTAAGTTATAATGACACTTTATATTAATTATGTTAAAGTAAATAAAAAAATGACATAAGCATATATATTCTAGAAATCAATTTTCACATAGGATAATATATGTAATATTTTCGACTATAAATATTCATTAGAAATATAGAAATATTTTCTACATAAGGGTATTTTATTTATATTTTTTAGACATTGAATAATTAAATTAATTTATGAAACAATAATGATGCAGTATTGTCCTTATTTATGAATGAATCAAATAATTAGTATTATAAAAGTTGAAATAAATATAATTTTAAAGTTTTGATGCCATAAAATAAGTTTAGTTGTTAATATTACATGATAGGATTTCTTAAATGAATTTTATTCCAATTATTAAATTTGTTTAGAATATAACAGAAATCAATTATTGAATAGTTGAAAAATTGTCATAAATGAGTTTTTTTTAAAATAATATATTATTAATTGATATGATTTTCATAAAAATATAATTTTTTGAAAAAGGACTTATATCATGATAGGTGTATCATTAATGTACCACTTGGGGGTCTCTTGGATCTATATATTATGTTTATTAACTATATAATATAAAAATACAAAGTGGCATGGTAAATGTCAAACTAATTAACTAAGAGTTAAAACTATAAGATAAGGTTAATATAATGACCCAAACCTGTCTAAAATCTATTGGATGAAAGGATATCGACCCATCCCTGCCATATACTTTTAATAATCCACATTGGATCATTAGAAACCGAATATGAATTTATTATAAAATAATACTTTAAGTTTTTCCTAAAGAGCCCCTCCTCCCCGTTATAAAAGGACACCACTTATAAACTATTCATCGCACCTTCAATGCCTTTTGGTTCAGCCAAAACCATCCCAATTATTCTCTCAACTTCCCCCTATTCAACCTGGTGGCCTTACATTGATCAGAAAGCCAACCTATGGAGCCCATTTGATCAAATCAAAAGGTAGAACCTGAAGAAGAGGTAATGTTTTCACCACCCTCTTTCAAATTCCTTTAATAATAAAATCATTCTTTATTTGTTATATCCACTCTATAATAATAACTCTACTATCTTATATATACTATGATGTTGTAATATATATGGTACAACCATATTTAGTATTCTATCCATCCTTTTAATGACATGTCACCATACGTGCGTACGTACGGCCTACTGTCTTCACGTCGTGGTGTAATTCTTATTCAATAAATTATAATTTGGATGGGTATAATAATGAGGATTAATTAATTTAAATAATAAATATAACATTATAATTATTATGTATATATGATATAACATCCAATTATATATTATTTTAATATCAAAAGAATGATATTATCGCTCATGCGTACGTACGGACTACCGTCTCCACGAACGTGATGAGATTCATTCCCCATGGTATCCATTCAATTCTAATTCTAATTTGATGATTAAAAATAATTTTTAAGGACTTGATATAATTATGTATATGAATAAGATACAACCTACCAAAAACAAACACGACTTATGTAACAAAACATAAAAAAGAAAACGAGTAAGTTAACACCCGAAATGACGATAATGTAAAGATATTATTAACAAAAAAATGTTAAAAGACCATATATGTTATCATATTAATGTATATTATCCTTAAATAATTCAATAAAAATTATTTCACAATTATATAGGAGGATAAAATACCCTCGACCAACAAAAAAGTACAAGGTAAGGGGTTTCTTATCTTATTTGTAATTCCGTGAGATTTCCATTATTCACTACTTATTTATTGCATGTGGTGTGTGTAATGCCCATGATTGTATTCATTGTGTAATATACTTTAATTTGTGGATATCTACATAATCATTGTATGATCCTTCTTTAATGGGTGTATGTTTCGTATATTACCAAATCGATAAGTGAATTTGAAATTTCAATTTCTATTCATTCGGCTTTACACATATTTAATTGATTATTTTACTCCAACATTATGTGTGGAATCACTATTTATTTTCTTATGTCATAATTTACACTCCCCTTTTTGTTGATATACTTTTGATACACATAATCACTCCATTTATAATTTCTCAAGTCATCTATATGAACTTGATAAGAGTAATTTTAACTCAATCTCCATTTGTTGTGTTAAATATCCAATTTATTGGTGTTGACTTTACAAGAATATGTGTGAATGTCCTCTGATTAATTTACACTGAATATCCAATCATATTGAGCATATTTATATTTTTCATACATAATTATTCCTTCGATTTATCCTTAACCTAAGGATACAGTCTTTATAAGAAGTTTCATCTCAAATGACATTCCCTTGAGACTCCTTTGTTGTTATACACCAAATCACTTTTATATGGTGTATATAATGTACTTTGAAATAGTATATCATGATTCCCTTTATTATCATGATATTAAAACTTTTTTATTACCTCAATTATTGGTATTCAAGTGTCTCTCATTTGGTTAGAAACTTGAACTGAAATATCATTTTAAATGTTTTGATTATTTATTCTTCTAAATCATTATCATTAATGTCGATGTTTTAAAAATGGTTATATGGATTCATTTAAATGGACATTATGGTTTTAAAATGAAAATTACTTTTAAAATTATGAAGGTGGTATTCAACACTTTTATTCAAAAATATTTTTTTTAAATGGCTTCTTGACAAATAGTGTGAATTTTAAATGATTTCATGAAAAATGGGATATTAATCGAAAAATAGTTTTGATGATTATTTTCATCTATGTAAATATCCTTCCTTATTCTCTATTTTGGTTAATATGTTTCAATACAATCTACTATATTGTATTTAATGAGTTATGTTTGACTGTGGATGTGTTATTTTTATACCATTCATGGTTTTTGGATAATGTATTCAAATTTCGTAAGGATGTTTCAATATGAATGATTATGTTTTGTTTCAAAATTTTCATATGAGGAATTCATTGGAATTAGTAAGTGAATGGTGGAGCCCGATATAGTTACTCAATGCACTGGTAGGTATCATGAGACAAACTAGTGTCTTGGAACGAGGCATTGAAAAAATATTATTTGTATTCTTACCACGAGGCCTTAGATACGTTGTTATGATTGTCTGGAATTATGAATTCCATCATTATGAAAGTGGTTATTGATATTGCATGTGGTGATTCGACTAGTATAATTTCCATGTGAATAAGTAAATTTAAATATTTAATTTTATCTTTTCCATATTTTTCTGAAGTTTAAGTTTAAAAGGATTTTGTTTTAGTTATACATTGCCTTAAATGTTTATGATTTTTTATGAAAGTTTCCTCTATATTGTTATCCTTACTGAGCATCCAAGCTCACCCCTTTAATGTTTTACTTTTCCCAGGATGTGAAGAAATAATTTATGAATGACATGTAGGGTTAGTATGAGGGGATATGAAGACATGATGTTGTTGTAGTTTTGTTTACTTTATGTTTTAATGTAAGACTTATGAATATATCTAGTGTTTTCAAGACTACTAAACTAATCGGTCTTTCGAGACTTGATCATTTTTTATCATGCCAATGTTATGTAATAATGCACCGACTCTGGGTAAATAGGGTAAGGGTGTTATAGTTCGTATCAGAGAATGTTTAGTACAAACCTTGAAAACTAGATTTATATAAACTCTGAATAGAGCACATATCCCTAAGATAGACATTGAGTATAAGTATAGAAGAACCTCCTAGATTTTTTGTATTTTATAGATTTTGTGAGTTTTCAAAGAAATGCATCCCTGACTGGATACGAGCAGGTAGTGGTGGCTCTGGCACAGATGTAACTAAGGGTAAAACCCGAAAACACCACTTTGAGCTAGACTCGAACGGGAACTAGTGCACCACAACAGGCCTTGCAAAACTTTAGGTTATAACATTCGAGGGGGATATGATTAGGATAATTTACATTTTATTTAAAAAACAATTTGAAGTATTTTAATATAAGATGAAAATAAATGACCTTTGTTAATCCTAAGGTGTTTAAAATTGAGAATATGGTGTCATGATATTTTCTAAATGATTTTAGGACTACTGTTTCTCACACAACGCTTTCTGGTTTTAGTCAATGGTTGGAGTCCAAGGAAGTCATAGTAATATTGAGAATGATGTACAAGGTTGGAACGGTGGTGGAAATGAGAAACAAAATGGAATGTTGATAGATTTAAAAGATATCATGTTCATGCCAAATCAGTTTTCAAAAAATATGATCAACAACATATATATGAACCAACTCCCAGACTCAAAAAATAAGATAAAGGTGATGAATGATAAGATCTCTAGCCGTGGAGAACATGAATAAATGAATCCTAAATTTCAATCATGTAGGAAAAGTGGATGGAGACACCCAAGAATGTGTCTCAATGGAACAAAGAAATGCTTTACGTGCGGGAAATAAGGACATAATGTGAATAATTTATGAGGAAAAATGATATGTACTATGGAAGAAAATAAAAATGGTCTCAAGAATCCATTTACAGTCATTTGCTGTAAATGTTGGGGACCCGACCATTACCCGAGTGAATGCCCTATTCTATAGGATATTTTATTGGTCAAATAATAAGCTATGTGGGAATAAATGGTTGGAGAAATGTTTAAAATTATTAGTGCTACATGATGATGGGATTACTTTGGAATAATTTTCTCTTGTATTTGTAACCCCGTAGTTTTCCTTATGAGAATGATATTTTAGGATGTATTATCTTTTACCTTGTGGATATAGTTATGAATAACCATTTGGTTTTAGATGATCATTGGGTTTGAGGCAATTGCATGTTATTATATTTTGGGATAAAAATGCAAGGTATGAGATAACATTTCTTGTTAAAATTATGTTATGGTTATTTTGAGGAATTTATCTCATTTTGGTAATTTTATAAAATGTAGTTTTTGAAAAAGGATAACACACAGACCATGTGACATCCAATCACGTCGGACAATGTTGTGGGAATCGAACCCACAACCAAACTTTGATTGGGATTTATTACCTTCCACTGGACTATGTGAAGTCCCTAGTTATTGTGACTAATTATTTTTAGTTAAATGATTTTATTGATCAATAATAAGTTGATTTGGGTTCTTATGTCTTAAAAAATGAATAACCTTAGTATAGGAATATGATTTTTTGATTAAGTGCTAAATTTTATTTTGGATGATGTTCACTTTGTTGGGAACACTATATGACCAAGGAAAATAGAATTTTAACACCCCGAGCTTCCACGATACGCTTCTCATTCAATAATGTAATAGCTTACATTGTACGCAACTTCGAGTTCTAAAACACCGCGACTAATCAAAGTAGCCGTTATGAATGGTAATAAACACTTTTTAAAATTATAGAAATTTTATATTTCAAAATGGACTTCATTTTTTTATTCGTAATATCGAAATTATCCAAAGTTGAATTTTTTTTAATTTTCTGAGAACTTCCAATTTTTTTATGAATAATGAAAATTACTTAAAAAAAACTTTTTTAATCAAAATAATTTAGAGTGATAAATTATACTATTTAGTGGTTTTATATTATAATTAGAATATATTTTTACAATTTTATCCAATGGTGGTCATTAGAATTAATTTAACATTGAAATTGGACATAAACAATTGTCAATCTTTTGATATAAATTGGTTCTTAAAAACACGCTATTTGTTGTGACAGCGGGAATTAATTATAAAATTAATTAATTCAAATTATATGTTTGGAAATTTGTAAAATATACATCATTTTTGAATTCCGAATATCAATTATAGATTAGGGTGAAATTTTGGCATTGTTCTGAAAAACTTCAATTTTTGTCGAATAGTGAAACCACTAAGTGGTAGTTAAATAACTGATTTTTCGTTTAAATGAAATATTACCACTTCTGTGATTTGATTTTAAATAATCCGACATACATGGTTGTCATTAATAAGTAAAGTGTGGTTCAATTAGATTAAAATAATTTTTGGTGAATAGTAACTTTTAAGTTCTTAATCGCGATTAG
The DNA here is from genome assembly GCA_963277665.1 of Viscum album. Classification (NCBI taxonomy): domain Eukaryota; kingdom Viridiplantae; phylum Streptophyta; class Magnoliopsida; order Santalales; family Viscaceae; genus Viscum; species Viscum album. The sequence continues at coordinate 2,101,195,209 of OY728120.1, forward strand.
AGGTAATTAGTGTAGTTTAAGGTAAAAATAATGTTTTAATAATATGAGATGAGCTTGAAACTTGTCCTACTCCTATTGGATGAGTCATGGCCGACCAAGACAACCCATGGGTCAACTTGGGGACCCCATGGAGCCACTTTGGTTGGAAAATGACATTAATATATATTTATTTAATGTTAAAATTAAATTGACCCAAACATGAGTTGTTTTACTAAAACAGACATTAAGTGGGTTTACACCAGTCCAAATTTTGACTATAAATATTCATTAGAAAGATAAAAATATTTCCTACATCATAGTATTTTGTTTATAATTTTTAGACATTATATAAATTAAATTATTTATGACATCATTATGATGCAGCGATGACCTCATTATTTAACGATTTTAATAAAATGAAAAGATAATGTAAAATACAAGGCTTACACATGTCCAATGAATATTGGATGGGTATATTTCAAACCCTTATCACCTTAGCCACGAATTATATAAGTTTGGGACCTTTAGAATCCGAAAAGCATTGTGTAATAATGTAACATTTCAATCTTTCCAAAAGAGCCCCTCCTCTCCACTTATAAAGGCCCCCACCTCTCCCACCTTATTCACACCTTCAAGCCATTTGGATCGTCCAACCTCTACCCAAATACTCTCCCAACATCCCTCCCTTACTCTTAGAATCCTCACATTGGGCATAATTCTTCCCAAGGAAGCCTTTGGCTCAAATCAAAAAGAGCTACCCTATTTTTAAGGTAATGTCTTCTCTAATGTTGTTTTGTTTCATTTTGCTTATCCAACCCCTTAAACTCTTTTCATTCATATCTTTTGTAACAACACAAGTATCTACAATATAATAGGATGTTGTTATTATATGTATTTGGTTTACACTTACACACACATTCGTCTAATGGTTAAAGAACATACTGTTTCTGTGGGTGGCGAAATACTGTCTCACGAAACGATGATTGTTAAAATTCTTTTAACACCTATAATGGTGGACATTTTGATGACACTATTTTCATATATGAAATATATATTATGTTTATGTTTTCCTTATGCTTATGTATTTCTCATTTATGGCATACTTTATGATTTCCATTATGGGTAAACGCGATAATTTCATTTTAGGAAGTGCGGACTACCGCCCCCTCAAAGTGATTTGAATCGTTAATGCCATATGTGGGATGTATAAAGATGGAGTAAATGGTATTATACACTATATTATACGGAATTATATTATACATTTATATCATTATGATTTCGTTCCATTAAATATGAAATTGAAATGAAAGTAGCGTTCATGCATACGTAAGGCTTACCGTCTCCATGAACGGTGCATTTCATTTCTTACCTCTAAATGTTATGTAATATTATAAATGAATGAATATACTGGATATATAAGATATATATGAAATCTAAATCATGAATATAATTATGGAGATAATGGATATTTTACCACATAAACAACTTGTAATTATAAGATGTTTATTGTTTACTCAAGTACCAAAGATCAACAAAACGACCGTTATTAACTTAAATAATTACATAATGTTCATATCATTGTAATAAGTGATATAATAAGGATAATGAAATTGAAAATGGTTCTTAATAAGGTATATATTAACTCTAGTTTATTATTTAGGAGGTTAAAGAACAGTTGAGTCAAGTCAGACACGAGGTAAGGGAACTTCTTAACCCAACTTCCATTCTTGGGGTTAATCTCCTACTTTCAAATTATGTCATGATATTATTATGTCTTATTTTGTATTCTTTATGTGTACCTATAGTGAATACACATAATATATCTATTATATTTTAAAAATGATCTTTGTAAGGACTTCGTCTCAATCTCCTTTCATTGAGGCATATTTGGTTTTATACACAATTTTCTTTTATACGGTGTATAAACCACTTTGATTTTACGTTTATTCAAAAGAAATATTTTTATACGAAGCGTTTTGCTAAATGACAAAAGGGAATGTTTTTCTTTCCGTACTTATGCGGCGACAACGTCTTCTCCGCCGCAGTGACCATTATTTGAGTTTCGGCTTCCTCTACAAGCCATCATTTTTTTAATGAAAAATAAATACAAAGTTTTAACTTTCTTTTATTTTGGTATTGAAAATGGTTTTGAAAGCGTTTTTATTATATCAATGTGTTGTATTGATATCTTGTGATTGAAATGTGGAAATGTTATGTTTCCTTTATGCATGTTTTATGTGATATGATTATGTTATGGTTTATGATATGTTTAAACCTATTCATATGAGGAATGTATTGGACTTAATAAGTGACGGGTGGAGCCCGCTATAGCTCCTCGATGCATCGGTAGGTCTCATGAGACAACTAGACGAGGAATTGGCCGAGGCCCTTTCCCCATTTGATTTATGGTTTTGGACGAGGCCTTAATCATTTTAGACGTCTTGGCCGAGGCCTTGACAAAATGTTTCAGAATGTCCGGAATTATACATTCCCTCATTATGAAAGTGGTTATTGATATTGCATGTGATTATTCGACCAGTAGAATATCCATGTGAATAAGTAAATGTAATTATCTCATTTTACTTTTGCCATATTATGTTGAAGTTCATGTTTAAAAGGCTTTTGTTTTAGTTATACATTTGCTTATATGTTGATGTTTATTTATGAATGCTTCCGCAATATTGTTATCCTTACTGAGCATCTGAGCTCACCCCTTTCAATGTTTTAATATTTCCCAGGATCTGAAGTAGTATTTTATGAATGACCTGCAGGGATTGTGAGAAGAGGATATGAGTGTGGACTATGGAGACTTTGTTATTGTAGTTTTTCACTTTATGATGTAATGTAACGTTTGTGAATGTATCTAGTGTTTCCAAGGCTACTAAACTAATCGGTCTTTCGAGACTTGATCTTTTGTGATCATGCCAATGTTACGAAGTAATGCACCGACTCTGGGTTGCTGGGGTCGGGGCGTTACAGTTGGTATCAAAGGCAATTTAGTACTAACTTTGGTAGCTAGATTTAGATAAACTCTGATTAGAGCACATATCCCGAAGATAGACTTTGAGGATTAGTATAGAAGAACTTCCTAGAATTTTGGTATTGTAGAGATGTTGTGAGTTTTCCGAGCAATACATCCCTGTCTGGATACGAGCAGGTAGAGGCGGCTCTGGCACAGATGTACGTAAGGGTAAAACCAGAAAACACCGCTTTGAGCTAGACTCGAACGGGAACTGGTGCACGACAACGGGCCTTGCTGCACTCTTGGTTACGACACTCCCGGTGGATATGCTTTGGATAATTCCCATTTTCTTTACAAACCACTATGAAGGGTTACGAGTATATACTTCCTCAAAGAAAACATTTTTATAATTATGGATTATATCCATAATTAGTTCAATTTATGTTAAGTGTTTTACAAGTATGGAATTATGTATTTTGATTCATGAACTAATCTAGTTTATGCCATTATTTAAAAATGGCGCCTATTGGAAGGAATGGAAACCGTATCAATGCACGCACTCCGTGTAGGGATTTCCCTCTTGCTCAGGGTAATTATGATGGAGCTGGTGATACAACTGGTGCTGATCAGCTTCTCACCGTACTGGGACAACTCACACAGGTTATGAATAAAAACCTTACTAGTATGGAGCACCCTGATCCACAACGTGGAGGATCAATGTTAGACTGCTTCATGAGGCAACAACCACCAACATTTAATGGGGGTACAAATCCATTAGTAGCTGAGCAATGGATAAACTCCTTAGAGAAAATATTCCATGCCTTGGGGAGTAGTGAAAGGGAAAAGGTTATCATGGCAGTTTACCGCCTCACTGGAGATGCTGATCAACGGTGGTCATTGATTCAAAACACAAAGGAAGATGATGATATATCGAATATGGAATGGAGGGAGTTCAAAGATCATTTCTTAGAAAAATACTTTCCTCGTGACCATCGAGCAGATATGGAAAGGCAATTTCTGAGTCTGAGGCAGAAGGAGGATGAGAATGTCGTAAAGTATGAGGCTAACTTTACAAGGTTAGCGAGGCATGTTGCCGATTATATACGTAACTCAAGGAGTAAGATTGATCGTTTCTTTGATGGGTTAAAACCATTTCTCCGTCGATCTTTAGTATCACAATCCTTATCATCATACGAAGATATTGTCTCGTGTGCTATCAAGACAGAAAAGGAATTCTCTAAGTCTTATGACAACAAAGTAAAGCAAGAGAAGAAGAGAACGGTGGAACAAGAGACAGATAAAGGGAAAAAGGGAAAGAAGGATTTTCCATTATGTGATAATTGTGGGAAGAATCACCCTGGTACTTGCCTAAATGGAATGGGAGTTTGTTATAAATGTGGAGAAAAGGGTCACCAGGCTCGTGATTGCAAGGGAACGAAAGAGGCTATCAAAGTTGAATGCTACAATTGTAGGGAAATGGGGCATTATGAAAATGAATGTCCTAAGCGTCAAGGAAACTTACCTCAGAAAAGGCCAAGGGATCAAGGACAATCTTATGCTGTTACTACAGTTGAAGTAGAATAACTAATGTAATGGTGCTTTTAGACTCATGGATTATATTCTGGATATTAGAATAATGAGATATATATATATATAAGGATTGTACTGCAGTACTTGTTGATTTCAGTAAGGTTTTTATATTTTTAGTATGTGACAATAAGAGAAACTTTACTTTGTTTGGGGAATCTGATAAATTGATTTTAGAATTAAGAGACCTTTTAGAGAAAGTCTGGACAGAGGTATTTTGGATAGCTATAAAGGTTGGAGTGGATTAAGTTGATATTTGGATAGTATTGTTTAAGGTTAAAAATTTATGAAGATTATTTTTTAATATTATAATACTATAGATTTAGGAAAAGGACAACCTGCAGGGTGGGGCATAACCCGTCGCGTCGGACAAAGCTGCAGGAATCGAACACACAATCATAGTGCGACAGGCCTTTATTTCCTACCACTAGCCTACAGGAAGTCCCCAGTTATTACAAAATAATTTTACTAATCTAAATGGTATGTGTTAACATTTGTAACCTTATACAATTAGGATACATATAATATTTTTTAGTTCTATTATCTTTTTGTGTGAAAGATGAGTTGAAGGTTGAAACTCTAATTGTCATGCATAAATATATATATACCTATCTCTTATTCAAAGAATAAACTAATTCTTAAACTTTAGTAAAGGGATATTAAAACAAAAAAAATGTGTTATCCTAATACCTTATGTCTTGTTGAACTGATGATATTTTAAATCAACATAGATTGAAGGCTTTGAGGCCCTCAATTTGACAGTTGATTGTGATTGATGACCTCAATCACTCCCTACAAATATTTAAGTTTTTCCTCCAATTATATGTCGTTAATTGCCACCAATGTTCTCCTAATCGAGATCATAATTGGGTGGTGACCATTTCATTTCCCCTTCCCTCTTATTAAGGCTAAATTTTATTAATCATATTTCCAATGTGGGTTTTCCTCAAAGGTATTTTCTCTTTTAAACCTTTTATTTTCAAAGAAAATTTTCAAATTTCAAGGACGCAATTTATTGAAGGAGTGGAGAATGTAACACCCCGAGCTTCCACGATACGCTTCTCATTCAATAATGCAATAGCTTGCATTGTACGCAAATTCGAGTTCTAAAACACCGCAACTAATCAAAGTAGCCGTTATGAATAGTAATAACCACTTTTTAAAATTATAGAAATTTTATATTTCAAAATGGACTTCATTTTTGTATTCGTAATATCAAAATTAGCCAAAGTTGAATTTTTGGTAATTTTATGAGAACTTCCAATTTTGTTATGAATAGTGAAAAATACTTAAAAAAAACTTTTTTAATCAAAATAATTTATAGTGATAAATTATACTATTTAGTGGTTTTATAGTATAATTAGATTATATTTTTACAATTTTATCCAATGGTGGTCATTAGAATTAATTTAACATTGAAATTGGACATAAACAATTGTCAATCTTTTGATATAAATTGTTTCTTAAAAACACGCTATTTGTTGTGACAGAGGGAATTAATTATAAAATTAATTAATGTAACTTATATGTTTGGAATTTTGTAAAATAGACATCATTTTTGAATTCGGAATATCAATTATAGCTTAGGGTGAAATTTTGGCATTGTTCTGTAAAACTGCAATTTTTGATGAATAGTGAAACCACTAAGTGGTAGTTAAATAACTGATTTTTCGTTTAAATGAAATATTACCACTTTTGTGATTTGATTTTCAAAAATCCGACATACATGGTTATCATTAAGAAGTAAAATGCGGTTCAATGAGATTAAAATAATTTTTGGTGAATAGTAACTTTTAAGTTCTTAATCGCGATAAGAGGTAATTAGTGTAGTTTAAGGTAAAAATAATGTTTTAATAATATGAGATGAGCTTGACACTTGTCCTACTCCTATTGGATGAGTCATGTCCGACCATGACAACCCATGGGTCAACTTGGGGACCCCATGGAGCCACTTTGGTTGGAAAATGACATTAATATATATTTATTTAATGTTAAAATTAAATTGACACAAACATGAGTTGTTTTACTAAAACAGACTTTAAGTGGGTTTACACAAGTCCAAATTTTGAATATAATAATTCATTAGAAATCTAAAAAGATTTCATACATCATAGTATTTTTTTTATAATTTTTAGACATTAAATAAATTAAATTATTTATGACATCATTATGATGCAGCGATGACCTCATTATTTAACGATTTTAATAAAATGAAACTATAATGTAAAATCCAAGGCTTACACTTGTCCAAAGACTATTGGATGGGTATATATTAAACCCTTATCACCTTAGCCACGAATTATATAAGTGTGTGACCTTTAGAATCCGAAAAGAATTGTGTAATAATGTAACATTTCAATCTTTCCAAAAGAGCCCCTCCTCTCCACTTATAAAAGGCCCCCACCTCTCCCACCTTATTCACACCGTAAAGCCATTTGGCTCGTCCAACCTCAGCCCAAATACTCTCCCAACATCCCTACCTTACTCCTAGAAGCCTCACTTTGGGCAGAATTCTTCCCAAGGAAGCCTTTGGCTCAAATCAAAATGAGCTACCCTATTTTTAAGGTAATGTCTTCTCTAATGTTGTTTTGTTTCATTTTGCTTCTCCAACCCCTTAAACTCTTTTCATTCCTTTCTTTTGTAAAAACAAAAGTATATAAAATATAGTAGGATTTTGTTATGATAAGTATTTGGTTTACACTGTGACACACATTCATCTAATGCTTAAAGAACATACTGTTTCTGTGGGTGGCGAAATACTGCCTCACGAAACGATGATTGTCCAAATTTTTTAACACCTATAATGGTGGCCATTTTGATGACACTATTTTCATATATGATATATATATTATGTTTATGTTTTCCTTATGCTTCTGTATTTCTCATTTATGGCATAATTTATGATTTCCATTATGGGTAAACGCGATAATTTCATTTTAGGAAGTGCGGACTACCGCCCCCTCAAAGTGATTTGAATCGTTAATGCCATATGTGGGATGTATAAAGATGGAGTAAATGGTATTATACACTATATTATACGGAATTATATTATACATTTATATCATTATGATTTCGTTCCATTAAATATGAAATTGAAATGAATGTAGCGTTCATGCGTACGTACGGCTTACCGTCTCCATGAACGGTGCATTTCATTTCTTACCTCTAAATGTTATGTAATATTATAAATTAATGTATATACTGGATATATAAGATATATATGAAATCTAAATCATGAATATAATTCTGGAGATAATGGATATTTTACCACATAAAAAACATGTAATTATAAGAAGTTTATTGTTGACTCAAGTACCAATGATCGACAAAACGACCGTTATTAACTTAAATAATTACATAATGTTCATATCATTGTAATAAGTGATATAATAAGGATAATTAAATTGAAAATGGTTCTTAATAAGGTATATATTAACTCTAGTTTATTATTCAGGAGGTTAAAGAACGGTTGAGTCAAGTCAGACATGAGGTAAGGGAACTTCTTAACCCAACTTCCATTCTTTGGGTTAATCTCCTACTTTCAAATTATGTCATGATATTATTATGTCTTATTTTGTATTCTTTATGTGTACCTATAGTGAATACACTTAATATATCTATTTTATTTTAAAAATGATCTTTGTAAGGACTTCGTCTCAATCTCCTTTCATTGAGGCATATTTGGTTTTATACACAATTTTCTTTTATACGGTGTATAAACCCCTTTGACTTTTACGTTTATTCGAAAGGAATCATTTTATACGAAGCGTTTTTCTAAACGAAAAAAGGGAATGTTTTTCTTTCTGTACTTATGCGGCGACAACGTCTTCTCCGCCGCCGTGACCATTATTTGAGTTTCAGCTTCCTCTACAAGCCATCATTTTTTTTAATGAAAAATAAATACAAAGTTTTAACTTTCTTTTATTTTGTTATTGAAAATGGTTTTGAAAGCGTTTTTATTATATCAATGTGTTGTATTGATATATTGTGATTGAAATGTGGAAATGTTATGTTTACTTTATGCATGTTTTATGTGATACGATTATGTTATGGTTTATGATATGTTTAAACCTATTAATATGAGGAATGTATTGGACTTAATAAGTGACGGGTGGAGCCCGCTATAGCTCCTCGATGCATTGGTAGGTATCACAAGACAACTAGACGTGGAATTGGCCGAGGCCCTTTCCCCATTTGATTTATGGTTTTGGCTGGGGCCTTAATCATTTTAGACGTCTTGGCCGAGGCCTTGACAAAATGTTTCAGAATGTCCGGCATTATACATTCCCTCATTATGAAAGTTGTTATTGATATTGCATGTGATTATTCGACCAGTAGAATATCCATGTGAATAAGTAAATGGAATCATCTCATTTTACTTTTCCCATATTATATTGAAGTTCATGTTTAAAAGGCTTTTGTTTTAGTTATACATTGCCTTAAATGTTGATGTTTATGTATGAATGCTTCCGCAATATTGTTATCCTTACTAAGCATTTGAGCTCACCCCTTTCAATGTTTTAATATTTTCCAGGATGTGAAGAAGTATTTTATGAATGAACTGCATGGATTGTGAGAAGAGGATATGAGTGTGGACTATAGAGACTTTGTTATTGTAGTTTTTCACTTTATGATGTAATGTAACGTTTGCGAATGTATCTAGTGTTTCCAAGGCTACTAAACTAATCGGTCTTCCGAGACTTGATCTTTTGTGATCATGCCAATGTTACGAAGTAATGCAACGACTCTGGGTAGCTACGGTCGAGGCATTACAGTTGGTATCAAAGGCAGTTTAGTACTAATCTTGGAAGCTAGATTTAGATAAAATCTTATTAGAGCACATATCCCGAAGATAGACTTTGAGGATTAGTATAGAAGAATTTCCTAGAATTTTGGTATTGTAGAGATGTTGTGAGTTTTCCGAGAAATAAATCCCTGTCTGGATACGAGCAGGTAGAGGCGGCTCTGGCACAGATGTACCTAGGGGTAAAACCCGAAAACACCGCTTTGAGCTAGACTCGAACGGGAACTGGTGCACGACAATGGGCCTTGCTGCACTCTTGGTTACGACACTCCCGGGGGATATGCTTTGGATAATTCTCATTTTCTTTACAAAACACTATGAAGGGTTACGAGTATATACTTCCTCAAAGAAAACATTTTTATAATTATGGATTATATCCATAATTAGTTCAATTTATGTTAAGTGTTTTACAAGTATGGAATTATGTATTTTGATTCATGAACTAATATAGATTATTCCATTATTTAGAAATGATGCATAGTGGAAGGAATGGAAACCATATAAATGCACGCACTCCGTGTAGGGATTTCCCTCCTGCTCAGGATAATTATGGTGGAGCTAGTGATACAACTGGTGCTGATCAGCTTCTCACCGTACTGGGACAAATCACACAGGTTATGAATAAAAACCTTACTAGTATGGAGCACCCTGATCCGCAACGTGGAGGATCAATGTTAGACCGCTTCATGAGGAAACAACCACCAACATTTAATGGGGGTACAAATCCATTAGTAGCTGAGCAATGGATAAACTCCTTAGATAAAATATTCCATGCCTTGGGGAGTAGTGAAAGGGAAAAGTTTATCATGGAAGTTTACCGCCTCACTGGAGATGCTGATCAATGGTGGTCATTGATTTAAAACACAAAGGAAGATGATGACATATCGAATATGGAATGGAGGGAGTTCAAAGATCTTTTCTTAGAAAAATACTTTCCTCGTGACCATCGAGCAGATATGGAAAGGCAATTTCTGAGTCTGAGGCAGAAGGAGGATGAGAATGTCGCAAAGTATGAGGATAACTTTACAAGGTTAGCGAGGCATGCTTCCGATTATATACGTAACCCAAGGAGTAAGATTGATCGTTTCTTTTATGGGTTAAAACCATTTCTCCGTCAATCTTTAGTATCACAATCCTTCTCATCATACGAAGATATTGTCTCGTGTGCTATCAAGATAGAAAAGGAATTCTCTAAGTATTATGACAACAAAGTAAAGCAAGAGAAGAAGAGAACGGTGGAACTAGAGACAGATAAAGGGAACAAGGGAAAGAGGCTATCAAAGTTGAATTCTACAATTGTAGGGAAATGGGGCATTATGCAAATGAATGTCCTAAGAGTCAAGGAAACATACCTCAGAAAAGGCCAAGGGATCAAGGACATTCTTATGCTGTTACTACAGTTGAAGTAGAATAACAAATGTAATGGTGCTTTTGGACTCATGGATTATATTCTGGTTATTAGAATAATGAGATATATATATATATATATAAGAATTGTACTGCAGTACTTGTTGATTTCAGTAAGGTTTTTATATTTTTAGTATGTGACAATAAGAGAAACTTTACTTTGTTTGGGGAATCTGATAAATTGATTTTAGAATTAAGAGACCTTTTAGAGAAAGTCTGGACAGAGGTATTTTGGATAGCTATAAAGGTTGGAGTGGATTAATTTGATCTTTGGATAGTATTGTTTAAGGTTAAAAATTTATGAAGATTATTTTTTAATATTATAATACTATAGTTTTAGGAAAAGGACAACCTGCAGGGTGGGGCATAACCCGTCGCGTCGGACAAAGCTGCAGGAATCGAACCCACAATCATAGTGAGACAGGCCTTTATTTCCTACCACTAGCCTACAGGAAGTCCCCAGTTATTACAAAATAATTTTACTAATCTAAATAGTATGTGTTAACATTTGGAACCTTATACAACTAGGATAATTATAATATTTTTGAGTTCTATTATCTTTTTGAGTGAAAGATGAGTTGAAGGTTGAAACTCTAATTGTCAAGCATAAATATATATATACCTATCTCTTATTCAAAGAATAAACTAATTCGTAAACTTTAGTAAAGGGATATTAAAACAAAAAAAATGTGTTATCCTAATACCTTATGTCTTGTTGAACTGATGATATTTTAAATCAACATAGATTGAAGGCTTTTAGGCCCTCAATTTGACAGTTGATTGTGATTGATGACCTCAATCACTCCCTACAAATATTTACGTTTTTCCTCCAATTATATGTCGTTAATTGCCACCAATGTTCTCCTAATCGAGATCATAATTGGGTGGTGACCTTTTCATTTCCCCTTCCCTCTTATTAAGGCTAAATTTTATTAATCATATTTCCGATGTGGGTTTTCCTCAAAGGTATTTTCTCTTTTCATCCTTTTATTTTCAAAGAAAAATTTCAAATTGCGAGGACGCAATTTATTGAAGGAGGGGAGAATGTAACACCCTGAGCTTCCATGATACACTTCTCATTCAATAATGCAATAGCTTGCATTGTACGCAACTTCGAGTTCTAAAACACCGCGACTAATCAAAGTAGCTGTTATGAATAGTAATAACCACTTTTTAAAATTATAGAAATTTTATATTTCAAAATGGACTTCATTTTTGTATTCGTAATATCGAAATTATCCGAAGTTGAATTTTTTGTAATTTTCTGAGAACTTCCAATTTTTTTATGAATAGTGAAAATTACTTAAAAACAACTTTTTTAATCAAAATAATTTATAGTGATAAGTTATACTATATAGTGGTTTTATAGTATAATTAGAATATATTTTTACAATTTTATCCAATGGTGGTCATTAGAATTAATTTAACATTGAAATTGGACATAAACAATTGTCAATCTTTTGATATAAATTGTTTCTTAAAAACACGCTATTTGTTGTGACAACAGGAATTAATTATAAAATTAATTAATGCAACTTATATGTTTGGAATTTTGTAAAATAGACATAATTTTTGAATTCGGAATATCAATTATATCTTAGGGTGAAATTTTGGCATTGTTCTGAAAAACATCAATTTTTGATGAATAGTGAAACCACTAAGTTGTAGTTAAATAACTAATTTTTCGTTTAAAAGAAATATTACCACTTCTGTGATTTGATTTTCAAAAATCCGACATACATGGTTTTCATTAAGAAGTAAAATGTGGTTCAATGAGATTAAAATAATTTTTGGTGGATAGTAACTTTTAAGTTCTTAATCGCGATTAGAGGTAATTAGTGTAGTTTAAGGTAAAAATAATGTTTTAATAATATGAGATGAGCTTGACACTTGTCCTACTCCTATTGGATGAGTCATGGCCGACCATGACAACCCATGGGTAAACTCGGGGACCCCATGGAGCCACTTTGGTTGGAAAATGACATTAATATATATATATTTAATGTTAAAATTAAATTGACACAAACATGAGTCGTTTTACTAAAAAAGACTTTAAGTGGGTTTACACAAGTCCAAATTTTGACTATAAATATTCATTAGAAAGATAAAAAGATTTAATACATCATATTATTTTTTTTATAATTTTTAGACATTAAATAAATTAAATTATTTATGACATCATTATGATGCAGCGATGACATCATTATTTAACGATTTTAATGAAATGAAAAGATAATATAAAATCCAAGGCTTACACTTGTCCAAAGACTATTGGATGGGTATATTTCAAACCCGTATCACCTTATCCACGAATTATATAAGTTTGGGACCTTTAGAATCCGAAAAGCATTGTGTAATAATGTAACATTTCAATCTTTCCAAAAGAGCCCCTCCTCTCCACTTACAAAAGGACCCCACCTCTCCCACCTTATTCACACCATAAAGCCATTTGTCTCGTCCAAACTCTGCCCAAATACTCTCCCAACATCCCTCCCTTACTCCTAGAAGCCTCACTTTGGGCAGAATTCTTCCCAAGGAAGCCTTTGGCTCAAATAAAAAAGAGCTACCCTATTTTTAAGGTAATTTCTTCTCTAATGTTGTTTTGTTTCATTTTGCTTCTACAACCCCTTAAACTATTTTCATTCCTTTATTTTGTAACAGAACAAGTATCTAAAATATACTAGGATGTTGTTATGATAAGTATTTGGTTTACACTTACACACACATTCGTCTAATGGTTAAAGAACATACTGTTTCTGTAGGTGGCGAAATACTGCCTCACGAAACGATGATTGTTCAAATTCTTTTAACACCTATAATGGTGGCCATTTTGATGAAAATATTTTCATATATGATATATATATTATTTTTATGTTTTCATTATGCTTCTTTATTTCTCATTTATGGCATACTTTATTATTTCCATTATGGGTAAACACGATAATTTCATTTTAGGAAGTGCGGACTACCGCCCCCTCAAAGTGATTTGAATCGTTAATGCCATATGTGGGATGTATAAAGATGGAGTAAATGGTATTATACACTATATTATACGGAATTATATTATACATTTATATCATTATGATTTTGTTCCATTAAATATGAAATTGAAATGAAAGTAGCGTTCATGCGTACGTACGGCTTACCGTCTCCATGAACTGTGCATTTCATTTCTTACCTCTAAATGTTATGTAATAATATAAATGAATGTATATACTGGATATATATGATATATATGAAATATAAATCATGAATATAATTCTGGAGATAATGGATATTTTACCACATAAACAACTTGTAATTATAAGAAGTTTATTGTTGACTCAAGTACCAAAGATCGACAAAACAACCGTTATTAACTTAAATAATTACATAATGTTCATATCATTGTAATAAGTGATATAATAAGGATAATGAAATTGAAAATGGTTCTTAATAAGGTATATATTAACTATAGTTTATTATTCCGGAGGTTAAAGAATGGTTGAGTCAAGTCAGACACGAGGTAATGGAACTTCTTAACCCAATTTCTATTCTTTGGGTTAATCTCCTACTTTAAAATTATGTCATGATATTATTATGTCCTATCTTGTTTTTTTACATTATTTATGTGTACATATAGTGAATACACATAATAGATCTATTTTATTTTAAAAATGATCTTTTTAAGGACTTCTTCTCAATCCCCTTTCATTGAGGCATATTTGGTTTTATACACAACTTTCTTTTAAACGGTGTATAAACCCCTTTGACTTTTACGTTTATTCAAAAGGAATCTTTTTTATACGATGCGTTTTGCTAAACGACAAAAGGGAATGTTTTTCTTTCCGTACTTATGTGGAGACAACGACTTCTCCGCCGCCGTGACCATTATTTGAGTTTCGGCTTTCTCTACAAGCCATCATTTTTTTAATGAAAAATAAATACAAAGTTTTAACTTTATTTTATTTTGGTATTGAAAATGGTTTTGAAAGAGTTTTTATTATATCAATGTGTTGTATTGTTATCTTGTGATTGAAATGTGGAAATTTTATGTTTCCTTTATGCCTGTTTTATGTGATACGATTATGTTATGGTTTATGATATGTTTAAACCTATTCATATGAGGAATGTATTGGAATTAATAAGTGACGGGTGGAGCCCGCTATAGCTCCTCGATGTATCGGTAGGTCTTATGAGACAACTAGACGTGGAATTGGCCGAGGCCCTTTCCCCATTTGATTTATGGTTTTGGCCGAGGCCTTAATCATTTTAGACGTCTTGGCCGAGGCCTTGACAAAATGTTTCAGAATGTCCGGCATTATACATTCCCTCATTATAAAAGTGGTTATTGATATTGCATGTGATTATTCGACCAGTAGAATATCCATGTGAATAAGTAAATGGCATTATATCATTTTACTTTTTCCATATTATGTTGAAGTTCATGTTTAAAAGACTTTTGTTTTAGTTATACATTGCCTTAAATGTTGATGTTTATTTATGAAAGTTTCCGCAATATTGTTATCCTTACTGAGCATCTGAGCTCACCCCTTTCAATGTTTTAATATTTTCCAGGATGTGAAGAAGTATTTTATGAATGACCTACAGGGATTGTGAGAAGAGGATATGAGTGTGAAATATGGAGACTTTGTTATTACAGTTTTTCAATTTATGATGTAATGTAACGTTTTCGAATGTATCTAGTGTTTCCAAGGCTACTAAACTAATCGGTCTTTCGAGACTTGATCTTTTGTGATCATGCCAATGTTACGAAGTAATGCACCGACTCTGGGTAGCTGGGGTCGGGGCGTTACAAAAATACTATGGGGTTTCATTTGAGGAGTAATGGTGGATTTTTTTCTACGTTTTTATTGTGGATTTATAGTGATTTGGGTTATCTATGGAAATTATTAACCTATAATAGATAATATTTGATTAGGTTAATTACATTTAAGTATGTGACTTTATGAGTAGTTTATGTCATTTAGAGATACAATTTATCATGGAAGATTACATAACCAAATTCTTCTATTTTTTGTGGTTAAATATTAGTTTGGATCATATTGAAGGATTTTAAGGACAATTGTTTATTGAATGGTAATTTTTTAACTTTGGGGTATTGATTTTAGAAATTATGATTAGTGTTTATTTCTCTAAAGTAATATCATTTTTGGTGATCATCAGATCTTTTAATAACCATGTTGGTTTTGGTTAATCTCTAAAGACAAGGTAAATATATAGTTTACCCTTCGGGGATCATGGGATTCTATAAAAGTTTATTCTAGCTCTTCCTATGTGACCAAGACATCTTGAATATTCATCATTAAAAAAAATAGAGTTAGTGGTGGAAATTTATTAAAGAATGAAACTATAATTAAAAATTAAGTATATATCATTATTTTCTTATTCAATCTTAGAAATGAATTCCT
Source organism: Viscum album (assembly GCA_963277665.1). Classification (NCBI taxonomy): domain Eukaryota; kingdom Viridiplantae; phylum Streptophyta; class Magnoliopsida; order Santalales; family Viscaceae; genus Viscum; species Viscum album. The sequence continues at coordinate 2,101,211,359 of OY728120.1, forward strand.
CATCTTTATGAAATGTAACTTAAAACAAAAAAAAAGTTGTTTGTTTACTTTTCCAACTGGGAAACTAATGACTGTTTGTCCCATCACAAGTTTGTGGTTTTCATGTTGTTAAATTTCTCTTGATCATGTTTTCTATCCCTCTCCATCAAAACTTTACACTTATTTTATCATCCATATCCATTTTTTTACATGGAATCCTAGTATCGGTTATCTCGGGACACATTTTTTACTTCACTTTCTTTCTTTTAAAGTTACAGTTTAATTGGATCTTTTTTAGATGTAGGAATTTACATTATATTCCCAAGACCAATTTTAAAAATTGGAAGGAGGAAATTTATTGATGGAGAGGATAATTTAACACCTCAAGATTCCACAGTACGCTTCTTATTTTATAATATAGTAGTGTGTGTTGTACGCAACTTCTAGTTCTAACACACACCACAACCAATCAAAATAGTCGTTATGAATAGTAATACCCACTTATTAAAATTTTATACATTTTATCTTTCAAAATGGACTTCATTTTTGGATTCATAATATTGAAATGATCTTAGGGTTAATTTATGATATTTTTCTGAAAACAATCAATTTTTGATGATTAGTGAAAATCATTAAATTTTATTTAAAAACAACTTTTTTAATCGAAAAAATTAATAGTGATAAATTATGAATTTTAGTGTTTTTAAAGTATATTTAGAATATATTTTTTCCATTTTATACAATTTTGTTCATTGGACGTAATTTCACATTAAAACCGGACATAAGCAAGTGTCAATCTTTTGATAGTTATTATTTCTTAAAAACACGCTTTTTGTTTTGACAGCGGGAATTAATTTTAAATTAATTTCTGCCACTTCTGTGTTTCGAATTTAGAAAAATGGATTCCATATTTGGAATCAGTATTTCCAAATTTTATAAATAGATAGCTTTTATTTTTAGACATTTTGAATAATTACTTCGGTAAATATTTTATTTACCATGTTTAAAGGGTAAATCCGGTAAATAAGGGTAAAAAATAATATTATTATAATAATAAATTACCCTAAAATGTGTCCTCACTATATTGGATGATACATGTCCGACCATGGTCATCATTGTGTCAATTTTGGGACCCCATGGATCCACTTGTAAGTGATAATGACACTTTCTATTAATTATGTGAAAGTAAATACAAAAATGACATAAGCATATATATTTGAGAAAAACAATTTTTACATAGGGTTATATATGTTATATTTTCGACTATAAATATTAATTAGAAAGATAAGAAAATTTCCTACATAATATTATTTTGTTTATAATTTTTAGACATTGAATAATTAAATTTATTTTTGATACAATAATGATACGGTATTTTTCTTATTAATGAAATAATTAAATAATTAGTATTATAAAAGTTAAAATAAACATAATTTGAAAGTTTTGATGCCATAAATGAATTTTATTGGTTATTTATAGATTTAAATATTTCTTAAATGAGTTTTATTAGAATTAATAATGTTGTTAAGACTTTAACAAAAATCAATTATTGAATAGTGTAAAAATTGACAAAAATGATTTTTTAATAAAAATATTATATTATTATTTGATATTATTTTCCTAAAAATATAATGTTCAGAAAAATGACATATATAATGATATGAGTATCATTAATGGACCACTTGGGGGTCTCTTGGATATATATAGTAAATTTGTTAACTATATAATATAAAAATACAAAGTGACATGGTAAAAGTCAAACTAATTAACAAATAGCTTAAACTAAATGATGAGGTTAATATAATTACCCAAACCTGTATAAAATATATTGGATGGATGGGTTTAGACCCATACCCACCTTATACTTTGAATAATCTACATTGGATCATTACAAACCTAATATGAATTTATTATAAAATAATACTTTATGTTTTTCCTAAAGATCCCCTCCTCCCCTTATAAAAGGACACCGCTTATAACCAATTTTTCACACATTCAATACCTTTAGGATCGCCCAAACCTTGCCCAATTATTCTCTATAATTCCATCAATTCAACCTAGTTGCCTTAGTTTGATCCGAAATCCAGCCTATGGAGCCCTTTTGATCAAATCAAAAGGAAGATCCCATAGAAGAGGTAATGTTTTCACCACCCTCTTTCAAGTTATTTTATTCTTCAACTTCTTATTTATTTGTTATATACACTATAAAATGATAACTATAGTATATTATCTATACTATGATGTTATTATATATATGCTACAACCATATTCAGTATTCTATCCATCCTTTGAAAGACATATCACCATACGTGCATACGTACGGCCTACAGTCTGCACGTCGTGGTGTAATTGTTATTCAATATATTATTATTTGGATGGTTATAATAATGATGTTTAATTCATGTAAATAATAAATATAAAATTATAAATAATCTGTATATATGATATAAAATCAAATTATATATTATTTTAATATCAAAATAATGATATTATCGATCATGCGTACGTACAGACTACTGTCTCCACGAACACGATGAGATTCATTCCCCATTGTATCCATTCAAGTATAATTATAATTTGACGATTAAAAATAATTTTTAAGGACTTGATATAATTCTATATATGAATAAGATAAAACCTACCCAAAACAAACACGACTTATGTAACAAAACATATAAAAGAAAACGAGTAAGTTAACATCCAAAATGACGATAATGCTAAGATATTATTAACAAAACAATGTTAAAATATCATATATGATATCATATTAATGTGTATTATCCTGGAATAATTCAATAAAAATTATTTCACCATTATATAGGAGGCTAACCTACCCTCGTCCAATGAAAATGTACACGGTAAGGGGTTTCTTATCTCACTTTAAATTCTGTGAGATTTCCATTATTCACCACTTATTTATTTCACGTGGTGTGTGTACTGACCATGGTTGTATTAATTATGTAATATAAGTTAATTTTTGGTTATCTACATCATCATTGTGTGATCCTTATTTCATGGGATTATGTTTCGTATATTACCAAATCGATAAGGGAATTTAAAGTTTCAATTTCCATTCATTCGGCTTTGCGCATAGTTCAGTGATTATTTTACTCCATGATTATTTGTGGAATCACTATTCATTTTCTTATGTCATAATTTCCACTCCCATTTCAGTGGATATACATTTTATAGACATAATCAATCCATTTATAATTTTTCAAGTCATCTATATGAACTTGATAAGAGTACTTTTAACTCAATCATTATTTGTTGTGTTAAATATCCAATTTATTAGTGTTGACCTTACAAGAATATGTGTGAATGTCCTATGATTTATTTACATTGAATATAAAATCATATTTTGTGTATTTATATTTGTCTCACATAAATATTCCATTGATTTTTCCTTAAACTAAAGATACAGTCTTTATTAGAAGTTTCATCTCAAATTACATTCCATTGAGACTCCTTTGTTGTTATACCCCAAATAACTTTTATATGGTGTATATAATGTACATTGACATAGTATATCATGAATCCATTTATTCTCATGTTATTAAAAGGTTTTTATTACCAAAATTATTTGTATTCAAGTGTCTCTCCTTTGGTTAGAAACTCTAACTAAAATATCATTTTTAAATGTTTTGAAGATTTATTCTGCTAAATCTTTCCCATAATGACCATGTTTTAAAAATAGTTTTAGGGATTTATTTTTAAGGAAATTAAGGTTTTAAAATTACAATTACTTTTAAATGTTTCAAAGTGTTATGGGAAACTTTGATTCAAAAATATTTTTTTTAAATGGCTTCTTGACAAATAGTTTGACTTTTAAATGATTTCATGAAAAATTGGATATTTCTCTCAAATAGTTTTGATGATTAATTTCATCTATGTCAGTATCATTCATTATTCTCGATTGAGGTTAATATGTTACAATAAAATATTCCATATTGTATTGAATGAGTTATGTTTGACTATGGATGTGATATTGTTATACCATTCATTTTTTGTGGATAATGTATGACATTTCGTATGCTAGTTTCAAAACGAATGTTTATGTTATGTTTCAAAATTATCATATGAGGAATGAATTGGACATAGAATGTGACGGGAGGAGCCCAATATAGCTCATTGATGCATCGGTATGTCTCATGAGACAAACTAGTGTCTTGGCATGAGGCCTTGACAAAATCTTATTTGTAGTTTTGACACGAGGCCTTGGCTATGTGGTTATGATAGTCTAGCATTATGCATTCTATCATTATGAAAGTGGTTATTGATACTACATGTGGTTATTTGACTATTATAATATCCATGTGAATAATTAAATGGCATTATTTAATTTTATCTTTGCCATATTATGCTGAAGTTCAAGTTTAAAAGTATATTTTTTAGTTATACATTGCCTTAAATGATTATGCTTATTTATGAAAGATTCCGCTATATTTTTATCCTTACTGAGCATCTGTGCTCACCCCTTTCAATGTTTTATTTTTCACAGGATGTGAAGAAATAATTTTGGAATGACATGCAGGGATAGAATGAGGGTATATGAAGAAAATATGTTGTTGTAGTTTTTTTAATTTATGTTTTAATGTAAGATTTATGAATATATCTAGTGTTTCCAAGACTACTAAACTAATAGGTCTTTCGAGACTTGATCATTTTTTGTCATGCAAATATTATGTATTAATGCACCGACTCGGGGTAACTGTGGTCGGGGTGTTACAATATTGTCACCACATAGGTTATTTATTAAAAAAATTGGATTATATTCCTTATTCCTTTTTTAAAAAAGAACCCCATTAAAATTGATTTTTTTATTTTTAATTTTTTCATCATAATATAATAATTATAAGACATTATTTTTTTGTATTCTTCTTTTATACTCCCTAAAATAAAAATTTATAACTTAAAAAAAATTTATTCTACGTTTCTCCATATTATTTTTTAATATCAAAATAAAGTATAACAATGGAAGAAAATAAATATTGAATTTTTTATTCGCAAATAGTTTTGGATTCTAATTATCTATAGAATTTTACATTATGATGTTTTAAAAAACAATAATTAAAATATTTCATCATCAAATACAGAAATATAATAATGAATAGAGAATGGATGAAAATGTTAAAGTTTATTTACAATATAGGATAAAAATAGTATTAAAAAAGGATATAACAAGATCATCATAGTAGAAAATGAATAACTCTTTAAAAATAAAATTGAAAAAATTTGAAAAAAAATAGTTTACAATGAATAATTAATGCATTGAACAGAATGAAAACTAATACATCATATAAAAACAAAAACTCAAATGTTCCATAATTAAACATAACCATTCATTATTCAAATTTTTATGATAACCCAATAAAATATTTGTGAATACCCATTCAATAATGGATAGAAACATTCCGGCTTTTCAATCCTTTAACATGAAATTTGTTTTTACGGGTTGATTTTTGAAATATATGGGTTTTAAATCAGGTATTGTAGATAAATTAATATAAAATTCAGATATCTCTATTCCAATGTCTCCCAATGTTAGTATGTATGATCCAAGATAGGATTGATAACATCATATGATCATTACATAAGTGCATTTTATTTTGGTATGATCTTTCTAATTTCCAACCATATCAAGCATATATGTAGGTACAATTGATATATTAGGGGTGGTTTTGGTAATGTAAAAGATATAAATTTATATATCATGAGGTTATCCGTTTATAATAATTAGTTGTTCCAATGATATCCCATAAACTCGAAGAAGAATAAGTGCAACAAACACCGATAGGAGACCTGCAAGAGGTTTATGTCTCATCTAAAATAATTATTTAGAACACGAATATATCCTATTCACAATGTCATTTTAGAAATAATAATTTATTGTTAGGATTAAATTATAAACTCTCTGAAAAAAAATTTATTAAGAAATGCTCCACATATCCATTCTTTTCAACACTAATGGAATCATCATTAACTCCTCAAACTATTTATCTAAAATGCTAATTGGTTGATCAATTGAAATGATTTCCCTTCCCTTAATAGATTTATTTGATTCATTTCTCCCAATAAAGAAAAAATCTTTATCTTATTATTATTCATTATATGTTTTATGCATTGAACTACTTACTAATATCTAATGAAAGTCTTTTATAATTTTACCTATAACCTCAAATTTGTCTCCTATCAAACCAATCATTCATTGATTGCTAGTTATAATTAAATGTATATACATAATCACATTAGATGAGTAAAAATTGAACTTATTGTACTTTTTTATTCATTAAAAGTGTTATCTATTTTCATTATTGACCATTTGATAGATGATATTTGTAAAGAAAATGATAGATTTTTATTTCCACATTAACGATATAATATTGAATATATTGAAAATTTTCATTGGTGGTGTAGGTTAGATTTGAATGAATCAATGGATTTTGTTAAAGTGTAATTTCCTAAGACACTACTTATAGCATTGAATGTTAATCAATTTTTCTTGTTACTTCTCAGAAGGACTATTAAGAACATATCTCTTTAGATGACTGAACCTATAATTTATATTCATTTACATATTCTTAAGAAACATTACTCTCACAATTACATATAATTTAATTTCTATATTGAATTAACTGGGATTTGAATGATTCCATTAATAGGGGCTTTTTAATTTAAACTAGTTAACATTGTTGAAGACTATAGAGATATGTATCTATTTATTATATCAACCTAATGATTAGGTAATGTCAAAGGATAAACTATAGTTATCATATGGATACATTTATTAAGATAAATAATTAATGTTATAGACATCCTCCAATTGATAATTCCTAAAAATATAATAGTTAATTGTTATCATTATTTCTGGATTATTACAAATTTTCGTTTGGTTTTATCAATGTATAGGACCGGGATACGTGGTCCAAAAAAATATTATTTAAAATTAAATTATTTCCCACATGGGAATAAAAATATCATTGTTGATGGAGTACTTAATTATTTTTATATTTTCACATCACATTCTAAATACAATAATCATGTAGATATTTTCATCGATCAATGGATCGAACAACGTAAAATTATGCATGTTATGAAGAAATTTTCTGAGATGGTGTGCTAATATAATATCAATACACATTTATTAAATTTTGATTCGATGATTTTTTAATATATAATATATATCATTACATGTCTTTCATATTTCGACTTGAAATTATTACAACAATATCATAGAGTATATTTAAAATTGATAAGGGAGTAACAGTTCCATGATATGATGAGAATCGTGAAATTCGTTGATTATATTTGTAGAGACCCGAAGCCTGACGTACATGGACATTACATTACTTTTGCGGAATACTTAGTACATAACAAAAACACACACACAAGGATCGTAATAGTTTAGTGTCTTTGGAAACTCGGAACGAAATCTTCTAATCGTGGTGGAAGATCTTCAACATCTCCCATAAATATCTTCCTTTTTTATACCTAAAACCTTTCTTTATATCCTAGGGAAAAGAAAACATAAAAGGGTGAGCTCAAATGCTCAGTAAGGGTAAACAAAAGAAAAAAAATCAATCACATCATATTCATAAGAACATAACTTTTGGAAATCTTAACCTGCAAAAGAGAGCATAATTTCATAACATGGGATAAAGCATGGCAGTGAAATGTAATCACAATAATCATAACATAAAACATTAAACTTTTTGGCATACACACATAATCATAGAAAATCATTTCTTGTTAGTCAAGACTCATTGCCAAGACTATCTTAGTGGACAAAGTCCCTTTCTGAATCGAGTAACCCTCGTTCCAGTCCTGTTTCACTGAACCGGTATAACCTACCGTTCCAGCCATGTCTATCTCATGAGATATAAAATCTTTACCCAATGCATTGGAGGGAGATATAGGTCCCACCCATCTCATAATGATACCATTCTTATGTGTGCCACAAAATCATAAATCATACATCATTTCATAACCCATGTAATAAAAATGGGATTCTTAAACAACATGACATCATAAAACCATTCATATAAGATAAAGGAATTCATAAACATAATTCCATCACAACATAGTCAAATCAATGTAAAAATATGGATATAAACAGAACCCTTTATTATCTTAGATGGAAAATAATTTTGATAAAACACTTGAAATGAATTCTTGAGGAAAATATCCTTTCTTCTTCAAAATCAATTTCTTTTCACAAAACATCATGCAATTTTAAAAGAAAGAGATTTTATTAAAAATAGTCATGAAAACTTTTGGAGGAAGCTTCATGAAAATAAGGCTTTATAAAACAATAAAAATCCATTCATGCCGTTTAAGTTAAAAAAAACATTCTTCGTACTTTTGTCGGAAAAGTCAAAAAGTACCTTGTACGAAAAACGACAAAAGATTCCTTTCATTTCTTTTACTAAAAACTCACCGAAGGGTAAAAATGGATTTAAACAATTGTAGGTGGATGGAAATAATATTACATATTGATAAAACATGGATGTGGATGATAAAATACACCCCAGTAAATACTTACGAATAAACAATCTCGGATAAAAATGAGATTGTGATATTTCCCTTACCTTAGGTCCGATTTGCTTCGTATGTGTCCGAACCTCCTGTATAATGATTTAAATAATGTCATTGACTTATTACAGAATCATATTCATTGTTATGATATCATATATGGTTCACTTATGACATTATATTACCCGTTCTTTTGTAAATTCCATGTTAAAGAAGCGTTTTGGGTAAAATCGTTTCATTTATCGTAGGTGTTTTGACTTGTTGTTCTTGACATCATTATTACTTATATCATGATTTACTTACTTCCATAATATAAAATATGATTTATATATCATATATATTCAGTATATATATATATAATAGATAGATAAATAAAATGAAAAACACCGTTTATGGAGACGGTAGTCCGTACGTACGCATGAACGTTGTTTTTCTTTCCTTATTGTCTTGAATGGAAGTAAGTAGATGACATACATATATATATATAAATAAATCCAGTATCATTATTATGTCATATATTTCATTAGTACTTATTATATATACTTTATAATCATTCATGAATGGTTAATCATTAAGAATGAATCTCATCGCGTCGTGGAGACGGTAGTCCGTACGTACGCACGAGCGATGATATCATTTCCATAAATATTGAATTGAATTGGAGTGGATTATACAATATATCAGAATCAATATGATGTTGTAATAACTATGTATAGTTATTCTTTACACCATTATACCCATCCATGTAAGGTGGTGGTGGAAAATAGATTACACCACGGCGTGGAGACGGTATTCCGTACGTACGCACGCGCGGTGATTTCTTTTTCCGTAGGATGGATAGATGGTGAAATAGGGTTGTTTCATACTTATAATAACATATCAGTATATGAGTGATACTGATGTTATTACTTCATAATGAAACAACCTATGAAGAAGAAGTGGAAGAAGAAATAAAGATGAAAGAATCGGTAACGGTAATTACCTCTTCTTTGAAGCGCCTCTTTGAGACCTCCTCTTAGGGCACTAAAATTGGTCTTTGAGGAAGAACAGAACCTCTAGGATGTTGCTAGGGTAGTGGAGAAGAGATTTTGTCAGGGGTTGGCCGATCTTGAGTGCTCAAATTGGTGTGAGGAGGAGGGGGAGGAGGTGTCCTTTTATAAGGGAGGAGAGGGGCACCTTAGGAATATCTCAAAATATTATTTTATATTAATGTCAAAATCGGTTTATAATGGTTCCAAAGGGTCTTATTTCGAAGCTAAAGTGGGGATGGGTCGAAAGCCTATCAACCAATAGGATTTAGACAAGTTTAGGGTATTATTGTAACCTTATCAATTAGATTTAACTCTAAGTTAAATAATTTAACTTTTACCGTGTCTTTTTGTTTTCTTTCACTATATGGTTAATACACTTACTATAACATTGAAAACGAACCCCAAATTGTTTATTATTAATATATATATCCTTATCTAAGTAATTTTGCCGAACCTTAGATTTTTAGGAATAAAATAACAATTAATAATATAATATTTGATTTAAAAACTATTTTGTGTCAATTTTGACACTATTTGATATATGATTTTTGTGAAAGTCATAACAGAATTATATGTTAGAACCAAGTTTCTTAAATCAACACTAATATATCATAGTAACCTATAATATTAGTGGAATTCATAAAAAGTATTAAATTACATTTAATTTGGTATTTATATTATCAATTATGTCAATATTTCATCAATAAGATAATTACTTCATCATCTTTGTGTCATAAATAAATTATATTATTTGATATCTAAAAATTACAAATAAAATACCATCATGTAGGAAAACTTTTTAGCTTTCTAATGAATATTTACAATGGAATTTATCTTATGTATAACCCCATATTAAAAATGGTTTACTTATTAAACTTTGATTTTAACTATTTTAACCCTTCTTTAAATAAATTAATAATAAATGTCCTAATCTAATCCAAGTGGGCCTAAATGGTCATATTTTATTCCAAAGTTTGTTTTTGGTCGAATTACACTTGTCCAATAGAATTAGGACATGTGTTAGGGTAATATTAATATCATATTTACCCTTAGTTACCCTATTTACTATTAACCGCGGTAAAAAAATTAAAAAGTTACTATTCACCAAAAATTATTTTAATCTCATTGAACCACATTTTACTTACTGACATCAACCGTGTCTCTCGGATTTTTGAAATTCCATTCACAGAAGCGGTAAAATTAAGTTTTATGAAAAATTCAGTTTTTTAACTACCACTTAGTAGTTTCATTATTCATAAAAAATTGATGTTTTTCAGAACAGTGCCAAAATTTCATCCCAAGCTATATTTCATATTCCAAATTCAAAAATGAAGTCTATTTTACCAAATTCATTACATAAAAGTTGCATTAATTAATTTTATAATTAAATCCCGCTGTTAAAACAAATAGCGTGTTTTTAAGAAACAATATCTATCAAAAGATTGACACTTGTTTATGTCTAGTTTAAATGTGAAATTACATCCAATGACCAACATTGTATTAAATTGTAAAAATATATTCTAAATATACTTTAAAACCACTCAAATTAATGATTTATCACTATTAATTATTTCGATTAAAAAAGTGTTTTTAATTATAATTTAGTAATTTTCACTATTCATCAGAATATGAGAGTTATCCGAAAAGTACCAAAATTTCACCTTAGGCTAAATTTGATACTCCGAATCCAAAAATGAAGTTCATTTTGAAAAATAAGATTTACAGAGTTTTAAAAAGTGGTTATTACTATTCATAACGGCTAGTTTTAATAATATTTTAATAGCATATTGGTTTTTAGTGAAACTCGGTATTGCGTATTACACACGCTATCGAGGAAGGTCGTGATTGCGTGTAATGCAAGGCAAGTCAAGGATGCATGTTGTACAACACAAGACTTTAATAAAATTAAAAAGAATATTTTTTTATAAAATCATGGGCTGTTACATTCTACCCCCCTTAAAATGAATTTCGCCCTCGAAATTCGTCGGGGTTATAAATGGTTTACTATTCGAAAGTTTCTTTAATAGAAACCCACATCGTAAAAAGGAATATCAAAACCAATCTTTAAAAACAAAAGTATGAAACGTAACGGTTACCCAAATACACTAATCATTGGGTTTCCACATAGGTGAAAATATGGATATGGAAGAGAAATCTAACCATCATGTTCTGATGGAGAGTGGTAGAGAACATGGCTATGGAAAATCCAACAATCACAAATCCATAAATTTGTGACCATCTAAGGTACCATCCAATTCATCAGGTATAAGATCACTAGGACAACATTTTTTTTTGGTTTTCATGATCGTTTCCCTAAAGTTGAAGAATTTGAATTAGAATAAATACTTACATTATTTTGGTACAGTCGCACTATTGTTCGTGCCTTGAACAATTTCCACTTCATCTCTTAAATAAATGAAGTTGAATTTGTTATTCGTGAAGTGTTAGCAGATCATGTGATAGAATTACGGGTCATTCCATCTGTCCCAAACAAAAGGTTAGAAAAAATTATATACATAAGTCAATCTATAGTGAGATTAATCATATATGGTTCCTAAAATGGGCTTATACTTCATATATCATACTGCTTAATAAAATAAAACTAGTTTCTACTAAACAGGGACTTCCTGTAGGACAGTGGTAGGAAATAAAGGCCAGTCGCACTTCGGTTGTGGGTTCGATTCCCACAGCCTTGTTCGACGCGATGGGCTGTCGCCCGTCCTGCAGGTTGTCCCCTTTTTCCAAAACTATATTACTATAACATCCCATCAATAATATCGAAAAAAAACAAACAATACTAACTTGTGTCCAACGTAATCCATTCCAATCTTTAGGCTTATCCATAATACTGCAGTCGACTCTCATAATATAGTGAAAACGATTACCAGAGATTTAACACCATCGTCGATCCCCATATATCATAAGATATGTTTTGTTGGTCACATTCCAAACATTCAAAGTCCTTAATCGTGTATTCTCTTGAATACCTTAGTGAAAACATGGATGTATTTAAAAGTTAACACATTCCACATACCAAAATCCTCAAAATTCTATATACTCAAACCATGATATCACTTAGTCCTTATATCAATCATGAGCTCATGAATACTGTCAAACATTTCACTTTCTCCTTATCCCTTCATTATGCGCATATCATCTACATTCCAAAAATATCAAAATAACCTTTCATGGATACTGGTAACATTAATCAGACAACAATGTAACAATCCTTACATGTCCCTTTATTCCATAGTACCATGAGACTACTTATACAACATTACACATGATAAACATGTAATCATTCCACTGCATTCTTAAACCATTGACCGAGCTTCAACAATTCTTTCATCTCACATATCATTGGTAGTGTCTTCATCATCATCCACATAAATACTTCCCATACGACCATACTGATTATCTTCATGAGACTTTCCCTTAGGGCATTGGTTTGCATAACGCCCATACATTCCACATTTAAAACATTTAACCATTGTTGAAGTCGTAGCAATACCATTATCCTCATCCCTGGTGTTAACTGAACCTTTTCCTTTGCACTTACTGGCTTTGTGTCCTTCTTTTCCACACCCAAAGCATCTTCCAGTTCCTTTGAAACATTCTCCTTGATGCCTCTTCCCACATGATTTACATAGGGAAAATTGAACTTTCTTTCCTCTATGATCATCATGAAACTCCATCTTTCTCTTATTAGCCGAGTCAGGAAACTTACCAAATTTTACTTTATTGGTCATATTATGAGATTGTCGATTCGGCATAATAATGATGTTTGGACTTCCAAATCCCATTTCATTTGGTTGCTCATGAAGAATATCATTCCATTGTCCATCATATCCTCCATTATCGTGAATCATCTTGTTTCCAGCCATTTTCTAAAACCCAAAAAGAAAAGTGTGAGAGGCAAAAATCATAATAAAGGGGCAGTACCCTTAATATCTAACATCTTAGGTTAAATTATAAGATCGTTATCTTAGTTCTAGGATTATATTCTATGCGTATACTTATCCTTAGGGACATCCCTAGACATACCTTAGAAATATCTCTAGGGATCTCACTAACGTTTTCGCATCCTAGTTTCCAAAGGTTGACTAATCCTTTCCTCTGATACCAACTGTAGAGACCCGAAGCCTGACGTACATGGACATTACATTACTTTTGCGGAATACTTAGTACATAACAAAAACACACACACAAGGATCGTAATAGTTTAGTGTCTTTGGAAACTCGGAACGAAATCTTCTAATCGTGGTGGAAGATCTTCAACATCTCCCATAAAGATCTTCCTTTTTTATACCTAAAACCTTTCATTATATCCTGGGGAAAAGAAAACATAAAAGGGTGAGCTCAAATTCTCAGTAAGGGTAAACAAAAGAAAAAAAATCAATCACATCATATTCATAAGAACATAACTTTTGGAAATCTTAACCTGCAAAAGAGAGCATAATTTCATAACATGGGATAAAGCATGGCAGTGAAATGTAATCACAATAATCATAACATAAAACATTAAACTTTGTGGCATACACACATAATCATAGAAAATCATTTCTTGTTAGTCAAGACTCATTGCCAAGACTATCTTAGTGGACAAAGTCCCTTTCTGAATCGAGTAACCCTCGTTCCAGTCCTGTTTCACTGAACCGGTATAACCTACCATTCCAGCCATGTCTATCTCATGAGATATAAAATCTTTACCCAATGCATTGGAGGTAGATATAGGTCCCACCCATCTCATAATGATACCATTCTTATGTGTGTCACAAAATCATAAATCATACATCATTTCATAACCCATGTAATAAAAATGGGATTCTTAAACAACATGACATCATAAAACCATTCATATAAGATAAAGGAATTCATAAACATAATTCCATCACAACATAGTCAAATCAATGTAAAAATATGGATAGAAACAGAACCCTTTATTATCTTAGATGGAAAATAATTTTGATAAAACACTTGAAATGAATTCTTGAGGAAAATATCCTTTCTTCTTCAAAATCAATTTCTTTTCACAAAACATCATGCAATTTTAAAAGAAAGAGATTTTATTAAAAATAGTCATGAAATCTTTTGGAGGAAGCTTCATGAAAATAAGGCTTTATAAAACCATAAAAATCCATTCATGCCGTTTATGTTAAAAAAACATTCTTCGTACTTTTGTCGGAAAAGTCAAAAAGTACCTCGTACGAAAAACGTCAAAAGATTCCTTTCATTTCTTTTACTAAAAACTCACCGAAGGGTAAAAATGGATTTAAACAATTGTAGGTGGATGGAAATAATATTACATATTGATGAAACATGGATGTGGATGATAAAATACACCCCAGTATATACTTACGAATAAACAATCTCGGATAAAAATGAGATTGTGATATTTCCCTTACCTTAGGTCCGATTTGCTTCGTATGTGTCCGAACCTCCTGTATAATGATTTAAATAATGTCATTGACTTATTACAGAATCATATTCATTGTTATGATATCATATATGGTTCACTTATGACATTATATTACCCGTTCTTTTGTAAATTCCATGTTAAAGAAGCGTTTTGGGTAAAATCGTTTCATTTATCGTAGGTGTTTTGACTTGTTGTTCTTGACATCATTATTACTTATATCCTGATTTACATACTTCCATAATATAAAATATGATTTATATATCATATATATTCAGTATATATATATATATAATAGATAGATAAATAAAATGAAAAACACCGTTCATGGAGACGGTAGTCCGTACGTACGCATGAACGCTGTTTTTCTTTCCTTATTGTCTTGAATGGAAGTAAGTAGATGACATAAATATATATATATACATAAATCCAGTATCATTATTATGTCATATATTTCATTAGTACTTATTATATATACTTTATAATCATTCATGAATGGTTAATCATTAAGAATGAATCTCATCGCGTCGTGGAGACGGTAGTCCGTACGTACGCACGAGCGATGATATCATTTCCATAAATATTGAATTGAATTGGAGTGGATTATACAATATATCAGAATCAATATGATTTTGTAATAACTATGTATAGTTATTCTTTACACCATTATACCCATCCATGTAAGGTGGTGGTGGAAAATAGATTACACCACGGCGTGGAGGCGGTATTCCGTACGTACGCACGCGCGGTGATTTCTTTTTCCGTAGGATGGATAGATGGTGAAATAGGGTTGTTTCATACTTATAATAAAATATCAGTATATGAGTGATACTGATGTTATTACTTCATAATGAAACAACCTAAGAAGAAGAAGTGGAAGAAGAAATAAAGATGAAAGAATCGGTAACGGTAATTACCTCTTCTTTGAAGAGCCTCTTTGAGACCTCCTCTTAGGGCACTAAAATTGGTCTTTGAGGAAGACCAGAACCTCTAGGATGTTTCTAGGGAAGTGGATAAGAGATTTCGGCAGGGTTTGGCCGATCTTGAGTGCTCAAATTGGTGTGAGGAGGAGGGGGAGGAGGTGTCCTTTTATAAGGGAGGAGAGGGGCACCTTAGGAATATCTCAAAATATTATTTTATATTAATGTCAAAATCGGTTTATAATGGTTCCAAAGGGTCTTATTTCGAAGCTAAAGTGGGTATGGGTCGAAATCCTATCATCCAATAGGATTTAGACAAGTTTAGGGTATTATTTTAACCTTATCAATTAGATTTAACTCTAAGTTAAATAATTTAACTTTTACCGTGTCTTTTTGTTTCCTTTCACTATATGGTTAATACACTTACTATAACATTCCAAACGAACCCCAAATTGTTTATTATTAATATATATATCCTTATCTAAGTCATTTGGCCGAACCTTAGATTTTTAGGAATAAAATAACAATTAATAATATAATATTTGATTTAAAAACTATTTTGTGTCAATTTTGACACTATTTGATATATTATTTTTCTGAAAGTCATAAAAGAATTATATGTTCGAACCAAGTTGATTAAATCAACACTAATATATCATAGTAACCTATAAAATTAGTGGAATTCATAAAAAGTCTTAAATTACATTTATTTTGATATTTATATTATCAATTATGTCAATATTTCATTAATAAGATAATTACTGCATCATCTTTGTGTCATAAATAAATTATATTATTTGATGTTTAAATATTACAAATAAAATACCATCATGTAGGAAATCTTTTTAGCTTTCTAATGAATATTTACAATCGAATTTATCTTATGTATAACCCCATATTAAAAATGATTTACTTATTAAACTTTGATTTTAACTATTTTAACCCTTCTTTAAATAAATTAATAATAAATGTCCTAATCTAATCCAAGTGGGCCTAAATGGTCATATTTTATTCCTAAGTTTGTTTTTGGTCTAATTAAACTTGTACAATAGAATTAGGACATGTGTTAGGGTAATATTAATATCATATTTACCCTTAGTTACCCTATTTACTATTAACCGCGGTAAAAAAATTAAAAAGTTACTATTCACCAAAAATTATTTTCATCTCATTGAACCACATTTTACTTACTGACATCAACCGTGTCTCTCGGATTTTTGAAATTCCATTCACAGAAGCGGTAAAATTATGTTTTATGAAAAATTCAGTTTTTTAACTACCACTTAGTAGTTTCACTATTCATCAAAAATTGATGTTTTTTAGAACAGTGCCAAAATTTCATCCCAAGCTATATATCATATTCCGAATTCAAAAATGAAGTCTATTTTACCAAATTCATTACATAAAAGTTGAATTAATTAATTTTATAATTAAATCCCGCTGTTAAAACAAATAGCGTGTTTTTAAGAAACAATATCTATCAAAAGATTGACACTTGTTTATGTCTAGTTTAAATGTGAAATTACATCCAATGACCAACATTGTATTAAATTGTAAAAATATATTCTAAATATACTTTAAAACCACTCAAATTAATGATTTATCACTATTAATTATTTCGATTAAAAAGTGTTTTTAATTATAATTTAGTAATTTTCACTATTCATCAGAATATGAGAGTTATCCGAAAAGTACCAAAATTTCACCTTAGGCTAAATTCGATACTCCGAATCCAAAAATGAAGTTCATTTTGAAAAATAAGATTTACAGAGTTTTAAAAAGTGGTTATTACTATTCATAACGGCTTGTTTTAATAATATTTTAATAGCATATCGTTGTTTAGTGAAACTCGGTATTGCGTATTACACACGCTATCGAGGAAGGTCGTGATTGCGTGTAATGCAAGGCAAGTCAAGGATGCATGGTGTACAACAAAAGACTTTAATTAAATTAAAAAGAATATTTTTTTATAAAATCTTGGGCTGTTACAATATTCTTAAATATTGTTCTATTTTTGGAGAAAATACATTGTGATAGATATAGATATTGACTATAAAATGTTACTAATCATATGTGAATGAGGATTATTCTCATGATGATCCAACATGGTATTCCCTTATAAGACCCAGTTAGATAGATGCTTTATTTGTGTATCTTAAATAATTTTTTATTGATTAATTTTAGTTTTTTTCAATATAAAAATAATATTAACATTTTATGTATTAGTGAATATAATAAATAATAATCATACTATAAATAAAATACACTTTTTTAATAATAATATCCAATGGTTTTGGTTTTCTTATATGAGGTTATTTTCTACATAAGGTTTTTAAAACTTAATTTGAGTCAGTGATAATGATCTTGATAGGTGTGAGGAGTTATATCAGTTTATGAATGAAATTGATGAAATTAAATACAATAAAACCATAATATTCTCTTTTTTGGTTTTCAACATCATAATTTAAAAGAAACCCATGATTAATGATTTAAGAAATAAATAAGCATATATTTTTTTAGGGGAATATATTAAATTCCTAAACATGATAAATAAATAGAAAATTCATGATAAATAAAAAATTTTGATGAACAGAAGAGTATGATGTCAAATACATCGGGTAATATCTCATTGGTTTGATGATCACTAGATGAATTTTTTTTTCTAATGGTTGGGTTGTTTGATGATTCTGATTTTAGATATATTTTAAGTGATGATTGATCTAATCATAGATCTAGATGATTCATCAGACTATCTGATCCGATGAATGAAAATATGTATATGATATATCCTCAGTTTATGTTAATTTGGAAGAAAATATTTCAATTGTAAAATACGTACTTCATACAACACATTTTACTATTCCATTATAGTATCTCTGGAAACAATCCATTAAAATCAATTTGGATAACATTATTTCATCATATGTGATGTTATATTGTAGGGATTATTCAATTTTTATGTGTTTAAGACCAATATCCAAATACAATATGATATTGATCCATGAAGAGATGTTAAAAAATGTATTCATTAATTTTAAAAACATACTAGATTTATTGTTGGTGGTTTACAATTCATCAGAAACTTCATGAATCTGGTTCATTGGATGTGAATATAGAACGATTAATTAGATGCAGTCTCACACATATAGGTCATTAGATTCTAGAATTTAACATATGTTTTCTTCCATCAGTCTAATGAATTATTTTTCAAATTAAGGAATGGTGGTTTTTTATGAAGATACTAAAGATGTTTTGTCAAAGTGTTTTAATGCCTTGAATATATTTAATGAATTTTATATAAAAAATTGTTGATCAAAATTTTCAGGATGGGTAATTCAACAAGGAAAAAATTTATTTAAAAAGTTTTATTAGTTTAAGAAAGATAATCGAATGAAAATAAAGTATAACTTTGTGGGAGTAATATTTAGGGTATATTTGATTCATTCAGTATGTAGAATAGTCTTGACAAAATGATTCATAATGGAAAATATTTTCTTAATGAAAATTTGTATCAAACTAATGAATTGATAAAAATTTAGAAGAATAAGTTTTTTTGATTGGATTAAAAAATATTCAAGGATAATTAAAATTAATTAAAGCATGGAAATGTTCCTATATGAATTTTAAATAAATGTGAAATTCACTTTTCTATAAATTTAGTTGTGTGGGAAACTGAATATGGTTTCCTAGTAATTACTTATCCATCACACCTAAAAATAGATCTGGAAGTACATTGTTATTTCTAATGAAAATATTGTTCAAAATTGGGGGAGAGAAAGAGTGTTGATGAATTTTTATGAGAATTAGTGATTCTAAATATAGTTTCATTGTGAATATTTTCCGTATACAATAGCTATATGGAAAACAAAACAGTATCTAATAGATCCATTAAAAAGATTTTTTTTTGGGAAATAATTAATAATTTTAGACTTTTTTTTAATAAGTATACCATTTTATTTTCATCCAGAAAAAATAATAATATAGAAGAAAAAGATATATACATTAGGCTAATTCTTAATTTTAATTATAGAATAGTTTTTTCCACCTACTCCATGGATGGAAAGTGAAGAATTGTGTTTGGGTGAATCTAAAAAAGTGGTGCTTTTTGATTCATTGTAGTGAATTTCTTTGAACCAACCAGAGAAGGTTTCTTATCATGTTACTAATCATAGTTGACATCATTCATGATTTAAAAGGAACAAGCACTATTGTATTGAAAATGGTTTTACACATGTGATATGTTATATACTTCATGTTATACCCACCCAAAATTGGTGTTGGTAGTTTATTATGTGGTATCATATAACCTCTAGTCTATGTAATGTAATAAATACTCTTATTGAGTTGTAATCCATGTAACATTTTTTATTCTGATAGTGGTTTGGATGTTTTTTTAGAAAAGTTATAATTAATTAAGTGGAGGTAGATGTTGATATACAAGGATTATTACATTAATGGGATTAAGATATCAAGTATTTACACCTCCCATTTTAGTGAAACACAAAATATAGTTGAGCCTTTTGAAATGATATCGGTTTGATGGATCCCTTTTTGTATTCTTTACTGATGTTTTTTAAGAGAAGTTATCTAAGAGAAAAATAATTTTTTGAACATTAATGGATCATATTCTTCGATGGAAGGAACTACGATATCATGAAATATAAAATATTATCTTATCTTTTTTATCTTATGTAAGATGTTTTGGAAGCATCTATAGATGGATTCCATTCTCATATAGATAATGTTGAACATATATCTATAAATAAGAAGAACCCGAAGAATTATTGAATATATAATAATGTAATACACTCACCACTATTAGAAAGTTATTTCCTTAGTGTGATGATAATTTCTACAAGAAATATTGTGTAGGATAATTTGAAAATAATATAATGGTATTAAAAACGTGAATAATGTCATGCTATACTAAGTGGAATATTATTTCTATTATTTTATTAATTACAAGGTCCAAATTATATGGTTATCACTTTAATAAGACTTGGTGGAAAGTTGAAATTTTTTAATGATGTTAATAATATCATGATAATGCTTTATGAAAATTTTGATGCCATTTTTTTGTATTTAGAAGGTAGAGACCCAAAAACTCTATATATTTTTGACAAAAAAAATCACTCTCATTAGTTAAGAAATGATAAGGGAGATCATTATGTAATGAAATGAAAATTTTGATCGAGAAATTTCATTCAATTCTAGTATAAAAAACATTATGAATACTTTAAAATATAATGATGAATGTATCTATGAATATGAAAATAAGTTTAGTAACTATTTTGATGAATTTCTATACTTGTTTTATAACAATGTAACAAGGGGTACATGAATGAAAAACGAGATTCAAGGCCAAAAATTTTCAGAATGTGGAGTCATTGGGAACATTGTTAATGATTTCCTTAAAAAATGGAATGAATAATCATGTGATGGGGAATATTAGAAGAAAATATGATCCTGGAATAACATAGTGATATGTAAAATTATTATTCCAATAGAAAACATAGAGATTTATCCAAATCCTACCAATGATTATTTTTGTCTAACTATGACTATGATAAAGAAAGTGATGTTGAATATTGACCATATATTTATGTTTATAGAGGGAATACGTTTATAGAAATATTTATTGATTAATATTATGGAAGTATTATTTCTTATGAATAAATCAATGAGTTATAATTTCATTAAAAAAATACTATTATATTAATTTTACAAAATTATTTTTATACATGAAATGGAAATCAGGATATAAAAGAAGGAATGTTGATCAGATAACAATCACCAATGTATTCTTGAATTTAATTTTATGTAACTAGAAGAGATTTATTTTTTAAATAAGTATACAAAAAAATATAGGAATTATAGTGATCATATTGATGTCCTTGTGAATGAAAATAGAATGATCTTAAAATTATTGAACACACGTTCTATAATATGAGTAGGGAGTTTAATGATTCATGAACCTTGTATAACATGTTGTTGAATTTATTTGAATGGATGAGCCTAAGAGGAATCTACCAATGTTAAAACCATCAATTTGAAAGAAAATTGAAAATGTTCCTATGAATAATAAGACTAGGAAAATAATGATTATTTCCATTACCAACAATGATGAAAACTCAAATGTTTTTAATGTTTGGACTCCAAAATTAAATTTTCATCCAATTTTTATTCTGATAAAATTAGAATGAAATAGAAATTTTATATGATAATACTATCAATAATTGATTTCTTTTTGAATAACTAATTTATGATGTGAATTTTATTAATATATTAAAGAAATCATGATGGAAATTTTATATTGTATATATGATACAGAGGTAAAAATTGTTTTTATTGTAACTTCTACAATTTTCATGGGGTTGGGAATATGGAAAATGTGTCTTGGTTTGTCTAATAATGTTATAATTATCCCATTTTTTATTATAATTAAATTTCAATGGGTAGAAAATCCACTCGTAGAAATAATTCTAAGATTGTGGTTTTGAATTCATAAAATACGATCCTACCATTGGAATTTATTAGTAAAATATTTAAACAAAAATGATATATTGAAAAAGGGTTTTTTTGTTTAATTACATGAAAAAATCATGTTTATGATAATTATCAAATTGAGGATGTGAATAAAGTCAAAATGATTTAAAATATTATTGTTTCAGAATCCTCTCTCAAACCATAAAAGGAAAATGACCAATGATTAGGGATGGTGGGTGTTCTTCTCATTTGAAATGAATATTTAAATTATTATTGAATTTTGAAGGCATAAAAGAAGGTATTGTTACATTTGGAAATGATGAAATCCTCGGCATCAATGATGTGGAATGATGAATTATTGATGAAGAAAATTTCTAAAAAAATGCCTTTTTTATGTATTAGACAAAATTGTTTATAATTAAAAATATTTATTAGGATGTAAATAATGTTTTCTTTATAATAAATGGTTTTATTGAGAAAAGTGAGAATGTTGGACTTTTTTTACAAATGAACAATGTACAAAAGGAATCATGTTTGATGTTAGTTAAGTATAAAATTCATATTTCATTAAAATTAGCTAATAAAAATAGTTTTGGAAAAAAATTTATGTCTCATAGGTAATAGATAAATAATATAACGTTATCAAAGAGATATAATTATTATGGTATTGCAGATATTTCAAGAAGAATATATTCATTTTGTAAAATTATTCACAAAGGAAATATTGAAAAAATTGTGAATAATAGTGGTGATATTCATTCAACATGATTCCTAAAACACATTCATAATTCTATTTATGGGATAATGAGAAAACATTGGAATTTAATTGATAATATCTTCATTTATTTGATAAATTATCTACTCACATTATATAAATTATGTATCTGAAACATAAATGTGATGCTAAATATATGATTAAGGGTTATGAGAATAGTTTAGAAGGAATGTTGGTATTCTTGGAAGATGTTGCAAACATATAAATATGGTGATTACAAGAAATAGATGTTCATATGTTATCTTTAAAACCATTTAATTTAGTACGTTTTCATTATAATATACACACAAATAGTTTTACAAAAATGAAGATTTTATTGGACTCAATAGATCTTAAACAATTACTTAATCATTATAATTACATTAATTTCTAGAGGCAATCCACAAGAGCAACTATTTATATTCCGAATTAGTGTTTCCATAATACACATCCTGATATGACTCCTATTGAAATCGTTTATGTAAAAAATCATTTTTTGAATCAATTATCAGTATTTATAGTCCTTGTATTATAGTAAATAAAAGTGTAATCCTTGGAACGTTTTATCTGATTGGTGAGAAAGGAATATTTATTATATATTCACTATATACGGGTGTTCATAGATGTTTTATCAATGATATATGAATAATATTTTATTCTATTTATGTAAATGATCTTATATAATTCATCTCATATGTCTTTCAAACAAATGATTATGTGGAAGATGAAGAATATGGATGAATTTCTGTTATGAATCATGAGAATGATTACAAATATGACGATACTAGGCATTTTGAAGAGTTAGACTCAACTAGTTTTACTGAAGATTATAAAATTCAATGAAATCATACTATGAGGATCAGATTATAGGTACCTTGAATCAGTAGTTTTGATTAATTTTAAAAAAGTTCACTTAATTAGAACATCTATGGACGTTTCACACACTTTATGGTATTAAAAATTAGCTAAAAAATATATGTACTAAACTATTTGAAATCTGAAATGGATTCAATCTATGAATGAAGTGATGGGAAAAATTTAGTAAAATGATAATTTAAAGATCATATCAAAACCAAATGATAACAGAACAAAACATAGAACTTTTTTGTTTTTGAAAATGTTGAATAAAGCCGGAGAACTAATAAGAAAAATAGAAAGATTATTTTCAAAAGGTTACAAAGTATTGAATGTATTAATTTTTATGTTGCATTTTAAACATCAGAAATATTTTTATCAATTAAAATCATTCATGATATTTATAAAAAAATTATAAAGAATTTATATAGATATGAAGTCATTATTTCTAAATAGAGAACATGTTGATGATTTTTAAATTTAACAATAATGAATTTTTGAAATTTTGAATAAGGAAATTAATTTTTTATAGTTGAATAATTACTTTTATGGGATAAATTAATCTATAAGGGGGATGTATATCAAATTGAATTCTTTTTTATGAATGTTGGATTTTAAAAAATTATGATACGATAGTAATATATACATAAAAAATCAGGTGATTTCAATTATTATCATAGTTCAGGATGATTATATCATCATCGTTGGGAATGATGAAATAATGTTTGAATGGTTTTATGATGAATGGAAAAAAAATTTGAAATGACTTTTCATGGTGGAATGAAATATTTTCATGTATTAAGAATCTCATAAAAAAGAAATACATAATTCATTCTCAATAATAATATGCTAATAAAATTCCTATGATGTTTGGAAGATAAAATTCAAACCATCATTAAACACAAATTAATGTTGGAAAAAAGCTAACTAAATATTGATATGGTATGGATGTTGAAACTGAAAAGATTCAGATGTGAAATAGATGTTCATTTTTGTTTGAAAACCTCAAGACCAAACATTTTTTATAATGGTACCATATGTGAATTATTTCAATGTTCTCAAAAGGTATCACGTTAATTCATTGGAAACTCTATTATAAGATTTATAAAAGGCATAGTAGATAGCAGCCTAAGGTATGATATCTCAATAAGAATATATATTTTTGGAAATATAGATGTAGATTGTGCAGGATGGGTAAATGATTTAAGATCCTCATGTGGTAGATATTTATTTTTGGGATAATGTAATGTTTGTTAGCAGTCTAACAAATATAATTTCGTGACTCTTAGAAAAATTAAAGATGAGAATGGTTCTTCTACTCAAGATGTCACATAACATAAAAGGACGATGAATTGACTAGATGATATTATCATTGATGTGATGAATCTTTTTCTCATGACTTGTGAGAATTATTTATATATAAACCATACATGAAAAGTAGTGTAGCATTATTGTTACGAAAAGTTTGATTTCAGATATAATTTATCAACAAAAATTTGGAGATAAATCATATCATGTAATATTATATTCCTAAATTTAAACATGTTGATGATATTTTCAAAAAAAATTTACCAAAGGAGTCATTTTTCAAAATATGGATGGACATGGGAGTGATACCAGTTTATTTCCATGGTTTTTTTATGTGCTCATATTCCATCTCTCTTGTTGTATTTGGATAGTTTTTTATAAGGTTTTAAAATAATTTTCTTAAATACATCAATCGGAATGTTCTAAAACATTTATGGAATCATGAATTTTGGTGGAGATGTGTGAAATATGTGAACTTAAGATGTATGTGTATCATCAATATATTTTTAGATTTTTTTCAATTGAATTTATTCTTTTTTATTTTATTCATAAAACAGAACACAAAAAATAGTTTATTTATATTGAAGAACTAATTTTTTGCATTGAATTATATGTAAATCCCTATAAATTTTTCACATCATGCAATATAAATTTTATATGGTTCTATATGGGACACAAAGGTTACCATATGTTATATGCAACTACGAATTTCCTCGATGGATTGTGTATCATGCAAAACTGAGAATTACTGAATAACGATATATTATTTATTATATCGTATCCATTAATTTATTAGTTAAGAAAAATTTTAACTATCTTATGAAAATATATAGTTTACATGATTATAAATAAAATTTATCGGATAAAATTAATTAGAAATGAATATGAAAGGTGGTTTAATATAATATAAAATATTATTATAACCACAGAACTATTTTAGCATAATATATTAAATTAGTTATAATTATTGAGCGTTATTAATGTGATATATATATTTGTTTTTCAATAAAATTATTTTTTGTACTCATACAATAGATTTTATAGTCTTATGAGTAAAAAAACAAATTTTCTTTTTAAAATACTATATTTATTATTATGGGATTTATTAAACCAATTAATGGTGAAATTTTTTTAAACTCAACTTTTAGAATAGTTGTGGATTATATATGTCTATATATTCATATCCAATTATTTATAAACCAAAAAATTTAGATTAGGGTAAATTTTTTGTAGTTTATTTAGTTTTACTTTTTAAGGAATATTTAAAAAATACTAAAATTTAGTTCAATTTTTTTTCATGTAATTTCATTATAAGGATAATTTATATTTTAATTTGGTTTGGAATTTTTATTAGATATATTTTTATTAAATTAAACCACATTATTTAGGTTGAATAAATTTCACATTGATATTGTCTATAAATACATTGAAATCTTTTTTATGGTTTTTCATTAAAACACCACAATATCGTCCCATCAGTGATATTACATTTAAATTTATATATACCACATAAATTATTACAATTTGGGGAATAAAATGAATATTTGTAATTATAATAATTTATAATGTATAATGAGTTCACAATATTTTTTAAAAAATAATATTAGTGAAATTAATTAAAATTTCATTAAATGATTAAGGTTATTCTAAGCATAACAATGTGATAAACCATTAATATTAGTGCCCAAATGAAATATAAAAAATTCAAAAATACATGGGATAGAAATAATCCCACCATAATCCTTTTATAATATATTTGGTGTGGGTATTTGTGATATTTTGTTTGAAAAAAACATGGGTAATCCCACTTTTTTAAAAATTCATGGTGTGTCATTTCCCTTCCATAGAAAAGGCCACCATATCACTCTAATCTTCAAAACACTGAATCAATATAGTTTTGACCAATATATTCCTAATAATCAGTCTATAATCACTTCCTTCCTCTTATAATCCACTATATAGTAATAAATCCTTTTCAGTATGCCCTTTGGTTTGAAATAAAAGGAGTAACCTAATTATGAGGTAAAACTCTCCCTTAAGTTCATTTCAGTAATTCCCATTGTACACTACCTAAACTCATTTTATAACCTTATTTTATAAGAAAACTAGATTCAGGAATATTATTGGTTTTTTATGCTAATGGTTTCACCTACACATACACACACTTCCATATAATGCTTAACGAACATACAGTTTATGTGTACGGTGAACTATCTCCTCACAAAACGATGATTGATAAATATTTCATTAATGACCCTCATGGTGGAAATTTTGAAGGACGCTATATTAATATATAATCTTTATAATTTATTTATTATTCTGTAAATTTAATTTTGAACACACCAATTTTCCTTAAATCTTATGTAAATATGATAATTTCTCATGAGGAAGGGCAGACTACTGCCCCACTGAAAGCGATGTGATTCATTCACACACTGCATGGATTATATTAAAGATATGTTTAGTGAGAATATATGATATATATGAAATAAGAATTGTAATTTAATTATATTATATAAAAATTTTCCTATAAATAAATTCCATTTACTTTCATTCATTAATTGCATTTATAAAACAGAAGCAGCATTCATGTGTGCATAGGGTATACAATCTCAATGAATAATGTATTCTATTTCAATCATATATATTCAATATTTTTTTCATAAGACAAATATATTTATTATTAATGATACTTATAAAAATTTTATAATTTTTTAAATTGTGATATAAGTATGAAGGAAAATTATATAACAAAATATGACATATACAAAAACAATGTCATTATTAACCAAACCATTACCTTAATATAAAATTATTAACATGAGGGTACTATAATGTCACAGTAAAACAAAATATTTTATTATATATAGATATATGGTTCTATAAATGATGTCTAAAAAATTATATTTGTTATGTAAAATTACATTATGTGTACAAAGGGTGTTAAGACACAAGGTACGGGGATTTCAGGTGACTTTTTATTTCATTGAGACACATGACTATTTCACAACACAATTAAATTGTGTGGTGTTTATACATACCATGGATGTAGTATGTGATTATTAATCTAAATTTTATGTTAATTTACAAATACATTTTATGATATTTTTTAGGGGTGTTATGTGTCAAAAATTACAAAATCGATACATTATCATTATCTCAACATTCATTCATTGATACCCATGTTATGTTATGCACCTATATCATTTTATGATGTGTGTATAATTACTTTTAATTGGTAATACAATGAATATAGTATTTACATTGATGTTTTATCATTCATTTAATATTATTTCTCACATCATGAATTAGAGTAACAAAAATGGCAATGGTTTAATGTTACAATATCATCATTTATGTAGTTTGTTAACAATTATGCATCCATTGATGAAATATCATTAGCAAACAACGAGGAACACTCGTGAAATTTTTTTATCCAATTTATATTCATTATCTATTCAATTATTATTTTCATTTTCATTATTTTTGGTACTTAAAAATATTAATAAAACGATTTTAAGAATATATGACCCTAATTCTATTTTTCGTCGGAAATAATAATTATTCAAAAACTCATGTTTTCCAAAATGTTTTCAAATTATATTTAAATATTATATATTAATTAAATTATTTAAATTATTTAAATTTAATTATATTTGTGTTTACGAGTATATTATAAATTAAAATGTTTACTTTTTTCAATCTATCATTATATTTTATCAAGTGTTTTAGATGAAAATGGTTTTCCAAAGGATTTTGAACAATAATTATATGTTATAGAATTGATTTCCATGAAACAGTTATAGAACTGTATGTAAAATTATTTATAAAATTCTAAAATGATTTTAAGGAAATTTTTTTTCAAAAATGTATCATATATTATATTTTATATAATATTTTTAATAAAATTCTCAAGTATATTTTATATTTTTTTATGGATAATGATTTTAAAATTAATATCAAAATCAATTTAATGGTTTTCAAAGGAGAAGGTTTCCAAAAGGATTAAAAAATTGTTTATATGTTTTCATGATTATTTTCAATAAATTATTTTTTCACTATGTTTTATGTCTTAAAAACGATTTTCAATGAATAAATGATATTTACCTCAATAAATAATTTAAATGTATAATTACATGTTATTTTACATATATGATAACACATTTTTCTGATATTGATTCCCTTATAAAAAATAATTCAATGGTTCAATTATAATTATATCATTAATGGATTTTTTTATGGAATGATGTTTATTATCCTCATTTCTCACCCATGGGAAATATTAATTTGAAACAGACATCCATTATAATATTATTATTGATGAATTGATTGTGAAACCTATTTATTTTCCTTATGATATGATGTGATGAAATATTAAGGATGCACATTTAATTTAATGGGTTTAATTTGATGTATAGAGAACCCATCCCTTTTAGTGGGATATGATATGATGAAGGTTTTAGTATCTTGTGGAATTAGTATGAATGATTTTATTATGATATTATTGGGACATATAACTCCCAACAATGTAATATATAATGATCTATATAATAAGATATAATGATAGGAATAAAGCCAACATGCTTGATTCACTATGGGAATATTGGTAAACCTCATCCCAGACAAGGATAATACTATGATTGGGGATGTTGGTGTATACCACCCAATAGGTGTAGTCACCGTGACGATGGATGAAGTGGAGACCCAGTCCATTATGGGAATATGGAGTAAATAAATACCCTATAAGGAATGAAATGTGAATGGGTATGATGGTGTGTCCCAGCCAGTAGGTTAAGTTCCCATGAATTTCCCTAATAATCTCTTTCTATGCATCTTGGTATATAGGGAATGATATAACATGTTTATGTAATCAAAATATCAATATCATATTACCTAGTTAGGTGTTCATGTCTAATTTTCGTTATTTCTATATGATTCATATCTTATGAACATCCATGATTTATTTCAGCATTCATGTTTTGTTATTTCAAATGCATGGAATGATATTATAATGTTTTGATCATGTTCCCATATCCATATTCTCGTGTTTAATGTTACATGTCTCCCTTGTTATCCCTTATAGATAATTTGGGATCACCCCTTTTTATGTTTTATTCCCCATGTTATGAATATATTTTTTATGTATGAAAAGTATATAAATATTTATATTCCTGAAGAACCCTATGGGAGATAATGTAACCCATTGATTTATAATTTTTTAGATTTTCATGTATCCAATGGGATTAAATTATTATGGTCGTTTGGTGTTTTTTTGTTTAATGTTTTATATATTCTCTAAAATGATGTAATTTTAAATGTATCTTAAAAATGGTCCGCTATATTTTGTATCACAGGGATGGTTTTGTTATCCATGGGAAAATTTGATAAGAAATCCTTTGTGAGATCCTAGTATATTTTTCTAAGCATATTTTTAGAGATATATCATCGAATAAGAGTAAGGATGATTAATATTTTAGGAAAATGTTTCTTAGCATTGGTAAAGGAAAATGTATATTGTCTCTATGAAATAAATCCATGTTATGATTGTACAATTAGATATGGCTATGTAATATATATACCTAAGGGAAAACACTGACAATATATCTCATGTATCACTTGGGGTAATCGGGTACATGGTAACGTGACTTGCTACACACCTTGTTGTACACTCTTGGGGGATATTAGTTTAGAAATTCCTAAACACTACTGAACCCATAATGAAGGATTTAAATTTATGACTCCTATAAATAAACTACTATAATAATCAGGCATAACATATTAACAAACTTTTAAGGATTTTGACAACCAGTCGTTATAATTTTGGATTGTGTGATTTAATTCTATGATATGAGTTTCTCACCATGTGATTTTGTGTTTTAGTCAATGGAGAGAAATAGAATGTATATGGTTAACATTTCATGTTATTGATATGAACTTTATATGAATTATGAAAATATATTTCCCATGTGGAAATATCATAATGATTGTTTAGAAGGTGGTATGAGTATTGGTTATTCTTTTAAAGATAAAGATAAATAAAATGACCTTTGAATGTTATGTTATGTTCTTCCGTTATAGTTTACAATAAAAATAAGAAAACTGAAAAAGTTGATGGTTACAAAGATTAGGGGATGAATCAAGATTCATATAATATGAATGAGTTATTGAGGATTAATTTGATAAAGCCTATGTAAAGGATTCAGAATAATAATAGATGAATGAAGTCATTATGTTTTGTAATTCAATGATTATGTCATATTTATCATGAAATATATAATAATTTTTTAATAAAATTTAATCAATGATTGAAATGGATAGGTTGGTTGGTTACTCATACATAGAAATGTTATATATTTATTAAGGGATGGTAACCCTTAATTTGATCATGATGTAGATAAAATTGTGTTTAACTTGAATAAAGAGATAATGGACTTGGATAATGTAACATGGATATCACAGATTACCCGATAACTATTTATTTATTTGAGGAAAAATTGGCCTCTATCATTGAAATGTACTTACACATATCACCTATAAGATGGTGGCCAGGACGATGGGTAACATGTCATCTGGCACATCTCCCCATATGTCATAGTCTACCGACTAGTAACGAGGTTATCAAGAGGTGATAATTGAGATACTATACGCACTTAACATATTTTAATAGTGGTATACAAGAATATAAATACCAAAAATTAGTGTATGTGGTAAATGAATGAATGACCGTAGCTGGAGATAGATAATAAAACACGGGTATCAGCAGAAGCATTAATATGAAAATTTATTGAAAATGTTATGCAATAGATTAATGCATGACATGGTAATGATACATGATGTAAATAAGTAAATAATACAACATTATTTATATTTTAGAAAAAATATAAGACTCATTTAAAGAGAGTAACCAAACCAATGAGGATATCCATGAGAATCCTGAACTCCAGATCATTCATATGCTCTTATCTCATCATATAAAAGAAAAAAAGCATTTAACATTTGTCCTCAATATATATGGTCTACACAGGAACTAAGGGTATAGATGTCAGGTGTGAGATATAAATCACAGTAGTCCGAAAACCATGTTGTCTAGCCTAGTCATGAAAATGAAATATAAATTAAGAAGTGGTCCGTATAAAATAAATGTATAATGTTTACAAATTAATAATATAACATGGTTTGGTCTCCAGAATATGAACCCTTACCATGCCACATTCTTTCTCCTAATATGTAATTTATAATGAAGGTACCTATTCAATAATATTATGTGTACCGGTTCCAAATGAGACAAGGTAACTCCACGAGGTGCACCTCCAATCTTATGCATATCCTTTTCATAAAATTATAATTTAATCAAAAAAATTATTCTAATAGGAATTATATAATGTCACATGTACATTATAAAATATACATAGAAGAAAAAATAAGATAATGAGAAGTTATCCCTAGGAATCCTTCAATGCAACACAAAAAAATTCTGGAGTTGGACTCTATGCCCAACCCTGAGGTATCACTACTGTATAACAATTTAAAAAATCAAATATCATGATCCTATACACTGTGAATCTGTTGATAGTCCACATATCACTGGTAGTTTGGAAAATATTAGTTCATCCTTGGTATCACTCATAAGGGTCCGAGTACCATTCAACGGATTGGAATAGCCATCATTCCAATGGAACCAACCACGGTTTCCCCATAGGGAACTAGTATCACCGAATACTAAAATAAAATTGCTAGAGGAATCCTTTTCCTAAAGAGCCTAAAACCTCGCATCCCAGACGCATTATGGTAAAACTACATAAGTATGGGATTCCATAAATGAGTCCTTAATAAGGAACTCTACTTCTCACAAAGATAATATTAAGTGATCCATATAATTAAGGCACATATCAATTTACCCAAGCAGTTGATAATCATAAGAAAAGTCATAGCCTTACCACCTATAGAAGAAATTTTAAATGATTCATTACATTTTATATAATATACCTTATGAAATACCTCATATTCAATTCAAATTAAAAGGTAAATTTTATTTCAACCATGAATTAAATTCATTTAATAAAAACATTTCATCATTACCTTGCCATTGAATTTGTTTCAAATTATCATAACTGTTGGTATTCAATTGTATTAAGAGAAGTGTTTTTATCACCTTATTAAAATCATTGAATCAACACATTTGACATTTCTAGGTCAAAACCAATAACAATATCAAAACATATCACCTCAAATGGAAACTCAAGCCTTAAGAAAAATGTTGTTTATGTTGGGAACTCCCCAAAGTGGTGGCGAAGAATAAATGTGAACACACTGAATGGGTTTCAAAAAATGAAAATGAAACAATGGGAATGATATATGAAACCACAAAAATTCAATGCATGTAAAAAAATTCATTTTGTATAAACCATTTATTCTAGAGATTTCATTTGGAATGATCTATCCTACTAAATTTAATTCTCCCTCAATTTTATTATACAGGAAAATTGATATTTGAGGTAAAATTTAGAAGGGGTTCCAGTTCATTAACATTAATGGATGCTTCCTACATTCGTAATTATTTTTATCCATTCCATTCACATCAACCAATTAATGTAACTCGTTGAGATATAGAAACTACATTACAAGTCTCATGCACATAAATGATACATTTGTCAATTATAACACAATAATAAACCGAATATAAAGGCAGTAAGGTAGAAAAAATAAAATTATATCCCTATATTTTTAGATTAAAGATTGATCACTTCAATTGGTGGTATTTCGTTACAAAAACAAGACATTGTTAAAAAAACATACATAACATTTATGAATTTCACTGAAAGTATCAATATTGATTTTAAACTGATAAAAACAACATTAATTAAAATAATGAAGTGTGCATTAAAAAATTAATTAATGCATTACTAAATTAAGGTGGAAAGGGCTGAGACCCTTCTTCAAAATCAAAACTGAGCCAACACATTCTATCTCAAGCATTCTCCCCCTCACATAGTCTCACTTAAATATATATATATATATAATATATATCCTTCAACAATGGCTTGTGTTCCTTCCAACATTAGGGAACATGCAGTTGTAATATATATATATATATATACATATTAGTACTTGGGTATATGTGTGTGCACACATAATGATGTTCAGAACCATCTTTAACAATTATCAAGGTCCGTAAATCACCACAGAATGGCTAACAGACTTATAGTAGAATACCAAGAACTCAAAATTAATGTGGTAAGGAAAAAACCCACTCAAATTAATTTTTTGGGCCACAAAATACATTTATGACCCTAAATTAACTAATTGGAACTATTAAACACAATGAAAACTTTACCTCGTAAGGTGGTGGAAACACAAAACCATGTCGCACAATCCAACTCACTACGCAAAAAAATAGGGTCCTAAAAATTATTTAGAACCCTAATTTGATGGGGTGATACAAACTGTGGGTTTTTAAAATCACCCCTAAATGATGATGGTGGATTGAATATTCTGAAATTTCATTTTATTTGGATGTAATTTTCAAAACACAGACAATAATCAACTAGGAGAGGCCCCACACACCTTATAATCAGATGAAACCCATAATAGTTCATACCACAATGTACTGTTATCAGTCAAATGAAATAAATGAAATGAAGGGTGAGAAAAACTCCAAAGTGATGTAGGAGAAGATAGTAGATGACCTTACCACAAGTAATCATAACGAACCCTTGATAAAATACGACAAAATTGACAACATTAGGAAAGACTATGAGAGGTAGGAACATAACTACATGGTTTCGTCTAGGGGGTTGTCACACATTAGGGTATTGGTTATGGGGATCTCATTATAGAGGATCACAAGGATGGAGGTTCGACCAACTGGGTTGTCACACGAGGAATGGGAGCTCTAGGGAGGTGAACTTTGTAGGTGAGGGGTGTGCGCTGTAGGTAGAAGGGGGGGGGGTTCCCACATATTAGAGGGGGAAAATGGAGATTTCCCCCTTTATTTTTTTTTCAAAAACATGAATAGAAACTCATTATAATACTAATATTAATAATAAACTATAATAAAAATAGTCTTGATAATAATAATTAAATTATTAATATTAAAAAATACTTTTGATTTATTTTTTTCCAAATTAATTATCAAATAAATTATATTCCATTATATCATTAATTTAAATAATTTAATTCAATATCATTAAATGAAACTTCACAATGTCAACTCTAAGAAAGAAAATGTTTTGATGCTCGAATTTAAAAACAGCCCAACTAGCTAACAGAAAAAATCAATTTTTTACTTTTTTATCTGGTTAAAATCATCGGACCTTACAACCATCCCTTATTAAAACATGTCATCCCTATGAATCCTTCAAGAATGGCATAACCCAAACCCTATATATAGGGGTCATGATGTCTCATTCAAATAGTAGTGTTGCGTCTCTAACACCCGACACAGCTTCTATAATTTATTAGGAATGTTGAAAAAAATCAATTAATATATGATCCAGTGCACATATTCAAAAAGAAACACTAAAATGAAATTTAACTATGGCCATTTACATATAGACATGATCCTGTCATCATCTCATTAAACCTCAGAACAATGTTACTTCCCACTAAAGGCCTTAATGTCAGAAAATGGGAAAATTTTGAGACACAAAACCTCCCGCAATTTTAATTTCAAATAAAAGAAAACCATAAGAGTTATAGAGACCTTTATTCTATTACATCTGAAATTTTTAAATCTGTTGATTAAAAATCGACCTAAAATCCCATGTCAAGCCATATTTTCGTGAAATTCATTGGCTATCCAAAGCTGCACTCGTGACATCTGATGATGACCCATAAACAGTCCATCCCTAAAATCATTATAGAACAAGAGAGGTAACTATTTTGGCCACTAAAAATGAAAATTTATATATACGATCGGCTCATACAACCAATATTTTATGATCAAAACTGTTTTTTAATCTTCTATGTTTTCTATCATTCTACATGAACATGTCAATCGATGTCCATACCTAACTTCCAATGATGTTCCATGATAAAATAATTATTGAGACCAACAAATTGTATAGTATAACCTTTTATTAGCATGACATGAGTATAATTATCTAACCTGAGGTAGTCCATACTCAATGTTTACAAGTGAGACATTGGTAAACTTCTAAGATGTCCACATTAGATAATTGACTAAGCCTAGAGTGGCATCAACCACGTGGTCATGTTATAAGAAATGGACGGTGTAAAAGAGTTAACCCAAGGAATTCCAACATGAGTATCCAAGGGACCTTCATGTCTATCAATGCCTTGATAAGAAACATACATTTAACATGGAATACTGTAATAAGCAAGTGAAAATTCCCAACAAATTTAAAACATTAGTGTGTCGTAACACCGATGATATCTTATTGTACCTAGAAGATGTAAAAAATTGGGTATAGGCTAATCATTGTGAAAGATACACTATGATGAATAAAATATATTCATTTAAACCATACACAAATGATGGAAACCATATCATTGTAACAACAACTAGTCAACATCAAATAAGATACATGGCTTCACCTAATCATGCACCATTATAACCGATCAATAATATGATTCCACTCAGGGAACCCTCTAATCATTCACGTTTTTTCAACATAGTCCACCCACATGCAATGACATTACTCAATGGTTTCATACACCTATTATGACACCAATGTCATGT
Organism: Viscum album; assembly: GCA_963277665.1. NCBI lineage: Eukaryota > Viridiplantae > Streptophyta > Magnoliopsida > Santalales > Viscaceae > Viscum > Viscum album. Next base: position 2,101,248,341 of record OY728120.1, read on the forward strand.
TGTTGAGAATGCGCTGAAAATATTTATTGTTCACAAGCCTTATGGAATCTAAGCCAGACCATCCTTTCTCAAATGGTCATCTTTTTTGTGCCTTCTACCTGGCATGATATGTATTTAACTAAAACAATATGACCCATCTAACCATAGAAGTGTCCTAAATGTCAAAAAAATAAGAGAAAGACTTGTTTCTAAAAAGCATGCTATATTAGAACCTCCATAATCCTAAACATTTATACAATTGGGATAAAAAACAAACCAAATCGATGTTTCAAAACACCCGAGTCTCTGTATGTCATCCATATGATTAGGAAAACATGATTTCATTATTACTATGTGACTCTATTTAATATATTACCATAAAATATTTAAAAAAAGGATTAGTGACTACATGAAACTCTTCTATTTTGTAATAGAATTATGCACTCGACGATCATCGTGTACGTGAATCCATACTACCCTGAGGTCATAGAGAGGAGATATCACTTTTATCTAAGATGATGATGAAGCAAGTCCCCCATAACTATGGAGATGGCATGGTTAGATGACCTATGAAGTAGCTTACCATTATTGAGGAATGTCTAACCTTATAAAAATGATCACTAGCTGATGCTCATGTCCGAAAAAATATTCCAGGATACCAGGACCACCTGTCTGAAAGAATGGTTTATTTAGAAAGTTAAATATATACTAATTAAAATTACACCAAATTTCATAAAACACATATAATTATCATGGATTTTTATTACTAAAGGAGATACCTATGCATACTATACCCATACAATTAACGGACATCAACCCTAACATCCAGTCATTCTATAATAAGACACTAGTCTCAAAATCCAATCATCTATGACATCGTTAAACGAATTGGGTCCTATGAAAAAATATCACACTTCAATTCCACAGAAACTCCATGAAGATTTATCTACTCATACACAAGGGTATATAATAGAAGACACCATTATAGTTTCTATTTCAAAACCATTTACTATTAAAATCATTTCATAATAGGAAATGTACTCATGCAACTATACAGTCATAGGGGTGTCCATTTACTAATCTATAAAAATAATATAGATATTACTTGAGGAATTTGGATCCCATTTAATATAAACCAAAGAATATTAGAAAGATCAACCAATTTCATATCAAACAAGCTAGCATGTCCCTACAATTAGATAATAGATAGAAACATGCTGAAATCATAGAATAATGACACTTTAAACACAGAGACTGGATAATAAGTTGAGAAGCATTAAACTAAGAAAACATGCTAGTAAATAGTCATAATGGAAACATGCTAGCATGAAAAATATATCACGAAAACACGACATATAACATGTATATAAATAAAAAACATGAATGGAATGGAATTCAATGAACTTAATTATATGATTTGACCCCATAAAATTACACCACATGCCATAACACTATGAGTAGCATGTTAATTTAAATGTTTCTATTATGATGCATTCTATGTTTCATCCTCGTTGAACCAGTTGAAGAGGAAAATTTATATAAATTCCCTAAATAATAAGAAGTTGAAATTAAAACAATCACTCAAGATGAAATCATATTAATTATATTAACTGAAATTATGGACATCAATTCCCAGCACTAGAACCTTGATCATTTCTAATATGTGGGGTTATATGTCCCATGCATGACTATTATCCATGCACCCGTACATTCCATGTCTCCTGACTACCAAACCAAAATAGTATGAAAAAGGAAAATAACCTTCCTCTGATACTACATTGAAATGTCTGAACTTAGATAATTTTTAATATAGTGGACGAAATTGTGGGTCCCTTCTCAGAATGATCTTTGTACATCATTGTACTGCTGGGATGAACAGAAAACGGAGAACTATGTACTTTTCATAAAAACACATTCTTTAAATGTGAATACCAATGCATTAATAATCTCTTTACAAAGAACATGACACAATGATTATCAATTTAAAATTTAGGCAAGCTACCCTTATGAACCAACTCTGCCTTTTTCATCAACTCACTGTATTCCTTATGTGATCTCTTAATTATATCAGAAAGAGACAAGTTCACTAACACCTGAAACAAGATAAGGGAATTTCCCACAGTAAAAATTATTTTCCAATGATAATAAAATTCTTATTTATGGGATATTGTGTAACACCACAAGAATCCACAGTATGTTTCCATTTGAATAATGCAATATCTTGAATTTTATGCATCTTTGATATTCGAACACATCGCGACCAATGAAATTAGCCGTTATGAATATTAATACACACTTCTTGAAATTTTATCAATTTTATCATAAAAAATGAACCACATTTTTGGTTTCATAATATTGAAATTATCTTAGGATGAATTTTTTGTATTTATCTAATAACATTCATTTTTGGATGAATAGTGAAATATATTATATTTTAATTAATTTTTTTTTTAAATATAAATAATTTATAGTGAAAAATTATACAATTGAGTGTCTCTTAATTATAATTAGATTATATTTTAACAGTTAATTCCAATTTCGATCATTGGACATAATTTCGCATTTAAACTGGATATAAGCAAATGTCAATATTTTGATCGATATTATTTTTTAAAAAACAAACATTTTGTTTTGACAATGGGAATTAATTCTAAATTAATTTATCCTACATCTATGTTATGAATTTAGAAAAAAGGATTCCATATTTGGAATCAGGAGGTAAAAATTTTGTAAATGGGTAACTTTTATTTTTAGACATTCGGATTAATTAAATCGGTTAATATATTATTTACCATGGATAAAGGGTAAATTCGATAAATAAGGGAAAAAATAATAATATAATAATATTAAATTACCCTAACATGTGACCAAACCCTATTGGATGATTGATATTTGGCCATGGGAGTCCTTCGGTCGATTTGGTGACCCCATTGAGCTAATTGTAAGTGATAATGATACTTTATATTAATTATGTTACTGTAAATACAAAAATTGCATAAACATATATCTTTAAGTAAAGAAATTTTTACACATGGTAATATATTTTATCACTTTGACTATAAATATTCAATATAAATAAAATAATATTTCCAACATAATGGTATTATTTTCTTAATTTTTATACATTGAATAATTAAATTTATTTCTAACACAATGATGATTAAGTATTTGACTTGTTAATGAAAGAATCAATTAAATGGTATTATAGATGATATAATAAATAAAATTTTAATGTTTTGATGCCATACACAAATTTTCTAGGTTAATGTGACATGTTAGGATTGATTAAATTGATTTTTTTGAAATAATAATTCCATTAATAATTAAAAAAACCAAATTGAAAATAGTGTCAACATTGACCTAAAAGAGTATTTTAAAAAATATTATATTGTTAATTGATATTCTATTCCTAAAAATAAAAGGATCAGAAAAGGTAATACAAAATATTATACATGTAATTAATTAACCGATTTATGTTATATTGGATGATTATAGTGTGTTTATTAACCATACAATATAAAAATTCCTAGAGACAAGGTAAAGGCCAAACAAATTAACTAAGAGTTAAATCTAGAAGATAAGGTTAATATAGTGACCCAAACATATCTAATACTTATTGTTTGAGTGGTTATATACCCATACCCTCCTTATCATAGACATAATTCATTTTGGAGAAATTATAAATCGATAATGATTTTATTATAAAATAATATTTCAATCTTTTTTTAAGGTTCCCCTCACCCCTCTTATAAAAGGGCACATTGACTTCTCAAAAATTCACACATTCAATGCCATATGGCTCAGCCAAAACCTACCCAAATATCCTCTCACATATCCTCCCTTCATCATAGAATCATTCAATTAGTTACAAGGCTGACCTATGGAGCACTTTTGATCAAATCAGAAGGATGAACTCGAAGAAGAGTTAAATATTTCATCACCTCTTTCAAAAATGTTTCATGTAACACTTCCTCTTTTGTTGTTGTTTCCATTCTAAAATAAAAACACTAGTATATTCAATATATAGTTATATTATTGTAAAAATAGTACAACCAAATTCATTAATTTATCCATCCTATGAATGACATGTCACCATACATGCGTGCATACGACTTACCGTCTCCACATCGTGGTGTAGTTTTTTTTTCAAACACCTCATCATTTGGATGGGTATAATAATGACTATAAATGATGAAAATTATAAATATAATATTATAATGATTCTGTATATATGATATTCTCTCAAATTATATATGATTTTAATATCAAAAGAATGATATTTTCCCTCGTGCGTACGTACGACTTATCGACTCCATGAACACGATGACATTCATTCCCTATCGTATCCATTCAAGACTAACTTTCATTTGATGATTTAAAAAATAAATTTAAAGACATGATATCATTATAGATATAAATAATATACAGCCCATGAACAAAAAATATGAATCACATAACAATGAATATAAAGGAAAACAAATCAGTTACCACCCGAAACAACGAAAATACTAAAATATTTTTAACAATGCAACAATAGAAGATCATATATGATATCATATTTATTTATATGGTTCTTTTATATTTTAATATCAATTATGTAACTATTATACAGATGTTTAACGTACCCTCGAACAAGGAAAAGTACAAATTAATGGCTAATTTCACAATCTCTTCATTATCCGAGGTTGTTTATTCATAATTACTTACTGTTACCTCTTTATCATCCACAACCACATTTCATAAAAATGAATTTCAAAATATTTGTACTATTTACCAGAAAATGTGTTAAATTAATTTATTCCCATATTTGGCTTTATTTTTTTTCTAAAGGAATCTTTCTGTCATTCTCCAAACAAGGTACATTATGACCTTTTCGTCAAAATTAATGTTAAGATTGTTTTTTAACTTATACGACGAGTTTGTATATTTTCCGTCATTATAACATTTTCTATGATTCCCTATCAAGCATATAAAAATATTTTCAAAATAAAAATTTTCTTTAATACTATGTGACTATTAAATTATTTTAAAATAGGATGATATATTTCTCTAAAAAAGTTATTGATTTCAACTTTGTCAACATCCTTTGATAGATTTTATGCTTTTTTGAAGTTGACATATTATGAAACAAAACATACATATTGTAATGAAGGTTTTGTGATATTTTTTACTGTGGATGTGTTATTTTCACACCATTCATGGTTTATGAATAATGTATTGACATTTTGAATGCTAGTTTTAATATGAATGTTTATGTTATGTTTAAAACATTTCATATGAGAAATGTATTGGACATAGTATGTGATGGGTGGAGCCAGCTATAACTCCTCGATGTATTGGTCGGTGTCATGAGACAAACTAGTGTCTTGGAACAAGGCCTTGTATAAATTTTATTTGTAGTTTTGGCACATGGCCTTGAATATGTGGTTATGATGTCTAGCATTCTGAATTCCTTAATTACAAAAGTGGCTATTGATATTGAATGTAATTATTCAACTAGTAGAATATCAATGTGAACAAGTAAATGGAATTATTTGATTTTATCTTTTCCATTTATGCAAATGTTCATGTTTAAAAGGCTTTTGTTTTAGTCTTATTCATTACCTAAAATGATTATTCTTATTTATTAATGTTTCCGCTATAATTTTTTTTCCTAACTGATCAACTGAGATCACCCATTTATATGTATTATTTTTCGCAGGATGTGAATAAGTATTTTATGACTAACCTATAGGGATAGTATAAAGGGATATGAGTGTGGACTATGGAAACCATGTTTTTGTAGTTTCTCATTTTATAATGTAATGTAAAACTTATTAATGTATCTATTATTTACAAGGCTACTAAACTTATCGGTATTTCAGGACATTATTTCCTTGTTTCATGCCAATGTTATTTAATAAATCACTGACTTAGGGTAACATGGGCTAGGGAATTACCATTGGTATCAGTGAAAGTTTAGTAAAAACCATGGAATCAAGATTTAGATAAACTATGATTGGAAAACATTTCCCTATGATAGACATTGATGATTTGTATAGAATAATTTCTTTGAAATTTTTTTAATGTAGAGATTTTGTGAGTTTTCCAAGAAATACATCCATGTTTGGATACAAGAAGGTAAAGGTGGCTCTGTACAGATATACCTAGGTGTAAAACATGAAAACAACGCATTGAGCTAGACTCTAATGGGAACTGGTGCATGACAATGGGCTTTTCTAGACTCTTTGTTACGACACTCGCATGGGTTATGGTAATGAAAATTCTAATTTTAATTACAAATAATTATGAAGGGTATATGAGTATATACATCCTCAAAGAAATTTTATTTTTATGATTATGGATTATATCCCTAAACTGTTTAGTGTTTTACAAGTTTGGAATTTTGTATTTCGATTCATAAACTAATCTAGTTTATTCCATAGTTTGGAAATAAAGCCTAGTGGAAGGAATGTAAACTGTATAAATGCATATACTCCATGTAGGTATTGGCCTCCTACTCATGATAATTATAGTGGAGCTGGTGATGCAACTGGTGCTGATTATAAAATCACCATACTTGGACAACTCACTCAGGTTTTGAATAATAACCTTACCCGTATTGATCCCCCTGATCTACAACGTGGAGGATCAATGTTAGATCGCTTCATGAGGAAACAACCACCAACATTCAATGGGAGTAAAAATACCTTAGATTGTGAGAAATGGATAAATTACTTAGGGAAAATATTCAACACCTTGGGTAGTAGTGAAAGAGAAAAAAATTTCATGGTAGTTTACCGCCTCACTGAGAATCTAATCAATGGTTGTCATTGATTCAAAACACAAAGGAAGATGATGAAGTATAAAATATAGAATGGAGGATGTTTAAAGATATTTTCATAGAAAAATACTTTCCACATAACCATCGGGTGGATATGTAAAGACAATTTCTATGTCGGAGGAAAAAGAGGATGAGAATTTCACTATGTATGAAGTTAAAATTTCAAGGTTATCAAGGTATGGAGCTCATAATATACATAACCAAAGAAGTAAGATTGACCATTTCATTGACTGGTTAAAACCATTTCTCCGTCGAGCATTATTCTCACAACCCATCTCATCATATGAAGATATTGTCTCATGTTCTATCTAGATAGAAAAGGAATTATCTATGTCTTATGAATTTAAAGAAAAGAAAGAGAATAAGAGATCTTCTAAACACTATAAAAATGGAAATAAATGGAAGAAAGGAAATGTGAAATTTCCATCCTGTAGTAAATGTTTTAAGAAACACCCCGGTACTTGTCTGAATGTAATGTGAGTCAGTTACATGTGTGGTGAAAAGGGCCACCAAACTCATGATTGCTATCAGAAGAAATAGTCTATAAATGTTGAATGCTACAATTGTAGAGAAAGGGGGTATTATGAATATGAATGACATAAATGCAAAGGAATCATAACTCAGAAAAGGCCAATGGATCATGGACAAGCTAATGCTATCAATACTGCCATGGTTGATGCTTCGAAAGATGAGGTGGTAGGTAATTTAATGGTTTCTTCAAGTTTATAAAATGCTTTATTTGATTCTTCATCATCACATTGTTTCATATCTTCCTAGTTTTCTATGAGTATTAGGTATTTCCAATTTTATTTAACAAGGGAGTTATCAGTCCAAACTCCTAAGAAAATTATCTTTGCATCAAAGTTTTGTGAATCAGTCCCCATCAGGCCATATAAACTTTCTTTGTATTCTAATCTCATTGTCTAACCCATGATTGAATTGGATATAATCCTTGGTATGGATTTTCATTCTAGCCATGATGCAAAAATATATTTTCAGAAGAAGGAGGTTTCTATTTTTGATGAATATGATAAATAACACCTTATCATTAGAGAAGAATTTTCACCATCTCACTCTTATATAGATCCACCCCCAATATCTCAAAAAAATTAAATTATTGTAGAGGGGGAGAATAAAATAACTATGGGTGAGGAAAATAATGTTCTAATAGAGGTTGCAGTTATTGTGAAAGATTATTTTGATGTATTTCCAGAGGATTTACCTCAACATCCTCTAGAATGTGAAATTGAGTATTCCATTTATTTAATTTCTAGTTTGAGGCCCATATCGAAAAACCCTTATAGAATGGACACTATGGAATTAGTGGAAATAATGAAACAGCTAGAGGAATTGAGTAATAATGGATTTATTCTCCATAGTGTTTCTCCATTAGGATCCCTTATCCATTTTGTTAAGATGAAATATTGATCTATGATGTTGTGCATTGACTAAACGGAGATAAATGATATAACAGAATAGAACAATTATCCCCTACCTCGCATTGATGATTTATTTAACCAACTTCATAGAACTAAATATTTTACAATGATTGAACTTCGATATAGATACCATCAGTTGTGCGTGACGAAGGAAGACATTCCGAAGACCGATTGTGGAACCAGGTACATGCATTACGAGTTTACAATAATGCCTTTTGGGATGACAAATGCACCCTCTGGGTTCATGGATGTAATGAATAGGTTTTTCAAGGAATATATTGATGACATTGCAGTGGTATTTATTGATGATATCTTGGTATATTCCAAATGCTATGAACATCTTGAAAATCAATTGCGCATTATCCAGAAGACTCTCTGAAGAAATGAATTATATGGGATGTTTGGAAAGTGTTAATTTTGTCTTCAAGAGATTTATTTTCAATGCCATATTTTCTCTAAGGATGTAAATATATTTTGTTCCTTTGAAGACCAAGGCAATCCATGAATTTCCAGCATCGATGAGTATAACTGAGGTACACAATTTTATTTGTTTATCATGTTATTATCGATGTTTCCTAGAGAATTTTATCCAATTGGATAACCCATTAACCAGTCACACACGTAAAGTGGTTAAACATTCTTGGTAAAAATATTGTGATAAATTTTTTGAAGAGTTGAAGAGAATATTATTCAATGATCATATATTGAATTGACCATCGGGGACTGATGGGTTTGTTGTTGATAGTGATGCTTCAAAGAAAGGACTTGGTTGTGTCCTTATACAGAATTAATGGGTTATTTCCTATTCATCATGACAGCTACAAATTCATGAAAAAAAATATCATGCTCATAATATTTAGTTATCATTTGTAATAATTTCATTGAGGATATGGAGACACTATCTATATGGTGAAAAATTTGAGATTTATACTGATCATAAAAGTTTGATGTATATTTTCTCACAAAATGAACTCAACATGAGGCAAAGGTGATGGCTTAAACTACTCAAGGATTATGAATTCAATATAAAATACCACCCAAGGAAGGAAAATATGGAGGTAAATGCATTGAGTAGAAAGGATAATGGAGTTTTGAACATGATGAGAGTTGAGAATGATTCTATATACATGAATCATGTAAAGATAGATATGGGAATAACCATGGAAGGTGAAACATCATTGTTTTTTCAAATGATTTCCAACCCATATTTACTAAAAATGATAAAATGTTATTAGGTTAATGATGACAAGTTTCAAAAAAAGATTAAAGCTATGAATAATGTGAGATTAAGTGAATTTTTATATGAAGATGGAATTTTTAAATTTGGGAAGAGACATTGTGTTCCCGATATACCTAATCTAAAAAGAGAATTGTTTGATGACGCTTATAGATTCAATATCTTTATAAACCTAGGGAGCGGAAAAATGTACAGATAATAGAAGGAACATTTTTTGTGGGACAACAAGAATAAAGAGATTTCTGATTTTGGGTAAAGATGTATGGTTTTTCAACAAGTGAAATCTGGAAGGCAACCGTCTGGAGGAGTCATGAAACCTCTTCCCATACCTGATTGGAAATGGGATAATATTATGATGGAATTTCTCATGGGACTACCAAAGAATCCTAGAAAGAACGATCCAATATGGGTCATTATTGATTATATTACAAATTCAACACATTTTCATGCTATTAGAGAAGATTTATCACTTGAACATTTTTAAAGACTATATATTAATGATGTTGTAAGACTAAATGGAGTACCCCAATAGATTGTTTCTGATCGGGATCCCTGTTTTACATCATGATTTCGGTAAAGTATTTAGAAATCCCAAGATATTGAACTTTTTTGAGAATTGCCTACCACCGACCAACTGATGGACAATCAAAATGGACTATTTAAACCATAAAAGACATGTTGAAATCTTTCTCATTTTACATTCAAGTTATTTGTGATCACTATTTAACTCTAGTATAATTTTCCAATAACAATAGCTTCCATTCTAGTATTCAGATGGAACAATATAAAGCATTATATAAAAAGAGACATCATACACCAACTTACATGATGATGATAGTGAAATAAAATTCATAGGCCTAGAACTTGTTGAGGGACTGATGGAAAAAATTGAAGGTAATCAAAACCCACATCAAAGCAGCTCAAAGTAGGCAGAAGGGCTATGCCGATAACAGAAAGAAGGATTTTGAATTTTAGTTAGAATATCACGTTTTCTTGAAGGTATCTCCATTTAAGGGTGTTATAAATTTTGGTATGAAGGGAAAATTGAGTCCCAGGTACATCGGACCTTTCTAAATTCTAGAACGAATTGAGGTTGTATCTTACCCTATTACAATGCCGCCAAGTCTCTCCAATGTTGATGATGAGATCCACGTATCACTTCTGAGAGAATACATGCCGGAGAAAACTCATATCTTTACCAATGAGGTATTTGAACATGAAACTAATCTATATTATAATGAAGAGCCTATCAAGGTTCTTGATACAAGAGAACATGTGATGTGAAAACGGAAAAATCATATGGTAAAAGTTTTACAGAGAAACCATAAAACAGAAGAGGCAATATGGGAACTTGAGGATCATATGATGAAGAACCACCTAAATATTTTTATCTAGTAATATTATAGAAATTTAGAGAATGAAAGTATTTGATGGAGTGTAGAATGTAATAAACCAATATTCTAAAGTATGTTTCCCTTTGAATAATTCAATAGCATGCGTTGTATGCAACTTCGAGATTCTAACAAATCACGACCAATCAAACTAGACGTTATGAATAGTAATACCCAATTTTTGATATTTTTCAATTTTATATTTCAATATTGACATCATTTTTGGGTTCAGAATATCTAAATTAGCTTATGGTAAATTTTAGGTATTTTTCTGAAAACATTCAATTTTTGATGAAGAATGAAAAATACAATATTTTATTTAAAAAAAATGATTTTAATAAAATTAATTTATAGTGATAAATTATAAAATTGAGTTCTTTTTAAGTATAATTAGATTATATTTTTAACATTTAATCCAATGTTCACAACTAGATGTAATTTCATATTTTAACTGGACATAAGAAAGTGTCAATCTTTTGATAGTTATTAATTCATAAAACCACTCTTTTTGTTTTGAAAACGGGAATTTATTTTAAATTAATTTATGCCACTTATGTTTTTTTAATTTATAAAAATGGAATATGTATTTTGAATCAGGAGGTCCAAGTTGTGTAAACAGGTAACTTTTATATTATATATTTTGAATAATTAATTCGTTAAATATTTTATTTAACATGGTTAAAGGGTTAATCCAGTAAATAACGGAAAAAATATTAGTATAATTATATTAAATTACCCTAAAACATGTCCTTACTCTATTTGATGAAACATTTCAGACCATGGAAATCATTGGGTTGATTTTGGGACCCCATGGAGATACTTTTAAGTGATAATGACACTATATTAATTAAGTTAATGTAAATACAAAAATGACATAAGCATATATATTTTAGTAAAACAATTTTTACATAAGGTTATATATTTTATATCTTCAAATTTAAATATTTATTATAATGATAAAAGGAGTTTCTATATAATTTTACTTTATTTAAAAAAATTAGATATTGAATAATTAAAATTATTTATTACACAATGATGATGAAATATTTTCCTTATTAATGAAAGAATCAAATAAATGCTATTATGGATGTTAAAATAAATATAACATGAATGTTGTGATGCCATCCTATAATTTTATAGGTTAATTTGACATGTTATTATTGATTAAATGAATTTTTTTCGATGTAATAATGTTGTTATGAATTCAACATAATCCAAATAGAAAATAGTGTCAATATTTACAAAAAAGTCTTTTTAAAAAAAAATTATATTATTAATTGATATTCTATTCCTAAAAATATAAGGCTCAAGAAATGGTCTAAAATAATATTATATATGAATTTAATGAACCTCTTGAGGTTTTCTTGGAAATCTATAGTATGTTTATTAACAATATAATATAAATTTACAAAGAGACGTGGTAATTGTAAAACAAATTAACATAGAGATAATCTAGAAGATAAGGAAAATATAATGACCCAAACCTATATAAAACCTATTTGTAGAGAAGTTTTGGACCCATACTAACCTTATCCTCTATATATTTTTTTTGTGCCATTATAAATGAAAAATTATTTTATTATAAAATAATATTTCAACTTATTCCTAAGGTGCCCCTCACCCCTCTTATAAAAGGGAACTTCCCCTTTTCACAAATTCAAACATTCCAAGAAATTTTTCTCGGCCAACCCCTGCCCAAATATCTTCTACACATTCCTTCCCTCATCCTAGAATCCATAATTTAGTCATAAATCAATTCTATGGATCCCTATTGATCAAATCAAAAGGACGATTCTAAAGAAGATGTAAATATTTTCATCACCTCTTTCAAGTTCTTTTATTCTTCCACACCATATTTCCATCTTTCATGGTTGTTTCCATTCTAAAAAACTCCATTATATTGTATATAATGTGATGTTAGTATAAAAATGTTACAAACATATTCTTTTTTTAATCCATCCTATGAATGACATGTCACTATACATGTGTACGTACTATTTGTCGTCTCAACATCATGGTGTAGTTTTTTATTCAAACAATTCATAATTTTGATGGGTATAATAATGAGTATAAATGATGAAAATAAAAAATATAACATGATAATTATTCTCTATATATGATATGACATCTAATTATATATGATTTTAATATGAAAAGAATGATATTGTCACTCGTGCATACGTACGACATATTGTCTCCATGAATGTGATGAGATTCATTCCCCATCGTATCCATTGAAGACTTATTCTCATTTGATGATTAATAATAATGTCTAAGAACTTGATATAATTCTGGATATAAATATGATACATCCCATCCATAAAAAATATGACTCATATAACCATCAATATAAAGGAAAACAAATCAGTTAACACCCGATACAACGATAATACTAAAATATTATTAACCAAGCAGTATTAGAAGATCATATATGATATCATATTTATGTATATGGGTTATGTATAATTAAATAAAAATGTTCTAACTATTATAAAAAATTTTAACATATCATCTACCAAGTAAAAATACAATGTAAGGGTTAATTTCACAAGTACTTCATTATCTGAGGATGATTATACATAATTATCTAATGTGGCCTCTTTATCATCCACATCCATGTTTCATAAAAATTATGGAAATAATGTTTTTTATCTTATATGGATGGTGCAGCTATTTTCGGTCATTATAACATTATCAAAGCCTCCCTAAAAATCTTATAAGAATATTTTAAAAATAAATTTTTTATTTATAATTATGTTACTATTAAATGATTTCAAAATAGAAAACAATATTTCACTAAAAAAAGATTTTATTTCATCTATGTAAACATCATTTGATAGATTACAAGCTTATTTGAAGTTTATTTATTATGATACAAAACTTATATATTATATTGAATTTACTTTGATATGTTTGACTATGGATGTGTTATTTTTACATGATCCATGGTTAAAGGATAAATTATTGACATTTTGTATTATAGTTTTAATAAGAATGATTATGTTATGTTTAAACATTTTCTTGTAAGGAATTAATTGGACTTATTATGTGATGGGTAGAGCCCACTATAGCTCCTAAATGCCACGGTAGGTCTCATGGGACAAGCTAGTGTCTTGGAATAAGGACTTGACATAATCTTATTTGTAGTCGTTTCACAAGGCCTTGACTATGTGGTTATGAAGTCTGGAATTATGTATTACATCATTATGAAAGTTTCTACTGATATTGCATTTGATTATTCGACTAGTAGAATATCCATGTGAATATGTAAATTAAATTATTTGAAATTATCTTTTCCATATTATGCTTATGTTCATGATTAAGAGGCTTTTTTAGTATTATACATTCCCTTAAATGTTTATGCATATTTATAAATGTTTCCACTATATTGTTATCCTTACTGAGCATCTGAGATCACCACATTCTATGTTTTATTTTTCCCATGATGCGAATAAATATTCTATGACTGACCTGCATGTATATTCTGAGGGGATATTAGTGTGGTCTATGGAAAAAAATTTGAAGTAGTTTTCCATTTTATAATGTACTGTAAAACTTATAAATTTATCTATTTTTTCAATGGATTGTAAATTGATCAGTCTTTCGGGACATGATATCTTTGTATCATGCCAATGTTATGTAATAATGCACTTAATCTAGATAAATGGGGTTAGGGTGTTACATATTTTTCCATATGTAGGATGATTAATTTAGCCTTACACATTCATCTCAAATAGTCAGCCAAGTGATTTTCATTTTCTAGATGGTAATGGATCATGAAATCATAATCATTGATTAATTCTAACCATCTCATATGTCTCAAGATTAATTCCTTCTGAGTCAATAGATACCTCAATATTTTGTTATCAGTATATATTTCACACTTTAGGCCATAAAATTGATGTCACCATATTTTTAAATAAAAAAAAACAGTATCTAATGCAAAATCATTTGTAGGGTACCATAACTCATGAGTTTTAAACAAACGTGGAGAATAATAAATCACCTGATAATTCTGCATGAGGATACTACCATTACCATTCAATGAATCATCACTATAGATAACAAATACAACAATTATAGACGGAGAGGCCAAAACTGGGTCATTCAACATTTTTTTTCAATTATTGATAAAAATTATCACATTATTTTTTTAATGGACTTAAATCGTTTTCAAGTAAACATAATCAGTGTGATATATACCTGGTTAATATTTTCAAAAAATCATCTGTAATATTATACCATACAATGAAAACTATGAATCCATGTTCTCTATTTGCGTATTGGTTAGTCTTCTAAAACATTTGTTTTAGTAGGATCAATAGTTAGTCCATTTTTTAAATAATATGACCATTTAATGAAATTTATTATAATAAAAAATCGCACATTCTAAATTTCCCGTAGAATTTCTTGTTCTTTGATTTTAAAGACATCCATTACAGTAATTTAATGTGTTTCATTACTTATGTAATATACCAAAATTCATTAATAATCACAACTCGAAACATATAAAATGACTCACGTAAAATTATATTCATAATTTCCTTGAATATAAAAGGTGCATTGATTAACTAAAAAGGCATAACTACAAATTCATAGTGGCGACATCTAGTATAACAAAAGTATTTAGAATGTCTTCTTCATTTATATTAAACTGATTGTTCCTGAACTCAAGTCAATCTTCAGAAAATATTGAGATCCCTATAGATGATCAACCAAATCAATGATTTTAGACAGAGGAAACTAATTATTAATAATGATAGTATTCAAAGCTTTATAATTAATGAAAATACTTATTGAACCATCATTATTTTTAACAAACATGACAAGTGAACCCCACACTGATATGTTAGGTCAAATTAAACCTTTATCTAACAACTCATGTAATTGTTTCATTAACTCAAATAGTTCAAATTGATCCATTCTATAAGGGGGTTTTGAAATTGGGTTTGCATTAGGAAAATATTAAACAGTAAATTTAACATCCCGATTAGGTATAACACTAGTATAATCATTATAAAAAACACCAAGATAATCATTTACTACTGGAACATCATTAATAATAATAATACTTTTTTGTTAAGCAAAATGTACACGGTAACATTTATTTCATTCATTCAATAATTTTTCATCATAATGATATTTTATCGTTGATAAAGCTTCATTCTTGTACACAAAAACAATTTATTCTTGAAAAGAAACTTCTTTAGCACTACAATCAATAATAGAATGGTAAATATAAAGACAACCATTCCCAAAATGACATCAAACACAACTATAGGCTAAAGAAGAACGTTTGTAGGTAAATTATCCCCAAAAAAAAGAAATTAATGATTCATATAATTTCATTTTTCCTCAACATTTCCCCCATGCATTTTTAGCATAAGTTCCTGATTCATATCTTGAGATGCAATTCCTAATTTACTTGAAAATTTCGTAGAAATGAAGTAATGTTTAGATCATAAATCAAAGAACTCATTGGAATAATATAAAAAATATACAAAGTACCTGATACCAATTCATTTGATGGTCCCAAATCAACCATAGTAGTAGAAAATGATTTTCCCCCACCATTAATATATGGATATCTATGGTTTCCACCATAGGAAATCATCTTTGGACACACATTGGCATAATGTAAAAACTGATTTCAACTAAATAATCATACCAATAACTTTTCATTTATGGATTAACTATATTCCTTATAGTTAGGAGTAATATGACCAGTCTTACCACACTAGAATCACATTTCATATTTTGAGACACATTCTCCAGGATTCATTTTACCACACTTCTCACAAGATGGGAAAATAATTTTCATACCTTTGGGCTTTGTTGATGAATTAATTCCATTCGTCTGCCAACTAGAATTATTTTTATTCATTCTCTCTTGGATCACCTGATAATAAGAAAACTCTATTTCTACCTTCTGAGAATATCTGAAAATATTCTCATAGATTTTGAATTCACGTGAGGCTCAATCAATTCAATATCATGGCTTCAGTCTTGAGTAAAATATATTAATGTTACTATCTTGATCTAAGATGAAATTTGTATCATACATTTCTAGTAAAATTAATTTTTTTAGTAAGAATCCATAATTCATCCTCCTTATTTAATTCCAAGAATGTTTTTTCCATCTTAAGTCGATCCTCCTTTGCAAAATATTTTCCATGAATCATACATTTGAATTCCTCCCAAAAAAGAGCATCCACCTCTTCACTATCCTTGATATTATTAACCATCGACCACCACTGATCTGCTTCTCCTTAAATATGTTAAATTACATGAGTAAAAATTTTATTTTCTATATATCCCATGACATCAAAAATCCATTGCAATGATTTGATCCTCCTTTCATCACGAATAGGGTGATATAATGATTTGAATGATAGGGGATATAGCCTCATGAAATGATTCACAAAATACATGTTCATCCAGGGTTGATCTCGCTGATCTCATGCATTAATACCACCAACATTTATATCCTAATTCAACTGTACCATCACTACAAAAAACGATTCAGTTCTAATTACAATTATATCGGGATGCTTATTTGGATGGTTATTCATCGATGTGTGTCTTCTTTTAACTTCTACATTATTTCTTCTAATGATAAAAATTATGAACTAACACATCTTAAGGAAAGAAATATGTTAATATTCAAATTATTTATAGTTTCTAGTTCACAATAATGTCAAAGTCTTTTATTTATATTCTATTAAATAAATCATAACTCCTAATGTTATGAAAACTGACCTCTGATCCCAACGATAAGGTCACGAACTTAAAAATTAATTACTCTTGAATTAAGCAAATATTTCACATTGAGTATATATTCAGGTTTAGAGATTTCAAGTAATAGGTCATAAATTATACATAACAAATTTTATATCACATGCAAAAATTTCTACTTTTAATCAATTTTTTTCATAAAATAAAAACCCTAAAAAAAGAAACATGTTTAGTTACATGTTTTAAAAAGTGTGACATTTCCATGATCCCATCCTTGACCCAATTCCAACTTAAGTAGTGTGAACAACTTTTTAATAACATGACTGTTAATAAAAATCTCTTCTAGGGATATATAAATAATGAAAACTATTAGATATTCAAAACAACATGTAATCCATGAATACATTATCATTAGAAATACTTCTAACCGTTATGAAGTATTAAATACTATTCACTGAATAAATGCTCATTTAATACCCTTTTTCATCCAAAATTTTACCATAAAACCCAAATAAAGCACACATAACATTTAGAAGGAAATCATGTGACACGATCATACTGAAACGGAGTAACATTAAGATTGACTTTCAGAAATCATTCTTACTAATGGAATATCAATACATCCGACATCCATAACCAATGAATTGAAGGTTATAACAAAACCTCTATTCCATGGTTTATCATGGAAACACCCTTCATTTGGTCTATCACATAACTATCTTTTAAGTATCCAAGTACCATTATATGATCAAGGAATATTGATAATATCAAAATTTTAATGATAAAATGACATTTGCATTCACAAGAAGTAGATTTTATATATTGAAATAGTAAATCCAATATAAATACCAATTTCATTACAGAAATACATATAAATGGTATATGGTATTTTTTTCCTTTTAAAAACATCTCATCTTGTTAGGGAATAAAAATATCAAATATTTCTCGTAGAAGTTGAATGATCATTGTCAATGCATCCGTTAAAAAAATATTCCCATTTTTGTTTAGTTTAACATTATCTTAAACATGTTTTCCATTAAATAAAATTTAATTTAAATGGTGTTTATATACCATTTAAAACCAAGTCGTGTATAAATCAAAATATGCCTCAGTGAAATGATATTAAGACAATGTCCCTTACCTCAAGTCCGACTTGACCCATTCGTTCTTAAATTTATGGAATAATAAACTCATGTTAATTTATAAATGGTTCTGAATAATTTTAAATTCTATTATTCCTTTTATATAACTTATTTCCTTCCTATAATAATTAGTTAATTATTTGAGTTCATATCAGATATTTTGTCGATATTCAGAACTTGAGTAAAAAATGAAATTATAATAATTAAAGATTTCCCACGTGGTCGAAATTAAATTATCTAAAAAAATTTATTCTTAATTTAGATATAATATTGATCAAATATATCCAGTATATATGTATTTTTAATATTCCATAAAATTTTGATATATTAAATTAAATTCATTGTTCATTGAGATGGTAACCTATTGGTACGCATGAAAAATATTTTCATTTAAATTTCATATTTGAAATAATGAATACTTATTGATACATAGGGATATAATAATTTAATTATAATATATATGTTATATATGTATATATGTTCATTAATTAATACATTTATGCATTCTATGTATTGCATGGAAAATTCATATAACTTTGAAGGGGTGATAGTCTGCACTTCCTCAAATGAAATTATCATATTTATACAACATGAAAAATGTAATGTTCTAAATGAGAATTACTAAAGATTAGAGATAAAATAAATATAATAAATATAATATATAATTACAATGTCATCATAATGGCCACCATGAGAGGTGGTTTGGGAAATTGAACAATCATCATTTCTTCAGACAACAGTCCTCCGTACAGAGAAACAATATAGCCATAACCATTATATGGTGTTGTGAGTATGTTATGTTATAATCATTGTCATAACAACAACCTAATTTATTTAGTACACTATTTTAGTTATAAAAATAATTAAATGATGATAATTTTGTTGTTTGGATAAAAAAATAAAATAATGAATTTTGAGTGAAGAAATCACCTCATATCAGATAACATCATATATTTTAAGCTAAAAGTCCAAATTTGATTTACTTATTCCAAATGTATCGATTCTATGGGGATGGGAGGGATGTAGAGATATTATTTGTGAAGTGGTTTGTTGATCCATTGGGTAATGTGAGGTGTGAGTATGGGTTATAGGTGATGTCCATTTATAAGAGGGAGGAGAGGATCTTTAGGAAGGTTTGAAGGTATAGTTTTATAATAAAATTATATTCAGTTTCAAATTTTCAACAAATAGAATTGGATAGTTTTTGGATATTTTATAATCTTTATCATTTTTATTTAACCCTTTTCAACTCTTACTAGTTTATCAAGAATTTATCACATTGAAAATCAATATAGTTAGTGAAACCAGTAAAATATCCTAATAAATAATAATTAATAATATTTTACTGATTATAACCATTTTCACTAATAGAATATTTTTTGGGATGTTTATAATATCAAATAAAATATTTTATAATTCAAAATATGAATTTTATCAAATTTGATAATATTCATATCATGACATTTATAAAAATCCAAAACAACTAGATTTATTCAAAGAAACATCATCAATAAAACGATAAAATTTATATATATTCTATATAATTCCTGGATGAAATCAAAATTATATAATTACATTTCTTTTATAATTTATAATATCATTTATATGAATCTGTTATTAATGGAGCAATTACTGAATCATCATTGGGTCAAAATTAAATTTATTTAGTCAATCTATAAAAAATATAAATAAAAAACCAAGAGGTATGAAATATTTTAATCATTCTATTGACTAGTTATAGTGGAAGATATAACAAATATAACCTCATATATAATTTTTTTACCAAAAGATACATGTTTGGGTTATATTTTTTTTAACATTAAATTAAAAGTAATTAAATATATTTTTCACACACAAGTTGCACTATGTGGTCCTTAAAACGACCCATGGATGACCATAGGCGAATATATCTCAACCAATTTTAATAGGACACGTTTTAGGTTAAAATAGTGTTATTATAATATTATTTGTTACCGTTATTTACCATATTTACCCTTTAACCAAGGTAAATAAAATATTTACTAATGTTACTATTCATAATTTCAAAAAATAAATGTTTCTTATTTTAAAAATATTGACCTCATGATTCTTAATATGGAATCTCTTTTTTTTTAATTCAGAACAATGAATTCTCAGAAAAAATTTTAAATTTAATTAATGTCGTCAAAACCAAAAATTGTGTTTTTAAGAAATAATAATTCTCCAAAGATTGATATCTGTTAATGTCAAATTTAAAAGTGAAATAACTTCAAATTACCAACATTGGATTATATGGTAAAATCATTATCTAATTAAACATTAAAAAAATAAAATTCTAATCTAACCATATAAATAAATCATATAAAAATACATTTTTGACATACAATGCAGTATTTTTCAGTATTCAATCAAAATGAACTTTAATAGAAAAATACCATAAATATATCCAAATGTAAAATAAGAAGTCATGATTATAGGACATAATTTCATTTTATCAAATTTATCATATAAAAGTGTCAAAAATTATATATAAATAGATTTCACCATCAACAGGCGGGGAAAATTCCTTTTAAAAATATTATAGTATTTATGCTTATAATTGGATTCATTCTCATTTTATGACTCTAAATTTTATTGAATAAATGAATAATCATATAATATAAATGTTTGATCATAATATTGTCAATTCATTTCATTCTTTCCAATACAATAGGTAGGAATTAACTAAAATTTAAAATAATAATATTATGTTATTGTTTTTCAGTATGACTGAGCATGGTGTGCAACATGAGATTTCAGAGAAACCCATTATTGTGTTTCATGATTTCCATAAATCATAAAATATCTTTTAATGTAAAATAAATATCTTATTCATAAGTATTAATATAAAATCGAAATCATTATTCTATAAATACTTGGTTTGTTACAGTAATAGAAAAGGGAAACATTGTATTATTTTAAATTTTAGTACTCAATCCAGAAAATGAAAACAAAAGTGAGGTAACAACATCAAACATTGAATAAGAAATAATTCTTCATCACCTAAAATTGATCTAACACATGCAGTCATCTACATCGATGGAACATCAACCTCACTAGATCTTGGGTCTGTTAGATCATTTTTTTAGTTGGACTGAAATGGGAAGATAATTATCTACCTTTCTCCTGATTTTTTACATCATCATTAAAAATACTCAGTATCCCCTCATCCACCTAACGTGGCCCTCCTAAGATTCTATTTATAAAAAATCTTTTAGTGTCACAATTTAAAATATGTTAAACTCAAAAACAATTATTCAGGACTCAATCACTCAAATTATTGTTTCCAAATCACATCATCATTTCTTGGGTTTCTATCATTTTAGTTTATCATGGCTCATAAAATAATATAGTACCAAACATCATCTAATCCCATATCCTCATATCGATATTTTTTTGTTCCAAATCATCACCACCACCATCATGCTCTTTCAATGTAGAACACATTTATATAACCGAGTGAATAAATGTATTCTTATGTTAATGAAAATTTCCTTATATTCAGTGTGGTGATACACTTTCAATCATGGAGAAACATTTAGATAAAATTAGGACTGCAAAATTTCAAAGGAAAACATGGTCAAGATTCATCCTAAAAGTGGATAGATATTGTAAATGTCATCTATGGGAATTATATTATGAGAAGATAATTTTCATATGGGAATTATTATTTAATTATCATATATAAGGATATTATAAATAGAAATTTATTTTATCTGATTGATGATAATATATCTTATGGGGAGTGGGGAAATGATTTATTTAGTGCTGACTTAATAATTACATGAATATAAAGAATAATTTCTATCACGATTCACCGTTCTCTTTTTAAACACTATCAAATTACCATTCAGATAAATTATCCTATAAAAATGATAAAAAACAATGAATTATTCTCGTTAGTCCAAAAAAATGAATCTGAATCAAATTAATTATGATTTTGAAAATATCAAGAAAGTTATTCACAAATATTAATCCATAGTATTTAATAAAATTCATGAATTCTGAAAATTAAAAACTCACCTCCATATATATATAAAAGTGACACATTATAAATTATCAGAGGTTATTCAAAAAATAATATTTTTAGAATCACCAAAGGAACATAATAATGTAAATTTCCATCAATGAAACACAAAAACATCAATGAAAAATTAAAATAATAAAAATTTCAAAAATTCAACTAAAAAACAATTTCTGGAGGATAAAAAATTAATCCTTATAACCTAAAATATTTATGCAAAAAAATTTACGAAAAACAATCCCATTAGAAAATATTTACACAGTTCACCACAAAATAATATGAGTCAAATATCAATTTATTAAGAACCTTCAAGATATACTAGTATAATTTTTTTTATAATACATAAAAAAAATAATTAAATAGAGCCTAAATGCATGGATTATATAACCATGATTCACTCATGTAGATACAACTATGTGTTATACCGAACCATGCACTCAGGTTAATCATTTTGTAAAAAAATCTGGGATATCACAAAGTGTAACCATTTTAAATTCCATTATCATCCCCTAAAATAAAATAAATACATAAAATAAATATTATAAAACAAAAAAAATATTTTAAATAATTTGTGAGTAAACAAATATACTTGAAAAAAGGCTCAAAACTAGAACTCACTCTCCAACATACCATGGTAACTTGATGCACTAAAAAAGTGCATGTAGGTGTATCCTGCCTGAATGTCCCGAAGGCCTTGATTTTTTATTGATTTTTGATAACCCCCCTTTCAAGGGATGCAGGGGAACCCTTACATGGTCCGTCGGATCAGAGATTACTTGGCCCGTAGACTTAGGAGATTACATGACCCGAAGGAATTAGGGAATTCAACCAGACAATCTACATGGAATTTCCCCTCCCCAACATCTGCATCCTAATAGTAGCTCTCCACCATTGCATGACCGTCTGGCTAGGCTTATCGTGCAAGCACAGGCTGGTACCGATGGCACAACCATACCCTCTCATTATGAAAATCCATGTCTCTCTGCTCTAGTTAGTGCACCAGGTCTGAATCCTCTTCTAGGGCCGCTCCTTTTTTCCATTAAAAAAATATTATATGTAATATAAATATTAAAAAAATCATTCATCTTTAGTCTATAAACAATACATCCACGCCAAATCAAACAAACATGTTTTAAAAAACATTACAACAAAAAAAGTCAAAAAAATAAAAAGAAATATAACAAGTTCAAAATAAAACATAATACAAAATTATATTTATGAGACATCAGTGGATCATTTTTAAAAAAAAAATCATAAAAATAATAACACTAATCTCTATATTATTGCATGAGTGTTCATGCATCATCAGAATGATCATTTCTCTGAGGAACGAAAATCATATATATGATCTAAATATTTAACTCAGATATACAGATAGGTTGGATTATAAATAACAGAACTCATGAAAAAATAAACCACATACCTATAATTCAATTTAAATTAATCATTAATTTTATCACTATTTGAAATTACAGTTTCAAAATATAGTTTTTATGATATCAGTTTTAAAAATGAATAATAGTTCATTGACCATTTCCATTTAATATAAATAAATTTTAACTGAACCATTGTCATATTTTTGATTAGAGGGTCCATAAAATTTAGAAATGAAAATATTCCCTCCTAAATAATTCTTTTCAATGATTTTTATAGGAAATGACTATACGGTTGAGTGAAAATATTCATTCCCATAAAATATTAATTCAATAGTATCATTTAAACAAAATATTTAAAATTGGATAAGAAGAAGTTGAAAAATTAATTATAGTAGCTGAATTAAATCATGTTTAGTGGGAAACAATACAGTTTCTTCCATCAAAGTTATAAAAGAATGGTATCCAATTAAACAACAATGTATAAATGATTAAAGATATAATGAGGTGATGAGGGGAATGCCTAAAATAAACTAAACTTGTTTCATATTATTGGTGTATATGACACAATCTTATACCCCTAACTATTGGTTTTATAAAAAAAACCTAACATAGGGGGACTATCTATATAGAGATTCTATTTTAGAGTTTTAATTATAATAAAAAATACAAATATCTACTCTCAATTCCCATAATGTGTGAAAATTGGGGTGATTGTTAAAAAATATCAATGAATGATATTAAAATAAATTCATAAGATATTATATGAACCAACAATCATAAACATGACTCACTAAAAATAACCTTTCTTATGAATATCCCTTTACATTCAAATTTATCATTTTAAAAAATGTGTCAAATTTTCAGTACAATTTCATCAATTTGTGAACAAACAATACTTTTTGATTATTCGGAGTTTATTTCCCACAATGAATTTTTTTGAGGTTCTAGTCATTATATTCATCCATTTTTCATAAATAAATCTAAAATGTAGTTTTTAAAGAGACATGATAACGCTTTGATTTACAAATAATCACATATAAATCCTTCATGAATCTAATAAACCATCTAAAATCTTGAAAATTCATCTATAAATGATATTTGGGAAATTTATCGAATATTTTTAGGGAAAGACCAAGACAAACATATATTATGGATTTAAAATAATGGATAAAACCCATTCACATTAAATTTAAATTATAATAAAACATTTATTTTTTCAAAAATAATAATAATAATTTATAATTCACTAAAATAACTAAAACATTCAGTTTAAAAAAACATTTTGGCTCGATTAATAAATGATTAATAAAAGGGTTTTCCTTTATCAATCACATCACTTCCTCAAATGAGGTGTTAACCCCACCATTTTTGGAATGAATAATATTCAATGAAACAAGGGGAACCAAAAAATAAAAAACCTAATTCCAAAAATGATTGGAACTAATACATAGGTTTCTATAACCCCTATAGGATAATAATATTAAGTAATATGAAAGATTAAATTACATTATGAGTTGATAAATAGATATTAATAGGATAAATTAGTATTAAATATTTACTAATGCACATGGTGTTCACCAAAGTAGGTTAAAAATAGAAGAGAGTGTGAGATAGTGTTGAGAGAATCATGTTGGACATTATAGGGGAATTTTGGTATTTCTAATTGACTAGGAGGATTAAAATACGGTCTTATGGGCTCCTTGATGAGGGAACACCTCATCTCATTGCATATGGGATTCCCACATTCACCATGCGAAACTATAAAACATAGTTATCCCAATGAAAACATGAAACAATAGTTATTTCCACAACCATTTCATATTCCTTATAAATTCTGATTTCGTTTTTAGGAAAATACATGATCCAGGATCATATGATCATTAATGAGTAAAATTCCAACCAACTTAGGGCTAGTGGAAAATATGGTGGACAAATTGTATAGGCCTCAAGAACAATTGAATGTTCACTCCCCATTTTAATCACCTGGTGTCTTATAAATTCTCCATGTCCTACAGACTGTCCTACTGAGGAATGGTGGTTCTAGTGGTAGGGATGAATCTACCAATAAAACTCAATAAACCCGAGATATTTAATCCATTAAACATATAATATGATCAAAAGTAGTTAAAAAAGTTAAAAATAATCATGAAAAATGGCTTTTTTTTACATAATTAATGGTTATAATCTAAATAATTATTTATAGAAATATTATCTCATAATATCATGGAGTTTCCTTCTTATTTTTATCATGTTATGGTTCTATATCTCTTAGAACTCAAATCATCAAATGGTTCAATATTAACATTTGAGATTAAATAATTTTTCTATGATATCATGACCATTGAATACTGTTGATCCCGAATACTATTACTATTCACCAAAATATACCCCATAATATATTTTATTTTATTATTAAAGCATTTAGATTGTCTATGATTTAATAGATTTTACGATGTTCTAAAGCTTAGTTTTTTATTCCTTTAATATTGATTACTCCACTCAAACATTTATGAGATCCATGATAAAAAAATGGGTTTATTTTAAATTGGTACATAATATATCCTTATCACTTCATTTCTTATATATATTATCATGTTGGTTGTTAAAAATTAAATCATTTAGAAATGATGGTTTTTTGACTTTGAATGTTGGTCCTTCATATCCCAAATAACATTATTACCATTTATGGTATTGTAAAGACCTATAATTAAATCAATGGTTATGATATCTCATTTAACATAAGTATTTATAATAGTTACATTATCTAGTTGGACATCAAACAATCCACATTATATTAATGATTCACCAAGAACCCTAATGTATATATTAAAATATTATTCTTCATGTTATAGCACCAGATGATTTCCAATAAATCATTATATATCCTTGTACTTCATCGTTGAATATATAATAATGAACTACTTTAGTTAGGGAATATATCCTCTTTTATATTTGGAATGAATGAAAAAAATATTAATTTTATGAAAATTATAACATTTTCTTGTTTAGTAGTTTAATATAAAATATTTATTACAATATTTTATAGCTCTATATCATCTTTCCATGCTTCCATTATCTTTATATTGATATATATTTTCACTGTAATTTAAGAAAGGTATGGATTCATCCCATCCCATATGATATTTATTCGCATCAATTAAATAACCATAAATATTATATTGTTATCAATATTTATCTTGAATTTGGTTTCTTTTATAATTTTTAGTAATAAAATATACCATATTGTTCACCATTCTAAAGTGGTATTGTATTGAGATATCATAATCAATGTCCATCTATGACCCTACACATTAGTTTATGTTCAAATATGTCATAGGGAATATATAAATTATTATTTTTAAACAGGTATATATATCATACCACAACTACAGTAACAATTTCTCTAGATAATTAATGAAAATATACCACAATATTGTCTCGAACATATATGTAGAAATATTTATAATACAAATATATATTATCTAAATAATACACTATGAATGTTTTCAGTTTGTAAAATTGAAAACCAATGATAAATTGACAAAACAATTCAATTGTATTTATTATAAATTATTCATTAATATATTTCAATTTAATTATATGTGTATTGACCCTCTAATTCCTAATATCCATGATGTTTCGATCAAATGTTTTATACATGGAAACATAACACCACTAAAATCTATCATGGTCAGTGGAATTGGAAATTATGATAAATTACTGAAAAATCATGGATAAAGTCGTTATAATATAATAATTATATTGGACTTCATTATAGATGTAATGTACTAATATTTTTCAATTGAAATTATATCTAATGGATACTAATATATACACTACTTCATTAATAAAAATCCTAAAATGAATGATTTCCTAATATGTTAATAATTTTTATATTCAATATATATATTCATCATGATTGTAGTTTTTAGAAAAACTCAAATGTTCTTAAATTTGATCCTTTAAATATTAATATATAAAACTATCATTTATAAATATAACTACATATTCATTAAATTAATTCCTAAATATTATACTTTTTTAATTCATTATGACTTTTGGGGATTTTTTACATCTAAAATGCAACACCTTGAGTTCAATGTGATATTTTATGTTTTTAAATTTTTTTATATTTTATATTTCAGTATTAGTTGATTATACCTCAATCCATGGAAAACATTTGAGATGTAATAATCCATTATATATTAATCAATCATTTACTTAATAATGTGTACATGAATCATTTATTTATTTTTTTCATTTTAGATAATTATCATAAATTTGATGTTTCTTTGATTTATATTTCACATTAAAAACGTGTTTAAAAGAACCCAACGGTGATTTTATTGGGTTTATGAAACCCATATAAAAATTAAATTTTAATAAAATATTCATATATTTATTTTTATTAGGTTATATTCTCTGATGAATATTCAATAATATAATTTCAAAATGTACGAGTTTAACTGAAAACACAACCACTTATCATCTAGAATAGACATGAATGTTTTTTTTCAAATAAAATGACATGTTATTATAAAATTCATATATCATTAATTTTATGTTTCTCTATATCCAATATATCTAAAAACCATCATTATAAAATATTGTGATCCATATTATTTAATGATTTTCCATACTATTTTCATAACCATAAATTCATTGATATATGATCATAGTATGATTTTCCATTTGATATGATAATTATCTATAAATAAATTTTATTTGTTATCTCAGAAGATATATCAAATCCGTTTCAAACATGGAATAAAATTCTTCATATGGAAGAATGGATATATTTATGAGAACTGTATTCTAAAAAATACAACCAACGAAGAGTATCCTACCAGGGACACAATCAACATTCCATTGAGGTTCCTGATGGTAACTCAATATGAAATCATTGAGGTGTTTATTCACTTATCATTGAAAACATTAAATATATAACAATTATTATAGAACAATAATAATATAATATTTTCATAATTTATGATTTTATAATATGTGTAAATTTTAGAAAACTATTTTTATAGTCCACATTGGTTATATTATGTGATTATGTTTCCACTTTCTATATTATGTTGACATAATTTATATAAATTTTACATAATTCTATTTATATTTTTGTATTAGTTTAAAAGATAATAGATTTCCAAAAAATTAAAATATTAATGTCTGGGTAGTGAACTATGATTAATTTCTTATTCTACATCGTATTAATGGGACCCTTATTTTATATTTGATAATATTTTTCATGATGACCTTATATTCGGCACATGAATAATATTCATTAACTTTATTATAATTTACATAGTATTTCTTCCATATTTATTTAATATGTGAAAATAAATCATTTTAGGTAATGTGATTTTTCATTTGAGATTCCACGAAACTCTATTATTGTCACACTAATATTTTCAATTACATTCATTATTTAAAATCCACTTTTGGTTGTTAGAATTATCTTGGAATCTGGCTATTCTAGGATTGAAATTTTTGGTGCCACCACTGTTATTGATCTAGAACGTTTGTCTTGGATTTTTTGAATGGTAAAGTTCCTCCTTATTTGAAAAATGGTTGTGGTGAAGATGTGGTGTTTTGGAGTTTGATTATTTTCAGTCATAGTGGCACCACTTTGGGGGTATGTTGTTGAAGTGTTTTGTACCCATGAGTTGGATGGGTCTTTGAGTGAAAATAGTTCTTTTTTTGGGAAATTTTCTCCCCTATAATTGGATTATATTTCCCCCATGGGTACCCCATGGATCCCCCTGAATTTATGGGATAATTGAATGTTTTTTGTTGGCAAGAACATGCCACACTGTGTTGCTACATGGTATACTAAATTGTGCATCCCAAGTGTGCAATGGTGACTATTTCATTACAAATATTTTTGTTATTCCATTATTTCCCATACGATATAATACCAAATCCGCCCATTTCTTCCCCATTTTGTGACCTACCTCCATGGACAACCTCTATTATCTTTCACCCAAACTTGGATAATATTTTTGAAAGGTTATTTGGTATTTGAAACATCAAAATCATGAAGGTATACTTTAGCTCTTTGATTTATTCCCGTTACTTATGGTTTCATTCTTTTATTCTTCAGTTCTATAGCGACTATAATAAATGGTCCGTAGATAGGTTTTATCCAAGAGTATTTTTGGTTAAACCATGTGGGGTAGGGATCAATTTATCTTCCTTATGGGGCGGTGGTGTTGATGTTGATGTTTCACACCAAGACATGATATTTCAACACATTTTGTAGGTAATTCATGATTAAACATGTTTATTTTGATATAATTCTTTATTTAATTATTTTCAATGTTTCTTATATGTTTTCTATTGTGTGACAACCATTTTTAATGGATTATGTTAAGTGGATAATTTTATAGATGCACTTTTGCTTCAAATTGGGTGTTTCCCATGTTTAACTCTTTTCCATATGTGTGGGATTATTTAATAACATATGAATGTAGTATATTATATGTTTTTTAGGCTGAAAATTCTGATTTTTTATGGTATTGGTGTGCTTTTGGGTTTAATTTAGGGGTTTTGAATGGGTTCCAGGTGAAAAACCTCGCCATGCTTATTGAATGTATTCTATGAAAATTTTAAATGGTTTAATGTATTACAAAATATGTGAAATGAATGATTATGTACTATTTTGGAGGGAGTATGTTCTAAAAATAAGTATTTCAAAGATAAATTGGTCAGTTGTGTGGTCATACATTTTTATAATGTTTTGTAATTTGTCGAGGTGTTTTATTAAATTGTGAAGTTGGTGAGAAACATGTTTTTTTTCTCTTTCGTTTGAGTATGATGATAAAATGAATTTGATGATAAAAAATATAATTATGTGGCATATGCATGAGGGATGTTTTGTGATGTGAATCATCTTGTTAATTTTTTTATAAAAAAGTTTCCAGGATTAACTAATGTGTGAAAATGTTGTGAATGTGTGGTGGGTTATTTTGATGTGATTATGATTTCAAAAATGAATTTGAATGAAAAAGAAGATTATGTGCCTTGTGTTATATTCATGTAAGTTTTATGATGAATGTGTGATGTGTAAGTGGTATTTTAATTTGTAAATTAAATTTTATTGCTTTTTGAACATGTTTGAGAATAAGTGGGAAACCCTGGTATCGAGGTGGGTGGATGTGTACTAGTATGCTAGAGATCCTGTGGGGTTTGGCCCCAATTTCACATAGAAAGTTTGAAGATGACACAATTATGTAAACATTTATGATGATGAACATGATGGACCACTAGGTTATGTGTATTATCTCTACTAGTGGCTCGTGTGCATGAGAACATATATTGTGATTGTTACTTTTAAAGAGATACGAGTTACCTACGACCCACAATGATCCATTGCCTAGGGTTTTTTTCTATCACTTTTTCTCATTGGATATTCTATGCATACCATCGGTATATGTTATGGTTTTCTAGAAAATTCAGTAGCTTTGAAATTATTTTTAAATGTAATGATTCAATAATATAACCCACTTAAAAACTGATTTTATTAAAAGTTGCATCATTTAGAAATTTTTGTTAGCATTTTGTTTTATGAAAATATTCAATAATTTAGTAGTTGAATGCTTATCAAATGGAATTCTTTAGTGGAGTAATTCTATGTGGCAATGGATGACACCCTAGTAACAACTATGGTTGTATGTAGATTTTTTTATTTTTTAGCAGTATGTTTGTGTATAACTTTCATGCCAAATGGTTGGCGTTTTTACCATTACTTCATGGTGCAGTATTGGAAGGCATTAGGGGGTGCCTCAATCCATGAAAAGGTTTTTGGACTTTCCATTTTTATTTCATCATTTTTTATAATAAATATTTATTGTTTTAATTTGTGTAATTCAATTCTAGTATTTTGTAAAATATTTTTTTGTTTGAAAAATCCATATTCATTTTGTTGGATCCGTTAGTTGTTTTAGGGTTATAAACTCAGGTAAATCTTTCACAAAATTCATTTTATGGTAACCTGTCACTTGTTGTAGCCTGTGGGGATCTGGAACACCCATCATGCCTTGTCACGAGCCTGGTTTGGTGATGTTTTTTATGGTGACCAGATTCAGTTTTGACAAAATGGTATCAATGGTGGTTCAGGATAACACTTTGGGTAATGTAAATTGAAGAACATTATGGATAGTTTGGATATAGGATATTCGAGAATTGATATTCTGGTTGTGGGTAGTGTTCCTATCTAGCGCACATCAAGATAGTATTCCAATTTCTAGAGAAAGTCAAGATTCATCAAAATCCTTTGGTATTCATGGGTTGATGATGATTTGGGGAAATGAAAAGGGAGTTGCACTATTGGACTTCGTGAGATCACAATGGTTGGAAATCCATTTAGAGTTGTGGATATTTCCCTAGAACACTATATGTGATAATGACGTGATTGGCGTATGAATACCAACCATATACATAAGTCACCAACATAAATTAGCTTCCACTTAAATTTTCTTGTGTCCTTTAGTTTTGAAATCATGGACATATGGTTTTAATGAAAACATGATTTGATATTAAGAACCATAAAGTATTTGATAAATTATTTTCTAATAAATATGGAATTATTTAATTTATGAAATGGTTGAATTGAATTTTTATAATTGAATTGAAATGGAAAATATTGTGTTCACACCTTTTTTGAAAGTAAGAACTATGTTAAAGTTGATTTCCAAAATGGGCTTCCAATATAATTCTCTAAACTATTTAAAGGAGTTTTAATAGTATTATATGTTTTGAAATTCATGTTAATGGCATTAAATTTAGTTTTCATTGGAATTATTGTTCCCTTTTGAAATGTTTGATATTATATAAATTTGTGTTTATATTTCTTGGTTTCCGGTCTTGAGAAAAAGGATGTATTGTTTGAATTTTTTTCTAAAAAGTGGAATGATATTTTGGTTTAACCATTTCTGTTTTCATCAGAGACCACATGCATGGGGTTATATGGGATGATGTATTATTAATGTTGTGACTGGATGCGTATCGGGGTGTATATGAGGATGGTTCTCTATGTGGAAAATAAACATGCATGTGTGAGGCCCATTGTGTGTCGTTGGTGGATACGATAACATCCAAATGATTTATCTTAAAATTATTTATTTTAATCGAAACCATGATTTCATGATGACTATTTTTTTATTTTATATATTATATGATATTGTAAATTTTTTTCTAATGGGTTTTTTTTTGACTCCAAGATCCACTCTTTTTTGAACGATATTTTGTGTTTTTGAAAGGATGGTAAGTTGGGTTGAATGGGTTGTTAGTGTTCTCCATATGAAAAATGTTTTCGGATACTTTTCTAGTGGTTCCCCTTGTGTGTCTGGATCTGGATTGGGATAATTTGTGACTAAGGGGCCATCATGGTTGGATCCTTGGGATATCTCATTGGATAAGGTATGCTCCCATTAAGGGATAGTGCAAAACTGAAGTGAATCCTAGTTTGTTTCGCCATTGGATGATCTTACAGCTGATCAATATATTAATAATTTTTACTACCATTGTAGAATGAGTCTACAAAACTTCAATTCATGGTTTTTTGGATCCTCGTGTAGAGGGGGAGTGGTCATGGAAGGTTGAAAGTGACCTTAGATTTATAGGTTACCTAATTCGTAGAAGGTGGAAGTGGTCTGGGTTTTTATTGTTGATGAGTATCTAGATGGTTTCCTAGAGGTCCTATGGGTAATTCGTTGTATTTTAAAAGTAGGGTTTCAAGTTAAGTCAAAAGTGTGGGAAATCAGGTAAAGATAGGCAATTGTGGCCGTTTTCTGGAATTTTTTGTTCATGGGCATGGCATAAGGTCCCTTTACATGTATTGTTTCTATTAGTCACAGTGGTCATGTTTGATGATTCCTTGTGATGTTGTGTGATCATTTGATTGTAAATGATATGGCCATGAAATCCTATAAGAATCTCTATTATGTTAGGAGTATTTCTCCGTTGTATAGAAATCAAAATCCTCTATTTTAGAGGAGGGTGTCTATATGTTCCCATTATTTATGTTGTTTCTCAACTGATGAGTCAATGTGTGATGTGAGTGCATCATTTAAGAATATATTTTAGAGAAATGTGGGTTAGGGTAATATGAGTTTTTTAGTGTTTTATGTCTTGGTGAACCCAGCGAGGATTGTAGTTTTTTGTTTGTGAAACCTAAAAGAATAGTTCTGTTTAGGGTGTTTCTAAAGCCTAACTACGAGGTAGAATATGATTCAATAATTGGATCTATAGCCAGAGGTACTGGAGAGAATCTTGTTTGTACTTAGGGGAAATCACAGGGTCATTCAAAACCTTTTACAATGTCTAATCATTGGAATGAAATGTAAGAAGATTTTTGACCTATGTTGTCATCAACGAGCTTATGTTGTTCCTGTTCGGTGGAATGAGGTGGAGGGCCTTGTGCCCATGTTATCAGAAAATGTCATTCATTTCCCCTTTGTATTCCATTGAATTATTCGTGTATGGTTTAGAATTTTCCTAGACAGGTTCAGAACATGGTTTGTGAACAATTAGTACTGACCGTGTTCCCGGAATCCATGTAGAAAGAATGATCTCCCCGGTTAGCGAACAATTTCCCAAACTATGCGGACTAACCATGCAGCCTTCCCATAATTTTAAATTTTGGGAAATTTATGTGCCAGCCAATGATGTTCGGTTAATATGGTTGTTTCTCATGATGTAAAGTATCACTATGAGTCTCATTTACGTTCTTTTATAAATGACTAATGAAATTCTACCCCCTGTATCGGGGAGTCAGTTCGTTTCTCCCTTTCTAAGTGTTAGGATCCTGTCTCTGGAAAATATGTGTTGTCTCCTTTGGTGTTGAGCCCATTTGAGTCTCCCCATACTGGTAACATAAAATTTTCATTGTTTGTTTCTTGACAAAAGGAAGTCTCTCTCACAGCTATCTAGCTACCAACATCCTCCTTGTGTAAACAATGAGATTGGAGAGTTCCCAACTATTTAGTTAATGTAAGGTAAGTGTAACCTTTTTCAATTTTTTTGATCATTTGTTAAAATTTACTAAGTCTTTTTCAAATAGTGTTTGAGGAGTTTTCATTTTGGATAATTTCTGGATGGGATTGATCATTTCAGGAAAGTGGTGTATGTTTTGGTTAGTGATAGTAATTCTTCTTTAATTGAACACTGAAGGTGTTTTAGCGTTTTGGGGCGGATGATGCTTACAAATGGAGTAAATCATGGATTCTTGATTGGTATTGGTTTTTTTATTTGACCTTGATATGGATTTCATGGGGTCGATATATTTATTATAGGGACATTTTTTCACTCTAGATTTTCCATTCCATGATTTTTTTCAAATCTAGTATTGGTTTTTATTTTTCTCTTGGATTACGGGTGTTTTAGGTTTGTTATTTTGTAACCTCTTATGTTACTGATCTATGTATATGGTCATGGGAGTTTTTTATGGTAATTCTCTTCCTCTATTTCCAAATTGTTGGTGTGAGGTTGTTGTTTTTTGGAGTTAGATTTGTGACACTCCTGGTGACACCACTTTTTGGGTATGTTGTTGATGTGGTTTGTACACATGTGTCGAAATAGTCTAGTGGTGAAAGGACTGAATCATTTTGGGAAATATTCTACCTTATCCTTGGAAAATGTTTTCAAATATTTATATCCCTTGGACAACCTGAAATTTTTGGATAATGGCATAGTTTTTGGTGGCCAGAATAGGCCGCACGATTTAGTAAACTGTGCAGCCAAATCATCCAAGGGTGTCCAGATCCTTCCAAATAGTTTTTTAATTCCCATTTTTACTTCAACAATAAACCCAAATATTACCACTTTTCCCTATTTGGTGTCCTACATCCATATATTACCTCAAATATCTCTAACCCTCCGCTAGAATTAAATTTTAAAGGGATATTTGTTGGAAAAAACATCCAAATCATGCATGTAAGTCTTTCTCTATTTGTTTTTTCCCTTTCATATGGGTTTAATTCACCATTACTAGAGTTCTAAAGTGACTAAATTCTTGGGATTGTACCTTGATTTTAACAATTTGTATTTTTGGACAAATTTTGTGGTTAAGTAACGATTTATCTTCCTTTCGGTGTGGTGGTGGTGGGGTTGATGTTTCACACCAGTATTAGGGTTTCAAAAATTTCAGTAGGTGACTCCATGTGTATGAATTTCATGATGAGTTATAATTATTGATTCAATTATTTTTAATTATTGTTATATTCTTTCCAACTTTAGAAAGAAATTTTTTATATATTTTGTTAAAAAGTTAATTTTATTGTTTAACTTTTTCATCAAATTGGGTGTTTTCCATTTGTAACTCATGTGGTAATTTTTGGGTTTGTTTTATAACATATGAAATTTGTATATTAAATGTTGTTTGCTCTTCCAATTCTTCATTGGTAGGGTTTTGGTGTGCATTTGGGTTTGAAATAGGGTTTTTGAATGGGTTTTAGGTGTACAACATTATCATGCTTCATGACATTTTTCTATTAATTTTCAAAATGATTTGATGAGATACACAAAATGTGAAAAGGATGTTTAAGTTATGTTTCTGGAGATTTATATTCTTAAAATGAGTTTTTTAAATATAATGTATTTATTTGTGACATCATATATTTTTATAATGTTTTTTAAATTTAAATGGTGATTTATTAAATTGGGATGTGGGTGCAAAAAAGATTTGTGGGTAGTTTCGTGTGAGTATGATGATAAAATGAAATTGAAGGTAAAAAGGGAATTATGTGGAATGGGTTTGTGTGTGTTGTTATGTGATGTGTATCATCTTGGTAATGATTTATAATTTTTTTAAAGGATTTACCAATGTGTGAAAGAGATGTGAATGTGTTATGGGCAATTTTTGTGTGAGTATGATTTCAAATTGAATTTGAATGAAAAGGGGGATTATGTGAATTATGTGATATACATATGGGCTTTTTTGTGAATGTGTGATGTGGATGTGGTATTTTCATGTGAAAATTATATTTCATGGCTTGTTGAACATGTTTAAGACCAAGAGGGAAACCCATGTATCTAGGTGGGTGGACGTGTACTAGTACACTAGTGATCCTATGGGTTTTTGACTGATATTTAATGTAAAAAGTTTTAATATGAAAACACTAACTAAATTACGATGATGTTGATTTTTTTTGGGGACAACTTGGAATTTGGGTATGGTTCCAACTAGTGGATCATGTGCATGAGAAGAGATATTGTGATGTTTATTTAACTGAGATACTAGGTACATGGGACCCACATTGAGGTAGTGCATTGGGATTTTTTTTACCGTTTCATGTGCTCATTATATAATTTTTGATTCCTGTTGGCATAAAGTATTTTTGATGGAATATTCAGAAGATTTGGAATTATTTTTAAAAGTGTAGATTCTTTAAAAAAAATCCCACATGAAAACTATCTTCCTTTAATGTTTTATCTTTTAGAAATTATTTCTTCCATTTAATGTTATTAAAACATGCAAGATTTATGTCTTTGATGATTTAGCACATTGAATACTATAGTTCTGGTATCCTACTAGGCTAGGGATAACACCTTACTTACAACTTTTGGTGTAAATAGACATGGTTTTTTTATCGCAGGTTTTTGTACAACATTTTTTCCAATTGTTTGGGTTATTACTGGTCATTCGTGATGCAGTGTTGCAGAGACAGCTCGAGGGCACTACCTCGTTCCATGAGGTGGTTTTTGGGGATTCCATTTTGGGTTTCTTAATTTGTTATATTCTTTGTGTATTATTTTAAATCTTTTAATTCAATTATGGAATTTTTTAATTGATTTTTTTGTTTAAAAAATCCAGATTAGTTTAATTGGATTTGTTATTTGATTAAGGGTTATAAAATCATGTAAATTGTTCCCAAAATACATTTTATGATACTCAAGAACTTGATTCAGAATTTTGGGATTAGGAAGGCCCTTTGGGGTTTGTCGCCAGTCGGGTTTGGTGCTGGTTATGATGGAGACTAGATTCGGTTCATAACAATTATCACATTCTTATCCACAAAACCATTTATAAAATGAGAGTATCTAATTTCCATATTAATATTAAATTCACATGTGAACAATTACAATATAGCTATATCTTTCCGTTATGATTAATGAATTTTTATGGACTTGTTTTATATCACACATAAATAGATTAGTTTCAATATAAGATTAATTAATAATAAGGGAGGAAAAATTTCAGGTCTCATTTTTTTTCTATAAGATATAATAGTTTTTTTCATTTTATGGTTTAACATAAATAACAATATAAATTCTTTTAGAAGATGAATTAGGGAAAATGAACTATTGAATTTTTTTTCATAATGTCATGCCCTTCAAGGGAGTCATTTTTCTCTATTTTCTTTATATCAATGATGAGATTCCATAATTTATTCACATTAACATCGAAATAAATAATATATAATTAGACCATAATATGATCCAAGAATATATTTTTTTTAATCATTTTCATTATGATTTTCCATCTCTAGAAATAATTATACAAAAATCAACATTATTTATTATTGATCATTTTATCATTACGAAATAAATAATTGTTTATTCCGTAATTAGTTTATTTATGAATTTTATATACAACATTTGGTATTATTTCACATGATATTTTTACGAGTTAAAAATATAAAAGTTCTCATGCCTTCCCTAATCTTATTAAAATCTTCTTCCAGACAATTATTTCATTATCTATTTCATGTCATCTTCACTAAGTTCGTATTTTCTATAGTTATTTAATAAACCAGAATTCATTATAAATTATTTATAATAAGATTTATCTTAATAAAAATACAATTTATAATAATATGATTTTGTAAAATAAATAAAATTAAATCCTATCATTTGAAATATTCATTTCAATATATGATAAATTTGGTTCAAATAGCAATGGTTTATGTTTTAATTTCTTATATGTCATAACCACATCTACAAATGTAACTAAAACCCACTCTTATATAGAAGGATATGTTAAACAATAAACTTTTTAAACAATTTACATAACCATGGAATGAAAGAAACAAATAAATAACACATTCAAAACAAAAAGGTTTAGTGTCACAAGGAATTTCCACACATCTATATTTTATTACATTAATCAACATGAAATTTCATAAACACTATTCATTAAAAATGATTCAAATATATAAATAACATGCATAATATAATCATTCATTACCCCAAGAAATGGAATATATGTGGATATTGTAACGTCAGATTTTCCGTAATGTGTAAAAAACATGAGATGTCAATCGGACAACACAGGTGGATATAAGGATGATGATAAAATATATGATCATATAATGAATATATCGGGATGAAAAAAATTAGTTAATTCATAACCCAAAGGATATTATCTATTCAATGTTAAATATTTCATAAAAATGTATATTTCCATAATATAAGAATGTGGAAGATGAATAATTTTTTAAAATCATATTAAAATTTAATGCTCACATCCTAGACCATCATAAAAAAATGAAAAACCCAAATAAATCATGTGCACGAGTCATAATGTTAACAAATCAAACTATATAACCTCCAATCGTGTGGATTCCCTCACTGTAATTACACTATAACAAATACATCAGGTTGTTATGTATCGTCAGGCACACCTACCATATTCCAAAAGATTCTTACCTGCCATGGAGGTCTAATAACAATTTTAGGAGCTAATATTCATGATATAAGATAAAAAACATTATTTGTAGAATAAAATACAAAAAAATATTAATAAATTAGAACAAGCCAACATAGTTTTTCAAATAAAATATTCTATTATACAACCCCACCTATTTGTTAATAATTTTTGTACATGTTATAAGAATTACATGTATAATTTCATATCCCAAATTTTTAGATCGTATACCCTGAACGAGAATATAAAAATAGTAAAATGTTATAAAAAACCACCGAAGTAGTTATGAATCCTAACATGGTCTAATATTCCATTATATATACCATATACCTAGATCTTCCCAAAATTAAATATAATATGACCGTGCCCTAACATTCACCATTGAATTCTTATTTTATTCCTATGATAGACTACGTAGGGTGTCACAACCTCCTCCCCAAAAACTGTTCCACACATGGGCTAGGAATGTTAGAAGGGAGATAATGACCCCCATGTCTAACCTGTAGTATGCCCCGGGATGGTGACTAGAACCGAGGGTATAGTAAACACACAGATGGGAGTCATTACCCGCTAAGACAACACATGTAGAATTGATAGAAAAGATAGAGACCAACCAACTCCATCTCAAACAGATATATAAATGAAAACTCAAATGCACATATGAAATGTTGTGAAAAACTACTAAAACTGGCAGGGGAATACATCTTGTACCCAAAAGAATATAAATGTAGCAGCAACCACAAGCCCGAATAGCCACAATCCCAAATTGTTCCTGCAACCCCAAGCTAGTAGAAACAAACATTATTTCAAACCTACACCATGTGACCTGAAAAATAGTATATATATATATATATATATATAAGGTGAGTATAATATTATACTTAGTAGGATAGTCCCTGGATCCTCTCTTACAAATGTAAAGAAAGCATGTTATAGCCCATTGAACAACAAGTGAATCTAAACCGTCACCTAAACAGGTATACTAAGTTCCCAGACTCATCCTGGCTACCCTCACTAGGTAACACATACAAGAGTATATAATATAATAAATAATATCAAGGGTACCCCGCTATTACTTCCCCAATAGTTTCCCACTTTACCCCAGCTTTTCCCGTCCTAAGCATATCTCTCTAAAACGCAAGCCAGCAGACACATGGGATAAGCACCATAATATTCACCTCGTGAAAAAAAACCACCACATCCCCACAATAAAGTAACCATGTAGTTTCCAAAAGCAACCACAGATCATATAACATGTATCATACCTCAGATATTATACATCACTCCA
Organism: Viscum album; assembly: GCA_963277665.1. Lineage (NCBI taxonomy): Eukaryota > Viridiplantae > Streptophyta > Magnoliopsida > Santalales > Viscaceae > Viscum > Viscum album. The sequence continues at coordinate 2,101,289,445 of OY728120.1, forward strand.
TTACAGCCCATACACTGAGTAAGGATCCTCATGCCACCACATCTTATACATGTTACTCCTATAGTGGTCCATAGGATACTATATCCAGAATATATTTTTGTGAATTTACACAAGCCATTATATCCCTCTTCTCACATATATGGGGAAACCTCACCACTATGCCTACCAACTCAAGTATCTACCAAGATAAGAGAGTGGTTCCAAAGGGGGTAGTCATACATCCATCCTCACACCAGAATGTTATGGAAAATACCCCCAGGGATCAAAATCCTTGGGGTGTCAGTTTCCCTAACAGATAGGGTGGTGTAGCGTATAGAAACATAAAATAAATGGAATATAATATATCTCACAACCACACTATTGGAAAAAACTCATCATAGACACAACTACTACTAACGTCTTCAAACTCTCGGCTGCCACTTCTATGACTAGGAATCCCATAAGAACACAACCATTTCAAGAGATTAATTACATTACATCATTACATTATTATTAGTTTCACATTACATTAATTAAATATTAAAAAAAAACTAACCAACAATAACAACACATTAAATTTCTTTAGCATCACACCCAATGTCCATTGTCCATTTAAATTGTAACATTTTCATTGTTTCCCAACAAGCTCCAATCTCATGGATTAAAATATTTTATTCAATTATTTATTTACATCATTTCATTACCGTAATCCTATGACTTTTATAAAAACATTATATTCTTATAAACACAAGGGGGATCAACACGGAGAGTAGATAACTACTCGTCGAGTCTTGGCTTCCTATAGGAGGATTGTTGACCCATCCTCATTTGAGAAGCTAATAATGGAATGAAAATGGAATCCATCATGCATCTTTACCCCTTTACGATTAATTTTAATCAAGACTAGCTTCATCAAGTAATGGGGAAATTAATGCACAAAACCAATCAATGGAAAAACAAACATTTAAACATTCAATTCAACCCGTTTCATCATCCCTAGTGACCTCTCTGACACCCACATGCATAAAATGATTCATATTGCCCCTCTAGGAATCATCTTCATCCACAACAAATAGGCCTCAAATAACCCACATATCACAACATCCATCTAGGCTCAGACCACACCACATGCAGCTAGAAAAAAAACATCATATCAAATGGGCTCTTGCCCATAAACAAGGAAAAGGGTAACTCAGAACCCTACAAGGAATTGTTTTTTATAAAATAATATGTTATTAAATCCATTTTTTATTAACCAATTGATTATTTGTAGGTTCCGAATTTAGTAAAACTAATCAGTAAGCTATAACATATAGTTTAAAATTCTTACTTAACCAATTTTATTAACATCAAATTACAAAAAGAGGAACCAGATTCATTTACATGACAGTTTTTCTTTAGCCAAACAATTATCAATGAGTTCCGGATTACGCTCTTTACCAATCTCATTCATGAATAAAAATTCTAAGAAAACAATCATAGATATCACACTATGTAGAAAAATGAGAGGATATAATATACTAACAATATCAATTTATTTATCCGGTTCAAATATTTATTATACCAATTCAATGATGATCTAGTCTGATAAACATGCTAACACTATTGTGGAACATAAATGAAAAGTGAAGCAATGAATCCCCTTCCTCAAATAGTTCTTGATGTTCATTATATGAGAACAAGCCACACAAAGGGTTTTGATATCCTCCCTTGTGAAAACTATATCCACCTGAGGATGTAGGGACCCCACCACATTAGACAACACCCTAGAAAATCCCATCAGGAACATGGGTGTAAAATTCAATAAAAATGACTTAGAGAAAGAAGGAGATGAAATCGAAATAATGATGATAGTTCATAACTTATATTGATGACAAATCAATATTTCATTATAGCATCAAAAAAATTGTAACAGATCCAAGGAGGATTTTTTGATTTCACAAATCGAATGGGATGGAATTGGATTTTTGAGTATCTCACACCCAAGAACACGGTGGAAGAACTAGGGAGGAAGATGTCTCATCCCTCTAGAATATTTAACGGAGTAATGGTTCAATATATGATGTGTCTTCCATTAAAAACATATTGCATTAAACCACAAAGTTTGACCACGTGAAAAAAATTCAAGCCATATGAGAAATTAATATAGGATTTGTTATAATTGAATCGACCATAGAGACCATAAAACAAGGCCTTAAATGCATTTCACCTCAAAGGAAATGTTAAAGGGGGGAACTGTAGGAAGTTGAAAAAACTATTCATAAACTTGAAATTTTGCAATGGAAAAACACAATTCATGAACATCACCATAGGAACCTAACCGTTGGAACCTCACCAATCTAGAAATAGTGTTCAGGAAATCAAATTTGAAAAACTAAAAAGGTCAGTATTGGAACATCAGCATTCGGAAAACACTGTTCATGATCTCAAAATTTGGAAAAGGAAAAAGGTCACCATTGGAACCTCGCCATTCTGGAAACATTGTTCATGAAGTCAAAATTTTTTAATGAAAAAAATGACACCTTTTGAACTTTACCATTCTAGAAACATTGTTCATGAACTCCAAATTTGGCAATGGAAAAAGGACACCATTGGAACCTCAGTGTTCTGGAAACACTGTTCATGAACATAAATTTTTTGAAAAGAAAGAAGGTCACTGTTGGAATGTCACCATTCGTAAAACACAGTTCATTAAAAAAACTTTGGCATTGGAAAAAGGTCACCATTAGAACCTCACCATTCAAGACACGATGATCATGAATTCCAAATTTGGTGAAGGAAAAGGGACATAGTTGGAACCATACCATTATGGAAAAATTGTTCCTGAACTCAAAATTTGGAAAAGGAAAAAGGTCACCATTGGAACCACAACATTGTAGTATTCATAGAAGGTTACCAATGAAAATGTTCACCTAGGGCTACAGATGCATAGTTCACATATTGTCACCATTGCACTGTTCACATAAGATTACAAATGACATTCTTCATAGAAGGTCACTGAAGACACTATTCACATAGGGTCACTGATGTCTCTTTTCACATAAGATCAACGTTGCACTGTTCACAAATGGTTATCGATGACACTATTCATAGAAGGTAACTGATTACACTGTTCACATAAGGTTACCGATGTCACTGTTCACATGAGGTCACCGTTGTACTGTTAACATACGGTTACCGATGACATTGTTCACAGAAGGTCACCGATGGAAATGTTAACATAAGGTCACTGATGTCACTGTTCATATAAGGTCACCATTGGAACTTTACACTGATGTAACTATTCACAGAACATGATATATAGAAAATTTTTGGGGATAATTCACATCAACCTCCTGAAACACCTCATACCCCAGGTTTTCACAATGGAATAGACCATATGGGTTCAATCCAAAACATTTGATACCTCTCAAAACATTTTCATCATCGAGAATTCAAAACCCAACTAATAGGAAAATGAAACAGGGTCTGAACCAACACCTTTCTTGATAACTCTCAAAAGATAGAAATCCACATGAAGGAACAAAATAAATCCATATTATAAACAGGAATGGTCTATAACCACAAAATCAACATTGATACATGAAAAGTGTTAAACATCAAACAACTCTAGGTTCTGAGCATGTATCATTGGCTCACATTCCCATGTACTCTTCTCCATGCCATCCTCCAAACAACACACAAACCAAGCGAATAGTATTCCCATGAAACACCTCATATTATCGTTTTTGAAAATCTTAAAGTTGTTCCTCAAACGTCGCATCATCGTCAACATCGATCTATCCAAAATCGATGAAGTGAGAGTCGTCATGAAGATAACGATGGAGATATGATATTTGGAAAACATCATGTATCTGAATCATATATGGAGGATGTGCTACTCAACACACCATAGATCAAACATGAGCTAACACCTTTAATGGACCAACAAACTAGGGAGCATTATTACTCCCACCACCAATCCATAGCTGCCCACGACAATGAGTCACCTTCAATAACATGTGACCACTAACATAAAACTCTATGGGTCTCCTCCTTTGATCAGAATAAGATTTATAATGATCATGAACTGCCTTCATCCTCTCCCAAATCACCAGAACTGCCTCTTTCATATTCTACATTAGTTTTGGACTGAGAATTTCTTACTCTCCAACCTCGTCTATCACAACAGAGAATGAAAGGTTGGCCATACAATTCTTCAAATGGCTCTATAGTAATGGTGGAGTGGATCCTATTTTTTAAGAAAACTCAACCAAGTGTAAGTGACTCATCCACAAACATCCAAAATCTATGACACAATAGTGCAATATGTCTTCCTGAGCAAGGACGGTTCGCTATGTCTGATCTTCCGTTTGAGGATGAAAAGTAGTGCAAAGGAAAGGCTGAGAACCAAAATCTTGTTGGAGACCTCTACACACCCAAGAAGTAAATAAAGGATCTCTATCAAAAATGGTCATCCTTGGGACTCCATGAAGTCTCACCAGATCCTCTAGATACCACCTCGACAAAGAATCCACTATGATTGACTCCTGGATTTCTATGAAGTGGGATAATTTTGAAAAATGATTAACTACCATAGAAATAACATCATGTCCTACCTGATCATGATGTAAACCAGTAACAAATTCTATTGAGATGTCTTTCCACTTCCATTGAGGAACATCTAATTTCTGAAGCAGAACACCCGGAACACGGTGTTCGGCCTTCACCTTCATGCAGACGAAAAACTGAGTCACAAACTCAGAAACTGCGCGCTTCAGCCCGGGCCACCAACACTGGCTCCTCAATGATTGATATGTCATTGTTACACTAAGATACACCACTAATAGAGAAATATAGAACACTCTGAGAATTTCCCTCACATAATAAACATAACAAATAACCTTCCATGATACAATACTCGGTGTGGTTCATCCTTAAACTAACCATCAGGGGCCTCGACACAGACAACTAGGTCTCTCCATACCTCCACCTCTTAATTCCCCAACTGGGACTCTTCCACCTTCTACACCAGACATTATTTCACCTTCATCTGAAAAAGGAAAACTATGCCCCCAACTTCTTTCATATCACGATGTAATTCTGAAAGTTCATCTATTACTCCCTAGGAGTAACCAGATTCACGCACTTCATCACTACATGAAATCTGACTCAGCGTATCATGCACATTATTCCCCCTTCCATGTGTATACGATATTTCAAATTCATATTCCTGTAAGAACTCCACCCACCGATGTTGTCATAATTTCAAGTCATGTTTTGAGGGAACATACCTTAAGCTCTTATGATCAGTGAAAACCAAAAAGAGGTCACCAATGAGTTAATGTCTCCAAAACAACAGAGCAAACACTATGGATTCCAAATCATGATCATGGGTGGCATAGAAATGTTCATGGTGACGTAACTACCGAGACTCATATGAAACAACTGATCTCTACATCATATGAACACAACCTAACCCCATATTTGAAGAATCGTAGAAAACATCAAACTGAACTCCCCCTGTGGGAAGACAAAAACTGGTTCCCTTATTAACATCCATATATATACTAGAAATATTCCTGACACTGATCAGTCCATATGAATGCTTGATCATTCATGGTCAAAGTTGTAATTGGAGTTGCAACTTGAGAGAAATCAGCTATGAACCTCATGTAGTAGCCTTCAAGACCAAATATTCATCACACCTCTCACACAATCTTGGAAGATTACCAAGACAGAACCGCTGCTATCCTCGATGGATCCATAGCTGCACTTAGTTGGGAGACCACATTCCCAATGAAATGAACTTCTTGAGCTCAAAAATATTACTTTGACAACTTCCCAAAAAGATTATTTTGATGAAGAACTCCCAAAACAGTGTGTAGATGATCTGTAGGATTTTTGAAAATGTGGAGTACACAAGGATTATGTCGATAAAAACAACAATAAAAATTTCCATGAACTCATGGAACACATCATTCAGAATTTTTCCTTCCTAATGGAATTTCAAACAACTCATAATGCCCATGAAGACAACAGAAATCAGTCTTTGGGATATCCTCATCCTTCAGATACATCTAATGATATCCTTACAATAAGTCGATCTTTGAGAACCAACATTCACCATTCAATTGAATGAATAAATCATAAATCTGTGGAAGAGGACATTGATTCTTTTTTGTCACTTTGTTCATGGGATGATAATTGACACACAAAAATAAATGTTCATCTTCCTTCTTCACAAACAAAACTGGTGCACCACATTGTGACACACTCAGCCGAACAAAACCACATTCTAATAGATCATCAATAAGTATATGTGGATCTCTTATATTATAAGGGGTGATCTGATATGTAGACATAAATATAAGAGACTCTCCTAATTGTAGCTTGATCCCAAACATGATCTCTCATCTAGGGGGTAATGCTACATCCTCTTCTAGAAAGGCATCAGTGTACTCTTCTACGACACTAGGAAATTCCATCTGCTGAACCTTTGAAGAGCTAAACATTATATCATATATAATGTATCACAAGGAAGAAGCATTCATATGACTCATATGAGGATCTCGGACACCAACAAACACCACCGGATGTCTATCTAAATTGAAGAAAACATCCATATTCCTAAAGAAATCCACAATAGCCTGCACCGAATACAACTTATCCATGATAAGGATGACATAATATTGTTTTATTTGTAGATGTAGGAAATCTCCCCACGAGCGATACTTCCCCTACACTAGCTCACATTCTCAGAATAATTCAAACTAGTATGCTCGACCTGAAACTGGCATAGTCAACGCCAAGGGAAATGGTAGCCTCTCTATATCAAGTCCCAAAGCATGGAAAAGGGTAGGTGATATGAAGGAGTGTGTCTCTCATGAGTCAATAAAGGCATACACAATGGTAGAAAACATGAAAAGGGTACATCGAACGACGTCTGGCTCGCCTGGGGCTGGTGACGCTAAAGCATTAAGTTGTCCACTACCACCTCCAAGACCTCTCTGACCCTGATGACGACAACCACCATAGCCAGAGAATGCTCTGGGAGGATAGAGAGTGTCACCGGGCTATCACCTACCAGCCCCATCTTCTCTTTGTTGAGCTAATGCTAGTGAAACATGCTGCTGCTTCCACTGCTAGAACATCCTCAAAGGAGGAACCTGGAGTAGAACACCTAGAGCACAATGACTACCTTGAAATGTCATGCACTCTAATGGCTGATGGCCTCAACCACCCCAAGAAAAGAAAGCGCTTGATCCACTAGAATAGGACTAAGAGTTGTTTCCCCCATAGAAATGAGATGTTGAGTGTTGGGACCTACCCCAGCCGAATGAAAACTCTTCTACTGTGAAAACTTGGATCCCTGAACCAAATAACGGCTTCAGGAGGAATCCTAATTACTCCAGTTTCTTGATGATTTATTTTTGGATGAAATCCTATCGATGACCTATGCCCTCGCAGTACCTCAAGAAAATTATTCAGCCTAAATGGGGTGACCTGGAACTAGATCATTGGATGCAAAGCCTTCTTGAAATGCCTCCCCCTAGCCTCCTCCTCCGGAAAAAGGTCTAAAGCATATCGTAAAAGGATTTTGAAATGGATATCAAAATCATGAACACTAGAGATCCCCCATCAAAGGGTAATATGCTCCTGGTGACTAAACTCTTTGCGGTCAATGAATCAAGACACAACTCAAAACATGTCTCTAAACACCTCCCATGAGATCGATGACTCCTCATGATCCTATAGGTACAAGAACCACAATTGCCTCGCTTCTCCACATTGCATTGTCAATTCCAAGTACTCCCAATGCTCTTTGTGCGAATGGATCGACCTAAAGCCTATCATGACCTCAACCTACCAGTCCTCTATAAATGCAGCTGAAATGGATCTCACGTTTCTCTGCAGACTCTAGAGATAAAGAAATCGGTATTCCCTCCTCCTCATGTTGATGTCGTCAATCTCTACCCTATAGTGATCTGCAGACAAAACTTGTTGGGAATCATCAATGCGATCATGATGAGGACGTCTACATGGAGCCATACCTATAAAATAACAAATATTTAATGCTCCTAAAGCTAGAATATGGAAGACTCATCATTAATTAAAAATTTGTTTTTGTTTGTTCTTTTTAGTTTATCCTATCCCAATGTCTACCCATTCAATCATAGGCACAATGATGAATGATGCATGATCCATTCCTAGGTCTCTACCATGAAAATATTATCACCTAATTTAGTATCCATTGTAAACATAAAGGTCTGTACATCCGAAAATTGTGGTCCCTAAACTCTTAAGTCTCAGTTGGTGGCCATTGTTTACATCACATTTAAAAAATGACTGAGATTGTTGCCCTACCAACCCATGATAACTCACCTATGCCTATGTCCAAACTCAATAATATCCCTCAACTGGCTCTAATACCAATATCTCACATCCTCCTCCCTACTAAGTGTACCCCTCCTGGGCCGACAATGTGTGAAAGAGGATAATGACGGTCTAGTACCACCTCCAGTAGGCCTTTAGTTGGTGAAATGCATCGAGGGTGTAGTAAAAACATAGATAAGAGGCATTAAACTCTAAGAGAACACATGTGGAAGAGAAATAGAAGATAGATACCAAAAAACTCCAACTAAATCAGAAATATAAATGAAACCCCATGTTCACATGTGTATTGTAATGCAAACTACTATAACTTGAAGGGAAAAACTGCATGTAACCAAAAGAATGTAAAAAATAGCAGAAACCCCAAGCCCAAACAACTCATACAACACCAATCTAGTAGAAACTAGTTTGATCTCAAACCTACTCCATGTGACATGAATAAAAGTTTATATATACATAGTCTTAGTATAACGATATACATAGTAGGATCCTCCATGGAGCCTCTCGTGCAAAAGTAAATAAAGCCTGATAAAACATAGTGAACAATAATTGAAACTAACTCATAACCTAATCAAGTATACTATGTTTCAATCCTCATCAAGGATAATCTCACCATGTAATGCATAAATGAGTATATAATAAAAATAATAATATCAAGGGTACCCAACAACTACTTCCCCACTTGTTTTCCGCTTTTCCCTAGAGTCGCGCATCCTAAGCATCTCCTTCCATAAGGCTTTCACGTATACACTTGGGAGGACCACCAAAATATGCACCACGGGAAACAAAACCACCATGTATACACAAGAATGTAACCATGTATTTTCTGGGATCCACCAAATATCGTATAACATGTTTCATACTTCAGGTGTTATACATCAAGCCATTACAGCCCATAAACCTAGTAAGGATCTTTTTGCTATCACAACCTATACACGTTACACCTATAGTATTCCAGAAGAAACTATATCCAGTGTATATGTATTTGAATTACCACAAGAAATTATATCCCTTCAACACACATATATGGGGAAAACTAACCATTGCGCTTACCCGCACAAGTAATTACCAAGAGAAAAGAGCGGGTCCAAAGAGGGTAGTGAGTCATCCATCCTCCCACCCGAAGGATGGTGAAAAAACACCCTAGGACTCATAACTCTTGGGGTGTGAGTTTCCCTTACTGACAGGGTGGAGGAGGGTGTAGAAACACAAAAAGTAGAGAATATACTCTATCTCACTACCAAACTATGGGTATAACCTAGTCTTAGACACAACTTCTACTAACGTCTCTCCAGCTCCAAATTCCCACTTATAAGACTAGGTATCCAATAAGAACAAAATAATTTAAAGATCATAAATAAATTAAATCATAAACTTTTTATCAGTATCAATTTTCGTTAATTAATTATTTAATAGAAATTAACCATCAAATATTCCACATTAAATTTTATTAGCATCACACCCAAAGTCCATAGTCCCTTTAAATAGTAACCTCAACATTGTGTCCCAGAAAGCTCCAACCTGATGTATTAACATAATTTATTAAATTATTTATTACAAATTCAATTACCCATATTTTTAACACCTCAATTTTTCATAGCACGTTATTTTGTTAAATGTAATTCAATAAATTTCATTATACCCAACATCGAGTTCAAACACACCAGGACATAACAAACTAGCTCTTCATAAGTGTTTTTGAATAGTATTAACTATATTTTGAACTTTATGTAATCAATATAATTTTTTATTCCAGATTATGAGTTTCTTAGACATAATGAAAAAAAATTCATTTGTTTCAGATAAAAGTTGTATTAAAAAAAATGCAATTTTACCGACATTTAATGGAGAACCCTTTTCAAATCCAACATTTGAAACTTTAATATATTAAATCTGACAAAATAAACTTCTTAATTATAATTGAGACATATTAATTTAGTTTTAATAAATTTTTGGTGTTTTTTTGATAACTTTAATATTTGGGTGAATAGTGAAATATGCTATATTTTAACTGAAAACAACTTTTTTTTTCAAAATTTTTTGTAGTATTAAATTATACATTTAAATGGTTTGGAAGTATAAATAGATTATATTTTTACCATTTAATCCAATTTTATTTATTGGAAATAATTTCACTTTGAAATTGAACGTAATCAAACATGAATTTTTTGTTAGTTATTATTTCATTAAAACACTATTGTTTGGTTTTGACAACAGGAATTAATTTTAATTTAATAAATGTAACAACTATTTTTTGAATTTGGTAATATAGACTTTATTTTTGAGTTCTTAATATCAAAATTTTCATAGGGTGAAATTTTGGTATTTTTCTGAAAACATTCAATTTTTGATGAATAATGAAAAACACAGAGTTTTTGTTTAAAACCGACTTTTTTTAAATAATTATTTATTTTTTTAAAATTTATTTTAGGTAAAAATATATACATAATACCTATATATGATCAATGTAATTCATTGGAGTCATTATATAATTATTTTGTATTAATAAAAAATTTATTGAACTGTTTACCGTCTTTTACCCACCTCCTAGGAGCATTTGCAAATTTACAGATGAAATAATTTTACAGCTTGTGTGAGTTGAATTTAGAAAATATGAGAGACACATTAGATATCAGTAACTAAAACATTGTTCAATGAGATGAAAATATTTTTTGGTGAATAATATCTTTTGACTTTTATTTACCACTTTTAAAAGTAAACAGTGTAATTAAATGTAAAATGATATTATTATTAACCATACACATGTCCTAATTCTATTGGATAAGTGTAATTTTACCAAAAAAACATTATAATAAAATATGATCTTTTAGGTCAACTTGTATTAGTTTAGTACATTTATTATTATTTAATTCAAAGAAGAGTTAAAAGTGTAAAATTCAAAGTTAAATAAATAAACAGTTTTTAAAATAGTGGTACAGATAAGATAAATTATACTATAAATATTCATTATATTGATATAAATTTTCCAACCTAATGGTCTTTTATTTATATTTTATAGACATTAAATAATTTAATTTATTAATGACACAATGAGGATGCTGTAATTACAGAATTAATGAAATATTAAAAACATTGTTATTATAAATATCCAAATAAATGTAATTTGAGACTTTTTATGAATTCAAATAATTTTCTAGGATAATATAACATGATAGGGTTGGTTAGATTATTTTTTATGAAGTAATATTGATGTTATGTATTTAGCATAAGAAAATACAAAATAGTGTCAAAATTGACATAAAGTGTTTTTAAAACAAATATTATATTATTAATTGGTATTATATTCCTGAAAATCTATGGATCATACAAAGGGAGTATATACTATTATATATGTCATTAATGAACCACATGGGTTTCTTTTGTATGTTTATATTTATTTTATTAATCATATAATATAAAAATACAAAGAGATATGGTAAATGATAAAATATTTAACTAATAGATAAATATAAATAATAAGGGTAATATAGTGACCAAAACCTATCTAAAACCTATTAGTTGAGTGTTTATATACCCATACCCACAATAGACTTTAGATAATAAATTTTTGATCCATTAGATACCAAAAATGATTCTATTATAAAATAATATTTTAAGTTTTTCCTAAGGTGTCCCTCACCCCTCTTATAAAAGGGAACTTCCCTTCTCTCAAATTCTCACCACCAAAGCCATTTAGATAAGCCAAACCCTTCAAAAATAACCTTTCAACTATCCTACCTTAATTATAGAGGAAATAGTTTTATCATAAAGCCAATATACAGATCCCTTTTGAATAAATCAAAAGGAAGAACCCGAAGAAGAGGTATTGATTTCACCACCCTCTTTCAAGTTCTTTTTTTCTTACAAATACACATTATTATTAATTACCATAAAAAATATTATATCCAATACCATATATATACTATAATGGTTTTATAAATATGTCACATCTATATTCCTAATTTTATCCATCCAATAATTGATAATGTCACCATGCATGCGTATGTATGACTAACAATCTCCACATTGTGGTGTAATTTAATATTCAACACTATCTTATTTGGATGGATATAATGATGAGTAATATGTATAAAAATAATGAAAATAACTTTCTAATGTCTCTGTAAATTAACATACCATCCAATTCCACACCATTATGAAAATGATATTATCGCTCGTGTGTAAGTACTGATTACCGTCTCCACGACGCGATGAGATTCATTTCCAAGTTGACCATTCATAGACGATTATACAAATAAATATTACTAATAAGTATGTAATATATGACATAATAAAGCTACTAGATATATATATATATATATATATATTATATGTATGTATTTATTTACATAAAAATATCATATTCACTTACTTCTGTTCAATACGATAGGAAAACAGAAACAACATTTATGTGTACGTAAGGACTACCGTATCCTTAAATTTTGTTTTCCATTTCATATATCTATATATTATAAATATTTATATTATAAATATGTATGATTTATAAATAATGTTTTATATTCTTGAAGTATTTAAACCAATATCTAAATGATATGATCAAGAATAACAAGTTAAAATATATAGGATAAAGAAAGATATTATTAACCAAATTGATAATTTAACATGAAAATCTTTATTAAATGTGTAGTATAAAATATTAAATGAATTATTTATGATATAATGAATATAAATATGGTACTTTTATAATATTATAACATACAATGGTCATTATAATAGTGGTTAAAAGTACCCTCGACCAAAGGAATGTGCAAGGTAAGGGTTAATTTCACAATCTCTTTATTATCAGAGGTTGTTTTTACGTAAGTATCTACTCGGACATATTTATTTTCAATGTACATTATTCTTGTAATAGTTTTCAATGAGAATATTTTAAGGTTTTTTTACCAAAACATCATTTCAAATGTTTTAAATATTTATTCTTCTAAATCATTCTCATTAATGTCCATGTTTACAACATGGTTTTTAAGGATTTATTTATATGGAAATGAATGTTTTTAAAATTTTAATTCATTTCCAAAGATTCAAAGTGGAATTAAAAACTTTTATTCAATAAATGTAATTAAATTTCATCCTCTCTAAATTTTTTGACTTTTAAATGTTTTCAAGAAAAATGGATATTTCTCTCAAAGAGTTTTAAAAATCATTTCCATCTATGATAACACACTTTGATGGATTTTAAACTTTTTTGACGTTGATTTATTATGATACAAATCTTCCTTATTGTATCGAGGTATCTTCTGATATTTTTTTACTGTGGATGTGTTATTTTTAAACCTTTAATTGTTTATGGATACAGTATTGACATTTCATAATTTTTTTAATATGAATTTTTATGTTATGTTTAATTATTTTCATATGAGGAATGTAGTGGACTTAGTAAGTGACATTTGGAGCTCACTGTAGCTCCTTGATGCACCGGTAGGTCTAATGAGACAAACTAGTGTCTTGGCACAAGGCCGGAAAAAAATCTTATATGTAGTCTGGGCACAAAGCCTTGACTATGTGGTTATTAATGTCTGGCATTATGCATTACATCAATATGAAAGTGGGTATTGATATTGAATGTGATTATTCTACTAGTAAAAACTCCTTGTGAATATTTAAATGGCATTATTTGATTTTATTATTCTCCATATTATGCTGAAGATCATGTTTAAACAGATTTTTTTATTATTCTTATACATTTCCTTAAATGTTTATGCTTATTTATGAAAGTTTCAGAAATATAGTTATCCTTACTAAGCATCTGAGATCAGTCCTTTCTATGTTTTATTGTTACCAGGATGCGATGAAATATATTATTACTGACCTGCATGGATAGTATATGGGATCCTAGTGTTGTCTATTATAACAATCTTGTCGTAGTTTTACATTTTACGATGTAATGTAAACCTTATAAATTTATCTAGTACATCCAAGGATACTAAACTAATAGGTATATTGAGACATGATATTTTGTGATCATGCCAATGATACGTAATAATGCACCAACTCTGGGCTTCTGGGGTCGTAGCGTTATAGTTCGTATCAGAGGGAGGATTAGTAAAAACCTTTTAAATTAAATTTAGATAAACTCTGATTAGAGAACATAGCAATAAGATAGACTTTGAGGATTAGTATATAAGAACGTTATAGAATTTTGGTATTTTATAGATTTTGTAAGTTTTCCATGAAATACATCTCTGTTTGGATACAATCAGGTCGAGGCGGCTCTGGGACAGATGTACCGGGGGCTAAAACCCAAAAACACTACTTTTAGCTAGACTCGAATGGGAACTGGTGCACAACAACGAGCCTTGCTGCACTCTTGGTTACAACACTCCTGGGGGATATACATAGGATAATTCTCATTATCGGTACAAACCATTATGAAGGGTATATGCGTATAAACATCCTCAAGGAAATCATTTTTTTATGATTATGGATTATATCCATAAACTATTCAATTTAGGTTAGGTTTTTTACAGCTTTGGAATTATTCATTGCAATTCATAAACAGGCTTAATGTATTCCATTGGATAGAAATGGAACCCAGTAGAAGGAATGTGAACTCCCGCAATACGTATGATCCAAAGTGTATGAAGGATCATATCTATCATGGTATTAAGCCATCATTTAGAAATTAAATAGTCTCCCATGTATTATAAAAATATGAAAAAATCATATCATGTGTTAGTAAGATAAGTAAGAATTCTATAAGTCCTATGGCTTTGAAGAGAAGAAAGAGAAGATAAGGATGGAAGATATAACGATGGATAAATGGAAGAGGGGAAAGAAGGATTTTTCACATATGTGATAACTATGGAAATAATCAAGCTGGTAAATTCATTAAATGAATTAGAGTTCATTATAAGTGTGGATAAAAATGACACCAAGTAAGTGGTTGCAAGGGTAAGAATGAAAATTTAAAATTTAAAGTGATTCATCTTCTAGAAGTTGGGACACATTTGGAATCAATCATCAGAGTATACACCAATTTTTTCTATAGGGTAATAATAAATTTATGATACTTCCGAAGATGAAGAGTAATGATTAATTTTTTTTATGTGGTTATTAAAGTATTGTGATATTTGAGTATTTAATTAATGATGTACATGTTATAAGAATTATTGTGTATATAAAGATTGTACTGCAATAATATTTCATTAAGTACCTTAGATTGTGTGGAACCATGGAAAGTATCTCAATAGTAGGTGAATTTTTTGGAAAATATATGGATGAGATAATGATAATCCCTAATATGGTTCATATACTGAGGTAGTGATTTTTGAATAATACATGATTTATTTGGGAAAATTATATTGGATATTCATGATTACCATAAAATGGAATAATGATTTTTATATTCCATTATTGATGGAGTTTACAAAATTTTTGTATAGAAGGAGTATATCCAGTATTTAATAAGGAATAAGGGATCATGAATGTAATCAATAAGGTTTTATGATAATTCATAATGTTGATGTTTTGTAAAAGAATACATGCTGAATGTGTCCACATGTTACTAAGTGGAAAAAATGATCTTCCATGCGTTTACCTTCCTTATAAATTTTGGACATTGTGTTT
The DNA here is from genome assembly GCA_963277665.1 of Viscum album. Classification (NCBI taxonomy): domain Eukaryota; kingdom Viridiplantae; phylum Streptophyta; class Magnoliopsida; order Santalales; family Viscaceae; genus Viscum; species Viscum album. The sequence continues at coordinate 2,101,305,384 of OY728120.1, forward strand.
CGATAGAAGTATTTTGGATAAGTTTAGTTTGAGATTACATTTGGATTTCCATAAAACGAACAACCCAGAGGTCGGGCGGAAACCCTTCGCATCCGACAGGGTCACGAGACATGAACTCGCAACAGAAGGGCGGCAAGGGTGTATCACCTACCACTGGCCCAACTGATGTCCAAGATTGAATAATGTATTTTTTAATGTTCTGGTAGATAAATTATAAATTATTTTTTTGGATTCCGATACGAATATGATAAATATAATATTTTTAAAAGTTCTATTTTCTTTTAGAGTGAAATATGAGTTTTTGGTAGAATGTAGTTAAATGATGGAACTCTAGTTTTCAATTTTATATTTTTTTCTTCTCATATTCTATGAAGAAATTAAATCTTAACCTTTAGGTAAGGTATCATAAAAATAAAAATGTTTTATCCTAAAACATTATATTTTGTTGAACAAATGATAATTTTAATCATCATAGATTGATGGATTTGAAGAACTCAATACTACAATTGTTTGTAACTGATGACCTCAATAACTCCTTATAAATATTTAAACATTTCATCCAATTATGTGTCTCAAAATTCCACCAATGTTATCATAATGGAGATCATAATTTGGTGGTGACTTTTTCATTCCCATTTTCCTCTTATTAAGAATAAATTTTATTAACCCAATTTCTGATATGGGATCTCCCACATTTGTATTTTCTATTTTCAAAATTTTATTTTAGAAGATCAATTTTAAATTGTGAGGACGAAATTTATTGTAGGAGGAAAAAATGTAACACCCGAATATTTCATAGTACATTATTTCTTCAATGTAATTCAATAACATTCACTACACGCAACACCGAGTTCAAGGGCACTACGACTTACCAAACTAGTCATTCAAAAGTATTTATGAATATTAGTAACTAAATTTTGAACGTTATAAAATCCTTATTATTATAGAATCCATATTATGTGTTTCTTAGACATGATGAAAAAACAAATTCATTTGTTTCAGATAAAAGAAGTATTTTTTAATTAAATTTTACCGCCTTTTAATGGAGAACCCTTTTTAAATACAATATTTTAAACATATATATATATATATATTCAATTTGACAAAATAAAATTCTGCTTTAGAATATAGACATATGAATTTTGTTTCCATAAATTTTTGGTGTTTTTCTGATAACATTTATATTTGGTTGAATAGTGAGAAATACTATATTTTAACTGAATAAATCTTTTTTAATAAAAATAAATTGTAGTATTAAATTATAAATTTTAATGGATTAGATGTATAAATAGATTAAATTTTTACCATTTAATCCAATACTATTCATTGGAAAAAAATTCACTTTTAAATTGGACATAAACAACAATCAATCTTTTATTAGTTATTATTTATTAAAAACAATATTTTTGGGTTTTGACAATGGGAATTGATTTTAAATTAATAAATGTAACTTCTATGTATTGAATCTGGAAAAATAAACTTAATTTTTGAATTCATAACATCAAAATTATATTATGGTGGAATTTTGGTATTAATCTAGAAACATTCAATTTTTGATGAGTAGTGAAAAACACTGAGTTATTGTTTAAAACCGACTTTTTATTTAAATAATAATTTAATTTATTTAAAATTTTTAGGTCAAAAGAGATACATAATACCTATATAAGTTAAATGTAATTCATTTGAGTTAGTTTATAATATTTATATATATATATATATAATATTTTTAATGAACTTTTTATCGTCTTTTACCCACCTCATATAGTATTTTCAAATTTAAATAAAACATAATTTTAACTCTTATGTGAGTTGAATTTTGAAAATCCAAGACAAATTGTTGATATAAATTTGTAAAATGTTTCTCAACGAGGCGAAACTAATTTTTGGTGAATAGTAACATTTGACTTTTATTTACCATGGTTAAAAGTAAATAGGGTAATTAAATGTAAAAATGATATTATTATTACACAAACACATGTCGTAATGTTATTGTATAATTTTAATTTGTCAAAAAACACTCTTAGGAACAAAAGATGATCCTTTAGGTCCACTTGGATTAGATTAGAACATTTATTATTATTTAATTCAAAGAAGAGTTAAAAGTGTAAATTTTATAGTTTAATAACTAATAAATTTTAAAAAAACATACACATAAGATAAATTTGACTATAAATATTAAATATAAATCAAAAAATATTTCCTACATAATGGTATTTTATTTATATTTTTTATACATTATATAATTTAATTTATATATGACACAATGATGATGCAGAAATTATCTAATTAATGAAATATTAAAATTTTTTAGATTATAAATATCCAAATAAATGTAATTTGAGACTTTTTATTAATTGAAATAATTTGATAGGATAATATGACATTGTAGGGTTAGTTAGATGAATTTATTTTGATGTAATGATGCTGTTATGAATTTAGAAAATAAAATAGTGTCCAAATTGACATAAAAGTGTTTTTAAAACAAATATTATATTATAAACTGGTATTCTATTCCTAAAAATATAAAGATTGGAAAATTGGATAAATAAAACTATATATGTTATTAATGAACAACTTGTGGTTCTCGTGGATGTTTATAGTAAGTTTAGATAACATATAATATAAAAATACAAAGATAAATGGTAAATGTCAAACTATTTAACAAAGAGTTACATATAAATGATAAGGTTAATATAGTGACCCAAACCTGTCTAAAACCTTTTGGATGAGTGGTTTTGGACCCATACCCAACATAGCCTTTAAATAATTCATTTTTGAGTAATTAGAAACCAAAGATGATTTTATTATAAAATAATATTTTTGGTTTTTCCTGAGGTGCCCCCTCACTCAATTTATAAGAGGCCACCTCCCCTTCTCTCAAATTCACACTTATAAAGCTGTTTGGCTCGGCCAAAACGTGACCAAATATCCACCCAAGTATCCTCCCTTCATCGTAGAGGCCTTATTTAGATCATAAAACCAACCTATGTAGCCCTTTTGGTCAAATCAAAAGGATTAACTTGAATTAGAGGTAATGATTTCATAACCCTCTTTCATGTTCATTTCTTCTTCCAATTACACTTTTTTTGTTATTACCATACGAAAAAAATAACACCAGTACCTTATATATAATGTGATGTTATTATTAAAATGTCACAACCATATTCATTATTTTATCCAACATATGAATGATAATGTCACCATTCATGCGTACGTACGACAAATTGTCCCAACGCCGTGGTGCAATTGTTATTCAACACTATCTTATTTAGTTGGATATAATGATGTGTAATATGTACATAAATTATGAAATTATATTGATAATGTCTTTGTAAAATTAAAATACCTTCCAATTCCACACCATTATGGAAATGATATTTTCTCTTGTGTGTACGTACGTATTACAGTCTCCAAGACGCGATGAGATTCATTTTAATGTTGATAATTCATCGACGATTATAAAAATATATATTACTAATAAGAATGTGATATATTATATAATAATTCTACTGTAGGTATATATATATATATATATATATGTATGTATGTATTTATTTACTTACATATATCTTATTCACTTACTTCCGTTCAAAACGATATGATAACCGAAACAAGTTTTATGTGTACGTATGACCTACAGTCTCCATAATTGATGTTTTCCATTTTATTTATCTATCTATTATAAATATTTATATTCTAAATATGATTGATTAATAAATCAGGGTTTATATTCTGGAATAATTTAAATAAAGATCTAAATGACATGATCAAAAATTACAAGTTAAAATATGTAGGATAATGAAAAAATATTATTACCCAAAATTTAATTTAACATGAAAATAATTATTAAATAGGTAATATAAACTCATAAATGAATAATTTATTATATATTAAATATGAATATGGTTATGGTATAATCAAATAACATACAATGGTCATTATACATTAGGTTAAACGTACCCTCGACTAATGTAAAGTTCTAGGTAAGGGTTAATTTCACAATCTGTTTATAATATGAGTTTGTTTTTACGTATGTATCTTCTGGGATATATTTATTATCCGTTTCCAAGTTTCATTTAAGAGTTTTCAAAGGGATTATTTTAATAAATTATTTTTCTGAAACATTATTTAAAATGTTTTAATTAATTTTTCTTTTAAATCATTCTCATTAATTTCCATATTACCATAATGGTTTTTAAGGATTTATTTATATGGACATGAATACCTTTAAAATGATAATTCCATTCAAAAGTTTCAATGTTTTATGGGACACTTTGATTTAATATATGTCTTTAAATGTCTTCCTTTTTAAATTTTGTGCCTTTTAAATGTTTTCATGAAAAAGGGATATTTCTATTAAAGAGTTTTACAAATCATTTTCATCGATGTCAACATCTTTTCATGGATATTAAATTAGTTTGAAGTTGATTTATTATGATAAAAATATTCCATATTGTATTGATGGTTTTTGTGATATGTTTTACTGTGGATGTGTTATTTTTACACCATTCATGGTCATTGGATAATATATAGTCATTTAGTATTATAGTGTTAATATGAATTTTTTTGTTATGTTTAAACCTTTTCATATGAGGAATGCACTAGACATAGTAAGTGACGGGTGGAGCCCACTATTTCTCCTCGATGCATCGGTTGGTCTCATGAGACAAACTAGTTTCTTGGAACAAGGCCTCAACAAAATCTTATTTGTAGTTTGGGAACAAGGCCTTGACTATGTGGTTATGAAATTATGTCATTCTGCATTCCATCATTATGAAAGTATATATTAATATTGAATGTGATTTTTCGACTAGTAGAATATCCATTTAAATAATTAATAGCATTAATTGATTTTATCTTTTCCTTATTATGTTGATGTTCAAGTTTAAAATGCTTTTGTTTTAGTATTATACAATACATTAAATGTTTATGTTTATCTATGAAAGTTTCTGTTATATGTTTATCCTTAGTGAGCTTCTGAGATCAACCCTTTCTATGTTTTATTTTTCTTAGGATACGAAAAGTATATTATGAATGATCTGCAGGGATAGTCTATAGGATCACAGTGTTGTCTATGGAAACAATGTTGTTGTAGTATTCAATTTTACCATGTAATGTACACCCTATGAATGTATCTCGTAATTAAAAGGCTACTAAACTAATAATTCTTTCTAGAATTGATCTTTTGTGATCATGACAATGATACTTAATAATGCACCGACTTTGGGCTACTGGGTGGGGGAGTTACAATATTACCATTAATTCTATAATAACATTCTAGGTTATTAAACACAAGGGGGATCAACACATTGAGTAGATAACTACCTATCAAGTATTTTACACCTATAGAAAGAGAATAAACAAATCCTCCCTTAAGAAGCTACACACGTAAATCATGTGGAATACCCTATGCGTCTTCATCCCATTTAGAAGAAGGGTATGCAAGAACGGATGCCTCGAGAAGTGGGTAATGTAAAGTAGAGAACCAATCAATGAAAATGTAATAATCCAAACATGCAAATTCATCCTGTTCCATAATCTCTACCATCCTCTATGACACCCACATGTGTAAACTGATGCATCTCGCCACTCTAGTTTTTATCTTCTGCCACATCCCATAGGCCTCTATATGGTATCCTGCCTTTTTATTACATAACATTTCATTATATTTTACATACAGGGGATCTTTAAAGTCTTGTGTTTTGGAAATCAGGAACATAAAACATGAATAAAAACATAAAACATTCTTTTAATCCACTTGTATGGATTCATCATAAGATCATCCTATGTAAAATTACTTCCTTTCATATCCTGGAGACATTCATCAATGTAAAGGGTGAGCAGAAGGCCCAATAAGCGTAAACAAGGAAGCAGTTTACTTGTGATATCAATAAGAATTTGAATAAAAACATAGAGACATGATCAATGGATGCCTAGGCATATAATAAAGAAGGTAACATGAATCATAACATAAATATGTGGCTAAAACAGTTAATTTTTACATTCATGAACATATCACCAAGGTCCATTCCCAAGGTGTTGTAAAAATTACCATGGTAATTCACCAAGGTATCGTGAAAATTGTTATATCTAGAGATTAAATAATTACCCAATACATTGGAGTGCTATCATGTCTCACATTTAATATGTATTTACTTTCAGGTGATCCAAATAGATCATAATCAAACATTTCAAAATAACCCATTGAGAATAAAAGAAATGGGTTTCATTTCAAAATCATGACGTTTTAAAAACACTTAAAAATAAGATCTTTATATCATTTATAACCCATGGAAAGGGAGTGGGGGTTATATGTCTGTCAATTAAAGAATAAAATATATTATATTTATATATTTATGAAAACCCATAGAAATGAAATATCTCTGGGTATTTACATAAACAAATAAAGGAATTTCTTGAGAGAAAGAGATATAAATTTTGGGACGAAATTTCTGCATCATAATGGCTATATAACATGGTTTTAGAAATCATTGAAAAGAGAGGGGACAAGGGTCACCCACTCTTAAATAATTAATAATACAGTATGGGTATGGAATAAGATCATGGTATGGATATTATATAGTCATACCACTTGAAAGAAAAGAGTATATGCGATTTCTTTTATGAGAAATTCTGCAGCCTAACGACGACACTTAATATTTCAGAAAACAAGTTGATGAGAAAAGAGAGGGTCTATAATCATTTGTAAATGAAATGGACAGTAATAATAAAATATAATAATATACCCTCAACATAATGATATAGAAAATATAAGACACAACAAAATGGAATTCATGACATAAAATAGGAGGGTGAAAGAATCCCTTACCCTGAAGAGTAACTTCGAAAGCTTGACGTTTGGGAACTTGGGAGGCATGAGGGAACCATGGAGGGACTCCATGGGAGGTATGGAGACCATAAAATACTTGAGGAGGATTTTGGAATGAAAATAATGATACAATGGATTGCTATTTATAGGGGAAGTGAGGGGCCAAGGAATTAATTACCAAGGGACACCTCATCAGTGGTATTGGAAAAACAATGGGCTATACAAAGATATATCCCCAAGGTATTGGCCACATGGGAAAAATCATACATTATCTTAATATTAATAAGTCTACCAGAATGATTTCATAATTATTACATCCTTAATGACATCATTAAACACTTGGAAATCTAAAGTGAAAACTCACTATTCACTGAAAATTCAACTTTTTCAGAAAAAACCCAAAAAATCACCTCAACATAATATCGATTATCTAATTTCAAAAATGAACCCAATTTAATAAAAATAATTTCATAAATATTTTTAATTTAATTATTAATTAAAAAACACTATTAACCTAAAAAAACTAATACTTGACTAATAATTCTTGAAATAGTTATTTACCTATTTTATTGAATCACATTACATAATAAAGGTGCCATAATTATATTAATACTTTATTTAATTGAGATTACTAATCAATTTGGTCACATTCATAATCCTAAGTCTAAAATCACTATTCATAATTTATTATTCCTCAAAAATTATGTTGATCTTATTATAGTCAAAATTTCTTATTAAACACATTTGCAGAAGACAATTTTTTGGAAATAATTACACATCATTAATTATTTAATGTTTAAATAAATATTTTAAAATATCCCATTTTTTAAAATTCATCAATAAAATACATCATATATTCCTTCAAACATTTGATAACTCACAAACATCACCACAAGAAAAAAAAATATTTATAATAAAGGATTACGCAAAGTAGCTACTGTCTCATTACATATCCCCTTATCACACCAGCATAGGACCTAAGTGTAAGGTGTGCTAAGGTGAGAGAATCTGAGGGTGGATCGGCCAAAATTTCCCGAGTAGTGATTTCTATAAGCCTAAATTAATCCCGAACGTGATTTTGTTCCGGCTTCACACGGTGAAGTTCGGCTGGGGTTTGGTCCAGAGAAAAACCCAGTGGTGCTTTCTCCTTCCCCAATTCAGTCAGATGGGCTTTGATCGGCCCGAGACTACTGGATGAGGCCATGATATCTTATTTTTGGATTAATTAACCGAGGTCACTTGTTTTATATAATAATAATCGCAACATAGAGTTTAGTTTCCAATGGTTATATTGACCAACAGTCATATAATAGTTGAAACCCAATAGTCTTAATTTAATTATAGTCATTTCATTAAATGAAATAGTTTCGTTGAGTATAAAATAAAATAACAAAAAAACGAATGAAACATAAATTATTAAAAGTTAGATTCATTACATTCTTCCCCCATATGAAATTTTGTCCCCGAAATTTTAATATGTATCTTCAGAAAATAGAAGGTGTGGGTACTTCTACCTCATAAACTTCTCTGGTTCCCATGTGGCTTCTTTATATTTGTGGTTCCTCTATAACACCTTAACAATGTGTGTAGTCTTGTTGATTAGAACTTTGTCTCTATGATCCAAGATCTCCACCGACTGCTCCTCATAAGAGAGGTAATGTTCCAGTTGTACCACCTATAGGTTCTGAACATGTGAAGGGTCAGGTATGTACTTCCTCAAGAGGGATACATGGAATACATCATGAAATTGTTCTAGATTTGAAGGATGTGCAAGATGATTGGCCACTACTCCCACTCGATCAAGGATTTCATTGGGGCCAATGTTCTAGGGTTGAGTTTCCCTTTCTTCCCAAACCACATGACACTCTTCCAAGGTGAAATCTGAAGAAAGACCGTCACCAACAACATATTCTAAGTCCCTTCAACGGTTGTCGGCATGGATCATTTGCTGACTCTGAGCAGCCTTAATGTGTTGTTGGAGTTCTACATCGCTTCCCATATAGAGCTTCATCGGGTGACATTCGAATGCTCGAATGAAAGCTGTTGCTGTAATAGAACTCCTCTAAACGGAGATGTTGATCCCATCCACCTTTAAAATCTATTGAGCAAGTTATTAGCATTTCCTCGAGTGTTTGAGTAGTCCTTTCAGATTGGCCATCAGTTTGGTGGTGATAGGCTGTACTGAAATTCAATTCAGTGCTCAGAGCATGTTGAAGACTTCTCCATAATTTTGATGTGAACATTGGATCACGATCAGATACAATAGAAAGTGGAACACCATACATCCTTACCACTTACTTCATGTAAATCCTGGAATGGTAATCAAAAGAGAAATATTCTCCAATCGAGATAAAATGGGCAGTCTTGGGGATACGGTTCACAATAACCCATATCGTATTTCGTCCTTTTGATGTTCTCGAAAGGCCAGTGATAAAGTACATAGTGATATTTTCCCACTTCAATGAAGGTATGGGTAGTGTTTTCAATACCCCTTGAAGAAGTTGTTGTTCTACATTCACTTACTGACATACTAGGCACCTTGTAGTGTAGTCAGCAATCTCTCTTTTCATATTATCCCACCAATAATGATCACAAAGGTCCCTAAAAATTTTTGTGCTTCTAGGAAGTATAGAAAAAGTAGACATATGAGCGTCATCCATCAGATACTAATTTATTTCCAGAATAGATGGGACACATAGTCTTGTACGAAATCTCCGTACACCTTCTTGATTAATATTGAACTCATGAATCATCATATCCTTTATAGCCTCAAACTTCCCTTGTTACAAAGGATCTTCTATCTAACGTTTCTTGATCTTCTCTAGTAATTTCGATCAAGAAATCATTTGGGTTAGGGTTGATGATTTCCCTTCCCTTATAATTCCCATGTCCAGATTTACTAGGTCATTGAGCAAAGGATCCTTTTGAATTCTCATCATCGATTGAACAACTGGGTCATTCCTCCTTAATGCATCAACAACTTTTTTTCTCTTCCGGGATGATAATGAATTGAACAATGATAGTGTTTATGACATTCCAACCATCTCCATTGTCTCATGTTTAATTCATTTTGTGTGAAAATAAACTTCAATCATTTATGGTCTGTTTATATATCACATTTCTCCCCATAAAGATTGTGCCTCAATATCGTCAAAGCAAAAATGACCGCATCGAGCTCCAGATCATGCGTAGGATAATTCTGCTGATGAATTTTCAAATATCGAGACGCGTAATAAATTTCCTTGTCATTTTTCATGAGGACGCACCCAAGCCCTTTTATAGATTCATCGCTAAAAATAAAGAATCCTTCTCTTATTGAGGGTAGATTTAACACTGGTGTAGTAACCAATATCTTCTTCAGCTCATGGAAACATTCCTCACACTCCTTTGTCCAGATGAACTTGACCCCTTTTCGAGTTAAATTGGTTAATGGATTAGAATGTCGTGAAATGTTCTTATAAAACCTCCTATAATATCCAGCTGATCCTAGGAAACTTCAAATCAAAGTTATTATTGTAGGCTGAGGACACTCATCTACAAGTTTTGTCTCTGCACGGTCAACAATGATTCTTTCGTTGGTTACAATGTTCCCTAAGAAAGAAACTTTTTGTAACCAGAATTCACATTTATTGATCTTCCCAAAAGGCCCCTCCTTTTGTAGAGTTTGAAAAATAACCCTTAGATGATCCTCATGCTCCACATGACTTTTATAATATATAAAAATATCATCAATAAAAACTACCACAATTTAATCATGGTAGTATTTAAAGACTCTATTCATCAAATCCATAAAAATAGAAGGTGCATTAGTCAGTCCAAAAGGCATAAAAACAAACTCATAATGCCCATATATTGATCGGAAGGCAGTTTTTGGAATATATTCTTTCTTCACCATCAATTGGTGATAACTAGATTGAAGATCAATCTTAGTGAATTATTGAGCCCCATGAAGTTGTTCAAAAAATTCATCAATTATTGGAAGAGGGTATTTTTTCTTCACTGTTATCCCATTCGGTTCTCTATAATCAATGCATAGCCGCATCGATCCATACTTCTTCTTCATGAAGTGAATGGGTGCTCCCCAAGGAGACACACTCAGTCAGATAAACCGCTTCTCAAAATGATCTTGGGGTGGTTTCTTTAATTCATCTAGCTATACATTGGTCATCATATATGGGGTCTTTGATATCGGATGAGACCGAGGAACGATTTCAATGGATAACTCTAGCTCTCTTTCTGGGGGATGTTTGGGTAACTTCTCAGGAAATACATCAACGTATTACTGGATGATGGGTACATTTTCTCTCATAAAACTCTCATATCCTTCTTCTTCTTCACTGATAAACTCCATAAAGAAGGTTATAGGGGTTCTTTTTAACAAATATGAGGTTGATATATCTCTCCTTGGGAGATAACTGTAGGTTTTCTATTCAAGACTAATGATATTTCCTTATCTCTACAATTGATCTTAGCATCAAACATTGAGAGCTAGTCCATCCCTAGTATAATGTCGAATTCTAGCATGGGAATGACTACTAGGTTTGTGATAAGATTGTGATCACTAATGTAAATACTAGAGTTTCTAAACACTGACGATGCAGGGATATTCCCACCAGGATTCTTGACTGACAACTCTACTTCTAGAACTCTGGGGTTGATTATGAATTCTTTGAAAACATGGAGGAAATAAATAGAAGAATAATCAAACAATGTACTTTATAGATTTGAGAGGACAACAAGAGTACCTACTACTACATCATTTTCATCTTCAACATCGGTTATCGTGATATCAGAAGCACGACATTATTCCCTTGGCCTTTGTTGAGGCTGATGGTGGTTGCCCTCCACGGCCCTCATATTTGGACAATGATTGGCAATGTGACCACGTTGTCCACACATGAAGTACTGGACATCAGGTTGGTCCTGCACCATCTTCCCCTTGTCGTTTGTATTTGGATGTTGAGGTTTTACCTCACCATGACAATACCTCTCAATGTGGCAGTTCCCGGAATGCTTCTTCCCACATTCATTACACGTGGGAACTTTCACTTGATTTCCTCCTCTTCCATGATCAAAATTCCTCCCTAAGCTGGGCTCTATAGATCTCTTCTTGTCATTGGATTTATGAGACCACTGCATCTCAACAAACTCTAACTTTAATTTCGTCACACTCCACACAATCTCATCGTAGCTATCATTGTCTCATTTGGCTAGATTCTTATACATATGTGATCTCAATCCATTGAAGAATCTATCAACCTTACCATTTGGACCCATGACAAAGCTAGAGGTATTTTGTGAAAGCCTTGTGAAGTTATTCTTGTATCTTCCCAAAGATTCATTCTCCTTCTACTTAAGATCGAGAAACTCCTTCTCCATTCATGTTCTCAATAAACAAGGGAAATACTTTCTGAAAAATATCCATCTGAACTCTTCTCACTCCATAGCTTCAACTTCCTCTCTTTGCCTCGTGTTTTTGATCAGATCCCACCACTGATCTGCTTCTCCCTCTAAGCGATAGATGGCCAGGGTGACCTTTTCTTTCTCTGAACAATGCATCACATGAAATATCTTCTCTATATAGCTGATCCACTAATCATAAATCAATGGGTATATCAATCCATTGAAGTTTGGTGGTCGCGGATGCATAAAGGACTCAACAGCATGTTTTTCCTTTCACAGTGAGATCGGTCTCTCAGCTTGATTCAAGTTATTTCCCATAACATGAGTTAGTTGGTTCATTATTCCCATGAATGTTTCCATTACGGCTTACATCAGAGATCCTTCAGAACATGGTCCATTGTTGTCACCATCTTCAGGGTTCCTACTATTGCCCACCATTTTCTAAAATAATAAATCATTTGTGAGAAACATATTTCATTTATGAATATTTTAACTATAATGGATTTTATGTCTTAAAACATCATGCTTAAACAATTACATATCCATATAACACCTTCATAATGATTCATAAAAAGCATGTGATTAACCAAAAATATCCCCCAGCAGTGTCGTAACCAAGAGTGCATCAAGGCCTGTTGTCATGAACTAGTTCCCATTTGACTCCAGCTCAAAGCTGTGTTTTTTAGGTTTTACCCCTATGTAAATCTATGCTAGAGCCACCTCTACCTGCTCGTATCCATATAGGGATGTAATTAATTAATGAACCACTTACTCAATAATCCCGAAAATAACGAGAAGTTTTCCTATATTTAAAAATTTATATAGGGTTCATCCTAATGTTTTCATAGACAAATTTCCCTAAATAACTAAACTATCTTTTGATAAAAAATATGGAATGCCACTATTTTATTACATTACATTCCATTAAATTTTACAAATATAGGATCCTTAAAGTCTAGTGTCTTGGAAATAAGGAACATAAAAAATTAAGAACAACATAAATAATTATTATAAACCACTTGTAAGGCTTCATCATAAGATCATCCTATGTACAATTACTTCCTTTCATATCTTGGAGACATACATCAATGTAAAGGGTGAGCAGAAGGCCCAGTAAGGGTAAACAAGGAATCAGTTTACATGTGATATCAATAAGAACTTGAATAAAAATATAGAGACATGAGAAATGGATGCCGAGGCATGTCATAAATAAGGGAACTTGAAACCTAACATGAATATGTGGCTACAAAATTTAATTTATACATTCATGAACATATCACCACAGTCCATCCCCAAGGTGTCATAAAAATTACCAAGGTAATTCACAAATGTATCGTGAAAATTGTTATATCTTGAGATTAAATATTTACCCAATGTATTGGAGAGCTATCAGGGTGAACCATTAATATGTCTTTACTTACATGTGATCCACATGGATCATAATAAATGATTTAATAAATAACCCATATAGAATAAAAGAAATGGGTTTCATTTTAAAATCATGCCGTATTAAATTCTCTTAAAAATATGATCATTATATCATTTAAAACCCATGGAATAGGAGTAAGGGTTATATGCATGTCAATTCCAGAATCAAATATATCATAGTTATATATTTATTAACAACCATTGAAATTAAATATCTATGGGTATTCACATTATTAAACAATGGAATTTTATTAGAGAAAGAGATAGACACTTTTAGACGAAATTTCTTTAGAATAATGGCTTTATAACATGGTTTTAGAAAACATGGAAAAGAGAGGGGACAACAGTCATACACTCTTATATAATTCATATTAATTTATGGGTACTGAATAAGATCCTGGTATAGATATTTGAATTTCATACTACATGAAAAAGAATCATGAACGAAAAGAGACGATGTGATTTCTTTTACGAGAAATTCGGCAGCCTAACGACATCACTTAAAATTTCAGAAAACAAATTGATGAGAGAATAAAGGGTCTCTCATAATTTTTACATGGAATGGATAGTAATAATAACATATAAGAACATACCCTCAACATAATTAGATGGAAAATATAATACACAACATAATGGATGTAATGACTTAAAAGAGGAGGGTGAAAGAATCCCTTTCCTTGAAGAGTTACTTCGAAAGATTGATGTTAGGGAGCTTGGGTGGCCTGAGGGAACATTGGAAGGATTTATTGGGAGGTAAGGAGACCAGAACATTATTGGGGAGGATTTTGGAATGAAAAGGATGAGATAATGGATTTGTATTTATAGGGGAAGTGAGGGGACAATGCAATAATTACCTAGGGACACCTCATCGGTGCTATTGGAAAAACTAAGGGCTATCCAAAGATATTTCCTCAAGATATTGGCAACATGGGACACCTCATTCCTTATATTACTATTCATAAGTTGACCAGAATGATTGCATAATTATTACATCCTTAATGACACTATTAAACACCCAAAACTATAAATGATAACTCACTATTTGCCGAAAATTTAACCTTTTTAGAAAAATCCCAAAAATTCACCTTAACATAATATCGATGCTCTGATATCAAAAATGAACTCCATTTTATATAAATAATTTTCTAAAAGAATTTAATATATTTTTAAATCAAAAAACCCTATTCACCCGAAAAAACAAATACTTGACTACTAATTTCCGAAAGAGTTATTTACCTATTTTATTGAATCAAATTACTTAATCAAGGTTCCTAAATTATATTAATACTTTCTTTAGGTGAGATTACTAATACCTTTGTTCAGATTAATAATCCTAGGCATAAAATCACTATTCATAATTTAATATTCATTAAAAATTATGTAGATATTATTAGACTCTAAATTTCATAGTGAAGACATTTGCAGAAGAATATTATTTGAAAATAATTACAAATCATTAATTATTTACAGTTTACATAAATATTTTAAAATATCATTTTTTCATCTATAAAATACATCTTATATTCATTATAACATTTGAAAAGATACAAACATCACTAAAAGAAGAAAAAAAATATTATTTATAACAATGGAATACACAAAGTAGCTATGGTCTCGTTACCTATCCCCTTATCACAATGACATATGACCTAAGTTTAAGTTGTGCTAAGGTGAGAGAATTAGAGGGTGGCTCGACCAACAATTCCCGAGTATTGATTTTTATAAGGATAAACTTCTCCCAAAGGTGATTCTGTTCCAGCATCACACGGTGAATTTCAGCTTGTTTTTGGTCTAGAGAAAAACCCAGTGGTGCTATCTCCTTCCCCAGTTTTGTCAGACGGTCTTCGATAGGCTCGAGACTACTGGATGTGGCCATTGTATCTTCTTTTGTTATTACTTCACCAAGGTCAATTGTATTTATAGAATAATAATCACAACATAGAGTTTAGTTTCCAACAGTCATATTGACCAATGGTTATATAACTGTTGAAACCCAATAGTCTTATTCTAATTATACTAATTTCATTAAATGAAATTGTTTCGTTGAGTATAAAATAAAATAACACACAAACAAAGGAAACATAAATTATTAAATGTTCGGGTCGTCACACTCCATGCGTCCACATATCAGAACAGTCGTCCAAGATCACACCACAAAATGAGAAATAGAAAAACAAGCATCCTATAAAATGGGGTTCTTATCCCTTAAACAAAAAGGAGGGTAACTCAGAACCCTACAAGGAATTAAATTTCATCAAATAAATAGTTGTTTATTCCATCTTGGATTAACCTATTTATTATTCTTAGTTTCCAAATTCGGGAAACCTAATCAGTAATCTATAATAAATAATTAAACATTCTTACTACACAAATTTTATTAACATCATATTAAAACAAGATGAACCCGATTCATATACATGGCACTTTATCATTACCCAAACAATTATCAATTAATTCCAGCTGAACCTTTTTTTTGAAATCTCAACCGAGAAAGTAAATGCTAAGCAAGAAAGCATAGAGATTACACTATCTAGCATAACTATAAGCTATAAGATACTATAAAAATAATTTATTTATCTGGTTCAAATGTTTATTTTTCCAATTATATTGGGATATAGTGGGATAAAACAAGCTAACTCTATAGTTACACATAAAAGAAAAGATAAGAAAAGAATTCCCTACCTCAAATAGTTCATTATGTTATTTATATGAGAATGAGCCCCACAATGGGTTACAATCTCATCCCCTATGAGAATGTATCCACTCGAGGAATTAGAGACATGACCACATCAGCCAACAAAAAATAAAATCCCATAGGAACACGGGGGGTAAAATTAAACAAAAAGTGCAAGGAGAAAGAATGAGATGAATGGAAAAATGATGATTTATCATAACTTATATCGATGATGTATTGATATTTCATGGATGAATCAACACCATGTGGAATAAATCCTTGGAGGAAGGTCAGATTTCACAACTCCTCTGGGAAAGAATGGGACGATCGAGCATATCACACCCAAGAACAAGTATGAAGACCTAGCGGAGAAGATATCTCGTCCATTTAAGGGGATTTAAAAAAGCAGCGGTGTAAGATACGCTTGGTTTTAGATTAAAAGAGGATCACATTAAACCAAGTGTTTTGAAAATGTGAAAACATCTAGAGCCATAGGATAAATTAATATAGGATTTATGTCCTTTGAATTTGATTTAATGTCCTCAAAACAAGGCATTAACTTCATTTTACATCAAATGAAACGTTGAATGGGAGAAACTACAGGAAGTTAGAAACACTATTCATAAAATCAAAATTCTTCAAAGGGAAATTTTTTTTAACCTCACCATTTTTGTAACATCCCAAGTAAGTAATGAATAATAGATATTTTTATTAATGATTAAGATAGTGTTTTAGAGGATTAAAATGAAAATAAATACAATCTTATGCATGGAGTATACTAATATTCTTAAAGGATTGTTTTACTGCCATATGATGGAAAACCCTTTTCAAATCTATCTTTTGACAATATTATAAACTATGTTTTTCAAAATAAACATATTCTTTATGATTGGGACTTCAAAATTTACTTTGTGTGAATTTTTGGTATTTTTCTGAAAAACATCAATTTTTGATGAATAGTGAAACCACTAAGTGGTACTTATAAAAACTGATTTTCCGTTTAAATGAAATTTTGCCATCATTGTGTTTTGGATTTCAATAAATCCGACATACATGGTTGTAATTAAGAAGTAAAATGTGGTTCAATGAGATTAAAATAATTTTTTGGTGAATAGTAACTTATTAAGTTTTAATCGCGATTAGTGGTAATTAGTGTAGTTTAAGATAAAAATTATGCTTTAATAAAATAAGATGAGCTTGACACATGTCTTACCCTCATTGTTTGTGTCATTTCTGACCAAGAAAATCCATGGGTCAACTTGGGGACCCCATGGATCCACTTGGGTTGGGAAATGACATAAATAGCTTTTTATTTAATGTAAAAGTAAAAATGACACAAACATAATATGTTTTACGAAAACAATTTTTACATGGGGTTATAAAGATCAGATTTTTTATTATAAATATTAATTGGAAAGATAAAAATATTTCATACATCATAGTATTTTTTTTATAATTTTTAGACTTTAAATAAATTAAATTATTTATGACATCATGATGATGCAGCGATGACCCCATTATTTAACGATTTAAATAAAATGGAAAGATAATGAAAAATCTAAAAACTACACATGGCCAAAACCAATTGGATGAGTGGATTTAGAATCATTATCACCTTATCCTAGAATTATAGCAATGTGGGACCTTTTGAATCCGAAACTCTTTTTAAAATAAAGTAACTTATCTTTACTTTCCAAAAGTGCCCCTCCTATACTCTTATAAAAGGCCCCCACCTCTACCTCATTTCACACACTCCTCAAGCCTTTGGCTCGGCCAACCCCTATCCATTTACTCTCTCCACATCCCTCTCCTCATCATATAGGATTACCTTTGGGCATAATCCTTTCAAAGGAAGCCTTTAGGCTCAAATCAAAAGGAGTTACACTTTTAAAGATAATACATTCTCTCATGTTCATTTGTTTTATTTTGCTTCTCTAACCCCCTAAACTATTTTTATTTACATCTTTTGTAACAACACCAGTATACTCATTATACTAGGATGTGTTATAATATTTATTTTAGCTACACTCTCAAAAAACTACATCAAATGGTTAAAGAACATACGGTTTCCGTGGATGGCGAAATTTTGCCTCCCGAAACGATGATTGTTCAATACTCATTTAACACCTTCAAAGGTGGCCATTATGATGTCACTATTTTTATATATGATATATAATATGTTTATTCTTTCCTTAAGATTATGTATTTTTCATTTATGGCATACCATTATTGTTTCCATTATGGGTAAACTCGATATCCTCATTTTAGGAAGTGCGGACTACCTCCCCCTGAAAGTGATTTGATTATTTAATACCATATGTGGGATGTGTAAAGGATAAAGTTAATGATATTATATATGTTATTATACTGGAATTATAATATAATCTTATATCATTATGATTCCATTCCAGAAAATACGAAATAGAAATGGAAGTAGCGTTCATGCGTACGTACGGCTTACCGTCTCCATGAACGGTGCATCTCATTTCTTAACTCTAAATGTGATGTAATATTATAAATACATGTATATGATGAATATATATGATATATATGTTATCCAAATCATTAATATCATTCTGGATATAACGAACCTTTGACTAAATTAACAACATGTAAGTGTAAGAAGTCTATTTTTGACTTAAGAACCAAATACCGACATAATGAACATTATTAACTTAAATGATTACATGATGTTCATAACATGGTATAAAAGGAATAATGAACATGAAAAAGGTTAATAAGAAATTAGAGATTAACTCAGGTTTATTATTCAGGAGATTAAAGAACGGTCGGGTCAAGTCGGATACGAGGTATGGGACTTCGTCTCAATCTCCTTTCATTGAGGCATATTTTATTTTATGCACAACTTTCTTTTATATGGTGTATAAACCCCTTTGAATTTTACGTTTATTCAAAAGGAATCTTTTTTATACGAAGCGTTTACTAAACGACAAAAGGGAATGTTTTTTGTCGTACGTATGCGGCGACAACGACTTCTCTGCCATCGTGACCGTTATTTGAGTTTCAGCTTCCTCTACAAGCCATACCTTCTTTTTAAAAGAAAAAAATAAATACGATGTTTTACTTTTCTTTTATTTTGGTATCGAAAATGGTTTTCATAATGTTTTTATATCAATGTGTTGTATTGATATCTTGTGATTGAAAGGTGGGAATGTTATGTTTCCTTTATTCATGTTTTATGTGATATGATTATGTTGAGGTTCGTGGGCATTATTATGAAAACGGGTGGTTTCGTGATAAACTAAGGGCGGGTGAGCCCGATATAGCTCTACAATGCATTGGGTAACTCGAAGGAGTGAAACATTAAGGTTTCTCCGAAGATATTTTAGGGAATATACTGTGATGGGTATTCCAAACGTAACCAAGAGGGTTACTCCGTACGTAAGAATGTTATAAATGCCTCAAGTTACCTTTATGTCTTTTGATTTCTATGATTTATTCATGATTTGATGAGGTATGTTAAAGTGCTTATGATTTATGGGTAAAGTATGATTTCATTCTTATGTATATATGTACCCATGTTTCATTTCCATGTTTTTATAACCCATACTGAGCTTTTTATGCTCATCCCATGTTTTTTTGAAATGTTTTTCACAGGTCAAGGAAAAGGTACATGATATGATGATAGTGTCAAGGAAATGTCAAGAAAGAATCCATGTTTTATTTTAAATATGTTTCCATTGATGGGAATGAAGAATACTATCTTTATGTAACCACATTGTTTATATGTGGAATGTAATGCAAGTTTTATGATCTAATTCTCTAAAAATCTAAACCCGAAAAGATCCTAAATGTGTAATCTTGTAATAACTGAAGATTAAGTAAGGTTTAAGGCTGGGGCCTTATAGTTGGTATCAGAGGTCGGTTTAGATAACTTTAGGAGTTAGAATTCTATTAAATGAATATCCAAAAATATTTTTTATGGTAAAATTGAAATGATATAGAATTTATAGATTACCATGTTGCTTCATCTAAGACATGTTTTTTCAGAATGGTTTTCAGTAAAGGAAACAAAGAAGCTTTTCAGGGAAGGAATAAAAAGTAGAATGACTTTCCGAATCAGCAACCAGAGATGGTCGGAATCAGAATTGAGTAGTTTACTGCAGTGATGACTCAGTTGAATCAGGTGATAAATGGTGGTTCTATTTATTGATGATATTTTGGTGTTTTCTAAAAGTAAATAAGATCATGAAAGACATTTAAGGGTTATCTTGAAAACCTTAAAAGAAAAGAAATTGTGTGGGAAATTCATCAAGTGTGAGTTTTCGTTGCAACAAATTTCTTTCCTTGGTCATATTGTTTCTAAATATGGAATAACTGTTGATCCTACAAAAACAAAAGTTGTGGAAGACTGGCCAAGACCCAAAAATGTAACCAAGATTCGTAGCTTCCTTGGTTTGGCGGGCTATTACCGAAGGTTTGTTAGAAATTTTTCATGGTTATTTAGTCCAATGACTAAGCTAACTCGAAAGGGTGTTAAGTTTATCTGGACATAAGAATGTGATGATTGTTTTCAGGAATTGAAAAGAATATTAGTGAATGCTCCAGTTTTGGCACTACCTTCCAGGAATGGTGAGTTTGTTATATACAGTGATGCTTCATTGAAAGGGTGTGGTTGTGTCCTAATGCAGAATGATCAGGTAATTGCTTATGCTTCACGACAGTTGAAAACTCATGAGGTAAACTATCCTACACATGATTTGGAACTAGCTGCTGTTGTTTTTGCTTTAAAAATTTGGAGGCATCATTTGTATGGAGTAAAGTGTGAAATATATACCGATCACAAAAGTTTAAAGTATATATTCACTCAGAAAGAATTGAACATGTGACAAAGGAGAGGCTAGAATTAATCAAGGATAATGATTGTACAATTCATTACCATCCAGGAAAAGAAAATAAAGTGGCTGATGCTTTGAGTCGAACAAGTAATTCTTCATTAACAATGTTGTGTTTGGAACGTGATCCTTTGGTTAAGGATTTGATGAAAATTGGCATAGAAGTTGTTGGTACAGGAAGTCATTCTGTTTTGTTTCAGGTATCAGTGAGATCTTCTCTATCAGATAGAATCAAGCAAGCACAGAAGCAAGATAGTTAGTTGCAGAAAAAGGTAGAGCTGGTTCAGAAAGGTAAGTTGCCTGAATTCAACATTGATAATGATTGTGTTTTGAGATTTGGGAAGAGAATGTGTGTGCCTTGTGATTCACAGTTGAGGAGAGAGTTGTTATGTGAAGCTCATAGTTCTCCGTTTTCAGTTCATCTGGGCAGTACTAAGATGTATAGAGATCTGAGGGAGTATTACTGGTGGGATGGAATGAAAAGAGATATTGCTGATTTTACTGTGACGTGTATGACTTGTCCGCAGGTTAAAGCAGAGCGGCAGTTACCGAAAGGGATGCTTCAGCCTTTACCAGTACCAGAGTGGAAATGGGAGAATATATCCATGGACTTTGTTGTGGGATAACCGAAGACATCTTGAGGTAATAATGCAATCTGGGTTATTGTTGATCGCTTGACCAAATCTGCTCATTTCCTTTCTATACGAGATACTTTCTCTCTTGATCAAAATTCCCATTTGTATCATAAATAGATAATCAGGTTACATGGAGTTCCTCTCTCCATTCTATCGGATCGTGATCCCAGGTTTACTTCTAAAATTTGGAAAGGCCTTCAGAAGTCATTGGGTACTAAATTAAATTTTAGTACAACTTTTCATCCTCAATCAGATGGGCAGTCAGAACGAACAATTCAGATATTGGAGGATATGTTACGAGCTTGTTCTATGGATTATCAGGAAAGTTGGGACGAACATCTTTCTTTGGTTGAATTTTCATATAATAACAGTTTTCATTCCAGTATACAGATGGCACCATTTTAGGCATTATATGGAAAGCGGTGTCGAACTCCAGCTTTCTGGGATGAAGTGGGTGAAAGGAAGTTGATGGGACCAGAATTGGTAGAAGATATGGCAGAAAAAGTTCAGCTAATTCAGAAAAACATGAGAACAGCTCAGAGCAGGCAGAAGAGTTATGCGGATAACCAGAGGAAGGATCTATCTTTCGAGGTAGGTGATCATGTTTTTCTCAAGGTTTCTCCCTGGAAAAGTGTGATGAGATTTGGTAAGAAAGGAAAGTTGAGTCCAAGGTTCATTGGACCATATGAAATTCTGGAATGAGTAGGATCAGTTGCATACCGAGTGGCTTTACCTCCGAGTTTATCTCAGGTACACAATGTTTTTCACGTTTCGATGTTGAGAAAGTATATGCGAGATCCATCCCATGTTTTGAGTCCAGAGGTAGTTCAGGTAGAAGAGAACCTATCTTATGAGGAACAACCGGTCCAGATTCTTGATCTCAGGGAGCAAGTGTTACGAAATAAGGTGATTCACTAGGTAACGATTTTTTGGAAAAACCACATGATTGAAGAAGCACCATGGGAATTTGAAAATGCAATGAGGGATAAGTACCCCCATTTATTTGATAAGTAAATAAATTTCTGGGACACAATTTTCTAAAGGGGGGAAGGATGTAACATCCCATGTAAGTAATGAATAATAGATATTTTTATTAATGATTAAGATAGTGTTTTAGAGGCTTAAAATGAAAATAAATACAATCTTATGCATAGAATACACTAATATTCTTAAAGGATTGTTTTACTGCCTTATGATGGAAACCCCTTTTTAAATCTATCCTTTGACAATTTTATAAACTATTTTTTTCAAAATAAACTTATTCTTTATGATTGGGACTTCAAAATTTACTTTGTGTGAATTTTTGGTATTTTTCTGAAAATCATCAATTTTCGATGAATAGTGAAACCACTAAGTGGTACTTATAAAAACCGATTTTCCGTTTAAATGAAATTTTGCCATCATTGTTTTTTGAATTTCAAAAAATCTGACATACATGGTTTTCATTAAAAATTAAAATGTTGTTCAATGAGATTAAAATAATTTTTTGGTGAATAGTAACATATTAAGTTTTAATCGCGATTAGTGGTAATTAGTGTAGTTTAAGGTAAAAATAATGCTTTAATAAAATAAGATGAGCTTGACACATGTCCTACCCTTATTGGTTGTGTCATGGACGACCAAGAAAAGCCATGGGTCAACTTGGGGACCCCATGGATCCACTTTGGTTGGGAAATGACAGAAATAGATTTTTATTTAATGTAAAAGTAAAAATGACACAAACATAATATGTTTTACGAAAACAATTTTTACATGGGGTTATAAAGATCATATTATTGATTATAAATAGTCATTGGAAATATAAGAAGATTTCCTACATCATAGTATTTTTTTATAATTTTTAGACTTTATATAAATTAAATTATTTATGACATCATGATGATGCAGCGATGACCTCATTATTTAACGATTTAAATAAAATGGAAAGATAATGAAAACTCTAAAACCCACACATGGCCAAAACCAATTGGATGAGTGTATTTAGAAGCCTTATCACCTTATCCTCGAATTATAGCAATGTGAGACCTTTTTAATCCGGAACGATTTTTAAAATAAAGTAACTTATCTTTACTTTCCAAAAGTGTCCCTCCTCTCCTCTTATAAAAGGCCCCCACCTCTACCTAATTTCACACACTCTTCAAGCCTTTGGCTCGGCCAACCCCTGCCCATTTACTCTCTCCACATCCCTCTCCTCATCCTAGAGGATTCCCTTTGGGCAGAATCCTTTCAATGTAAGCCTTTAGGCTCAAATCAAAAGGAGTTACACTTTTAAAGGTAATTCATTCTCTCATAATCATTTGTTTTATTTTGCTTCTCCAACCCCCTAAACTCTTTTTATTTACTTCTTTTATAACAAAAAAAGTATCTTAATTATAATAGGATGTTGTTATAATATTTATTTGAGCTACACTCTCAAAAAAATACATCAAATGGTTAAAGAACATACTGTTTCCGTGGATGGCGAAATTTTGCCTCCCGAAATGATGATTGTTCAATACTCATTTAACACCTTCAAAGGTGGCCATTATGATGTCAATATTTTTATATATGATATATAATAAGTTTATTCATTCTTTAAGCTTTTGTATTTTTCATTTATGGAATACCATTATTGTTTTCATTATGGGTAAACACGATATCCTCATTTTAGGAAGTGCGGACTACCGCCCCCTGAAAGTGATTTGATTCGTTAATACCATATGTGGGATGTGTAAATGATAAAGTTAATGATATTATATATGTTATTATACTGGAATTATAATATACTCTTATATCATTATGATTCCATTCCAGAAAATACGAAATAGAAATGGAAGTAGCGTTCATGCGTACGTACGGCTTACCGTCTCCATGAACGGTGCATCTCATTTCTTACCTCTAAATTTGATGTAATATTATAAATACATATATATTATGAATATATATGATATATATGTTATCCAAATCATTTATATCATTCTGGATATATCGAACCTTTGACCAAATTAACAACATGTAAGTGTAAGAAGTCTATTTTTGACTTAAGAACCAAATACCGACAAAATGAACCTTATTAACTTAAATGATTACATGATGTTCATAACATGGTATAAAAGGAATAATGAACTTGGAAAATGTTCATAAGAAATTAGAGATTAACTCAAGTTTATTATTCACGAGATTAAAGAACGGTCAGGTCAAGTTGGATACGAGGTATGGGACTTCGTCTCAATCTCCTTTCATTGAGGCATATTTTATTTTATACACAACATTCTTTTATACGTTGTATAAACCCCTTTGACTTTTACGTTTATTCAAAAGGAATCTTTTTTATACGAAGCGTTTACTAAACGACAAAATGGAATGTTTTTTGTCGTTCGTATGCGGCGACAACGACTTCTCCGCCGTCGTGACCGTTATTTGAGTTTCGGCTTCCTCTACAAGCCATACCTTCTTTTTAAAAGAAAAAAATAAATACCATGTTTTACTTTTCTTTTATTTTGGTATCGAAAATGGTTTTCATAATGTTTTTATATCATTGTGTTGTATTGATATCTTGTGATTGAAAGGTGGGAATGTTATGTTTCCTTTATGCATGTTTTATGTGATATGATTATGTTGAGGTTCTTGGGCATTATTATGAAAACGGGTGGTTCCGTGATAAACTAAGGGCAGGTGAGCAAGATATAGCTCTCCAATGCATTGGATAATGCGAAGGAGTGAAACGTTAAGGTTTCTCTGAAGAGTTATTAGGGAATATACTGTGATGGGTATTCCAAACGTAACCAAGAGGGTTACTCCCTACGTAAGAATGTTATGAATGCCTCAAGTTACCTTTATGACTTATGATTTCTATGATTTATTCATGATTTGATGAGGTATGTTAAAGTTATTATGTTTTATGGGTAATGTATGATATCATTCTTATGTATATATGTACCCTTGTTTCCTTTCCATGTTTTTATAACCCATACTGAGCTTTTTATGCTCATCCCAAGTTTTTTTGAAATGTTTTTCATCGGTCAAGGGAAAGGTACATGATATGATGATAGTGTCAAGGAAGTGTCAAGAAAGAATACATGTTTTATTTTAAATATGTTTCCATTGATGGGAATGAAGAATACTATCTTTATGTAACCACATTGTTTATATGTGGAATGTAATGCAAGTTTTATGATCTAATTCTCTAAAACTCTAAACCCGAAAAGATCCTCAATGTGTAATCTTGTAATAACTCAAGATTAAGTAAGGTTTAAGGATGGGGCCTTCTAATTTGAACCACACAATTCTAGAAATTCTGTACATGAACTCAATATCTGGAAAAAAAAGTCACTGTTAGAACATCACTATTCTGGAAAAACATATAATGTACTCAAAATTTGGAAAAGGAAAATGGACACTATTGGAACCTCACCATTTTGTAAACAAACATCACGAACTCAAAAATTTGAAGAGGAAAAATGTAACCATTGGAGCCTCACCCTTCTGGAAACAAACTTCATGAAATCCAATTTTGGGAAAGGAAAACGGTCAGCATTGGAACCTCACCATTCTGGAAACACTGTTCATGAACTACAAATTTGGAAAAGGAAAAATGTCACCATTGGAACCTCACCATTCTAGAAACACTGTTAATGAGCTCAAAATTATGCAATGGAAAAAGGTCATTGTTGGAACCTCACGGTTCTGGATACAGTGTTCATGGACTCCAAATATGGAAAAATAAAATGGTCACAGTGGGAACCTCACCATTCTGGAAACACTGTTCATGAACTAAAAATTTTGAACAGGAAAAAGTTCACTGTTGGAACCTCACTGTTGGAACCTCAAATTTTCACAGTTTATAATAGGTTAATGATGACACGTTTCACCTAGGGCTATCGATGCACTGTTGGCATAAGGTCACTGTTGCACTATTCCCAATGGTTACCGATGACATTGTTCATAGAACGTTACTGATGACATTGTTCACATAATTTCACTGATGTTAGTATTCACATAAGGTCACTATTTCAATGTTCACATCATGTAACTGATGACACTATTCGCAGAAGTTCACCGATGAAACTATTCACAGAAGATCACTGATGTCACTATTCACATAAGGTCACTGTTTCACTATTCACATTAGGTTATAAATGACACTATTAACAGAAGGTCATCGATGACACTATTCACATATAGTCCCCAATGTCACTATTCACATAACATCACTGTTGGAACTGTTAACCGATAGAACTGTTTAAAGAAATGGAAATTTGTCAAAGTATTGGAAATAATGCATATTGACCTCCCGAAACACCTCATACCTATGAATTTCGAAAATGAATGCACTAGTGAGGTGTGAGATATTACATAGGGTTTATGTAAATCATGGATGGCCAACACCGATGGTTTTTGAAAATATATACAGTCATAGAAAATTTCATTAAAATTTGACAAAATTAATAACTGAGTGAATTTTTTATAAATCATCATCAATACATGGGTCATATACTAATTGATTTGATCATTAATTAATAATTTTACCACTATAATGTGTACTTATAAATGATATATTTATACTAGTGGATTTGAACCATTGGTAGAAATATTATAATCCCATCAACATTTGGGGTTAACATAATCTTACCATCGAAATATATCAACAACCTTATTATTATAAAAGGAAAATATACACCACCGTTGAATATAATATCATAAAAATATAGGTGGGAATTGGATTCCATCCCAAGAATCGATTGACAACATATTCAATAGGAGTTAAAATTGTTCCATATTTCAATAAATTTGTATACATCATTATATTTATGAAAATTTAAAAATATGTAAAAATTATATTTCACCATTTCAGGAATCAAATTTAATAATGGTTATCATATAAATTATTGACCATTTTTTCAATCCTAAACATAGTTAAGAGGAATTTATGTTAAAATACATATATTATTATTTAATTTTGGGAAACCCGCATATTAAATTCTAAAATTACCATTATATCAAAAATATATATAACAAGTCACTTGGGGGAAAACATTTGGTCTGTTCCCTTACTACGTGAACATTAATGAGACAGAAAACATGAATTTAACATGAGACAAAATAATATTTTAGTAAATCATGTTCTTATTCAAGCACAAATTTAGGAAGTCCATCCATAGATCACAATTAAATGAAAATTATTTTTGACCATAAATATATCATAGATAATAAATTCAATAGGATTTTAGGAAGCTAGAAATTTTATAATGAAAACTAATCTATTCTCATTTTAATGAATTCAAATTTCATAAAATATATAAAATATGCCAGAAGGGCCTTAAATGGTGTATGAATATTAAAAAACTAAAACATTTATATAGAATTAATATAGATTAATATATTTACATTTTAACTCTCAAAATGATAAAATGTAACAATATTCTTGTCATTAGTGGAAGAAATTTCACATAGAGATGAAAAATGAAATGATATATTACTATTTTAGATGAATAGTAAATAATCTTTGTGATGTTTCCCTAATTTTGTTTTTATTATTGGATATTTATCCCATAAATTATCATAATAATTATATAGAATCTTTATATAAGAAAATTTCATATATGATTTCTGAAAAAAAAACCATACATAGAAACATACCATTATATATAATTCCAAAAAACCTATATACAATTTTTTATGAAAATAAAATATAGGATTTTTCATGATTAGTTAAAACATATTATCACCTTTCTCAGTCTATGATGTTTTTATCTTTCAAAAATATTTTTTCATATCATTGAGCTTCACCCCAGATCATCATTTTTATCCCATTAGTGATCAACACTATCTACTACAATCGCATGTAAGACTCTCTCTATCTCAGGTATAATATTTTAATTTTCCATGAAACCCATTTACTCATTGAAAAATAATTATCATATGATGAATTTATTTATGATCCAGAGTGCAAACATGATAATCCTTATAAAATTATTCATCCTTAGGATCAACATCATCAGAACATGTGACATGGGAAGGTTTGTCATAAAATCACAAAAGAGGTTACAGAAGTAATATATTTTATATGGAACTGAAACATTGTGGATGGTTCAACCGATATTCAAATGAAAAAATTATTTTTTAAATATAATATGATAACACATACCATCCATGAAATTTTACAAATATCTAAATACGATAAGGGATTAATCGTTCAAAAACATATAGAAATACATGGCCTCCAACATAGAAAATTATGATAATGAATATTCAATAAGAAAATTACCTAAACAAACTATGATTGTCTAATAAAAACTTTTAAATTATAAATATATGTTTTAATGTATCAAACATGAGACTTATCTAGAAAACCTAGAAATAATGACCTATATTCTACATAATAGGATTGACATTCTCTCCCAAACAATTCCTACAAATTTACAGTCTACATTGTGTAAAATCACAATTTTTTTATAAAGAAATATATAGATATTTATAAATTTACCCATTAAATATCATTAGACATACTCCCATCATGGCATCTAATAACTACATAGAAAACGTAGAATTTTGTTTACCTAACGATGATAAGAAATGATCATATTCACTTACATATAATGTTAATTTTTGTTATATTCCAATATTTTTACTTAAATAATGAAAATATATTAGAAATAATTAATTAATGAACAAAAAGTTCATTTGTATCAATGGAAACAAATTGTATCTAAATAAGATGATTTGGACACTATGTCATGTATTTCACTAGCTTATAGATTGGGAAATTAAAAAAAATCAAAAATATCCATTTGTTTCCAAGGAAACCAATTCCCCAAATATTTATAATGGAACACAATGTGAAAAATATGGTTTAATCCTTTCTTGATCTGTTATATTCCTTCATTAACTCATCATATTTTCATTTAATAATAATGAAACTACATCAAACATAATGAATTATATTTGAATCCAGTGATTACTCTAGTTGTGAATCGCCAACCTACATGTTTTCCCACATCACCTAAAATTTTTTCCAGAGATTTTACTTCATTCCCCTTACTGAGGAGTGAAGATGTGGTGTATAAAGACATATAGATCACTCAACCATGATACTCCTGATCATCTAGTCTTGATACAACAAATAGGTCCATCATATGCCACTCACTACCTAACATGTCCAACAAATGATACTATATAATTCTCAACAGAGAAGAAAAATTAAATTTCCTTTATCATTGTTGTATGAAAATGTTCAATTGAAGGATTAGAGGGAATACATCCTCCTTCACTATAAATTATTAGAATCACCCTTTGAGAAAACAATTTATATTATATTATTTTCTTCATTTAAATAATACTCTTTCCCAAAATATAGTTCTTCAAACATCTATAATCACCCACAACAACTCAAACACAATGTTTTTTTAATATGTAGTTATCCTCATATGGTCTTAATATACTAAACCCATAGGATACATAAAATGATTAGTAAATTATACATTGTCAATGGTCAAATACTAATGAATCAAAATATATGGTAAAATCGATTACAAAATATATTATGTCCATAAATAGGGAAATCATTAGTCTTCCTAAGATTACCAAAAGGTTATCTCAAAATCATTAGTCCAATGTAACTGTTACATTTTTCTTGTCAAGCCAATAATTATCACTACCAACATCGAAATTTCATCTGTAACACATAAATATTAATTTCATAATACCCAAATTATTTCTTAATGAAATATGATCGTAGGAAAATCCAAGGAAACAATATTGTCATATATTTTTTGGATCATTAATAACACAAACTATATTATCAAATTCCCCAGGATGATAAAATAATTCATCTAAATCTAGTCATTAAGTGAATTTCATATAGATAATAGTCATTAAATGTTTTCAGAACAAACTATTGTTATTGATTGTATGACACCATTTATATAGAGTATGCGTGTATATTATTTAAAATTATGTCTACAAATGAATATAAACATGGATGAAATAAATAATTCAAATGGGGAATAATAAATTTAGGTGTATAGTTTATGGTTATATGTTGATAATGTAATTAAATACGAAATAAATTCTCCTAAATATTGTTAGAGGCCGGTCCATATCAATCACAAAGATAAGATGATAAAATTATCTCAATAGAATAATAGTGAACAATATGGAACCATTAATATGATAAAATAAATCACCCATACAAGATAGTGGTTATCATTTCCTTACCATCACTTCTATGAACCAGAAATAATGAAAAAATAATCTCAACAATCATCTTCCTTTTAGAGGAAAATTCTAGATACCCCTAAGGGGAGGTACTCAATTATATAATATCCTTCATCACCATGTCCTCCAACATGGTATTTTGATATTGAATATTCAGAGGAGTTACCAATGAATTTATAATATATATATATATATATGTATTCATCATTACTTGAATTATTTCAATCATCAAATCAACTTCTATATCTTTTGGAAATTTATAAAATACATTTTGAAAACTCCCTAAAACTAGATAACAATTGGAGGAATCAATTATGAATACATCTCCCCAATTCCAAAAAAT
Organism: Viscum album; assembly: GCA_963277665.1. NCBI lineage: Eukaryota > Viridiplantae > Streptophyta > Magnoliopsida > Santalales > Viscaceae > Viscum > Viscum album. The sequence continues at coordinate 2,101,336,747 of OY728120.1, forward strand.
AGTACATGAAACCTAGGGTTTAATCCCAAATAACATACGATGGCTAGGTCCCATATGACATAAATAGATGTCTCACCCCTGAAAATAAATGTTGTTGTTGACCCTAGTAATCATTAAAAACAATTATACATGATAGGAGCTGATATGGACTAGATATTGAATCATTCAACCCATCATGATGATCTTATCAAATATTGTAATATCAAAAACACTGAAATTACCAATGAGTTAATGACCTCAAATTCTTCTAGAATAGTAAATACTGATAATAATTCCATCATATAACATCACTAAATGATTATCTATTGAGATAAACAAATATATATATTTTTTGGATACAAATATACAGGCATTGAACAAATAAAATATTAAATTAGTCAATACCCTCTTTCAAAAACTAGTATATAATGATGAAGAAATTGTAATTGTTACCAACTATAGATTGAATTAAATCATTTATATAATGTGTATGATTAATGTAATCTTATAGGGAATAAACTTGACCCTAGGCCCATATAAGACTCTTCATAAATGTAGTCCCTCAATTTCATTTATTCCTCTACACTTGGGAACGTCATCCTCCACCATGACCAAAAAATGGTGGAACTCTAGCTTCATACGCGCAGTTTAATTCCTAATCTACTAATAATATTATTTTTTTACTGGTTTTAATTTATAATCATACCAATGATAGATCCAAAAATAATGTTCTAGGTTACCCAACCTCCCACTTTAATATCACTCAACGAGTTGTTAGTCACAGAGAAGAAAAATGTGACTAGATGTTCTATACAGGTTGAACACTACAATTCCACCGATATATAGATTAATAGAAAACCATTATTCAAGAATCATTATCTATCATTTAACTTTAATGACCCATCCAAATTTAACCCCAATCTACGTGACATCCAATTTTTGGTCCCTCAGTAGATGCATGCTTCCCAGGGTATCATACCCCATTCGGGTTACACTATGTGATGTAGACCATATTCATGTCCTCTCGAATATGATTGATTATAAAATTGAACCTACATCTTTATCAGATATATAACACCACCATTTATGAAGCATACCCAAAAAAACTCATCCATAGTTAGAATAAGGGAATGGAAATGATTTTCTGTAAATCAAATTTCGTACCCCAAAATTGTCAATCCTCATTGAGGGAGGAGTATAAACTATTGATAATTATCGTCCCTCTACATTAGATTTTTGAATTGATAGATAATCCACATTCGGAAGTACTGATATGAAAATCTAATATTCTAGTCCACTAATATCGTAATATCCCCCCAATCCATTGATGTCCCTCAAAAAAATTAAAAATATAGGTTGTCCTCATGTTAATATGTTCCTCAATGTAGCTGAAAATAAAGAGGATTGACTCAACCATGGATACAACTCCATTAGACCTACAATACATGTAAATAGTTTTGGGTTATATATATATATATATATCTTAATTGAAATTTTTTATGGATTATAAATCCTGTGAAGTCACCTTCTATATAGACATCAAAACCCATAATAATCAATTATGTAAGAAATCAACCTTTAGTAGTCCAAATGAAATAGTTTATTTAATTGATCTTTCATTTGGTAATGCTCATTAAATTATTATCAACAAACCACTAAAGTGAATTATGGTGGAATTTCTTCAAATATCAACACACATCACTCATTATGCATTTCCAAAGTACTTATTGATATCCAATTTTTAATATAATATAATAATTTCCATAACATCCCACTATGCTAAAAACACCATTCAATTAATGTCTCATAACGTGGGAACTCACTCGCTTTCCCCTTCAATCCATACATAGGGTCATCATCCAATGAAATAGGAATAATATCATTTCATTTTCAATTTTTTTTAGGGATTCGAAAATTTCGGTTCAGTTAAAAGAAATAATATCCATAAGATATAATAGAAAATTATTTATGTGTTTATACATACTTTTTTAATAATTTGTTCATTTGATAAATTTCATATTTAATCTATAGTAAAAATTATAAAAATATATAAATAAATGGTAATATAATATTTCACTATCATGTTATATGCGAAAATAACAAATAATTGAATATATTTAAAATATATAGTTGACTATAGGTCAAATACTATATAAAAACTAATAAAAAAATAACATGTTAATGATATATTCAATATATTAAACAAAAATGTGAACACCATTACTATTTTTTGCCATGTGATAAATATTATAAATCATAAATCCAAAATAAATATTCATTTATCATAGTGAAATTGAGGAAAATATATTGGTTAATGGAGCTATTGTTTTTTTTATTATCAATATAGTTGTGTAATAGAATGTCAATGTATGTTTAACAGTGCTAATAGAGTAATAATACATCCTATGAAAAAGATAATGATTTTTATAATACATTTGGATAAATAATAATAAATTTGTTCTCTTATAATCAATTGCTAAACATATTATTAATGGTTTTTATTAAACCCTATGATGATTGATGAGGATTACCTTATATGAAATTCTAGTTACAGTTCTATAGTTTGTGTAATCAATAATAGTTTACAATTATTACAGGTTGATAATGACTTTATATCTTCTGAAAAGATCTGATTTATATATGGATAAGCATATAGAGAGTTAAATGAAGAATCCAATGATTTATATATCATGGACCAAACTATACTGAGTAATTATTATGTTTTAAATGAATTTAATAATAATTTTATGTGACGTTAAAATTAAATTTTATTTTAGTTTCATTATAAATAATTTCAATAATTGTTTATAAATAAAAGTGAACTTTTAGTTTTAATGAAAATATATATAATCATACTTAATAAATATAAAATTCTATTTTTTTTGTTTTAGGGAAATTTTATTAGAATAAAAATTATCTAAGATGAATTTAAAATATCACGGTTTTCATTTTAATCAATAAGTAATACTATTGTAAAATTTTGAATATTTCAATGAAATGAATAAATATGAATAATTTATTTATGATGATCTAGTTTATATTTAAAATGTAAGATGAAATGTATTATTTTCATTCACCAATCTCGATTATCCTCCTTCCATCCTAAGGATACAGCTCTCCTTGAATGTCACTGACCTCTTCTAGGGAGAAACTATAATACTTCCTTATCTGGAAGAGCTCTATGGTGCCACAGATCTATGCAATCTCACACTGGTGGATCAGTTTCATCATCAGCGTCCTTCAGATGATGAGTTCAACCAATTTTGTTTTTATATTCTTGGTATCGTCAAGAGCGTGTGGTAGTCATTTTACATGAAATGAAGTGTTTTATTATTCAGTTTGAGATGGAAGATGAGTTTATTACCACCTATTCTAGATCCCTTTGATGACGCAATGGAGATACATTTTATATATTTCGATGGAGTCTCAATTTACACATGTGGTATGACCCCTCGACGATATCTACAGGGGTGATTCTCCCATGTATTGTACATTCTTTTCAAAATACATCCATTATGTTTGTTATTGGGAACATGATAGTCCAATATCTACGGTATGATCACTGATTAATGGTTTTAATCACCCCTACTATCCCTATAATTGTATTTAGTGTTGTTTAGTGAAGCCACCTATGAATTGGTTTTTAATCACGGATGGGAAAGAGTTTCAGTGGAAGGAGGATGTCAGATTAGAATCATGGATTCACTATTGTGCTTCTTGTGGCTGATTAGGGCATGAGAAAAATGTATGTATCCCTAATGGAATTGATGGTGGATCATAAGAGATGATGAGAATGGCTAATGGTGGAATGGTACATCTAGTTCAGCTTTTCCACATTTGGTGGAACATCTGATGAGTACTCTGCCACAATATGGCCATGTTGAAGGCTCTAACGAGTAGGGAATGTGTGTGAATGTGACTTAAAATAGACGTGATGTGGTTAAAGAGAAATCTTAGGAAACTGTGGAATGGGAAGAATATTAGATTAGTACTAAAAAGATTACATCACCTGGTAATTCTCATAATGGGGTGAAATAGAGGCCACATGACTCGACGGTTAGGAATGTTTTTGATTACCTAATGTGTGGTCATGGTATTGAGAAGGAAATTGTAGTAGAATATTATACGACATGATACTCTTCATAGACAAAGCCTATAACTGAGGTGGATTTAGACTTTTCACATTCTAGGGATGGTGTAATCTTGGAGGATTTGGATGCCTGTATTGAAGAGTTGTTAGGGAAGGATGATGATAATGAATGTGTGATAAACATAGTCTCCTCAAGTAATATCATTCAAGAACTAGAGTATGAGAAGAACAATCAAGTAGAGTAGGGATCTCCAATGAATAAAGGTGTAATTACGTATCCTGATTTCTCTTCATTAGATGTTGTAACCGGAGGATCTGTCATGAAGAAGGGGATACAGAATGATCACGAGTTTGTTAATCAACCACAATTTCTTTCCATTATCGAAACTAATAGTCAATTTCAGAAGGAATGAGAGTGAATGAGGGTTACCAATATATTCACATCATTGGATGATTTTTAGAAATCTCTGATTATGATAAGGAAAAATATAGTGGAATTGTATGGCCTTCCGACATGGTCATTTTTTATGATGTAAAAAAGATGGTGTACATGAATGAAGATGTTATGACTGCCCCACCATAAATAATTTTGAGAAGAGACTATTATAATAATCCAAATAAGATGTCTACTAGGTATTAATTCTAGAATGAAGGATGGGCTACGAAGTATTATAAGGTGATTCTATATTTGGAGACATTGAAAATTAGAAGGATGTATTCCATGAATCAAAAGCAGAATGAATGCTCAGAGTGGGAATCAACTACTGCAGAGGAAGAAAAAAATCACAAATGTGGTGACCTGTATGATTTTTATGATCTATAGTTGTCTTTTATACCTTAATGTACTTGATTTATATTCATTTATTGTATTCTAACAAATGGTCAGAGGATTTCCAATGACTAATATATTATGTTCATTTCACATAATTATAGATCACTAAATATACATAGGATTCGAATGGGAACTGTAATGGGAAAGGTAATATTTTTAATAGTAATAAGGGTTTATGTAAGAGTTATATTTCATTTAGAGATTAAATATGAAAATGGTATAATTTCATTAGGATGAAATGAATTATCATAAAAATTGTCTTCACTGTGTAAGGGTCATTAAGGACTCCGTAAAAATCATTGGAAAAAACTACAATAATAATTTCAAACCTAATAACATTTATTACAGAAGTGATTTCACTAATGGAATAATGAACATTGGGATTTATAAGAGTAATTTCAAACATCATATGATACATTTTCTTATGAAGAGTTTTTTTAGTGACTTCTAGTCAATTAAATTGAATAATGTGTGATGAAAATACGATACACATTGTATGAGTTATTTTACTCTAATCATATTTAATATCTATTGACCTTTTTTATTTTCAAACCCATATAGAAATTATAGGAGATTCATAAAAATTAAATTTTATTGTTTTTCACAATTTAATATTCGAATTAAATATATATCAATTTTTTTTACAATGTTATTCATCATCGAACTATTATGTTAAATTTTTAATATAATACTCAAGACATGATTTGTAGAATATTAAATAAAAAAAGGATATGAAAATAAATAATACATTAATCATGGATTGTCAAATATAGAAATTCCAAAATTATTAATTCTGATCAATATTAATTGAATTAAAGAAATAAAAACCAATTTTGTAAAATATTTTAATTAATAAATTAAAAGGAAAATAAAATATTTGAGTTTCATGATGAATTTATAACATCTTGATCTTACGATTCTAGAGAAAAATATAAAATTTTTATGTTATCTAAATAACAAGTTCAAATTGATTCTAGTATTTTTTATATACTCATGAAATGAAGAAATGATTTATTCCATGAAAAAATATTTCATACGATTTATCATATATTTTTATATATTTTTTATTAAATAAATTTTTTGAATAATTTTTAGAAGCCTACCGTCAAGAACTTTTTAAGGTAAATTTTAATTTATTTAATAGAGAATTAAAATAAAATAAAATGAAGAATATTATTGCAATTGATTTTTTAGAGAGGTGAAATTTTGGGAAAACTAATATTGGATTTTTTGGGAGCATAACTATGTGAATATATTATTGAAAAATAAATTAATATCACCATGTCTATGATTTGAAAATTCTAGAATATGTTTTCCATTAATATTTTTAGAAAATATAAAATAATGAAGAACATATAATTCATTTTATTCTAAGAAAATAATATATTGTATGATTTGAATAAATGAAAATATTTTTGTATAAACACATTTGAATTTATAAAATAATAACTCAATTGATATCATAAAAAATGAAAATGATGAGAAACAGGTAGTTGATCCAATTTGTTGAGTAATATTCAAAATGTAGAGGAAGAAACTCCATAAACCTATGAAATTATTTTATATTATATAATATTATTAAAAATTAATAGGAATAATTTTTATCCACATCTAAAAAAATAATTATATAAATGATCTATTTTTAATCAAATGAAGAGCTTTAACAAACTAATGGGTGTTGGAAATTATATTTTGATCATGTTATGGAGGAATTAAGTGAGTATATTATAATCATTATCTAGGGTTAGTATCTATATAGTAAAAACATCCATTCTTATATTCATTAACATCTACAAGAATCATTATACTCTATATTTTAGAAAAAATATGATTTATAGTTTTAGTGAATTCTTGATTTACATCATGATGTACATTAAGCTGTGGATGGACGATTTATAACACTATTGTGAGATTCTATATTCTAGAGATATATTCAGTAAGTATTAAATTCCATATTAGTTCAATATTGTCCATTATAACAAAATTATTTTAGATGATATGATTATTACTATAATTGATTCGTGTTAAATAATCTCAACCATAGTAAGGATATAGAAACCCAAATCAATGCCAAACCCTGTAAAAATAACACTTGTTAATATTTAATTAGTTTTTTTCATTACATGTTGTTTAATAGTTTTTAATAAAGAAAAAATATTAACTATTATCATAATAGATAATGTATTATTGTTAATATAGAGTTATATTAGAGTGATTAAATGTTATAAAGGAAAAGGTATCAACAAATATAGTCACATATGATTCACCCCCAGCTCTTAGTTGAAATCACCCATTCTTCGAGGAATCGGTCTTATTAGATAAAATAAAAATACATTTTGATATAATTATAACATTTCCCATTGATTTTTATAAAAAATATAATATATTTATATGTTTTTTAGAAATTTCTCAAATGATCATTCTATTTTTATTCATTTTTTCTTAAAAAATTCTTGATTCAAAAAACACAAAATGTTTTTGGAAGAATATATATATAATGATGATATGAGGGAGTTAAAAAATTTATACGGATCAAATACTATATTATGTTAACCAATGTAATATCCAGAGTTTTTAACAGGAAACTCTATGACCAATAACATACAAGATACAAAAGATTTAGCATAATTGAACATCTTAATAATATTATTCAATATGGTTTTCATCACATATTCATTAGAATGGATGGAATGAAAAATATTAAAAAAATTAAAAAAAATATGGTTTACAAATGTGTAAATAATTAATTCCTTGGTGACCAAATAAATAAATTTAACAGGAATGGTTTATAAGGAAAAAAAATTAATTGTGCACAAGTGTTTTCTTATTAAATTAATAAGCAAATAAATCTTGTACTATTATATTAATTATATATATATATAATATTTAGTTTAATTTTCAATGTTCAACAGATGTGTTTTCAAGATATGATACATGACAAAATCTAATTTTATGAATATATAATGTATTTTTTAGAAAATGCCATCTTTCAACCTTTTGATGGTGGAAATATTTTAAATATAGTTTAAGAAAAAATTAATATATTATATTTTTTAAATTAAACTATATTTTTTAATTGTAAGATGAAAAATATATTATTGTGATTTTGTTTTATTAATGTGAATAGTTAAATATTTTTACTAACAATGAAAAATACTACATTATAGATAAAATATAAATTTTCATTTAAATAATTATTATAAATTAAAAATATTTTAAATTTTAAAATAGATCAATAATTCATGTATTAATACAATTTAGGTCATTGAAATTATTTATATATTGAAATTATATATAAAATAATATACTTATTTGGGAAACCTCTTTTAATTTCCTTCTCTCCAAATATACAAGATTACTGTTAAACATAATTTATCCACTTCTATGAATTGAATTTTGAAAAATGGATATACAAGATTGTAATGATTTTGATCATTTTGGTATTATAGGATAAACATTTTTTGGTGACTAGTAAATTTTCTATTTTATTTACCATGGTTTAGGGTAAACGTGTTAATTAATGATATAAATAAAATTATAATAATATTAAATAACCTGAGAAGTTGTCTTAATTTCATTAGATGATTATTTTCTGAAAAAATTAATCCTTTGGGTGGAATTAAATCCTTTTTAATCCACTTTGGTTAGAATATAAATTTTTTATATTTAATTTAATGTTATGTTAAAATTACAACACACATATTTTTATCAAGTAACTAAATTTTTATACAGAGATATATATAAGATCAATATAAATATAAATTTTCCTTTGTAATGAAAAATGTATATCACCATATTTTTAACTTATTTTAATTATCTTGAAATTAAATAATTAAAATAAATTTTTAGATAGAAATGATGTTTAAATTTAATTGATAAAGAATAAAATCACATAAATGATATTATTGACATTAAAAATAATTAAACATTAGAAAATTTAATTCATGAACTAATTTTATGGATTACATTGGGATTTTATATACGTGGTAAGGAAGATTATTCAAAGTAAAAAATTAGTTATGATATTTTCAAAAAGGTATTTTTTCAGTAGAGTCAAAATTGAACATTTTATGATTTTAAGATAAGTATTTTCTTATTAAATGATATAAAAAATTCTTCCAAATTATTAGCGTATTTCTAAAAATAACAATAATGAATCATTTTTGTTCGTTTTGATTTTTTTAATTAAAATTTCACCCTAATTGTAAATAACATAATGTCATTGTAAGAATTAATAATTGTTAAAATAAAAAGAAGAGGATTATAAAATTATCAATACTGGTCTAATATTAATTAGAGGATTTTATTTCGACCCAAAATAATCCAATATTAAAAAAAATTGAGCCCTATAGAATACAAAATTAATTTATATTAATTTAATACATTCAATAATTTAAAGAGTTCCCCTCCCGTAATCTATAAATGGTCACCCATTCATCACTATTAAATACACACAATAAAATTTAACACCCCAAGATTACGTAGTACTTTATTTTCTTTAACGCAATTCTATAGCTTGCGCTACACATAACACCGAGTTTGAGCGCACCAGGAGTTACCAGAAAAGTCGTTAAAAAGGATGTTATGAATAGTTTTAACTATATATTGAATTTTATATACTCCATAAAATTTTATAATCCATATAATGTGTTTATTAGACATAATATATGAACAAATTCAATTTTTTCAGATAAATTTTTTTTTTGCAAAAAATGCAATATTACTAAATTTTAATAGAGAAGCCTTTTTAAACACAATATTTAACACTTTTATATATTAAATTTATTGAAATTAAATTATTCTTCGGAATTGGTACATAATAATTTATTTTTTATAAATTTTTAGTACTTTTCTAATAACATTCATATTTTCATGAATAGTGAAAATGATAAATTTTAATTGAAAACAATTGTTTTAATCGGAATAATTTATTTTGTTAAATTATGAATTTTAATAGTTTAAAAGTATAATTAGATTATTTTTTTATCATTTAATACAATTTAGGTCATTATATGTAATTTTACATTTTAATTTGACATAAACACATGTCAATATTTTGATAGATTTTACTTCATAAAAAACCAACTGTTTGTTTTTGACAGTGGGAATTAAATTTAAATTAAATAATGCTACTTTTATGTATTAAAATTGGTAAAATATAATTAATTTATGAATTTGGAATATAAAAATTAGATAAGGGTGGATTTTTGGTATTTTTCAGAAAATATTCAATTTTTGATGAATAGTGAAAACACAGTGTCATTGTTTAAAACCAAATTTTTATTTAAATTATTAATTATTTTATTTAAATTCATTTTATTTAAAAAAAGATAAAAATTATATATATTTTTAATGTAATTCATTGGAGTCATTTTATCATAATATTAGATATATGAAATTATATTTATCTTTTTACAGTGGTTTTACCTATCTTCATGGAGCATTTACAAATTTGCATAAAACATAATTTTACTATTTCTGTGAATTGAATTTTCAAAAATCCTAGAGACACGGCTGATATCAATATGATAAATTTTGTTCAATATGATGAAAATAATTTTTGGTGAATAGTAACTTTTGACTTTTATTTTCCACTGTTAAAAGTAAACAGGGTAATTAAAGGTATAAATGATATTATAATTACCCTAAACAAAGTCCTAATTCAAGTGTATAAGTGTATTTAGACCCAAAACAGCCTTAAGAATAAAATATGATCCTTTTGGTCCACTTGGATAATATCAATACATTTATTAATATTTTATTTAAAGATGATTCAAAAGAGAGAAATTCAATGTTTAGTTACAATGATATTTTTAATATAGGGTTATAAATTATATAAAAATTACTATAAATATTAATTATGTAGAAAAAAATATTTCATCCATAATGTAATTTTATTTATAAATTTTCTTTGTTAAATATATAAATTTTTTTATGACACTGCGATGATGTAGTAATAACCATATTAATGAACTACTAAAATAATTGATATTATAAATATCCAAATAAATGTAATTTTGGACATTTAATAAATTAGACTAATTTTATAGGGTAATATGACATGTTATGGTTCATTAAAATATCTTTTTTTTCAAGTAACCATGCTGTTATTATTTTCAAAAAAACCAAATACTAAATAGTGTCAAAATTGACCTAAATGAGTTTTTAAAACAACAAATTTATTATTGATTTATATAATATTTATAAAAATATTATGTTAGGATAATGGGATTAAAGAATATTATTTATTTCATTAATTAACCACATGTGGAACTCTTGGATGTTTATTTCATGGTTATTAACCATATAGTGTAAGAATACAAGAAGACACGGTAAAAGTTAAACTATATAACTAATTGTTACATATAAATGATAAGGCCAATATGGTGAAATAATCTTGTCTAAAAACTATTGTATTAGAATATTTCTACCCATACCGACCATATCTTCGAAATAAATCAATTTTTTTCCATTACAAACCAAAAATGATTTTATTATTAAATAATATTTCAAACCATTCCAAAAGTCACACTCTCCTATCTAATAAAAGGGTATATCCTATTCCCTTAATTTCACACAACCAAATCCATTTTTCTAAGACACACCAACCTAAATATCCTCCCAAAATCCCTCACATAATCCTAGATTCCATACCTTCATCATCAAGAATACATAAGTATCCCTTTCGATCAACTCAAAAAAATCACCTGTAGAAGATTTAATAATTTTAGCACCCTATTTTAAGTTATTTTATTCTTCCACATCCTCTTTATATTTTTATTTCACACCAAAATAATATCTCCATTACCTCAAAGAATTTTTTATGCTATTATAAGTATGGTACAACCGTTTTCATCATTCTATCCATCTAATTAAGGACAGAGTCACCATACTTGCATACGTTCGGCTTACCGACTCCACGTCATGGTGTATTTTTTCATTCAATAAAATTATTATTTAGATGGGTATAATAATTATATAATATATTTAAATAATAAATATAACTTTTAAATCAATTTTTATCTACGATTTTCTATCCAATTATATACAATTTCACTATTAAAAGATTGATATTGTCCCTCGTGCGTACATACGGCTTACCCTCTCCATGACGCGATGAGATGTAATTCTACATAGTAACCATTCAAGACTAATTTTCATTTGATAATTAATAATAATTGTTAAATAATTTATATCATTCATTATATGAAACAAATTCATCCTATCCATAAAAACATGACTTACATAACAAAACATATAAAGGAAACGGAATTAGTTAACTCCCGAAACTATGATACTACTAATATATTACTAACAAGGAAATTTTAAAAAATCATAAATGATTTCTTTTTTCTGTATGTGGTTATGTATAAGTTAATTAATATTATTTAACTATTATATAGGAGGTGAATTTACCCTCTACTAAGGATGATTACAAGGTAAGGAGTTTCTTATCCCCCATTTAATTCTGTGAGATTTCTATTGTTTTCCACTTATTTATTGCATGTGGTGTATTGTATACTTCCATTGGATATATAATATTACGATTCTCTTTATATTAATGGTATTATATGATTTATTGGGTGGTTATTAATTTTGGTTCCTATGACTCTATTGATTATAATGAGGATAGGGGTTTTCATCTCGCTTCTCATTACATTGAGATTCATTCTATATTGAAACTATTTCCTTTTGTGTGGTATATGTACATCCGATGATTTTATTCATTTTGTAATATACATTAATTCATGGGTATTAAAATCTTAATTTTATGATACTTCTTTCATGGGGTGTATGTTTCGTATGTTACCAGATCGTTAAGGTAATTTCCAATTTTAATTTCCACTCATTGGGATTTACATATAATTTATTGATTATTTGACTCTAATATTATGTGTGGAATCACTGTTTATTATTTATGTTGTAATTTCCACTCCCCTTTTTGTGCATATTCCTTTCATAAAAATAATCACCCTAGTGATAATTTCACATTCTAGTGATATGAATTTTTAACGGTAAACTTAACTCAATTTCCATTCATTTAGTTTAACATCCAAGTTATTGTTTTTGATTTTACAAGAATATGTGTCAACGTAATGTGATTTATTTACAAGGAATATCCACTTATATTGAGTGTATTTATATTTTTCACACACAATTATTTAATTGATTCATCCTTAATCTAAAGATACGATTTTTTATAAGGTATTTCGTCTGAATTTACATTCCTTTGAGACCTCTGTGTAATTAGGCACCAATTCACTTTTCAATGGTATATATAATATCCATTAATATATCATATCATATATCCTTTTATTCTACAGATACTATAATTTTTTAGTTAATTTTATTCCTCAATTACTTATATTTAAGCGTCTCTTATTTGGTTAGAAACTCATTAAATAGAATATTTTTTAAATGATTTAAATATTTTGTCTTCCAAAACCTTTTCATTAATGTCCCTGTCTTAAAAATGTGACTATATATTTATTTATATGGATATAAATGTTTTTATATTAAAATTCCATTTACATTTTTCCATGTGGTATGAGAAACTTTGATAAAATAATAACTTTTAAACAACTTCTTTGAGAAATAGTGCGATATTTAAATGTTTTCAAGAAAAAAGGGACATTTCCCTCAAGTAATATTAAAGACTATTTTAATCTATGTCAATATCATTCGATGTATATTATTCTTGATTACGGTTGATTTATCATAATAAAATCCTTCATATTGTATTTAATGAGTTATGTTTGACTGTGGATGTGCTATTTTTATTCCATTCATGGGTTTTGGTTAAAATAATGACATTTCATATTCTAGTTTTAATATGATTCGTTAGATTGTGTTTTACCCTTTTTATATGAGGAATTAATTGTACTTAGTATGTCACTGGTGGAGCCCGTTGTATCTCCTAGATGAATCAGTAGGTCTCATGAGGCAAACTAGTGTCCTGGAATAAGGCCATGACAAAATCTTATTTGATGTCTTGGAATGAGGCCTTGACTATGTGGTTATGATTTCCAATATTATGCTACCCATAATTATGAAATTAGATATTGATATTACATGTGATTATTCGACTAGTAGAATATCCATGTGAATTTTCAAATTGAATTATTTGATTTATATTTTATATATTATGCAGATGATTAAGTTAAAAAGGATTTTGTTTTTGTCTTATACCTTACCTTAAATGTTTATATTTATTTATGATAGTTTCCACTATATTATTATCCTTAATGAGCATCTGATATCACCCTTTTCTTATTTTTTTTACCTGGATGAAATGATGTATATTATGAATAAAATGCCGGAATAGGCTAAGGGATATAAGATTGTTCAAATGGGGAAAAATTTTGTTATTTTTTTATGAAGCAACATAAATCTTATGTTTGTATCTAGTACTTCAACAACTACTAAATTGATCGGTCTTTCGGGACTTGAATTCTTGTATCATGCCAATTTTAGGTAATAATGCACCGATTCTAGATAACTAGGGTAGAGGCATTACATAATCATTTTCAGTGAAGAAATATTAATAAACCTTCCCAAAATACATCCCCATATTTTAGAGGCCTTTTTTGTATAATACCCTCCTACGTGGCGTCAAAATATTAATCAAAGGTGATCACCCAAAGGAATATATATGTTTTTATTTATATGTTCAATTTTATTTTTACTTCCATATCCTTCAAATATTTTTCAACCAATTTGAAATATAAATCAAATATCCTATATATATTGATATTTTCATTTGATAATATCCTCACCTAAATCTATATTTACTTCCACAAAATGGGAAATAATTTACTGATTGTGCGTACATGTGAATTATCACCACCAAGAATCGATATAATTTTTTTCAATAAAAATCCATGGAGACTTTTATAATGATATAATTAATTTGAACATATTATATTGTTCACATAATTATATATATAATATAAATAAATATCATTTATATTTTCAATTTTAGACCGCATAAAAATGATAATGTTATTCGTGCGTATGTGTGAACTCTCACCTCCACATGGTCATGTAATTAATTTGTAATCACCAAATAACATTCATAATATATATATATATATTTAAATAATTAAAATTATATTAATGATATAATTATCATTATTTTATGATAAGATATCAATTAACATTTTTCTAAACGATCATTGAAAAGTGTAATCATCACTCGTTCATATGAAGGGATTTTCGTCTCCATGTTTGTAACGTAGTTCATTTTTCATAACCATAATTAATTTATTTATTTAAAATTATAAATAATCTATAAAAGTTACTATTATGTAATTAATATTATTCTATATAGGATGTAATAATTAAAAATTAATAAATTGACATCTAACGAAAGTTATTTTGGACACCAGTACCGAATATCATCAAAATGTCTAGAGTCAACCAAAATAATTATATAACTAATATAACATGGTAATAAATGATAAAAAAGAATAATATTAATGAAATAGGATATAAAAATATTATAAATGAACTTATTTTTATTAATTATGATGAAAATAATTTATGAGTTCAATCAAACTCGAGGTAATGGATTTCTTCACAATATCATTTCATTAACGAATTTTGTAATGATATGTACATTTATTATTTTATATGGATAATATACTACTAAGATGAAATTTTGTATCCTTATATTATCTATTATCATGTTAACTAATTTATTTGTATATTTATTTTATCATGTATATGAGGATTAAATGTTCAAAGTGGTGTGGGACATTTTGAATGTTTAATGATTTAATTATTTAATATTCCCCTCAATGTAAATATTATTGATATTATTTCACATATTTAATTATAACGATATAAAAATATTATAATATAAATTTTATTTCTGTTTTTAATTTCATTCAATATTTTTCAATTGTTATTGTTTTTTTCTTTCAGTGTTGAATGTTTCACATTCAATGAAAATCCTCTTTTAATGTTACTTATTTCTAGTATTTTTACAAAATCCAAGAGGAATTTTTTTTAACATATATGTAAGGAATGTAAGTTACAACATTCATTTCAAATTAATTTTATTATATTATAATTTATCCAATTTATTTACAAATAATCTTTTTCATTTATGAGTGGGTGGGTTTGTAAAAATGAAATGTAATTTCCCCTTAGAAATGTGAATTTTCTGTTATGATTGGTTTATGTGTCATGATTATGTTTTGGGAAAAGGGAATATTATATTTATATGGGTTGTTCCATTATAAAACAAGGTAATATGAGGATATTATATCTATCGAATTCATTTTGTAATTAAACAGAGTTAACTAGATGGGATTTTCTTAAGAGACTACGAGATTATACTCTGATGGGTATTCCATATTTAACCATGAAGGTCACTCTATATTTGGCCATGATAGTGATAATTAAGAATGATATATACATAACACTTAAACATTATTATTTATTATTTGTATTTATATATATTGGAATTATGGGATTTCATGAGGTAAGCTACATAGTTTATGAGTTATAGGTGACAATATTGAATTTGTGAAAATGCTTTCTTGATTTTAAAATATTCATGGACTAGATGTTTGCATCCTTATATTATAGACCTTGTAGAGGTCGTTGAAATCATTCCATGTTTTATAATTTCTTCTATAGGTTATAAGGATTTAATTTATAAAGGTGGAAGTATTATTGAAACTTATAATGATTTTTCATAAAAAATTAATAATGTTTTATTTTAAAAGTTTTATATTATGAATGAATTGGATACTATACAGAATTGTCCACTATTTAATTTTTTTATTTCTTTTGTGTTTGATATATGGACTAATTTTCGAAAACCTAAATCCTAAAATTACCCTCAGTGTAAAAAAAATTAAATTCTTGACATAACTCGATATTATGTAAGGTTCTAAGGTTGGGTCAATGTAGTTGGTATAAAAGTTGAGTTTAGAGAACATTGGATATTATGAATTATTCTTAATATTTATGGATATAATCATGGGAGTATAATATTAAATTTTAACATACATCCAATGACTTAGAGGTCCATTATTTTGTATTTTTGTTATGGTATTTTAAGGTGGTTAAAAGTATTTTTGGGGACACTGATTTTGGAGGTAATTATTGGTTATTAATTTTTAAGATAAAAAATATTGGTATGAGAAAAAAATATGAGGATTAAACATGTTACATTCATCAATGATGACATATTTATATTTTTATAATGTTTTGTGGATTTTTTTTTGAAAATGGAAAAACTCTAGGATGGGTGACATCCCATCACATCTGACAATGCTGCAAGAATCGAACCCAAAACTGAAGGGAGACAAAGGTGTATCACCTGCTATTGTCTTACATGATGTCCCGAGTTATGCTGTTTTTTAACATAAATGTGTATATGGATTTAGAATATGTATAGTTTGGGAATATATGTTTGATGAAATTTAATTCCATTAGATTATGAAATGATTTGGTGTTAAAGTGATTAATGTTTTCTCAGAAGATGATCATTATTTTGGAAACCATATATGGTCAAGCTAAATTGAATCCTATGGTATTTCATATAAGGAATAATGGATTATTAAATTTTGGAAAAATAAATTTTTATATTGTGGAATTATGGTGATTTAGGTTATTTATGGAAATGATTAACTTATATTGGAGAATATGTGATTAGGAAAGTCTATTTTAAGGTATAACACTTATAGAGTAATTGATGTAATGCTAAGATAAATGTTAGAACCTATAATGCAAGTTTATTTTATCATGTAATTTTATGGATTCAATATTAATTTATAATATTTTTTTATGAATTTTAAGGATAACTATTTTTTGAATGGTTTGTGTTGATCATAGGGTATTACTATTTAAATTTGAAGATTAAAATAATTATTTCTTCATTTAAATGATTATTTTTAAGGAATTATTTTAACTTATACTAAATGTTTTTGTTTTTCATAAATTTTCATGATAGAAAAAATATGTGGTTAATCATTTGTTGAGTATTTAATTCTATATATGATGATTATAGTGCTTCAATCATCAAAAAAATATTCCTGAATACTAATTGTTTGGAGAAAATAATGAGTTTGTAGTGGAATTTTATTAATAGACAAAGCAATATATTTCTTGTAAGTATATTTTCATAGGTTATTATTTCATGTATTAAAATAATTCATTAAGTCTAAGATAGTGATCTTGAAGAAAAGGAGTTATCCTCTTAAATTTAACAAAATACTTTTCACCCGTCACATATTTAAGTTTTTGTGATGGTTAACATCATAATTATCAAGTTCTCTGTCACTATCTATTATTCTATGAGAGTTATTTTTCATTTCTGTATCTTCATTTTCGAAAATATTACTCTTGTATGTGTTATCTCAGGTGAATTACATACATCGTTCGATTTATTTTCAATTGCAATTCTTATTAATCATTTTACATGTGTGAGATTTCTAGATGGGTGTTTTAAAAAATCCAACCCATTGTTTTCAATCTCGAGTTAAAATTCCAATGATTCAATTTTTTAATGTGTTGTAGAATATAACATCTTAGTTTTTTGAAAGGAAACATTACGTTTCATATCATACAAGATACACTTCATCCAGCATAAATGAAAAAATTAATATTATTATTTAATTTCGTAGTTAGGTCATAGTGGTTGGAAGAGAGGAAATTAATGTTATTAACTAAATTATGAAAATATGTTTTACACGTTTGAATATATTTAATTTTTTTTGTGATAATTTAATAATAAATAAATGTAATGTTTTTTAATACATATTTAAATAAATAAAAGTATGTCTTATACCAAAAATTTAATATATCACAATTTATTGTAATATATTAATGAAATATATATTTTTCTAATTGAATGCATAACATTCTTATTAAATGTTTTCTATAAATGACACAAGAACAATTAATATTTCTAATATGTTTTTAAAAAATTACATTTTTACCTGGATGATGGATCAACTCTTTTAGATATTTTTTTCAACAAATTTATATATTATAATTTTAAAAATATTATTCATTTATGAATTTTGAATAAACAATATAACTTAGGGTGGTTTTTTTAAAAAAAGTTATGAAGATTTATTTTTTATTAATACTGAAAATTAATGCATTCAAGTAAAAAAATGTTTTTTAGTTTGAATTATTATTACCCCTTAAATAGATTTTAAAGTAACAATAAATCAATAATACATTTATTAATCAAATTTAGTTAATTGGGAAATTTTTAAATTGAAATACTATATAAAAACATATTAATATTTTCATTGTCGCTTTTACTAGCATTTTGGCCACATATGTAAGATTATTTTTAAAATTAATTTGTCCACTTCTTTGAATTGAATTTTGAAAAAATGGAAATACACAACTGTAATAATTATGAAAATATTGGTATAATAAGATTAATATAATTTATGGTTAATATTAACATTTGTAATTTATTTACAATGATTGAGGGAAAATTTGGTAATCAAGGGTAAAAATAATATTATATTATTATAAATTTTCCAGAACACTTACACTAATTTTCTTATTAGTGGGTTTTAAACAAAATAATCCATTGGAAAAAATTATTGACATTTTAACCCACTTTTCTAAAAAACATTAATTAAATTTTATTTAATGATAAGATAAAAATTTCATCCTCTATTTTTATTATGTAAACATATTTTAATATAGGGTTATATAGAAGCTACATTAGACAATAAATAGTAATTTTAATGATAAATTATTATATATATATTTATAATTTATTTATAATTATTCTACATTATATAATTATATTTAATTATGACATGGTGATGATGTAGTAATTTCCCTATTAAAGGAAGAATCAAATAATATTAAAATAAATATATTAGAAAAAATTTAAATGTCATCCAAAAATTTCATGGATTATTTTTACATCAATAGATGAGTTAAATTAGTATTTTCTATATAATAATGTTGTGATGTTATTTGATGAAATCAATTTGTTAAAATAGTCAAAATTCATATTAATGTGATTTTAAAAATAATAATCGTATATTAAATGATATTAAATTCAACAAAATATTCATCCAAATGATTGTGGTTATTCAAGATGATTCATTAATGAATTTTTTTTTATCGTTTATCAATTTAATCTAATTATATTTACACTCAAAATGTAAATTACATAATGTCGTGGTAAAAATTAGTATGGATTAAAACAAAATGATAATGATTATAAAATTATCAAAAAAATTATATTTTTAATTTGATGATTGGGTTTCTATTCAATATCATTCTATATTCTATATAACTGTTTTGGTGGTATTTTAAAATATAAATTAATTTATATTACTATAATACAATTGATAATTCCAATAGTGCCCCTCATCTATCCTATAAAAGGGTACCCATACATCTCTATTACATACACTTCAAAACCCATTGGATCAGGAAAAATCTACCAATAATAATTTCTAGAGTACCTCCCCATATTATAGAGGCCTTATTTTAGTCATAACCCCTCCTTAGAGGATTTATGATTTTAATCAATGGTGATTGTCTGAATTAAGTGTATCATTTTAATTTAACTATTCTATTTTATTTATACTTTCACTTCCAAATAACCTTCTTCATCCATGTTTAACTACTAACTATAGTATCCTTAATGTAATGTAATGTTATTATATTAATATCATCACCTAAATCCATCACCACTTCCTATAAATTGTAAATTAATTAATCATTTCTATGTTGGTCTGAATTATTACCTCCACAAATTGATATAAATCATTTTACATAACAATCAATAATGAATATTTATAGTGATATAATTAATGATCATATATTATATTGATTAAATATGTATCATTATATTAAAAAATATATAAATTACATTTTTACTTTCTATGAACATAAAAATAACAGTGTTGTTCACGTGTACATGTGAACTGTCACATCAACGAAGCGATGTGGTTTTTTTAATCACCAAATCACTTGGATAAAATATATAATTATATTTAAATGATAAGAATGAAATTAATTATATTATTATCAATATTTAATGAAAAAATTATATTATCCTTATTTCTAAAATAATCATTAAAAATTGTAAACGTTACTTATGCTTTCGTTTAATATATTGTCTCTTTTATTGTAACGTAGCTCAATATTCTTAACAATATTTCCTGATTTGATTTAAATTTTAATTTATGTATAACAAATATTATTATGTCATTAATATTATTCTAGATATGATGTACTAATGACCACATTTACTATTGACATCTTACCAAATTCATTTTGAACTCAAGTATAGAATATCCTCAAAACGTCCAGCATAAAGTTAAATAATTAATTAATTGTCATAACAGGGTAAAAAATGATATCAAAGGAACAATAAACATGAAATATGTTCTCATGAATTTATAAATTAACCCCAGTTAATTATTCACGATGATAATGAACATGCGAGAAGAATCAGACATAGGGTAAGGGACTTCATCTCAATCGCATTTCATTGAGGAATTTTTTAATTATATGCACCATTATTCCATTATATGTAGTATATACAGAGACTATGACATTTCTCCTCCATATTTTATATATAATCATGTTAATTAATGTTTTGGTTAATGGATTCATTAACGTATATTATTATTTAAGTGATAAAATTATTATGGTACACTTTGAATGATTAATTATTTAATTTTTAAATATTATTACCCATCTCAATATTCATGATATTATTTTACATAATATTTTTATGGATATAAAAAAACTATAAAGTGAAGTTTATTTATATTTTTAATTTCATTCAAAATATTTAATAAAAGTAAACTTTTTCTAATTTTGGTTTTTAATGAAAGAATTTAATTTATAAACACTTTTAATGTTACAATTGAAAAAAATTTACAATATTTTAATGCGATGTTTTTTTAACATAAACGCCATGAACCTAATTTTTTTTTCATTAAAGTAACATTAATTTTGAGATTCTTACATTAAATTCTTATCATTTAATTTTTGAATAATATTTTTTAATTATTGAGTGGACCACTTTTTTAAAATGATAAGTTATTTGAAAGCAGTAAATGTAATTTATACATTATACTTCTTTTCTGTGATATGATAATGTTATGGAACCTGTGAATTTTTTATTAATACAAATTGTTCTACAATAAACCATTTTATGGTGAGCCCATGATTGCTATATAATGAATTGGGTAATGAAAAAGAGTTAACTGATTGAGTTCCCCCAAAGAGATTATGTGAATATACTATGATGGGTTTTCCAAATGTAACCATGAAGGTTACTCTCTATGAATCCTTTAAATCTATAATTATAGAATGATATGTATTCCACATGTTACTATTATGATTTATTATTTTTGCATAGTTTTATAGGAATATATGGATTTCAATATGTAGCATAAAAAGATTGTTTTTATAGTTGAAAATTGTGATTTTTTATAAATGTTATCATAAGTTTAAAAGATTCATGGACTAATGGATTCCTAAATTATTTATATCCCTTAATGATAATTTTTTCACATACCATGTTTGAAAAATCAAATTTTATAAGATTGAAATAATAAAATAGGAAATAAAAATGAATTCTACAATGATTTTTCATGAAAAAGAAATTATGTTTTATTTTAAATGTTTTTAATAATGATATAATTGATTCTTTTTAGAAGTGTTAACTTTGTACATTATGGTTTTTTTGTCTATGAGATATGGACTAGTTATCTAAAACACTAAACCTTAAAGATCCTCAATGTTAATGAAATTTCATTTTTTATTCATGTCATGATTATTTAATTTTTATATGTTGAGTACACATTACCATAGAAGTCAATATTTTCATAAATATTATTTAAATGAATATGATGATTCCATAAGTATAATATTTCTCAAACATGTTTTTTGGTGAATAAAATATGTATTTTTATTCAAAATAGATTATTATAATAAATTAATCCCTATTAATTTCTTCAATAATATACATTCATATATCATGGGAATATAAGATGTTACATCAGTGATGTAGTTGGAATCTAGTTGATTATAATATTGAATAATTAAAAAGGATGTCTTTTTTATGTCACAAAACTAGTTTAGGTAAATTAATTTTTTATCAACTTTTTATGAAACAATTTATTTTATTTATGAATAATTTCAATTTATTTACTATATGATGGTTATTATAAAATAAAATATGTTTTATTTATATAAAATAAATTGATCCAATATGAATGTAAAATATTCTCATCCATATGTTAATGAAATAAAAAATAATATGTTTGAAATTTCAATAGTATTCGTAAATTCGATTCTTGTAAATCTGGTTTAAAAGTTGATGAATGTATAAAAATAGACGGTGAATTCCATTTATGTCCAGACATGCTCCAAAAATATAATATTTCATGAAATAAATGGGAATTTGAGATTTTATGAATTCACTGATGCTAAAATGTCAAAATATGATGATAAAATAAATGAATTGATCACACACAGTGTTTATAAGAGTCATACATGAAAAAACAATAAAAATGATGACTATATGAGCATGAGATCCTCTAATAATTTTTCAATTACAAGATCATTGATTAGGGTAACTCATAACCTAGTTTATAGTCCTTATACTTATACTAGTTATTATGATATTAATGGTTTTATTTTAAAAGATGGTAAAATGAATGTTCACCAAAAATTTAAAAAAAACTAGTGCCTATCATAATGGGAGGAACTAATAATGATTTAGAACCGTGGATCCTAAATCAAATTAATAATAAATGTTTTTTTAATAGAATAATTAAATGCTCAATAATATATGAAATGCGTTACAAAAATAAAATAAAAATATTAATTCACCACTATTATTGTAGTATGATATTTTAGAATCCATATATTTAATTTTATAAAAACATTTCTATAAAAACCTATAGATGAACAATATTCAAGGGTTGAGTTGAAAAAAATACCAACTATACAGAAGAATGATTCATAGAAGAATATTTTTTTTATTTAATGATATATTTAAATGTATTAAATAATTCTCTCAGTTATGGAATGTATGTGGTACGTATGAAGAGTGTTACTTGTGAAATATTGATAAAATAAATGATATTTTGGTATGAAAATAATACCATAAATGGAAGAATATTATAAATAATAATGAATTTTCTTCAAAGGAGTAATCATAAGGGGAATATTTTGTTAACATCTCTCAAGTAATTATTAAATAATTCAAAAAAGGTTATCACACATATATTGAGGGGATGCTTCTACTCTGGTAAACAATGCCACATGATAGTCTATTTCAGGTTCTCATTTATTATAACAAAATAAGTTAATTATAAATATAATTCAACAGAATCCATCAATGAAATTTATGACGATGTTAGCTTTAGTGGCGGAAATTTATAATGATAAATTATAAAGATTACCAATAAGTGTAATCTAATTTTTTTTAAATTATGTGTGGAAGGTGAAAATTTTCAAGGCATATAGATTGGATGATTGGGAAATGGTTTTTTAGAAATGAAATCTACTATGGGAAAAATAAAATGAAATTATGACAACATGAATCAAGTATATTTCTATATTTATTTATTCTACACCAAAAATGTTTTAAGTATTTGGGTCAATTGTTTTATCAATTTGGCTAGCCCGTTTAGAAATAGTAATGAATTTTGAATAATCTATAGAGAAAGAATAGGGAATTCAAAATAATATGATGAACCCTATTCTATATATAATTAAAGATAAAAAATATGACATGAACATCAGGAATTCAAAATATATTTAGATTTATAAAATTAAGGGTTAATCAAGAATAATGAGTTATATACATCATATAGATCGAATTAAATGATTTTCATAGTTGAAAAACATGTTTCATTCTAGTTTTTTAATGTCCCGGTTATAGGTGCCACTCAATGGGATCCCCAAACCCGGTTCATCACTTGACCTTAAGCACATCTCCCCAAATCCCATAGGCTTCCGACTAGCAGCGAGGGCCCAGGTCAGATAGTGGGGAAACTATGCCTTCATTTGTCAAATTGTAGTGCAGCGGAATGAAATAAAACATACATTGAACAACAGAAGTTGTAAAACATAAAAATCTGAAATAAACAAATGTAGTGGATACAACCAACATTATATAAATAATGGTGCTACATGTCTCATGTTCTTTGAAAATGAAAAGAACAAGTTATACATCAATACAGTACAACAAAATGTAGAGTAAAACAAAACAAAGAAAACAGTTGGCAGCGGCATCGCGAGCCTAGGCTCGGTCCAATTCCCTCCAACTCCACAACAACAGTCAAGTACCTATATGGGGACTCTTTCCCCTATACATACCTTTAGAAACATAATATGTTTGTGCCAAAAAGCATGACCCAAACTGGGTGTGAGAAATATATCTCAGTTGGAACCCACCTAAGGCATGTGCCCAACTATGTGTAAGCATGAAACCACAGTGTGAAAATTTAAAATGCAATAAATTAAGCAGTACTGAAATTTACTAACTTAACAGTTAAATTGAAATTTTATTATTCATTAAATCCATTTAAATATTAGAAATCACCACAATTTATTTATAAGTAAACAGTCCCCATCCTTAGACAATCAAAAATATTACCCTCAGGTAAGCATAATCCAACAGGAAGGTATAGCCCTCAGGAATAACATTTGTTGTCCTCAGGCGTAGGAAGTGTCTCCCTCAGGCAAAGAAGTCAGGCCCTCAGGCATGAAAGGTTTCCCTCAGGCGAAATAACTACAGCCCTTAGGCTAAATAGTGCAGTGCACTCAGGCTAATCACAACAACGCCATCAGGATAAATACCACAATTCCCTCAGGCTAAACAGGTAACCGGGCCATGCCCAACAGATAAAAAAGTTGTAACAAGAAATTCCTCTCATGTCAATTCTACAATTAATACTTTGAAGGCATACCCTCGAGTATCCTGGCCAAATGGCTAAACAGTGGAACACACCCCCGGGGTGGTTCTGGATCCAAACAACGATCCCAACTAGCATTTTAATATCATATTTTAATACCTAATCAATTTTAGATGTTAAATACAGAAATGGACATAGCCACATGACACCCCAACATGGGTTCGTGGAACAAAAAAGCCCAAAACTCACGGTAGTTGGATAACTAAACCCCAAGCCACCTACCTTATAAATCAACGAGTGGCATACGCGAACGCCGATTCCAGAAGTGCCCAAGAACGATGTAGATCTGTACGGTTCCAATGTGATAATCCAAGGAGGAAACATATTCCTGACGCTCGATCAGTTGATCCACAAATATCCGGCCTTCCTCCTGAGCTCCTTCCTGCAGTTCTATGCCAATCCTGTGAATAGGGTTGGCTACTACCCGTTTTTAGCGATAAAAACAAGTACACGGTGTGTACATCCAAGTACACGGCATGTACATCCTTCATTTAACTGTTACTCTGGCGGCACCGCCACACTGTTCATCCGTCGACATGAGTACACGACATGTACTCCTGACTACACAACATGTACTGGCACCCTGCTGGCGGCTACTCTACCACCTTACTGTTTTGGCCTACCGAATGACTACACGGCGTGTAGAGGACCACTACACGGTGTGTAGTTGGTTCCTACACCCTTCGTCACTGACAAGGCTACACTCCCCGAGAACTCATCCCACGCGGCAAAAGTACACGGCATGTGAAAAAGTACAGGGCATGTAGTTACAAAATTTAGGATTTTCCCCCATTTTCCATATTTTCTCAAAGACACTGAAGGAAAATTGAAAAGAAGAAACCCGTACCTAAAAATAAGAACATGGTTCTTGAAAAAATCATCCCTTATATAAATTCATCCCATAATTTCCCTTCCAAGGTTGGAGAAGATATAGTCATGAACAACTCCGTCCACTGAGAACGTATGTCGGTCTCCCACTCACAGGATTCGTCCTGCACTCGGCCATGCTGCAATAGCACCCGTACGAGAGGAACTGATCAGTCTCGGAGAACATTCATGCTCCTATCAACGATACTAATCAGATGCTCCTCAAAGGGTGCATCCATCTAAAGCTCATCCTCCTCTGGCTAAAAGGTGTGTGTCGGGTCTGAATGATAGCGACGCAACTGAGATACGTGGAAGATGTCGTGCATGGCTCGGTACCGCCGTGGCAACCGCAATTGGTAAGAAACCAGCCTAACTCTCTCCCGAACCTCGATTTTCCCCACATACCTCGGTGAAAGCATACCCTGTCTCCTAATCTGCTTGTGTCCTAGACTCGGTGAAACATGCAAGAAAACCTGATCCCCGAGAAACGAACTCCAAAGGTCATCTGCGGCGATCAACATCAGATTTTTGACAAGACTGTGCGGTAGCCATCCGCTTCTGAATCAACTGGACCTGCTCAAATGTCTCCTGCATGAGCTGTGGCCCCAGTAAAGCTTCCTCACCTGCCTCTAACTAGAAAAAAGTTGAACGGAATGGACTACCATATAAGGCCTCGTATGGTGCCATATCAATAGTCCCATGAAATATATTATTATAGGAAAACTCGACTAAGAGTATATGCTTCTCCCAAGAGCCCCCAAAGTCTAGGACTCATGCACACACCATGTCCTCTAGCACCAGTATCGTACGCTCTGACTGGCCATCTGTCTGAGGGTGGTATGATGTGATCAGAAGAACCTGTGTACCCAGCGCCCTCTGAAAACTCTTCCAGAAACGAGACGTAAAGTGGGCATCCCTATATGAAATGATAGAACGAGGGAACCCATGAAGACGAACGATCTCTCGGATATAAAACCTTCCGATCTAGTCAAAACTGAAGGTCTCCATAACTGGCAGAATTGAGCTACCTTCATGAGTCTTTCCACAACAACCCACACGACGTCATTTCCATGAGGTGACCTCAGCAAGCCAGTCACGAAATAAATCGCGAAATCATCCCATTTCCATTCGGGAATGGGAAAATACTATAACAGCCCAGCTGGTTTCTGATGCTTCGCCTTCACCTGCTGATAGGTGGAACGCCTCATAATATAACGAGCTATATCTCTCTTTGTACCCAGCCACCAGTACTGACGTCTCATGTCAAAATACATCTTGGTAACCCCAGGATGAACTTCCCAAGATGAAGCATGAAACTCCCGCATCAGCTCCCTGTGTATATCCCCTGGAACCCACACTCATCCATGGAAACACATAAACTCATCACCGCCTATCGTCCAACCAGGATAAGGGTCCCCACATTCCACCGACTCCCGTAGAACTGGGCCTTTTTAATCAGAATTTTGTCTCATCCTCACTCTTTCCAGGAGGGTAGATGTCACAGCTAAAGAAGAAAGATAATTCTACCCATGTCTGTCATGAACCTCCAGATTCATCTCAGAGAAAAAATCCACGAGCTTTCACTCACCACTGGCCTCATGCACTACTTGTATCTGATTCTTCCTGCTCAGTGCATCAACTACTACATTACATTTACCAGGTGTATAGGCAAGCTCAAAATCAAAGGACTGTAGGTACTCAACCCACCACCTCTGTCTCAGATTCTGGTCACGCTGCATAAAGATATACATGAGGCTTTTTTGGTTGGTGAAAACCACAAAATGCTCTCCGAATAGATAATTTATCCAACAACGCAACACATTCACAACAGTAGCCAACTTGATATCATGTGTCGGGTAATTTCACTCATGCGGCCTCAACTGCCGAGACCCGTATGCAATAACTCGATTTCCCTGAATCAACACTACTCCCAGCCCAATTCCTGATGCATCACAGTAAACTGTAAAGGTCTTCCCTTTCTCTGGGAGTATCAGGATTAGTGCTGATATCAACCTTCCCTTCATGTCCTGAAATGCTGTCTCGCAAGCTTCTGACCAAACGAACTTCACACCCTTCTTAGTCAGACCTATCAACGGTGCTACTAAGCGGGATAAGTCATGTATGAAACGTCTGTATTAACCATCCAGCCCTAAAAAACTCAGTATCTCAAAGAAGTTCATAGGATTCTCCCATGAAACTATTTCTCTTACCTTCTCTGCGTCCATGGCAACTCCTGCCTCTGAGATGATATGACCCAAGAAGTGAATCTGGTCCATCCAAAAGTATCACATTGTGAGCATAGCATATAGCTGATGCTCTCTCAGTGTACTCAATATGATCTCAAGATGGGTGGCATGGTCATGGCGAGTGTGAGTTTACACCAAGATGTTGTCCATGAATACTACCACAAAAGAATGAAGATACAGATGGAACACACGATTCATTAGAACCATGAAAGGTGTTGGCGCGTTCGTGAGTCCGAACGGAATAACCTTATTCTCGTATAGATCATACTTACTCCCAAAAGCTGTGAGAGGTATATTAGATGGTCTAATGCGCAACTGATGATATCCTGACCTCAGGTGAATCTATGAGAACACTCGTGCTCTATGAAGCTGATCAAACAAATCATCAATCCTCGTCAAGGGATATCGGTTCTTAACCATCAACTGGTTCAACTTATGATAATCCACACAATGTCTGAGGGTACCATCCTCCATTTTCACAAAAAGGACCGGCGAACCCCACGGAGAAGTACTGGCTCGGATAAAACCCATTGCATGTAACTCCTATAACTGTCTGTTGAGCTCTTGCAACTCAGGTGTGGCCATATTATAAGGAGGAATGGACACCGGTGCTACTCCTGGAACAAGCCCAATGGAGAAATCCACCACTCGCTCCGGAGGTAGACCCGAAAATTCATCTGGGAAGACATCCCTGCAAGGATAAACAACTGGAGGGAAATCCATCTGACAAGTTCCCTGATCATCCAGATACAAGCTCACAATATGGGCTGTGACCCCACCTTGGAAACCATGCTCTGGTCCAGCTTGACTTGCCTGAACATCAAACTCGCACTTGTATATAAACTCGCCACCCTCTGGTGACCTGAAACGCACCCTGTGATGATAGCAGTCTACAATGGCTCGAATGGGAACCAACCATTCAATCCCGAGAATGACATCATAAGTTGTCATATCTAAGACATTGAGGTTCCAAAGAATGTGACACCCACAAACCTTAAGGGGGCACTCCTTGCACTGACGCACACCAGCCGTTCTAGTTCCAAATGGAGTGTATAGTGTCATAATATCAGAAGAAGTATAAAGACAGAGCCCAAGGCTCTCTACAACGGGTAATGATATGAAACTATGTGTGGCACCCATATCGAAAAGTACTGAAGATAAGATAGAAGCTACTAAAATAGTACCTATGACTGTAGAAGGTCTAGGATCCTGCTCCGGCTGGGTTTTTTGGACTGCATAAGCCTACCTAATGTCACGACCTTGGGACACAACTTGGCTACCCTGAGCTATCCCGCCCTGCTGCCTCTGAGATCCTGTTGTCTGGCTACCATGGCCACGACCACTATCTCTACCTACACACCCTGAAGTATTCCAGTTCTTGGACTAGTAAGAATCCACTAGTCCTGCTCCCACACGTAGAGTCTGTACAGAACCCCTCTCACTAGCCACTGGAGGAAACACACTACAAAAGCGTTTTAGATGACCCATCTTGTCACATGTTCGGCACTGAATTGGGTCTCGTGGACACTACAGTCTCTTGTGCCCCTCTCTACCACACTGGTAGCACCTGATCGGGCCACCTGAAGAAGCTTCCTGGCTAGTACTCCCACCTTGAGAGAAGTCAATCTGCCTCTTCCTCCTGCCAGTTGAAATAGTACCAGTAACTAGTTCTGAACTACCCATGCCCACACCACTAGATTCACGCAGGTTCCTCTCTGTAATCAATGTCTGGATGACAATATCATGTACTGATGGAAACCTGAAAACATTCACCATCATTCAGATGTCACAACGAAACCATCCTCAAACGTCTGGCTCTCAACGTCTCATCACCCACCAGAACGGGTGAAAAACATTGAAGCTCGTAGAAATGATCAGAATAGTCCATCACCGACATTGCGCCCTGCTGAAGAATCATGAAATACGGAGCTCTATCTACTCTCAGCGTCTCCGGGAAGAAAAAGACATAGAAGACCACCTGAAATTCATCCCACAAAATGTCCATATGATGCTCTGACTGGGTGGTAACATCCCACCACCTCTTCGCGGAATCAGGAAGCATGTAAGTCATGTGCTTGACCCTCTGCCCTGGAGGCGTCTCTAGATTCTTGACAATAGTTTTCATTGATCCTAGCCAAGACTCCACAGCCTTTGCTCCTCCATCCCCTAAAATCTTAGGCGGATTCTGCTGCTAAAAGATATGAGTCATCTCGTCCACATATGTGGTAGCCTACGGTGCTCCCTAAAAGGTATGAATGAACCGCATAAAGCCTTCACGGAATTGCACCTCCGCGCCTGTGTCCGGTATAACGGCGGGCATCACATCTTGATCTGCGGGTGGATCAACTGGTAGCCCATGTCCCACCATCTCGGGAGTATAGTCGTCGCCACTCTCCTAGAGAACATCGCACTGTCGTCTAGGCGGCATGATACTTCAAGGTCAAAAGCATGCCTCAGATTCAAGATTTATCAAGACTGAAAATGAAGGAACCACAAA
Organism: Viscum album; assembly: GCA_963277665.1. NCBI lineage: Eukaryota > Viridiplantae > Streptophyta > Magnoliopsida > Santalales > Viscaceae > Viscum > Viscum album. The sequence continues at coordinate 2,101,368,206 of OY728120.1, forward strand.
GGGAACAAGAGGAAGAAGGAATTTCAATATTTAAAAAACAAGACTACACGACGTGTACAATGACTACACAATGTGTACTTCACTTCCCCTTCCCCTACTTGGGTCCTTCTACACGGTTATGCCACACGACTCCTATTTAAAAAAAACTACATGGCGTGTATAATATCTACACGGCATGTATGGTGTTATTTTTAAACTTCCCATGACGTTTGTGACACGGCCGACTACTTGGCTTGAAACTACACGGCGTGTTACACCCGCACACGGCGTGTACACCGCCCTGTTTCCCCGCCAAACGGCTAAGTCCACACGGTCTTTCCTCGGACAAGACTACAAGGTGTGTCCCATAGGTACACGGCGGGTTCCAGGAGGGGTGACACCAACCCGTGTTGTTAGTTACAGGGCCAAGTCCCCAGGTCACACTACACGGCGTGTCCATCATTGACACTGTGTGTTCTCTAAAGGAGTTCACCGACCCGTGTTGTTAGTTACACGGCCAGACTGTGGGTCTACACTACACAGTGTGTATATTCGGTACGCAGCGTGATTTACCCAAACTCTTCCCTTCCCCATGTCTCCGCCAACATGGTTTGTGACACGAGAAGAGACTACACGGCGTGTATGTTGGGTACACGGCATGTACTCAAAAAGGTTATTTTTCTTCCCGAACAGAAGGCCATGCATGGAATGTTTAAGGTTCTACACGGCGTGTATACTAGGTTTCTAGACATTATGCCTCAGAAACTTCCCCAGAACCTAGACGATATCGAAAGACAACACCAAAGTGTCAAATTCCGACCCGTGAGGGCCCATACTCCCCATGAATAAAAGTTTGAGATACTATTAGTGTTATAACCAAAATAAACAGTCAATGATCCACCAAATTCCGGTAAATGGGGGCCCATACTCCCCAAAAACCTAATTTTGGTGTCCATTCTATAGACAGGATCATGCAATAATACCCTATCACGTAGCAGGTATTTATCATGCAGCTATCACAACATCATGCTTTACTAGGAAATCAATTATCATAACAACATGAAATTTCTAAGGCACCTACATGGCATGGAATCTATGAATGGAATGTGATATCTTGAATGTTCCTATATGATGCATGAGATGAAATACTATAATCTCATCATGATGCAACTAAATAGGACCCACATATAAATTATAAACAACACAATCTCAAGTGCATCACCCAACGATGAAAACAAATCAATGGTAAATTGAAAAATCAGTAAAATTTCAACACGAGGTAAATTGGCTTTTCCCTGTACACGGGTTAGCTATTCCCGACCACAACTTATTACCAACTATCGGTCTATCCTATCCCTGACTACGAATCCAAATAGTAAGTCAAAGAAAAGAACCCCTCTAATACAAATTTTTAACATCCCGGTTCGAGGTGCCACTCAACAGGTTCCCCGAACCCAGTTCGCCACGTGACATCAATCACATCTCCCCAAACGCTAGAGGATGCCGACTAGCAGCGAGGGACTAGGTCTGATAGTGGGGAAACTATGCCCTCATTTGTCAAAGTGTAGCACAACAGAATGAAATAAATCATACAATGAACAACAGAAGTAGTAAAACATACACAACTGAAATAAACATCTGCAGTGGAAACAACCAACAGTATATGAATAATAATGCTACATGTCTCAATTTCTAAGAAAATTTCCAAAACATGTTATACATCAATATAGTATAACAAAATGCAGAGTACAGAAAAACAAAGCAAATAGCTGGCAGCGAATCGTGAGCCTAGGCTCGGTCACATGCCCTCATACTCCACAACCACAGTCAAGTACCTATATGCAGACTCTTTCCCATATCCATACCTGCAGAAACATAATCTGTTAGGGCTGAAAATCATTACCCAAATAGGGTGTGAGAAATATATCTCAGTAGGAACCCACCTAAGACTCGTGCCCAACTGCGTGTAAGCATGAAACAACAGTGTACAATAGTAGAATGCAATAAAGTAAGAAGTACTGAATGTAACTAACGTAAAAGTTAAATTTCAATTTTATTATTCATTTAATCCATTTAAATATTAGAAATCACCTCAGTGCATTTCTATGTAAACAGCCCTCATCCTAAGACAAGAAAAAAATCATACCCTCAGGTTAAAAGAATCCAACCCGTAGGTACATCCCTCAGACGTAACAGAAGTTTACCTCAGGTGTAGGAAGTGTCCCCCTCAGGCACAGATGTCATGCCCTCAGACACAAAAGGTTGTTCTCAAGATAAATAACAACACCCATCGGGCTAAATAGTGCAGTTCCTTCAGGCTAATCACAACAACGCCCTCAGGCTAAACAGGTAACTGAGCCATGCCCAATAGGTAAAAAAATAGTAACAATCAATTCGTCTCAAGGAAATTTTACAATTACTACTTTGAAGGAATACTATAGGATATCCTGGCCAAACGGCTAAACAGTGGAACACACAGCTAGGGTGGTTCCGGATCCAAGAAACCATCCCAACCAGTATTTTAATATCATATTTAAGTACCTAATCAATTCTGTGTGTTAAATATAGAAACGACCTCATCCCCAAGACACCCCAACATGGGTTCGTGGCTCAAAAACGCACAAAACACACGGTAGTTGGAAAACTAAACACCAAGACATCTATCTTGTACGTCAACAAGCGGCATACGCAAATGCCGATTCCAGAAGCGACGAAGAACAACATAGATCCGCGCGGTTCCAACGTGATAGTCTGAGGTAGAAACGAATTCCCAATGCTCAATCATTTGATCCATGAAGATCCAGCCCTCCTCCCGAGATCCTTCCTCCGGTTCTAAGACAATTCAGTGAACAGGGTTGGCTACTGCCCGTTTTAAGCAAAAAAAAATCAACTACACGGTGTGTACTTCCATGTACACGGCGTGTACTTCCTTCATTTAATTGTTCCCCTGGTAGCACCGCCACATTGTTCATCTGTCGACATGAGTACACGACATTTACTCCTGACTAAACGACATGTATTGTCGCTCAGCTTGCGGCTGCTCTACCGCCTTACTGTTTTGGCCTGTCGACTGAATACACGGTGTGTAGAGGACCACTACATGTTGTGTACTTGGTTCCTACACCTTTCGTTGCCAACAAGACTACACGCCCCATGTACTCATCCCACACGGCCAAAAGTACACGATGTGTGGAAGAGTACACGGTTTGTAGTTCCAAAATTTAGGATTTTCCCCATTTTCCATATTTCCTCAAAAACACTGAAGGAAAAGGGAAAAGAAGAATCTCATACCTCAAAATAAGGACTGGGTTCTTACAGGTTTCAACCATTATAGAGTTGATTCACAATAATTATGTCTCCGTATCAATAAATTTTTAATTAATATATATTTAATTGTATTACACACATTAAAATAGATAAAATATTGAAATTTGTGATATTAATACAATAATAATTGTATTCCATTCGATAAATACTCAATAAGTATAATGTTTTCTCATTACAAAACATAAATTGGTATGATAAGATTATTATTGAGGGTATTTTCTTATAATATAATTCATCGAAGATAATGTTTATTTGAATGAATCTGTTGACTGGGAGATAACACATATATGGTTATCATTCTAGGTTTTTATAAATTTAATTGAATATAAAATTATTGATAGCCCATGTAAAATATGAGGTATGATGACCACTTTTTCAGATATTTTTTATTTATTCGTATTCATTTTATTAAGAGTGTAGAATCATTATAATAAATATCAATGTGGAAATAATTACTTAAACATGAATGTTCATAATAGTTTTTCTTTTGAATTTATGTGTTAGTAAACCATTTTTCATTATAAATATTTTTATCATCCCTGAGAGAAGGATTTAGAGGTGAAATCACATTAAAAACATATTTTGGATAGTTTCAGTGTCTATATTTATCTTAAATCTTAGAAAAAACAATTTTGGATCAAATAGACTTAGAGTTTATAATTTTATGAACCAAAACTATGAAAAATGTGGTATCATCCTTCTATCATGATAATCTACTTATCATTTAAATATGGGTATAAAAACAATGGGGGATATGATATTTCATTTATATATGGATGAGAAGAATATTTTTCTAAAACACAACATTTCATTTAATATTTATATAAGTGAGATGACTGTACCTTTATATTATGAGTGAATGTGGTGTTAATAGAAAATACAATGTGGGAGATTAGGGAACAAAAATGGGTTAAAGAATTTTATGGTTTATGATTCACTAATAATATTTTGTAAAATAAATATAATATATAATGAACATGGGTCACTTAGGAAGAATACACCAACTAAAAATAAGGTGATATTCCATATATAATTGTGTATCAAATGGTGGAGTATCTATAACAGAAGAACTGGTTGGGAGAATACTCTACTGATAGAATTGAAATATATAACTATTAAGAAGTTCTTCCTCTTTTGAAATATTGTTCCCATTTATTGATAATTACTATATAATATTGTTTATAGTGAAGAGAATATATTTTCCAGGGCACAACATGGGAAGAGATTTTATTCTTAAAAGAAAATTTTGGATCAAGGATGATGAAACCATAAAAATATTTTTTAATAAGTGGGGATGTTATATTTATTGTTTATTATCTCAGGGATGATGTTTTGAATTATATAAGGTGAATATAAAATTAAAATGTAGTTTAGATTTATTTTAATTACTAATTTATATTTTTTATATTGTAAATATATTATTGAATTTTATTCATATGTGTTTTGATATGACATGACAAATTCCAATGTTATTTGAGTTGTTCTGATGAAAATTGGGTTTGTTTGGCGGATGTTGTGAGATAAATATAATTAATTCTAGATTATATTTTAATATATTATGATTTTTATCATTGAAGATGTAATGTTAAAATGTAATGACATTATAAGAATCATTCCCTTTATAATATATTTTGTCACATTCATGAAAAATAAGAAATGGAATGATAATTATTAATGTGTCATTCCATTTCATTAAGGAATGTTTAAAATATATATTCTCCTAATATAATATCTATAAAGATTATTTATAATTTTTATGTATTTTTAAAGACTTTATAGGAGACATTACAAATATATATAGATATTTTTATAAAGACAATTCTGTAAGGATATTTGGAGTTTCTATAAGATTCACTAATATTCCATTAGATTCATTGGGGACAATATTTGTATAACATTAAAAATTATTTTATTTATTTATGATATTAAAAACATTATTCTGAAAAATTATAAATATAATTAATAAATATCATTGAGTCTCTACAATAACAATTTTAATGTCATAAGTTCCTTGACCATGTTTCTTATTGTTGTTAGAGTCATTGACTAGTGAAATAAAAATGAAATTGTAGGCCAGTGTAATTAACTTCATAAGGGTTAATATAATAGTTTTATGGGATACATATGGTTATTAATAAGAGTCATTTATTTATAGAAATTATTTGGGATTTCTAAAAAATTTAATCAATTAGATTTTGATACTTTATTTTTTAGTGAAATTTATATAATTTGACTGTTAGTTTTTAATTAAATGTAAAAAAATAATGATTCCCAATTAAGCCTTTATTAAAAATTTGATTTAAGGAATATTAAATAATTATAGTATGGGGATATAATTAATTATTTTATATAATGTTTACATTTAAGGATATTGGAAATTAAATAAAGGTGTTCAATGATTAATTTATATTATGAATAAATGAAAAAGATAAAAAATATAATATTCCTTGATATAAACATTAGAAATAATTTTTTATTAAGTGTATATTGTTGATAATGTAATATTTACAATATCATTAAGAATATTATGATGATATATAACTTGTAAAAAAATTAAAATTGATTTTTTATTTCTGATACACATATTTTTTGATGAAATTAACCATGTTATGATAAAAATATTCTACTTTAATTTTGGTAGAGTTAGGGAGATTTTTTTACTATTGGTTTTTTTGAATATTTTTGGGATAAAAATCCCATGAATGTTGGATAAATATATTTATATTTTTTAAAAAATGATTAAAATGAGAATGAAATGAAGTGTGTTATTCCATTTAATGTAGTGGAAGTAATTAATTATGGAAAAGGTACATTTTATTATTATGGGAAGAAACTTACATGAATATGTTAAGTGATAATAAATAGAGATCATGGTGTCTATACAGAGAATATTGTATTATATATTTTAAAAATGTTTTTTTCTTAAATTTGGCACAATTAATTACTTTTTATTCATAAGCTATTGATAATATAAAATCATAGGTAGTTGATTGAGAGAGAGAAAAATATGATAAAGGCTTTAAATTTTAATATGAATACAATATTATCTAATGGTAATCATTATTGTAAATGTTTTTAATGTATTGTGAAATTGAATCCTATGATGTCTCATGTAATTTTTATGATTAAGATGTTTTTGATAAATCACTCAACTATTTTTATCCCATTGTGATATTAATGTAAAACTAGTCCAGTAATAATATTCAATTAATATTTTAATAATTAATATAATATTGGATAAAAAGTCTAAAATAGATTTGGAATCTCATTCAATCAATTTTTCATTATGTAAATAGGTAGGGCCTGTAGCACATTGAAAAAATATGTGGAAGAAGTTGAATTTTTTTCTAACATTTCAATAAAATGATTTGTATTATTGATTAATACTTTTAATCGACATTTTGAAATAAGATTTCTATTAAATAAGTGATTGGTGTTACAGAGAAACATCATAGATCCAATACGAATAATCATATTTCGTAATTATATGTAAAATAAAATTGAATTAATGAGATATATGATAAAATAGTATAATGAATTAAATGGATAAATAACTATTTCAAAAGGTCAAATCTATATAAAAAATTTTATAATATGTACTAAAGAGGGGAAGAATTCTATAAATATGGATATTTGTGAGTATTAAGTGAAATTCAAAAACCCAAAAATCTCACAAGTTGAATAATTACAAGACTCTTGGAAAATAATTGTTAAATACATGTAAATATTAATAAATAATAAATTACATTTTAATTAATATTCATGAAAATGTTTTGTTGGGTAATATTAACTATAATAATTATGACTAAATTTATTTTAAAAAATAATATTTTTTATATATAACTTTTCATCCATGAATTATATAGTACTATTTAAAATTTAAATAAATAAATTTATAATTATAATTTTATGATACAAGATTTATTTTTTATATTTTATATTTTTAATCAGATTATTTAGATTTTTATTAAAAACTCTCAAGATGATTATTTTTGTGTTATTATTGAAAAATACGAATTTAATAAACCCACTAAAATCTATGAAATAAATAAGACATACGAATTAATCAAAAATTAATTTAACCTTTACCTTGATGAAATATTTCATTAATGATTAAAATAAGATATTTGTGACTGCTTTGATGAATTTTAAATTCCATGCTTGACATATTATCACCTAAAATGTATAATCATTAAATAATAAAAGTGATCATTGAATTTAATAATGTTTTTGTATGTATCCATTCGGGTTTTCATTGATAAAAATGTTAAATAACCATAAATGATTAAATACTAATGGAAAATAATTCATACAAGAATATTTATACTTATTCCAGGTATAAAAATATTTTTATACATGAAATATAATTTTTATAAAATGGGATATCATTTTAGTTTAAAAAAAATATATTAAAAAGATATTTATACCAAATATTGATATATATTCATAGAAAATGTAATCCATATTTATAATTTCTACATTCAAGCTAATGAAATAGTTGAATTTTAGTTTCAGACATATTGAATAGTTAACATGGTAAATGTTTCTCTCCATTATAGTGGTTAAAATGGTTAATATGGGTTTAAACAAATGTGGACTAAAATGAATTGAACAATACTATGTTTGATTACATAATTGGTTTTAAAAATTAACTTATCTCATATTTGGAATTGGGCTACATTGGAGTAACATTACCTTGAAAATGTCCTCATATTATTTTAATAAATTTAATATATACTAGTTTCCAATTCCCCTCACTTATAATAGTGTACCTATTAATCTCACTTATTCACACACGTTTATAACTCTATGTTCACCAATGTGATCAAAAACACATCTATAAATTAATAACCACATTCTTTATGTCTTTCAATGTCTTAGGTTGTGTTCCAAAGGTAGATATCCCTAGAGAAGGTATTAGTATTAACTCTATTATTAAAATTTAACTGTTATATAAAGATGAACTTTTATCTTCCATCTATGCATCCATTAATTTTAAAATGGAAATTCCTCTTCTGCAAAGGAAAATAATATGATCTCCATGAAAAAAAAAATTTCGTTTTTCACTAACATATCTCAATGATTCTTACAATGATGTATTTAATGAATAAATAGGATATTTATTACATTTTCATATTAAATAATGGTAATTAATTATTTAATTTATTTAATTTATTTGTTTTTCATGCATTGGAATTTTCGAAACGTCACTCATGTGCACATGAAATCTACCTCCACAATGAACATATGTGATCATTTTTTATGGGATAACATAAATTACTGGTATTAAATGTATATTAATGTAATAAAATAATAAATATAACTATTTTACAATTCATTTTATGATGTAACACTACACGTCTATACACATTCATCATAATGTATTTATTTAGATGTTCTAAATTGAATGACCCCAAAACATCCCATGATAACATAACCAATTTAGAAACTAAATAAAAATTAGAATTATGAAAATAAAAGGAACAATCATAATGGAATAAAAATGAAAAAATTACATTATAGTGTAAATAGATAATATAATTTTATTATTTTGTGGATAAAAATTGCATAAAATGAGTTGGGACCTGAGGAATAGGTTTTTTCATTATAACCATGTTTAGATTATTTAATATTATTCCCATCCAAATAAATATTCATTAAAAAGATTCAATATTTATTAAAAAATTTAAAAGATTATTATATTATATTATAATCTAATTTTTACAAATTTTTCTTCTTTTTCCCATTATATAATTTTCCAAATGTTTTTACATTTTGTGATTTTATTTTTCTTCCAAAATGAAGGATTTTATACTACTAATTTTTTAAGATATCTAAATATCATTTGAATAAGGGATTAAATTCAAATAATAATGAGTGTAGTGATGGAAATTAAAAATATTATTTTTTTTATTTATGATATCATTCATTTATATAGTTTATGAGGATGTTTGTTTGATATATCACTATAAGGAATTGGATAATGCTATATATATGAGAATAGACATAATGGAAGTCAAAGTGATGGTTCTTCGATTTTATGATTTTTTGTAATAGATATAGATGATGTCCCAAGGTAACTACATGTTTCTATTTGATATGAAATGGTTTACATGTTATTATTTTCATTTATAATGAATTAATATGAGATTATTATTTAATGAAACAATATGACATATTTAGATGAAATGAGACTTTTCAAAGAAATATTTTCTAGTCTTTGAATAAACCCCTGTGATTATTTTGTTGCCTTAATTAATTTTTATTATATATTTTATTTAAATAATATTGAAAAATATTATTTAAAGTGTATGTAAATGATAATTTTTTCTATAAGATAATCTATAAAAGGAAAGCATTCCAATGTGTTTTAATTATTTGAAAATATACAAATTTGATTATTTTCATTTTATATCCATTAATAATAAATTTTTTTTCTAATCCTATATTATAGACTTATATTCCTAGTTACTATGTATGTCCATTAATTTTATAAACTGAAATGTGGTCTTGTCTTCAATAATGAAAAACAACAATGAATTAAATATAAACCTAAACATAAGAACCAATTTTTTTGAAAAAATGTACATTGCGTAGAAATTAAAATTACTATATGGATATTACTAGTCATATAATACTTGAAACCATAATAATAAGGGAAATTTCTGAATGTGATAAATTTTTTAAATATCATGTTATACTGGGTCATTTAAATTATGTAGTTTTATTTTTAGTATATGAGAAATATGATTTATTAAATTATATTTTAATAATTTGTTAAAATACATTATTGGGGGATTTAAATTTATGGTTATATTATCATGTGATATATTTTTGAGAATCTTCATTTAACATTATCTAATCATTGATGTAACACTCCAAAATTCTAATGTACTTTATCTCCTAATAGTAATTTAATAGATTGTGCTACAAGAAACACCAAGTTCGAGTGCACCACAACTTACTAAACTAATAGTTTCAAAAGTGTTTATGAATAGTATTAACTAAATTTGGTATCTTATATAATCTATATAATTTTAATATCCATATTATGTGTTTTTTAGACATAATATATGAACAAATTCATTTTCTCGGATAAAATAAGTTTTTTTCAAAAGAAATGAAAATTTACCACTTTTTATTAGAAAAGCCTTTTTAAATCCAATATTTGACACTTTTATATATTAAATTTAATGAAATTAAATTCTTCCATAAATGTGAGCCATAAAAATTTAGTTTGGATATATTTTTGGAGCTTTTCTGATAATTTTAATATTTTGATGAATAGAGAAATATACTATGTGTTTATTGAAATCCACATTTTAAAAAAAATAATTTATAGTGACAAATTATGCATTTAAATGTTTTGACAGTATAATTAGATTATATTTTTATCATTTAATACAATTTAGTTCATTATATGTAGTTTCACATTTAAATGACTTATAAACCAGTGTCAATCTTTTGATAGTTTTTCGTTTTAGAATCCCGCTTTTTAGTTTTGGAAACAGGAAATAATTTTAAATTAATAAATGAAACATGTATGTTTTTAATTTTATAAAATATACTTAATTTTTGAATTATGAATATCCCAATTATCTTAGGGTGAATTTTTTGGTATTTTTTTGAAATCTTTCAATTTTTGATGAATAGTGAAAAACATTGCATTATTATTTAATTCATACATTTTATTTTAATAATTATTTAACTTATTTCAATTTATTTAAAGTCAAAATAGATATATAATAATTATATATGTTCAATGAAATTCAATGGTGTCATTTAAAAATAAAATTATATGTATAAAATTCTATTTAACTTTTTAACCTCTTTCACCCACCTACTAGGAACGTTAAAAAATTTGCATAAATCATAATTTTACCTCTTCTATGAGTTTTATTTCCAAAATATGAGAGACATGGTTGAAATAAGTATGTAATATATGGTTCAATAAATGAAAATATTTTTTTTGTGAATAGTAACTTTTGACTTTTATTTACCAAAGTTAAAAGTAAATAGGGTAATTAAGGGTAAAAATAATATTATAATTACCCTAACACATGTAATAATTCTATTGGATTATTATAATTCGACTAAAATAAACCTAGGATTTAAATATGAACCCCTTTGGTCTTGTTGGATAAGATTAGGACATTTATCCTTATTTTATTTAAAGAAGAGTTAAAATAGTTAAATTCAATGTTTAATAACTAAACCAATTTTAATATAGGTTTATAGATAAGATAAATTAGACTATAAATAATCATTATAAATATAAAAACAATTTATACATAGTTGTATTTTATTTATAATTTTTAGAAATTATATATTTTTATTTATTTATGAAACAATGAAGATGCATTATTTACCTTATGAATGAATGATTAAAATAATTGACATTATAAATATCCAAATAAATGTAATTTGATACTTTGGATGAATTAAACTAATTATCTAGGATAATATTACATTTTAGGGTTGAATAAATAATTTTTTTCAAAGTAATCATGCTATTATGGTTTTCAAAAAAACAAATACTAAATAGTGTCCAAATTGACATAATTGAGTTTTTAAAACAAATATTTTATTATTAATTTATATATTATTCCTAAAAATAAATGGATTGGCCAAAGGACTTATTTATGGTCATATATATTAAAAAAAACCTCATGGGACACTCTTGGCTTGTTATTGTACGATTGTGAACCATATAATAAAAAAATACAAAGAGACATGGTAAATGTCAAACTATTTAACTAATAGTTTAATGTCAAATATATGGTTTACGTGGTTACATAAACGTTTCTAAAAACTATTGGATGAAATTATTTCGACCCATAACCATATAAGTCTCTAAATTAATTCATTTGAATACATTATAAAATGAATATGACAGTATAATAAATTAACACATTAATCTTTTCATAATGTGACCCTCACCTCTCTTATAAAAGGAACCTACTGTTATCTTAATTTCACACCTCCAAATCCTTTTGGAATTGCCACCCCTACCCAAATATCCTCCCAACATTCCTCAATTCATCCTAGAGTCCTTCCTTTTGTCATAATTCCAACCTATGTTTCCCTTTCGATGAAATTAAAAGGAAGTACCTGAAGAAGAGGTTAATATTCCATCATCTCGTTCATGTTTTTTTCTTCTTCCACACCCTCTTTATTTTTTGTTTCCATTCAATGATAATAACCCCAATATCTTCTATATACATTTATGTTATTATAAAAATGGTATAACCATTTCCATTACTCTATAAATCCTATAAATTATAAAGTCACCATACGTGTGTACGTACAGATTACTGTCTCCACGTCGTGGTGTAATATCTTATTCAAACACATCAATTTTTGGATGGGTATTATAATGAGTATAACTGATGTAAAAAATAAATAAAACATATTAATGATAATTTATATATCATATAACATCTAATTACATATGATTTCACCATCAATATAAAGATATTGTCCCTCGTGCATATGTACAGATTACCGTCTTCATGACTCGATAAGATTCATTTCCACGTTCACCATTTAATGATGATTATAAAAATATATATCATTAATACATATTTAATATATGAAATAATAACACTACTAATATATATATTTATATATATATTTATGTACTTACATATATATTATTCACATAGTTCCTTTCAATATGACATGAAAACATAAACAACAATTATGCACACTTACGGCCAACCTTCTCCGTAAATGGTGTTATTCATTTCATATATATGTCTACTATACATATTTATATTCTAAATATATATGATAAATAAATAATGTTTTATATTAAGGAATTATTTAGATCATGATCTATGTTATACAATCAAGTGTAACAATTCATAACACATACGATAAAGAAAGAGATTGTTACACGAAATGAAAATTCAACATGGAAATTATTATTAAATGGGTATTATAAATTCATAAATGAATCATGTATTATATAATAAATATTAATATGATTCTGGAATAATTTAATAACATGCTACGTCCATTATATTGGGGGTTTAACGTACTCTCGACAAAGGAAAAGTACAAGGTAAGGGTCAATTTCTCAATCTCATTATTATTCGAGATTGTTTATGGGTATGTTTTTGCTGGGAAATATTTATTATACATATCTATGATTCATAAAAGATATTTATAGAGATTAATTTTAAAGGAATATATTATAAAAACCCATTTTAAATGTATTATATATTTATAAATCTAAATTATTCCCATTTATGTCCATGTTAGGAAAATGGTTTATAAGGATTTATTTATATGGACATGAATGATTCAAAAATGTTAATTTCATGAAATAGATTCAAAGTGGTATTGGAAACATTGATTCAAAAATTTCTTTAAATGTATTCCTTTCTAAATGGTGGGTCTTTTAAGTGTTTTCATGAAAAACTAATATTTTTCTGAAAGTATTTTTCAAATCATTTTCATTTATGTCAACATCCATTGATCGATTTTAATCTTGTTTGAAGTTGATTTATTATGATACAAATCAACCATATTGTATTGAAGGTTTTGTGACATGTTTGACTGTGGATGTGTAATTTTTATACCATTCATGGTTTATAGATAATGTATTGGAATCTCATATGATAGTTTTAATATGAATGTTTATGTTATGTTTCAACCATTTAGTATGCAGAATGTATTGGACATTGTAAGGGACAGGTGGAGGACACTATAGATCCATTATGTATCTATTGGTCTCATTAGACAATTAGATGTGAAATTGGCCAAGTCCTTTCCCAAATAGATATATGGTTTTGGCAGAGGCCTTAAATATTTTTTGGACATCTAGGCCGATGCCTTGAAAAAATGTTTCAGAATTTCTGACATTATACATTACCTCATTATGAAAATAATATAGATGGGTCATGTGGTTATTCGACTAATAGAATACCCATGACTATTTTTTATTATAGAATTATATACTTAGCTTATATTTATGCCATAATGTGTTCATGTTTATTATTTGTAAAGTCGTGTGTTTTCAATTATTCACCATGACTATTGTTTATGTTACCTTCTGTTAAATTGATTACCCTTACTGAGCATCTGAGCTCTCCCATTTCATATGTATTATTTTCACAGTATTTCCAAGAAAGGTCTTATGATAGAAATGTAAAGATAAGATAAATGGGAATAATGGTGTTTTTAATGAACTATCTATGCTGTATTTTATGATTGATATTGTAATGTGAAGTTGATGTATGTAATCTATCTCCAAGACTGCTAAACTAATTAGTCTTTCGGGACATGATTTCATTTTATCAATAAAATGTAATAAATTAATGCACCAACTCTAGGTAATTGGGGTCGTGGCGTTACAATTGGTACCAGATGAGGTTTTTTAAAAATCCATGGAATCTAGATATAGAAAAAATCTAATTAGAGAAGGAAACCCTACGATATAATTTTAGTATTATTATAGAAGAACACTCTGGAATTTTGGTACTGTAGAGATTTTTTGAGTTTTATGGGCAATAAATATCTATCTGGAAACGAGCTGGTAGGGGCAGCTATGGCACAAATGCGTAAAACAGGAAAAAACTGGTTTGAGCATGACTCGAATGGGAGTTGGTGCATGAAAACGGGCCTAGAAGCACTCTGGAGTACGATACTACTGGGGGGATATGCTTAGGATAATTCAAATTTTCATTAAAATCAATTATGAAGTTTTTTGTAGTAAATACTTTTTCAAAGAAAACATTTTTAAGATTTTGGATTATATCCATAAACTGTTCAATTTATGTTAAGTGTTTTAAAAGTTTGGAATTATGTATTGAGATACATAATATAACAATGTTTATGCCATTATTTATAGATGGTTCCTAGTAGAAGGGATGATAACTCCAACAATACGAATGATCCAAATATTAAGAAGGATCATTTCATTCATTGTATTAATCCAACATTTAGAAAGGAAATAGTAAACCATGTGTTATAATTATATGTAGAAATAGTATCATGTGTTAATAATATATGTAAATAATTCTCTGAGTACTATGGCTTTGAAGGGAATCTAGGGAATAAATGATTGAAGAGTGAAAGATTGATAATGGGAAGATGGGAAAGATGGATTTCCCCATATGTGATAATTCTGGAAAAAATCACCATGGTAAATGATTGTGGGAATGAGAGTATGTTATAAGTGTGGAGAAAAGGACACCATGTATGTGATTGAATTTTTATGAAAAAGGAGTCAATAGTACAATGCTTCATTTGCAAAGAGTTGGGACACTCAGCGAATCATAGTCAAAATAATCAGAGAATGCCATAAATGAGGAAATTGGATAATAATCACGTTATGATTCTATCAGAGATGAAGAGGAATGAGTAGCTTTCATATGATGGCATTAAATTATTATTTAATTTGAGTGATGTATCAATGATATACTGGTTATATGTCTTTTGGAAATAAATAAGGAATGTACTACATTTTAATTTCATTGAGGATTTGAGGATATATGGGCCTTTGAATATATACTCAATAGAAAGATGATTTTTGGGAAAATTCATTGTTGAAGGAATGATAAACGTTAATATGGTTCTAATACTGAGTTACTGATTTTTGGAATAAGATATTTTTGATTTGGAAATATTATATTGGATATTCCTTACAAATTTGGAACTTATTAATGGTTTGTGTATTCCATCATTTTTGGAGTTTAATACATTTTTTGATATAATTATTATATCCAGTATTCTATAAAGAATAATAGAAAATGAATGTAATCAATATGTTTTGATGGAAATTCAGGCTATTACAATGTTTAAAAAAAATAATGAAGGTATTCACATGTTATTACATGGAAAAAAGGATCTTCATAGTTTTTTCCTTACTTATAAATTTTGGATAGTGAGTTTGGACAGAAGTATTATGGATAAGTCTAAAGGATTGAATCGATTTAGATTGAAATTTGATACTATTGTTAAGGTTAAATTATTTATTGTGAATATTTTTTTATATTCATAAAAATTACAACCTGATGGTCGGCCAACAATCTGTCGCATCCGAAAGGAATGCGAGACTTGAACCCACAACCGAAGTGTGACAAGGGTGCATCACCTACCCGTAGCATACATGATGTCCTGGTTTGTGTATTGTTTTTTTTAATAGTCAGACAAATAAATAATAAATTCATTATTTTTGGAACCGTATAAGATTACGATAAATTCAATATTTTTTAATTCCATCAACTTTTAGAGTGAAAGAGGAGTTTGTTGTAGGAATTAGTTGAAGGATGATTATCATCTTTTCATGTATATTTTTTCCCTCTTATTAAGACTAAAATCTATTAACCCAATTTCTGATGTGGGTTTTCCACAATGGTATTATTATTTTGTTATCTATTTATTTTTTAAGAACAATTTCAAATTTCCTGGACACAATTTATTGAAGAAGGGGATAATGTAACACCACATGATTTTACTGTATGTTATCTCCTTGATGTAATTCAATATCTTTCTTACATGTAACACCAAGTTTGAGCGCACCACAACATACTAAACTCACTGTTAAGAAAGATGTTATGAATAGTATTAACTGCATTTGGAATCTTATATATTCTATATAATTTAAAAATCCATATTATGTGTTTCATAGAGATAATATAAAAACAAATATAATTTTTTGGATTTAATAATTATTTGAAAAAATAGATATTTTACCGATTTTTATTGGATAACCCTTTTTAAAACCAATAATTGACACTTTTATATATTAAATTTAATAAAATTTTATTTTTCATTATAATAGGGACATAAAAATTTAGTTTTGATATATTTTTGTCAATTTTCTGATAACTTTCATTTATTGATGAATAGTCACGAATAATATGTTTTAATATATAAAAAAATTCTAATAGAAATAATTTATAGTGATAAAATATTAATTTGAATGGTTTGGAAGTATAGTTAGATTATATTTTTATCATTTAATACAATGTAGGACATTATAAGTAACTTCACATTTAAAATTTTACATAAACACATGTCAATCTTTTGATAGTTTTTACTTTTAAAAAACCTTGTTTTTTTGCTTTAGACGAAGGGAAATAATTTTAAATTAATAAATTCAACCACTTTGTATTTAATTTGGTAAAATAGACTTCATTTTAGAATTTGGAATATCAAAATTATCGTTGGGTGAATTTTTGTTATTTTTCTGAATACAGTCAATTTTTTATGAATAATGAAAAACACTATGTGATTATTTAAACCTGACTTTTTCATTAAATAAATATTTATTTTATATAATTTTTTTTATTTCAAAATAGATATATAATTCCAATATATGTTCAATATAATTAATTGGAGTCATTTTATAATAGAACTTTATGTTTAAATTCTATAGAACTTTTTATCCTCTTTTACCCACCTTCTACACACGTTATCAAATTTTTATAAAACAAAATTTTACAGCTTCTGTGAGTTGAATATAAAAAATCTGAGAGGTACAGATTGAATCATTAAGTAAAATATTATTTAATAAGATGAAAATAAATTTTGGTGAATAAATACTTATAAATTTTATTTACCACTGATAAATGTGAATAGGGTAATTAATGGTAAAAATGATATTTTAATAACCATAACACATAACCTAATAGTATTGAAATAGTATAATTCGACTAAAAACAACCATAGGAATAAAATATGACCCGTCTGTTCCACTTGGATAAGATTTGTAAATTTGTTATTATTTTTATTTACAGAAGAGTTAAAAGTGTTAAATTCAATGTTTAATAGATAAACCATTTTTCATATAGGGTTATGAATAAGATAACTTATACTATAAATATTCATTAGAAACATAAAAAAATCTTCCAAATGGTGTTTAATGTTTATTTTTTATACATTATATAATTTATTTTATTTATGACACAATGATGACGTTGTAATTACATTATTAATAAATGATATAAGTAATTGATATTATAAATATCCATATAAATATAATTTCAAACATTTATGAAATAAAATAATTTTCTAGGATAATATGTCATGTTATTGTAGATTTAATATTTTTTATTAAAGTAATCATTCAGTTATTATTTTCACCAAAACCACATACAAAATAGTGTCAAAATTTACATAATTGAGTCTTAAAAAAATATTATATTATTAATTGATATAATATTCATAAATATATAAAATTAGTCCAAAGGACCTAGATAAAGTAATATCTATAAATAATGATCCTTATGGGTTTTTATTGGATTGAATGAGTATCATTATTAACCATATAATATAAAAATACAAAGAGACATGATAAATGTAAAACTGTTTAACTAAGAGTTAAATCTAAAAGATAAGGTCAAATGGTAAACTAAACTTCACTAAAAACTATTGGTTGTGCGTATTTTTTCCCATAACCACCTTAGGATCGAAATAAAGTCATATAGAGCCATTATAAACTGAATATAATTGTGTAATGATTTAATACGTTAATCATTTCCTAAAGTGACCATCACCTCTTTTATAAAAGGGAATTTCCCCTTCTCTTCATTTCATTACACCATAGCCTTTTGGGATGGCCATTCCCGGCCAAATATCTTCCCAACATTCCTCCCTTCATCCTAGAGGCCATCCATTGGACAGAAATCCAACGTATGTATCCATTTTTATCAAATCAAAATGATGAACCTGAAGAAGAGGTATATATTTGATAACCTTATTAATGTTCTTTTATTCATCCACATCCTCATTCGTTGTTGTTTCAATTATAAGATAATAACTCTTGTAAATTTTATATACTGTGTAGTTATTATAAAAATGGACCAACTATTTTCATTAATCTAACCGTCCTATAAATGACAAAGTCACCATATGTGTGTACATACAGATTACCGTCTCCACGTTGTGGTATAGTTCGTTATTCAAACACTTCTGTATTTGGATGGGTATAAAAACTAATATAACAATTATAAATAATAAATATAAAAATAAAATTATTCTATATATACTATATACCATCGAATTTCATATGATTTCACCATCAATATAATGATTTTGTCGCTCGTGCGTACATACGGATTGTCATCTCCACGACGTGATAAGTCTCATTTCCATGTTCACCATTCAATGATGATTATAAAAATATGTACCATTAATAACCATTTAATATATTACATAATAATGCAACTAGATATATATATATATATATGTACTTACATATATCTTATTCACAAAGTTCTGTTAAATACGATATGAAAATAGTTAAAACATTCATGCGTACGTACGACCTAGCATCTCTATAAATAGTGTATTAAATTCATATATATGATTATTATATATATTTATATTCAAAATATATATGATATATAAATATTATTTTATATTATTGACGTATTTAAATCATGATATATGTGATACAATCAATAGTAACAATTTAAATCATGTACAATAAACAAAGCGATTATTACCTGAAATGTTAATTTAACATGGAAATGTTTATTTAATAGGTAGTATAAAGTCATAAATGAATCATTTATGATACCATAAATATTAATATGGTTCTCGTATAATTTAATAACATACTACTGTCTTTATATATAAGGATTAACATACGCTCGACCAAAGAAAAGTACAAGGTAAGTGTTAATTCCTCAATCTCATTATTATTCACGATTTATTATGGTTATTGTTTTTCTGGGGAATATTTATTATCCAAGGCCATAATTCATAAAAAAAATTCAAAGGGAATATTTTTAAGGGACTCTTTTATTAAAACATAATTTTAGATGTTTTAAATATTTATTTTTCTAAATCATTCCCAATAATGTCTATGTTTTTAAAATGGGGATTAGAAAATTTATTTATAAGTACAGGAATGTTTTTTAAATTTTATTTTCATTCAAACGATTCAAAGTGGGATGGGACACATTGATTAAAAAATTTATTTAAAAGTCTTTCTTTTTGAATTGTGTGACTTTTAAATGTTTCATGAAAAAGGTATATTTCTCTCAATGTGTTTTACAATTCATTTTTTTTCTATGTCAACATTCATTGATGGATTTTAAACACTTCTGATGATGAGTTATTATGAAAAAATTGTCCATATAGTATTGAAGGTTTTTTGACATGGTTGAAAATGGATTTGACATTTTAGTACCATTCATGGGTTAGGGATAATTTATGGACATTCAATATGCTGGTTTTAAAAAGAATGGTTATGTTATGATTCAACCTTTATATATGTGGAATATATTGGACATAGTATGTGACGGGTGGAACCCGCTATAGCTCCTTGATTCATCGATAGATCTCATGAGATAATTAGATGTAGAATTGGCCCACGAATTTCCCAGTTTGATATATGGTTTCTTCCAAGGACATAGTCATTTAAAAACATCTTGCGCGAGGCCTTAAAAAAATGTTTCAGAATGTATGGAATTATACATTACCTCGTTATGAAAATAATTTTAAAGGTTCACATTGTTATTAGACTAGTAGAATACACATGACAATGTTTTATTATGGAATTATTTACTCAGATTATATTTTTGCAATAAAGTGTTCATTTTTATTAATTGTAAATGATTCTGTTTTCAATTTTTCAACATGAATATTGTTTATGATATCTTCCGCTAAATTGCTTTCCCTTACTAAACATCTAAGCTCACCCCTTTCTTATGTTTTATTTTCCTAGGATCTCCATGAATTGTATTATGATTGATATTCAAGGATATGAAAAAAGGGAATAATGGTGTTCTTAACGAATTATCTATGCCATATTTTAGGTTAGAAATTTTAATGTGAAGTTGATGTATGTAATCTATTTACAAGACTAATAAACTGATCGGCCATTCAGGACATGATTTCCTTGTATCATGCAAATGTAACAAAATAATTCCCTAACTCTGGGTATCTGGGGTTGGGTATTTAAAACTGTGTATTTATAATTTTTCTAAATAGAGGAATAATTGTAAGTGATTTTGGTAGAAAAAAATTAAGATATCATTTTGAATCGATAAACTAGAATGCTTTGAATTGTAATAGAGTAGTTCATGTCTATGTTAACTCAGCTAACATCATTTCTCACCTGTGATACCAATTATATAGTGTAATATATTTTTTGAGGGTTTTTTTCATTGTATACAATTTAATGAAAAAACACCCTCTATCTTTTAGTGGTTAATCAAACCCATTGGTTGATGAATGATGAGTCAACACTTATGAGATGATATTCAAGGTATGGTGATATTTAGATCATCAGAAGGATAATATCTCCATTAATCACTTTTAAAGTGTAACTGACCTATGGTGGTATCATGTTTATAATATGAAGAAGAAGGATGATATTTATTCCAAGCATTGGATGAATTTTAAGGATAATTTCCATGCGAAATATATGATCATGTTTTTTTATTATAAAAAAAACTCATGGATTTAATGTTAAAATAGGTGGACTCAATTGATTAAAATGATTAAAATCATAGTAAATTTTCAATGTATGATCCAAATTGTAATTTAGAAAATGTTATAATTTTTTTAGTTTTGTTCATTAATAAAATCATGTTTGAAATGAGAATTAATTAGTCACATAATTATATATTTTATGGAAATTGATTGGTGTGTTGAAATTTTTTTTATATATTTTTCATTTTCAATTAAAATTTTTCATTAATACCAATAGGTGGAATTAATTGGGGTAGAATACATTGAATTTATATTAGGTTATGAAAATTGATGTTTTTTATTTTGATAAATGTTGTATGAATCATATAGTATAAAATATATAGAATACTTGATAGTGAAATATATGTTGTAGGCCATGACATATGGCTCAAGACTATAATGAAAAGAACCATGCTAATAATTATATCAATAATGATTACTTATCTAAGATATTTTTTAATTATAACGATATGTGACATTATGTTGATGTGTGTCCAATTAAAATCTCAAAGGATGAAATCAACAAGACCATAATAAAAATGATGGGGATTGTAATTTCCTAAAACCTCGATGAATGTGGGACCATCAAAAAAATAATTCTGATTATATTAGTAGTTTAATAATATTATTCCAATTTCATATTTTATTGGAGACCTATGATTTCTTTTATTTCAATGATGTTTGTTAAATAATATTAATGTATTACATAGTATAATAGAGATATAACGTTTTCATAAATATTTATTGGATTTGTTGAAGTGACATTGCATTATTGGGAAAATTTTATCATCCAAAGATGAAAAGTTATCTTAGAAATATTATTATATTAATTATAGTGATGTATAGTTTAATTTAATCTATTGATTGGATGATACTTTATCATGCTATGATAGATTTTAGAGCCAAATATGTCATATTTATACCTTAGTGTGAGTGTCAATTTATCTATGACAACAATTTCATTTCTTTTATAATTTTTCAGGAATTTTCTATATTATTTAAATATATTCATTGCAGTTATCATACATGTTCCATTAAAAAAACAATCAGCTCAGTGATTGTCTATGGTAAATTATTTTTTTGTTTAATTACTTGTTGATATTCTTAGTTTTATTCCTAATATAGAAGTTGGATTCACCATTGACATAGTTCCAGATAATAATAATTTTTTAAACTCCATTATTGAATTATGATTTTAGGGGAAAAGGAATTAAAAAAGATATTGCAGGAAACACATGATTAGTGTTTTAAACACATTTTATTTCACATTTTTTTGCTCATGATTTTTTATATTAAAATATGGATACATATTTATGTCTTAAAATTTATTATAGAGAAATAAATACCACTATTTTAAAGTCAATTATTTTTTTCCAAAAATAAATTTCTTGTTTGATTAATATTTGAGTTCTCAATATTTAAAAAATATTGACATTGGATTGGAAAACCATTTCATGGATGTGGATGCGGAGGAAATTATAATTATAATTTTCTATAGTATTTATGACCATTATGAGTTTGTGGTTATTCCATTCAGGTTAAAAAATTCACCTGTAGTATTTATAAAACATATGACTATTGTATTTCATGAGTTTGGTATAAGTTATTGGTTTAATATAATTTTAAAATACATATATATTTTATAAAAAAATTATTACATATATATGTTTTTATGTATTTTTTACAGACCCTAATAAAAATTAAACTATATTGACTAGTTAAAAAATATGAATTTTTAATAAAACATATTTGTTAAAATGGAAACATTATATACAAAGATAAACTAAATTTGATCCTAAACTAAATGGGCTGATGATTTTCAAAGACCTAAAAATTTCATTGGGATTTTATATATCCTAATATTAAAAGGTTTATTATTTATGGGGTTTTGAAAACGTTTCTCAGTTATGTATCCCACTAATCATGTTAACCTGAAGGGAGTTAAATTCTTCTAGAAAATGGAATTTTAAGAACGATTAAAATAATCAAAATGAAAAATTGATAATATAAATATATTATCCCTATTATCATGAAATGGGTAACATGTTATTTTTAGTGATTCATTATTGAAGGGATTTTGTTCCTTATTTTTGCAAGATGATTGTGTAATTCAATATACATAAGGCCAATTGATGATTGATGATATGAATTATGCAACCCATGATCTTGATCATTATACATATGTTTTTGATATTAAAATAATGTGGAATAATATATATGGGGTCAAATGTGTTATTTACAAATATAATATTTGTTATAGAATATATTCAAGAATATACTAACTCAAAAATAATTGAACATATATAAAAGAAGATGGATTAAAATAATAGGATATTATTATTGAATGACTGACTTTCAGTCATATGAGTTATAAATGACAGTTTATTCCTTTTGTTAATGATATAATACATTTATGACCATGTTACCTTAATAACATGATAATTATTATTCTTTATTTCATAACTACGTGATTTTCATTTGTGCATACAGAATCTCTCTATCTTTTGGATAATGTTCCAGTAAAATCTTTTTTGTCTAAAAAAATAAATCATATTCAAAAGGAAGTCTATGGGTGAAATGATATGATATGATTATTTATGATATGTATGATTCCTACGTAACATTTCGAACATGAATCTGTTATATGGTATAAAAATTGTTATATGTACCAATAATTTCTACTTGACTAATGAATTATATAGTAAGTATAAATACTATTTATCTTATATTGTTCCTGATAGAACTATTATGTGTATTTATCTTAGGTAAAATTAGTTTTATAATGCAATGAATAATGATATTTCAAATTTTAGTATGATGTATTTGATCTTTTAATAGTTTAATGATGATTTAAAAATACCTAACAGGATGATTTTGATGTTGTCTATCCTTAAGTTTTAATTTCTGAATATATGCATGGTTTTAGTTGTGGTATTCCCCAAAAAATTATGAGTTATTAATTTATTTTTTTAATTAATGTTTTTGATAAAATAATTTAGTTTTCTTATAATTCATGATATTTGGTATTTAGATAAAATTTACATACAAGATGTAAAACAGATTATAATGGAACATAAAGTGCCTCTCTATACTATTTTTGATATTCATATAAAATTTACATTCAATTTTTTGAAAGGGATTTATAAGATATTCGATACTGTAATAAATTATAGTATAATTTCTCATGCAAAATCTGATGAATAGTAATTGTATAAATTCAAATCATTTGACGATGTTATTTGATCTTGTTATTTTGATTAATAAGGATGTGGTGATTAACATCATTTTTGGTGTAGTTTTATTATATTAATATTTTTTATTCAAGTATATAGAAAACAACATTTGAGAAATTATATGGAAAGTGATGTAAAAACATGTATCATTGTATGAATTAGTTGACATTAATTTATGGGGACTAAAAAATATAGATTGGTTGGACGTGAAAGTAATGAAAACATTGAATCATTTAAGGACAACATAGTGTGGGAATACTATTTTTTTGAGAAATGGTGGAAAGATATCTTGTTTGAGGCATGATAACATGTTTTTTCTTGAAATACCTCTTTAAAAAGGTGATTTTTGTTTTTGTTGAAAAATTAAATTATTTCCATCGTTTTTAAATTCAAATTAAAATTTATATAATGTGGTATTATTTCCTTTTAATGTATACATACCTCCAAGTTAATCAAATGTGAATGTTGTTTTTTCATGTTTTATTATTCAGGAAATATATAATTGATTAATTTTTTGTTATAATTCATAATGAGATTTAATTAGAAGATAATATTTGATACAGAGAAAATATAGTTTAGATTATAATTTACAATGATAATATTTTATGGAAGAAGGACACTAAAATGGTTATGGTTTTAGGTGAATGTTGTTTTTCATGTTTTATTTATGTATACTTTTTTACAAAAATTCTAAAGAAATTTAGTTTTAAGTCAATAGATAAATATATCGATTCTAAAAATGCAATAACTTTCCTTAAGTCAATATGATAAAATTAAGAATAAAAATAAATGAATCATTTTCCTAGACAGAAAAAGTTTATGAGTAAATTGAATCATTTAAAACAACTGTGTATAATTTTAAAACAATTGATTAACTTCTTGGAAACTATGTTATATCTTAATCTCATAAAAAATATATTTGTTCTTGCCTGTTTAATTTATTATTTAGAAAGATCCCTTAATTTTTTTTCATAAAATTTCAATTGACCTTCGTTTTTAATTTGATATACTAAAATAATATATGTAAATAAACATTATACTTGATCATATATAAAATTGTTTTTATTCATAGAAATACAATTTGGTATAAAAACTTGTCATATTTTTTGAACATATTGTCACGATCCATCCTCGGGACTCATTCCGTGACTACCCCAAGCCCGCCTCCCATAGGCCAGGGGCTAGGGACCAGAACCAAGGCGTAAATCCCGACAAAAATGTGAAGGCATTCCCCTTATAAAGTAAACAAACACCACAGAGTAAGGAAGAAGAAGTAAACACTATGTAAAATGAGTAAAAAAGAATGTGCGGAAAAGTAAGTGGGCCATAATACAAACCCAAACTGAAAGTGAGGTACAACTGGAAAGAAAGTACTACAACTGAAAAGTAAATAAGAAACGTCAAGCCGTCCACTGGAAGTCCCACATGAAAGGTGGGTAAAGATAGTCTCCTCAGCTCCATGAGCCCATCCTTCTGCTCCGTGTACGTCCCGCCCAGTTGTCCACCACCAGGTACCGACTTGCTCCACAAGCCTCAACCACGATCAGCGCTGTCCATCATTTACATCCAACACAACATAGTGTGGGCATAACCCGTGCAGGGGTGAGTATACACTACACAGTAGGGACCCCGAGACCCCCGAAGGTCTCCCAGAATCCACAAAGGACAATCCAAAAAGGAAAGATACAATCACGAAGTAACAACTAACACTAATTAGGTATATTCCCATACATATACCTAAGTCATCAATTACAGTTTAGCTCCAACATTCGAGCCCAAGATCGATCACGTCCACACAGGATGGTACAACCCAATCCACACAGGAAATCACAACTCAATCCACATTGGAAAGAAAGTAAATCATATAGGAGATAATGATTGAAAGTCAAGACTCAGCTCCCACAGGTATACATCATTTGTAATGAAAAAGGAGATGATCATATGTAGTTACTGATTCATCTAGCTGGGACCCACGTAGGATACTACACCAGCTAAGCTGTCAGACCTACATAGGAAACTACAAAAGTGGTCTATACTGTCGGACCCACGTCGGATACAAGTACTTTAATTGTCACCACCGAACCCACGGAGGATTCCAGAATGGTTGTCATCGTCGTCGAACCCACGGAGGATTCCAGTACGATAGTCTTCACCATCGAACCCAAGGATTATTCCAGTACGGTGGTCATCTTCATCAATCCCACGGAGGAATCCAGTACGGTTTTTATCGTCGTCGAACCCATGGAGGATTCCAGTACGAAAGTCTTCACCGTCGAAGTCACAGAGGATTCCAGTACGGTTGTCATCATCTTCAAACCCACAGAAGATAGCATTACAAAAGTCTTCACCGTCGAACCCACGAAGGATTCCAGTATGGTTATCATCTTCATCGAACCCATGGAGGATTCTAGTTCGAATGTGTTCACCATCGAACCCATGGAGGATTCCAATACGGTTGTCATTGTCATCGCAGCCAGCTCTATTGTTCTCGCACACAACATGCTTCTTTCTGGGAGGGTCTGCTCCACGAGCCAAGGGGTCGATACATAAATTGACACATAGTCTAGATTTTATGTATCCCAATGTTCCGCCTCATCGTTAGAAACTCAACGTGACAGACGGCACGTCAATCGGATGCCCGGTCTGAGAGTTAATGGCTTTTTCGTTCCAGGGACCCAGCTGGTTTTATGTCAACACAAACCCGACCGTACTCCAAATATGTCCAAACCTCGAGCAGAGTAATCTAAATGGTACGTCTCACTAAGAGGAATCCAATACAGTCGACGGCATGCCAATCAGACGTCCGAAGTTCAAGTTATAAGTGTTTCCACTCTAAGGGCCTGGTTGGTTTCGTGTTCGAACCAACCAGGCCATAGACAATGTTCTCAGAAACCTTGACTGTAATATACTTTATCGACCATCACGATCCAAGGATCACATCGCAACTGACTGTGCGCCGATCGGAGGTCTGTAGCCCATGTTACATGCATTTAAACGAACATGTCCCGTTTTATGGGGTTTTGGGCCCAGACCGACCCGGCCCAAGACCCCTTGGGTCGGTCCGAACCGGGTCGACCCGACCAGGGTCCAAGTCTGGACCGGAAGGGTGTGGCCCAACCCGACTGGCGCGACCCGACCCCACCGGTGCAACCCGGGCCAGCCGGTGCGGGCGACCCGGCCCACTGCGGTCGATCCGGCATGGGCGGATCAGCGCTGGCCGAGCGGATGCAGAATGGGGGTGGCGCTGGCCCCCCCGGTCATCCAACGAACCGGCGTAGGTTTAATGTCGTGCCGCTACCCCAAAATCCGGAATGACAAAGCCATTCGGGTCCGTCGTGACTCAGCCGCGGCGGTCTTCTCCGGCGGCGCGCTGCCGCCGCTGGTCGCTGGCCCCGCCGCGCCGAGGCGGCGCGTCGCTGCAGCTTTCTGCAGACCACCGGACGTGCACCGGTGGTCCATTTCACCCACCATCTGTGCTTGGAGTCCTTACGGGACCCAAACTTTACTGTGGAGTCTTCAAATCTCCTCTGCAGCACGATCCATCATCCATCGTTAATCCGCACATCAATAAACAAACTGCGGAAGGTTGTCGGGCCATGTTTGTTCGGTCCACACCCTCCGTGTTAGGTGTTCTCAAATGGCCTTCATTAAAACACATGATATTATTATCTATGAATGTATAATTTATTCAATTGTAAATTATACTATCTTCATACCATTAAACGCTTTAGAATGTGAGATTAAATCACTCGAAGAGTATTAAACAAAATCCCCTTACGTTTTTCCCACAATCAAAATTTCCCAACCCGCAATCATATTCTTTCGTAAATGAAATTAATATTATTTTTATCCACTCTCTTTGATTTAGATGTAAAAAAAACATGGGTTTAATATTATTCACAATCTAATCCCCTACCTTGAGGAACTCGTCGAACGAGGTTCGTTGCGGGAAAAAAATGTCGCGGAAGACGGCGTTGCGGAATGAGGCTCCGTAAGCGTCGTCGGTGTTCGCCCAATGAAGGATGCAGCTCATCGTCGTTCTCTGAAGAAGGTATATCTCACAGGCTGTAGAGAGAAGAGGATATGGCACGATGATTTCCTTGAGGTGACGGAGTTCTGTGCGTTCTTCAACGAGGAATAACGTTTTGCAAGACTAGAGAGTTATCTCCTTGTTTCCGCACAACGAATCAACCCCCCATAAAATAAGACATTTTATTATTTTATTAACCACACACATGCCAACATTAAATTTTAAAATCAATAGATCACATTCAATTAAATGACTTAATTGAAGAGAGTTTAATAATAATATTAACTTTGAGTGTTGACATGCCATTAAATTTGGGGTGTCGGTGAGTTACAGATTAATTGGGGGTTTGCAAATTTAATGGGAGGTTTGAGGAAATTGAAAAGGTAGGGCTCGTGTGGGCCCCACCCCAACTTCCTTGCATCTTTATATTCCACAACACATAACCATCGATCAAAGAAATAAAAAAAATTTAAAACAATTTTAATTTTATTCCTCATATTATTTAACATCTCCTCCCGAGCAAACGGAACTCCAGGAAAAGTCTTACTACGCAATTACCGGTGCTGCGGTATCATCAGTGCCCTCAGATTTCAATTCCGAGCACCGGTTCAAAAGTTAGAAAAACCCGCTCGTTCGTTCACTGAACGTACCCGAACGAAACTTTGGAAATTGATTTCGGGCACACCGGGCCTCGGAATCAGGTTCTTTCAGAAACTGCGCACACATAAAATTCCAAAGAAAATTAATAAAAAACATTCCCTTGAAATTTACGGGTCTTTATATTACTCACACCTCAGGACTTTACATCCCCGTAAAGATACATCACAATCTGTGGGAACAAAAGAGGGTACTGAGCACGCATCTCGGCCTCCCGCTCCCAATTTCTCTCCTGGAGGTTCCCATGCTGCCACCCGAGGCACATTAAAGGAATCGACCTTCAACGTAGGACTTGCTCCTTTCGATCCTCTATCATCATGGAACCTCCGCATAAGTCACCCCATTGGAATATTTCAGCTCCCCATGGTCGATGATAAGCGTCAGGTCATGCACGTATTTCCTTAGCTGAGATACATGGAAGTCGTCCTGCACCTGGTGCTACTGAGGTGGAGGGGTCAAGTGGTAAACCACCTCACCTACCCTGTTGAGGACCTAGAAGGGTCCGATGAAGCGTGGAGATTGCTTGCCGCCTAGGCCAATACCCTATAATCCACGTCGAGGTGAGACCCGTAGGAAACTGTGGTCTCCATCCTTGAACTCTAGTGGTCTCCACCACCTATCAGCATAAGAATTTTGTCGGCTTTGAGATTTCCTCATCCACTCTTGGATGACCTGGACCTTCTCTGGTCCTAAAAGAGTTGCTAATATTTTTCCTTGCCGATAAGAGAAATCTGGTCTCATCCCCACGATGAAACACGTTCTATTCCTAATACAGTCAATCCTGACATGGATGATACTAATCCATACCAAGGATGACATCGTAAGGCCTCGACACTACTACCAAGAGATCTAATCTTTACACTCTCCACCAAGGGTTGGGTCACACTGGCGGCATCATGGTGTGGTCACTGGGTCTCCTCTATTTGGTATCTCAAATGTGAGGGTCAATTCAATGGTTTTTAAACCAGAACCTATTAGTAACAACATAAAGAGAGGACATGAAAGTAAACGTCACAAAGAGAGGTGTCTTTTATTAATGCAGCTCAAAGTACAAAGACACATACAACCACAACATCAACAAAAAGAAATCTAGAAGCACCAATAACAAAGGCCTCCTTGCCTAGAACTAGTCCTCCTCTTGTCCATCAGCTTTTGGAGCTCTATGGTCGTAATCCTCAGCTGCCTGATGCTGAGCTCTCCCATGTCTACCATTTCCCTGCGGTCGGGGTGGTCTTCATGGTGGTGGTGGTGGTAGGGCCTCAAAGTGTCTCCCACCACCCACTGCTCAGCCAGCTCCTCTACCTCGTCTGCCTGCTCTCTGCAGACCGCCATGGCCGATCCTCTGCCTGGGAGGTCCCTCTATTACCTGCTGCTCATCTGCAGGACGAGTCGGGCAGTCTCGAGCCATTTGACCCTGCCCGCCGCATGCGTAGCACTTCCTGCTCCTCGTGTAGCTGGATCATCATTGTGTTCCCCGCACAACCAAATCTGTATCCTGAGATTTCCTATATGATGGTTTGGCCCGCTTGGAACTCTGTTTCACCTATCTACTGCCAGCTGCAGAAGACTCCGCTACGTGTCGTCCTATGGAGGGTCCCGCCGCTGGTGACTACTCAGTGAGAAAACTCTCCACTAGAATGGCTCTCTCCAACAACCATTCCTACGTCAGAATGTTGAGGGAGATCATCAAAACCCTGATGTAAAGCCTCAGTCGCTGCTCGAAGGTCCGGGCCCTGAAAAACGGGTCTTGTAACATATCTGTGGAGTAGCACGAGAGGTTAATAAACCTCGTCGAGTACTGGGCCACAGTCATGCTGCCCTGCCGTTGCTGTAGTAACTCCTGAATGCGCACCGCACGGAGGGTGGCTGGGATGAACTCTGAGCGAAAGAGTTTTTCAAAGTCCGTCTCGAGGAGAGATGCCTCTTCGTGCACCTAGAACCTCAAGATCCACCATCTACCTACTACTGCGTGCAGGAGGCTCACTGCGAGGATCACCACGAGGTCAGCTGGTGTCCCCACTAACCTGAAAACTCGAACTACAACCTCCAGCCAACCCTCGGCTGCCTGAGCGTCCGTCTCCCCATAGAGCCTAGGTTTCCTTTGACGCTGAAACTCATGCAGTGCACTAAGGTGACATGCACTCTCATTGGTTGCGGCTGGTGGCATCAGTGGCTCGACAGGTAGATGTACCACCAGTACCTCTACAGAAAAAGGGCCCTACACCGAGGCCTCATTGCTCGGTGGGTTGTCGTCTCGCACAAATCTCAGAACCCTAGCTGGCTGCCATCATGGGGCCATCCGGAAAAGAAACAGTTGCGCCACGGTTAAAATAGTATACCTGGTGAGCTAACACAAAGTAATAAGAAAGAACACTTTTGAAACACACATGCAATTAGTGTTTTTGTGCACTGAGTCGGAAATCAGAAGTCAGGGTCCTTGTGTACGGATACGTCGGCCACCGCACCAACACTAGACTCCCAGGACTGATAACCACACTCAATACCCTTAACAATATTGCTTCACCTATAAGAAAGATGAGATTCCTGAGTTATGCGTTAGAACCGAAGTCCTCTGATACAAATTTGTCACGACCCGTCCTCGGGACCCATGTCGTGACTACCCCAAGCCTGCCTCCCATAAGCCAGGGGCAGGCGACAAGCAGCAAGGCATAAATCTCGACAAAAAGGGGAAAGCATTTCCCTTATAAAGTAAACAAACACCATTGAGTAAGAAATCATAATTAAACACTAAG
Source organism: Viscum album (assembly GCA_963277665.1). Lineage (NCBI taxonomy): Eukaryota > Viridiplantae > Streptophyta > Magnoliopsida > Santalales > Viscaceae > Viscum > Viscum album. The sequence goes on from OY728120.1 coordinate 2,101,400,620, forward strand.
TAAACTAAGTACAAAATAAAGTGCGGAAAAGTATGTGGGCCAGAATACAAACCAAAACTGAAAGTAAAGCACAACTGGAAAGAAAGTACATCAACTGAAAAGTAGAGAAGAAATTTCAAGCTGTCCACTGGAAGTCCCACCAGAAGGGTGGGTACAAATAGTCTCCTCAGCTCTACGGGTCCATCTTTCCGCTTTGTTGACGTCATGCCCAGTGTTCCACCTCCAAGTACACACTTGCTCCATAAGCCTCAACCACGATCAGTGTTGTCCATCGTCTACATCTAACACAAAGTTGTGTGGGCATATCCCATGCAGAGGTGAGTATATGCTACTCATTAGGGACCCCGAGACCCCCGAAGGTCTCCCATAATCCAAAAAAGATAATCCACTAAGGAAAGATACAATCACGAAGTAACAACCAACACTTAATAGGTTTATACCCATACATATACCTAAGTCATAAATTCCAGTTTGGCTCCAACATCCGATCCCAGGATCGATCACGTCCACATAGGATGGTACAACCCAATCCACACAAGAAAGCACAACTCAATCCACATAGGAATGAAAGTCAATCATATCGGAGAAAATGATTGAAATTCAAGACTCAGCTCACACAGGTATACATGATTTGTAATGAAAAACAAGATGATTGGATGTAGTTACTGATTCCTCTAGCTGGGACACATGTAGGATACTAGACGAGCAAAGCTGTCAGACCCACGTAGGATACTACAACAGTGGACAGTACTGTCGGACCCACATATGATACAAGTACTTTAGACGTCACTGCCGAACCCACGAAGGATTCCAGTACGGTTTTCTTCGTCATCGAACCCACAGAGGATTACAGTACGATAGTCTTCACCGTCGAACCCACGGAGGATTTCAGTACGGTTTTCATCGTCATCGAACCCACAAAAGATTCCAGTTCGAATGCCTTCACCGTCGAACCCATGGAGGATTCGAGTACGGTTGTCATCATCATCGAACCCACGGAGGATTCCAGTATGAAAGTCTTCACTGTCGAACCCACGGAGGATTCCAGTACGGTTGTCATCATTGTCGAACCCATGGAGGATTCCAGTATGAATTTCTTCACCGTCGAACCCACGGAGGATTCTAGTACGGTTTCCATTGTCGTCGAGCCCACGGAGGATTCCAGTTCGAATGTCTTCACCGTCGATCGCACGGAGGATTCCAATACGGTTGTCATCGTCGTCGCAGCCAGTTCTAGGGTTCCCACACACAGAATGCTCGTATCTGGGAGGGTTCGCTTCATGATCCAAGGGGTTAATACATCAACCGAAACTTAGTCTGGATTTGATGTATCCCAAAGTTCCACCTCGTCAATAGGAAGTCAACGTGACCGACGACGCATCAATCAGACACCCGGTATGAGAGTTAATGGCTTTTTTGTTCCCGGGGCCCGGTTGGTTTTTAAGTCAAAACCAACCTGACCATATTCCAACTGCATCCAAACCTCGAGAAGAGTAATCCAAAAGGCCCGTCTCACTACGAGGAATCCAGTAAAGTCGATAGCATGTCAATCGGACGTCCGAAGTTCAATTTATAAGTGTTTCCCCTCCGAGGGCCCGACTGGTTTCGTGTTCGAACCAACCCGGCCATACCCAATGTTCTTCGAAACTTTAAGTTTAATACACCGAAACGACCGTCCCGATCCAGGGATTGCATCGTAATGGACGAGGCGTCGATTAGAGGTCCGTAGCCCATGTTATAGGCATTTAAACAAACCTGTCCAGTTTTAGGGGGTTTTGGGCGAGGACCGACCCGATACAAGATCCCCTTGGTCGGCCTGAACCGGGGCGAACCAACCTGGGTCCGGGTCCGACACACTAGGGCGCGGCCCATCCCGGCCCGATGTGGGGGTCCTGACCCGGTGTGGGTGGCCCAGCCCAGTGCAGCCGGTTCGGCCTGGGTGGCTCGGTGCTGGCCGAGCGGGGCGGCTCAGCGCTGGCCGAGCGGACGCGGAAGCGGGGTGGCGCTGTCCCCCCCCCCCCCGGTCGTCTAGAGAACTAGTGTGGCTTTAATGCCGCACCGCTCCCCCAAAATCCAGAACAACAATGTTGTTCCTGGCCTCCATGGCTCGGCCGTGGCGTTCTTCACCGGCGGCGCGCCGTAGCCGCGCCTATGTGGCGCACTTTTGCCACATCCCGCGGACCACCGGACGCACACCAGTGGTCTATTTCACCCACCGTCTGTGCCTGGAGTCCTTACGGGGCCAAAACATCACTGCAGAGTCTTCAAATCACCCCTGCTTCCCGATCTGTCATCCCACGTCAATCCGCACATTAATAAACAAACTATGGAGGGTTGTTGGGCCGTGTTTGTTCGGCCCACTCCCTCCGCATTAGGTGTTCTCAAATGGAAGTCATTAAAACACATGCTTTTAGTATCGACAAGGGTATAATTTATTCATGTTTCAATTATACTAAATTCATATCATTAATCGCTTAAGCATTTGAGATTAAGTCACTCATAGAGTATTAAAAAAATCCCCTTATGTTTTCCCCGCAATCAAATTTTCCCAACCCAAAAAACATATTCTTTCGCGAATCAACGTAATATTATTTTTATCCGTGCTCTTTTATTTAGAAGGATAATAAACATGGGTTTAATATTATTCACAATCTAATCCCTTACCTTGAAGAAGTCGTAGAATGAGGATCGTCGCGGGAAGAAGATGTCATGGAAGATGGTGTCGCAGAACGAGGCTCCGTAAGCATCGTTGGATTTCACCCGATGAAGGATGAGGCGCGTCTTCGTTATCCAAAGAATGCGTCTCTCACCGTCTGTGGACAGGATATGAGATGGCATGGCGATTTCCTTGCGGTGACAGAGTTCTTCACGTTCTTCAACGAGGAAGAACGTTTTTCAAGACTAGAGAGTTCTCTCCTGGTTTCGGCACAACGATTCAACCACCCATAATATAAGATATTGTCTTATTTTATTAAAACACACACATTCCAACATTAAATTTGAATATCAAAATCACACATTCAATTAAATTACATAATTGAAGAGCATTTAATAATCATATTAACATTTAGGGTTGACTTGCCATTAAATTTGGGTTGTGGGTGGGTTACAAATTAATTGGGGGTTTGCAAAATTAATGGGAGGTTTGAGGAAATTGAAATGGTGGGGCTCGTGTGGGCCCCACCCCAACTTCCCTGTGTCTTCCTATTCCATAACTCTTAACCATCAGTTAATGAAATAAAAATAAATTGTAAAACAATTTTATTTTTATTCCTTGCCTTATTTAAAATATCCTCCCGAGCAAACGCAACTCCAGGAAAGATCTTTCTAAAAAAATTCCAGTGATGCGGTTTCATCGGTGCCCATAGATATCGATTCCGAGCACCGGTTCAAAAGTTAGGAAAACCCACTCATTCGTTCACTGAACGTACCCGAGCGAAACTTTGGAAATTGATTCCGGGCACACCGGGCCTCGGAATCAGGTGCCATCAGAAACTACACACTCGTAAAATTCCAAAAAAAAATTAGAAAAAAATTACCTTGAACTTTATGGGTCTTTACATTACTCCCACCTCAGGGATTTACGTCCCTGTAAAGATACATCACAAAATAGGGGAACAAAAGTGGGTATTGAGCACGCATCTGAGCCTCCCACACCCAAGTTCTCTCCTGGAGGTTCTCGTGCTGCCACCCGAGGTATATTAATGGAATCGGACATCCACGTAGGACTCACTCCTATCGATCCTCAACCATCACGTAACCACCACATAAGTCACCCCATTGTCAAAGTCGAACTCCCATTGGTCGATTATATGTGTCAGGTCATGCACGTATCTCCTCAGATGAGATACATGGAAGTCATCGTGCACCTGGTGCAACTGAGGTGGATGGGTCAAACAGTAAACCACCTCGCCTACCCTGTTGAGGACCTAGAAGGGTCTGATGAAGCGCGGAGATAGCTTGCCGCCCTGGTCAATACTCCATAATCCACGTCGAGGTGAGACCCATAGGAAAACATGGTCGCCATCCTCAAACTCTAGTGGTATCCTCTTCCTCTCGGCATAAGAATTTTGTCAGCTCTGAGCTGTCCTCATCCGCTCTTGGATGACATGGAACTTATCTAGTACTACAAGAGATGCTATGATTTCTTCCCTGCCGATAAGAGAAATCCAGTCTCATCCCTAGGATGTACCACGTTCTTTTCCTAATATAGTCTATCCTGAAATAGATGATACTAATCCATACCAAGGATGATGTCGTAAGGACTCGACGCTACTACCAAGATATACAAACGTAACTCTCGCCTCCAAGAGTTGAGTCACATTTTCGGCATCAGTGTGTGGTAACTGGGTCTCCTCTAGTAGGTATCTCAAAAGTGAGGGTCAAGTAAACGGTTTTTAAACCGGAACCTCTTAGTAACAACATAACGAGAGGATAGGAAAGTAAATGCAACAAAGAAAGGTGTGTTTTATTAATGCAGCTCAAAGTACAAAGACACATACAACCACAACATCAATAAAAAGAAAGCTAGAAGAACCAATAACAAAGGCCTCCACTCCTGGAACTAGTCCCACTCATGTCCATAAACTCTCGGAGCTCCATGGTCATAATCCTCAGCTTCCTGAAGCTGAGCTCTCCCCTGTCCACCCGTTCCCTGCGGTCGAGGTGGTCTTCTGTTGGTGGTGGTGGTAGGGCCTCAATGCGTCGCCCACCACCCGCTGCTCGGCCAGCTCCTCTGCCTCTTCCTCCGGCTCCCTACAGACCGCCATGGTCGAACCTCTTCCTGGGAGGATCCTCTATTTCTTTCTGTTCATCAACAAGATGATTCGGGCAGTCTCGAGCCATGTGACCCTGCCCGATGCATGCGTAGCACTGCCTACTCCTCGTGTAGATAGCTCTCTTTGTGTGCCCCGCACCCCCGAATCTGCATCCTGATATTTCCCATATGATGGTCTGGCCTGCTTAGACCTCTGCATCACCTTTCTACTACCAGCTGCAGAAGACTCCGCTATGGGTCATCCTGGGGAGGGTCCCGCCGCTGGTGACTGCTCGGTGAGAAAACACTCCACTAGAAGGGATCTCCCCAACACCCCTGCCTACGTCGGAATGTTGAGGGAGTTCATCGAAGCCCTGATCTCATGCCTCAGACCCTTCTCGATGGTCCGGGCCCTGAAGAACGGGTCCCGTACCATATCTGTGGTGTAGCGTGAGAGGTTAGTAAACCGTGTCGAGTACTGGGAGACAGTCATGATGCCCTGCCATAGCTCTAGTAACTCCTGAATGTGCACCGCACGGAGGGTGGCTGGGACTAACTCTGATCGAAAGAGGTTCTCAAATTCCTTCCAGATGAGAGATTCCTCTTCGTGCTCCTAGAGCATCAATATCCTCAATCTGTCTCTTGTCGCGTGCAAGAGGCTCGCTGCAAGGATCACCATGAGTTCAGCTACTGTCCCCACTAACCTGAAAACTCGAAAAACAGCCACTAGCCAATCCTTGGATGCCTGACTGTCCGTCTCCCCACGGAACATGGGCGGTCTCTGATGCTAAAACTCGTGCAGTGCACTAAGGCGACGTTCACTCTCAACTGCTGGGGCTGGTGGCATCGGTGGCTCGCCGGGTAGAGGTACCACCGGTGCCTCCACTGAAAAAGGGCCCTGCACCGAGCCCTCGTCGCTCGGTGGGCTATCGTCTCGCACAAAGCTCAAAACCCTAGCTGGCTGCAGTCGTGGGGCCATCCTGAAAAGAAACAGGTGGGCCAGGGTCAAAACCGTATACCTGGTGAGATGACACAATGTAATCAAAATAACACTTTTTAAACAGACATGAAATCATTGTTTTCGTGCACTATGTCAGAAATCAGAAGTCAGGGTCCTGGAGTACGTATACGTCGGTCGCCGCACCGACACTGGACTCCCTGGACTGATAACCACACTCAATACCCTTATCACTATTGCTTTACATAGAAGAAAGATCAATTTCCTGAGTTCTGTAGTAGAACCGATCTCCTCTGATACCAATTTATCACGACCTGTCCTCGAGTCCCGGGCTGTGACTACCCCAAGCCCGCCTCTCAAAGTCCAGGGGCTGGCGACTAGCACCAATGCGTAAATCCTGACAAATAGGGGATGGCATTTCCCTTGTAAAGTAAACAAAAACCACAGAGTAAGCATGTAGAAGTAAACACTAAGTAAACTGAGTACAAATGAAAGTGCGTAAAGGTAAGTGGGCCAGAATACAAACCCAAACTGAATGTAAAGTAAAAATGTAAAGAAAGTACAACAACTGAATAGTAGAGAAGAAACGTAGATCTGTCCACTGGAAGTCTCACCTGAAGTGTGGGTACAGATAGTCTCCTCAGCTCCACGGGTCCAGCCGTCCTCTCCATGTACGTCCCGCCCAGTGCTCCACCTCCAGGTACCGACTTGCTCCACAATCCTCAACCACGATCAGTGTAGTCCATCATCTGCATCCAACACAATGTAGTGCGGGATATCCCATAAAGGGGTGAGTATAGACTACTCAGTAGGGACCCTGAGACCCCAGAAGGTCTCCCAAAATCCAAAAAGGATAATCCACAATGGAAAAATACAATCACGAAGTAACAACCAACAGTACTTAGGTATATTCCCATACATATACCTATGTCATCAATTCCAGTTCGACTCCAACATCCAAGCCCATGATCCATCACGTCCACACAGGATGGTACAACCCAATACAAACAGGAAAGCACAACTCAATCCACATAGGAAAGAAAGTCATTCTTATCGGAGATAATGATTGAAAGTTAAGACTCAGCTCAGACATGTATACATCATTTGTAATGCAAAAGGAGATGATCAGATGTAGTTATTGATTCATCTAGCTGGGACCCACGTAGGATACTAGACCAGCTAAGCTGTCGGACCCATGTAGGATACTACAACAGTGGTCAATACTTTCGGACCCATGTAGGATATAAGTACTGTAGGCTTCACCGCCGAATCCACGGAGGATTCCAGTACGGTTTTCGTCGTCGTCGAACCCATAGAGGATTCTAGTACGATAGTCTTCACCGTTGAACCCACTGAGGATTCTAGTACGGTTTTCATCATCGTTGAACCCACAGAGGATTCCAGTTTTAATGTCTACATCGTCAAACCCATGGAGGATTCCAGTACAGTTGTCATCTTCGTCGAACCCATGGAGGATTCCAATGCGAAAGTTTTCACCATCGAAGCCACGGAGGATTCCAGTACGGTTGTGATCGTCGTTGAACCCACGGAGGATTGAAGTATGAAAGTCTTCACCATCGAACCCACGGAGGATTCCAGTATGGTTGTTATCATCGTCGAACACATAGAGGATTCTAGTTCGAATGTCCTCACCATAGAACCCACGGAAGATTCCTATACGGTTTTCATCATCGTCGCAGCCACCTCTAGGGTTACCGCGCACAGCATGCTCATTTCCGGGAGGGTCCGCATCATGAGCCATGGGGTCGATACATCAACTTACATGTAGTCCTGATTTGAGGTATCCCAATGTTCAGCCTCATCGATAGGAAGTCAACGTGATATATGGCGCGTCAATCGGACCCCCGGTCTGAGAGTTAATGGATTTTTTGTTAAAGGGTCCCGATTGGTATTTAAGTCAAAACCAACACGACTATACTCCAACTATGTCCAAAACTCGAGCGGAGTAAGCCAAAAGGTCCGTCTTACTAAGAGGAATCCAACAAAGTCGGTGGCACGTCAATCGGATGTTTAGAGTTCACGTTATAAGCGTTTCCGCTCCGAGGGCCCGGTTGTTTTCGTGTTCGAACCAAACCGGCCATACCCAAAGTTCTCTGAAACCTTGAGTGTAATATACCGAAACGACCGTCTCGATCCAAATATCACATCGCAACTAACGGTGCATCGATCAGAGGTCTGTAGAACATGTTATGAGCATTTAAATGAACCTGTCCAGTTTTAGGGGGTTTTGGGCCCGGACCGACCCGACCCAAGACCCCCTGGGCGGCCCGAACCGGGTCGACCCGACCCGGGTCCGGGTCCGGCCCACTCGGTCACGGCCCGGCCCGGCGTGGGTGACCGGCCCGACGCGGGCGGCTCGGTGATGACCGAACGGACGTGGAATGGGGGCGGCGCTGTCCCCCCCCCCCCCCTCGTGGTCGCGCGCACCGTCGGTCTGTTTCACCCGCCGTCTGCGCCTAGAGTCCATACGGGACCCGAAATTCACTTCAGAGCTTTCAAATCACCTATACATCCCGATCCGTCATCCCCCGTCGATCCGCTAATCAATAAACAAACTGCGGAGGGTTGTCGGGCCGTGTTTGTTCGGCCCGCTCCTTCCGCATTAGGTGTTCTCAAATGGAAGTCATTAAAAAAATTCTTTTTGTATCGATGAGGGTATAATTTATTCAAATGTAAATTATACTAACTTCATACCATTAAACACTTTAGCATGTGAGATTAAATCACTCGAAGATTATTAAACAAAATCCCCATACTTTTTTCCTGCATTCAAAATTTCCCAACCCAGAAACATATTCTTTCGCGAATAAACGTAATATTATGTTGATTTGCACTCTTTTATTTAGAAGGAAAATAAACATGGGTTTAATATTATTCACAAACTAATCCCATGCCTTGAAGAAGTCGTCGAACGAGGATCGTCACGGGAAGAAGACGTCGCGAAAGACGGCGTCGCGGAACAAGGCTCCATAAGCATCGTCGGTGTTCGCCCGATGGAGGATGTGGCGCATCGTCATTCTCCGAAGAAGGCATCTCTCACCAGCTGTAGAGAGGAGAGGAGACGACATGGAGATTTCTTTGCGGTGATAGAGTTCTTCGCGTTCTTCAACGAGGAAGAACATTTTTCAAGACTAGAGCGTTCCCTCCTTGTTTCCAAACAACAAATCAACCCCCCATAAAATAAGACATTTTATTATTTTATTAACACACACACATGCCAACATTAAATTTGAAAATCAAAAGATCACATTCAATTAAATGACTTATTTGAAGAGCGTTTAATACTAATATTAACTTTCAGGGTTGACTTTCTATTAAATTTGGGGTGTTGGTGAGTTACAAATTAATGGGAGGTCTAAGGAAATTGAAAAGGTGGGGCCCGTGTGTACCCCACCCTAACTTCCTTGCATCTTCCTATTCCACAATGCTTAACCATCGGTTAAAGTAATAAAAATAAATTGTAAAAAAATTTATTTTTATTCCTCACATTATTTAACATCTCCTTTCGAGCAAACGCAAGTCCATGAAATGTCTTCCTAAGAAATTATCGGTGATGTGGTTTCATTTGTGCCCTTAGATTTCGATTTCGAGCAACGGTTCAAAAGATAGGAAAACCCGCTCATTCGTTAACTGAACGTACCCGAGCGAAACTTCATAAATTGTTTCCGGGCACAACGGGCCTCGAAATCAGGTGTCGTCAGAAACTGCACACTCATAAAATTCCAAAGAAAATTAAGAAAAAAGTTTCCCTTGAAATTTACAGGTCTTTACACTTATAATAAATGTTATTAGTAAAAATTTTCGAAATGGAATAATATATAATTCATTCCATATTTTTAATAATATTATTATATTATTTAATATGATAAATTTTATTTTTAATTTAATTAAAATATTCAATTCTAAATGTTTTCCACCACGGTAATGGTTAGAGGGGTTAACCGGGGGGAGGGTAGATAAACATTGAGATAAGTGTTCAAATATCACCTAGACCTGTATAAATTTTATTTAGAAACAATATTTCTACCATAAATTATTAAATATTCCTAATAGTATTGTCATATTAACAATTTCTCCTGAAAAATTAATATATTATTTTAAAAAATTTAATATTTACTAGATTGCGACTTTAGTCAAATTAAAAAAAATGACTTATTATCTAAAATTATTTAAAAAAATTGATCACACTTTCTCAATTAAAATAAGCTAATGTTTCTATTAAACTCACCCCATTTCTTGTATGACCTTTTCTCACTGAATGATAAATCATAGAAGGTTAAATGTTTAAACCAATATAATATCTCCAAGAAGGAAATATACGTTTTAACAAAATTCATTCTAGAATATTTCCTATTATGAAAATATAAAATCTATTCGAACTATAAATATATTTCTATATAGGTTTCATTATTCTAAATATTTTATATTATGACGAATGAACACCAATTTTTTACCTTATTAATACATATTGGATGCAAAATCCTCTCTCATGAGTACATGCGTACTACCACCTCCATGGAGCAATGCATTTCATTTTTCATCACCACCTCATGTGGATGATTATACTAGTAGAATTAATCAATATAGGTTATATTTAACATATAATTATGTATCTAGTAAGAAAATATTATTTTTATCATCTTATTCGTCATTCATTTGGAAAATAGAATCAACTCTAATGCTTATAAATGTACTATTGTCTCTATGAAGTGATGCATTTTGTTTTTCACTATTTACTATCATGGAAGGTCATTAAGATAAATTAAATGCATGAATATGATACTTATAATTTTATTTTTTTTAAAAATTTATCTCATTTCCTACTTTATTTGAAATTAATCTATTATCAAAAATGAAATTTCATTAATGTTTATGTGAATAGTACCCCATAGATGGGATGATATGATTCATTTTTCTTGAACAACATAGAAGTTTTTTTTAATTTTTTTTAAATGAATGAAAATTAAGGTGAGAAATTTTTTAACATTATAATAATGATGAATACAAAATCACTTTGACCCTGATAAATGCACTAATGTGAATTTGTGGGTTAAAAAACATGAAACTGGAAAATGTGAAATGATAGGAATTTGATAATAAATAAAACATGGGAATAAATGAATATAATGAAATAATTATAATGGAGTAAAAAATGGTTCTTAATATATTTTGAAATTAATAAATTATTATAATTCAAGGGTTAGAGAATGTAAATTTTTATTCAGGATTTAAAGAACATGATTTTTTATAGAACTTTTCTGAAATATTTAAAACTCTTCGCCTCCATATATATGATATTGAAAATGATTCATGAATGTTACTAATTATTATTAAAATAAAATTTATTTTATTTAGTATACATTATTTCTTTATTTAAAAATATTTAAAATGTATTATTTTTATGTTTTCTATTTGGGTTATTTTGTAGTATTACTAAATTATTGTAATATTATTTTTTCAATTTTTACCATAACGATGTGTTTTCCCGTCATCATTGATACTATTTTTTCAAAATTATACATAACGATTCTATGTGTTTATAAAGAATATCGTTTTTCCATTTTTGGGAATTGTTTTATTTTAAATTATTTAATGTAAATTTAATTTTTTTCATTATATTTATTTAGATAAATGAATTTTCATTTCAACATCATATAAATTCAAATTATTGTTTCTGTTCTAATGGATGTGAAATTTTTTAGGTGTTTATTTCTTCATTTGGTACTTGAAAATAGTTTCAAATAATATGTGGACTCAATAAATACCTCTAATTCATTGAAAAATGATATGGTTTGTAAAAAATATATAATTTCATTTACAATGAATGTTGTTACTTTGAATATGTGATTATAATGTGGGTATGGAGATAATTTACCATACTATATACAAGATTTTAAATGATTCAAATATGTGTTTAGTGAAATTTTTTTCACATCATAAAGAAAAAATATGGGAATATTATAAACATAATTATTATTATATATATAGATAATATTTATTTTTTCATGAAAAATATTTATCTTATTTCAATAAAAAATAATTATTACGATTTTTTAATTAATTATGTCTTACGATATGATTTGTCAAGAAATATGAAGAATAAAGTTCCATTTTGTGTATTAGAATGATTATATAAGCTCAGTAATTAATATTTAATAGGAAAAAGTTCTAATTGGTTTCAATATTTTCAAATGGATTAAGGGGTTTTATTCATTTTATATGCCTTAGTAGATTTGTATAGGTAATCTGTCATTCTCAAATGACATTTCATAGGACCTATGGGTTTGATAATTTTTTATCAAGTGAAATAGTAGCATGACATCAATAATGAAAAAGTATCATGAACTAAATCATAGTATAAACATGTGAACTCTTTTTAAAAAATTATGTATATTCTCCAGAAATCACAACATTATTATGTAATTTTTTTCCTTATTATTTAAAAACATTATCCTAAATGATCTCGAAAATGTAATAATGTCAAAATATATTTTAAATAATTTAGTTATGGGTTTATTATATTTTTTTCTGTTACAAGCATAGTTTATTACTCACATAATTTTATATAATTTTTTTATATGTTAAATTACTCTACATAGTGGGAATATTATCATCAAGAATTATATTTGTCCATACATTGTTATATCACTGAAAATGATAACCCATATCCATATCCAATATTTTTTTTACAAATACCATTTTATAATTTTGTTTTGGTTTTTGTTCAATATATAGAAAAATAATGTTAAAAAAATTCAACGAATTAATGAAAACATCAATTATATAATTAAAAAATAATACGATTCCTTTCCTCGAATTGAAATAAAAAATATGGGTTTTCCACACAAAAAAATTGGTTCCAAATTTAGTACAAAATAGTCATAAAAGAAAAATAACAAGATTCATTTTGATTATTTGTGTGGTTATGGATTTATGTATATTGACTCCCTTAGGCACTATAATATGTCAGTATATTAAAGATATATAAGGCCTACTTTCAAGTAGTTTAGAGCATAAAAAACCCATACTATAAAACATATGAATTAATAAATGATGAAAAATATTTCATATAAAAATATAATTGAATGTCATACATAATTTATTGAATGATGAAACAAAAGAAGTGTTGGGAAAAATTCCCTCCATGTTATTACATTATATTTATGGAATGGATTTATTTATTTTTGAATTAGTTTAAAAAATATATATCTGATGTTTTAGGGAAATTATTCATAAGGTATTTATATAATGATACATATGAGTGTTATGGAATCTCGAGAAGTTGTTCTAAAATGTTGAAAATATAAGGTTGTAGTTTTTCCCTATCTTTTCTTAAATTTTTGTCCTTAAATTTAATGAGAGAGAAAAAATTTGTAAATATTTTTTGTTTGGACAGCCAAATGAAAATATAAAATGGGAAATAATTTCTTTAATGATTTGGCTGTTTTATGAATGTATATAGCACAATGACAAAATTTTTCATGATTAATGTATTTAATGTGAAGGAACCATGATTTTGAGAAGATTACAAGAATATAATACAAACCCATATATCTCCTATATAATGGTAGTCATGTGAAAAACATGTATAGTTTTGTGAGATGTATTGGACATAATTAATGTTACAAAACATGTAGGGAGTATCTATAAAATTTTTCCACCCCTTTAGAATTGATGAATCATTAATGATTTCATGAAGTCCATCAATTCATATAATGATTTTGATGAGGTATTTTATTTTTTAATGCATTCCTAGGAACATAAGTTCCTTTATTAATATATCATGTGTCAAAAAAACTAAGCTATATACACAAAAATTTATCAATACTAATGAAATTATAAGAGTTTTATAAAACGAAAATATTTAACGATTAATTATTATATTTTTTCAATGATTTAAATGTGTTACATGATAGTGAATCATATGTGAACTACAAGAAATTACCTATAAATTATATGTTATAATTTTAGTCATAATTTGATGAATATGGACGTTCATTATGAACCAAATGATTTGTTAACAATACTAATCCAGCTAATAATAAATCAATCATAAAATGGAGTAGTTAATGCATCTTATGTGGATATGTCATGATATTTAGATTTGTGGTTGTTAGTTTATATAGAGATACAGTGAGTCCACTCAAATCTCAATAATAGTTGTACGGTTTATTTGATTTTATTCTTCACCACATTACCATTGTATAATCCATTGAATATCCTAGTTATGATTAAAAATAGTAAAATATTTATTTCTCATGATAAATCAATTTTTTTCTCATACATTTTAATGGGTGTTATATAGAAAATCGTGTTGATAATCATAAAAAAAATTAAAAGAGGGATATCTTCAATATATTATAAACTGATTCAACCAATGAGGATATTAAACCTAACGTGGACAATAATTGGCCAATATGAGGAACAATACTGTTATAACCAACACATCATTAATGAAATAATGGAATGTGAAGAATACCACATTAAAAAAATAATTTTCTTATAATGAAATATGGGTTTCCCCAATTAAGTAAATTGAAAAAATATTATATATAAAATAATCCAAATCAATGAGTAAATAATATTTAATGGGATGTAAAAAAACATATGATGATATGCTTAAAAATTTTGAACAATATATAAATCATGATCTATTTCATGTTGGAAGTTTATTTCATGACTAGAATAATAATTTCAATTCAATAAAGAGAATAAATCCATGAAATGAATAAAATGATTGGTTTATTTTTTTACATTTCTGATGATGTCTTTGTGATATTAAAAAAGAAATATAATTTTACTTTTACCGAAATTGTGTTTGGATGTCAATAAATGGCATGGCATAAAGCATTTATAGAAATTACATTTCTTACAAGATAAGAGAAACCATTTATCAATAGATGAATATCACTAATTAATATATTAACTAGTTATTAGGTAGAAAATATGAAGAACATTAAGAAGAAGAAGGCTGACCATGTTTTAAATTATTATTTAGAAATTTTTTCTAGCCTAGTTGGAATTGGAATAGAAGAGGGGAAAAAAGAAAAGAATTAAAATGTTCTAGGAAAATATAAATCAGTATATTAATGGAAAAAATAAATATTTAATTATGGGAAATAAATTAAGACCACCCAAAAAAGATATGATTGATAATATTAATGGTAATGATAACATAAATTTTTTGATCATCATGGAGTTGGAAATTAAAAAGTTTATAAGTTGAGAAAAACATATTACCCATATTTCAGAGATAATATAGAAGATTAAAAATCAACATATTTCTATATTTGTGCATCAATTCTTATAATACATGAAATTAAATAGTTTAAATCACAAGGGAGATCCAATTGAAAAATGTGATATTAATAGAGTGAAAATAAATACCAGTAATTAATAATTTCAACTACTACCATATTATATGGTTAAAAATTGTCATGTAATATAAATAGATTATTAATCTTTTTTTATTTTAAAAAATCATGATGTCGATTATTCTAAGGAATCTATTAATGAGGAAATTACAAGATGATGTTGACCATTCCAGATTAATATCAATAAAAATGTATATTCTTTTCCAGATAAATTTTTTGAGAAATGAGATAATATTATTACTTGTTTCCATAATTTTATAGAGATATATATATATATATAATTTTTATTAATGGAAATTGAGTGATATAATAATAGAAAAGTAGAAATTAAATACCTATACTAAAATTATTATAATAGGTTTTATATGGTTTATTTTATGTAAAAACATCTCTTAAAATAGTTTATATCTTCCAATAGAATATTAAATATGTTTGTTATCACATAGAAATGTTTTATGGATCTGTTTTTTTATATACCATTAAAATGAAACATAGACATATTTTTTATTGATTAAGGGTGAAATAATAATATAAATTATTTATGACACTTCTTTCATGTTAATTATATGATTCTCAAATTTTGGTGATGAAAAAGTAAAGGGAATATGATTTTTATGTCATAAAATAAAAATCAATCATTGACATGAAAAATAAATAAAATGGAGAATATATATATATATATATATATATATATATATTCTACATAACCTATTAAATTAACTCATTGTGAGATCATTCTTCCTTAAACCTCGCACAATAGGGGGTATGTTCTAACTATTGGTTTGGTCTGCTTTTCCATGGGCATCAAATGCTCATCTAGAAGACACTCTGGATGAACATTTTAATAATACCAAACAAATTCCTCTTAATATATTTATTTAATACTAAATGACATCATAGTTATCATGTAAATAAATAGTAATAATATTATCCTACAATATTATAAGGACTCGACCTTAAAACATTACATAATCATAAATTAAATGAATAATTGACATTGAGGATATTTTCTCTTTAGAGTTTATGATAATATGGCCATAACTATAACATTACATATCCAAAATTACAAATTATATAATTCTTCAGTAATTCAATTTTTTTGAAATAATAAAAACTCTTGAACAAAAAATTCATGTCTTCTTCCATGATTAAGACAACATGACTTTCCCTTGATCCCATCCTTGACCCGATTCATCATTTTGTCCTGTTAAAAACATTTCAAAAATGTGGGATGAGCATAAAAAGCTCATTAAGGGTTACAAAAACAATGAAATAAAACATTATTTTATCAATACATACATAATAGAAGCTCATTAAACTAACTCATAAAATCATAAGATTTATGAAACACACATAGAAATCATAAATCATAAATGTAACTTGTGGCATACAAAATATAGTTACGTTGTATCTTTCATAGCTAAGCAGGGAGTGACATTTGGAATACACATCACAGTATAAAACATAAATATATTAAGAGAAATATTTAAATTTACCTCTTCCACATTACCTAATGCACTGGAGAGCTATCTCGGGGTCACCTGCCCTAGGTTTATCATGGATCAACCCATATAGACAAAAATAACCCAAAACCATAACATTTTCATAACTTATAAAACAAACTTAAAGGAAAAATTAAATTTCCACATTTCAATCAAAATATATCATATTAATATATTGACATAAAAATCCATTATCAAAACCATTTTTAATTCCAAAATACATAAATGAGTATATGGTATTTATTTTCCTTTTACAAACATTATGACTTGTTAAGAAATCCACATATTAAATAATACTCGCAGCTGCAGAAAAGGTCATTGTCACCGCTTATGTTAAAAATAAATATACATTTTAGACATTTAGTAAAACTCCTCATAAAAAAGATACCTTCTGAATGAATTTAATAGTCAAATGATTATATACACCATATAAAAGAATGTCGTGTATAAAACTAAATATTCCTAAATGGAAGGAGATTGAGATGAAGTCCCTTACCTCGGGTCCAACATGACTAGATCGTTATTTAATCTATTGAATAATAATCTAATGTTTATTTATACTTTATTAATAAAATTTTTCATGTCTTTTATTCCTTTTATATCAATTATTACCTTTCTATGACAATTAGTTAATTATTTGAGTTCATATCAAACATTTTGTTGATGTTCAAAACATGAGGTAAATATATACTTCTTATAATTAAAAATATTCCATGCAGTCAAAATAACATTATCTATAAAATGATATTCATGAATTAGAATCATATATTTCATATATAAACAATATATATATATATTTCTAATATCACATAACACATGTAGATATGAAATTAAATGCACCGTTCTTGGGGATGGTAAGTCGTACGTACACATCAATGATACTGTCATTTCTAGTTAATATTTAACGAAATGAAAACATAATGATACATATGTGAATTATAATTCATGTATAATATCATATATAATTTAATTAACTCCAACTTTTATACATCCAATGTATGCTATGAACGAGTCATCTCAATTTGAGGGGTTGGTAGTATGCCCATCCTCAACTGAAATTATCTAATTTACCCATTATAGAAACCATAAAGGGGTGCAATTGAAGAAAAATATAGGTGTAAATAAAAAATATAAATATAATATATATCTCATATATATACATTTCCATCTTAATTCCCACCATAAGAGGTTGTAGGAGAATATTGAACAATCATTGTTTCGTGAGGCAATAGATCGTCGTCCACATAAACAATATGTTCTTTACACATTAGATGGATGTGTGTGTAAGTGTAGTTCTAATAAATTTCAAAAAAACCTAGTATATTGAGGATATAGATGTTGTTATAAAAGAGAAGAATAAAAAAGTGATTAGTTGGTTGTAGAAGTAAAATAAAACATAAGAACATAAGAGAAGATGTTACCTTAAAATCATGTTTCTCTCTTTGGTTTGAAGCTAATGTTTAAATTGAATTCTCTTCTTCCAAGGGGAATACTTCTAGGAATAGGAGAGGGATGAAGGGGGATTAATTGGGTTGAGTTTTAACAAGCCAAGGGGAATGGAAATAGTGAGAAATGGATTTGAAGTGAGGTCTTTTTATAAGGTACATGATGGGATTTTTGGAATGCTTAAAAAAAATATTTAATAAGATAAATATTTTAGTTTTCTAAAGGTCCAAAACATATTTGTTTTACCCTTATTACAAGATTAAAATTTTATCCAGGGTAAATAATATATTTACTAAAATAAAATTCATAATGTATGAAAATAATAATTAACTATTTTCACAATTTGAACCTCCTGATTCCAAATATGGAATCAATTTTCCAAAATTCAAAACACTGATGTAGAAGAAAATAATTTATAATTAATTCCTGATGTCAAAAAAAAGCGTGTTTTTAGGAAATAATAACAATCAAAATATTGACTCATGTTTATGTGCAATTTCAAACTTGAATTATTTTCCATGAACAATATTGAATTAAATGGTCAAAAATTAATATAATTAAAAATGAAAAACTGTTAAAAATATAATCTATCATCATTATCAAATTAAATTAAAATTCAGTTTTGAATTAAAATCCATTATTTTTTACTATTCATTAAAAAAAATTAATTTTTTCATAAAAATAACAAAAATATACAGAAATTAAATTTTGATGTATTGGTTCAGATGAAGAATTTTAATTTATAAAAAAACTATTAAAAGTGACCAAAACTATATTTAAAGAAGTTTTCCCATTAAAAGGTGGTAAATTAACCTTTTAATAAATATTAGAGTATTAATGCATAAAACCAGATTATTTCTTATTTTAAGACTGTAAATTTTATTAGATATATGTAAAAAAATGAAATTATAAGTATATTCATATTTTAGATAATTCCATGAATTCTCACCAACACATTAGCTAGGAATTAAATTCCATTTAAAATAATATTAAATTACTATTTTTTATGACCCAACATTGTGTGTAACATTAGATTTCAAAGAAACATGTTATTAAGTATGTAGTACTCCATCGAACATATAAACCCCATTAAATTAAAATTAATATTTAATTCATATATATAAATAAATATAAATAAATATGAAAATTTTATATTCATTATTTACCTAGGATGTTACATCCTTCCCCTCTTTTTTAGATTGTGTTCCCACAATTCTATTCACTATAAAAATAAGTGGGGGTATTTAACCCTCATAGCATATTAGGATTCCCACATTTCCTCTTTAACCATATAGTTTTTCCATAAATCATTTACCTTTTTAATTACCATATTCTACAATACTTTCTCACTTCGGTCAATAATCTAGACTGGTGGTTTCTCATAAAAGAGAATATATTCTAACTGTACTACATATGGGCTCAAAATATGAGACGAATCTAGAATATAGATTGTTAAAATTGAAAAATGAAATATATTTTGTACCTGAGATAATCATGCAGATAATGACACTTTATACGCAACATATCCAACTTTCCATTGGATTTTAAAATGTCCAATGAACCACGGACTAATCATTCCCTTCTTGTGAAAAAGCGTCATACTTTACCATACAGAAACTTTAGAAAATACATGATCACCTACCTCAAATGAAAGATGCTCTCTCTGGTTATCCACATAACATTTATGCATGCTTTATGATGTTCTAATGTTCTTTTGAATCAAATGAAATATTTTGGCCATCTGTTTTACAAATTCTGATCCCATCAGCTTCCTTTCACCTACTTAATCTTAAAAAACTAGAGTTCGACACCAGTTCCCATGTATTGTCTCAAATGGATCCATCTAAATAGTGGAATAAAAACTATTATTATAAGAAAATTCAATAAAAGGAAGATGATGGTCCCAACTTCCAAATTAATCCATCATGTAGTCATGTAACATATCTCATATGGTCAGAATTATTCATTCTGATAGAACATCGAATTGAGGATGGAAAACAATACCAAAATTTAATTCAGAACCCTATTAATTTAGAAGGCCATTACAAAAGATATAAGTAAACCTAAAATCACGATCTGATACAATGGATAGGGGAGCACAATGTAACTTTAGTATCTCAATATCATAAAACTGAGAAAGTTGATCTAGTGAAAAAGTATCTCGAATATGAAGGAAATGAGATGATTTAGTCAATCCATCAACAATAACCCAGATTTCATTATTACCTCAATATTTCTTTCTTAATACCCCATCTAAGTCTATGTATATATTTCTCCATTTCCATTCAGGCATGGGTAAAGACTAAAGAATTATTTTTGGTAACTTCTGCTCTTATTTAACCAGTTGACAATTCAAACACTTCACCGTAAAATCAAAAATATCTCAATTAATTCCATCCCACATGTAATACTCATGATGATCTTTGTACATCATAGAACTTCTAAGATGAACTGAAAATGGAGAACTATGAGATTTACATAATAACTCATTCTTCAACTGTGAATAACATGGAACACGTAAACTTTTCCCAAACCTCAAAACACAATTATTACCATTATTAAAATTAGGAAACATACCCTTATGAACCAATTCTACCATTTTCTACAACTCATTATCTTCCATCAGTGCTTTCTTACTACTATTTGATATAGATGATTTCACTAACACCTGAAACAAAACAGAGGAATTTCCTGCACCAACAACTTCAATTCCACATTTCATAATATCAAAAACCAAAGGATCTCGTTACCAATGCAGCATGGTTAATGATGAATTACATTTTCAAATCAAAGAATCAACTATTATATTTTCGTATTCTAGATGTTGATGAATTGTGAAATCATTATTTTTGATTACTTCCAACCATCTACTATGTCTCGTGATTAATTCATTCAGAATGAATATATACATAAAACATTTGTAGTTAGTATATGATTCAAATTTTACTCCATTCATATGATTCCTCTGAATTTTTAATTCAAAAACAACAATAGCTACATCCAAATCATGTATAGGGTAATTTAACTAATGAGGCTTCGACTAATGTGAAGAATAAGAAATTACATGATCATTATACATTAGGACACAACCATTTCCTTTCAATGAACAATCTTTGTAGAAAAAAAACTCACCATTTCTGGAAGGCAGTTCCGAAACTGGAGCATTCACCAATATGATTCTCAATCCCGGAAAGCACTAATCACATTCTATTGTCCAAATGATCTTAACGGAATTTCGAGTTAACCTAGTCATTGGGAAAGATAATGAGGAAAATGTTTCAACAATCCATCGATAGTAAGTTGTTAATCTATGAATACTATGAATATAAGTTATATTTGTGGGTCTTGTAAATTCATCAGCATCTATTGTTTTAGAAGGTTCAATAGTTATTCCATTTATTGAAACAATGTGACCAAAGAAAGGAATTTGTTGCAACCAGTAATCAAACATTATGAATTTCCCAAATAAATTATTTTATTTTATGGTTTGTAAGGAAACCCATAAATATATTTTATGAACCAATTTTCATTTGGAATAAATCAAAATATCATCGATGAACACAACCTCAAACGTATCCCAAAACTCATGGAAAAATCTTTTTATAAGATCCTATTATACAGCATGTGCATTGGTTAACCAAAAAGTCATAACTACTAATTCATAATGGCATTATAGTGTATGAAACACGGTCTTCAGAATGTATACTTACTTTACATTCATATGATGGTACCCCGACCTCAAATCAGTATTTGAAATATACTGAGCTCATTGGAGCTGATCAAACAAATTATCGATATAATTGAAAGGATACATCTTCTTAATATTGATGTTATTCAATGCTATATAATTAATCTAATGTCTCATTGAACCAAAATTCTTTTTTTTAAAGATAGGAGCATCCCATATTGATGTGCAGGTTCGAATGAAGTATTTATCTAATAACTGCATCTATTTTATCATTAACACTAAAAGTTCAGTTTGATCTATTCGATAAGGGGGTTTTGAAATTGTCTTAGATCCATTAACTAAGTCAAAAGTAAATTCAAGTTCCAAATAATGTATAATTCCAGAATTCTCATCATGAAAAACATCAAGGTATTAATTTAAAACTGGCGCATCATTAATCTGAACAGTTTATTTATTTTCAAATATATTTGTAAGGTAATATTTATTTAAATCTTTTATTAGTTTCTCAGCATCCAGATATGTTATCAAAATTAAGGGTTCATTCATGTTCAAAAACTAGAAACGTGTCTAAAAAGGAAACCTATTTCTCTATATAGGAAATCATAGCCTGATAAATTGAAATCCAATCCATAGCCAAAATAACTTCAAATTCTACTAGAGGAAAAACAATAAGGTTTTGAAGTAGATTCTTTCCAAACATAAGGACAAGAAGGTTCTAATGATTTATTTTTGTCTCATCATTTACTATAGGTGTTCTTTCCTTATGTTTAGGATTCATATCTTGATATGGAATTCAAACTTTATAAGAATAATTATAAAAAATGAATGAGTGTGTAGACCATAAATCAAAAAACACATTGGCATAATCTGGACAAAAAAACTGTGTACATGTTATTAATTCATTTGATGATCCAACATATATTTAAGTAGTTGCACAGGATTTCACCACCTCATTCTTCTTATAGTCTGGCTACTTTTCCTCAGTTTTTTTCCTTCGTTGGAAACTCATTTTCCAAATGACCCATTTCATTGTACTTAAAACATTTTACTAACTGTAAATAATGTTTTGTGTTACCATTACCCTAATATTTTTTAGTGCAATTATGAACCTTATGGTCCAATTTAACACATCAATAGGACTTTCTAGAATTGGAAATACATTACTCTTCATTCATTTTTACAATAATTTTCACAAACATTAAATATAAGTTTCTTAACATTAGACTTTTTTGAAGATTTCTTCCATTTCATCTACAGCCACAACCTCCTATTCTATTTTTTGTCAAAGAAAAACTTATCATCAGTAAACTCCATTTCCACCTTCTCTACAAAATGAACAATTTTTTCATAACATTTTAACTCATGATAATCTAAATCCCTTTGATACTTTGGCATTAATATTGAGTAAAAATTGTTTATTTAACTATCAAGATCGCATAAGAAATTTAGAGCATACCTTCCCAGTGGAGTGAATTTTTCTTCATAAGCAGCAACTGAGTCATCCTCTTGTGTTAATTACTAGAACTTTTTTCCATCCTATGATAATCCAAAATATGATTTTTTTTAAAGAAACATACATTTGTATTTATCCAAATCAAGAGCATCATTTTTCTTGATTATCCCCTATATTTTTCACCATCGAACACCACTGATCATCTTCACCTTCAAAATGGTAAATATTGAGACTATTCTTTTGATGCTCTGAACAAACCATGACATAAAAAATCATCTCCAATGAATTAATACAACCATAATCTAGAACATATTTAGATGATCCTCTAAATTATGGGTGATGTTGACTCCTAAAATGATCCTCTAGTGACATGTTCCTCTATGGTTGATCTGTATGATCTCATGCAAGGATACTACTTCCATTTATAGCTTCATTCAATTGTTCCATCACTACTAAAAATTGTTCAGTATCGATTCCGACCACCTCTGGTTTTAGATTTGGTATGTTTTCTTCCTCCTTCTGTAGTCCCATCTTAGATGCTTTCTTTCCTCTGCAAAAAAACATTATGAACAAATAAATATCATAGGCGATGCAACATGGTAATCTATAAATACTATATCATTTCAATAATAACAGAAACTAAAAATAATTTATGGATTTTAATTTTACAATATCCTAACTCTTAGCATTTTTTAAACCATCCTCTGATACCTAATATAAGGACCGAGCCTTAAGACAATACATAATCTTGAATTAAATGAATAATTCACATAAGGTATCTTTTCTATTTTACTTCTTTAGAGAATTAGGCCACTACTATTACATTGTGTCACAAAAATTATAATGTATACAATTCTACTCAGTTTCCATTTTCTTCAGAAATAAAAACTCCTAAAAAATGTGTCATGTCTAGTTACATTGTTTAGACAACATTACTTTCCCTTGATCCCATAATTGACTGTATCTATCTATATGCCCTGTGAGATACTTTTGAAGACATGGAACGAGCTGAAAAAGCTCAGCAAGTGTTATAAAACAATGAAAACTATAGATCATCAATACATACATAGAAAAAGATCTTCAACATACAAATAAAATCATAATATTTATGAAATACACATAGAAATCCGAAATCTTAAAAGTAAATTTTTGTATATATAACATATTTACATTGTAGCTTTCACAGCTACGTAGGTAGTTACATTTGGAATACCTATCATAGTATATTCCCTAAATCTCATTGGGGAAACATTAACGTTTACCTCTGTCACATTACCCAGTGAATGAGAGTGATATCTCGGTCTCACTAAAAAAAGTTTAATCATGAAACCACCGGTATACGTATACGATTCCTAATAATCGTAACATATTCTTAACACATAAAAAATAGAGGAAAGATAAAATTTTGACATTTCAATCAAATTATATAATTTAAATATATTTACAAAAAAAATCCATGATCAAAACCATTAAAATTACAAAAATACTTAAATTAGTATATGGTTTTTATTTTCCTTTTAAAAACATTACAGCGTGTTATGGAATCCATAGATCAAATAATACTCACGGCGGATGTAAATGTCATTGTCACTGCTTGTGATAAAAATAAGCATTATTTTTTCTCATTTAGTAAAATGAATCATAGAAATATATTCGATTTGAATTAATTGAAAAGTCAAAGTTGTTTATAAAACATATAAAATAAAGTCTTCTATAAAACAAAATATGCCTCAATTAAATTAGAATGAGATGAAGTATCTTACTTCATGTCTTACTTGAATTGATCGTTTATTAATCACTAGAATAATAAAATAAAGACAATTTCTAGTGTATTATGAATATTTTCAAATTTATTTCTCATTTTATATCAATTAATATCTTTCTATAATAATTAGTTAATTATTTGAGTTCATGTCGGACATTTTGACGATGTTGAGAACTTAAGTTAAAAAATGAAATTATTATAATTATAAAGAGTCCATGTGGTAGAAATTACATTATTTTCCAGATTTATATTCATTGTTTAGATATAATGTATTCTATATATATCAACTATATATATTTATTTAGAATATTACATAACATTTGGAGATAATAAATGAAATGCATTGTTCATGAAGACGGTATGTCGTACGTACGCATGAATGCTACTTTCATTTTTATTTCATATTTAATGGAATTAAAACCTAATGATACATATGCATATTATAATAACAATATTATATCATATATAATTTTATTAATTCCATCCTTTATATATCCCACGTATGGTATGAATGGGTCACATCATATTGAGGGGGCGGTAGTCTGCACTACCTCAAATGAAATTATCGCGTTTACCCATTATGGAAACCATAATGGTATGATATAAATGAAAAATAAATATGCATATATACAATTTTAATATAATATATATCTCATCTTAATACAATTTCTATTATAATTTCTACAATAATAGGTGGTAGGAGAAGATTGAACAATCATTGTTTCGTGAGGCAGTAGTTCGCAGTCCACATAAAAAATATGTTCATTACCCATTAGATGGAGGTTTGAGTAAGTGTAGTTTGAATACATCTCATAAGAACAACCATGTATATTTATGATACTGGTGTTCTTATAAAATAATGGAATTAATAGTGTTTAGGGGGTTGGATATGTAAAATAAAACCGAAGAACGTAACAGAAGGCGTTGCCTTTAAATCAAATATCCCCCTTTGGATTGAACCAAAAGGTTTAATCGAATTTCCTTATGACTATGATAAGGATTTTAGTATGACGAGGGGGATGTATTGAGCATTATTGGATAGAGGTTTGATGACCCAAGGGGCTTGAGAAGTGTGATGAACGGGTTAGAATTGAGGGATTTTTATAAGGGGGAGGAGAGGCACATTAGGAATGATTAATTTTTTTTATTATATAATGATTTTCGGTTTATAAAGGTAAAAAACAAATTAATAATAATCTAAGTTGACTCATTTTAAAAATAAAATCATACAATTACAATTTGACAGGTTTTGGATACTGTTTTAATGGTCATAATCTTATTTATTTTAATAATTCATTAATGAGGTAAACACTACATCATTATTGTCTCATCAACATTTTTATTTATTTGATGATTAAAAATTCTATATATAATATAAAGATGTAGGGAATATTCTTATCTTTCTGAAAAATATTTATTGTATAAAAGATAAATATATATCCCCATGTAGGAATTGATTTACGAATGATATATATTTATTTCATTTAAGACTTTACTTGAAATTAATTAATTTAATGTGTCATTATTACTCCTATGTGGCTCTATGGGATCACTAAATCAACCCAAGGATGAACATGGTCGGACATGTGTCATATAATAATATTATGACACATTTTATAATAATTTAATATTATTATAATAAAAAATTTACCCTTATTTACTTGATTAATCCTTTAACAATTGTAATTAAAATATTATTTGATGTAAATATTCAAAATATATAAAAATAAAAGAAAAATATTTACTCAATTTGAACCTCATGATTCCAAATATGGAATCCTTTTTTCCAAATATAAAAAACTGTTGTGGTAGAAATTAATTTAATATTAATTCCCACTGCCAAACCAAAAAGCGTGTTTTAAAAAATAATAACAATCAAAAGATTAACACTTTTTTATATACAATTTCAAAGTGAAATTACATAGAATGAACAAAATTGGATTATATGGTAAAAAAATTAAATAATTAAACTTCATAACTAATTAAAAATATAATCTCTCCTTATAAATAAATTAGACTAAAAGACACTTTTGAATTAAAATACATCATTTTTCATTATTCCTTAAAAACGAATTTTATCATAAAAATACAAAAAATATTCCCAAAGTAAATTTTGATGTCCTGATTCTAATAAAAAAATTTATTTTTTCAAATTGAACTTATATAGGTGACCAAAACTATATTTATAGAGGGTTCACCATAAAAATGTGTTAAGTCAACACTTTAATGAATATTAGAGTGTTTATGTGTAAAATCAATTTCATTATTATTTTGAGCCTCTATAATTTATTGGATAAATGTAAAACCATTTTAAAAACATGTATATCCATATTTTAGTTATTTGTATCCATTCCCTCTAATACAACAGTTATGAGATAACTGCAATTTAAAATAATATCATATTATTTTTTTAGTATGACCCAACATTGTGTGAAACATAAGATTTCAAAAAAAACCCTTATTTTTGTGTATCGGGTATTCCACTGAACAAAGAATACCATATAAAGTGAAATTTATATTTAATTCACAAATATTAATAAATATGAAAATTTTATAATCATTATTTACCTCCGATGTCTCATATACTATGCACATCATATAAAAAAGTATCATATATTATGTTCAAACATCTAGATTATCATACAGATATATATGACCATAATAAAACTCATATTCGAACTATATTATCAACTTTTTAATTTTACATATATCATGAATATCTTATTTTTGGATCCATTAATTGATATTACATTCAGATATAGAAACGTAAAATTATTGATGTGTTGATAATAGAATTTTAACTAATATATAAAATATATAAAATCATGATATAAAAACACAATTCAAAATAAAAAATATATAAAAATAACCGGTTATATAAGATTATATGATCATGTTTTATAGGAAAATACGAAATATGTTGTTTCTCATAGTGAAGAACAAAATTGATAATATATTCCTATATTACTTATATGATTCTAAAATATACACCATATTTCTATTCCAAGCATTGAGATAAATCTCAAAAATAATAAATCAATAATCAATGTCCATTATAGACGAAAAAAATTTATGCTACCAAATGTATTAGTGGAGATAATTTTGTTTTTTTATATATATTATTGTAACGAAATGACCTTCTATGTTGACCAAGGAAAATTGGGGAATATTACACCTACTAATGAAGAAAAATATATTTCCTATACATCCGTGTAATGATGAGTGAAACCAATATCTTATAATAACATTATGGATATATTCAATGTTTATGCTTTATAAAATTATTATAGTTGTTGAGTTGTTCCCATTTAAAAGACTAGTTTTTATGTAATGGTAACTATTATCTATAATAGTAAATAGTAAAGGGAAGTTGTTATTTATAATACATTATGTGGTGAGATGTTATTTATGAAATAAAAACATGGTAGAATGTTGTATAAAACATATAAAAAATTATTTATCCCATAGGACATTGTATTGATGGGTTATTATCATTTTTAAAGATTAGTAAAGACACAAAGTTTTTGATGAAGTCTTTTGGGTGTTAGTCTGATGAGGTTATATTTTACTCGATAAATTTGAAATTATATTTTTTCCATTAACGAAAAATTTTAGTGTTTTTGGATGTTATGAAATGAATTTGAAAGATTCTTCAGCTACGGATTATAGAATATTAATCCTTTTAGTGATGTTAAATTATGGAAATGTAATGATTCCATAAGATTCATTAATTTCTTAAGAGTCATTTTGGCTCATAAATAGGAAATCACCAAATTACTGATAATTATATAATAGCCATTTAAATTATTGATAATTGA
This sequence comes from Viscum album, assembly GCA_963277665.1. Classification (NCBI taxonomy): domain Eukaryota; kingdom Viridiplantae; phylum Streptophyta; class Magnoliopsida; order Santalales; family Viscaceae; genus Viscum; species Viscum album. The sequence continues at coordinate 2,101,429,401 of OY728120.1, forward strand.
ATATAAAAATATGTTAATGGTATATTTTTTTAATTATATCTTGAGGAAGATTCAACCCAATAATGAAGATAAATATGTTTTGTATAAATTTGGGTAAATATGGGAAGAAAAAATCTTTTGGAATAGCATGATAGAAATATTCAATATAGAAGATTTAAAAAATGTGATGGTTGAAGAGTTGTTCCTCCGGTAAAGGACTACTGTTGATGTGTTGGGAACGTCTATGTATAATTGTCTGTAGTCAAGAGAAGATGTATGATACTATACAGATTGTGGACACATTTTATTAATGTTTAAAAAAGATGGTAGAATTTCAATGGAAAAATAAAAAATTTATTTATCATTGTGGATATTGTATTGAGAGAATATCATATTTTGGATGAATTTTTGAAGAAGCTGAACTGAAGATGAATAAAGATTTTTGTTAATATGAAGAGTTTTTACTAGATGGTACAAATTCCCAATTATATGATAGCAGTCAAAGATAATTTGTATTGGTTTTTATATGATCTAAGATGAATTTAAAATATTACTGACTGGATATTTATAATTTTGAAATTCAATTACTGAATTTTCAATATGGAAAATAATTGATTCCATTAGAGAATTTCAATTTATTATTTTAATTTTGGTTCAAAAAATGGAAATATGAAATTTCTTAATAATTATAATAGTAATTCCATTTCATTAAGTATAATTGAGAGTATGGAATATTGAATCAGGATTTCTACAAGGGTATGCAAATAATAAAATGAATCATTGTTTTAAAATAGATTCAACCTATTTATATATCAAAATATAAAGATGATATAATATTTATCGGATGATCTGAGGTATTGTATGTGTTCGTTACACTATATAATTCCATTTAATACTATGTTTGTGTCATTTTAGTTTACGATATTTGTCATTTAGGTCTTTTTAAAATTTTATCATTAGGATAATTATATAATAGAAAGTTAAAACATGAGACAACATAAATGAAATTTCTAATAACATTAGAGGGAAGAATATATGATTTATTTCCATAGTATAAATTTTCATAATAAAAAAATTAACAAATAAATATAACTAAAATAGATAATTTATGAGTCATGTTAATTTTATTATATTTAAAATACTAGGATCTTAATAAAATAAATTTCCATCAAAATTTTGTGTTTCATTATAATATAAAATTTAATTATGAATACTGTATTAATACTTTGAAGACTTATATAGTAGATGATACGTAAGCCTTATTTGAAGATAAAAATTTTAAGATTCTATATTGATCAATGATTCATGCGATTATTTAAATAAAATATAATATTTATTGGACCTGAATATCATTGTTCTTTTAGAATATGATTTTTGATTATATGTAATTATGATTCATTATTTTTGGCCAAAGGAAAATTTTTTTTTTATACAATTAGATGATAAAAAATATTTTCATTAATGATTTAAACATCATTAATTATTTATGATTCAAGAAAAAGTTATTTTAAACTAATAAGAATATTTTGTTGGAGAATATTATTCTATGAATTTATTTGTAAATGATATTAATGCATATTTTGTAATTTTATATTTTCTCATGTTGTGACGGGATAATCCACAACATGACATAAGTATTATAAAAAAATCAAAGTGGAATGAGGATAAATTTACAATGAAATTCATTAGAATATTTTCAGAAATAATATTTACATATTTTTAATTAAAATTTAGCATTACAGATCATGGGAGTGAACCCACATAAATAGGTTGATGAATGTGAAATTTAAATCACAGTATCAATGATTATAACATTTTTTATTAGATTTTAAAACTGGTTTACATGGAAATTATTAAATATTATATTATATAGTATTTATAATCTATAGAGAATTAAAAGTATTTATAGGAATAGATAGAAAGAATTTTTTTAAAGAACTTGATAACTCTATTAAAAATGAAATCACATAGTATCAAGGAAGACTATCCCAAGAAATGATAATTATTCAAGATCATCAATGTAAATTAATAAAGAATAAAGATATATAAGTTACTATGGATTTTATATTATATTCATATCATATAAAATGATTCAAAAATGAGATTATAGACTAGGTTCAAGTATGATGTAACATAGTCTATTCATTATCATTGTGTTAAATCACATTAATATGATTGATGATATAATGGGCATTGAATATTTGAGTGGTAACATTAATTGAGAGAGTATACTGATTATATTTTAAAATATAATTGGATCAAACTAGTTTTGAATGAATTTCATTCATGATCATATTCTTGATAATCAATAGGAACTCAATGATACAATGCGAGGGAAGTACAATTAATTGACTAAAGATGTTAAATCTCTATAAAATTCAAGAAAAAATAAAGATCATCTATGAATTATAGAAAAACTAATGAGAGTAACTTTAATATTAAATGATTATGTGATAGAGATACTTTATGAGTTTAGGAAAATCAATATTAATTCTACAAGTAACTGGAAAAATTATTGTTATTATATATTCATTTTTTATTTGATACTATGAAAGAAACAACATAATCACCCACATTGGGGGAAATGTTTTTAAAAATATCATTTTTTATTCATAAATTATGTTTTTTAATTTTATTTGGTATATGAGTGTTGGGAAAATTAATTTAAATCCATTATTTTATTAATTAAAAATATATATTTCTGAAATTAATGGAAAATATAACTGTGTCTGTAATATAATAGGGAAGAATCCATTAAATGTAGTGAAATTGGATTCCTTCCCTCCCCTCTCTGGTGAGAACACTATTTCTTGTGAACCCTGTAATTTACTCAACTATGAAATAAAAATACAAGAATTAGAATTTAATTCTATGTAACATAGACTATAGTTATACATTTTATAGATACAGCAATAATGATTATTCATACATGATATAAAAACATATTATATCAATTATACATTTTTCCAAAAAATATGAAAATACAACTAGAACTAATTCCCAAACTCCCCTCAATAACATCACCAACCAGAATCACTCTATAATAATAATGTTATTTTTTTTTGTAATATATAATGAACCACCCCACCTACGAATGGTCTCTAACGTATAGAATATGTATAATAACAATTATGGATATATAATAACCTTGTATCACATAAGAAAAACTTAATATGGTTATTTTTGAATATATAAGAAGTTAGATAAACTAGATATGTGAAACCTCATATTAAAATTCCAATAAAAATATATAAAACCTATATTGTATTAGAATGAATATTATCCATGTTAGTGAATGAACATATATTAAATCAAGATCACGCATGAATGTTTGAATACCTCAGAAACCAATACAACCAAAAATGAAAAACTATATAAGATTAGGAGAATTGTCTTGATTAAAATCTATATTCCATATCCAATGATCTATTCCTTGTTCCGCATTAATCAATCCGTCAGAGGTCCTTTTTTCTTGTCGTGGAATGAAACCAAGGATTAAAAGTTGGCACCAATGAAATATTAACAATCCTTTTACTAAAACTCATCCTTCCTCCAAAAACAAGGTCCCAAAATAAATATACTATCAATAATGTTAATTATTATCTCTAAAAATAAATTAAGTAATTTAAATTTAGATACATCACAATCGATTTTTAATTTTTTTACATAAAACCATGATTTACAATAAATTATTCATTAAAATATTTTATGTCACAAAACATGAGGTAAAAAATAAGGGTTAATAGATCCCATCAATGAAAATAATTCCATCTATTCAAAATTAGTGGAATTGAAACCCCACCATGGAAACATCAACCGTATTAAGTCACCATCATGGGGAATTTCACCCTTCTCTACAAATATATGAAAACAACATCAATATCCAAGGAATGGCCCACCCACCCAATAATTTCATATCATAAATAACAATATTAAATTGTTCCCCACCATAAAATCAAATGATTACATCATTATTGAGGGGGAATGGATACCCACAATCCCTTAATATGTATTTTTTGTTATCATGACTTAATAAGACCTCCAAATTGTGTTTCATTGTTTATTAATACTAAATTAATAACTGTTCACATATAACATATTCACCATGATACTCATCTAAGAAATCATCCTAATGAATATGTGTTATTATTAGTAGGATTCCCTTATATTATTCGAATCCTTGTATTTTAATTGATAATTGTTGATTTTTTACAAAAAAAGATAGCTTATGATAAAGAATATCCACATTTTGGGCACCAACTATACTCATAGACCAATTATTTAGTATGTATCAACAATTTAACATTTAATTGACTCATTTATAATTAAATAATGATTTTGTGAAGACTACATTAGCTAGAATTGACCACACTTCACAAAATATGGTATTAATTTATTTTAGTATGGATAACATATCTGAAATTTAAATTATACATATACTAGGATACTCATTGGATATAATCTTATAACCCTACATCAGATGAATGTAAAAAATTATTTCTTTGAAACAAATTGGATATAGGTAATATGTTACAAATATTGGTGAAACAATATTAAAAACATTAGATTTTGGGATTTAATAAATACATTTTTATAGTTTTACCTTTATTTTTCACCGAAAATAAACATCACATTAAACAAGTCTGTAATGAAAGTGATCGTACTTTTATAGGAATGGAAGAATGATAGAGATCCATTTTGGGAGAGACTATTACTATAAGGAATATTCATTAACAAATGCATTACATAGAGATTTTATACATTTTTAATTAAATTTAATTATATTGTATTAATTTTTTATAGATTTGGAGAATTGGTAAATTTACCTTATATGATTAAATATTAAATTTAACATTGGAAACTTCCACTTAGTATCAATTTTTCTAGAAAATCAATTCTTTTAAGATATAACAAGTTTTATTTTCATGAATTTCCTCAAAAAATTGCATCATGACCTCATCCTTGTTTATTAAAATCCATTGAAACATATGGAAAATATTTTAAATTGTGGGATTACAATGAAAGTCTTAGTGTGGAATATATAAAATAATGAAATAAATCATTATTCCACTAATAATTTTAAAAACATTCTTTTAAAAAAGCGTGTTTAAAAATATATATCATACCCATAAATTCATAATGTTTTCCAAAATCATTTTATAAATCATTTCAAAACAAATATAAAATTAGAAACAACACAATAAATGGAATCTTTTAATTCCTAAAAAACTCGTTATTTTTTTCAAAAATTTATACACTCTCCCTTAATAAGTAAAGAATACTTTTTTAAAACATAATAACACAATAATACTTTTTTCAAATCATAAATTTTTCATAAATACCAAATAAATAATTATCAAATCATTTATATAATGGGAGAAATAAATTTCATGAAACCATTACATATGGAAAAACATTATTTTTTGAACCTATGATAACATTCATTATTATAAAGAGAATACTAGTCATGGCTACCAATTTAATAAACTTCATTTTTATAATCCATCAAAAATCATACCCAATACATTCGTGTTATATCATATAACCACAAATACATTGTTTATAAATTAACCATAGATCATCATGAACAATACCCATGAACCATAATATCGCCATAAAATAAGAACTACTCCATAAAAATATTACTTTCAATTATCATATATAATATTTGGATCTTCATATATTTCAATGATTTGAAAACAAAATTCTAAAAAAATCCACTAGAAAAATAATGAAGGGTTCGTTAGTGAAATAGTAAAATATTATAATGGAATCAAAAATTCATATCATGGATGGTTGGTAGTAAAATTCATTGATTTTGTATATGATAATATAGAACAATCATTTTTTATTTCTATCAAAAAATTCAATAAAAATTGAAAAATTATTATATTTAAACTAATTTAAGGAATGTTAAATTTGATTTAAAATTTCCATTATATTTTTTTATTCTAATAAATATAAAATAAAATGATAAATTTTTTTATATTGATGTGGAGAAAAATTATTTTGAATATAAATAATTAAAACATTTAAATCATGGTTTTTAATGTCTCTGTTATCTGGAGTCTAGATAATCACATATGTTCATCAGATTAATATGTAATAAATTTTTATCATTAATTTATTTCTAAATAACCATTTTAATTTTCATAATTCTTTTTTATTTAAAAATATTTAATATTCAATTAATTAATTAATTATGTTCAAATTGGAGGTTTTGACGATATTCTAATCATGTATCCAAAATGACTTTGGTAGTTTGAATATGGTAAATGAGGCCATTACACCAGCATAAATAGAATAATAATAATGAAATAATTATTTTTTTCTTATTTCAATTATTTATATATAACTGAATATGAAATATTGTATCAAAAAATTATATATATATTACATTCATGCGGATGGTAGTATATTTTTATATATGAGTAAAATTTCTATTTTCAATGATGATTTTGAAAATATATAAAGTATTATATTATCAATATATAATGATAATTATATCACTAATACCATTATATATATATATATCGTTCATGTGATGTGGTGATCCATAATAATATAATCACATTGTGGATGTTCAAGTCCACAGGTATGCTAGAACGATGTTGACAATTCTAAATGGATGGATCTGTAATAAATCATATGGTTTTGATATCATTAAATAATGAAAAATATTTCATTATAGTAATATATACACATTATTTCATTCATTATAACTATATCTAAGAGTTGTTCGTGGAAAATTAATTATGCTGGTTCTAGAGGCGACTATCTGTTGTACACAGGAAGGATATTTTTGTTTAACAATTAATAGAATAATTATATTTATATATGTTTTGACATTATATTAATAACAACATAGTTTATAGGATATAATGTTATTTTTATAACATTATTATTTATTTTGAATTTAATGTGGTGGAAGAATAAAAAAGAAAGAATATTCTATTAAAAGCTAAACTTATTTTTCACACAATCAATTTTAGATTACATATTATTCCTTCAATGTATAATAAGGTGATATATTATTTGAATTTACTTGGATAGGGTTTGTCTAAAAATGATATTAATATCAGGAAAAATAGGAGAGCATGTTCACTTTTATAAGAGAGTGTATGAGATGTTAATGGATTTCAAAAAATATTAAATTTATTTGAATTCTTTATCAAGTTAAAATTGAAAAAATTGATATTATTAATATATATGATTTGAATGGGTTGAAATAATACCATAATATAAAATTTGTATATTTTTATGTAATATTTCTACAACTATCTTTTCTACACTCCATTGAAACATTTGATGATTACCATGATAAAAATGTTTATAAACCATGTGGGTCAACTAGTTATTATAAAATGAAAATTTCATAATAAATGGTTCACAACTGATATTTGAACAATATCCAACTCTGTTGGACAAAAAAATTACCTTTCTAAATTTTAGTTCATTTAATAAAATATTATTAATTTAAAAATAATAGTATTGGCATTTTTTCATTTAGTTATTTAATTTGACTTTGAGAACTGTAGAAAAAATAATAACTCAAACATCCTTTCTTAGTATAAAATTAATAATTTATATTTTCATATAATTTAAATTGGAAATATTGACTTACACAAATAAATATTACGTTTATTGTTTTGAATAATTTTAATTTATTTTTCCTTGGTTTCACAGAAAATGTGTTGGTGTTGAATAAGTATTTGGGTCAATAATTATATATCTTATGAATAAAAAAAATTAACATGATAAAAATATATATTTATTATTAATATTTAGAACTGAACATAGATTATATTTATTCCTTTGAGGACAATTTTATGGGAAAAACATTAATAATAACATTTTTTTTATTTTTCATTACATAAAATATTACAAAAGTAAAAATCATGGAAAATTGAAAAAAAATACATATATATAATATTTTTATTATTATGGATGATATATACTCATAGAATAATTTTTTTATGTTTTAGGGTTACAATTTAGAACACATCAGATTGTTTTAATCTTAATTAAAACATTCTACATTTACCATGGAACGAAGTTTTACTATAATTATTATTCATAATTTATAAAAACAAAACTATTTCACAATCATTTTTCTTTGGACTATATTTTTGGAATAAATATCTCAATATTGAATTAAAATATTTTTATTAATATAAATTAAAATCAATCAAACATATTTGAGTAAAAAATAAAATTTCAAAAAAATATTTTTGTTTTAAAGTTATTTTATAAGTAATTAAAGTAAAAAATAAGACCTAATACGATAGTTGAATTATGATTAGTCAATATAATCAAATAAAATTATATATAAAATACTTAATATAATTTTCCATTCTTGATATATTAAATTAAATTTTTTTATTAAAAATTATTATTTTTCACTGTTTATTCAAAAAAAATTCTAAAATTACAAAAATAATAGAATTTTTGATAAATATAAAAGTGTAAATTAAAATAAGAGTATCATTTTTGTAAATTTTCATTTCTATTTTTTTCAATAAATATTGATAATAAAACCATATAATAAATGAAAACTAAATTTGGTTTGAAATAATGTGTTTTCAATTTAAATGAAAAGGCACCGAATATTAGTATAAAGAATATAAATATATCAAATAGAATTAATGAATATTCAAAAATTATTTATATTGATATTAATGTTTTAAAATTATTCCCAATTCTAGAAATTACATCTTAAAATTTTGATCACATGTTAAATAAGTGGGCATGTTTTTACCACTTAGAATTTTCTGATTCCCTGATTCTTCTCCAACCAAATGGGTTTTAGAAAAAAACATAAAATGATGAATTAAATTAATCCGAAACGATTTTTAATATGGTATGTACTGTATATAATATTTTTCCCATAATGATTTTTATCTTAAAATAAAACTACATCTAGGATAATATCATGAGATGAGTCCTTCGCATATTTTCTTCAAATCAAAATATTAAAGATCGTACACATCTTAAATAAACCAGAATGCTATGTAAAATAAATATTAAACATATTAAAAAAATTCGAGGATTTAAATATATCTACCAAACCATTAACTTAACTGATAATCATTAAAAAATGATATATCTATTATACGTAGATACCATAAGTAAAATATGATCACATTCCATAAATGAATGGTCATTACTCTAGTTATCCACAATACTATTATTTATTATCTAAGTCATCATAATATATTTATTATTTATATTTACCTACCCAACCATTTCATCACCAAATCCGCCCCATTAAGTTCGTTTCTACTACCTTATTCCAAAAATCATGGTTTCCTCACCACATTAAAGAAAATTCCACAAAAGATCATATCTAAATTATGGCATGATAAATATTATTATAGGAAAACAAGGATAATTAATTATATGGATTCCAATATCCTTTATATTCAAATGATCAAACATGAAGCATGTTTTACAAGGTCTGATTCATTCACTCAGACTCTCTATCAAACTGATGATGAAAATATATTGTAAAATTTAATTTAGTATGTAATGATTTCTAATGTCCATTCAAAAAATTATAACTAAATATGGATCACGGTTGGAAATAGTTCAATGAGGAACACCATATATCTTGACTACATCCATGAGTTATAGTGAATAATTTATATTTAAATAGATTGTATCTCAAATAAGATTAAAATGTGAATATTTAGTTAATTGATAAATAATAACCCTAATTTAAATATAACATTGTGATGTCCTTGGTAATCTAACCATTAAATACATAATCATATTCTCCTAATTCCATTCTAGTACTAGATATGGAAAAATAATCCCTTTAGTAAAAAATTTTCTTCTTTAACCTAATAAAAAGTAAAATATTTCATGGTAAGGTTAGATGTATATCTTTTCATTCCATCCCTATAGTAATCCTCATGATGGTATCTGTACATCATAGTTCATCCAATATAATTCAAAAATATGGAACTATGAGCATCACTTTATAATTATCTCTTCAATTAAGAATCATGAGGCACAAATTATGTCTTTTAAAATATAATAACTCATTATTAAGCAAACATATTGTTTTAATGCTATAATATCAAAAGATAATGAATCTAGGTGTAATTTTAGGGATTCACTATTCACCAACAAGTTTCGTTATTCTTAGATTAACTGTTTTACGAATTTTATTTATGATGTTTCCATTGAATGAAATTTTTTAACCAATATTCATATTTTCATAATGTTCCTTAAAACTTATTCTCTTTGAAGGATTAAAAAACATCCCATATATTTTTTCCATGGTTCACATAAGATTTTGAATAAATTAATATATAATTAATAAAAACCCCAAAATCATACTCAAATATTCATAGAAAAAAATTCAAAATATCTGTTAATGTAGCGATAGAATTGTCAAACCTCAAGAGAATAACTACAAATTCATATTTCCGACAATCAATATAAAAAAAATTCTTTTTAATTTCATCTTACTTAAAATTTATCTTATGGTATGTAAATTTGATATCAACCAACAAAAAATAATAATATTCATGGAGAAAATCAATCATGACATTAAATTGAGGAAACATATACATATACATAACATTATTGTTATTTAAACCATTATATTCATTTCAATGCAGCCAGAAACTATAATTATTATTAATCCAATAATGTAGTATCACCCCATGATTTTTTTCTATGAAAAATGAATCCTTTATCAAGAAAATCATGTTACATGATATTTAAATCCATCTGAACTAATTTATTCATTTGATAAAGGGTGTTTTGAAATTAGATTATTGATACAAACTATTTCAACAAAATGTTCATCTTAAATATAAGTTATTTCACGTGGTAACTCATTATAAAAAATATATAAGATGAATTTTACTACATAAAAATCATTTATCATAGTATATTCCTTTATTTCAACAATATGTTCAATAGAAATTTATTTTCCATCTTTTAATAGTTTTTTATCATTAAAAAATCTTATAAAATGTACGAATTAAATTTTTTATAGAAACTGAATAAATTAGTATGAATAAATTATTTAGATCAACATATTACCCTTCCATGGTAAATGGAAGGCCAATATATACCAATGATAACATAAAAACTCAACTAGGGAAAATACAATATTATTATTATATAAGAACATTCCATAGACCATGAATGGAAGATTCTAATAAATTTTCATTTCTTTAATACATCCCATGATTATTCATACCATATGTTAAGGACTTATTTTTATAAGAATAATTATATATATACTAGTAAATTTCCTAGAAATTAATTAAACTGTAAAACTGAATTCAAATAAGTCATTATCATTATTGGAATGAAAACGAAATGTATTTATTTCCACATGATTTGATCTCCCAAATTTTTTTATGTATTTCCAAAGGATTTAACCACAGCCTTCTACTATTATAATAGTTTCTTCCCATTATGTTATTTATTATCGAACACCCAAACAAATAATTAAGCATATAATTAAATTTAAAATGGTTTACTACATCCTTTTCATAAATGTCCTTTCCACTACTATTATAATTTTCATTGTGATCATGATCTGTAGTCCTATTTATACCCCATCTGAATCACTTCATGTATTTTTTTCATAAATTATCCATGTAACTTCTTAACACATCATTCAACAAATACAAAATTTATTTTCTTTCATTTTTTACTTAACGGTCCATTTTCCATTGAAATCAACCTAGAAAAATTATTCCTTTATTAGAACAAGTGATCCTTAATAAATTTCATTCTCAAATTCAAATATATAAAATACTTTCCTATTAAATTTTATATTCCTGAGAAAAAAACACATTCCCTTTGATATCTTGTATTTAATCCTATGTTTAATTATTTTATTATATTATAAATTCCCTTGGAAAAAATTGTTGCATAAATTTTAAAAAAATTTTGTGTTATTTGTCAAAAATGACCACTGAATCATCGTTATTATATTTCAATACCAATATTTTATTTTCAATACAATATCAATCATGCATAAAAAAATTTTTCTCATGGAATATATTTTTAAATCTATCCTTATCAAAATCCTCAATATCTTATCTTTAACTTGTATTATTTTCAATTTTCAAGCATTGATAAGCTTCGCCAACGAAATATTAAATTGATATAATATTATTTTGATGCATTGAATAAATAATGTGAACTAATTTATCTTCTAGGGTGTTATTCAAACACTCATTTACAATATGGTCAAAAGATAACATGAATGTACAATGGTGTTTCCTGTTAAAATTATCCTTTTTTAACATGTTATTATATGGGAGATCTAACATCTCTATATCAAGGATACAACAAATATAAATATCTTGAATTTAATGAAAATAATAGTAACAAACAACTATGATCCAATTAATTTCATTAATGATTGAGGATTTTGAAGGAAGTTATCATGTTGGTTCATTCCTAATTCAACAACTAGGTTTTCTCTATGAAAACCCAATTTGAAAAAAATATTTGATAAATCAAAAACGAATTCAATATCAATATAATTATTAGAATAATGTGGAATCATTTAAAGTTATATACATAGATTTCTATATCCTATAATATCATTCAAACAATTAATACAATGAAAACTATATGTTCTCATCACTTAACATCAAATACACTTGAGTTTTTACACAATATTTATTTATATTCTATTCGATGATATTAAAATATTAGAGTTTTTGAGAATTAATAATCCACCCGTAAATAAATATTACATAACATAGTTGAAAAATAAACTTAGTAACCATTTTTCAAAAAAAAATCAATTAAGATATATCATTTTTTCTATAAAAAACATCTGCATAATTTTCATATAGAACTCATCCTTTCACAAAATCATCCATAAAACACTTTGAGAAAAATTTTAAAACTATTTTTGTAAAAACTAATATCAATAATGGTACATATAAAAGAAATAACTTATTTATTTTCCATTTAATACTAAAAAATTGATTTTAAAATCAACATTAGGTGTCAAATAAACATTTTATTACCCAATAAAGAAACTTATCTATCTAAAAATTATCAAGATAATTTACCAAAAATAAATTATCAAAAAATGAAACTCATAATTTTGTATCAAAATTTATTAGAAACATATGAAACCATTTTTAAATAATTATTTCATTCACCCATAATAAGTGAAAAATACATTATATTAAAAATTGATTAATACATTACCTTTGGAAATTGTAAGATTTCCATAAAACCATAAACAAAATATGTAAATAATATCAGAAACATGATGAATAATTTTCACTTAATGGTTACACATTTAATAATGTTACTATTTAAAATTTGAATAACCATCATGTTTTCCAATGAAGAAAACATCTTGTTCAACCTCCAACTTAAATATTAACCCATTCATTGGAAGGATATCATGGAACCATAAATATCAATTATATAATGGAACTAAATGTCATTAATAAAATATTCCATTGAAATATATCATTAAAAAACAAATTAAATCTTCTCTATAATTATATTTTCTCTCATAAGAAGACATGTTCAGATCATGATATATCCACATACATTAAAACCCAATAATCAAAAATAAATTTTCCAAAAAAAGTGATGTACTTTTTTTATTCTCATTTTATTGATTACATAGAATGTGTGTTCATTTATTTACATTCTTATGATGAACATTAAAATTGATTATTCTTATATTTTAATGTAAATTTAAATTAATTATTATATGAGGTATTATATTTATCTTATTTAATCATCCATAGGATTATAAAAAATTTAGTATGACATATATATAGGTTTAATCTTGGAAAATAAAGGTGGTTCCTATGAAAATAATTTATGTAATTTATGTTCAAAGTTCGAATCAAATTCAATATATTTATCTAGATTACCATAAATAATAATCTATTTGGTCATTTGGAAATAGTTTCCTTGTTACTTATTCCAATGTAAAAAATTAAGGAACTAACTATTGGATACAAGTAACTGGGTCTTTATAGTTGGTGTTGGAGAAATTTATGTATTATCATTGAGAAATAAATTTTAGAAAACATATATTATATAGATAATCTCTATAAATGATATTTTAAATATCCCCATGAAAAAAAGGTTATAATTAAGAGATTAATTAAAGCTAATTTTTTATTTTTTTATGTTCTTGACTTGTTTTTAGATTACTCATTCTGTTTAATAATGATATGATCCAATTTAGTATATACCATATTTTATAAATGGATATTGATGGAATAATGGAACCAATGATCATGGAAAAAATAGAGGATTCCCAACTATGCAAACCAATATAACAGGTATTGCAATAGATAAAATTATGGTCATTTGAGTTCGTCAAAACTAGGTTATGACAAATAACCTTTCATGGGGGTGAAAAATACTCCAAAATAATAATTATTGGTTTTGGATATCATTATAAAATAGAACCCGCATCTTTTCGTGGGACTATTAATCCAGTATTAGACAATTAATGGTATATGTCCCTAGAGAAGATATTTATAGCATTGGGATGCATTGAAAAGAAAAATATCAAATTAGTAGTATATTTCCAAAAATTCGATGTTGACCAATATTGGTCATTAATCCATATTAATATAGAATAATAAGAAATATAACTCTTGTAATGGAATGATTTTATGGCTATATTCTTTAACAAATATATCCCTTCTTATGAAAAAATGCAAATGAAGAGAACGTTATTTAGTTTGATGAAAAGGGAGATTTTTTTTGTGGATAATGAATCTACCATTACACAGTCATCTATGTGGGACTAAAATTATATACAAAAATGCGTGGAAGATTAACTGTTTAATTGAATTTTATAAGCTATTTTATGTTTGGGAATTGGCATCATAATAATTTTCTACAAATGAATAAATAATTTTATGTGATATCAAGATAGATTCATAATTCTCCAAATCCTATGTCTTTGAAGAGAATAAATTTAAGAAGAGGAAGAAATATTTGAATATGTATAATGGGAATAAGGGTAAGTATGATTTTAAAAAAATTTATAATTATGGAAAAAATAAACGTAGGAATCGATTGAAATGATTGAGCGTTTGTTGTAAGTACTAAGAAAAGGGACACAATGAAACAGTTGGAAATGGGAATAATTAAAATATTGAAATTTAATGCTTCAATCATAGTGAAATGGGGAACTACACAAATACAATTTCCTAGAATAATGAAAATATACATCATAAAATGTAAAGCGATCAAGGGAAATATTGGGTTGTTAATACAACAGAAGTGGAATAATTTATGTATTTGTGTTCTTGGATTCATGAAATATGTTGTAATGTAATTTACCATTGATATTTTTGATATCAGAATCAAGAAATATATAAAGATTTTATTATAATATATATACTTAAAGGATTTGGAAGGATGCATGTTCCTATTAATGTTTTATGGGGATAAATATTTTTTATCTCACAATATAATGTAAATTATGTTTCATATGGAATCTAATGATATCTTGATTTTCAAATTTATTTGGAGTTCCTATTAAACTTTATAACATCTTGTTTGGGTTGAATTATTTAGAATGTGTTTAAGGTAACTACTTATTGAAAGGATAATGTTTAACATTTGATATTATTATTTTCGGTTATTGTATTGTTTATTAGATTCTATTCACTATCCATTCGGCCTTCAGTAAATATTTATAGGTTTAAGGGATTACATGTTGCCATTATGAATCTTTAAAAGTTCATTAAGAAGAAATCATAAATTTGAATATCCATTTTCAAGTGTGATAAATGATGTGAAAACTGATCGAAGCACATACAAAGGATGAGATTATGCTCCTCACATGGAATATAATAATGTTCATTTATTTTCACATTTTCTTTTATGAATGGAATATTTTTCCCTCAACTCTATGGAATGGTGTTTTAATGAAAAGTGTTATATCTACACATTTATTTCTTTCAAATCAATGTCCTTTTAACCAACCCCAAGATTATGGATTTTGTGATGGTTTGATTTCTAATGAACATGTTCTATATCAGTATCCATAAGAACATAAGAGGTTGATTTCATTTTAAAGTCCATTTCATTCCAATACAATAATGTTTTTCTTTTTGAAATCCTAATTCTTTGGTGTCCTTCATATTTATATTTCCATCTTATTAAGAAGATGTATTATTAAACCAATTTCTGATGATTGTTTCCCATGATTTTTTTTGAAGTTTTATACATTTATTTTTTTAGTGAAATTTTAAATTATGAGGACACAATTTATTTATATAGGTGATAATGTAACAACTTACGATATTATGGTATGTCTCTATATAATATAACTATTTTTAAAAGCATATGTTGAACACAACACCCAGCTAAATCGAATAATGAAATATAAATAAAACAAAACTAATAAATTAGAGTGAATACATAGTATTAAAAAATTATGAAAGATATATATTTTTTATAGAATATAATTATTAATATTTATATTAACTATTTTTATACATGTTATAAGAATAAAACAAATTTTACTCGTAAAAAGGTTTTTTTTCTAAAAAGTTGTTTTACAGTATTTTTATGGAGAACATATTCTAAAAATAAATTTAAACACTTTTAAATATCTTGTCTAAAATTATACACATAATTTTTGACGGATTAATATAAAAAATTATATTTATTTAATATTTTGTATTTTTCTAAAGAGATTAATTTATTCATGAATAGTATAAACATGTTGTATTTTAATAGAAAAATAATATTTCATCTATTTTATATATAATGATATATTTTATTTATGACCATTTTAAAATTTTAAATAGTTAAATTATAAATTAAAAAATCCAATTTGGGTCATTTTAATCAATTTTATATTGAAATTTTATACAAAAAAAGTGTGATCTATTTATTATTTTTACATTAAATGTGTGATGTTTTATCCCATCTATGGGATTAATTTTTAATTAATTTATACAACCGCATTTAATTGAAATTTAAAAAATTGATTCGAAATTTTAAATCAAAAATAATAAATTTATTAAATAGTCTCTATATAATGGGGGACAATTTGAATAGTAACTTTGCTATCTTCTCATACCGTAGTTATGTGTAAATTAGAAAATTAAGGGTAAAAATAATATTAATAATATTATAAAATTACCCTAATTGATGACATAATATTAATTTATGATATATTTTATATCAAAATCATCGTTGTTCCAATTCTATGACTTCTTTTATCAACATTGATGACTTTAGGGCATTTTATGTTTTTCCTTTTAATCAAAAGTGAATGATTTCCAAATTATGTTATAATAACATTAAAATTTTAATATAGTTTTTAACTAATTTTAAATTCAACAATAAAATGTTTTTTTTAAAATAAAATATTAATCATAATCATGGAAATTTGATTTTATTTTTTAGGAAATAAATGTTTAAGTAAAATTTTTTCACAATGATGATGTAACAATTTTTTAATTAAGGGATATATAAAATAAAAGATTTTAAAAACATGATGTAATTTATTTTTTCTAAGAATATTATATGAAATTATGATGTGTTATTGATATTTTAGTTTTTTTAATATATCTTTTTTATTGTTTTGTTTTTGTCAAAGTTAATGTAATGAATACTATAAAATAATGAAATTAATTTTATATTACAATAAATAATAATTTATTAAATGATATCTTCTTTATAAAAATTAAAAATTACAAAAACATATTTACAAAAATATGCTTATATATTTAATTATTAATTTTGGAATAAATATTCAATTTATATTATCAATATTGACTCTTGATGAGTAAAAAATCAATGATGTCTCGGTAAGAGTTAATGATATTAAATTATGGATAATCCAAAAGATAAGCATAATAAATGGACTGACAGCTACATAAAAAATAATTTCATTAATGTAATTTTACCATTATCACCATCATAAGAAATTATATATTTATTATTTACACCTTTCAATAAAAATAGTTTATATATTATTTAATTAATAGATAGCTAATAATATCACTATCTTGAAATTTAATAACATTTACGTGTCCACAAAAGAAAACAAATCATGATATGAACGAATGTAAATGTCTATTTTAATCAAAATGAAATTAGACAAATTATGTAATTTATTTTGAATTTCAAAAATTATATAATTATCTTAATTTTTTCATTGATAATAGAATAAAATTAACTTAATTAAAAGAATAATTTAAAAAAAAGATTCTCCAAATATTAATTATGATATATTTAAGTTGAATTAATATGAATAATTGATTTTATTGACCAAAAAGATATATTAGACATGATTTAGTGCATTATAATCGAGTTCACATTTGAATTACTATATTTGAAGTCTAATTCACTGAATTATTTCATATTTCATAATAGTTACGTTTATTGAATTAAAAATTAATTAATTATAGAAAAAATTCAAAAAATGATAAATAATCACATATGAGATGATATATGATACAAAATTTCCCCCCATATTAAATTATTGTCCATTTGGATGTTTTTTTCTATATAATATCCATATATAATTTTATGATATTGAGGATGTAGGAACGTACTCCTCACTACAATTATAAAAGAACACCTCAGAAGGTACATTCTCACACCTATTTGAGATATATAGCTAGACCATACCATGACCATTTCATTTATATTAATCCTTAGTTATTCTCCATATGTTTTGTTCCTTCTAAAATACATATCATATATCACTTAAGAAGATGTTGAAGAAAGTCAATAATGATGACATAATCATCATTATCAACACTTTCATGTTGGTTTCATCATTAAAATTATATTTATATGTTTTTTTGGTAATTTTTTAAAAAAATTATCATCTATACTTTGAATTATTATTATTATTATGGTCCAACCATATTCCTCCCTTTTATCCATCTTATAAAAATTGATATCACCACAAGTGTGTATGTACGACTTACCGTTTCCGCAATATGTTGTAATTTTATTTTTATCACCCCATTATTTTTTCGTTTTGATGATGGAAATAATTGTTATATATAATAAATTTGACACTATATTTAATCTTAAAAAATATACAATAACTTCGTTACCCTTTCACAATTAAAGAAATTATGTCATTGCTCATATGTGTGAACGACATATCGCCTCCATGATATGATACGATTTATTTTCCATGATCACCATTAAATAATCATGATAATAATGTATATAAGAGAAAATGGATATATATTACCTAAAAATTATTCAGGATATTATGGAATATTATTTTGGGCATTATAACGATGATTTATATGAAAAAACATGCATAGAGGAATTAACTATTTTACACCCGAAACAAGGGAAATAAGAAAGTATTACTAAAAAATGTTATTAGATTGTATAAGAGGATATTATATGATACCATAAATATATATGTATTAGGATTAAATAAATTTCATTCCCTAAACCATTATATTAGTTGATAAATCATGGTCAACTAAGGGAATGTTCTATGTAAGGGGGTTACTCTTCTCGTCTGTATTTATGTGAGATATTCCATATTCAACACACACACATATATATATATTTGGTATATATCCCCATTGATATATTTCATTATGCACCTCATTATCTTCTTGGAATCGAATATTTCATTTGATAATTTTTTCCTTTTATAGGACTTATGATTCAAATATTTTGATGAGGTATGGGGTAATTTTATTTACAAATATATTTTTAAATTCAAAATCCAATATATGATAATTTATTAGGGATTGAAAGGAATATGTTGGAAATAGGTTAATAAAATTACAATTATGCTTGAGAAGACAGTTTAGATTAAATTAGACAGAGACAACCCCTTTGTGTTTTTTTCAAAGAAGAAACAATTTGGTTTCAACTGATAGACATATATTAAAAAGTGAAAATATATTGACAGTAAAAATCTAAAGGATATATATTGATATTTTAGAAGTTTGAAATAATTAATTTCTTTAATTTTAGTTTTTAATTTCCAATGTATTTTGAATTTGAAAAAATCTATGGATGCATTTTCAGTCTCAGTTTATTGACTACATGGAATGTGTGTTCAATTATTTTGCATGTTATGTTGATTATTCAAATTGAAAATCAGATTTTGTTTCAATTTACCCTTAATGATCATCTAAGTCATCCCCTTTCCTATGTTTAATTATTCTTAAATATTTCATGATGTTTATTATGTTATATATAGAGGGTCAAATTAAGTTAATAATGGTTTTTTAAAAGATACCTAATTTATTATTATATGATTACAATTTAAATTGAATTTTAAAAATATTTCTAGTTTAAAAACAATATTACAAAATTAGCTGATTTGAGATGTCTTTCCTTATATCTAATTCCCCTGTAAAAATGTAATGCACTAGCTATGGGATACTGGGGAGGGAGTATTTACATTACATTTTGATTCATCATTTAATCCTATATAAATTTATGGATGAGGATAAATATATTTTGAAAAATTATTATCTATGATGGATATTATACTAATATGAGTAATAATATTGAGTTCAAAATATTTTGATAATGGTGTGACTTATTTTTCTAGGAATTCCCATTTTGAAAGATTATACTAAAATATTCAACAATGATTTTATTGGTCTTCCTACAAACAAACATTTTTTGTTATCAATTGATCTTATTATAGGATATCTGCATATATCAATGACTCTATTTACAATTCCCACAATTGAGTTTAGATAACCAATGAAATATTTATATGAAAAATTGGAAAACTATTTTATATACCATATTGAATCACTATGGTGTGTTATAATTGTCTTGATCGATAGGAATGATTTGTTAATGTCCCATGAATTTTTTACTATTAACTAAAAAATATATTATAATGATTATGTATCCCCTCCCAATGGCATATGACTTTTTTATTCTATTAAATTGGCCCATTATTTCCCCAGGGAGGGCCTTTGGTCAGGATATCACCAATTAATATTAGAGAAGGAAGATATATCCAATACATCCTTTTGAATAAGATATGGACAAGTTGTCTTCATAGTAATTCCCTTTAGACTCACTAGTGGTCTAGAAAACAATATGGACATGGTGAAAATATTGTTTATAAATTACCTAGAAATTTATTAGATAGAATATATAGATGATATTATAATATAATTTAAATGAAATATGAGTATAAGGTTAATTTTAATATTACGGTAAATACTTTTTTAAAATAGAGGCTATATAAATTACAAAAAAATAATTTTTTAAAAGTTAAAATATATCATTATTGGAGAATTATATAACAAAAATTCGTATATCAGTAGACTCTACTATGAAAAAAGGAAATTGAGGAGTGACCCATTTAAATATCATAACCATAATATCCAATAGTATTTATGTAACTCCCCCACCCCAGTTACCCAGAGTCAATGCATTTTTTAATACATTAACAAGATTACATTGAATCAAGTCACAAAGGAATGAAAATTTTAGTAGTCTTGGAAAATAGATTATATACATGAACATAACATTACACATTAGAAAATAAAATAAAACATAAATGACCCTTTTAGAAAGCCATTAATCCCCTAGATTAACCCTAGTTATCAATCATTATACACGTCTAGTAATCCGGAGAAAATTAAAACATTTAAAGGGGTGAGATTAGATGCTCAGTAAGGATTACAATATAGAAAAAACATTCCTAAATAAGCCTAAACATTTAATTCAATGTATAAGACAAAAACAAAAGACTTTTAAACTTAATCTTAAGCATAATATGGAAATGATAAAATAAAATAATGCTATTAACTTATTCCCATGGATATTATAGTAGTCGAATAAGCATAAGTTATATCAATATCCACATTCATAATGTAGGAATGCATAATTCCAGACTTCATAACAACATTGTCAAGGACTTGTGCAAAGACTACAAATAAGATTTTTTCAAGGCCTTATGCAAAGAAACTAGCTTGTCTCATTATACCTACCGATTCAATAAGGAGCTATAGCAGGCTCCACTGGTCTCTTACTATGTCCAATGCATTTCTTATATGAAAATATTTAAACATAACATAAACATTTGTACTAAAAATAGAATATGAAATGTCAGTACATTATCCATGAACCATGAATGGTTTAAAATTAACACATCCCAAGTCAAAAATATCACAAAATCATCAACACAATATGGATGATTTGTATCATAATAAATCAACTTCAAACAAGTTTTAAATCTAACAAAAGATGTTGACATAGATTAAAATGAATTGTATAACTCTTTGAGATAAATATCCCTTTTTCACGAAAAAATTTAAAAGTCACACAATATAAAAAGGAAGAAATTTAAAGCCATTTTTGAATCAAAGTGTCTCATACCACATTGAAACGTGACAAATGAATTATCATTTTAAAATCATTCATGTCCATATAAATAAATCCTTAAACCATTCTTGAAAACATGGAAATTAATGTGAACGATTTACAAGAATAAATATTTAAAAAAAATTAAATGTTGTTTTAGTAAAAATTGCCTTCATAGAATCCCTTTTAATACTATTTTATGAATCATGGACATGGATAATAAATATTTCCCAGTAGATACTTACGTAAAAAAACCTCAGATAAAAAAGAGATTGTGAAAATAACCCTTACATTGCAGATTACTTCAGTCAAGGGTACATTTATCCTCATATATAATGACCATTGTATGTTATTAGATTATACCAGAACCATATTTATATTTATTATATGATACATGATTCAGTTATGAAATTATTCAACACATTAATAATTATTTTCTTGTTAATGTAATATATCAGGTAATAATCACTTTATTTATCGTACATTTTTTAACTTATTATTCTTGATCGTATCATTTAGATCATGATATATATACATCGATAATATAAACATTGATTCATATATCATATACAGTTTGTAATGAAATATTTATTATTGATAGATATATTAAATGTAAAACACCATTTATGGAGACGGTGGGTCTTATGTACGCAAAAACGTTGTCTCTGTTTTCATATCCTACTGAACAGAAGTAAGTGAATAGGATATATGTGTTGTACCTCTCGAACCCCTCATGGTTTTATTTTCATGATCACAATCACTCAATTATTTATCTAATATTGTTTTAAGTGTTTTTGGATTATAGGCATAAATTCAGGTGGCCAAGGAATTGGGCCAAGAATGAAAGAAGGAAAACTGGACTGAAATCAGTCCACCGGCCAACCGGTGGCTTCACCACTGGCCAGCCGATGGAACCCAGACTCAAGGTTAAGCCACTGCCTCAGCACCGGCCAACCGGTGACCTCAGCACCGGCCAGTCGGTGGCACCCATATGAATAGTGTTAGCTACTGTCTTGCCACCGGCCAACCGGTGGCCTCCTCACCGGTCAGCCGGTGGAGTCTGGACAGAAGCTTCCTCCCATCTCCAAGGCACCGGCCAACCGGTGGCCCTGTACCGGTCAGCCGGTGGAGGCAGTCAAACTAGCCATTAGGCTTTTGACCAGCCTATCCACTTGGCCTCCAACGGCTCCGAAAGCCTCTCCAACGGCTCCGAAGGCCTCCAACGGCCATATGAGGGTTCCCCCTCTATAAATAAAGGACCTTGAACCCCCGGAAGCCTAAGGATCAATACCGGAACCATAACCAAGCCAACGGACACATTTCTCATCATTTGGCGAACCTCCGGTGGACTTCCTCCAAGGAACCTCAACTGCTCTAATCCACTTCCACATCCAAGGAGCACCACCATAGAAGCTTGGGAGTTCACGTCTTCAACTCTATTCAACCTTTGGCGCCCAAAGCTTCTCAACAATACGGTTTTTATTGTTTTATTTATTTTGAGCTTAAATTTGGGTTTGTGCCTACAAACCCCCAACTCTTTCTCTCATCCCTCTCATTTGGGTTTTCACACCACCTCTAAGGTGTGAAGAGGTTAGTCAAGCCTTTCCTTTTAAAAGGCTTGAGTCACAGGTGAGCTAGCCTTCACCCGTTGAAAAGGCTAGTGGGTTCTTACTCAACCATTAAAAGTAAGTGGGTTCTTTCTCAACCAATAAAAGAAAGCTGTAATAGGTGAGCTGGCCTTCACCTGTAAAAAGGCTAGTGGGTTTCTTGCTACAACCATTGAAAAGCAAGCGGTAGAATCTCTCAACGGTTGAGTTGGGAGCGGAGACGTAGGCCGGGTTTTTGGCCGAACTCCGTTATCAATTTTGTTTCTTGCCTCTTTTATTTCCGCTGCACATTCAACTTTGATTTTAAATTGTTAATAAATTTTTAAAAGGCAATTCACCCCCCTCTTGCCATCACTCCCTTTTTCTCCGCCCAAAAATTGGTATTAGAGCCAAAATTTGAGTAATACCCTAACCGGTTTCAAATTCAAGATCTTTTTTTTGATGGCTTCAACCTCTTTCGCCCCCGAAGGCTTTTCTTTGAGTCGTGCTCCATTCTTTGATGGAACCAACTATACATATTGGAAAACCCGCACGACCGCTTTTCTTAGAAGTATAGGATATCCGATTTATAAAATTGCCATGCATGGTTACTCTCTTTCTACTCCTGATGAATCCAAATGGACCCAAGCCGATATTAGAAATTTCGAGCTTGATGGCAAAGCCATGAACGCCTTACATTGCGGCCTTGACCGAAATGAATTCAATCGAGTGTCCACATGCACCTCCTCACCTGAAATCTGGAAACTTTTGGAGGTTACCCATGAGGGGACCAAAAAAGTCAAGGATACTCGATTGGACATGTATCGTCAAGATTTTGAGTCTTTTACCATGCATCCATCTGAATCTATTACTGAAATGTTTACGTGTTTTACTAATGTTTGCAATGGGAGAAATTCCCTTGGTGATGATGTTTCTGCAGAAACCATGGTCAAGAAGATCCTATGGATCCTACCAAGCTCATGGGCTCCAAAAGTGACGGCAATCCAAGAAGCGAAAGATATCAAAAACATGCCAGTCGAAGAGCTCATCGGATCCCTCATGACATATGAGATCACCATGAGGAGGCAAGCTGAAAAGGAAGGCAAACCGATCAAAGTTCCAAAGAACATCGCCTTCAAGGTACAAAAAGAAGAAAGCTCATCCTCCTCCTCATCTTCTTCCTCTTCAAGCGGCGATTCGGAAATGGAGAACCTTGCCTGCAAGATGCACAACTTCATGAAGAAGCACAAGAAGAAGAAATCCTGCAAGGCTCAACCCAACGAAAAATCCGAGCAGAAGGTAAAATGTTACGGGTGTGGCGAGAAAGGCCATTACAAGCCCGATTGCCCACTCAACAAGAAAAAGGCCAAGCAAAAGGAGAAGAAGAAGGCTTTCAAAGCATCTACATGGAGTGATAGCTCATCCTCCACCTCCTGCTCAAGCGACAACGGTAACAAATGCCTAATGGAATTCCATGAGGTAACATCTTCCGGCTCCTCATCCTCTTGTTCTTCAAATTCAAATTCTTTCAATCACATGTCTTATGAGGATCTCCAACATGCGAGAGATAAATTGGAGGAAGTTTTTCATGAACTTTCTTCCAAATTTGTTTCTTTAAAATAGAATTTCAAAAAACTCTCTTCCGAAAAAGAACAACTTCTCAAAGAGAAGGAAGAGATGTCCCTCAAAATCCAAAATCTTCCCGATGTTGATTCCATGGAATCAACCATCAAAGATCTAAGGGAGACTCTAGCCAAGTTCACCCAAGGGGAACAAAATTTGAACAATTTTCTTGGTTCCCAACGTGTATCCCGAACCACCCAAGGGCTTGGCTATTCGAAGCAAGCTTCCTCTTCCCATGCACCTACTATTTTTGTAAGGGGGAGCTCTCAATTTAAATTTTGCAATTATTGTAAAAAACCCGGTCACTTAATCTATGAGTGCAATTGCAAAAATGCCTGGTATGGTAGTCCCAAGTCTATTTTCTTAAATGATGAATTTTTTAGGAGAAGACCCGTCACTAGACAAGTGTGGATTGAAAAATCCCTCTTAGCGAGTCTCTCCGGGCCAAAATTTGTCTCGGTTTCAAAAACCTCTCCCCGGTGATTTGTTGTTTTTATTTAGGGGGAGTTAGGATCATTAAAGGCCTTTTGATTTCAATTTCAATTTTTTTTTAATTCAAACTTTCAATTTCAACACTTGGTATCAATTTTTTCATTTCAAAATATTCAATTCAAAGTGTTATTCAATTTTCTTTTCAAAACTTTCAATTCAAACTGTTATTCAATTTTTCATTCAAAAATTTCAATTCAAATTTTTGATTCAAATCTTTCAATTCAAATTTCAAAAATTTCAATTGGTTTAAAATCTCCGTCTTGTTTTTCAACTGTTTCCCTCAATCAAGTTTTATGCCCCGTGCTATTTTGATAATCACAAAGGGGGAGAAATTCTTGATTGATTGGGGGAAAAATCTTTTAAAGCATGCCTTTCATTTCATTTTTACATTACTTGTTTTGGTGATTGTGATCATCAAAATAGGGGGAGATTGTTGTACCTCTCGAACCCCTCGTGGTTTTATTTTCATGATCACGATCACTCAATTATTTATCTAATATTGTTTTAAGTGTTTTTGGATGATAGGCATAAATTCAGGTGGCCAAGGAATTGGGCCAAGAAAGAAAGAAGGCAAACTGGACTGAAATTAGTCCACCGGCCAACTGGTGGCTTCACCACCGGCCAGCCGATGGAACCCAGACTCAAGGTTAAGCCACTGCCTCAGCACTGGCCAACCGGTGGCCTCAGCACCGGCCAGCCGGTGGCACCCAGATGAATCGTGTAAGCTACTGTCCTGACACCGACCAACCGGTGGCCTCCTCACCGGTCATCCGGTGGAGTCTAGACAGAAGCTTCCTCCAATCTCCAAGGCACCGGCCAACCGGTGGCCCTGTACCGGTCAGCCAGTGGAGGCAGTCAAACTAGCCGTTGGGCTTTTGACCAGCCTGTCCACTTGCCCTCCAACGGCTCCGAAAGCCTCTCCAACGGCTCCGAAGGCCACCAACGGCCATATGAGGGTTCCCCCTCTATAAATAAAGGACCTTGAACCCCCGGAAGCCTAAGGATCAATACCGGAACCATAACCAAGCCAACCGATACATTTCTCATCATTTGGTGAACCTCCGGTGGACTTCCTCCAAGGAACCTCAACTGCTCCAATCCACTTCCACATCCAAGGAGCACCTCCATAGAAGCTTGGGAGTGCACATCTTCAACTCCATTCAACCTTTGGCGCCCAAGGCTTCTCAACAATATGGTTTTTATTGTTTTATTTATTTTGAGCGTAAAATTGGGTTTGTGCCTACAAACCCCCAACTCTTTCTCTCATCCCTCTCATTTGGGTTTTCACACCACCTCTAAGGTGTGAAGAGGTTAGTCAAGCCTTTCCTTTTAAAAGGCTTGAGTCACCGGTGAGCTAGCCTTCATCCGTTAAAAAGGCTAGTGGGTTCTTACTCAACCATTAAAAGTAAGTGGGTTCTTGCTCAACCAATAAAAGCAAGCTATAATAGGTGAGCTAGCCTTCACCTGTAAAAAGGCTAGTGGGTTTCTTGCTACAACCATTGAAAAGAAAGCGGTAGAATCTCTCAACGGTTGAGTTGGGAGCAGAGACGTAGGCCGGGTTTTTGGCCGAACTCCGTTATCAATTTTGTGTCTTTCCTCTTTTATTTCCGCTGCACTTTCAACTTTGATTTTACATTGTTAATAGGTGAGCTAGCCTTCACCTGTAAAAAGGCTAGTGGGTTTCTTGCTACAACCATTGAAAAGCAAGCGATAGAATCTCTCAACGGTTGAGTTGGGAGTGGAGACGTAGGCCGGGTTTTTGGCCGAACTCCGTTATCAATTTTGTGTCTTGCCTCTTTTATTTCCGCTGCACTTTCAACTTTGATTTTAAATTGTTAATAAATTTTTAAAAGGCAATTCACCCCCCCTCTTGCCATCACTCCCTTTTTCTCCGCCCAAAAATATGTAAGTACATAAATACTTACATATATATATCTCCGGTAGCATTATTATTTCATATATTACATACTTATTATAAATATATATTTTTATAATCCTCAATGAATTATGAACTTGGAAATGAATCTCATCGCGTTGTGGAGACTGTATTCCGTACGTACTCATGAGTGACAATATCATTTCCACAAAAGTGAGGAATTGGATGTTATATTAATTTTATAGAGACATTATCATGTTATTTTAATTATTTATATACATATTACTCATCATTATATCTATCTAAATATGATAGTGTTGAATAACAAATTACACCACGACGAGGAGATGGTAAGTCGTTTGTACGCACGCATGGTGACATTATCATTCATAGGATGGATAAAATTATGATTATGGTTATTCCATATTTATAATAACATCACAATATATATAATGTACTGGAGTTATTAATTTAGTTTGGTAATAAAAAAGAAAAAGTAAGGGTAAGATGAACTGAACTTGAAAGAGGGTGGTGAAATCATTACCTCTTCTTCGGGTTCTTCCTTTTGATTTGATCAAAAGGGATAAATATGTAGGCATTCTGAATATACATCATGAAATTACCATACCTAAATGTATAGTCTACAATTAATTTTAAATAGGAAATCCAAGATGTTAAAGTAATTGAAATTTTAGATAAAGAGGAAGAGACCATGACAAATGAAAATTACATTTATTAATTAAAAGATTATGTTGTCGGAACTCATTTTAAAAATATTCCTGATGATGAGGATGATAGTAACTCAAAAATTACAATTTCATTAAAAAGATTACAATATATTGTTTAGTCTCAAATGTTAATTCAATATTTCCTTGGTCTTTATGGAATTATTGTTTAGGTTTTAGGAAACAAAAAAATAAATCACATTAAAAAAAATAATAAGATAAAGACGTATCTAACAAAAATATGATTTCATTCTATATTAATAATGTTCTATGAAACACAAAAATTCTTGAAAAAAATTGGTGAAGTTGTTTTATAATACATTTAATAGTATCAAATTTATTGGAAATTCAATTGAATAAAAAATATTCATTTTGAATGAAGTAATTGTTGATTTCAACATATTATCCAGTGGTTTTGTTGAAAAAGTGAATATTTTCCAGATCCCAGATGTAACCTAGTCCAATCAATTCCTGGAAATATACAAGAATTTGAATTTCATTCATTCAAAATATTCAATATTGAGGTTTTAATAGGATGAGGTTATTGAATTGAAAATTAAAAATGTATTTATAGCTGTCATAATTGATGTGGATGAACATATCAATAACTCTCATGAAGAAAGAAACCAAATTCATGAATACAAAATCATGTTCTAGAAGGATAAACATGTTACACTGAAACCTGAATTCCAATCCCGGAAAGAACTGAATAATAACCAGGGTCAAATTTTTGGAATAGTATGTGATGATACATACATACTAGGAATCTCATCAAAAACAAATTGATTATAGAAAGGAGTTCATGAAGATAAGGACAATTATCTTAGATACCTTAATGAAGGAGAAGTAAAATTGGAATTAATTTAGTTATGATATCGTGTTGTAATTTTTTTTACAAATATCATTTAATTTTTTTAACATCCAAATATAGTTTGATTGAAATTATTCCATGACTTTTGGATGAATACTGAATCATTTATAATTGTTGATAAATTTATTAATTACTTCATATTTTTTTTCTCTATAAATTTTGCTGGTATTAGAAGGATTCATTATTCTTTTTTAAAATCAAAAATAGGGAGAAGAATTTTATTGGGGGAATGATTTAGATATGGGAATAAATATCTTTTAAAAATAGGGAATGATATATAATGGGGGATTACATTTAGTAAGGGGATTAAATTTTAAAAATGAATCAAAATATAATTGTTATGGTTTTTTTATCCAAATGTGTTGATTGAAATATTAAATATCATTTATAGAATAGTTCAATAAGTCATGGGGGGATATGAATGAGTAATTTATTTAATATATAAATATTTAATCAATATCTAGGTGGGAATAAATTTTAATATGTAATTTCTATTTATGTCTTGTGGTTTTATATTTCCCGTAAGGAGTAGATTTTTATGTCAAATTCAACTTTTCATTTTTCAATTCATTTTGTTTTTGAAATCGAAAATTCATTATTAAATTCTCAATCACAATTTCATTTATGTCAGACCCCTTTTTATCTTAAATTTTATTACATAAATGATTTGATATTTTATCATTATGATTTTTATAGGATCTTACGATAAAAATTATACCAATAATAATTCCATTATTAATTCATTCCCTGATTATTATAATGATCCTAAATATGATTTATATCATACCCAGTGAATATGATTTATATCATACATACTATTGAATTTTCATTACGAAAATATTATCATAATGATAGAAATAATAAAAACTCTCTTATTATAAATATTGAGAATGATTTTTATCATATTAGTAAAATTTTATCATAATAAAGGAAATTAATTTAAATAAATAATATGACATGTATTATATCCTAATTTAAACGATGTCATGATTTCAGTTTCAAAATGAACATTAAAGAGATAGGTTTCCAATTCCCTCTGAGATTTCAAGGGAAAATGTGATTGTTTCAGATCCAGATAACTATTTGTAAAAATTAACTATAAACACCCGGTCATTTGAAAAAGACACACATAGATGAATTTGATATATTTTTCACAAACCCTACTAAAATATCCATGTCTAAAAATTCTAATGTTTTCATTTTTTGAACAACTTGTTCTATATTCATGTCAAATTAATGTTTTTTTTCAATTGGGAGACAATGATTATTGGGAATACAATTTTGGTCATCCCTAGATAGGAAGACAATTATGGTGATGTTTTTCAAATCAAGGACTTCCAAGGATAGGATGAGTGGGATCTGATCACCTTCTTAATCAAGGGGTTTTAAGGATTTGTAGATAGAAAAAAGACCATAAACATATCGAGGGATTAACATAGTGTAGGAAATATAGAATTGGTTGAATATATATAACAATAGACAATTATATATGGTTACTATGTTATAAAATAATTGGATTAAAATGAATAGATTTATTAATTTATATTTCACTTCGACTCTTATATTAATAGAAAGTTAATTGTAATATATATTCATTTTTGTATTCTATATTATTTTTATCATAATTAATATGATTACTATAATTTTTTATTACACTATGATGAATACAATAGTAACTAAAATTTCTCTGATTAGGATCACATAAATTACTAAGTACAATTCTATATTATTTTTATGGGAATAATTATAATTTTTTATACTAATTATCATAACAACTATGATTATGATACTTACCATTCGTGTAGTTAAAATAATTAAATAAAAAAGTGTGTAATATATATCAGAATCAACCTGATTGTGATATCATTTTCGTCCAACCGTAGGGCCTATCTGTAATTATTTATAATTGTTTTTTTTAAATCAATGAGTTTTTATTTTTCTAAAACAAGAATATTTTTAAGAATAATTTTTTGAATTAAAATTACTCCATGTTGTATTTAACTTTATGAATATACATTAAGATCCAATTAATAAAGGCCATATGATAAATAATTTAGACCAATGGCATATGGACATGAAATAAGAATGATAAAAGGAGATAAATGGTAGAGTTTTAGGATGACATTTTATGGAACAAGGGTAGTATGAATTGTTTTTAATGACTCCATTTGATATATGAAGAGGTGGTTCACATTGAGAATATCCATTACATTCAAATGATTGAATGAAACTATTCAGGGGTAAAGGGATCTAAATATGGGAAATAATTAATTTTGTTGTATTATAATGTCTATAAAGAATCTAGAGTTTATTTACACAAATGATTTTAAAAATGTCTCATATCTTTTAATCTTAAATTTTTCACTTTTACCATTTTTGTTTTTATCATGGTAATTATATTTTTTGTATGAAATTTTTTTTAATCCCTAAAAATAAAATTATAGTCATTTAATAAATCTGAGAAAACAATTATAAATATGAGATCCATTTATTGTTATAATATTTCCATATATAATAAAATTATA
This sequence comes from Viscum album, assembly GCA_963277665.1. Lineage (NCBI taxonomy): Eukaryota > Viridiplantae > Streptophyta > Magnoliopsida > Santalales > Viscaceae > Viscum > Viscum album. Next base: position 2,101,461,404 of record OY728120.1, read on the forward strand.
TTAATAACATTAGTTCATTTAATGTGTGCGAATCATTTTTTTTAAGTTTATTTTTAAGCTAAATATTTATCTTTATGATACAATATTCATTTTCTAAAATTTATATTATTAAAATGTGAATATTTTAAAACTAATAAAATCTAGGTGGAATTCTATGAAATAAAAGCTCTTTGTTACAAAAAAAATATTTAGTTAAAATACATTCAAAATATAGTTAATATAATATGTAAATATTATATATGTTTAAAGAATGAAAACATAGGTATTATAAATAAATATTAATATTTTAATATTATTATATTTCATCCATATGTATATTATTTTTCATGGATAATGATTTATAAGTATTTATGTTATACTTAATTTATCATACATCCATAAGTAGTGAGACCATAGAAAAAGATATTTTATTTTATATTCACCTAAAAAGAGTTATATCATAATACCCAAAAAATAATTTATGAAAAAAATATATTTTAAATAGAAAATTAATTAAATTTTTGAAAATTAAAATTCTAAAATTTCAATTTAATTATTAAAAAATATAATTAATATAGTTCTCTGTGGAAAATAACGTTTATACAATAGATTGCACACATAATATTTTTCAATCAATTAGAAATTTGGTTCATTTTAATATATTATTCACACAAAAAATATATTATCTCTATATTATATTTAAAATCATTGAATAAATCACAAATATTTTTTTTAATTGTTAACTATTAAAACAGAAATATGATTTTTAGTTATCAATATAAACCAATGGTTTTTGCAATTACTTGAGATTAATATAGGAAATTATTTTTATTTCTACATATATTTCTCAATTCATTTACAGAAGTTTGTAATAATCACATTTATGGATAAATTGTATTGGATATATATTATTTCATTTGAGGTTGTACTTCAGTTTTGTGCATATCATGTACTTTAAATCATATTAAGTAATAATTTAGTAAATAATTTTTTATCTTTTGGTGTTATTCTATATCCCCATTAAATAAATTATGTCATAAAAAATCTTATTATTAAATAGAAATTAAATTATTGAAAGGAATGTATATGTCATATATATGTCAAGATATATTTTAAAATTAGGTTTTATTCTAAATATCTTTTGTATCATTACGAAACTCATTTTCCATTGTAATTTGGTAACTAATTCTCATTTTCAAAATCATACACTATATCTGTATTTTCATTCTTGATAAATCATCCAATTCCTGGGAGTTATTCCCATATGTCATTCTTCCAACATTTTTTAAATTTATGAAATTCAATAATTTTTTCATTTTACTCGTTGTCGCATGAACGTTAATTTATTATCATCCTTATATTATTTTGTAATATTCTTAAGTAAACAATTTTCAAGTTGTTATTCATAAATAATTATTAAATTATTGAATAATCTAATGTTTTATCACTCCATGTCTTAGCCCTTTTTTATCATTGTGAAAATAATTGTCTTTTTAGGACATCCACCACTAACATGATTCCTTCGGGAATCATCCATTAATAAAACAAAAATGAGGTATCAAGAGATAAAAAATGGTATCAAAATAAGAGAACTACTATAATATAATTACATAATTAATGGTATCGAGAAATAATAGTTAAGATTCAAAAATTTTATTCGAAGTTTTTATAATTTAATAATATATATAATCTCCATAAATAAATTTTTTATCATGGAGATTGTTTTACCCATATTTAATTTGTATATACTTCTTGATATAACTACAAACCCTAGTACATTAGTAAAAAAGTATTTTTCACTATTCACATAAAATAACTTTTTCCAAAAAAAATAAAACAAAATTAATCTAATAATATTATTATAAATCCAAAAATGAAGTTTTTGTAATTGAAATTATATAGTTTGGAAACATAAACATAAAAATGAAATGAATATTTTTTTCAAAAGAAAATATCATTAAAAAATTTAAGTGTTTTCAGTCTCATTTAATATAAATAAATAATTATATTATTGGTTTCTATATTATGAATATAAAGAATATATTTCATCCAAAATATAATTAATATCAATAAATAAATTGAAAGAAAAAATTTTATAAAAAGGATTCATTTTATTTCACAAATTAGTCATACTAGTTATTTTGAAACACATATTCTATTTTATCAATGGCACAAATTTTATAATATTGATTACTTTTCATAACTAATTATATTTCATAATTTGGTTACCTCTATTTTTACACACTAATTATATGAAAATAATTTAACATTTACAAATTTTCATGGGGTTATTGTGGTTCATTGTTTTTTCTATCATATTCAATCTAGCATATTCGGTCATTAAGGAACATATAATTTAATTATTCAGTGTTTTATAAATGTAATAGATTTTACACATTTTTTAGATATGTTTATTGTGTTTCTCACTCAACTATATTATAATTTCAATTTTTATTACTGGGGAGAATAATTCCAAAGAGAATTCATTACCTAGTGAAATATTGATTTTAACCCAAAAAATTGATATTTTTAAGGGGTTATTACTTCTTATGGGAGTACTCTCAATAAATTTAATTTTTGAAACTATGTAAAATATGATACCCTCACATCGATTTCCATTTGTAATATTATTTCTTATTTCATGATTATCATATTGAGATCCAATATAAATATTAACTATAAAACATTTCAGAATTTATATCTATGGTTGATATGTTTTTTTAAAGAGAAAAAATTATGAAAATTTGACTATCATCAATATATATTTCAATTTCACAGACACTGACTTATGGGTATTTGATACTAGGCATTCATCATACTTAATTTTTCCCAAATAATGACTTTGGTATGGAAGATAATTAAAAAAAGTGATTTATATCTTCACGATGTTAATTAAGAATGATTTAAAACACTAAATATCATCAGTTATGATATGAATTTTCGATGAAGATAAATAATAGATTTTGAGAAATATTAATATGTTCTCAATAGATTGAGAAGTTTTATTTTTTAATATTTTTTAGAAAAGAATTATTTTCATTCATGATTGATTATACGAGTATGGATATATATATATATATTGATGTATGACATATTTCATGCCATTATGAATTTGTTAAATTATTCTAATATTATAGAAATGGATAATATTTTCAATGAATTCAGGATAAGATGTGAAAGGTTGACTCTAATCCCTCCTATCCCTGGCTTTATCACATTGAGAATATAAAGGGGAGCAACATATAATGAATATGTCGATATGGATTAATAGAGACATTTTATTGATAATCATATTAGAAATGTTAGAATTTTTTATTAGGAAGGATGATAGAATAATATTTAAGGAAAATGATAAATGGATATTGTACTATTAGATATCATATATATGGGTAAATTTTAAAAATTGAGTTCTTGAGAAATTTTTGTTTTTAGTTACATCATTACATTTAATGATGAATTTTTTTAGTATACATATGTTTTAATATTGAGTCACATGTATGAAGAATTTTAATATTTCCAATTATTTTAGAATAAAGTTAAAAAATTAACAATGAAACATTATTAAAATTCAATAACGATATTGGTGGTATTGAATACATGATCAAGGAATACACAAAATAACTTAACATGTATAGAGTACATCCAAACCTAACTCCTTATGGAAAAACAGAATGAAATGCATATGTGAGAGGAGAAAATTTACATTATTAGACATGGATTAATCATTGAATTTTCCATGTGACTACTCGATTTAACATTCAGGGATTCCACAAGATACTCATAAATTAATACTAAACCATGTTTTTAATTAAGAAATAAAAAATACACTACATGAGATATAGATTTATATACATCCAATTATAAATACATGATATCGTTTCCACTTATTCATACCCAGTATATTATGAAAAAAACATCTCTATAATGAAGAATCCATGATATTTCATATCCCATTAATCAGAAGTTGAGTATAATAACCTAATCAAATCTTCCTCATGTCACACACCTAAAGGAATTTTTATTGTAATTAAACTATTGAGGTCCTTGATAAACATCCCTATAATACTACCAAACTGAGTGGACATTAAAAAATGTGACACTTCTATATATAAAAAATCATATGATATACTGAATGCAACTAAGATGGAACCTATAATAACATATGGTCGCTCTCCATGATTACATAGATTATGATCTATTGTAAAAAGTATTATACACTCTAAGCCTCTTACATGGCCCCTAAAATATTTATTACCTTGAGAAACACCACTCTGCTACCTCAACTAACCCTGATATACCCAACAACCTTCATTCCTTATCAATTTTATATAATGAAAACTACCAACTCTAACTACCAAACCCAATCCCACATCCAATTCCAAGGACTATATGTATCATTAAATACATGATAAAAGGAAATAAAACATGTGTAAATGATATAATTAAACTATACTCTTAAAAAAGAAACTCTATAAGAGGTATGTGGCACTATAGTTGAAAATGAATGGATCTTATACACTATGTGTTCAGATGAATTGAACTCTAAATCTATAAATCTAGAAAAAAATGTATTCTAATGGTATTCCCATATGAAATACAAAAAAATCAATAGAAATATATTAACATCTATCTGATGATTCTCCCTAAAACTGAGTATAATAACATTCCTACGTAGAGGGTCTATCTACAACATGGTTCCTCTGTGATATAATAGTTATGTTAACCTCATTAGATAAAGGTTTAATCCTCAATATGTCCACCTATTAATAAATCATGTGTCCTGTTAAATTCTAAATGAACACTAATGGTCTCGTCACTCAATAGTGACAGAGATAATAGAATAGATCAGAAAAAAATAGCATTTTCTAGCACTGACTTGCGAGCCCATGTTAGATGCATTAACTCTGATGATATATCGTATTTTATCCTCTAAATGTAAATATTATTGGAAAATAGATCATTAAATTCCTTACAAGATTGACTGATATAATTATTACATTAGTAAATTATTATAGGACCCTAGGACAATCTAATAGGGGAGGGGTGAATCTAGGTGTCAACATTTTCATTTATGTTGAAGGATCTTTTCCCCACGCTCATCAGATTGTGTAAAACTATTATGATGGATCTAAATAGAAATAATAAAATCACATGAAAAGATATTACACATCATATTAACATATTTCACTATTAAGGGAAACATCCAAGGATCTAATGCTAGTAATGTGTTAGTCTTTGAAAAATCCACTAATCATCACTATTTGTGGAAAAAAATGTTCGTTCATAGTCACTATGTGCCAGGAACACAATCATTACATGAATTCATGGATAGCACACTACATCCCTATAAACACTTCCATTGACTCCCCCTTTATTACATCCCCGAGTGAAGTTCAACACATTTTATTGACATGAAGGTTTCTCCAATAGATTGTCATTGATGTCTTTATTTCTATCTATCTTGAGACAATTCTTTCATTGATGTCTTGAATAAATGAAATTGAAATCATTGTTTACATAAAACCAAATGTTCATAACTACCATTTATGAATATACTTCATTAAGATCCTTCACAAATCTGTCTTCCCAAATCCCCCTTGCCTTCGTAGAACAAACCGACATCATGATGATACTCTTCCATTGTAGAAGAAAAACCATCAGGTAGCACAAAATTTCAATGCGGTAAACCCTATCATCATGAAGAACCCTTTGAAAAAATTTCATTTTTAGAAATCATGAATTTACAATTCATTTCATGATTCTCATGATTGATGTTAAATCAAATTTCACGGAGCTACCACGGATTCTTGAAATCATAGTGATTTCAGATTTTCCTTGAAAAAATCCATTACCAGGGAAGATGGGTAGTCACTTATTTATTGGGTTAGTCCATCATGTAGCTCCACAACATCATTGTAGATTATCCAAATCATTCAGAAATATTATTGTGACTCTACTCAATCAATAATGGACCAGGTAAATTTGACATTGATGTGAGTCATTCCATCAAACCCTTCGTGCCACCTAGATGTTCCAATTCCCCTAATCATAGAGATCATTGTCACCAATCGTGATGCTATAATAATTCTTCATTCTCAATATTTATTGTGATATTAGAGAACACTATCATAGTCCTTTAAAACCTCTCATAAAACAACTCAGAAGCCCCATATTCTTGAAACTCATGCATATTTCATATTTTCATGACATGAAATTGAATACCCACTTCTTCAAATTCAAGTTATTTTCAATAAATATGACACCAGAAATATTGAAAACTGTAGGAACAGTTGACACCTTCAATAATTATTTAGGATTTAACTATATGATCACTTTACATTCAATATCCGTGAATGTACACTATTCTTTAATGTGAGGAATGAAAATAAACAGAAACCAAACACAATTTATGAAAAATAACATTATTGGTTCCTTCAATATCACACATTGGAATTGTTGGAAATCCATAGATAAATTCAATGTAGTACTAGCACCACTCATAACATGATATGCAAGAATCAAATCAGCCAACATTCTAGGTCTACGTGGGTAATTATTAGTGTATAAAACACTCGGGAAGACATGAATTTGTTTCTCATGCGTTTAAATGAAAAAACTAATTATTTCCTCATAACACTCGATTGTTTTATCAATTAAAATTCTCCCATTTGTAACTAATTGTATTAATATTTTATACCCCATTGTATAATTTTTGTTTTTATCTAATCTATATCTTTCATATAACCATAAAAACATTCCATTCTCCTCTATTGAGCCAATAAACCTTGAGTTAATCAATTCCCCCCCATTGGAATGAATTCCAATTAACTGAATCATGACTTGTAATGCCCAAGAACATAATCCTCCTGGATAGTATCTCCCCTACAAACTTACATCACATCTACAAGAAAATATTAAAATGTTAAACGAAATAGGTAGGGGGAAACCCCTTACCATTTGGTGCACAGGTAGGTGGTTGAACACCCAGGTTTAATTGATGATTCTCTATCTCAACCGCTTTAATTGGGTTATATATAATATCATACAAATTTTCATCAGTTACCATGAAATAATTTTTGACCATGCCTTATTCAAATTCTTCCTTCAGGAAGGGATTTCTGATCTCAATATGCTTTATATGAGAATGATGAAGATGGGTCCTTGAATGCGCAATCATTCTCTGGTTGTCACAGTTAATCACCATTGGAGATTTTTTTCATATCCAATACCATGTTGTTGTGGTTTCATCCAATGTAGCTATATGCATGACTTCTATTGTAGTTTCACTAAGCTTCAACACTCCAGAGTTAATTTATCTCTTCTTTCATATATAACCATCCCACAATTTTTATTCAAATAAATAATTATAAACCACTTGTATACTTTCTATCAACCACATAATCAGCCCAATCCGCATCATAGAATTCTTATAATTCATTATCAATCCCTATTGAAATTAATAAGCAATAATTGATAGTACCATGAATGTAACTCATGATTCCTTTCACCACATACATATGTTCATCCTTTGGATTATTCAGAATGGTCGGCACTAAAATTTCTAAAAATACAATATATGTATGTGTTACTATGAAATAGAGTAACATTCCAATGATTCTCCTATACATTATGGGACCTATAGATTTCCCATCCTCATGTTTTTCTAGATTACATCCAAGGGAAATAAAATCCACCATGGTCTTGGATTCAAGAATAATTCATTTATTCAGAAACTCTCATACATACTTTTAATGGGAGATAAAAGTGAAGAAATTCCTCTGAATCACTTTCTATCCTATGAATTGTCACAAACCAGGCCGGGTCACCATCTGACCCGGCGCCCAACCCGGTCTGCCACATGGCCCGAAGGGCATTCCCGATCCCCACGGGCTGGCACAAGTGCCCGGGTATCAAGAGTAACCTGTGGGAACGGTTTACCCGAAATAGTATATACAAACACTAAAAAGATAATAAAATGAAACTAGGAAATTGAAAACCAAATAGACCATTGAATTGAAAACAAATTTAAAGGTTTACAACTAGAACCAACATCCAAAATTAACGACAAAAAAAGACTAAAACTCTAACTCAAACCTCCAAGAGACAAGAGTGATGTAGCATCCACACGCCACAACACCAACCTGCACGAGAAGACCATCAATGAAAAAAACCACCATCACTGATCATGACGCACAACCTGTAATACTCATGAAACAAGGTCTACATACACCCGACGGTGTATACATGGTGTGAGCGAAAGGCCCAGTAGGACGTCACCCAATAAAAATGTTTCATGCCACAACATCAAAAAGATAATTTAATGTGCTTATTAAAATTATACTTCTAAAATGTTTTTAAAGAAAACATTTACAAGATAAAAACTAAAAGAAAACACAAATAGAACTCATTTCACAATCCCAAATTGAAAGAGGAAAAGAGAAATTAATTTAAGAGCATACTTGCACATACTCACACACACACACACACACATACCCACACACACACACACACACAAGTGGTCCTCCATATGCCGACGGAAGGCACCACGACATTGATGGTAGAGCACTATGGGTAAATCCCCTAAGGTTAATCTAGTTCGAGTGGGACACTAGAACCTCGTGTCTCGGTGAAACGTGGCTTAGAAACCACGACCCTCAGAAACGTGTCTTTGAAGACCACGACACTCAGAAAACGTGGCTTAGAAGGCCACAACCCTCAGTCATCATATGTTTAGTTAGTGTTTCAATCGTCAATACAGCTAAGTGAAACAGGGATGATACCCATCTGGATCACTAACGCACTAGTTCTAGTCTGCCCACCTAGATCCCTAGGGTTTTCCCTTGTTCTCAAACATGTTCCACATTCACATAAGACATCACTTTCACATTTCACAAACCAAACATGACATTACACAAAAAAGTCACCACTTTCATACCAAAGCAATATTTTAAAGACACACGCACACCAAGAACATGTCTCGTTTTATAAAAATACACCACATTAAAAAAGAACGTGTAATCAAGTCCTTCAAAATAAAATTTTTCATTATATAACTGTAGCAAAGAATCATTTGAGCTATTAGTGAAATTGATTCATGAAATACCAAAAAGACTTTACACCAAAACCCACTTGATTATATGTAGAGGTGTCACTTAAAAACTTGATACACGAGGTAACCATATTAAAACATGTTTTCCTTTGTTCAAACAATTTTGCATTTCAATTTCAAAAGTACACAACCAGGAAAAAACACCAAAAGTGATTAATTTTACTTTGAAAATTTCTATTTAAATACACAACACCTAAAGTGACCTAAAAAAACCTTTCGCACCTACCAAACAACCCTAAAAAACCTTTCATCCATGTTTCACACTCAAAACACCTCTTAAATAACAATTCCTCAATTTATAAAACATATCACATGAAAAAGAAACCATTAAAAAATCAATTTCACAAACTGACAATTCTAAAACCTCATTGAAACTCTATAAACAATTATTAAAAACTTCTAAAATTTACCACAATAGGATCGAAATGAAAAAGAAAATAACCATTTATAAAGAGTGTGCAATTTTCATCATGCACACATGTCAAAAAAATTTTTAAAAATTCCTTTCGCACAACTTACTAAAAATAACCAATCATTTATACAACAACACGCATATAAACAACAAAAGCATACTATTTCGGAAACCAACTTTTCATCAAAAGAACATGCCAAAACATTATGAACATAGATCGAACCATGAAACTAAATCATATAACATAATAAATTAAACTAAACAAAAAATTAAATTATCTAAACGATTTAAAGGCATGGAACCACCTACCTTGTCATAGCAGACTTCAAAAACATGGTGCCCAACAACTGTCACACATCAGTCGAAACTCAAAAAAAATCCAAATTGGGCCTAAATCAAACAATTAAACCAAAACATCAAGAACTGAACCAATAATGTGTTGCAAAACCCCCATTTCATGCCAAACACCTTGCAAGAAAACCAAACACAAACCAAAAACTTCAAATTGAAATTCCTAAATCGAATCATATACCTTCTAAAAAATAGCAAGGAGGCTTAACTGATGGGGGGGGGTGTTCGTTGGACAATGCAGGGGAGAGGTAAACCACTGGGAAGGGAGGCTGCTGCAATGGGGATGGCCGGGACAGAGTGAGGCAGCGGTGCAAGCGGCTGGAGGTAGGGCTTTGGCTGGGATGAATGGAAGGAGGCGGTGGGTCTAGTGAGCAGAAAGGGGGTGCGGGGCGGCTGGTGCGGGGCTGGCCGGTTTGTGGGGTCAACAGAAAAAAAAGGGAGGTAGCCCGGCAGAGGTCGGGAGACGTAGCGGAGTGTGGGAGGCCGACAAGGGAGAGTGGTCCGACCAAAGCATGAGAAGCGCGTGGAGGCCGGTGCGGATGAGCGAGCCGACTGGCCGGGGGGTCGGGGCGACGACGCGAGCAGCTATAAGGGAGATGGGCGTGACAGGGGTGTCCAAGGGAGAGGCCGGAGTGGTAAGAGTGAGGGCGGAGGGTCTCTAGAGGGTGAGGGCGAGGGCGAGGGGTGCACCGGGTGGGAGGCTTCTTGAAGAGGTAGGGTTCAGGGGGTTGGGGTGCAACGGGACAAGGCGGAGGGAGAGGTATCGAAAAATAAGAATACGCTAACCCAAAAAAAAAGAAGGAAAAAGAAAATTATAAATTATAAAAAAAAGTTGAAATAAAAGAAAAACCAAATCTAAAAACCAAAAATAATAATAATATTATTATTATTGTTAATATTGTCAAACTAAAACCATGAGAATAATAATATTATTAACATTAAAACATAATTTATTAAATTAGTGCATTACCCTCATTCCTTTCCACAGATTAATTATATTTCATTATTATTATTAATTCATTTATCTAATTAGTTGACCATCAAACAGAGTCATACGACGGACTTGGAGAAGCCGCACGGCTTTGCAATCGTTCTTCGCTCGTGCGTCGCATGATGAAAAGCCATGAAAAACTCATTTAATTTTATTTATTTATTATGAATTCCTTTTATTTATTTCGATGCAAAAAGGGAAGGCGAGTTGGGAACCGAGCGAGTCTGCACGGTGACCCTAACAAGGTCGCGTGGCTTTGACAGTGGCGCGCTAAACGCCGAAAAGGCCCAAGTGTGCATTTGAAAATAAAACTCAGAAATCTTAAGTTCGTCCTTGACCTGAATTATCTGATGCCCAACAGAAATAATAATAAGAATGATGGGTGTGACAATTCTCCCCACCATAAAGCTTTCCGTCCCCGGAAAGCCACAACCAGAACCAAACCCCAAAGCAGAAAACCACACTCAATTAAGGTTCAAAGGGGATCCCCTAAAACACTAAGCAAAGAGAGGAAAATGCATCATGCTCAGAGAAAGTGACTCAAATGACCACCTTAAGAAACGCGTAAAAGAGTTTCTGATATGGGTCGCCCGCCCCAAAGAGCTAGAACATCTCCACTTGACTGATCAAGGAAAACGACTCTCGCAACCGTGAAATCCAACTTGAAAAGCTGAAACATCTCAAGCACTATTAAATGAAAATCACACCAATTGGATAGAATGAACAAACAAGATCAAACCATGTCCAAGGAACACTCTTATCACTTATCACCAAGACAAATAAAAAAGTCGGAAGAAAAATATCAACATGGGGAGGCCCGAGGGGATCCTCGCCATTAGGAACTCACTGAAGCTCGAGACGAGACTGGAAAACAGACATGGGGAGGTTCGAGCGGACTCCCCGCCGTTAAGGAAAGGTCCACCACCAATTAATTCCAGAGACCGTTGTGCGAGATCCAATGTGGGTCTCCCCACAATTGGAACTAATAACAGATAAAAAACTTTAGAATCTTTATGACGGTGACCAAGCACCCCACCAAAAGGGGCAGGGAGGGTCGGGCCCAACTACTGGGTGTCAAACCCACAACCCAAGACAAAACAACATCTTCACGTCCCTGGACGAGCACCATCCCAACTTGAGGAAAACTTACCCATCATTTCCCATAAGGACCACTAATGACTATTACCTTTCGTGGGACAAAACCCTCGAGAATTTAAGTTAATTAGACGACCACGCCTCCTTATGGCCACATGAAGCCTCACGCACCCAAATGGGTTGTTCGGAATGGAACAACCACAGAAAACAATTTAAATTTCCTTCACCTTCATTACTGATGATAGAGATAACACTGGTGTGTCATACAATCCTGGGGTTCCTGACCACGCACCAGCTTCACTCCGAGGCCTATGGCTGGAGCCCTGATGTTTGAAGCATCTCCTACCTCGCAGTTAGGTATTGAAGACTGTTGAATGGAGCTTCTCCTTTTGGTGTCACACGCAATCATACTGCACCCGAGGAAACACCATCAGACACAACACACCATGACATCTAATAAATCTCACACTGAACATTCACTAGAATGAGAGCTTAGATGGTACACGTGAATCACCCCTTCTTACACTGAATGGGAACATGACACCACAAATCATCACCGAGAACAATCATTGTTTTCGAGAGAAACATTGCGTTGATAAAGACTTTAAACCGCGACTTGAACAACACGTGATTCCTGCAAATGACCATAGCAGCCTCATACGACTGGGTCTACCAAACTAGCAGCCTAACACGACCCTTTTCTTAAACGAAACCGTCGAAGGACCAAAGGTCATTTAAAATAACAGCCCGCACTGACAACCCCAGGTTTCTCCCACCTTTGCACTTCAAAAAGAACTCACACTGCAAGTGGTCACCAAACATGACTCTTATAGTCGATGAAAACACTACAACCCATTCAAGACATCGGTAAGCACTGATAACTCTGAATCTCCTTCACCATTCCCCACTAGAATTTCTTTCAGCACTTCCAGGGGGAATTTAGACGCAATGATGTCAAGCATCATACCCGACGACTCAGACAACCAAAAGAGACTGAAACTCCCTTCAACTCCCATCGGATCTATCATCCCGCTGCGAGAGGATCCGATTAGTTGTAAAAAAATAGAGGTGGGTTCAATTCAAGAATCCATGAATAGATTCCTCTAATCAAATGGAGGGCCATCCAACGGTGAATTGCATGTGGCCACACTTCAATCACATGTCAACGCTTTATGGGGGGCATACCCTAGTCAAGAATTAAAACCATGGACCCAACCAAACTGGTCCAACAGTCAAGACATACTACAGGCGAACACCAAACGCGCAGGGGGAACAACTGCAAGGGCTTCCCGAAGTACTTTTCAAAAGAGAACATTAACCAAACACATTCACACCAACTGACCAAAAAGAATTCAAACTCAAGACACAAATCAGTAAAAAAGGATTCTCGGATCGAAACGCCTCACATACAACCTTTTGAAAATACAAGGACACACCACACAATTACCAGTTATTCAAAAACACCAAATTTTCCTTTAACAAAACATTTTGAAAATAAGCAAAGCCAGTGGGTTGCACAAACATTAATGGTGTCCCATGGGCCTCGCACATGCATTTTCTCATGCCGCACTAAAACCCACCTCATATCCATCCAGGCACTCACCCGCTCGTGCCATTAACTATTTCCCTTTCCATATATGCTAATGCATGTGTTTGCCCATGAGAACACCAAGGATCAAAACCAAACCTTTCCATTTTTCAATACCAAAACATCTAACCCACAATTTTCAAACCTCAAACCTCATTTTCTTTTTCTTTTTTTTCTTTTTTTTAAGCGCTTCATTTTAAAACATTTTCTAAGAACAAAACATTTTTACTTAAAATCCAAATGTACACAATTCCAAAACAATGAAATGAGGAATGGTGCAAGAGAAACATGTGTCAGTGGGTGACTGGAACATATGGGTGGCGACCATACGCTAATCACGCCACTACCACAGAGGGTATTATAGGGCAGCGTCCCTGGCTCTGCATGGCTTGCCAGACCCTGCGAGTTCACTGGGACCACTGACCCTACTCCTTTTTCATTTCCCTTAAACTAAATTAACCACACCGACCAAAGGTCTAGGCAAACCTCAACTTGCATTGGTAACTTGAGCCCCGCCACGAGGTGTGATGTCCAGGAACCTTACTCATAGCTAGGATGTCGAGTCCCGAATACCTTAACTCAAGTCTACTGTGACTCTTTCTCAAAAGAAAACGACCCAAAAGAGCAAACCTTGCCCTCTGATACCATTTTTCAAGAACTAGGCTGGGTTACCATCTGACCCGGCGCCCGAACCGGTCCGCGACATGGCCCGAAGGGCGTTTCCGATCCCCACGGGCTGGCACAGGTGCCCAGGTATCTAGAGTAACCTGTGGGAACGGTTTACCTGAAATAGAATACACAAACACTAAAAAGATAATAAAATGAAACTAGGACATTGAAAACCAACCAGACCAATGAACTAAAAACAAATTTAAGGGTTTACAACTAGAACCAACGTCCAAAAATAACGACAAAAAAAGAGACTAAAACTCTAACTCAAACCTCCAAGCGACAAGAGTGGTGTAGCATCTGCACGCCACAACACCAACCTGCATGAGAAGACAATAAATGACCAAAACAACCATCGATGAGCATGACACACAACCTGGAATAAACAAGAAACAAGGTCTACATACACCCGAAGGTGTATGGAGGGTGTCAGCAAAAGGCCCAGTAGGACGTCACCCAATAAAAACGTTTCATGCCACAACATCAAAAAGATTATTTAATGTTCTTATTAAAATTACAATTCTAAAATGTTTTTAAAGAAAACATTTGCATGCTAAAAACTAAAAGAAAACTCTAATAGAACTCATTTCACAAACCCGATTTGAAAGTGGAAAAGATAAATTCATTTAAGAGCATACTTACACATACTCACACACACACACACACACATACTCACACACACACACACACACATACTCACACACACACACACACACATGTGGTCCTCCATATGCCAATAGAAGGCACCACGACATTGATGGTAGATCACTATGGGTAAATCCCATAAGGTTCAACTAGTTCAAGAGGGACCCTAGAACCTCGTGTCTCGGTGAAACGTGGCCTAGAAACCACGACCCTCAGAAACGTGGCTTAGAAGACCATGACCCTCAGAAAACATGTCTTAGAAGGCCACAAACCTCAGTCATCATATGTTTAGTTACTGTTGCAATCTTTAGTCCAGCTAAGTGAAACAGGGACGATACCCATCCGTCTCACAAGCGCACTAGTTCTTGTCCTCCCACCTAGATACCGAGAGTTTTCCATTGTGTTCAAACATATTCCACATTCACATAACACATCACTTTCACATTTCACAAACCAAACATGACATTACACAAAAAAGTCACCACCTTCATACCAAAGCACTATTTTAAAGACACACGCACACCAAGAACATGTCTCGTTTTATAAAAATACACCACATTTAAAAAAGCATAATCATGCCCTTAAAAATACCATTTTTGCGTTATATAAATATAGAAAAGAATAATTTGAGATATTAGTGAAATTTTTTCAAGAAAAACCCAGAATAATTTACACCAAAATCCACTTGATTCTATATAGAGGTGTCACTTAAAAACATGATACACGAGGTAACCATATTAAAACTTGTTTACCATTTTTCAAAAAAAAATTCATTTCAATTTCAAAAGTACAGAACAAGGAAAACACACCAAAAAAGATTAATTTTACTTTGAAAATGTCTATATAAATACACAACACCTAAAATGACCTGAAAACACCTTTCGAACCTACCAAAAAACCTTTCAACCATTTTTCTCACTCAAAACACCTCTTAAATAACAATTCCTCAATTTATATAACATATCGCATGAAAAAGAAACCATTAAAAAATAAATTTCACAAATTGACCCTTCTAAAACCTCATTGGAACCCTATAAACAATTATTAAACACTTTTAAAATTTACCACAATAGGATCGAAATGAAAATGAACATAACCCTTTCTAAAGAGTGTTCAATTTTCATCACGCACGCATGTTAAATAATTTTATTAAA
The DNA here is from genome assembly GCA_963277665.1 of Viscum album. NCBI lineage: Eukaryota > Viridiplantae > Streptophyta > Magnoliopsida > Santalales > Viscaceae > Viscum > Viscum album. The sequence continues at coordinate 2,101,477,397 of OY728120.1, forward strand.
ACGCCTTTCGCACAACTTATTAAACACAACAAAGCATTTATACAACAACACGCAAATAAAAAACAAAATCATACTATTTCGGAAACCCAATTTTCATCAAGTGAACATGACAAAACATTATGAACATAGATCACACCATGAAAATAAATCATAGAACATAATAAATTATACTAAAAAACAAATTAAATTATCTAAATGATGCGAAGGCATGGAACCACCTACCTTGTCATAGCAGAATTCACAACCATGGTGCGCAACAACTGTCACACATTAGTCACAACTCAAACAAATCAAAATTGGCCCTAAATCAAACAATTGAACCAAAAAATCAAAAATTAACCCAAAAATTTGATGCAAAACCCCCATTGCATTCCAAACACACTGCAAGAAAACCAATCACAAACCAAAAACATCAAATTAAAAATCCTAAATCGAATCATATACCTGCTGAAAAAAAACATCAAGGAGGATTAACCGAGGGGGGGGGGTGTTCGCCGAATGAAGCAGGGGAGAGGTCAACCACTGGGAAGGGAGTCCGCTGCAATGGGGATGGCCGGGAGAGAGTGAGGCAGCGGTCCAAGTGGCTGGAGGTAGGGCTTCGGCTGGGAGGAATAGAAAGAGGCGGCTAGTCCGGTGAGCAGAAAGGGGGTGCGGGGTGGCCGGTGCGGGGCTGGCCGGTTGGTGGGGTCACCGGAAAAAAGGGAGGTGGCCCGGCAGAGGTCTGGAGACGTAGCAGAGTGCGGGAGGCCGGTGAGGGAGAGTGGTCTGGCCAACGCAGGAGAAGCGCGTGGAGGCCGGTGCGGATGAGCGATCCGACTGGCCGGGGGGTCGGGGCGACGACTGAAGCAGCTATGAGGGAGCTGGGCATGACAGGGGTGTCCAAGGGAGAGGCCGCAGTGGTGAGTGTGAGGGAAGAGGGTCGCCGGAGGGTGAGGGTGAGGGCGAGGGGCACACTGGGTGGGCGGTTGCGTGAAGAGGTAGGGTTTAGGGGGTTGGGGTGCGAAGGGCCAAGGGGGAGGGAGAGGTAAGGAAAAATAAAAACCTGATAACCCAAAAAAAAGGAGGAAAAAGAAAATTATAAATAATAAAAAAATAAAAAAATAAAGATGGAATAAAAGAAAAAACAGAACTAAAAACCAAAAATAATAATAATATTATTATTATTATTAATATTATCAAACTAAAATCATGAGAATAATAATATTATTAACATTAAAACATAATTGATTAAATTAATTCATTACCCTCATTCCTTTCCACACATTAATTTTATTTCATTATTATTATTAATTTATTTATCTAATTAGTTGACCATCGAGCAGGGTCATACGACGGACTTGGTGAAGCCGCACGGCTTCGCAATCGTGCTTCGCTCGTGCGTCGCATGATGACAAGCCCTGAAAAACTCATTTTATTTTATTTATTTATTATTAATTCCTTTTATTTAATTACATGCACAAAAAGAAGGCGAGTGGGGAACCGAGCGAGGCCACACGGTGACCCCAGCAAGGTCGCATGGCTTTGATAGTGGCACATTGAACGCCAAAAAGGCCAATGAGTGCGTTTCAAAATAAAACTCAGAAATTTTAAGTTAGGCCTTGAACTGAATTATCTGATGCCCAACAGAAATAATAAAAAAAATAAAAAAAAGATGGGTGTGACAATTCTCCCCACCATAATGCTTTCTGTCCCCGGATAGCCACAACCAGAACCAAACCCCAATGAAGAATACCACACTCCCTTAAGGTTCAGTGGGGATCCCCAAAAACACCAATCAATGATAAGAAAAGGCATCGTGTGCAGAGAAAGTGACTCAAATGACCACCTTACGAAACGCATAAAAGACTTTCTGATATGGGTTGCCCACCCCAAAGAGCTAGAACGCCTCCAGTTGACTGATCAAGGATAATGACTCTCACACCCGTGAAATCAAACTTGACAAGATGAAACATCTTAAGAACTATTAAATGAAAGTCACACCAATTGGCTAGAAAGAACAAACAAGATCAAACAACATCTAAGGAACACTCTTATCACTTATCACCAAGCCAAATAAAAAAGACGGATGCAAAAGATCAACATGTGGAGGCACGAGGGTCTCCCCACCATGAAGAACTCACTGAAGCTCGAGACAAGACTGGAAAATCGACACGGGTAGGTTCGAGTGGACTCCCTTCCATTAAAGAAAGGTTCATCACCGGTTCATTCTAGAGACCTTTGTGCGAGATCCAATGTGGGTCTCCCCACCATTGGAAATAATAACAGATACAAAACTATAGAAACTTTCTGATGGGGACCAAGAACCCCACCACAAGGGGCGAGGAGGGTCGGTCCCAACTACCGGGTGTCAAACCCACAACCCAAGAGAAACCGACATCTTCACGTACCTGGACGAGCACCATCCCAACTTGAGGAAAACTTACCCAACATGTCCCATAAGGACCACTAAAGACTATTTCCTTTGGTGGGACAAAACCCTCGAGACATTAAGATAATGAGACGACCACACCTCCTTATGGACACATGAAGCCTCACGCACCCAAATGGGTCGTTCGGAATGGAACAACCACAGAAAACAATTTAAATTTCCTTCACCTTCATTACCGACGATAGAGATAACACTGGTGTGTCATACAATCCCGGGGTTCTTGACCATGCGCCAGCTTCACTCTGAGGCCTATGGCTGGAGGCTTGATGTTTGAAGCATCTCCTGCCTCACTGTCAGGTATTGAAGACTCTTGAATGGAGCTTCTCTTTTTGGTGTCACACGCAAACACACTGCACCCGAGGCAACACCATCAGACACAACACACCATGACATCTAATTACTCCCACACTGAACATTAACCAGAACGAGATCTTATATGGTACACTTGCATCACCCCTTGTTACACTGAATGATAACATGACACCACAAATCATCACCGAGCACAATCATTGTTGTCGAGAGAAACATTGTGTTGAGAAAGACTTTAAATCGTGTCTTGAAGAACATTTGATTCCTACAAATGACCATAGCAGCCTCATACGACTGGGTCTTCCAAACTAGTAGCCTAACATGACCCTTTTCATAAACGAAACCATCGAAGGACCAAAGGTCATTTAAAACATTAGCCCACACTAACAACCCCAGGTTTCTCCCACCTTTGCACTTCGAAATGAACTCACACTGCAAGTGGTCACCAAACATGACCCTTGCAGCCGATGAAAACACTACAACCCATTTAAGTCATCGGTAAACACTGATAACTTTGAATCACCTTCACCATTCCCCGCTAGAATTTCTTTCACCACTTACAGGGCGGCCTTTAGACGAAACAATGTTAAACTTCATACCCGACAACTCAGACAACCCAAAGAGACCGAAACTCCCGTCAACTCCCCTCGCATATGTCATCCCCCTGCGAGAGGATCCCCTTAGTTGTAAAAAGAAGGGAGTTGGGTTCAATTCTAGAATCCAAGAATAGATTCCTCTAATCAACTGGAGGGCCGGCCAATGGCGAATTGCAAGTGGCCACACTTCAATCACATGTCAACGCTTTATGGGGAGGCATACCCTAGTCAAGAAAGAAAACCATAGACCCAACAAAACTGGTCCAACGGTCAAGAAATACTGCAGGAAAACACCAAACGTGTAGGGGGAACCACTACAAGGGCTTCCCGTATAAATTTTCATAAGAGACCATTAACCACACGCTTTCACACCAACTGACCATCAAGATTTCAAACTAAAGACACAAATCAGTCAAAAAGGATTCTCGGCTCGAAACGCCTCACATCCAACCTTTAAAAAATACAAGGACACACCACATAATTACCAGTTATTCAAAAACACCAAATTTTACTTTAACAAAACATTTTGAAAATAAGCAATGCCAGTGGGTTGCACAAACATCAATAGTGTCCCATGGGCCTCGCACATGCATGTTCTCGTGCCGCACTGGAACCCACCTAATATCCATCCAGTCACTCACCCGCTCATGCCATTAACTCTTTCCCTTTCCATATATTCTAATGCATGTGTTTTCCTATGAGAAAACCAAGGATCAAAACCAAAAATTTTCTTTTTTCAAAACCAAAACATCCAACCCACACTTTTCAAACCTCATACCTCATTTTCTTTTTTTCTTTTTTTTCTTTTTTTTAAGCGCTTCATTTGAAAACATTTTCTAAGACCAAAAAATTTTTACTTAAAAACCAAATGTAAACAATTACAAAACAAAGAAATGAGGAATGTTGCAAGAGAATGGTTGGAGGCCATACGCCAATCATGCCACTACCACAGAGAGTATTATAGGGCAGCGTCCCCGGCTCCGTATGGCTTGCCAGACCCTGTGAGTTCACTGGGACCAATGACCCTACTCCTTTTTTATTTTCCCTAAACGAAATTAACCACACCGACCAAAGGTCTAGTCAATCCTCAACTTGATTTGGTAACGTGAGTCCCGCCACGAGGTGTGCTGGCCAGGAACTTTACTCGTAGCCAGGACGTCGAGTCCCGACAACCATAACTCAAGTATACCGCGACTCTATCCCAAAATAAAACGAACCAAGAGAGAAAAATATTCCCTCTGATACCATTTTGTCATGAACCGGGCGGGGTAACCATATGATCTGGCACCCGACCCAGTCTGCGACATGGACCGAAGGGCGTTCCCGATCACCACGGGCTGGCACAAGTTCTCGGGTATCAAGAGTAACCTGTGGGAATGGTTTACCCGAAATAGTATACACAAACACTAAAAAGATAATAAAATGAAACAAGGAAATTTACAACCAACCAGACCATTGAACTGAAAACAAATTTAAAGGTTTACAACTAGAACCAACGTCAAAATATAATGGCAACAAAATAGACTAAAACTCTAACTCAAACCTCCAAGCGACAAGATTAGTGTAGCATCCGCACACCACAAAACCAACCTGCATGAGAAGATCATCAATGACCAATACCACCATCGCTGAAAACGACACACAAACAAGAAGACACAAGAAACAAGGTCTACATACACCCAAAGGTGTATGCAGGGTGTGAGAAAATGGCCCAGTAGGATGTCACCCAATAAAAAGGTTTCATGCCACAACATTAAAAAGATATTTTAATGTGCTTATTAAAATTATACATCTAAAATGTTTTTAAATAAAACATTTAAAGCTAAAAACTAAAATAAAACACTAATAGAACTCATTTCACAAACCCGAATTGAAAGAGGAAAAGAGAAATTCATTTATGTGCATACATACACATACTCACACACACACACACATACTCACACACACACACACAAGTGGTCCTCCATATGCCGACGGAAGCCACAATGACATTGGTGGTAGAGCACTATGGGTAAATCCCCTAAGGTTCATCTAGTTCGAGTGGGACCCTAGAACCTTGTGTCTCGGTGAAATGTGTCTTATAAATCACGACCCTCAAAAAGGTGGAATAGAAGACCACGACCCTCAGAAAACGTGGCTTAGAAGGACACGAACCTCAGTCATCATTTGTTTAGTTAGTGTTGCAATCGTCAATCTAGCTATGTTAAATAGGGACGATACCCATCCGGCTCACTAGCGCACATGTTTTAGTCCGCCCACCTAGATACCCAAGGTTTTCCCTTGGGCTCAAAAATGTTCCACATTCACATAACACATCACTTTCACATGTCAAAAACCAAACATGACATTACACAAAAAAGTCGCCACTTGCATACCAAAGAACTATTTTAAAGACACATGCACACCAAGAACATGTCTCGGTTTATAAAAATACACCACATTAAAAAAGAACGCGTAATCAAGTCCTTCAAAATACCATTTTTTCATTATATAAATGTAGCAAAGAATCATTTGAGTTATTAGTGAAATTGTTTCAAGAAAAACCAAGAAGACTTTACACCAAAACCAACTTGATTATATATAGAGGCGTCACTTAAAAACATGATACACGAGGTAACCATATTAAAATTTGTTTTCCATTGTTCAAACAATTTTTTATTTCAATTTCAAATGTACAAAACAAGGAAAACACAACAAAAGTGATTCATTTTACTTTGAAATGTCTATTTAAATACACAACACCTAAAGAGACCTGAAAAAACCTTTTTCACCTACCAAACAACCCTCAAAAACCTTTCAACCATGTTTCTCACTCAAAAAATCTCTTAAATAAAAATTCCTCAATTTATAAGACATATCTCATTCAAAAGAAACCATTAGAAAATCAATTTCACAAATTGACCCTTCTAAAACCTCATTGGAACTCTATAAAAAATTATTAAACACTTCTAAAATTTACCACAATAGGATCGTAATGAAAAAGAACATAACCATTTCTAAAGAGTGTGCAATTTTCATCACGCGCGCGTGTCAAATAATTTTTTTAAAATGCCTTTTGAACAACTTATTAAACATAACCAATCATTTATACAACAACACGCATATATACAAAAAAAGAATACTATTTCGGAAACCCAATTTGCATAAAATGAAAATTCCAAAACATTATGAACAAAGATCACACCCTGAAACTAAATCATATAACATAATAAATTAAACTAAACAAACAAATAAAATTATCTAAACGATGAAAAGGCATGGAACCACCTACCATGTCATAGTAGACTTCACAACCATGGTGCGCAACAACTGTCACACATCAGTTGCAACTCAAACAAATCCAAATTTTCCCTAAATCAAACAATTGAACCAAAACATCAATAATTAACCCAAAAATTTGACGAAAAAACCCCTTTTCATGCCAAACACACTGCAAGAAAACCAAACACAAACCAAAAACATCAAATTAAAAATCCTAAATCGAATCATATACCTGCTGAAAAAAATAGCACGGAAGCTTAACTGAGGGGGGGGGGTGTTCGCCGGACGAAGCAGGGGAGAGGTAAACCACTGGGAAGGGAGTCCACTGCAATGGGGATGGACAGGAGAGAGTGAGTCAGCGGTGCAAGCGGATGGAGGTAGGGCTTCGGCTGGGAGGAATGGAAGGAGGCGGCTGGTACTGCGAGCGGAAAGGGGGTGCAGGGCGGCCGGTGTGGGGCTGGCAGGTTGGTGGGGTCGCCGAAAAAAAGGGAGGTGGACCGAAAGAGGTCGGGAGACGTAGCGGAGTGCGGGAGACCAGCGAGGGAGAGTGGTCCAGCCACGCAGGAGAAGCGCATGGAGCCCGGTCCGGATGAGCGAGCTGACTGGCCGGGGGGTTGAGGCGACGACGGGAGCTCCTATGTGGGAGCTGGGCGCGACAAGGGTGTCCAAGGGAGAGGTCGGAGTGGTGAGCGTGAGGGCTTAGGGTCGCTGGAGGGTGAGGGCGAGGGCAAGGGGTTAACCTCGTGGGCGGCTGCGCGAAGAGGTAGGGTTCAGGGGGTTGGGGTGAGACGAGCCAAGGGGGAGGGAGAGGTAAGGAAAAATAAAAATCTGCTAACCCAAAAAAAATAAGGAAAAAGAAAATTATAAATAATAAAAAAATAAAAAAATTAAAGATGAAATAAAAGAAAAACCAAAACTAAAAACCAAAAAATAATAATAATAATAATATTATTATTATTCTCAAACTAAAATCATGAGAATAATATTATTATTAACATTATAACATAATTTATTAAATCAATGCATTACCCTCATTCTATTCCACACATTAATTTTATTTCATTATTATTACTAATTCATTTATCTAATTAGTTGACCATCGAGCAGGGTCATACAACGGACTTGGCGAAGCCGCACGGCTTCGCAATCGTGATTCTCTCATGCGTCGCATGATGAGAGGCCCTGAAAAACTCATTTAATTTTATTTATTTATTATTAATTCCTATTATTTAATTAGATGCACAAAGGGTAGGAAAGCGGGGAACCGAGCGAGGCCCCACGGTGACCCAAGAAAGGTCGCGTGGCTTTGACAGCGGCGCGTTGAACGCCGAAAATGCCCAAGAGTGCGTTTCAAAATAAAACTCGGAAATTTTAAGTTCGTCCTTGACCTGAATTATCTGATGCCCAATAGAAATAATAAAAAAAATATAAAAAAAAAGACTGGTGTGACAATTCTACCCACCATAAAGCTTTCCATCCCTGGAAATCCACAACCAGAACCCTTCCCCAAAGCAGGAAACCACACACCCTTAAGGTTCAAATGAGATCCCCACAAACACCAAGAAAAAAGAGGAAAAGGCATCACGATCAGAGAAAGTTACTCAAATTACCACCATAAGAAACGCATGAATGACTTTCCGATATGGGTCGCCTGCCCCAAAGAGTTGGAACGCCTCTACTTGACTGATCAAGGAAAACGACTCTCGCACCCATGAAATCCAACTTGACATGCTGAAACATCTCAAGCAATATTAAATGAAAATCACACCAATTGGATAGAATGAACAAACAAGATCAAACCACATCCAAGGAACACTCTTAACACTTATCACCGAGCCCAAAAAAATACGGAAGCAAATGATCAACACGAGGAGGCCCGAGGGGCTCCCCACCATTAGGAACTCATGGAAGCTCGAGACCAGACTAGAAAACTGACACGGGGAGGTTCGAGTGAAGTCCTTGCCGTTAAAGAAAGGTCCAACACCGGTTCATTCCAGAGACCTTTGTGCGAGATCCAATGTGGGTCTCCCCACCATTGGAACTAATAGCAGATACAAAACTTTAGAAACTTTCTGACGGGGACCAAGCACCCCCCCCCCCCCACAAGGGGCGGGGAGGGTCAGGCCCAACTACCGGGTATCAAACCCACAACCCAAGACAAACCAACATCTTCATGTCCCTAGATGAGCACTATCCCAACTTGAGGAAAACTTACCCAACATGTCCCATAAGGACCACTAAAGACTATAACCTTTTGTGGGACACAACCCTCAAGACTTTATGATAATGAGACGACCATGCCTCCTTATGGCCACATGAAGCCTCATGCATCCAAATGGGTCGTTCGAAATGGATCAACCACAGAAAACAATTTAAATTTCCTTCACCTTCATAACCGACGATAGAGATAACACTAGTGTGTCATACAATCCAGGGGTTCCTGACCACGCGCCAGCATCACTCCGAGGCCTACGGCTGGAGCCCTGATGTTTGAAGCATCTCCTGCCTCGCAGTCAGGTATTGAAGACTCTTGAATGAAGCTTCTCCTTTTGGTGTCACATGCAATCATACTGCACCCTAGGCAACACCATCAGACAAAACACACCAAGACATCTAATTAATCTCACACTGATCATTCACCAGAACGACAGCTTAGATGGTACACATACATCACCCCTTATTACACTGAATGAGAACATGACACCACAAATCGTCACCGAGCACAATCATTGTTGTCGAGAGAAACATTGCATTGAGAAAGACTTTAAACAGTGTCTTGAACAACATGTGATTACTACAAATGACAGTAGAAGCCTCATACGACTGGGTCTTCCAAACTATTATCCTAACATGAACGTTTTCTTAAACGAAGCTGTCGAAGGACCAAAGGTCATTTAAAACAAAAACCCGCACTGAAAACCCCAGGTTGCTCCCACAATTTCACTTTGAAAAGAACTCACACTGCAAGTGGTCACCAAACATGACCCTTGCAGCAGATGAAAACACTACAACCCATTCAAGACATCTGTAAGCACTGATAACTCTGAATCTCCTTCACCATTCCCCGCTAGAATATCTTTCACCACTTCCAGGGGGCCTTTAGACGCAATGATGTCAAACTTCATACCCGAAGACTCAAACAACCCAAAGAGGCTGAACCTCCCTTCAACTCCCCTCAAATCTGTCATCCCGCTACGAGAGGATCCTTTTAGTTGTAAAAAGAGAGGTGGGTTCAATTCTAAAATCCATGAAGAGATTCCTCTAATCAACTGGAGGTCTGGCCAACGGCGAATTTCCTGTGGCCACACTTCAATCACATATCAACGCTTTAGGGGGGGCATACCCTAGTCAAGAGAGAAAACCATGGACCCAACCAAACTGGTCCAATGGTCAAGACATACTGCAGGCGAACACCAAAAGTGCAGGGGGAACCACTGCAAGGGCTTCCCGAAGCACTTTTCAAAATAGACCATTAACCACACGCTTCCACACCAACTGACCAACAAGAATTCATACTCAAGACACAATTTAGTCAAAAAGGATTCTCATCTCGAAATGCCTCACATCCAACCTTTCAAAAATACAAGGACACGCCACACAATTACAAGTTATTCAAAAACATCAAATTTTCCTTTAACAAAACATTTTGAAAATAAGAAAATCCAGTGGGTTGCACAAACATCAATGGTGTCCCATGGGCCTCGCACATGCATGTTCTCGTGCCGCACTGGAACCCACCTCATATCCATCCAGGCACGCACCCGCTCATGCCATTAACTCTTTGCCTTTCCATATACGCTAATGCATGTGGTTTCCCTTGAGAACACCAAGGATCAATGCCAAACCGTTCCATTTTTCAAAACCAAAACATCCAACCCACACTTTTCAAACCTCATACCTAATTTTCTTTTTTTATTCTTTTTTCTTTCTTTCAGTGCTTCATTTGAAAACATTTTCTAAGACCACAAAATTTTTACATAAAAACGAAATGTACACAATTCCAAAACAAAGAAATGAGGAATGGTGCAAGAGAAACTAGTGTTAGTGGGTGACCAGAACATATGGTTGGCGGCCATACGCCAATCACGCCACTGCCATGGAGGGTATTATAAGGCAGCATCCCCGGCTCCGCATTGCTTTCCAGACCCTGCGAGTTCACTGGGACCACTGAACCTACTCCTTTTTCATTTCTCCTAAACAAAATTAACCACACTGACCAACGTTCTAGACAAACATCAACTTGCTTTGGTAACTTGAGTCCCGCCATGAGGTGTGATGGCTAGGCACCTTACTCATAGCCAGGACGTCGAGTCCCGACAACCTTAACTCAAGTCTACCGTGACTCTATCCCAAATGAAAACGACCCGAGAGAGGAAACATTGCCCTCTGATACCATATTGTCACGAACCAGGCCGGTTCACCATCTGACCCGGCGCCCGACCCGGTCCGCGACATGGGCTGAAGGGTGTTCCCGATCCCCACGGGCTGGCACAAGTGCTCGGGTATCAAGAGTAACCTGTGGGAACGGTTTGCCCGAAATAGTATACACAAACACTAACAAGATAATAAAACGAAACTAGGAAATTTACAACCAACCAGACCATTGAATTATAAACAAATTTATAGGTTTACAATTAGAACCAATGTCCAAAAATAGAAACAAAAAAAGAGACTAAAACTCTAACTCAAACCTCCAAGCCACAAGAGTGGTGTAGCATCTGCACGCCACAACACCAACCTGCACGAGAAGACCATCAATGACCACAACCACCATCGTTGAGCACGACGCACAACCTGGAATACACAAGAAACAAGGTCTACATACACCCGAAGGTGTATGCATGGTGTGAGCGAAAGGCCCAGTAGGATGTCACCCAATAAAAAGGTTATATGCCACAACATCAAAAAGATAATTTAATGTGCTTATTAAAATTATACATCTAATTTTTTTTAAATAAAACATTTACAAGCTTAAAACTAAAAGAGAAAACTAATAGAACTCATTTCACAAACCCGAATTGAAAGAGGAAAAGAGAAATTCTTTTAAGAGCATACTTACACATACTCACACACACACACACACACAAGTGGTCCTCCATATACCAACGGATGGCACCACGACATTTATGGTAGAGAACTATGGGTAAATCCCCTAAGGGTCATCTATTTCGAGTGGGACCCTAGAACCTCGTGTCTCGGTGAAACATGGAATAGAAACCACGACCCTCAGAAACGTGGCTTAGAAGACCAAGACCCTCAGAAAACATGGCTTAGAAGGACATTACCATCAGTCATCATATGTTTAGTTAGTGTTGCAATCGTCAATCTAGATATGTGAAATAGGGAGGATACCCATCCGGCTCACTTGTGCACTAGATCTAGTCCACCCACCTAGATACCCAGGGTTTTCCCATGTGCTCAAATATGTTCCACATTCACATAACCCATCACTTTCACATTTCACAAACCAAACATGACATTACACAAAAAAGTCACCACTTTCATACCAAAGAACTATTTTAAAGACACACGCACACCAAGAACATGTATCATTTTATAAAAATACACCACATTAAAAAGGAACGCGTAATCAAGTACTTCAAAATTCCATTTTTGAATTATATAAATGCACAAAAGAATAATTTGAGCTATTAGTGAAATTGTTTCAAGAAAAACCAAGAAGACTTTACACCAAAACCCACTTGATTCTATATAGAGGCGTCACTTAAAAACTTGATACACAAGGTAACTATATTAAAACTTGTTTTCCATTGTTCAAACAGTTTTTTATTTCAATTTCAAAAGTACACAACAAGGAAAACACACCAAAAGTGATTCATTTTACTTTGAAAATTTCTATTTAAATACACAACACATAAAGTGACCTGAAAACACCTTTCACACCTACCAAACAACCCTCAAAAACCTTTCGACCATGTTTCTCACTCAAAAAACCTCTTAAATAAAAATTCATCAATTTATAAAACATATCTCATGCAAAAGAAACCATTAAAAATCAATTTCACAAATTGACCCTTCTAAAACCTCATTGGAACTCTATAAAAATTTATTAAAAACTTCTAAAATTTACCACAATAGGAACGAAATGTAAAATAAAATAACCATTTCTAAAGAGTGTGCAATATTCATCACGCATTCATGTCAAATAATTTTTTTAAAACGCATTTCGAACAAATTTTTAAACACAACCAATCATTTATTCAACAAAACGCATATAAACAACAAAATCATACTAATTTGGAAACCCAATTTTCATCAAACGAACATGCCAAAACATTATGAACATAGATCACACCATGAAACTAAATCATACAACATAATAAATTAAACTAACAAAAACAAATAAAATTATCTAAACGATGAAAAGGCATGGAACCACCTACCTTGTCATAGCAGACTTCACAACCATGGTGCACAACAACTGTCACACATCAGTCGCAACTCAAACAAATCCAAATTGTCCCTAAGTCAAACAGTTGAACCAAAACATCAAGAATTAACCCAAAAATTTGTTGCAAAACCCCCATTGCATGCCAAACACACTACATCAAAACTAAACACAAACCAAAAACTTCAAATTAAAAATCCTAAATTGAATCATATACCAGCTGAAAAAAAACTTCAAGGAGGCTTAACCGAGGGGGGGTGTTCGCCGGACGAAGTAGCGGAGAGGTCAACCAATGGGATGGGAGGCCACTGAAATGGGGATGGCCCGGAGAGAGTGAGGCAGTGGTGCAATTGGCTGGAGGTAGGGCTTTGGCTGGGAGGAATGGAAGGATTCGGTTGGTCCGGTGAGCGGAAAGGGGGTGGGGGTGGCTGGTGAGGGCCTGGCCGTTTGGTGGGGTCGCCGGAAAAGAAGGGAGGTGGCCCAGCAGAGGTCAGGAGACCTAGCGGAGTGCGGGAGCCCGTCGAGGGAGAGAGGTCCGGCCAACGTAGAGAAGCGCGTGGAGGCCGGTGAGGATGAGCGAGCCGACTGGTCGGGGGGTCGGGGCGACGGCACGAGCAGCTATGAGGGAGCTGGGCGTGACATGGGTGTCCAAGGGAGAGGCCGGAGTGGTGAGCGTGAGGGCAGAGGGTCGCCGGAGGGTGAGGGTGAGGGCGAGGGGCGCACCTGGTGGGCGGCTGCGCAGAGAGGTAGGGTTCAGGGGGTTGGGGTGCGACGGGCCAAGGGGGAGGGAGAGGTAAGGAAAATAAAAATCTTCTAACCCAAAAAATGAGGAAAAATAAAATTATAAATAATAAAATAATAAAAAAAATAAAGATGAAATAAAAGAAAAACAAAAAATAAAAACAAAAAAAATAATAATAATATTATTATTATTAATATTCTAAAACTAAAATCATGAGAATAATAATATTATTAACATTAAAACATAATTTCTTAAATAAATGCATTACCCTCATTCCTTTCCACACATTAATTTTATTTCATTATTATTATTAATTCATTTATCTAATTAGTTGACCATCGAGCAGGGTCATACGACGGACATGGCGAAGCCGCACGGCATCGCAATCATGCTTCGCTCGTGCGTCGCATGATGACAAGCGCTGGAAAACTCATTTAATTTTATTTAATTATTATTAATTCCTTTTATTTAATTAGATGCACAAAGGGCAGGAGAGCGGGGAACCGAGCGAGGCTGCACGGTGACCCAAGCAAGGTCGCGTGGCTTTGACAGCGGCGTGCTGAACGCCGAAAAGGCCAAAGAATGCGTTTCAAAATAAAACTCAGAAATTTTACGTTCATCCTTGACCTGAATTATCTAATGCCCAAAAAAAATAATAAAAATATATATATAAAAAAGACGGGTGTGACATGAATGATGTGATTTCACTGTTCATTAACATTTTAAATTTTTTTAGATGTGATTGGAATATATATCCACTGTTACCTGCCTATATCCACCAACAATTATATCTTTAATGTACACTAATATCATGAACGCTTCTTTCTAAGAATTGTTCACATTGGGTTGTGATCCACTATCCCTATTATGTATACATTCATTATAGATATGAAACCCATCAATTGTACCATTCATATTGTGCCTCATTCAATTAAAAGAGATCGTTCTATAGATTCTTTAACTTCATATAATCATGGACTTGATGAAAAACCACTAGTTGTACAATACATTACTTTATGACCTCAATGGATGTGTATTTTCCGCCTATTTTAGATCATTTAACATTTTTGGTACGTCTAGTATCATTATCAAAGATTTGGTGATATGTTTTCATTTATTAATGAACTTTTCATTTGATATGCCTAATCATTTCACAATCCACTATACAATAACAATAAATGAAAATAACAATGTATCATTCTCCATGAATTATACCAAAATTTGTTAGGCCACATATGTATGTGGATGTGATCCAGAATATTTGATTCCCTTTTCTTTTTAGGATGCTATGATCTATTGACCAACACTCCTCATATGTAGAAATCCCACTTAGTTTCCTATTAATTTTTTATATTGGGGATATCCATGAATATATTTATCATAAATATATCTTCATTTCCTATTGATTAATAATACCAAAATAATTGTGCCACATGTCATTTTTTCATCATTAGTTAGAAAATATTATCTCTTCTATCAATATGGTACAAGTTTACATCTATTATGAAACATTTTATAATATTATTAAATATCATTACAATTATAGTCCATCCATTTTGATTGAACGTCACTGTATGTCATATGACACAGTTCAAACTCACACAAAGGATATATTAAGAAAAACCATCCATATAATGAAATTTAGTTTTCATTAACTATTCATTAGCTATCTTAGTACATATACAGAAATTTATATTAAATGATCCATCATTACCAAACATTACCATTTCATCATCCCTTTTCATATCATTTGTTAAAAATTATTCATTTCCTATCTTGTGGTAAGAGCACAAATTATCAAGAATCCACGATCTATTTTTATTTGATGTTTTTAGAGATACATCTTCATATTTGGATTTTTCATTTTTCATCGTTTACTTACATGAAATATTAGATTGAGTAGAGGGTATGGATGAACTTTTATATCTCTTGTCCTTAGACATGAGTTTTTCATATTCATACTATACTTCCAAAAAATAAAACATATTAAAACTAGAAACACCATCTGGAAGGAGAATATTAACCTATATTGTAGTTTTGTATGAATTTATCTTAGCATTACTCTACAAGAAATAGAAAACATTATGAACCATTTAAGAACAATGATAATACAATCCATAGAAATTATTCCATTTATAATAAGTACTATATGAAATCATTCCCCATTTTTTAATTTCAACATCTTCCACAATCAAATGGATCCTTGTAATTTTGTATTATTACATGGATTGAACCATATATCCACAGAATTGAAATTTAATAAGTGGATATGTTGTCTCATTTATATTCCTCCTCTTGTCTAATTTTTATGGAAAATAGTACAGATGCCTATCATTTCTAGAGGCTCGAGAATATTTTTTCACTTGCCATTATTGTATGAATTGAGGGTTACTTTTTTCACTTCATATGACAATTCAACATTGTTAACGTTAAACAAGACTTTATTTAGGCTCACATTCATTCAGGAATTTGATATCTCGGTTGGACACCAGATTCCTCTATTACCCATTCACACATGTCTTTAATCATTAAAAATAATTTCAACTCCATGAAAACAACACTTAACTCCCACCAGTAACATAACATCAATGATTATTTAAAATTTTATTTTCTTCTATGTTTCTTTTTAATTTGATCCACATTGGAGTATACTCATCAAATTAAAAACTTTTTCATCGAGTACCTAAATGGTATTGGAAGTATCCTCCAGTATGGAGGTATGGTTATTGATGACCATATCATATTCATCAATTCTGACATTTATTTATACTACATTTTATATGCTTTCATCGGTTGATGAATATAAATTCACTAGTTTTTCGAGTAATTCAATTTCATCTTCATGAAGATCAGCATATTATGATGATTCTACCACAAATTTAATCCACATTTTTCATCTCTTAATTTGATTACCAATCATACCATGATCATTCATAATTTACAACATGAGATTGGAAATATTGTTCAAATTATTTTATCTATATTCATCTCCTAATGGATATGATTTTTCAATTGTATCCCTTATGGGAGCATGGTTCAAGATTTAAATTTAGTTCTTCTTCCTCAAGGAATTTTTCATCTACATATTCTTATTAACATAAAATAAACTTCATCTATAATTTTTTTTTCATATTTGATGTCTCCCTTTTAAATACCCATTTATGAGGCTCCTATAGGTATCCAACATCCCTCCATTCTTCATCGAACTTTAGTGAGCACTGTGAGTCATCATTCCCAACTCTACCATAACAAAAAAAATACTAATGTAAATTACATTAAATTTTTTTCCCTATTATTTAATTTAATGAAAATGTGAGAATGAGGTTATTTTCCTTGTTACCTTCATCAAAACTATATATTTACATTTAATTTCTATCCATGGATTTGAATTCAATTTATTTACTTACTTGAGTCAATGAATCTTCTAGTTTAACGCTCATCTCATTTTCCACCAGGATACTCAACATATCACCTATAGAATTTTTTGGGAGATAAATTTATGCAAGAGCTGACACCTTTCCATTATAAATTGGTTTAAGTCTTCCCATGATTTTTATTACAATATGGTTGTATTTGATCTCTTCTCTATGACCTCAAATTTCTCTATCAACTACAGTAATTTGATTTAAAAATGAATCCGCACTTTCATTAGGGATAATCATTAGATCAATAAACCTATGGTGCAAAAAAAGGAGTTTATCCTCTATCACTGTGCAATCCCCATCATAAATTCTTACATGTTTTTTCTATAATGACCTTAATGAGGTGTAGATCATTACCTTCAAATAGATTTTATCAGAAAGTGATGTACAAAGAGCATTATATCCTTTAGTATCTACATCATGCATTTTTATGTCTTCCTTAGTCATAGATAGATCTGCTAGATCATTGATTTGTATTCCTTGCACATTATCCTAAAGGACATCCATTCTAATTTATCTTAGATGATATGTTATCCTATTACTACAAATCAAAATGTTACTTCATTCTAATAGTGGGACTCCGCTAACATTGAATGAATTATCTATAAAATAAATGGACATATATTACACTTTAATATTCCCATTGATACAACTTATAGGACCTCTGGACACCCTTAGAGTGGATGGGTGAATTGGTGGGGCAACTTTTTCATCTAAATTCATGGATCTTGTTCCAATGTTGGTATGGACTCGATAAAACTGTATGATGGATATGCTCAACAACCAAATATTAATATGAAATTATATTACATAACACATTTACATGGATTACCACTATGGGCGACATCCAAGGAGAATATGCTGATAGTGAGTTTGAAATACCAAAATATTCTAATATTTACAAGTTGTGGATGACGATGTTTAGTAAAAGTCACATTGTTCTAGACTTGGTCTTGTTAAATGAATTCAAGGATACCCCACTGCATCCCTCAGAACACTTTTGTTGAATCCACCTTAATCTTTGCTCTGAGAGAATTCAAACTCCATCCATCGACTTAATGTTTATATAATAGAAGGACATTAGAGTCTTTTTCTCTTTCTACCATGAGACATGGGTTTGAACGATGTCCTGAATTGATGTAATTGAAATAACTATTAACTTGAAACCAAATTTTCAAAACCAAATTTCATGAATCTCCTTTTCAAATATCCTTTATGAATATCCCATTCAAAATATACCTTGCCATCATGATGCAAATTTTCATAACCAAGCACCTCTACCTTAGAACCATAAAAACCTTCAAGAAACTCATAATTTCATTACGGTAAAACCAATCATCGTGAAGGACCATTTTAGAAAAATCATTAGTATCATTCACGAAATTACAATATTTTCATGATGATCAAGATCATATAGAATTTATTTTCCATAATTCTCCCACAACCCCATGAAATAAGAGTTATTATAGATTTCCCTTGGAAATATCCATTACTTGTGAAGGGGGGTGGATATTTATTTTTAGGCCCGATAATTGACAATGCTCTAGTACCTCCTCGAAAATTTTCTAGATCAATCAAAAATTTCTTTGTAGTGCTCCTCCATTCACAATTCACATGGTAAAAAAGTTCATAGATCTCCTATTTTTATTCCCCACTATTCTATAAATAATATTCTCAATAAACATCAACTATATCACTATGGGTGTCTCCAAAATGTTAAATATAACATACACGGGCTCTATACATATATCATCCACATAAATTCCACTATATCCTATAAATAGAGCTTTGTGATAAAATATTAAATTCCTAATAATATAATTCATAGAAAAATTATTATCATATATCCACATACTATAAATTAATCAACATGAAGTTAAATATCACATAGCTTCTAATCGAGGTGATGTACACGCACAAACCTATGTATGACTCAATAATTAGTGGGATAATTCGCTCCCTCGCTGTCTTAGAACTAAAATTTTGTTCAGCATGGTTTAATTATAATATAATTCCACATTTAAGATTCATAAGATAAAAAAATATATATTTAGTTATATAAACTACGATTATAAGAAATAAGTTATTTTTATTATTGTGGTATACACACACCTCGAAACCCTAGAGTCCTATATAACCTCAAAAGCTCTATACTTCATTCGACACCTACCCTATATTTGGTTTTTAGCATATATAAGTGATATAAATTATCAATTTAATAAAAAAATATAATAATCATTGTTTCATTATGTGTAACTCCACCATCCATTCATATATTTATAACCTATATAATTTTATCACACATTAGGTAAAAAAATTATATCAAAACCTTGGTTCTAAATAATAGAATGGAACATGAAGTTCTTCAAATCCTATTTAAAATGATTAATTCATGATTGAAATAACTCTTTCCACAAAAGGCATCTTTCAAAACTAATAAATCCATCTTCTATATAATAATGTATCTCATTTATTAGATGTAACACATTAGTAAATGTGAATACCAAGACCGAAAATCATGTCCCCAATAATTTGGAATATTCATGATATGTAGGTTAGTTATTCATAAGGAAAACATTATTCTTATATTTAGAACAAATCCTATAAGATATGTATAATATTGATTACATAATGGTAAAATGAAAAAACATAGGGGTATTATACCTCTTGATGGCTTTGCTAATCTATTTTACCACCTCAATGATGGAACTATGATTGACATACATCCTTTACACCACCCCATAGTAAAATAATTAATGATTTTAAATTACGGTTTTGGAGTATAGTTAGTACATAATATCCTCATAAGAATAGATAACCATAAATAAAAGTAAAATATTTTTATATAAGAGACCGTGAATCCTTAAATACGCTATAAAAGAAGGCATCATAGGTACATTCCATATAATAATAATTAAAATTTCCCATGGAATAATAATATGTGTTGAAAAAATATCAAGCATTAACAAAATATGTAATGAATATATCCCTTAGGTAGAAAATTAAATTTAATAATTAAAAAGTATACAAATTCATAAATAATTAATAAATTGTTAGTAATTTTTGACATGTACCATACCACAGTTCTAACCAATCTCAAGATCATCGACTAGTAGTATGTCTATTTTACCATCCATGATCACAACAATAATGTATTATCATGTATTACAAAAACTAAAGAATTTTTGTTTAGAAATTTAGATCCCACTAATGATGTCACATAATATATCTAGTAATTCATATACCTTTTTACTTCCATCTTCAAATAAATTTTGATAATATGAATAGTTAATTATAATTAATTATTCCTCACAATCATATAATCCATATTTACCTTTTGGAAAAAAATATTCAATAGTAATGTTGAGGTGTCTCCAGATATATCAATTAACCATGTACTGCACATGCCATATCAACTCATAGTCAACATTAATAATATCTCATCATAATATATTGAGTAGAAAGTGGGAAAGAATATACTAGTCCCATGGTAGAAAATGAAAATAAGGTTATCCAATCCCATAAGTATTAACACTGGTATGCAAATCATTTCATCTTCTATGGAAGTTTCATGATAAGAATTTCATTTATCACTTCCATTGGTAATGGAATATACCCTCGCAATGCATCCCCCAACACTCATCCATAATGATAGTATGGAATTTTATCCCATTTACATGTCAATTATTTACTTAATAATACTTTGATCATTATGGGTAACACAATTCTCATCAAAACAAACTTGATAAACTATAAATTTTAAACAAAATCAGGGGAATTTCCCAGGTGGACAAATTTTCCTGACATAATCTATAAATACCCCAAGTTAATATCAACCAATAAATATACCCATAATAATATAACATGGAAAAATATACAATTTTATATCAACATATAATAATAATTATTTATTGTTTTTGTATAATTTGAGACAAATGAAAATATATTGAGTTTCCCCCCAATATGCTCAACCTCATTTACAAAAGGAAAAATAAATCACAAACCACCCGATTACACTAGTTATAGGGGAACACCGCTCATTCTACATAAAATTAACTATCCAATGACAAATGGATTCTAATTTCATCCATTAAGAAACCCCTTTTTTATTTTTATATTATATAATTCCATTATAATTTCTTATGTGGAAAACATTCATCAATATAGTTCCATGGAATCATTAAACAACGAAAGGGATCATCCATGAGGTCCCAAGCATAGTGTTCCATCAGATAAAAAGTCAAGAGAAGTTCATAATTGTAAAAATAATAATGGAATATAAATAGAAGGGACCCTCATGGACATAAAATCATTAACTAGATCAAATCGGTCTAGGGATAACAATTTAGGTAAATTTATGTCCAATCAAACATGAATTGATAAACTTGTGTCACATGTAACCTAAAACATGAGAAAAACAAAATAAATAGTTGAGAACCACATACCTATGAATAATGAGGTAATTATTCATAATTTCCACCCATTGGTCCATAATATATCATAATAATTTTAGTTACATGGAAAAGAACCACCAATATAGGGGATAAAAGGATGAACATGGGGAAATTGTGAGAAAACCCAAGAATACATTGAATAAGATTCATATCCTTACAAAAGAAAACTAATTCTTTTAGAAAACCATATATTTGTATGTCAAATGAATGATATACAAATTTATGGGTATGAACCCATGAGGGGAGGGGGAAATGATGCGGCTACTATAATTAATTGGTAAAACCACATTGTAAATTTATTAATATTTAAAAATTTATATTTAATTAAATAAATTTTAAAAAATGCACATAATAAGAATTGGAGTATAACACCTATGGATAGGGATCAACTCCCCGAACAATGGAAGAATAATTAATAACATGGTGCATGCATCCATCACACTTCCACCCCCTCTATAGCAGAATGCTTCCCAAGTAGAACAGTTCATTGTTTGACACAACTATATGGTAATGTGATTCCACCAACACATACTATACAATATTATCCTTCGGGTCTCATCATTCAATATTGTGTGATCATTGATCATATGAAAAATTTTCATAGCCCAATATCTATTCTTACAAATCAATAATTAATTTTCATACCACTCCTTCACAACATGATTGTTTGATTTTTGACCCTCTATTCGGAATAAACCCCATGTGTTATGATATTATTGCCTACTTGTAACAAAAAATAATCTGAATCATAGGGAAAAATCAATGAACTAATCCACAAACCCCATTATAAGACATACAATAAATCAAATTTATAATGAAACTTTATGATATCTGAATATTTAAAAACAAATCCTATTTTGAGTGATAAATTTTGAAAAATTCCATGGGGATAGATTTTTTATTTGAGATTCCGTGAGAATTTATATTGTATTAATATTTACTTCACATCTCCTAAAAATAAAATTTGTTTATTTTTTGAGAAATATTTAGGAATGATTATATTTCAATCCCATTAATTGTGGTTTCATAAATTTTTGTAGAAGAATAATTTATAGAATATATTTATATCACTGTAAATGAACATTCTCGGTCTATTTTTATGATATCCCTAAAAAATCACTTCTTAAATTATCACATTTGAGGAATTGATTATATATTATATAATTTCTAATGGTGGATGTTTTTAAAAAAATATCATCACGTGTTCTTCTTGGGGTGGGGGAGCTTCTGAACAATTTTTTCATTGAGAATTCAAGGATTGATATGGTATTTTTGGGTGTGGTTGGTACCATAAATTAAGTATTTATATAAATATGTTTTCTTCTGCAAATTTCATTGAAAAATATAAATTGGAATGGGGATAAAGTTATATTTTGTTTTTTTAGTGTAAAAAAATTATTTTTTTAATCAATTTAATGTTAATGTTATTAAAAATGTGTGTTTTAGAGGTTCTGTTGGTGGTTAATTTTTTACATTAGGGAATCATTTTCATAACGAATATTTATATGGTCATTGTCAATTTATTTTTTTGATTTAGGTAGTGAATGTGTTATATCAATAAAAAGGGAATGTTGTCTAATTTTTATCATCCTGGATAATTTAGGGTAGTTTCCATCTTTATGTAGTGTATTTGGGATTTTTTTTTGTTTTTATCTTTTATCACATTTATTAAATATTTAAATTTTGGGGGTTTTATAGTTTTTGTAATTTAAAATGGAATTTTGGTGGAAAGGTAATTAACATTTTAATAGAAC
Source organism: Viscum album (assembly GCA_963277665.1). Classification (NCBI taxonomy): domain Eukaryota; kingdom Viridiplantae; phylum Streptophyta; class Magnoliopsida; order Santalales; family Viscaceae; genus Viscum; species Viscum album. Next base: position 2,101,500,772 of record OY728120.1, read on the forward strand.
AATTTGTTCATAGATATTCGTTAAGAGTTTATGTTTGATGATTTTTTTGGGATTATTCTTCCTCTTAATATGGTCATGAAAAATATAATATGTTATTGAAAGATATTCTGTATATTATTTTTATTTTTAGAATGTTATTTTTTAAATATTTGGATTGTATGTGGTGGATAGATTGAGATTTCTATTATGGTAACTAATTTTTACATTATATATAATATAATGTTGTAGATTCATTTTTTTGTGGAGTTTTGATGTAATGGAAACATGAAATATGATTGTAGTAGTGTTTCAAATGTAGTGATGTTGTTGAAGAGGAGGTGTAGTAGAATTTTGATTTGCAATGTGATTTGGATGGTGGTATATTGTGGCAAGGTGTTCATTTGGTGATGAAGTGAATGGTAAAGGTGGAATTTGTGATAGTGTGGATTTCTGGTGATTTTTCATTCATTATTTATAAATTTGGATGAGATATCTTTATATTTCTCAATACTTGTTGGTGATTCAGACCACATCCGAACTAAAAGGTTAGGTTTTTGGTTAATTATCATTTATTTTTATATTTATATTTTTATAGTAATGCATTAATAAAATTTATCTTTCCTCTTAATTTTATTTTTATTTTGTATTTTTTTATTTTTAAGAGTTTAGATATTTTATATTAATACTTCCATCATTATAGGAACCATGGTTTCGTTATCATTCATTTAATTAGAACTGAGGTGATTAAAGAGTTAGTATAGAACCTTTTTGATGTTATGGAAAATGTATAATATTATTTCATTATTATTCTATGAGTATTTTGATTAATGTAGTGAAAATTATTCTTAATTTTGTGGATATTATTCTGAATAATAGGGTTATTATGATTAAATAATAATTCCTTATTTTATAAAATTGATTTTTTGATACCCCAAAATATTATTCTGAAAATATTATTTTTCATAGAAATTAATTTTATTATAATATGATCCAAATGATTAGTCACTCATACATATCTTGATATTGTGAGACCCAACATACCATAGCCAATATTGGATGTTATAATAATGTTAATTTCCTTCAAAATTCAGGTAAATATAATAACTTGATGGGTGAGTGGAGTTATTTACATGATATTCTAAGAAGATAAACAATAATTTTTGAATGGTAGATGAATACAAGGGTCAAATGGTGTTGCATATGAAATGGTGGAGGACATTAAAATTATAATAATGTGATTGAATTTTATCATCCTTGTTGACATAGAAAAGACCTATGAAAAACATGAATGGGGATTCATTATTCTTGTTATGAGATGACATGACTTCCATGGATGGTTCTACAAATTATGTTATATGTGATAATCCTCCCTATTGATCACTATCTCACTTATGAGGAATTATTTGATTTCTTAAACAATGTAGATAGTGTTAGGTAGGGGATCAATTCTCCCCACCCTTTTTATACTATCTCAGGAAGCACTCTAACATAATTTTAACCAAATAATGTTGGAAGGGAGGATGATTCTATTGCCAAATAGAAAAAAGAGTCATCTTATCTATCATATAATAATTTTTGATGATATGTTACTTCTTATCAATGGAAGGATATGATTTAACTAGGGCATTATGTAATCCATGAAAAAAAGAAAAAATGATCTACTAGAACATTAATCCATGAAAATAGAAAGGTATTTATGTCAAATACATATTTTGGAGATGATGTAGATAAATCAAAGATATCGTGTTTATAAAAATGAAATATCTTCAAATTAATTACATTGAGAACCTATTTGTAATGTACAAATCAAAAAATCACTCATTGAATATATTATCAGCAAAATCATGGTGAGAATATTTATTTAGAAGAAAAAGTTTTTATCCTTTGGAGATATGCTATCTTTGACCCACAACATGTTAACCTCAATTAAAATTCATGTATTATCTATCACCGTCCAAAAGGAAAATCATTATGTTATAAATCCTCATTATAGACATCCTCTAGTATTCTAATAACATGTGCCTATGTCACTGGTACTTGAGAAAATGTATGTAAATCCCAATTATATAATCTGGTGTGGGGATATGTAGTTTTACCAAAACCACGAACACTATTTATGTCAAAACTTGGCCTCAGTGACTGCATATACACCCAACCATTAACATGGCTGTCGAGTCCTTGCATGTTTCCCCATAGGCAATGGTCCTCACAGTGGGCTAGCCACATGCCCAAATGGGTCAACTGAATAATTACAGTCACCACATGACAACACATGTCATTTATATTATGCTTTTTCTACACTCACACACACCCGAAAAAACATCCTAGAAGGTCCCAAATCCTAATGACTACTCCCGGGCAAGAGTGCTTAACAATGGATTTCTAATTAGGTGGCTCCAAAAAAGGAAGGGGAAGCATATTTACATTAGTCATATTATTTTGTCTTTTAACCATCTATAATTTTGTGGTGTTACAATCACCCCCCATTAGAGCACAACTTCTTCATTGTGGGCCCTAATTCTCAACCTAGGTAGTGCACCAAACATAAGGCTGGGATCCTCATCTGATTTCAAATGTCACAACTGGGCCCCAATTACCACAAAGACACCCCACATTTAACATGGATGTCAGGTACTAGCCCACCACATACCAACAGTTGTCCCGAAGACACGTGGTCCCCACCCTGGGGCCTACCAACATGCTCGGACGGGTCATCTGACTAATGACAGTCCCCACAGGCCAACACATGTCCTTTACAGTGTGCTTTGTCCTCACTCATACACAACCTATTAAACATCATTTAAGGTCACCCATCCGGATCACTATCTTAGGGCAAGCATGCTTAGCAATGGTGTTCAAATCAGGGAGGCTCTTGAAAAGTGTGGGGACTCTTATTGACATGATTCATATCATTAATCATTAAACCCTTTATAATTTTTGGGTGTTAAAATGCATGTGTGAATCAGATGAGACATTTGGAATGATGATCCCTATGGTAAATATTCATTAGGGATAGGAATTTTGGATGATTGGAGGTCTTGGATAATCGAAATAAGAAACTCTCGAGCCTATTGTGGTGTAGGTTGAACCGTATGGGGGAACTACATCATTCTACTTAATGGGTGGTGGGACCAGGTGATATTAATTTATGGAATGATAATTGTGATGGAGTGAGTATATACATAACATTATGTATTACACCAAATATATCTATCAAGAAGGTCAAACGATACCCATACATCTTGGGGGCCATTCTCAATAATAATCCGAAGGATTTTTCAGAGGGAATAATGAGGAATGTGATATGTTATATTTTATGTATTTAACCTCAAGAAGATTTTAAATTCAGGATTACCAAGCTTTGACTCATGATGGCATTGTGCTGGATGTGTGGATAACAAAACTTATGAGAAAGGATATAGAAAATAAAATTGAATTTCAATGTATTGAGGATAAGAAACCAAGTGATTCTAATGGAAGATAATGTCCAACGTAAAGGGTTGAACATGGCATCATTGGGATATTACTATGATAGAATATATTTATAATCTACAGTATATCACTTCATCCAATGTGATTGGGAGATAAGGCTTTGGACATTAAGGTTATAGGTTTTGGCTGTCATAAATTTAGAAAATTACACGCATGAGTTTTTCATTGAATTGTTCTAAGGAATAGATATTTTTGGTATGGAAATCAAGATACATCATTTAATATTTTTCACGGTTTTTTGGAACATTTAGGTTGAAATAAAAGTCTTGTGGGGGTACATGACACTCCTTCTTATTAATAATGATGCCTGAGAGGGAATATGTTGATGAACAAGGGATAACAATATATGGTGGGAGGAAATTTTCTACAATATGTGGTTTCCATCAAAGAACCTATGTAAATATGATCCCTTAAAGTGGAAACATGGGTCAATGTATCAGATGGAATCCACCAGATAGAGGAATGCAGCTAAAAATTGATGAATAATACGAGGGTTAGATGAGTGGGGGTTAGTGAGATATCACATAGGATAGGTAGTCATTTTCTTCAAAGGATTCGATAGAGCTGGAAAATCAATGGATGTAGAGAATGGAGCCCTGCATACATGAATCCCACTTTGTGAGATGTACAATACTCCAATCAATGAAATTGAATTTAACTCAAAGTCATTTTTTAAAATAATATGAGCTAAATATTACCCTCAATGTGATTTGGACTACTATTTTTGAAACTATAAATCAAGAACCTATTAAGGTAGTCTTTTTTGGATAGATTTGGAGATAATTAAACTTCATGGATGATGTTCTATCATTTGATGGAATAGAAAATGATAATATCATCATTTACAACAGATTGGGTTCCCTACTAAATGTCTAAAAGCTCATAATCCAAAAGAATTCACAGTCATTACAAAATTTCATTCCACCACGAACTTTTCTAATTTGTTTTTCCATTTGATGTGTTTGAATGGCCCACTTTTTCTCAATAAAAACATTTATATTCATTTAGTCATGATTAGGTTTAGAGATAGTACCTTTGGATGATTTCATTGGTTTGTGTAGTGAAAGGGTTCCATTTATTCTAAAAATATTATAAAATACAATAAACCCACCAATGAATTTGATTCCCCTTGTGATATAATCAATGAATTGTGATTTGGGGTAATGCTGATTATGTTAGAGTGTAATGGTTTCATGGTGGGAGTACAGGCTATCTACAAGAATCAATATCATTGGTTACACTTTTTTTTGAGACATAAAGATAATATTAAAATCATTTTTTTCTTATTGATTTATTTGGAATTTTATTTCAGTTTTTTACCACTAAGTATGAAAAAAATTATATTTCTCATGTCAATTTTAAAATTTAATTGGTAATATTTATTTCTTTTATTGGAAATGTTATCTGAAATTATTGTTTTTAAACAACTTATACAATTTAATGTTTTTCATATATTATGTTTCTACTTGTGTTTTTGTTTATTATTTTTTTGTTTAATTGTAATATTTTTAATATTTTTATTTTTTTATTTTGAATGTTTTTATCAATCGATTATCTAATAATGAAATTCAAAATGTATACATATATATTGAACCTAATTCAAGACATATATGTAAAAAATGTCATGATAGAAATATAAATTATTGTTAATTATATTGTATATCCTAATTAAATGTTTCTTATGTGTTATATTCATAGATATAACATGTAGTGAACATACGAAAATAATTACTCTTGTTAAAATAATGATTATTATGGTTAGTATAATTAAATATATAATTACAACCTTCCTTATTTTGAAGGATATATATGAATTATTTTGATTCTTTTAAAAATAATAAACTATATTGATATTTTCAAATTACCTATTATATAATTTTATATGTGATTCAATTTTATATATTATATTCTTATATATTTTAGAACCATTTTAGATGAAACTGAAATTTTTATATGTATTTTCATGAACAATTTTTAAATGAAAAAATATTTTTTATGCAATTTTTTTAAATAATGTAAATCTTAAATTATAGAAGCAAATCATGTCATATTTCCCTATTAAGTTTTTTAAATTATGTTTATAAGTGAGTTACAATGATATAAGTTATTATGCAATCTGTCAAGGTATTATAAAAGAAATATTGTTCCCTATGGTTATTTATCTCACATGAGTATCATTATTTAAATAGTAAACACTAATTTTCAGACTTTATGAATATAAACATTAGTAAATATTTAATTTACTATGGTTAAATGGTAAATCTGGTAAATAAGGGTAAAAAATAATATTATAATAATATAAAATTACCTAACACTTTCCCTAACCCTATTAGATGACATATTATTTATCATTGTAATCCATGGGTCGATTTTGGGACAGCATGAAGCCAATTGTGTGTGAAAATGAAATTTAATTACTTTTAATATAATGTTAATGAAAATATATCCAAACCATGTATCGTTATGTAAAACAATTTTTTATGGGGTTATATATGTTATATTTTTGACTTTAAATATTCATTAAATTTTCCAAAATGATTTTCCACATGTCATGAACCAGCCCGAGTCGACCTAGAACCGGTCACCCAGGCCAGCCCGTGACAAGTCCCAAGAGGCATTCCTAATCCACCCAGGATGGAAACAAGCATCAAGGGAATCTATAGAGTATATAAGGATAGGATTTTGATAGTATATAAACATTCAAAAAACCAGTGAAAGGAAATTGATAGACCAAAATATATTAAAACAAATATTGAATTGAACATTATATGTACAACAAAATGATGTCAACAAAACCAAAAAATCATCTTACCAAAACTGATAACCAACTAAATCTAAGGGACCCCGCAGGTCACTCTCCAACTCAATTATCACTCATCGCCCATGGGGACCGAACTCGAGAGGAAACCAACACAAGTGCTAATATAAGATAAGACTATAGGCATGTGTATTAAAACTTAGTAGGTTAACCTGATATTCTATTCCCAATTTACATCCATTAAAATAATAGAAAATTTAATATAAATTTTTGAATATAAATATAAAGGCATTTTTTCCAAATGAGATCTGATGCTATAAAAAAATTACCAGACAAAAACATGATTTTTTTACAAACAGAAATTATAGTAACAATTTTAAAAGAGGTGAAACTTCAAATTGAAAATAGTTTTCAACGCGGAAACTTTATAGAATTTAAAAATTTATATAAATCACACACTGCTGAATTCATAAACAACACACACCATATGTCGGTGGTGAGTTCAAAATATCAAATGAGCCCAACTCACGAGAACACCACTAGGTACTAGTTTGTTATGGCCCCCACGTAACACGTATCTCAGTGAAATTAACCATAATAAGTATTCATTCTCGTGCACATGATACACTAGTAGGGAGAATAATCATAACCTAGTTGTCCCACAACAATAGCACACTCATATTATAGTTAGTGTTTTTATCTTCATTCCTGTTATGTTAAATAGAGGCCCAACCCCACAGGATCACTAGCATACAAGTACACGTCTGACCACCTAGATAACTAGGATTCCCATTTTTTTCAATAAAATTAAATATATTATCAAATAAAATTTTCACATCAAAATTACATTATTAAACTATAAACACAAAAACATCCTTCATACATGCTTCACATTTCATTAACAAATCTATAATCCACTAAAATGATACGTAAAACAATTTAAATGAGAATAACGAGGCCTTGCACATAAAATCCATTCAAAATGATCTTTTAAGTCCACAAAAACTTTCAATAAAATATCGAAACATATTTGGAATCCCAAAAACCAATTAATAAATAAATTTATTGAACCAAAAAATGTATCCAAAAGATAGAACATTAAATACACATGGAATTTTTTTTTACAAAAAATGGAAAACAGGCCTTTAAGCCTTTCTCAATACAATCATTTGAAAAAGGTATTCATTTCAATTTTTTAAGGAGCTATTTACACACTATTTACATCATAAAACCAGAAATATAAATCCCTTAAAACACTCTGTATACATATTCAAAACACAACCATTATCATAAGGATGTGTAATGGGTCATTTTGCGACAACTCGAGAAAAAAGATGTTAAAAACCAAAACTCATTTGTTTGTAAATACAAATCCAAATTGGAATACCATATAAGTACCCAAAATACCATTTACCATTATTTTCATTCATTTATAAATCCAAAAAATAACTTTTAAATCACACATATCACATATTAGCCATCTGAACAATTTACCGAACACATGACATGCCCTTTTTAAAAATAAAAAAATACTTTACGTACATAATAAGGAAAAAAACACCAATTTCATTCCATAATTTATAAAATATACTGGAACATATAAAAAACGATATACCAGTTTCTAAACCTCATAAAAAATTTTCAAAAGATTGAGGAACATTTAAACAAACACTTGGTGTGCACTTCTATGACAAAGAAACACCACCATTCACAAAACAAGGCATAAACAACCATTTTTCACACTGATAAAATTATCCAAAGGCTTAAAAAATTAATAAACATTTTTATCATATTTAAAAAATAATAAAAATTTGAATCTTAAAAGATAAATTCATGTGCAAGGGATATCATACCTCAAATCCTTGGCGTAATGGAAATACTCAACCAATATCAAAATACGAGGGTTTACAAACCCTAAACCTATGATAAAATGCCCCAAACAGAAAAATCCCAATAAAAATTCAATGGACAACATATCCCTAGTTTTACCATGACTAGGAGAGATTATATAACCTTGTAATAATGAAAAGTGGAAGAAGAGGGAGGATAAAACAGAATGAATCTCACCATTTTCAACTAGAAAAAACATCAACGTCCATTAGATCATCACCCATAGAGAAAAGGGAATTTATTGGAATATCTGGAGAGCCTCCTAAGGTCTGGATGTACATGGGAAATATTATTTGTGGGAAAAATAGTATGAATTGAATGATTTATGTATGAAACAATTAACTTTCTCAATTCCGGATGATCTGTGGAAACATAAGAATACTGTCCTAATATGCAATTCATATGATCTCTAAAAAGATAAACTCGATAATGGGTGTGATGATAGGTATGTCTTTCTCTAGTGGGAGGTGGAATCACCGAATCATATTAGAAAATTAAAAGGTTATAAAAGAATCAAATTATTCGTATAAAATTTTAAATGGGACCACGAGCTGGTGAAATACCTAATTAGGTAACACAAATTCACCATGCTTATGAATTCATAAGGGGTCCAAAAGGATATGGCGAACTGAATATGTCAGTGGAGGTAATTGATGAATTAAAATGGGTGATAGTTTTTTAAAAACAAATGAGATGTAAAAGAATTTTTTTTTAAAAAAAACTTGAAATGGTCTGAAGGTTGTCCCAAATCAAGTTGTTACCACCCTCTCTCTAATAACTCTTTAATTAGAAATTGGGAACCAAAATTAGGTTTATTAGAAATATATGGTATTTCAAAACTCAAAATTAATCTCACCCACTATCCAAGAAATGGATTGATATTTTCAATGAATCGGATCAAAACCATGATAAGAAAAGAAAAAAAGGTTTGAAAATTCACCCTACCATTAATGCATTCCGCCCCCGGAAAGCCATAACACTTTTTAACTGACAGAAAAACACCAAAATATTAATTATTAACATAATACAACTTATATATCTTTTTAAATAACATTCACCATCAATGTAACTTAGTACTCTTTCCCAAAAAAAACACCAACTGACAACCACATCTGGAGAATCAATAGAACGATCAACAACCACGTCCACCAACATGCCAAGAACTATATTGATGTGCCTTCACCCAATGATCTCAATGATATCCCCAACCATAGATCACTCACTAAATTAAATGACATGGATTGGATGTTAGAATGAGATCCCCACCATTAAATCACAAATACCATCTGACAAATCCTAAAGGAATGATATTCGAGACCTGTAGTGGGTCTCCCCTCCATTAGCGACCAACTAGAATTGAACAGAAAAATCTAAATGAACTAAAATTGGGCCTCACGTCCATAGGGACAAAAAACATCTCCCATAAGAACTAACAATACAATGTTAATAGGGTTACCACATGAACTTCTAATCCTCCCACTCCCAAACGGAGGGCACAAGAACTGGGCCAACACTTTTGGCACGAATCCCGACCCCCACCACTCAGGGAGGGGAGGGAATGAGACCCAATAATTAACCCTCTGGAACCAAAAGAGAAAAAAAAGAACTACCAAATGATCTCCACCTATGAAAAAATTTACTCCAAGACTGTAACTGATATTCATAGGCAGTCCACACAGGGTCATTGATCGAAAACCTACATCCATGATGTCATAACCATATACACAGTGTACTGTGTAAGCCAACCATAGTTGTTGTGAAAAAAGGAAATTCAAAATAATGAGGAACCACAATAGATACATAGTAACTACCATTACACAATGGTGGATGTAGGATCCTAGTCAGGATCCCCACACATCTGGAGATTTCCTAAAAATGTAAAAAGTTTCATTCTAAGGCCTAAGGATGGAGCCCTAATTCTTGATTCATCTACTGCACTACAACCAGGAGCTAAGGATCAGACCACTCAAAAAAAGTCACATGCTCAATAAACACTTTCATCTATATAAAAACACATAGATACATATCCAAAATAATTCACAATCTGAATGAGGATAAAAATGGACAAGGAATATGGAAAGAACATCAACATCACTTAACACAACGATTATGTCCAAATGAATGATCCAGACCTAGAAGAACTTTATGTCAATCAAATACAGACCTCTATTCCAACAAAGGGGATGAGGGACCATCCAATTTGGAAAATATAACATTTGGAATAATTCTTTAATTTTTTCAATATGAAATATTTCCCAAGGAGAACTATCCATGGGCACATCACAACATCCAACAATTCTTTAGAAACACAATGAACATTACTCCAAAACTGAGCCACCAACAAGATCTCATCTCAAGGCACAACAAGAGTATGACTTCTAGATTAGTAATAAGTATACTGAATAAACAAATCTTCTATTTAATATAAAAAAAATCCACATAAAAATTGGGTTATATAAAAATTCAACAATTTTTATGGTCAAAACACATTTGAAAAAAAAACTAATATGGTGGGTTTTCAGATACACTAATGACGTTTCATCTAGTCTCACCTATAAGTACATTTCCATACCACCCAGGCACCAAACCACCATTCCATATATGCCATCCTTCTATGTATCAGTAAAACCATGCATGTGAGCACCCACAAAAACACCCAAGGTTAAAAAAACAACATCATTGCAAAAAAATCGTGTACCTACCAAAATATGACTAAACATCTTGTCAAAACCCCTTTTTAGATTTTACAAAATAATCCACACTTCCTCAAGAAAAAATTTCTTAAAAAATGAATCCATTTTCCTTTATAACCAAATTTAATACAACCACGATACTCCAAAAAAACTCTTCCCATTTTCTGAAATTTAGCAAGGTATATTTTCATAATCCAATGGCCATTGAGACCAATACCATTTCTAGGAAAAAAAATACTCAAAACCAATTTCCCTAACAAATTTATCATATTAAGATATATTTCATCATCCCAAAACACCCCATTTAAAAAATATCATAATCACAATAAAATTATTCAAAAAATAAATAATTTTAATTTCAATAAAACCACCTTTTTATATTATGGAAAATCCAATCCTGTTAATGAATTTCCACTTTCTCCAAAATCATTGTTTCATAACAAGAACAACCTTCAGAAAACATTCATATATTTAAATTTTTAAAAACTCTTTTACACATTTCAATAACCATCCACTCATTTAAAACTCATTTTTACAATTCTCACACAATGATTTTCGAAACAAAAATTTTGAATTCAAAAATGGCCCAAGGGACCCCCCAAAAAAAGAATTAGTGTTGGTGGGTGACATAAAAATATGGTTGGTGTCTATATGTCAAACACAACACCATCATGAGGATAATAATTAGAACTATGCCACAGATACACATGGATATCAAGCCCTATGAGCTCACAGAGGCCATTTGTCTAACTCCCCTTTTCATATCTCAACACCAAAAAATCAATATGAACAAAACACACTAATAATACTGAACATCCCATGAAAACCCATGGATTAGAATGATAATGTGTTCATGACGCTCTTCTCACACATAACCATCATGTCCCAACAATCCTACACCATCTACATTTACAACTCCCATATAAAAAGGGCACTCTAAAAAGAAAGGTCTTCTAATAGGAGACATCCTTAGATAACATTCTATCATGAACCAGCCCGAGTCGTCCCTGAAACGGTCACCCATGACAACCCGCTAAATATCAGTAGAGGCGTTCCCGATCCTACCCAGATGGTGACAAGCACCAAGGGCATATATAGAGTACATAAGAGTACTATTTTTCATTTATATAAACAATCAAACAAACAACGGGAAGAAATTGATATCCCAAAATACATTTATTAAAAGATTGAATAAAACATTATTCATACAAGGAACTGAAAGTACAATAAAATCATCATCTCAATTGGCCTAATCAGGTAACCAACTGACTCTATGTGACCGCACTAGCCACTCCCTATTAAAATGAACACAGGTCGCCCAAGGTGGTCAAACTCAAGATAAAACTAGAACTAGGGATAAGAACTGAAGAAGACTATAGGCGTGAGTATTATTACTCAGTAGGATTTCCTGAACATATATTCTTATTGAATATTCTTTAATATTAATGAAATATATATTTTATGTTTTAAATAAAAATATAAAGGTATTTTTTCCAAATGATGTCCCATGCTATTAATTAAATTATGAGACAAAAACATGAATGTTTTATAAACAAGAATTCTAGTACTAATTTTCCAAGAGGTGAAACTTCAAAATTAAAATAGTTTTCAAGAGGGATGATTTAATGAATTTAAAAATTAAAATAAATCACACACACTACTGAATTAATCATCCAATCATACTGTATGTTGACGGTGAGTACAAAATATCCAATGAGCACAACTCAAAGGAACACCCCTAGGCACTTGTTAGGTTTAAGCCTCAAATACCTCATATTTCGGTGAAAGTAACCATAATAAATATCCATTATCAGGCACAGGAGACACTAGAATGTATCATAAAAACAAATTAGTGGTCCCGAACCACACCACCATCATTTTTTAGTTAGTGTTTTTCCCGTCAATCTTGTTACATGATATAGGGGCCAAACCCCAAAGGATCACTATCATACCAGTACACTTCTACCCACCAAGATACCCAGGATTGGCTTTAGGTATCAATCACATTAAAAACATTATAAAATACGATTTTTATATCAAAATTAAATTACAAAACTATAAACATAGAAAAATCCAGAAAACATGCTTCACATTTCATTCAGGAATCAGTAAACCACTAAAATATTCGTAAGACAATTTCAAGGAGTATAATGAGGCCTTGCACATAAAATCCATTCCAAAATTATATTTTAAGACCACAAACCCTTAAATAAAATAACAAACAATATTTGGGTTCCCCAAATCCAATTAATACATCAATATCACATGCCAAAATATGGTCCTCAAATAGTGAACATAAAATACACATGGATAAAATTTTTACAAAAACATTGTCGAACATGCCTTTAAGCCTTTCTCACAACTATAAATTTAACATGTTATGCATTTCACTTTTATTAAGTAGTTGTTAACACACCATTTATAGTATAAAACAAAATTCAAAATTCCCTTAAAAACTCAGGATACATATTCAAAATAGAACCATTTTCATATGGATGTGAAACATGCCATTTTCTGACCACTCGGGAAAACCATGTTGTAAACCAAAACCCATTTGTTTGTAAAACTAAATCCAAATTTGAAATACATATAAGGAACCAAAATATAATTTATCATTCTTCTAATTTATTTATAAATCCAAAAATATAATTTTTAAATCACACATAACAAATAAAATCCAACCATGTAATTTACCGAATACATGACAAGCCCTTGTTAAACTAAAAAAAAATATTTTAAGAACATGACAATGAATAAAACAAATATTTCATGCCATATTTTATGAATGATAATGGAAAATATTAAAAATATCATAAAACGGGATCTAAACCCCAAAAACTATTGCAAATGATAGTGAATATTTTAAAAAATACTTGGTGTGTACTTTTATGACAAAACAATAACACCTTTAACAAAACAAGTCTTAAACGACCATTTTTCTCACTAATAAATTGATCCAACAGATGAAAAATTAAAATAAATATATATATCAGATTCATACAATAAGAAAATTATGAATTTTAATTGATAAAGGCATGTTCAAGGAATATCCTACCGCAAAATCATGGTGTAATGGAAATGCACACCCTATATCACCATCTGAGGCTTTACAAACCCAAAACCTATGACATCCAGCCCCAAATGAACAAAAAACAATAAAAATCATGGTATAACGTAACCCTAGGTAGATATAGACTAGTAGAGATTATAAAACCATGTAATAAGGAATTGAGGAAGAAGAGGGAGGATAAATGAGAAAAAATATCAACCTTTTCAACTAGAAAACAATTCATCTTCCAATACATCTACACCCTAATAGAAAATGTAATGTCATGGAACATATTTTAGAGGATACTAAGGTCAAGACGAAAAAGGGAAGGAATATTTCTACGAAATAGAGTATGAATTGAATGATTTATGTATGAAAAAATTTACATTTTCTATTGTGGATGATTTGATGAAACCAAAGAATAATCGCTATAATATGCTATTAAAATGAGTTCCAAGAGGTAAACTATATAATGGATATATGGATAGTATTTTTGGATTCATGTGGGAGGAATAATCGCAAAAAAATGAAAAAGATATAAAATAAACAAATTAATTTCTAAAAACTGGGAATGGGCCCACGGGTTAGCACAACACCTAATTATGAAACCCAATATCACCATTATTATTAAATCTTAAGGGGTCCAAAAGTATTTTTTGATTTATATATGTCATTTTAGTCAATATATGAAGTTGAATGGGTGAAAAATGTTGAAAAAAAGAGTTACAAAAGAATCAAATTTGGTTTTTAAAACTGGAAATGAGATCATGGTTGGCCCAAATCATTTAGTAACCATCCTTTCTCAAAAAACATATATACAAGAACAAGGGTACCCAAATTATGATTATTTGACATATATGGTAGTTCAAAAATCAAAATTAATCTCTCTTAACACCCAATATATGGATCGAGATTTTCAACGAATCGGATTAGAACTGTGAAATTAAAAGGAAATAAAATTGGTGTTACAGTACATCATGGTAATTAATATTCAATTTTTAAACATCAAATATATAAATATATTTATAAAACAATGGAGATGTTATGTTTACCTTGTTAATGAAATATTTAATTAAATTACATTATAAATATTTAAATAAATTTATTTTGAAACATTTTATTCCATCCTAGAATCATAGGGATGAGTATGTCTCTTTATATTAATATTTATGGTTTTTTTATAAATAATATAGTTATTATGGATTTTAAAATGTCATGATATGAACAGTAACAAAATTGACATAAATATATTAAAAATTTATTTTTCTTATAAAGAGATTTAATATTCCTAAAAATATATCTTTCAGAAAAATGGCTTAGATAATGTAGAAAATGCCACTAATGAACCAATTTAGGTTTTATTATCAATTTATAGTATCTATATTAACAATATAGTATGAATATACAAGAAGAGATGGTAAGAGTCAAATAAGTTAACAAAGTGTTAAAGTAAAATTGAAATGATCAATTTGAAACCAAAACATTTCTAAATCATATTGGTTTGTAATATTTAGCACCATAATCACCATATATTCGAATTTAATGAGTTGGGGGCCATTTGAAATTGAAATTTTGATTATAATAAAATAATCGTTGAAGAAATATTTAAAGATTCCCTTCGTCCTCTTATAAAAGAGAATCACCTATAACCCTTACTAAAACCTCTCAAACCCCTTGGATGATCCAAAAAAACTGAATAATCCCCCAAAATCCCTCTATTCCTCATAGAATCCATACCTTAGGTAGATGGAAATTAAAGAAAGCAATTTGTCTTAAATCCATGGGAGTAACCCATTTTAAGAGGTAGTGTATTCTCTAATTTTTCTTTCCAATTATCTACTTCTGTACTCCATATTCTATTCGTATTCCTTGATAAAATAACAACACTAGTATCCAAAATATACTATTTTGTTGTTATGTTTAGGATTCAGACAAAACTGACAACAACCTCCATATAATGGAATTAGAACATACAATTTCTGTGTACGGCGAACTACTGCCTCACGATATGATGACATTTTGATTATCTCCTACCACCCTCATGGTAGATATTTTGATGGAACTATATTTTTATGATATATATAATTTTTATATTGTATTTATTCTTATTTAATTTTTATTTACTATATACCTTTATGTTTATCCTGATTAGAAAACATGATAATTTCATTTGAGGAAGCACGAGCTACCACCCCCACAAAATGTTATGCCTTGTTAATGCCAATAACGGAACATATAAATGACGGTGTTTATGAAATTATGTAGCAAACATAAAATATTATATTATACTATTATTATAATATTACTTTATATCCTTATGTTATTATTCCATTAAATATGATATAGACATGAAATTATTGTTCCTGTGTATGGAAGACATACCTTCTCCAGTGATAGTGAATTTAATTTATTATCTCCAAATGTTATGGAAAATTATAAATACATATATAATGGATTTATATGATATATATATATTTGAATAATATTTTATAGATTATAGAATTTTGACCACCTGGAAAATTTGTAATTTTAAAAGAATATTTTTTGACTCAAGTATCCAATATAAACAAAACGAACGATATTATGTAAAATAATAATATAATTTTTATAACTTGTTAATAAATGATATAAAATGAATAAAAAAATTGAGGTTCATAAACAATTAGAAAATAACTTATGTTTATAATTCAAAAATAAAAGAACGAACGAGTCACATTGGACACCAGGTAAGAGGCCTCATCTCAATCTCCATTCATTGAGGTATATTTATATAATATATACCTCCTACTATTACACGTTTTATAATTAAACACTTTTATATTTACATTCATTAAAAACGAATATTTTTTCTACGAATCATTTTACAAAACGTAAAATGGAATTTGTTTATTTTTTGTGGTGACAATGACCTCTTCTTTGCCGTAATCGTTATTTGGCTTCCTCTATAACCCTTAATGTTCTTAAAAGGAAAATAAATCCAACATTAATTTTTTTTTCTAATTTAAAATGTGTTTTGAAGTGGATTTATTATTTCACTATCTTGAAATGATTTATTGTGATGGAAAATTAAATGTTATAAGTGAAATTTTTATATTTGCAATATTTTTTGTTTTATAAATCTATAATGTTAGTTGAGAATTTAATGGGTGGTTATGTGATAAACCAATTATTGGTTGTTATGTGAAAAACCAAATGATGGGTGGTTCCGTAATAAAACATGGATGGATAGTTACATTATAACCTCTAATTCATTGGGAATGGAAGTCGGTCGTATAGCTATTCAATTTATTAATATGTGTGGAAGTCTACTGTATGGTTTTTCAATTTAAGAATTTTTATGTCCCAAGTTAACTTTATATGCTATACGTTTTTTTAATGGGATTTATAGTAAAATTATTGTTTCAAAAAGGGTAATAAATGAACTCATATTTAGTGATATGTTTTTGCTACTACATTTAGGCAAAAGTATTCATTTATAGTAATGTACTCTTAGTTTACATGTAGTTATGAAAAACTAATCGTTTCCCTTCATTATGTATACCTTAATGAGAATTTAATGCTCATCCAATGTTCTAAAATGTTTTTCAAGGGATGAAAAATATGAATATGGTAATGTATGGGATCTAAGAAAAGACATGATGTCTAAAATGTTGAACTATACATGTTTTAATTTTTTAGAGTTTTTGTTTTATAATAATTGTATAGTGAGTAGACGTGTCAACTTGTAATATTCATGTTGTTATGTATATATTATGACCTAATTCCCTAATTCTATGAAACTGAAAATATCATACATGTTAATTATTAACATAATTCAATATTTAGTATGGTTTAAGGTTGGGGCCTTAAAATTGGTATCAGAAGATGGTTTAGATAAATTTAGAGTTTTGGGTGTTAATTAAACATACATGACATAACAATAATGCATATCATATTAAAAAGTGTCATAGTTATTTTAGGTAAATTTAATGATTTTATGATAACATAAAAATGTAAATCTTAATTCTTATCCTCCTCATATGATATTATATTATTATTATATTGATATACTCAAAGTAACATGATTGGTTTTAGTAAATGTCTAGATCTAGTAGGAACCAATGTTATAATGGTTGTGAAGAAATATGTGATGGTTTTCTGGAAAAAAAAGGAGTGAAATGGGGGATTCAATGATAAATCAACTAGTTATTCTCATCCAACTATCTGGAGTCATGAATTACCCCATAAACCAGGATGATTTTTATAATGCATTATATATTCGAGAAAAAAACCATATAAATGTACAGGTAATAGTCACAAATGTAAGTATATTTCAAAATCTATGTGTGAAGTATTATTAAAGAAACACCTAGTAAAATGCTTCAAACAGACGAGATGAAGACATTAATGTGGTAATGAGGGTCATAAAGAAAGAACCTGCCATTGAAAAAGGAAGAACCCTGTTGACTCTAGTAAAGGGAGATATGGTCATTCTGAGGGATCAATTGAATGATTTAAAAGTGTTGTGTGTAGTCATTATAAAAATAGATTTCCTACAAAGAAGGTTCGAGAATGGGATTAGCAGTACAATACAAATATTTTATTACCAATTCTTAATTCCATTCCAATTGAGGTTAAGGAAATAGAAAATGAGCAAACAAATATATTCATTATTTAATTGATTATGTTTTTGAAATTATTAAATCTAGGATATGATTCATAATTTTTATTGTAGTAATGATATGTTATTGAATAATATAAAAATGGTTAAGGGGTCATTATTATTTTTAAAAGATTATTATGTATACACTTTAGAAATTGTTGTGGTATGTTAGATATTTGGGTGATGAGATGTTTAAATATATTAATTCCCTTTCGATGAAGGGATTAATTTGGAATACTATTTCTAATATTTTTAACCGTGATGTTAGATATGTAATAATTTTATTCAAAGAAGATTTAACTATTCTTTTGAGGAAATAATTGAAAATCATAGGGGTTTATTTGATCATTTGTTTTAGAGGTGATAAATTGTTATTACATTTTGGGATGCGTAATGTATGGTATTAGATAACCATTGAAGATAAAATATGTTAAGGTTATATTTTGAGGAAATTATCAAATTTTTGATAATTTTATAAGAATTATATGCATTTAGAAAAGGGAAAACCCATAGGATGGGTGACAACCTATCGCTTCTGGAAATTCTAGGGGAATCAAACCCACAACCAAAGGGACATAGGGGCGCATCGCCAACCACATGCCTATGTAAAGTCCCGGGTTAGTTTAACTTATTCTTTTTAGTTAAATTATTTTTTTGTTCAAGATTATTTTCTTTGGGTAATATACATAATCAAATGGATATCCTTAGAATAGGAAATGATTTGGTGAAAAATATATTTTGGAATACTTTCACTCTTTTTGTAATGACCCAATGCTTCATTAATGGAAATCCAACTTTATCTAATTAAATGTTTCTTTATGTAAAATTTTCATATAAAATGTCAACTTCTTTGGTTTTACGTTATGAATATTGACCGTTTCTAATATAGACGTTGAATAGTGATCACATGATTAGTATAAATATAGGGCTTTATCAAAACCAATTTACTCAGACAAAAGAAGTGATGGCCTCATCCATTAGAATTGCTCCATACAAAGCCCACTTGTCAGAGCTAGAAAAAGAGATTGAGTCCTTGGGTTTCTCTCTTGACCAAGACCTTGATGATCTACATCATGTCAAGCTCGAACGAGATCGTCTATTGGAAAAGTGGCAGTTGATAGAGATTACCACTCAAGCGATGTTATCCGAGTCACCCCAAGAGTCTGTCACCATCGCACACCTTACCATTAGGTCTTATGCGGCTGTTTTAAGGGGTTATGTAGAAAATCTCTATTACTATGTTCATCTACATTATTTTTGTATATAATAATGAATATGCTTTCTGGTCATTATTGATACATTGTAAATAGTTTTTAAAGTAGAAATAGATTTTTAAGTTATTATTTAATTAAGAATTCTATTTTATTAATTTAAGGGATTTTTGAATTAAATAATATTTTAATAATTTATTATTATTATTATTTATTTAATATTTATTAAATATAAATTATCTAATAATTTTATGAATGCAATTGTATTTTTTATTAATGAATGAAAGCCATTTTTGTCAAAACCCGTGAATTTTCGATAAATGTCAGTTTATATTTTAAAAGTTAAAATTAACATATTTAGAAAATTATTTTGACAAAATAATTTATATTTATGGAATCAGGAAATTGAAATTATCCAACGGTGAATTTTTCATAATTTTATGAGAGAGTCAAATTTTTTGGGTAAAAATTAAATACCGTTTAAATATATAATGTGTTTTATGACATCATAAAGACCCAATATAGATGTAATTAAATAATATAAGCTTTATGTTCTTCCAGTATATGTTTTACCATTAATATAATGTGATTTTCGGTTTGTTTGACTTACATTTCAAATCATTAATGGACCCCTTAAGACTTATTAAACATCTTGTCTTTAAAATAATTTTCCATGGGAGTGTGACTCACCTCCACATAAGCAACCCCATTATATTAAGAAGTTCAGACTTTTTATTTCTAAAATATTTTTTTCCACTTAATTTTTCTAAAAAACATGGGCATAAACCATGAGCTGATTTTTGGTTTCGATTAGTTTAATGTAAGGGGTCCCAAACCTAAATAATAAAGAATTCACTCACCTTTCCCATATAAACCCACCCAAGATCCCACATACTTCTCACTAAAAGCCTTTGGAGTTTGTCCAACCTCTGCCCTACTCTCTCTATAATCCTCTCAAGGTTCCCCAAGATCCCAAGAAGCCTCTCTCAAGCCTCTCTCATGCCATTGGAAGCACACTTCCTAGTAATGGTTTTTTCTTCCTTTCACTTGTTTTCCAATTTTATTAATATTGTTATGACCTTTTAATTTCAATTATAAATGATGGGGTATGGTTTCACACCTCCCCCATTCTACCCTATTATTGTTTGAATGATGGTATATCTCTTTCTCTCTCATTAAATGCCGCCCATGTACACCTGTTACTATGCTGAAATTCTGAATGGAACATCTCTCTCTTCATTTACATTCGAGCAATACTTTTGCATCATGAAACTAAATTCCATTACAATTTTTTGTAAATGTATCTATATGACCCCTTTACTTTCCATTTATTTTAAATATTATGATACACCACTTTTTCTTTAATCAACCATTTTTATGATTTCTTATGTCACGTCGTTACGCTGCCAAAATTGCACCGATTTTCTAAGCCAATGCCTTTATGTAGTGAATACCATGCCCATTTCTCCATCAAGGGTATTCAACTTTATGAACATTTAATTATTGATTATAATGTTTCATGTATGAATTACACAATACTTTATAATGGAATAAATGATTTTGTTTAATGAATCCATGTTTTGTGATCCATGTGGCACACTTATGCATGAAATGAAATGTTTAAGAAGGGTGCGCTATTATAGCGCTCCAATGCATTGGGTAAAGTATACTATCATGATTTTTCATTTGAAATTAGGGTTGAATCATGATAATTCAAGTGCAATGAGGGTTTACTTCTGCTTCATGTGCAATGAGGATTTACTCATGCTTCATGTCCAATGGGCCTTGGCTCATGATAATTCCATGTTAAGTGTTGTTGCCACAATTCCATGTTATGATTATCATGCTTTATCTTGATTTTTTTCATGTTTCTCTTCTACTATATTGATATTCCTATTGTATAACATGTATAGTATTCCTGATGTATTCCATGTTTATTCTCTTATCGGGCTTTATATCTCACCATTTCCTTATGCATGTCCTCATGTTATCCCATGCAATGTTATGTACGAGGTAATGTCGTGGTCATGTAAATGATGTTTTTAATAAAGAAGTGGTATTTCATGTTTTAAGATGTTATGTAATGATCATAATCCCCAAAGACACTAGAACTCTTGATATTCCATGTTGTTTCAAGTGAATACTTTATGAAATAAATCATGTTTAAGTTTGTATTAAAAGTAGGGTTGTCATAGTTGGTATAAAAGGATAGGTTTAGTTATTTTTTGTATTAGTATTAGAAAACCCTAGTAAATCCATAGATACAAGAATATGTACAATAAAAACGTCCATAAGTATTTGTGATTCTTGAGTTTGTGGGATATCCAGCAAATACATCCCTGTCCGGATACGAGCAGGTAGAGGCGGCTCTGACACAGATGTATCCTAGGGGTAAAACCCGAAAACACCGCTTTGAGGTAGACTCGAATGGTAACTCGTGTACAACAATGGTCCTTGATTCACTCTTGGTTATGAAACTCCCGGGAGATATTTTTTGTTAAATTCACAAGCATAGTATGAACCCTTATAAAGGGAATAAAAAACCCCTAAGAATATATGTCAGAAAGTAGATCACGAAAATCCTTGATTGAATCCTATAGATTCATAAGCTAAGGAAATAAAATTTAATTTATAATTCATAAACTTTTGTCTTTGGATTATCCTTTATGTGTTACCCCTAACTTTCCTTTTATTTTACCCAATGGACGGTAATAGGAGGACTCGGGCTAACAACCGATGTGAGGATCAGTGTGATGACTGTACTAATGAGATGCCCAATCCAATGGGAGCGGGAATCACGAAAATTGTCATGATTCTCTCTCAGATAACTCAATATTTGAATAGAAACACGGGTCAAGAGGAACATTAAACCCCCCCTAAGAAAGAAAAAGTCACTATCGAGAGCTTCATGAGACAAAGTCCTCCTACTTTTAGTGGATCATTCGATCCCACGATTGATGAACAATGGATCAACTCCATTGAAAAGATCATATCCATCCATCAATGATTGGAACAAGAGAAGGTTCTCCTGGAGGCTTATCGAATGGAGGGTGAAGAGGATCAATGGTGGACGTTGATAAAAAATAGGAAGCCTAAGGAGGAGATCGAGGCGTTGGAATGGGAGGATTTCCAGAAGATGTTTTTTGATAAATATTTTCCGCATAGCCTCCAGCTTAAGATGGAAAGGGAAATCCTTTACCTCATGAAAAAAGATGAAGAATCTCTTGGAGAGTATGAGGAAAACTTCACAACGCTTGCACGATATGATTTCGGCTTTGTCGGTACCCCCGAATGTAATGCTGACCGCTTGTTTTGTGGGAGGAAGCCGAGCCTACAGAAATCATTAGCATTCTGTGACTTCGACAGCTCTGAGGAAATTGTCCAATGTTCCCTCAAGGTAGAAATGGAGATCGGGAAATCTCAGGGGTATCATGGGGACACGAAGTGTAAGGTGGACTTCAATTTTGGAGGTCCGATGGATAAATCCAATGGTGCTAAGAAGATCCATCACCCCACTTGCCAAATGTGCTGAATGAAGCAACTTGGATTTTTCCTCAAGGTGAAGAGTAAATGCATTAGGTGTGGAAGATAAGGGGGCGTAGGTGTTAACAATCGGAAAGAAGGACCCACACATGCGATAGAGGAGAGGAATTCTCTTTTTGAACCTAAACACATTGTCCATTTCTACAACTGCAAAGAACTGGGGCATTTTTCAAATTAGTGCCCTAATCCAAGGGTTTTCAGATGCAACCAACAACCTCCAAGGTAGTAAAGAAGAGCTTTTTCCATCACTTCTGCCGAAGTGAACCCCGAAAAAGAAGTGGTGACAGTTACGCTAGTTATTCATTCAAGAATTGCGAACGTAATTTTTGATTCAGATTCTACACATTATTTTATATCTCGAAAGTTTAGTAGAACAATCCCAGCACCACCAAAAATCATCGAATTGAAGATATTGGTGAGTACGGAAAATGGGGCAATCATTGTATCCCATTAATATAATTCCTCGCATGTTATAATCTGTAGATTGAATTTCCCGGAGAACCACATCATACTCCTGGTGGAATTTGATGCAATTCTTGGCATGGATTTCCTTTCCTTGTATAGTGCCAACATAAATTGATGGGAGAGGGAAATCAATCTCCATTTGGAGAATCGACCCTTGATTCATTATAAGTGTAAGGACTAAGATGATTCTCCTTTAGCTCCATCATCTCAACGATGGATATTACTGCCCTATGAGCACGCGTATCTGGATCAGATGATTGAGTCCAAGGAAGATACCATCCTTGAATAAATGCCTATTGTGAGGGAATTCACTAAAGTGTTTCCTGAGGAACTGCCTAGTCTTCCTCCTAGAAGAGATGTTGAATTCTCAATAGAACTTATACCAGGGGAACTACCAATATCCATGACTCTATATAGAATGGCTGTCGTGGAGCTGGAAGAGCTGAGGAAACAACTAAAGGAAAATATGGATAAAGGGTTTATATGCCCAAGTGCTTCACCATGGGGTGCACCAGTCCTCTTCATCAAAAAGAATGATGTGTCAATGTGGATTTGCATCAATTATCATGAACTTTACAAAATCACAATAAAGAACAAGTGTCCTCTGCCATGGATCAATGACTTGTTCGATCAGCTGCGTGGGGCACAATACTTCTCCAAGGTAGATTTGTGGTCGGGATACTATAAAGTAAGGGTGAAGAAGAAAGATATCCCCAAGACTGCATTTCATACAAGATACGAGCACTATGAATATATAGTAATGCCATTCGGACTCAATAATGCTCTAGAAATCTTCATGGACTTGATGAATAGAGTCTTTAGTGATTAACTAGAGAAATTTGAGTTAGTATTTATAGATGATATTCTAATATACTCCAAAACCAAGGAGTATAATGAGAGGCATTTAATAAATATACTAGAGACATTGCGCAAGGAGAATCTCTATGAAAAGTACAGAAAGTGTGAGTTCTTGTTGATGGAGGTCTGATTCTTGGACCATATCATCACATCCAATGGGATATTTGTTGATCCATCCAAAACATATGCAATTGAGGGATGGCCGAGGCCAACATCGGTAACAGATATCCGTAGCTTATTGGGGTAAGATGGATATTATCGATGATTTGTGAGAAATTTCTCACGATTGTCCAACCCTCTTACCAAGATAACTCAAAATGGAGTAATGTTTTCTTGGATTAATGAATTTGAAGAAATATTCAAGGAGTTGAAAAAGAGTCTTATAACTGCACCAGTGCTCACTTTACCCACAATTGGGGAACCATTTGTGATATTCAGTGATTCTTCGAAGAAGGGCTTAGGCTCTGTGCTGATGTAGAATGATAATGTGATATCCTATTCCTCAGGATAGTTGAAAATCCATGAGCAAAACAATCCAACACATGATCTGGAGTTGGAGGTGGTGATCATTTCCTTGAAAATCTGGCGTCATTATCTCACTGGTGTGAAATTTGAGATATATACTAACCACAAGAGTCTGAAATATATATTCACACAGAAAGAGCTTAATATGCGCCAGAGAAGATGGATAGAGCTTATCAAGGATTATGATTGTTCAATACATTACCACCCTGGAAAAGAGAACAAGGAGGTATATGCCCTATGTAGAATGGACCAAGTGATTCTATCAATGATGATAATTGAGAAGGATACACTATTCTTGGACGTGATGAAGATGGACATGGAAATCATAATGAAGGGAACATCAACAATCCTTTCACAAATTATTGGCCAACTGTCTCTTTTGGAAAGGTTAAAGTATGCTCAAAAGGATTATGTGGGAATTCTAGAAAATGTAAAAGCTATCGAATAAGGGAAATCCATAGAGTTTAATGTTAATGAACAAGGAATTGTGCGATTTTGGAAAAGACTATGTCTTCCATCAACTCTGGAGCTGAAGAAGGAACTTTTGGATGATGCACATAGTTCAAATTTCTCTATTCACCCAGGGAGCACAATGACGTATTGATATCTCCAAGAAAACATTTGGTGGGATAATATGAAGAAGGAGATCATTGTATATACATCAAAGGGCCTGGTGTTCCAACAAGTGAAGGCAGAGAGGAAGAAGTCTAAGGGGATGATGCAACCATTGCTCATACACGAATGGAAATGGGAGAACATCACCATGGACTTTGTCACTAAACTTTTGAGGACATATAAAGGCAACAATACAATATGGGTTGTTGTATATTGTCTTACAACGACTGCACACATCATTTCTATTCAGGTGGATTTCTCATTGGATCAACTGGCACAGATATATATCAGGTAATTGGTAATGTTGCATGGAGTACAACTATCTATTTTGTCTGACCGAGATCCATGATTCACCTCCATGTTTTGGAGTAGTATTCAACATTCTTTTAATACTGAACTGAACTTCAGTACGGCCTATCATCCTCAAACTGATGGCTAATTTGAGCAGACTTTCCAAACACTAGAGAAGATGTTGAGAGCATGCTCAATGGACTGTAAAGGAGGATGGGATCAACATCTTCCTATGGTTGAGTTATCTTATAATAACCGTTTCCACTCGAGCATCCAAATAGCACCATATAAAGCCTTGTATTGGAAATGCTGCAGAACAACGGCATGTTGGGATGTGGTCTGTGAACGTAAGATGCTTAGACCAGAAATGGTCGAAGAAATGATGGAGAAGGTAAAAACCATTCAACAACATATCAAGGCAGCCCAAAGTCAACAGTAGATTTATGCAGATAATCATCGACGATACCTTGAGTTTAAAGTTGGAGACATGGTTTTTCTACACATATCTCCATGGAATAAGGTCATGAGGTTTGGAATGAATGGTATGTCAAGTCCAAGGTACATCGGCCCTTTCTAGATTCTTGATCATGTTGGGGATGTGGCCTATCGACTAGCACTTCCACCTAACATGGCCAATGTACATGATGTCTTTCATGTATCTCTCTTAAGGATGTACATACCGGACCCTTCACATGTACTCTCTTCTAAGGTGGTACAGTTGGAGGATGATCATTCTTATGAGGAGCAACCAGTAAAGATGTTAGATAGTAGATAAAAGTTTCTACAAAATTAGAAAATTCCCCTCATCAAAGTGCTGTGGCAAAACAAGATGTTTGAAGAAGCGAATTTGGAATCGAAGGAAATGATGAAGCTAAGTTACCCATATCTATTTTAGTGTGGAAAAATGAAATTTCGAGGGAGAAATTTCATAAGGGGGTATATTGTAACGACCCAAAGTTTCATTAATGGAAATCCCCCTTGATCTACCTAAATGTCTCTTAATGTAAAATTTTTATATAAAATGTCAACTTCTATGGTTTTATGTTATGTATTTTCACCATTGATAATATAGTCATTGATCACTAATCACATGATTAGTATAAATATAGGGCTTTAACAAATCCAATTTACTCAGACAAAATAAGTGATGGCCTCATATAGTAGAATTGCACCATACGAAGCTCATTTGTCAGTGTTCATAATAGAGGTGGAATCCTTGGGTTTCAATCATGACCAATCCCGTGCTGAGCTTCATCATGTCAAGCTCGAACAGGACTGTCTATGGGAAAAGTGGAAGTTGATATAGATTACCTCTCGAGTGACCTTATCTGAGCAACCCCAAGAGTCTGTCACCATCGCACACCATACCCTTAGGTCTAATTCATCTTTTTTAAGGGGTTATGTAAAAAATCTATAGTACTATGTTCATGTACATTTTTTTATATAATAATGAATATTATTTCTTGTCATTATTGATACATTGTAAGTAGTTTTTAAAGTACAAATAGTGTTTTTAGTTATTTTTTAATTAAGAATTTTATTTTAATAAAATAATGGATTTTTTAATTAAATAATATTTTAATAAAATATTGGTATTATTATTAAATAATTTTTTATTAAATATACATTATCTTATAATTTTATTAATGGAATTGTAATTTTTATTAAGGTTTGAAATCCATTTTTGTCAAAACCCATGACTTTTCAATCAATGTCGGTTTTTATTTTAAAAGTGAAAATAATATATTTAGAAAATTATTTAGACAAAATAAATGTTATTTCTGGAATCAAGAAATCGAAATTATCCAATGGTGACTTTTTCAAAATTTTCTGAGATAGTCAACTTTTTGGGTAAAAATTAAATACCGTTTAAATATATAATGTGTTTTATGACATAATAATGACCCAATGGTGATGTAATAAAATACAATATGCTTTGTGTTCTGCCAATATATGTTTTACCATTAAAATAATGTGATTTTGGGTTTGTTTGACTTACTTTTCAAAGCATTAATGGACCCTCAAGACTTATTATACATATTGTCTTTTTAAATTATTTTCCTTGGGAGTGCGACTCACCTCTACATAACCAACCCCATTATTTTTAGAAGATAGGACATTGGATTTATAAAATATTATTTTCCACTTCCCTTTTCCAAAAACCATGGGAAAAACCATGAGTATATTTTTGGTTTTGATTAGTTTAATAAAAGGTGTCCCAAACCTAAATAATAAACAATTCACTCACCTTTCCTATATAAACCCACCCAAGCTCCCACTTCCTCCTCAGTCAAAGCCTTTGGAGTTTGTCCAACCTCTACCCTACTCTCTCTAGAATCCTACCAATGTTCCCCAATCTCCCATGAAGCCTCTCTCAGGCCTCTCTCAATCCTCTGAATGCACACTTCCAAGTAAGGGGTTTTTCTTCCTTTCAATTTTTTTGTCGGATTTTCTAAATATTGTTATGACCTTTTAATTTCAATTATAAATGATGGGTTATGGTATCAAACCTCCCCCATACATCCCTTTTATTTTTTATGTGATGGGATATCCCTTTCTCTCTCATTATATGCCTCCCATGTACACCTGTTTCAATGCCGAAATTCTAAAAGGAACTTCTCTCTCTTCATTTACATTCAAGCAATACTTTTGTATCATGAATCTAAATACCATTAAAATAGTTTGGAAATGTATATATATGACCTTATTACTGTCCATTTCATTTAAATATGATGAGACACCACTTTCCCTCTCATCAACCATTTTTAGGAATTCTTATGTCACGCCGTTGCACTGCCGAAAATGCACCGATTTCCTAAGACAATTCCCTTGTGTAGTGAATACCATGCCCATTTCTCCATCACAGTTATTCACCTTTATGCACATTTAATTATATATTATAAAGTTTCATGTATTAATACACATTCCTTTGTCATGGAAGAAATGATTATTTTTAATGAATCCTTGTTTTATGATCCATGTGGCACACTTATGCATGAAATGAAATGTTTAAGAAGGGTGCGCCCTTATAGCGCTACAATGCATTATGTATAGTATAGTATCATGATACATCATGTGCAATTAGTGTTGAATCATTATAATTCATGTGCAATGAGGGTTTACTCATTCTTCATGTGGAATGAGGATTTACTCATGCTTAATGTGAAATGGGCCTTGGCTCATGATAATTCCATGATAAGTGTTGCTTCGACCTTTCCATGTTATGATTATCATGATTTATCATGCCTTTATGTCCATGTTTCTCTTGTGATCTATTTATATTCCTATTGTCTAAAATGTATTGAACTCCTCATTTATTCCATGTTTATTCCCTTATCGGGCTTTATAGATCACCCTTTTCTTATGCATGTTCTCAGGTTATCCAATGCAATGCTATGTATGAGGGAATGTAGGGGTCATGTAAAGGAATATTTCAATAAAGATGTTTTTTTCATGTTTTAAGTTGTTATGTAATGATCCAAAGCCACAAATACACTATACCTCCCGATCATCCATGTTTTATCATGTTAATAGTTTATGAAATAAATCATGGTTATGTTTGTAATAAAAGTAGTGTTGTCATAGTTGGTATAAAAGGATTTGTTAAGTTATTTTTGGGATGAGGATTAGAAAACCCTAGTAAAGCCTTAGATACAAGACTAAGTAAAATAAAAATGAACCTATGTTTTGGTGAGTATTGATTATGTGTGTTATCAAAGAAATACATCCCTGTCTGGAAACGAGCTGGTAGAGGCGGCTCTGGCACATATGTATCCTAGGGGTAAAACCAGAAAACACCGCATTGAGCTAGACTCGAATGGGAACTGGTGCATGACAGAAAGCCTTGATGGACTCTTGGTTATGAAACTCCCTGGGGATATGCTTTGGTAAATTCACAAGCTTAGTATGAACCCTTATTAAGGGAATAAAAAAACCCCTATGAATATATGTTAGAAAGTAGATCATGAAAAGAGTAGATTGAATCCTATAGATTCATAAGTTAATGAAATAAAATTTAATTTATAACTAATCAACTTTTTTCTTTGTATTACCCTTTATGTGTTACCCCTAAATTTCCTTTTATTCCAACCAATTGCCTGTAATAGGAGGACTCGTGCTAACAACCGATGTGATGATCAGTGTGAGGACTATATTAATGAGATACCCAATCCAATGGGAGCGGGAATCGTGAACTTTGTCACGCTTCACTCTTAGCTAACTCAAGATTTGAATAGAAATACGGGTCAAGAGGAACGTTCAACCCCCCCCCCCCAAGAAAGAACATGTCTCTATTGAGAGATTCATGAGACAAAGGCCTTCTACTTTTAGTGGATCATCTGATCCCATGATCGCTGAACAATGGATCAACTCCATTGAAAATATCTTGTCCAACCTACAATGTTCTGAATAAGAGAAGGTTCTCCTGGTAGCTTATCATATGGAGGGTGAATCAGATCAATGGTGGACATTGATAAAAAATACCAAGCCTGAGGAGGAGATCGAGGCATTGGAATGGAAGGATTTCTAGAAGATGCTTTTGGATAAATATTTTACGCGCACCCTCCGGCTTTTGATGGAAAGGTACTTCCTCTACCTCAAGAAAAAAGACGAAGAATCTGTTGGATCGTACGATGAAAACTTCACAAGGCTTGATCAATACGCTTTTGGATTTGTCGTTACCACCTAATGCAATGTTGACCGCTTATTTGGTGGGCTGATGCAGAGCCTACGGAAAGCAATAGTGATCCGTGACTTCGATAGCTATGAGGAAATTTTCTGATGTGCCCTCAAGGTCAAAATGGATATCATGTAATCAAAGGGGTATCATGGGGAAAATAAGTATAAGGTGGACTTCAATGTTGGCGGTTCGATGGATAAATCCAACGGTTTTAAGAAGATCCAGCACCCCACTTGCAAAAAGTGCAGAAAGAAGCACCCTAGAAATTTACTCAACGGACGATGAAATATTTTAAGCATAGAAGAGAAGGGCCCCTAGCTGTTAATTGTCAGCAAGAAAGACCCGCGGCTGCGACATAGGAGAGTAACGCTCTGTTCGAACCTCAATGCATTGTTCATTGCTACAACTGTAAAGAAATGGGGCATTGTGAAAATTAGTTGCATAATCTGAGTGTTTTCTGAGGCAACCAACAACCTCCAAGGCAGCAAGGAAGAGCTTTGTCCATCACTTCTGCTGAAATGAACCCCGAAAACGAAGTTGTGATAGGTATTATAGTTATTCATTCAATAATATAATACGTAATTTTTGATTTAGGTTCATCGTATTCTTTTATATCTCGAAAGTTTTGTAGAACAATCCCAACACCACCACAAATCATGGAAGTGAATATGTCAGTGAGTACGTCAAATGGGGAAATCATTATATCCCATGAATATAAGTTCTCCCCTATTATAATATGTGGATTTAATTTCCCGGAGAACCTCTTCATACTCCCTATGGTGGAATTTGATGCAATTATTGGCATGCATTGGCTTTCCTTGTATATATCCAACATAAATTGTTGGGATAGGGAAATCATACTCCATATAGAGAATCGACCCCCAATTCATTATATGTGTAAGAAGTAAAAAGATTTTCCTTTAGGTCCATAATCTCAAGAATGGATATCACTGCCCTATGAGCATGCGTATCTGGCTCAGATGATTGAGTCCAAGGAAGAAATAGTCCTTGAAGAAATATCTATTGTAAGGGAATTCGCTGAAGTATTTCCCGAGGAACATCCTGGTCTTCCTCCGAGAAGAGATGTTGAATTATCAATTGAACTTATACCAGGGGCACGAAAAATATCTAAGACTCCTATAGAATGTCTGTCGTGGAGCTTGAAGAGCATAAAAAACAACTACATGAGAATCTGGATAAAGGGTTTATACGCCAAAGTGCTTCACCATGGGGTGCACCAGTCTTCTTCGTCAAGAAGAAGGATGGGTCAATGTGGCATTTCATCGATTATCGTGAACATAAAAAAATCACGATAAAGAACAAGTGTCCCCTTCCACGGATCGATGACTTATTGGATCAGCTACGTGGAGTACAATACTTCTCCATGGTAGATTTTTGTTCAGGATATTATCAAGTAAGGGTGAAGAAGGAAGATGTCCCCAAGACTGCTTTTCATACATGATACAGGCACTATGAATTCATATTAATGCCTTTAGGACTCACTAATTCTCCATAAATCTTCATGGACTTGATGAATATAGTCTTTAGATATTACTTAGACAAATTTGTGGTATTCATTATTGAAGATATTCTAATATACTCCAAAACTAAGGAGGATCACGAGGAGCATTTATGAACTTTACTATGGACTTTGCGCAAGGAGAAGCTCTACGCAATGTACAACAAGTGTGAGTTCTAGTTGAAGGAGGTATCATTCTTGGGCCATATCATCTTAAGCAATGGGATATCTGTGTATACCTCCAGAACAGATGCAATTGAGGGATGGACGATACCAACATCGGTAACCGATATCCGTAGCTTCTTAGGGTTAGCTAGATATTATCGACGATTTGTGAGAAATTTATCATGATTTTCCATCCCTCTTACAAAGCTAACTCAAAAGGGAGTAATATTTTCATGGGGTGATGAATGCGAAGAAAGCTTCAAGGATTTGAAAAGAAGGATTATCACTGCTCCCGTGCTCACTTTACCCACAAGTGGGGAACCTTTTGTGATATTCAGTGGAGCATCGAAGAAGGGATTAGGCTATGTGCTGATGCAGAATGATAATGTGATATCCTATGCCTCAAGATAGTTAAAAATCCATGAGAGAAACTATCCAACGTATGATCCGGAGATGGCGGCAGTGATATTTTCCTTGAAAATCAGGCGGCATTATCTCTCTGGGGATAAATGTGAGATATATAATGACCAAAAGAGTCTTAAATATATATTCAAATAGAAAGAGCTTAATATACTCCAGAGAAGATGGATAGATCTAATCAAGGATTATGAATGTTCAATACATTACCACCCTGGGAATGAGAACAAGGTGGCAGATTCCCTATGTAGAAAGGACCCATCAATTCTATCAATGATGAGAATTGATAAGAATCCAATCTTCTTAGACTTGATGAAGATGGACATGGGAATCATAAAGAAGGAAACATCATCAATCCTTTCACAAATTATTGCTCAACCTTCTCTTTTTGAATGGATAAAGGAATCTCAAAAGGATGATGTGGGATTTCAGGAAAAAGTAGAAGCTATCGAAAAAGGGAAATCCTTGGATTTTAATGTTAATGAAGAAGTAATTGTGTGATTTGGGAAAATACTATGTGTTCCATCAAGTTCGGAGCTGAAGATGGTACTTTTGGATGATGGACATAGATCAAATTTCTCTATTCACCCAGGGAACAAAAATATGTATCGAGATCTGTGAGAAAACATTTGGTGGGATAATATGAAGGAGGAGATCGTTGTATATACATCAACGTTCCTGGTGTTCCAGCATGTGAAGGCAGGGAGGCAGAAGTTTAAGTGGATGATGAAACCACTGCACATACCAGAATGGAAATGGGAGAACATCACCAAGGACATTGTCACTGGTCTTCCTAGTACATCCAAAGGAAACAATACAATCTAGGTTTTTGTGGATCGTCTTACAAAGACTGCACACTTCATTGCTATTCGGGAGGACTTCTCATTGGATCAACTGGAACAAATATATATCAGGTAAGTGGTAATTCTGCATGGAGTACCACTATCTATTATGTCTGACTGAGATCCATGATTCACCTCTATGTTTTTGAAGATTCTTCAACATGCTCTGAATACTTAAATGAATTTTAGTATGGCCTATCATCCTCAAACTGATAGCCAATCTGCGCGGACTATCCATACACTTAAAGACATTTTGAGAGCGTGCTCAATGGATATTAAAGGAGGATGGGATCGACATCTTCTTCTAGTTGAGTTCTCTTATAATAACAGTTTCCTATCGAGCATCCAAATGGCACCATATGAAGCCCTGTATGGGAAAAGGTGTAGAATACTTGCCTGTTGGGATGAGGTCGGTGAACGTAAGATGGTTGGACCAAAAATGGTCAAAGAAATTGTGGAGAAGGAGAAAACCATTCAATAGCATATCAAGGTAGCCAATAGTTGATAGAAGAGTTATGCAGATAATCATCGACGATACCTTGAGTATAATGTTGGAGACATGTATTTTTATGCATATATCCATGGCAGAAGATTATGAGGTTTCAAAAGAAAGGTAAGTTAAGTTCATGGTACATCGGCCCCATCGAGATTCATGATCGTGTCAGGGTTGTGGCCTATCGACTAGAACTTACACCTACCATGGCCAAAGTACCTGTTGTATTTTATTTATCCCTCTTAAAGAATTACATACCGGACCCTACACATGTACTCTCTTCTGAGGTGGTACAATTAGAGGATGATATTTCTTATGAGGAGAAACCCGTGAAGATATTAGATCATAGAGAAAATGTTCTACGAAATAAGACAATGCCCCTCATAAAGGTGTTGTGGTGAAACCACAAGTTTGAAGAAGCGACATGCGAATCGGAGGAAATGATGAAGCTGAGTTATCGACATCTGTTTTAGTCTGGGAAAAGGAAATTTTGAGGGCAAAATTTCTTAAGGGGGGGATATTGTAATGACCCAAAGTTTCATTAATAGAAAGCCCACTTGATCTAGTTAAATTTCTATTTTTGTAAAATGTTTAAATAAAATGTCAACTTCATTGGTTTTATGTTAAGAATTTTTACCGTTGCAAATATATCCATTGAACAGATATGACATGATTAGTATAAATATAGGTCTTTAACAAATCATATTTACGTAGACAAAATAAGAGATGGCCTCATCTACTTTAATTGCTCCATACGAAGCCCATTTGTCAGAGCTCGGAAAAGAGGTAGAATCATTAGGATTCACTCTTGACCAAGCCCAAGCTAAGCTTCATCATGTCAAGATCGAATGGGACCGTCTATGGGAAAAGTGGAAGTTGATAGAAATTACCACTCAAACGATGTTATCCGAGCCCCCCCAAAAGTTTGTCACCATCGCACACATTACCCTTAGGTCTAATGCAGCTGTTTTATGTAGTTATGTAACAAATCGCTAGTACTATGTTAATGTACATTATATTTGTATATAATAATGAATATTATTTCATGTCATTATTGATACATTGTAAACAGTTTTTAAACTACATATAGTGTTTTTAGTCATTATTTAATTAAGAATTATATTTTATTAAATTAAGGTATTTTTTAATTAAATTATATTTTAATAAAATAATTTTATAATTAGTAAATTAATTTTTATTAAATATAAATGATCTTATAATTTTATGAATGCAGTTATAATTTTTATTAAGGTTTGAAAGCCATTATTGTCAAAACCCATGAATTTTTGATAAATGTCAGTTTCTATTTTAAAAGTGAAAATTAACATATATAGAAAATTATTTAGATAAAATTAATTTTATTTCGGGAATCAGGACATCAAAATTATCCAACAGTGAGTTTTTCATAATTTTCTGAGACTGTCAAATTTTTGGGTAAAAATTAAATACCATTAAAATATATAATGTGTTTTATGACATCAAAATGACCAAATAGTGATGTAATAAAATACTATAAGATTTATGTTCTGCCAAAAAATGTTTTACCATTAATATAATGTTATTTTGGTTTTGTTTGACTTACTTTTCAAAGCATTAACGAACCCCTCAAGACTTATTAAACATCTTGTCTTTTTAAATTATTTTCCATGGGAGTGTGACTCACCTCCACATAAGAAACCACATTATTTTAAGAATTCCGGACTTTGGCTTTATAAAATATAATTTTCCTATTCCCTTTTCCAAAAAACATGGGCAAAAACCATTTGCTTATTTTTGTTTTGGATTAGTTTAATGTAAGGTGTCCCAATCCTAAATAATAATGAATTCACTCACCTTTCCTATTTAAACCCACCCATGATCCCACTTCCTCCTCACTCAATGCTTTTGGAGTTCATCCAAAAAATCCCTTCTCTCTCTATAATCCTCCCAAGGTTCCCCAATCTCCCATTCATCCACTCTCAAGCCTCTATCAATCCTTTGGAATCACACTTCCATGTAAGGGTTTTTTCTTCCTTTCACTTTTTTGTGCAATATTTCTAATATTATTATTCCCTTTTACTTTAAATTATAAATGCTTGGGTATGGTTTCTCACCTCCCCCATACTGACCTATTATTGTTTTAATGATGAGATATCACTTTCTCTCTTGTTAAATTCCTCCCATGTACACCTGTTACTATGCCGAAATTCTGAAAGGAACTTCTCTCTCTTCATTTACATTCAAACAATACTTTTGTATCATGAATCTAAATTACACTAAATTTGTTTGGACATATATATATATGAACCCCTTACTGTACATTTCATGTAAATATGATGATACACACCTTTATCTCGAATCATAAATTTTTATAAATTCTTATGTCACGATGTTACACTGCCGAAATTGCGCCGATTTTCTAAGCCAATGCCTTTGTGTAGTGTATACCATGCCCATTTATCCCTAAAGGGTACTAATCTTTTTGAACATTTACTTATTGATTATAAAGTTTCATATATGAATTCCACATTCCTTTATCATGGAATAAATGATTATTCTTAATGAATCAATGTTTTATGATCCATGTGGCACACTTATGCATGAAATGAAATGTTTAAGAAGGGTGCGCCCTTATTGCGCTCCAACGCATTGGGTAATGTATAGTATCATGATACATCATGTGAAATGAGTATTGACTCATGATAATTCTAGTTCAGTGAGGGTTTACTTGTGCTTCATGTTAAATGAGGATTTACTCATTCTTCATGTGCAATGGGACTTGGCTCATGCTAATTCCATGTAAACAGTTGTTGCCACATTTACATATTATGATTATAATGCTTTGTCATGCCATTATGTCCATGTTTCTCTTGTGATCTATTGATATGTGTATTGTATAATATTTAATTTAATCCTCATGTATTCCATTTTTATTCCCATACTAAGCATTATAGCTCGCCCTTTTCTTATGCATATCCTCAGGTTATCCCATGCAATTCTATGTACGAGGGAGTTTAGTGGTCATGTAACGGAAGTCTTCAATAAATATGTTATATTTCATGTTTTAAGTGGTCATGTAATGATCCTAAGCCCCATATACACTAGACCTATCCATCTTCCATGTTGTTTCAAGTGAATAGTTTATGAAATAAATCATGATTAAGTTTGTAATAAAAGCATGGTTGTCATACTTTTGGTAAGACTATATGCCTAAGGATAATAGTATTTGTTGGGATTTCATTTTAGGAAAAATTGATAAATTTTATTTCGGAAGAATATATGTTATTATTGTGGACATAATGATATTTGGGTTATGTATGGAAATTATTAACCTATCTATGAGAATATGTGATTAGGTTAATTAAATTTCAGTATGATACATTAAGTGTAGTCAATGTTATTTTAAGATAAATGTAATGATTTATCGTGTAAGACTACTTCATAAATTATTCGGTGTTTTGGATTTCAAATATTTGGTTGTATTATAATGAATAGTTTTTTTGAAAATTTTGTATTTAATTGTCTCATTTGGTGTCTGTGTATTGTTGGTTCAATTTTAGAGATTAAGAGTAGAATTTATTTGTATAAATGGTTTTCCTTTTTGGGGATTATCTAATCTTATACTATCCATATTCATTTTGGTTACAGTATAATGACGGGAGAAAACATTAGTTTAATTTTTTGGATTATATGATTCTATAGACGTTTATTATAGCACTTTAGGTATGACCAAGTCATCTTGAGTACTCATCCTTAAGAGAAAAAATGTGTTTCTGGTAGAAACCTATTAAAGGATTAAACTCTACTTTCAAAGTATGTATATTTACTTATGATATTAATCAATATAATAATTATATTCTCCAACATTATGAAAAGGAATTAAAAAACTTCATATGTTCACTTTTCATACTGGGTAATTGAAAACTATTTAACCTATCTTATGTTTATTGTTTTCTGGTGGTTCACTATCTCATAATCATGTTTTCTATCATTATCCATCAGAACAAGATTGTTAGTATCTATTAAATATATAGGTTTTAATGGAATCACAGTATGTGTCATCTCAGGTGACCATTTTACTACTAATTATTTATTTTAATTTGATGGTTTTATTGACTCTTCTTTTGATGATGGATTTGTTTTAAATTTACGACCCAAAATTCAAAATTGTTAGGATGTATATTTTAAAACGGGGGAAGGGTTTTGTTGACCTCACCTGTTTTGATAATCTCAATCATGTATTCATATGTGTTGAAAATCCCAATTATGTTTTCATTCTATATGATATTTTTAAGTATCATTGATCTCTACTTTAATTCTTTCAAATATGTGATCAAACCAATAATAATTTTTAAAATAGTCTTTGGAATATGTTAATCATCATTTATCCATGCTCATACAAGTTATAAATTGATTCTAACACAATCGGATGTGTTCTGCATAAAACATAAGTAATCTTCCTATAGCTACTGATAAAGAGCTATCGGTAACCAGTCTACCGATAGACTTAGTCTACCGATAGACAGCTACCGATAGACTTAACACAGAGCTACCGATGTACTTATAAATATAATCTACTGACTTACAGACAGCTACCGATACAAACGTAGAGCTACCGGTGTAAGTATAAATAGCTACCGATGGAATAAGAGTCACCGATGGACAAAGCTACTGACAGACTCAAAGTTACCGATACACGCATGCAGCTACCGACGAATGGAGCTACCGATAAACAAAGTCACTGATACAAGCATGTACCAACCGACGCATGAAGCTACCGACGCATGAAGATATAGACGCATGCAGCTACCGACGAATGGAGCTACTGATAAACAAAGTCCCTGATACAAGCATGTACCAACCGACGCATAGAGCCACCGATAGAGTCAAAGAAACTAATGACATTGAGCAACCGATGTTCGAGCTACCGATGTTCAAAGCTACCGATGTTCAAGCTACCGATGCTGATTACCTACCGATCACTTGACTCACTGTTTGAATTTCTTTATTTCCTATATTTAATCTATCTAACGGTCATATCATGTACATTTTAATGATTTGTCAAATATCTGATAAAGGTTGTCGGATGTCAGGAACCCGTACCTCGTACCTGCTAAAAAGAAATCTTTTCTATCCCCTGATGGGAGATAAATACGAGAAGACTACATACCAGAAACAACAAGAACGTGTGAAGGAAAAAGACAACAAGAAGAAGAGAACCAGAAAAGTGTGGTGCATCCAATATACCAAAAACGACACAAGAACGAGAAGAACACAGAGAAGCTCATAGACAATCAAGCATACTCAAGAAGTGTTCTGTGCATACAAGAAGAACATCATCGACTACATTCTCACTACCTGTGAACCTGGAGCATACGACACTCTGTTTCTCAAACAGAAACGAGAAGAGGACTCAAACTCACTTGCGATCGAATCCAAAGAAGTCCAGAGCTACACTGAAATCACCAGAACCACTTCTAAACTCTACAACTCTTGTTCTGTGATTTATTATTACTCTTTTCGAGCAGTGTGTGTTATCTGCAGTATCTAACACATACACTGTCTCCTGTACTCAAACTGAAGGATTTGAAAATCCTTACCAAACTCTTTCATTCTTTATTTCCCACGAAGAACAGTGGTAGAGGTCGTGTGTGACCTGGACAGCTGGTTTCTGTTGTACTGTTTCCCACGAAGAACAGTGGTAGAGGTCTTGGACCTGGACAGTTGTAAACTGTTGAACCCCGATCCAGGGTGTGGATCATTCTTATATAAACTTTTGAGAGGACTAAGTCTCAGCTTGAGACTGAACCTCTTGGTTACATTGTTGTGCCATCTCATTCAATGTTTTATTCCGCTGCTAATCACTTTAAAACCAATACTGTTTTTAAAGTTACATTGATAATTAAATTAGCAAGTGTTTATGTTAAGTGTAGATTAGTAAGTTAGTTTCAAAAGATAATCACACACTCCTGTGTTGATTAACTGGGAATTAATCAATCCCTTGAGAATCTGAAAGAACCTCTACTTTGATATAAATTCACTACAGTTTAATTTATTATTTTATTTGGGGGTCTTTAAGACACTTTTTTTAAATACAGAAATTTTAATTGGTACTCAATTCACCCCCCTCTTGAGTAAACCACTCTGACCAACACTTGGTATCAGAGGTTGAAAATACTTTCTAAAAGTACTCTGCTTTTGAACTGTGATTTTAGTTGTATTTTAAAGTTCTTAAAATTTCTGTTATATCTAAATATTTATCTCTTTAAAATTTTCTCATTATGGACAATAGACCTGAGGGTGCTGCTACTAACCGGCCACCTTTCTTCAATGGAACTAATTATGCTCAGTGGAAACTGAAAATGAATATTCATCTAGAAAGCATAGGTTTTGATATTTGGACTGCTATTGAATCAGAATACAAAATTCCCACTACTGCTAGATCTACTTGGGATGAACCTACAAAGACTGCTTACAATAACAATTGTAAAGCTATGAATGCCTTGTACTGTTCTCTAGGAGATGAATAATTTAATAGAATTTCTGCTTGTAAAACTGCTTATGAAATTTGGGATACTTTAGCTGTTTCTCATGAAGGAACAACGAATGTTAATGAAATGAGATTGAACACTTATACTATCAAGTATGATAATTTTAAAATGAATCCCGATGAACTCATTTCTGACATGTATCTCAGGTTCAATGAAATTGTCAATACAATGATCTCGCTGGGAAAGGATGTCTCATCGAAGGAACAAATTATGAGAATTTTGAGATGTCTACCTGATAGATGGAGAGGCACATCTGTATCAATCAGAGAATCATGTGACATTGCTGCTCTACCTGTCAAGGAACTAATTGGCAAGCTGATGATGTATGAAGAAGAGCTTAAAGTGAAAAAAGAGGAAGAAAATGAACCTTCAAGAAATTCTATCTCTTTTAAATCCTCAACTTCAATGAATAAGGACAAAGAAAAGCTTCAAGATGTAGTTGAAAGTTCAAGCTGTGAAGACAGTGAAAGTGATTCTGACAGTGATGCTGAGATGGCTCACATTGCTAGAAGATTTAATAAATTCTATACGAAAAAGAAGATCTTCAGAAAAACAAATTATAAGGGTAAGTATGATCACCAAGGCAAATGGAAAAAGGATTGAAAGAAGAATGACAAATCAGATGAAGTTGTCTGCTATGAGTGCAAGAGAAAAGGACACATCAAAACCGACTGTCCAAAGCTAAAGTATAAAAAGAAATATGAATATAAGGACAATAAGTTTAAGAAAGACATGAAGGCTACTTGGAGTGCTTCAGAAGACAACACAAGTGGAGCTGAATCTTCAGACTCTAAAAGGAATCGAGCCAACATGTGTTTTATGACAAACACTTCTGAGGTAACTGCTGAAACTCCTGCTTCAAATTCATATTATTCTGGAGATGATTCTGAAGGTGATAACATGTCTAAATCTGAACTGTCTGAATACTGTGATATTTTGGAAGAGACATGTAATGAACTTAAGGATAAATACAAGTCATTAAAGAAACAGCATGCTCTCACCACTACAGTTAAAACCGAACTCACTATTGAAAAAGAGAAGAATGCTCAGTTGCTTAAGGAAAACACTGAACTGAAACTATCTAATGAGCAACTAAAGAAAGACTTAGAGAAGTTCACCAATGGAAAAAATACCCTAACACAGATGCTAGGAAAGAAAATAGCACCTAAATATACTACTGGTATAGGATACCAACCTGGACAAAGGAAAATTGCCAAAACTAGATTCATTTCTAAATCTGGACAGAATGAAGGTAATTCTAGAACTTCATATGCTTCAACCAGTTATATACATAGCTATGGATCTAATAATGTTTATCTTTCAAAGCATGTCAATTCTACATATTATATGAGACCCATTAGACAAATATGGGTACCTAAAGTGTTATTGGCTAACCTGTCTGGACCCAAGAAAATCTGGGTACCAAAATCATCTTCCATCTAAATCTGTTTTGTAGGGAACTTGCTTGAAGAGATCATGTAAAGAGACGTGGTATTTGGACAGTGGATGTTCAAGACATATGTCAGGAGACTTCTCTTGTTTCAAGAGTTTAATAAAAGTTGATGGAGGCTTTGTCACCTTTGGTGATAATTCAAAAGGGAAAATCATCGGCCTAGGCCAGATTGGTAACACTGATTCAATTTTGATCTCTAAAGTTTTATTTGTCGATGGCCTTAAATACAATCTATTAAGTATTTCTCAGTTATGTGATGATGGTTTTCATGTTAAATTTGAAAATGATTCTTGCAAAGTTTTTAATTCTAAGAATGTTTTAGTATTTCCTGCCTTAAGAAATGAGAATGTTTATGCTGTTAATATGAATTCTTTAGCTAAGCAGAATATTACTTGTTTGAATGATTTTCATAAAGAATCTTGGCTATGGCACAGAAGATTAGGACATTGCAACATTCACTCACTTAGAAAACTTTCTAGGAAAAACCTAGTTAGAGACCTACCTAAATTAGAATTCCCAAATGATAGAGTGTGTAACCCCTGTCAAAAGGGAAAACAACACAAAGTTTCTTTTAAATCAATGAAAGAAGTTTCAACTTCTCAACCACTTGAATTGGTTCACATTGATTTGTTTGGACCATCAAGAGTTTCTAGTTTAAATGGGAAGCACTATGTTTATGTTCTTGTAGATGACTTTTCTAGATATACTTGGGTATATTTTCTAGCTCACAAAAGTGAAGCTTGTTCTTACTTTGTCAAATACTCCAAGTCTGTAGAGAACCTTAGTGGACTTAAGATTAAAACCCTGAGGAGTGATCATGGTCATGAGTTTGAAAATCAATATTTTGAACTTATTGCTCACACAATGGCTATACTCATAACTTTTCTGCCCCTAGAACACCCCAACAGAATGGTGTAGTAGAAAGACGAAACAGAACCCTGCAAGAAATTGCTAGAACCATGCTCAATGAATATGATCTGCCAATTTATTTTTGGGCTGAAGCTGTTAATACAGCTTGTTATGTCATTAATAGAGTCTTAATCAGACCTGTTCTTAAGAAAAACCCTTATTAATTGTGGAACAATAGAAAGCCTAAGGTTAATTACTTTAATGTTTTTGGTTTCAAAGTATTTATTCTGAATACTAAAGATAATTTGGATAAGTTTGCTTCAAAAAGTGATGAAGGAATTTTTCTGGGTTATTCTATTTCAAGTAAAGACTATAGAGTATTCAATAAGAAAACCAAATGTGTGGAATAATCTGTTCACATCAAGTTTGATGAAACTGATCCACATGAGCCTAAAACCTCTCTTGAGAATCTTGAAGAAGACTTATCTATTCTGGACCTTAATGATAAATCTAAAGAACCTGTTATAAAAGTATCCAATTCTGGACCTTCTCTAGAATCTTCTTCTGTTGAACCCGAACCTATAGATGAACCTGAAATTTCTAGTCCAACCTTTACCAGATCAACAAGGATTCTAAAGAATCATCCTTTAGAAGCTGTTGTCGGTAATCTTGATAGAGGAACACAAACTAGAGCTTCTCTAAGAAACCAGGTTGAACATCAAGCCTTTCTTTCACTGCTGGAACCCAAAAATATCAATGATGCTATCAATGATGAATTCTGGGTAATGGCTATGCAAGAAGAATTAAATCAGTTTGAAAGAAACAAAGTCTGGGAATTAGTTGACAGACCTAAGGACACTTTGACAATAGGCACAAAATGGGTTTTTAGAAATAAAGTAGATGAATCAGGAAATATAGTTAGAAACAAAGCTAGACTAGTTGCATAAGGATATAGTCAAGAAGAAGGTATAGACTATGAGGAAACTTTTTCACCTGTAGCTAGACTAGAAGCCATTAGGATCTTACTTGCATATGCTGCACATCTGGATTTCAAGTTGTATCAAATGGATGTGAAAAGCGCATTTCTAAATGGTTTTATAATTGAAGATGTTTTTGTAGAACAACCACCTGGATTTACTAACCCCCATTTTCCAAATCAAGTTTTTAAACTTTCTAATGCTTTGTATGGTTTAAAACAAGCTCCAAGATCTTGGTATGATAGACTTAGCAATTTCCGTATTTCAAAAGGTTTTACTAAAGGGATTGCTGATCCAACTCTTTTCATTAAAAGAAT
Organism: Viscum album; assembly: GCA_963277665.1. Classification (NCBI taxonomy): domain Eukaryota; kingdom Viridiplantae; phylum Streptophyta; class Magnoliopsida; order Santalales; family Viscaceae; genus Viscum; species Viscum album. The sequence continues at coordinate 2,101,545,023 of OY728120.1, forward strand.
TTCTAAAGATGTTTTAGTTGTACAAATATATGTTGATGATATTATTTTTGGATCTTCTAAACACTCTTTATGTACTGATTTTTCAAAAAGTATGAAAAATGAATTTGAAATGAGCTTAATGGGAGAGCTTAAGTACTTTCTTGGATTTCAAGTATTTCAAAATGAAAATGGTATTATTTTGAATCAATGTAAATATACAAAGGATCTTTTAAAACGTTTTGGTCTGAATAGTATCAAGGAAAGTGAAAATCCTATGAGTACTACCTGTAAATTGGATGCAGATGAAACTGGGAAACCAGTTGATCAAACAAATTACAGAGGTATGATTGGTAGTTTACTTTATCTTACTGCTAGTCGACCTGATATTATTTTTAGTGTGTGTATGTGTGCTAGATTTCAAGCTAATCCAAAAGAATCTCATTTTCTTGCTGTTAAAAGAATTTTTAAATATCACAAACACACGGTTAACTTAGGTTTGTTTTACCCAAAAGGGCAATCCTTTGAGTTAATGAGTTATTCAGATGCTGACTTTGCTGGTTGTAAGTTAGATAGAAAAAGCACATCAGGAACATGTCATTTTCTTGGAAAATCCTTAGTTTCTTGGTGTAGTAAGAAACAGAACTCAGTTGCATTATCTACTACCGAAGCAGAATATATAGCTGCTGGTAGTTGCTGTGCACAAATTCTGTGGATGAAACACACTCTTTTGGACTACGGATATGTTTTTAAACATGTTTCAATCAACTGTGATAACACCAGTGCAATAAACATCTCTAAGAATCCTGTATCTCACTCTAGAACCAAACACATAGATGTAAGACACCATTTCCTAAGAGATCACTATCAAAAAGGTGATATTTCTCTTGAATTTATTGGCACTGAACATCAATTGGCTGATATTTTCACTAAACCTTTAAGTTCGGATAGGCTAAGTTACATAAGACACGAACTGGGAATGTTTAATCACAACCGGTGTGAAAATCCTCACTGATGTGAAATTCTCACCGATGTGAAAATTCTCACCGATGTGAAAATTCTCACCGATGTGAAAATTCTCACTAATGTGAAATTCTCAGCGATGTGAAAATTCTCACCGATGTAAGTTTATCACTGACGTAGAAATTCTCACCGATTTGTTTTTCTAACCGATGATTAACTCACACCGATGCAATGTTTTTAAAACATCTTTCTACCGCCAAGAATACGAATCGTTTTATTTTATTTTATTACTCTATTTTAGTCGTTTATTTGGAATTCCGAAATGATAAAACTATGTCTAAGCCACTTCTTACCTCACCGAGCTCAAAACCTCTTACCTTCGAACCTTACCTCCCAAATCGGCCAAGAACTCTAAACCCGCGATGGCAAAAACCAAGCTTCCTATCTTCAGAGATGAAAGTGTAGAACCAAATTCTAAGAAGCAGAAGACACAGCATAAATCCAGTGTTAGTGAAGTCAAAACTAGATCGTGAAGGCGACCAGTGAATCCTCACTTGCAGAATAGAGACATAGTAATCGAGAAGGAACTGTGCGTGGAATGGCTACTACCTAGAAAATCCTTAGTACTCGAGATTCTGGATGACCAGAAATGGGTGGATTGTTTCTCGAATAACAATGGCCCATACTACCCGAAGTTGGTAAAACAGTTCTATGAGTTTGTAACCTTTGAGAAGTCTGAGAATGAGAATCGAGTAAGCTCTTTTGTAAATGGAAAAGAGATGTCTTTTTCTTCAGTAGAGTGGGCTGAGAGTTTGAAAGTACCACATGAAGGTGTCTCTGGGTATGTATCAAGAGAAATGCCACCTAGTAGTGATATCATTGATTATGAGACCGCTTTACAAGAACTGACTGGTAATGGAAATCAAAGGCAAGTGGTTTCTACTGAAATGGATGGAGAGAATCGACTGCTTTTCAAGTTTGTTCAGCATGTGTTGATACCGAGGAGAGGAGATTTTGCAAATCTGAGATATCAAGATATCTATCTTCTTCATTTTCTAAGACATGGTGTAAAAATCAATCTGTGCAGATTGTTGATGCTTCAAATGGAAGACATGATTAGACCAAAGTCAAAGACTAATACTTTGTTCTTTGCCAAGCTGATTTCAGTAATGATAAAAGTGAAAGGAATAGCTGAGTCTCAGGATGAGACAGTTGTAGTCAAGAACAATTTCTGTATCACCTCGACTGTTTGCAAGTACATGAAAATTAACTGGATCCCATGGAAGGGAGAATGGGTCAGTGATGATCAGAAGATCTATGACAGGTTTAATCCTGTTGATCATCCCTCAAGACCAAAGGATCTGAGAGATCCGAGTCTGAGACCTGATGAAGAGGAACCTGTTTATAGTGATGAAACAGAAGAAGAAGAAGAAACTCCCATGGATGTTGGAGGAGATCCAGACTTTCCCCCAAGTCCTGTTGCAGAATTGGTCTATTCTAGGAAAGGAAAGGTAGAGGAAATTGTATCTACTCATGAGGAAGACCAGTCTGTACCTCACCAAGAAGAAGAGGAAAAGGAGAATGTGTCTGAATCGCCTGCTTCTGGTAGTTTAAGTATGAGTCCCTTGATTGGAAGCTCATCTATCCCTACTGATGAAGTAGAAAGAGTTACAGAAGAAGCTGTACCTGTATCAGAAAATCTTCAAGATGCTGCACTTGTGGAACTTGTAGTAGAAGATTCTGAAGAAGTGAATCCAGCACCAAATGCGGTTGTGATACATGAGAATTCACCCATTGAGGGGGAGCATCAGTCTGTGCTTGGAAATGTTACAGTAGCTGTTGAACTTGGAGACTGGGTAGAAGACCCAGGGTTTATAGTCTGTGGATTGGATTATCCAGATTCAGATGATGAGGTGTCTATGAATAGACCAAAGACCAATTATGATCTTGCTTATGAGATGTTGCCAGATGATGTGGTCAGATTTCATGATTTGAATAAGCTGAAAGAGGACCTCAAAACCAGTTTTGTTGAAGAAGTGAAGTTAATGGAAACCCCTCTTGCTTCCTCAATTAATTCAATAATGACTACTTCTGTAGTTAATTTGGCCTCAGCAAGGGGATCTGATGCAGTTATCCCAAGTGATTTTGTCTCCAAATCAGATCTTGAATCCATGAAGAATGAGCTGAAAGAAACATTCAGTGTATCAGTTGCTGAGATGAAGCAAAGCTTTTATGAAGAAATGAAAATGTTAGAGAGATCTTTTGAGCTATCTCTGGCTTGAAATTTATCTTCATTTGTGTCTGAGCTTATGGAAGAAGTGAAAGAGTGCCAGACTCAGTCTTCAAGAATCGAATCAGATCTGGAAGCTCTCAAGACATCATTTGTTACTTTGGATTCCTATATGAGCTCCAAGGCTCAAGCTGACAAGGACCTAGCTTATGTGAAGAGTGTAGTAAGCCAGTTTGTCTCAGTGTTTGAATGTTTCAAAACCTCAGTGAAGGATCATGTTCAGTTACAAGACTCTCAAGTTCAAAGTCTAATCAGTGGTCTGTCTAAGAGTTTCAAACAAACTGTTTCCTTCTCTCTTGGCCCTCTCATATCCAAACTATCAGTTGACCTGAATCAAGTTCGAGCAATGTTGAAGGAGGAGATTAGCTCTATTTCTACCAGTGGCTCTGTGGACTCATCAGAGTTGAGCCGAGTGGTGCTTTCTACAAGATATTCTGCCAGAGAAATCATGAAGATTGTTGAAGACTATATGAGAGAAGCCTCTCCCTCTCAGGAAGCCATTAAAATCAAAGTGGACTACTACTTCTCCAAAATTTTCACAAAGCATCAACTCGAACACCACTTCAAGCTAATGTTTGAACACATGAAGCTCCCTGCAGTCACTCAAGCTTTCAGAGAACAAGTGAGCAAGCTATGAGAACTGACTCCTGCCTTAGAGAAATTCATGGAGAACAAAGATGATTTCATCTCTGCTATGGAAAGAGGAGGAGGAATTATTATGGATTTTAGAAATCTGCTGCTGCCCTTCTTGCATGTTGATGCCAGACCAGTCATCATCCCTCCTGCTTTGCCTGCTTCTGCTTCAGCTTCTTCCACAGTCCAGCTGACTCCTGCTCAAGCTATTCGCAGCCTCACACCGATGATCACCCAAATATCTTCAACCTACAGGCCTGACTCTGTGTCAGTGGCCCAGCCTCCTTTGATCTTTTCGGGGATTCCAAAACCTTCACCTACATCCTCACCACCCGAACCTTCTTCTGATCCCAAAGGAAAAATCACGTGGAAGAGGTGGAATGATCCAGTGGCCAGGATTTTTGATAGGAATTCCTTTGTATTCTGTTTTTGTACTTTTTGAATACTCTAATACAGAACTCTTTTTACTTCTCATGTGTTATTTGTCTCCTATATATATATATATGCTTTCCCACTTTTTGATTATCACAAAGGGGGAGAATAATAAGGAGAATAAGGGGAGACACTTATGCGAGAATAAGGGGGAGAACCAAGGAGAATGAAAAATATTTTCAATGGAGAAAAATAAGGAATAAGGGGAGACACATTACCCTTCTCTTTATTTTTCCCTCTGATACTTTATGTCTATTTAGTACCTTCTGATTGTTACCTCTGATAACTTTTGTCTATATCATACTATTTTCATTATCTCTGATGCTATTTTCAATAAGAAAATTGAATTCAATATTATACTCTTTACTATTATATTTTCACTATGTTAAATGCCCATATCATAAATTGTGATTATCAAAAAGGGGGAGATTGTTGACCTCACCTGTTTTGATAATCTCAATCATGTATTCATATGTGTTGAAAATCCCAATTATGTTTTCATTCTATATGATATTTTTAAGTATCATTGATCTCTACTTTAATTCTTTCAAATATGTGATCAAACCAATAATAATTTTTAAAATAGTCTTTGGAAAATGTTAATCATCATTTATCCATGTTCATACAAGTTATAAATTGATTCTAACACAATCGGATGTGTTCTGCATAAAACATAAGTAATCTGCCTATAGCTACTGATAAAGAGCTACCGGTAACCAGTCTACCGATAGACTTAGTCTACCGACAGACAGCTACTGATATACTTAACACAGAGCTACCGATGTACTTATAAATATAAGCTACTGACTTACAGACAGCTACCGATACAAACGTAGAGCTACCGGTGTAAGTATAAATAGCTACCGATGGAATAAGAGTCACCGATGGACAAAGCTACTGACAGACTCAAAGTTACCGATACACGCATGCAGCTAACGACGAATGGAGCTACCGATAAACAAAGTCACCGATACAAGCATGTACCAACCGATGCATGAAGCTACAGACGCATGAAGCTACCGACGCATGCAGCTACCGACGAATGGAGCTACCGATAAACAAAGTCACTGATACAAGCATGTACCAACCGACGCATAGAGCCACCGATAGAGTCAAAGCAACTAATGACATTGAGCTACCGATGTTCGAGCTACCGATGTTCAAAGCTACTGATGTTCAAGCTACCGATGCTGATTACCTACCGATCACTCGACTCACTGTTTGAATTTCTTTATTTCCTATATTTAATCTATCTAACGGTCATATCATGTACATTTTAATGATTTGTCAAATATCTGATAAAGGTTTTCGGATGTCAGGAACCTGTACCTCGTACCTGCTGAAAAGAAATATTTTCTGTCCCCTGATGGGAGATAAATACGAGAAGACTACATACCAGAAACAACACGAACATGTGAAGGAAAAAAAACAACAAGAAGAAGCGAACCAGAAAAGTGTGGTGCATCCAATATAGCAAAAACGACACAAGCACGAGAAGAACACAGAGAAGCTCATAGACAATCAAGCATTCTCAAGAAGTGTTCTGTGCATACAAGATGAACTTCATCGACTACATTCTCACTACCTGTGAACCTGGAGCATACGACACTCTGTTTCTCAAACAGAAACGAGAAGAGGAATCAAACTCACTTGCGATCGAATCCAAACAAGTCCAGAGCTACACTGAAATCACCAGAACCACTTCTAAACTCTACAACTCTTGTTCTGTGATTTATTATTACTCTTTTCGAGCAGTGTGTGTTATCTGCAGTATCTAACACATACACTGTCTCCTGTACTCAAACTGAAGGATTTGAAAATCCTTACCAAACTCTTTCATTCTTTCTTTCCCACGAAGAACAGTGGTAGAGGTCGTGTGTGACCTGGACAGCTGGTTGCTGTTGTACTGTTTCCCACGAAGAACAGTGGTAGAGGTCTTGGACCTGGACAGTTGTAAACTGTTGAACCCCGATCCAGGGTGTGGATCATTCTTATATAAACTTTTGAGAGGACTAAGTCTCGGCTTGAGACTGAACCTCTTGGTTACATTGTTGTGCCATCTCTTTCAAAGTTTTATTCCTCTACTAATCACTTTAAAACCAATACTATTTTTAAAGTTACTTTTATAATTAAATTAGCAAGTGTTTATGTTAAGTGTAGATTAGTAAGTTAGTTTCAAAAGATAATCACACACTCCTGTGTTGATTAACTGGGAATTAATCAATCCCTTGAAAATCTGACAGAACCTCTACTTTGATATAAATTCACTACAGTTTAATTTATTATTTTATTTGGGGGTCTTTAAGACACTATTTTTAAATACAGAAATTTTAATTGGTACTCAATTCACCCCCCTCTTGAGTAAACCACTCCGACCAACAGGTTTAACAACACATGTATTTATAGAATAATACATTTTTATTTCTATTAATACTTTTTAATAATAAATTATTTTTATGTCAAAGGTTATTATTTTATTGTTAGCGTACTCATCACACTATAATGAGCTTCCAAAAAAATTTACATTTCACACTAAATTGAGTTTTATTGAAAAATGATATTATAATAATATTATTATTTTTGAATGGATGTAAATACCTATTAGTTGGAATAGAGAGAATGAATAATATCAAGTAAATTTTGAAATATTGTTTACATATGATTAAATGATGATTAATTGGTTACAAAATTTATTAGTAATGGGAATAAAAACCAGTTGAATATAATGGATGAGTTTTTTTGATAAACTATTTAAAACTAAATTATTGTGTTGTTATACAACTATATATGTATTTTTATTTAATGAAAAATTAAATATATATATTCAATTTAATTTTTTAAATACATCATAAATGTTTTCTTGAAATGAAATGGAAAAATTCATTTTTTTCTCACAAAAGACAAAATATTAAAAAAAATGCAGTTTTACCACCTTTTAATGGAAATACATTTTTATATATAGTTTTAAATAGATTTATATGATTTATTTTACAATATAAACTTCTTATTTATAATAATATCATCATAATTATCTTGGGATAAAATTTTGGTATTTATCGGTATATGTTCATTTCCCAATGAATATTAAAAAATACTTCATTTTAATTGAGTACTAACATTTAATATAATTAATTTATATAGTATGATTATAAATTTAATTTTTGTAATTTTTAATTGGATTATATTTTCATCATTTATTCCAAATTTTGTATTTGGAAGTAATTTCACTCTACAATTGGTCATAAACGCATGTCAATCTTTTGGTAGTTTTTACTTCTTAAAAACATGTTTTTTTGTTTGGACAATGAGAATTACATTTAAAATAATTCTGACATCATCTATGATTTGTATTTAGAAAAACCTATTCCATATTTCAAATCATGAGGACCACATTTTGTTAATAGGTAAATATTATTTTTAGACATTATGAATTGTGACTTCATAAATATTTTATTTACTATTGGTAAAATGTAAATCCAGTAAATACGGGGAAAAATATTGTTATTACAATATTAAATTATTCTAAATCATTTATTAAACCAATTTTATGATATATTTCTGATCATGGTCATCACTGAGATTATTTTAGGACCCAATGGAGCAACATGTGTGTGAAAATTACATTTAATTATTTTTAATTGAATGTTAATGAAAATATAACCTAAACATGTATCTTTTGTAAAAAAATTATTTGGTGTTATAGAAGTTATATATTCTACTATATGTATTCATTAGAAATTTATATATATTTCTAATATCACTATATTTTAATTTTAATTTTTAGACATCAAATATATATATATATATATATATATATATATATGACACAATTATGATGTAATGATTATCTTAGTAATTAATGATTTAAATAAATGAGTATATAAATATTAATATTAATATATTTTGAAACTATTTTTTCCATACACAAAAAATAGGTATGACTATTACTATTCATATTTTAATTTATGATTTTTTTTGGAAATAATCAACTATTTATGGATTTGTAAACAATTATGATAATAATATTAAAAAGATTTACATAAAAGAGTTCTTAAAATAAAAACAATATTATTAAATGATATAATTTTAATAAAAACCTAGGATTTAGAAAAATGACATAGAAAATGTTTAACAAGTAATTGATGAACCACATTAGGTTCCATTTGGATTATATAATAACTATATTCACCATAAAGTATTAATATTCAAGAAGACAAGGTAGGAGTAAAATAAGTTAATAATGGTTTAAAGTTAATTTATAAACATAAATTTAAAACACAATCCTCTATAAAACCGACTAGTTGAGAGTATTATGAATAATCCACAACCTATCTTTGAATTAAATGAGTTGGTGACCTTTTGAAATTCTGAATTATGTTAATAATAAAATAACATTTCATGATATTCCTAAATTGTCACTCCTTCTTCTTATAAACGGGAATCACCTCTATCCCGTAATCACATATCTCAAGCCCATTGGCTCAAAAAAACACAGCCCAAATAATCTTCCAGAATACCTATTTTTATTCTTGAAGCCTTACCTTAGGCAGAATGAAATTCAATAATGTTGTTTGGCTCAAATCAATGAGAGTTTCACATTTTAAGAGGTATTGTCTTCTCAAATGTTTCTTTCAATATTCTACTTACTCATTACCTATTATATTATTATTCATTGATTTCATGAAAAAACTAGTATCATAATTATAAAAGGATGTTTTATGAGTATTATTCGAGCTACACTTAGACACACACCCATCTAATAGATTTATAGCGTATTGTTTCTCTAGATGGTGAACAATGTCCTGACCAAATGATGAATGTTCAATTACCTCATACCACCTATCATTGTGGCCATTATGAGGGAACTGTATATATATTATATATATTTTCTTTATATAGAATTTATACTTCTTATATTTTTATGTACAACAAATTTTTTTTCTTTTCATGATGTGTAAACACAATAATTTCATTTGAGGAAGCGTGAACTACAATCCCCTCAAAGTGATATGACTCGTTAATTCCATAAATGGAATATATAAAAGATGGAGTTAATGGACTTATGTAACATATGTAAAATATTATATTATAATGTAATTATATTATTCATATTTATCATTATGTTTTAATACCAATAAAAATGAAATAGATATAAATGTATCTTTCTGCATACACACGACTTACCGTCTCCATGAACGGTCATTTAATTTCATATCTCAAATTGTTTTGTAAAATTATAAATACATATATAATTGATTTATATGATATATATATATATATGAATAATATTCTAAAGATAATTTAATTTTAAAAACATAGTAAATTGTAATTATAACATGATCATTTTCGACTCGAGTAAACAATATCGACAAAACAACCGATATTAACATAAATAATTATGTAAAATTTATAACATGGTAATAAGTGATATAAAGGGAATAGTAATCCTAAAAATTGTTCTAATGAGAGTATAAATTAACATAGGTTTACTATTCATGTACTTAAATAATGAACGAGTCTTGTCGAACATGAGGTATGGGACTTCATTTCAGTCTCCATTCATTGAGGCATATTTGCATAATATACACCACTATATTTTACAAAGATTATAATAAACCAGTTTGAAATTTAATTTCATTAAATTGGAATGACTCTAGGTTATCTGGTACATGACTATGAGCCTTGCTGCACTCCTGGATTGACACTCTAGGGGGATATGATTTGGAAATTCCCAAAATATTAAGGAACCATCATTTCTGATTTAGATAGAAGTTTTCTATCTGTACCCTATGATTTACCTATGGTGTCTTATAAAGTAATATTTTATGATATAGACATCCCATAAGAAAATATTTTCATGACTACGTGGTTTTCTACTATGATATGTAATGCTCACAATATGCTTCTTGTATTATATAATAGAGTGAACTATACGAAAATGAATTGATGATTAATATTATGGATGATTAAGTGATGATAAGTCATGTGGTATTATCAGAATATTGAAATATTTTATGATCATGCATAATCAGTTATCAAGGAACATGATAGAAAATGTGTACTTTATCCAACTCTCGGACTCAACATGGAAGGTAAATAAGGATTTCACTGTGATTTTAGGTTAATGGAGTCCATAGTGTAAATAATATTCAGTTTCATTTTTGTCAAGATTGTGGAAAATTTATCATAATAGAATAACTTAGTGAATCAGGTAGATGTTTTGACTATGGGAAAAAGGAAAAAAATCAAGTGACTCTAAGGGAAAAATGAAGAGTTCGGTTAACATAATGGATGACAACACTAGAATCCCTAAAATTTAATGATGATTAAGAGTATCAAATTTGGTATAAATGGTTCTTATAAAAGTCAATGTGATAAGAAAAAATATTTTAAATAGGATCAGAATGGTTATGCCTGTTTCTATTATATTGTTGATTATGAAAAAACTACAGATAAAATTTGAAAAGAAAGAGGTATTTTGTAATATGATGAGGTAGAATTGTTAATGTCATAAGGATGAAGTGTAATAATCAATGTTTATATTTATTAAAATTGAAAAATTAAGTAATATGAATGCTAAATTATTCAAGGTTTGTTCTACTTGTTCTTCAATTAGTATTTACAATTTTATGTTGAATGATCCCAATGGACTGGTGGACAGATGATATGATAAAGTGATATTTTGAATAAGGGAAGGTAACCCATAATATGTTATTTATGTTAAGATAATGATGTTATGAATAACTAAATTTGATTGTACTGATTACTATGGAAATATGAATGGAATTTTTAATTTTTGGGTCCTTCTGTCATTGATTTTGTTTATAGGATTATTGGATTTGTGGAATATACCCAGTAATATTTCGAATAAGAAATTTTTATTTTTTTCCAAAAGGAATTATAGAAATTAATTTTGTTTACATGTTTTATGGGAATATAAAATATTTTTATTGACATGTTTTTAATATGAATAGAATGTGTTACATTGTGATATATAGGGGATCAATGTTACAGGGATTTCATGAAATTCATTCTAATGATTTGTATTTACATTTTTTAGATGGTTTATAAGGTTGACCATTAATAAAAAGATTACATTAAACTTAAAAGGATGTATTTATGTATAATGTTTATTATATTTATTTTTGAAATTATGTTAGTATTTTTTTATAAAAGGGCATTATGTTTGTTGGGTGACAACCAATCAATACCAGAAAGGCCATGGGTCTAGAATGAATGACTGAAATACAATAAGGGTTTCACACCTACAACTAGGATATATGATATCTAAGTTTATTTAGAATTAATTTCAATGAATAATGATTTTTTATGAAAGGAAAATGTTAATTTTTAATGTTATATATTAATTTATTAACCATATTTATTTTTAAGAATATTTATCGAAAAATAGTTATAGAATTCACTCTTTAATGTTACTTAATATCCTTTATATATGTATTTTTGTGCATCAGGAAATCAAAGTTTATTTTTGGACATCTATTGCACGAAGTAATGGGTGAATTAGAAATAGTGAAAATAAATACCAAATAAAAAATTTGTTGTTTTTTTCAATAAAATAATTACTCCATGATAGAATTGTAATCAAAAAGGAAAATGTGTTTACCTAATACCTTAATATTTAGGGAAGCAATGGAATTTTAAATCATCTCAGATTTATGACATTGAGGCCCTAAAATTTCTGTTGATCATTTAATTCATTCTGATTTATTTCCTCAATCGCTCCCTATATATATTTATTCTTCTCTTCCATGTCCAATATTCACCCCCAACCTATGTTTTTCTATGTGAAAACGTGGTTATATGTTACTTTTGGTAAAGATTGTGATAACTACATTCTATTTTTAGAGGAAGAGGTGTATTAATTTTTTTATGATAGATTATATGAATTAATCTTTTCTATTTTAATACCTTAAAAACCAATATGAATTTTGAGTGAAAAATTCATCTTAAGGGGGATAGAATGTTACACCCTAAGATTTTGATATTTTTTTTCAAAATAAATTACCATTTTTTAGTTTTTTATTTTTATGGAACATTGATGATAGATAATTTTATAATAAATCACTATGTTTTTCTTGTGTTATACACAATAATAATTTAATCTATCACAGCACGCAACATAAGCATTAACCTTATCTATAGGGAACACCGAGGTTCACTTGCATTATACACAATAATGACATTCCCCGAAGACTTATGCAACACACAAAACAATGGTTTACTGAACAAAAATATATTATAAAAACATGAAATTTTTATATAATATATTAAATAATTGACCTTAATAAGGAGGTCATGAATATTATTAACAAATTTTGAAAAATATCTCGTTTATATAATATAATATGAATTCAATGGTTGACAAATAATTATAAATGAATATGAAAACTAGTTGAATATAAAAAGAATTATTGTTATGGTCACATAGTTGTTTTAACTAAAGAAAGTTAATTTTCATTTTTTTTATTTAAATGCACTATGTCAAACATTCCATTCACAAGGAGCATTGAATTGGTGTACGTTACATGTATACAGTTTATCTTGGAAAAATCTTTTTATTTTTAAAATTATTTAAATAAGAAACATACATTATAGTTGTTAAAACATAGTAATATTAATAGTAATAACTATTTATAAAATATTTTTATTGGTTTTAAACCAATAAAATATATTGATACGGAAAAATATAATTTTTATTAAGTCCTCTATATGTATAAAAATTTTATTTTCTCAAATAAACTACATTTCCAATCCACATATGGAAAATAATAAAATTAATATTAGATACTTTTAGAAATTTATTTTGATAAAATTAATTTTATTTGAAAACTCATAACATAAAAATTATTCTTGGGTGAATTTTTGGGATTTTTCTCAGAAACATTATCCATTGATGAATAGTGAAAACTACTGTGTTTAAGTTAAAAAATGCCTTTTATGATTAAATAATTATTAATGTTAAATTATACATTAATTTTTTTTCTTATAAAATTATATAAATTATAAATATATTATTGTGATTTAGGTAATTATAAATAATTACACTATGAAATTTTAAATAAAATGAAAACACACTTTTGATCATTTTTCTACGTTAAAAACTATTAATTTCATCTCGTCTATGGGATTAGTATTAATATTTATTTTCCCACTTCAGTAATTTAATGTCTAAAATAAGAAATTCACCATTGTATATTTAATAATATTTACAATATAATAAGAACATCTAAATTTTTTACCAAAAAAAATATTTTTAATAGTAATTAAAATTAATCATAGTGATTATGGTTAAATTTTACATTTTTCCTGACTGGACCATAAAATTAAGGGCCCAAATTACCTATAAATTTTTTCAACACCCATTGGTTATCCATACATTAGACACATTAATTCCATTGATGATTTAATTTTTTTTATGAAATTTTTTAGGTAATTACATGTGTACATGTAATATTTTTTGAAAAAATCCATGATACTAATTTTCCTTCCTTATAAAAGTCCACCACATCTTCCAAGACATCACATCACTCAAACCACTTAGGTTTGGAGAAGCCCAACCCAATCCACTTCATAGAAATCCTCCCTTCCTCCTATAAGCCTTCTCTTGTGGATAAATGAATCCAAATAACACTTTTAGCACAAATAAAAATGCATTACCCATATAAGCGGTGGCTTGAATAAATATAAAGAGATTCAAGACACAAGATAAGGGGATTTCATCTCAATTTTTATTCCCATGAGATACATTCTTTTTTCACAATTATTTTATTTTTTGTGGTGTCATTACTAACTCTATTTTTATTATATATATATTATTACTAACGTAATGGGTATTAATGTATCATTTTTATGAAAATTAATTGGTGGGTTTTATGATTCAAATGTTACCAAATCGGTAAAATTATTTTTTCTTAGATTTACATCATTGAGACACATTTTTTCTTTTTCACTAAAATGTTTTTCAATGTGTCTATATTCACATTATACATGTTCTATCATAAAACCATTTTATCCAAAAAGGTTTTCCAAGAATAATCTACTAATCTCCTACAATAATTAAAATATATTTTTAACCTTTTTTATTTTACCAATGTTTTCAAAGGAATCATCATTTCACATTCCTAATGAGACAAATATATATTATTTTTTATCTTCCAAAAATAATGACCATTTTACCTGCATGACATGTATATATTTAACATCCATCATTCCATTGAAGAATTATTTTTATTTTTAATGGTTTTTTTATGAAATTGTTTTGAAAGTATATATTCAATGAAATTTATTTTCATAATGTTTTTAAACTACTCTTATATGTTTTCATGGAAAATGTTTTTGAAAACATTTTGATACTTCGTTTATATGTTTTCAAGGAAAGTGTGTTTTCAAATGTTTTCATGATTATTTTAAAAATTTTAAATAAAAAAGGATTTAAAAATGTATTCATGATTTATTTATATGTTATAAATTTGGTTTCATGAAAAATATATTTCAATGCAATTTTTGTCACTATTTATATTTTTTCTAAGTATTTTCAAAGAAATTATTTCTAAAACATTGTCAAGATTTATTTATATTTTATCAAAGTGTTTTTGAATAAATTTATTTTCATAAACTATTTTGAAGATAATTTTATATTTTTATAATGAAAAAGGATCTCAATATATTTAAATACTCTTATCTATGTTTTAATTTAATTTTCTATGAAAATGATTATAAAATATTAGCATGTATTAAAATTCCATTTCCAAATAAGAGAGGATATTTTCCACATGAAATGTTTTTTGGAATATATAAAAAAATATATTAAATATAAGATGATATCCATTAATTTTATTTATTCCATTATAGGCTCATATATAATGGTTTCTTTTATATTGCCTCTATTATTGGGTTATAGTTAATGTCATGATTTTTATTAAACTTGTTTTTAATAATATATTTTATGATTATGAAATCCATTTCTTATTAAATATTATTTTGAACATGAAATCATTTTATCTTTCACAGGTTATATTTTTATGAAAAAAATTTCTCATTAATGAGTTATATATTTATGAAATCAGTTTACCTTTCACATGTTTTTGTTTTTATGAAATGATTATAAAACCTTTATCTTCTCCATAGGTTATTAGATGTTTACTTGTTTATAGTACCCATATTATTTCATTCATTATGATATTGTTTTTTATGATTTAGTAGAAAATGAATGTATTATATCACAATGAAATGGGTGGGATATGAATTTCCATCTAATTGTTTTGGTAATGATTTATATCTCATGATAATGACTAAGATGGTCACAGGAGTGAACCTTTACAAACGAGATGGCCATGAGACTAAACAATGACTACATTTTTGATGTGAGAAGTGAACTAATTCTATTATGATGTACATGGTATTGAACCATGAAAACCATGATGGTATATGGAGAGAACCATTCCTCCAAAGAAGATCATTGTTGTAATTCCTCGGCAACAATGAAAAACATATTATATTCTTATGTATATGCCACAATCCAATGTTTTAATCTCATGTTATAAATTCATGTGTATTGTTATTTATTTATATATAATTCATGTCTTACAAAAATCTTTTCTTTATTCCATAACTTATTTATATGATCTTTGTCATGCAAGGTATGATATTATATTTTCATGATTATGTCCTCATACCCATATACACATAAATATGCTATATATGTCTCTTAAATTCCCTTAATCGAATTTTTCTTCTCACCACTTTCTTATTTTTCATATTCCCATGTCATAAAGAAAGGATTTATGTAGGAATACTAATGCTATAGGTCGTTATGGGATATTTTTAAAATCATTCATTGGGATAAATTATTTTTCTACCATGATTCTAATGAAACTAAATTAGTAAGAACCTCAGGATGTTATTTTTTAATGTAAGGAATATTCTTCTAAAATTATGAAATATACATATATGTATCTCCTAGGAAACTATATAAATAATATAAAATATCTCATATCTTAAAAGTGTGGCATCATAATTAATTTAGAAAACAATTACATATTTCAATGTTATCTACCAATATTGTCAACATAGTGCATTAGAACATATAAATTGTTTACCATTGTGGATCAAGAAACACCATTTTCCAATAGTGGATCTGGATTCACCAATTTCCCATTAGGGATCAGGATTCACATCATTCCTATAGTGGATTTTGATGCACCTGTTTCCCATAGTGGATCGGGAACGTGGACATGATGATTATTATTATGTATTGGTACATAATGATGTATCTAATGCAATGGAGTGAGTTATAGATCCCACCCATAATATATTAAAAACCATTATTCTGTGTAAATAAATATCTTAAAACATTCCTCACATGATCACTCCATAACTCATCTAAATATAATTCATTTCAAAAACATTACATCAATTCACCATAGCATAACCGATAAAAAATAATTGTGTTAAATAATCAAATCATCCACAAAACCATTAATAATTTAAAGTAATATTAAGTAAATATTCATTAAATATTATCCCTAAAAAATAATAATTATAATAAATGGATGTCAACTAATATCGAAACATATTTTAAGAGCTCACAAGTAATAGTTCTTGCGTAATATATAAATTTGACTTTTAAATAGAACTTTAAAAACATAAATCATTTTCAAATACATTTTCTTTTAAAATAACCATGGGAACATGTAACGGATTTATTAACAATAATTTAAAGAATTTCTTGAGTAAGATATACTTTCAAAATTAAAAATATGTCTTTATTACTTAAAATTCATAATTTTTTTGGAAATTCTTTACATGGAAACAATACATGTAAACATATAAAGTTTTATTTTACATTTCTTTTAATGATTTATTGTTTAATATACCTATAAAATTTTTAAATTATCATTTATTAAAATAATTCATAAAATATTTTGAAAAACCACTTATATTAAATAATATTTAAAAACTTATATAAGAATCATTAAAAATTTATTTGTTCATGATAGGGGAAAATTCTACTCAGGTCGTACATGATAAAATATTAATTTCATTCAGATTATTTATAAATGAAAGGTTTTATTTTTCGGAAAATGACCTGAATATTTTTTGAAAAATTATTTTTAAACATTTTATAGAAGCATAAAAAATAATTAAATATTTTTTTTGGATTTTAAAACATTTTAGAAAACTAATTTTGATAGAGGAGATAAGAAATAATTTTATATAAAACTGGATGTCTTGAGAAAAAATATATTAGATCATTAAGGGAAAATTTTACTATTGTAATAAATAGGTGATAATAAAATATATGGGTTTCTTGTGAGATTAATCATAATATATACTCATTTTGGCCATATTCATAAAAATTTATAATAAATGCTGATATTGTGACATTGGAACCTTATCACTTTGGTAACATTTAATCTAATAATTATGAATGAGAAAATATAATTTAAAATAAATTATAATTATAAGAAATTAATTAATTGTATGACATTAAAATGTGTTTTTCTAAACAACATTTTAAAAATATGTGTCCATAACATAACCGATGTTTCAATGATAGAAAATTGAGACGAACATTCCATTAGACTTTAATAACATTTAAATAAAAATCCCATTAAATAGATACACAAAAATAGATATTTAGGGATACATTATTATCCCAATAATAATCATAAAATCAATTCATGATCATTATACAAACCATGTATATAAAATACATGGGAATATGTTTTATGTATAACAGAATGTTAAATTGAGGCAAAAATCCCATATCATAAATCTCATCATCCTCATTAAAATCCAATACTATTTTATAATAAATAAAATTTTATTAAAAATATATTAACGAACCATATATATATATCACTTTATATTATTTACTAATTATCATTTATTACTCATATAGTAAAAACCCCATGGTAATGTCACATTTCAAGTTTTAAGTGATTTATTTTCCATGTATGTTTGGATTTTTTTTCCTATTAAATTTACTATGGATACATAATATGAAAATTAATAAAATTGATATAAATATCATATATATTTAGTATATAGGTCTTTATCTTAATCAAAAAAAATTTAGTTATAAAATTCAAAAGTCCCTTCGTGGAGATGGTTGGTCGCACGTATGCATGGATGTTCATAACAATTTTCGGAAGGAAGGAATGAAAATAAAAAGGAATAATATATTTCCATTACATAATCATACATATTACATATTTATCATATATTTTCAACAAACCCATCATTATTACTATCCATATAAAGAGTCAACAGATCAAATTGCTCCTAAGGTGGTAGTCTATCATACAAACGAATGTATTCAACGTATTCCAATTCTATTTAATGTAATAAAGAACACGGGAAAAAATGAAACCAAAATAATAATAATATAAAAAATATAATAGAATAAAAATTTATCCATTATTATATCAGTACAAGAGAGGTGGTGATGGAAAAATGAACAACATCAGTTTGTGAGGTGGTAGTCCGCTTTATAAAAAAATGATGATTCCGTACCCTATTTAATTGAATAAGAGATGGCTTTAGGATATTACATTAACATAATAACATATCAGTAAATCAATGATACAATTTTTTTATAATTTATTGAAATGATTAAACGGTGGTGGTGTATAAAATAATATAAAATGCTCTGTAATAGACGTTACCTCTCCATTGAAACACAGCTTTTGATTTGAACAAAAAATTTCCGAAGATGAATTTTTAACCAAAATATGATTTCTATTATAAGAGTATATAAGTAATTATTTTACTTGTTCTTTTATTTTCTAAACCAATGTACTTTTGACTGGTTAATAATATAGTAATGTAGGTGGCGTTTTACAAATGAGGTGTGTGGGATGCTTGCAATTTTCAAAATAAACATGTGTACACTAGTTTTTAGCAAGAAAAAAGACTATAAAATGTTCTATTACAAATAATATAATACATAAGGCCTAAATATTTCCATTAAATGGATTTTGAACATGTTTTGGACATTTTTGACCCTATTCTTTTTATTTTAACCCCCGGTGAAAAAATTTATATCATTACCCTTGTGAATAATTATTTCTATTTTTACTATATGTTGTGGTATAATGTTATATTTACTTAATTATATAATAAAAAATTTATGATTCCATATGCGAAATACCTTTACCAAATTAATTTCTATATGTGGATAGTTTTTATTTACTATTTTTGATGCATATGCGATATGAAAGATTGGTATCATTGAGAAAATTTTCAAAGTATAAAAAGTTTTTATATCAAAAATCAATATTATAATATTTCAATAGAAATATGATAGATTAATAGATATATAATTGGTCTAAATTTTATTTTATAAGGATATTAATATAATTTTTATTCTTTAAAAGAATTAAATAGAATGAAGTTTTTTAATAATAACTACTATTTTTTATTATTCAATAAAAAAATTTACATCTTGAAAAATTATCCAAACATCAAACAATGATAAATTTTACAAGAATATTTCAAAATATATATTTGTTTTTTGATTTAATTTTTCTAAAATTATCAATAATTTGTTCTCTAATAAGTGTCGAAAAGGGAAAAAATAATTTTTTGGAAAATATTGTTTTAATCATAAATTGGTATTTGTTCTTATCTCTTGTATAGAAAACACATAACGTGAATGTTAAAATTTTGATTGAATATTTAATATATTTATTTCCATAATTGTATCCACCAAACACTGTTTTTTTATATTATTTATATAAAAATGTTGTTTGAATAATAAAAATTAATAAAAATGTTTTATTAATATTCAAATAGTTTTTATTTTCATTTTCTATTATTTATTCACCATATAAATTAAATTTGTGTAGATGTGTAAAACCTATATTTTCATAATATACATTGCCTTACTCAAACCACCAATTCTAATGTAAAGGTGATAACAATATAATTAAATAACAAATTTTTTATAGCATGTCATTTTTTACAAAATCAGAGTGTTGAATGTATGGAATAAAATGAAAAGATTAGATTTATTTGAAGGAAATGTTTAAAAAAATATTTTGGTGATACAATGAGAATGATGTGTGAGTTTAAAATAAAATATGTAAATATTATTTTAAATTTTATAATTATGATTACACATATCTAGAATTCTTAATAAATTTATCATATAATAACCTCCATAAAAAACATCATTCATATACATAGAACAACTCATATTCTTATTAGAAAATGATAATAACTATTTATCCCAAACAAATCCAAAAAAATTACGTTTATAGATTTGATATCATAATATATAAATAATAATAGTAACAATTCACATGGTAAAATTAGAAAATATGGGTTCTACTTCAGATGCATGAACTATTACACCATTACTAATATAATTGTCTACATAAGCCTTTTTCCACTACCACTTATCTTGGAGTTTATATTTGTTTTAAAAAATGTGTGATGCACCCATGCTGACTAATACACATGAGATAGAGTTAGTGAAATTAATTTCTATCAAATTCACATTTAAATGATCCAAAAATATTTTTTTCATTAAAAATATTCTTATTGATATATACCCATTTGATATATAAATCATTCATATAGGGGAATTAAATTCTAATATTGTGAAAAATCCATAATCCAGATCAATTATACAATCCATATGTGAGTTTCATGTATAATAAATATTCATCAAATAATATTCATGATATTACTTCCCCTAAAATGATGATCCAATAAAACATAACTCTAATTTTACACTAAATCAATACACCACATTGTTTTGACCCCACTTTTGTGATCCTTTCTAGTCGTAGATAATTAGTTAGGAAAAATTATCAATTAAATAACACTTGAATCCATGATTTTTTATTGGATAACATTTTTATATATATCCATAATATGGATGCACTCAAATCCTTTCATAGGGTATATTAACTTCTGTTTTCTTATAAAAGAGTAGTCTAAATCCCATATTGGGATTTGGTTACCAAACTTTTCGGAATTGTCACCTCCACAAAACCATTGACAAGAAATTGAATATGATTCAATATATACCATGATCCTATATGTACCATGATCTTACACTCTTGGATGATTGAGGTCTTGACATGTGTTTTCTTTGGATGGAATTTTACCATTAGTATTTTATTATTTTTAATTCAGAAGAACTAATTATTTTAAAAGAAATCTCAGATATATTAAACCAATTTCATTTCATGAAAAATATATATATTTTTTGTTTTATTCCACTTTGTATTCATGATTATAATGAATTATTTTTCGGATCATATTACATCAATCAAATTATTATTTTTTAACCAAATTAATGTTGGACTATTTAGACCACCCAAATTTTTTAGTTACCTGTCTATAAAGAGGATCCAAACATATTCATACATATCTAATAAAAACACATGTATAAGGTAAATGTTATTTTCAATTAAAGTAATGATGATATATGACATTGAAAATATCAATATTATAAATATATGAATGACAATTATGGAACCCTTTAATATTATAGAACAATACATAATCATTTAAGACAGTGGGTATTTCATACCAAAGTACTTCCACTCATTGATACTTTACTCAGGAATGAATTCATCTCAGGATATAAAAAAACATAATATGAACAAACTGTTTTTGATGACTATTATAAATCTTATAACACTAAAAAAAATTAGAGTTCACGGTAAATGAATTATAAATTTTATAAATTAATAATTATAATGTAATTCCAGGATATATCTCATAATATAAATTTTTTATATAAATTGTGTCAACATATTATTCATCCCGAATATAAAATTAGTAAATATGTTATATAAAAATGAATAAATTAATAAATAATGTATTCATATTTTCAAAAACATGATAAATAAATATGTTCTTTTTATATTTCATTTACACCTGAAGAATACAATTTTAAAATTAATAGTACATTTTATTTATGAAAAAAAATTAAAACTTTTGAAATCTAATTAATGAATACATTTGTCGACTTTTCTATAAATGTCATGTTTCATGACTGACTATATCTCACAAAATATAAATAATACCTGAGATGTGTTGTTCTTCATGTATATCTTATTTTATTATATGCCTGAATCATGATATCTAATTCAAATCACAAAATATGAAATTCAATGTCATATATATTGAATATTATTTTATGATATCAAACATATCATATTTACGACATTACCCCATTTTGCACAAACCATGAATTAAGACATATTTATGATATCATATATTACGTAATATAGCTCAGTACAAAAACATAGATTTATTATATATCCTCCCTCATGATATATGAATGTTTTATATTTAGATAGTGAAAACCAAAATTATTTCTTAGTTTATTTTTAAAATATACTTTTTTAAGTGATTCATGATATTAATATTCTTTCAAAACATGTGATTTTAGCATGAATAATCCATGATGAACATGGAATTCATACTATTGACATGTTTTAGGGTGTAATACAGTGATCATTAATATAATATCAAACAAATATGATTTTATATCTATCTTAAAGAATAAAAGATTCAATGAAATAATGAACTATGTATGTATGAAACATGGTAATATTTGTCTACGTATTCACGATTTGACCCAGGTTGATTGATGGTGATTAATAGATATCTAAAAAATATTTGTGCCTCCATTGGTAATACAAATATCTTTGGACCCCATGGGGTTTATTAAGGATCTATGTACACTTAAAAGGATGTTGACTCCTTCACTTTGTAGTGAAGAATAATGAACTATGAAGATCATAACATATGTAATTGATGAATGATATTGGATTACAATAGAAATTAAAGGATCTCACTCATTTTTTAGAATCCATAATGATCACCATTAAATGATGATTTCATAACATCTAATTCTATCTCATGGAATGGGATTTACTTTCAGTTAATGTTTTCATCATACATAAATACAATAAACAGAGTGTAAATAATAATTAATATATTATTTGGATTAGAAACTAAAGAAAACCATATAGAAGGGGAATACAAAATGACATAATAATATTGAATTCATATCACAATGTATGTTATACAATAGTACATGGATATTTAGAGCTTCCCAAGTATCATTTATGATATATACATATCCTAAGGTACGATATGTATCTCATGGATATCATACCATATGAACTTAAATGTATTAAAATATGACTCAATATACTTTATGTGAATATTTCTGAGATTCACCCCCACCAATGGGGTAATACAATGGATTTCATGAAAAAAAATTAGCATACCAGGGCTGTTTACTACTCTATCAATATAAATAGTGGACAGTAAACATTATTGAATATTTCTAATACTGATAATAATGTAAAGGATTTATTACTATGCTAAAAAATATTTTCACGATTTTGGAATAAATAAATGGAATTGTTTTTTCTGAGAATATTTTTTAGAATGTTAGATGTTATTTTGTTCCTTCAAAATATATTAACATCAATGTCATGAAATTTTAAATAAGGATTGTATTGTTGACCCTTTATAAAGGGGTAGAAATCTATTATAACAACACATTAATTATATAATATTAAACATTCCAATTTGATTTCAACTACCCAATGAGTTGATGTGGTAAATAGTTCTCCCCCGATCAGATAGACAATCAATTTTTATCCATTTGGTGAATTATTGGACACCCAAAATGTACTTATTTAGGACATATGTACAAAGAAATTTTTTGGATTTTGTTTAATAAATAATAATTTTAAATTAACACATGAATACAAGTTAGAAGTTAGACATGTGTATTTATACACATAATGATGTCTAAATTACCCCTAGTTTTCACCCTTATCAATATTATTGGGTTTTTATAAGATTTTTAAACATATATTTTATTATTTTGAAAATATTAAAAAATATAGATCTAAAATACAATTTTGGACGAATGGTTGTTTTTCCTTAGGTTAACTTCCTTTTTAGTAGTTTCGTTATCCTTTTAAATATTTTTCATTCTATAAAAACAGTATACTGTAGTCTGACCTAAAACCTCTAATCAAACATTTTCATATTGATACATCTTCTATATATTCATCACAATATAATCATATTTTCACATTTTCATTATGTTTTATTGTTTCCAATGGTGGGTATCACAACTCACAAATGATTTTGAATCAAATTTCTATTAATTTTAGTAGTCCTTTCCTAGAAGATTAATCCCAATATTCATGGTCTTATCCCACCTAAAAATTATCATGTAAACATTCCATATGTTCAATGATATGGATATCTCTATGAAGGTTAACAGAGAAATGCATATGGTGAACAATAAATAGGAATGGAAAATAAGAAAGATATAACTTGAAAGACTATATTAATCCCTCAAACATCCCAAACTATTATTACAAAATTTATCTAGAAATAAAAAATATGAAATATATTTATATTTGACTACAGATAAGAAGAATTAATATCTATCATTTGGATATGTTTATTTAATTTTTATTCATGATTTATTTGATAACACACTAGGTTTTGATGTGTTTTTTTCTAGGAATAAGTTATTTAAGACTTTTATTTAGAGATGATGGAAAATATAAAATTTGATAGTAAACATCATGAATCCAATGTACGTTACATGTGTTCCTTGACCAGACCACATAACATCCATTTTCAAGGCTTGAATCCCATTTACAATACCTGAACCAAATACACTTCTTGAATTTCATTTACACATTGTTGAAATATTAATGACTAAACCTAATGAAGATACATGATTTGAGATCTGTTCCAGATGTGAATGGTTTGAATTGTGAATCCTTCTAAAAAAATTAGACCAGAAAATAATTGAGATCCAAAATATTCAATGAAATTTTTCGATAAATTGTAGACTATGTAAATCATAGTTATTTGTTTTGAGTGTTTTAAATACAATGACACATAAAAGTGTTACATGATGTGAAACATGTACTCATTATGTAATTATACACTCTATATATACATGGACATCCAAACGTGGATCGAGAGTGTGATGATGTTGAACTATTATCCAATATTCTCACTTTATCGTCCATTTTATTCACAACAAATTTCTATTTTTAATTTATAATTTTTTTAATCATTCAATTTTTACCACATGCCATTCGATATGGGTACTTAACATTTCATTGTTCCAATGCATGGGGATAATTCTATTTTCAATTTAAATTCAATGATTTTTCAATTTATTATTGGTTTCCATTCATGTTAGTATTAAATTTATTATTAATTATTTCAATTGTGTATTGGGATTGTTTTAATTATCTAAATATTATAATAAAAATGTATCATGTTTCAATACATTCAATTTATATAATCATGTGTGGCTAATTAAAATTTTGTTAGGGATCAAACATAATGGTGTATTGAAAAATAATTATTCTCTAAATAGAAACATGTTTATCCTATAGATAATAATTAGTTTAGAAAAATTAATCCTACACTTTGACATAAATATTGATCACGGAGGTTTAATTTAAGGACCCAATATAAATTTTAAATTATAGAGATAGGACCAATATCAAGAGATATTTTTTCCAGAGAAGCTAATATTAATACACCTTAGTTCTGAATATCTATGGACTAATGAATAGTTTTAAAATTTTAAGATCCTATTATTTGTTCCAAGACCAATTGGTTACATTTTCACCACTTTTCATCCTAATATATAGGTCAATCCGAAGATATTTTTAGGATATTATTTTTCTTAAGCCCTAAAATTAACCCTAAAAAATTATCACATATCTAAAGTAATAAAAAACAATGACATTTTTTGAAAACCCAAACCAAATGTATATCATGAAGAATCCTACCACAATGATCATACCAGTTGATTTCAATCTTACTAGATATCCTTGTGGGTTGGATGAAATAATTCCCATTTGTTATGCCATTTTAGATATGTGTAGTTTGGGAAATATAATTTTTAATTTTACCAACAACAACACATTATAAAAGATATTATGAGGTCCATTCATATATTGTCATTATTAATAGGGATATATTTTCCTTGTTATAGTGTCCTTCGGTACAAACCTAGGCTTTCCTCACTCCCACCCTTCCATCATTCTCCCCCTTTATTTTTATTAAATTCATTTTATGAGAAATAAAACATGAATCCTCTCTTATTTAGACTAGTGCATCTGTGAAAACCCATTAAATCTTTCATAGAGTATTGATGCTCAAAATCCGCTTTCATTCTTCAATTTATCAAACACTACTTCTCTTCACTCCAATGATAATAAACAGATGATGGGAAAGACCTTATGCTTCCATTCTAGCAAAACCTCTAATTTATGGCACCTAAACATCAGGGGAGACCGACATGCACTGTAAGAGAGTACCATTAGGGATTAATGATTATTTTCTTATATAGTATTTGAAATAATCACAGTGAACCCTCCAATTACCATGAATACAATTGATATAAAACCTATACATAATCATATGATATATAACATTGGAATGTTTAGTGGACTTCCATGAGAATATCTCATTGAAGGTATTTAAATATTTTCAGATTATAGTTATGGCTTTCACAATAATGGTCTATATACTTATTTTGTCGAAATATATATCTTTTAATTATTCCATGTTCAAAAGATTCATGGAATTTATTTCTCCAAAGTCCATCCCTAAATGCGATGATTTAGAAATGTTGATCCCATATAAATATTTTACACTAGGTTGTATTTTCTACCATTGTAATGATATACAAATCAACATCCAATCATATAGGGAATCATCATTGGAATACACGGATGGGTTTAACATACCATCTCATATGTTTGTACATAAATGAATAACTATGTTGGTATAAATTCAAACATTCTACCTGTGTCTCCAACTGGATTCATGAACTACTGTAGATTCCACAAATGTTGGTGGGATCATGCTCTTGAAACCCAAAGTCAGTAGAGTACCCCAATATAAAAAATATCACCATAAAATTCTATAGAAGTGTGATAGGGGAGTACCCTAGAATGGAATTGATTTGGTGGAATAAAATACCAACTGAGGATTCCTGGTTGAAGACCTAACAGAAATAATTATTTTCAGCTATCTACTACACCCCAACCTCATCCTACTCCTTTTATGAAAATGAAATCATGTGAAATGTGTAGATATCGGCACCCATATCTGAACTATGGAATAGGGAATGTGGAATATTAAATTAATGATTATAATTATGTGTATTATAATCAATAAAATTAGTAAATTTATCAACTAGAACAATACCAGAACTTGTAAAATCCAAAAAGGATGGCTCGATATATAAAAAAAACAAACCAAATTTATTATCAAGAGAAGAGTGTTTATGAGTCACTATAGTATCTGGGACCACCATCATACCAATCTAAAATTCCATCTCTTATGATGAAATAATAATGTCATCAACATCCTTTTCCCTTGATATCTCAACAATATAAGTTTTTTATTTAACTTCCAATGTTGATACTTGAATCCACTCCTCTGCAATCAAATCTTGAGTACCTTCTCACCAACATTGTACAGAAATAATCTCATAGTATTAAACCCCCTGAAATAACAATGGAATCCCAAAGGGTTTCCTTTGTAATCCTTGACTTCCATGTTGGGATGATATCAATAACATATTCATTTAATTTATTAGGAATATTTTTGGCTAATATCTAGACACATTAGGGAGAAATGGAAAAAGGTATTAGTCCTTCTATGTTTAAAAATAATGGATATTCAATATCCATACGGAGGTGATGAAAATAATCCAATGGATCCCAAAAATGGTCTTCCTTAATTATAAAAGATGAAGATAAAATAACAAATAAAGATATTCAATAAAAAATTATGAAATAATACAAAACTATGAAATATATAATATAAATGTATACAGAAAATGATGATGACAATGTGGAACTACCACCATACAAACCATACCCCCCCTTTCCAAAGAAGATGATAAATCTATAAAGAGAGGGAAAATACAAAAAATCATTAGATGATTAGTCCGTTATCTATTAACATCTCCTTTATAAATAAAATTACAAAAAATTTATATTTATGAATTTATTTTGATTGGTTTTATCCCTAGTAAGAGGAATATGGAATTCATTAGATTCATATACATAAATGTAGAACACTGCATAGTTGTTTAGTGTGTGCTAACACTAATGTTGGGAGACCGTAATGTTTCTATATTCCCTAAACTATATGGGTGAGAAATTATTGAAGATAAATATGGAATCTTGGTGAATTTATCAATAACATTCTCATTAGTTTCTTATAAAATATGGGTCTTGATGAATTAAAACTAATGAGAGTGGAAAAACATCTAGATGGCCACTGTGTAGAGAACACTCTATAAATTGATGATGATGTCTTAGTAAGGGTTGTTATGTTTATTTTTCCATTTATTTCCTTATCTAGGATATTTTAGAAGACATTCATGTCACCATTATTATAGGGAGTCAATTTCTCACCACTTGGAATGATTTGATTCATATAATTCAAAGAGTATTAATATATATAGTTGAAATTCAGAAAATATTTTTTAACATAGCTAAATAGTCCATGAAAAATGGAATGTCATTGGTTTTTCATGCCCAATTTATTACTGATAGGGAAGATGATTATATTAATAGTGAAAATGAAAAAGGGAAATTATCTCCTGATGAGAATTAATACAATGATCATGAGGATAAGAATTATACAGAATGTCTAATGAGGATACCATCCACTAATTCAAACCCTCCTTTATGAAACAATAAATTTTGGAATTGTATCCTCTTCTGAGATCACTAATGTATTCTTTCTTAAAAATAATATCACTTCCAATAATTATCAGCTTCTAACATACTCAAACACATGAATAGAAACACACTAAATTCCAGAAAAATCATAAAAATACATTTTCATGGGTGGTGGTCCATGGGATTTTATTGGTGGATGTTTTTAAATCCAATAACCAACCCTCAGAGGTGACCCACCCTAACAATGAAAGAGGTGTTCAATATGATGTTATGATGATTCATATAACTAGAATAGTTTTTTCAACCTCTAATATTTAAAGGTTGAGCTCTATGAATTTCATCACGATGATTGATTGATTAACCATTTTTAAAAATAATTATGATGAGTTAATCTAAACTCAAACCATCAGTATGTTGTGATTATGTGATGATTATAGAAATATCAACATGGTGACTAGGAGAAATTATTTTCCAATACCTTTTTTGGATGAAATTTAGAGAGTTTAGACGAGAATAAATTATATTGTTTTCATGATAGATATTACGAATAAAAAAATATAACCAACCAAGAATATTACACCAAAACCACATTCACATTTCCTTTTGGGACACTCACATATATATTGATATCATTTGGATTGATAAATATTAAATTTATATTTAAATGGTGCATGACACACATCATTCATGATTGGTGTATGAATTCTTAGATATTTTGAGGGAAGACTTCTCCATGTATGGAATATCTTTTGATTTTTTCCTAAATAATATAGACATATTTTTGGAGCTCCCTAAAGAAAATTACCTTTTGATAAACTGGTTGAAATGTATTTTATGGTCCATGGTATTTTATTACCCTGAAATATTTTATCAAATCATGCATAGGAATATGAACATGAAAACATAAATTTTATTAATGATATTCCAGAAACCACAATGATGAATGGTTTCATGAGTTTTCTGGTCCATTTAGTATTTTATTTCAACTATTTCTATGAAATTTCAAATATATATTTAACTATAATTCATCATTTATCAAGGTAGCTCCCATTTTATCAACACAATATGATAAGAGAGGATTCAACACTCAATATAATTCCCTCATATCCACTCTTGTAATAATATAACCATAATAGGGTATTGATATCAAATTAATATGAGATGACAATGATTTTTCTATTTTCATTGATCTAGGATATCAGTTCAGGAATATAGCCATGGAAATATTATACTCTAATCACACTTTGAATGATTCATAGGATAATTATATGAAAATATTGACTGAATTATTTGTAGTTGACTATGATTTTTAAATTTAATTCATACCTAGTTCATTCAAATGTAGCGGTCTCTACAGATCAAGCATCACTAAAATACATAATGAATTAAAAGGATTCCAAATATAAATTTTTATGTTAGATACTACTACTACAATAATTTAACATCATCATTAATGACACAATGGGGATAAAAATTAAATCATGGACCACTTTTATAGACGTCCACGTCAATGAATTCAAGATGATTTAAATATGATAACTGATGATGACATTCATGAGGTAATTCATTTAAATATAAATGTACAAGATTGATTATCATATTATTATTTTTATAAATATATTTTATCAGTTACACTTTACCCACACTTCTCATAACAAAAAATAAGAAACTAATATTCATGTCTTCACACTATTTCTCGGATTACCCGGTTCTATTTAATAGTTGTTCTGATGTCTTCATGTTATGTTTCACTTTATAAGATAATCATAAAATCGTACATCAAATGTTTTGTGTGTCACTATTTATTGGAAACCAGGGACCTGGACACAGAGTGGATAAAATCCTAAAAAGAGATCATTTATATAAAATACTCCATTGAGATTCATAGAGTATCATTTGAATGTTTTGATCAGTAACAATGAACATATATCATCTGAAAAGTAATCTAAATTCCCTATAAAACCATTTTGAACATAAATATATTTAACGTATGGGGAAACAATATTATGGGTTTATTCCCAAAAAATCAGCTCAAATTTTAAATCCTATTATTTATGGATTTCAAAATGATATGGTAAAAAGTTTAGTCCACCACCCATGACACAACTTTAGTGGTCATAATATTATTATGTAACATATTTCCCCAGTATTTGGATTTCCCAAATTTATCATTACTGACTAAGGAACTCATATTTGAAAAAATGTTGTGAAATGATTTATCGAAATATATATATTCTTTTACAAAACAAGAACTCCAAAAAACATACAGACTTGTGGGAATATAGAATTCTATAATAGTGAGATCACAAATTAGACATAATATAGTGTCTACATATAGAATGTATATTATTCTTAAACTAGATGACACTTAGATATAATATTACACTAGGTTTGAAAAACTCATTGTAGCTACTATGTTTTATCTTATTTATGGTTTACCTTTTAACTTATTATTTGATTTATAAAATCACAATTATTTAGAAATAGATAAACTAAACTTGGTTACTCAAAATTATTTGAAATTATGAATACTAAATACTGATGATTTGGAAGTGATAAGAATGGATGATTAGTAAAATGATTGTATTTATAAATAGAATAAAATAAATTTCATGACTAATGCCCATCGTGATGAATCATCACTCCAGGTGATAGAGAGAAACATTTTAATTCATGATTGAAACTATTTTATGGGTAGCTAAAATTAAGTTGTACCCAATAGAGAAATAGAAATTCAACAGGGTGAATGACCATCCATCAAGGGAATCAGATAGAGATATATCAAGAACTCTTTCATGAAGTGTATTCCAATTATTTAATGTTCATATAAATAATATTTACATCTCTCTAGATGAATAAGTAATTGTTATTTAACTATATGAGAAAACCCCAATTTTATGTTTTATATTTTTTCATTGAGTATCTTAAGACCATTATTATTAATTTTATAAAATTTATATTGATCTTCCATCAAATGATTAATTGTAGCCATAACCTCAATTTATCCAATATATTTTTCCATAACATTTACTGGGTGCACTGATATAATTTTCTAAAAATGTATTGATTGATACAAATTTACTAATGGATTATCAAGTGTTGGTATTTTATTTCCAAAAATATTTTTGGTTAATGAATCTCACATCACCATCCAACTATTTCCCCCTAAAAATTACTTCTATTATAATGAGCTCTTTAGTCCCATTTTTAATTATTTAAATTTAAATATCAATATTTATATTCACCTATTGATATATCCCCAAAATTTCCTTCCACAACTACATGGAAATTGTATCACATTATGTGGGGGGTCTTTATTTATCGTTATTAGAAATACACATGGATTTTTCCATTTTTTACTGTTAAATATGTGTTATTTTTCCGTGATAGAATGATTTAACATGAAATATCATTTCACACATAAAAATATAAAATTTTGTTCTATTGGAGATTTTTGAGATACAATTATATTCTTTTTAATATTTTTATCATTATTTCTGAGTTTAGTGATATAATTCTATGCCTAGATTTTTGAATTTATTTTCCTTGAATTATTACTGGATAGTATTCACTGATTAATTTCCCAATTTTTTATTCACATTCCCAAGAATATTTTAGACCCATATATTCATATTATTTTCATATCTTATTTATTGATAGATAACTATTGTATGTAAACCTATCAAAATATGCACTGGAATCTTATAAAGAATATGACTGAATAAGAACACTCTTTAAATGATTAGGTAGTAATTGTTAATCTATAAAACCTATGAATCAGATATACCCCAATCAATTTTTAGCCCAAATTATCCATGTATATCCATGTAAGGATGGATCCATTTAAATACATTTAAACAGTCATGCCTACTTTTGGTACGATGAGTGATTTTATTTTGAAAATTTGTGGTGGATTTTTCATCTCTACCATACACATGATGTTTCTTGATACGGAGCAGATTGGTGGTTTTTTCACAATATTTATATGACATGGATTATGATTACAATCCGAATAAACTAGGCATATCCTATTATACTAAAATAATTGTTATATATAAAATAAAAACGAATATTAGATTTTATTTGGGGTGGTTCAACTTTCACTATTTCCATCTTGATTTTTCATATGAAGGAACATATAATGTTAAGGGGTGGTTTTTATATATATAATGAGTATGATTCTCTAAAAATTAAATAAATTGGAAAAAATTAATTGAATAAAGAGGTTTATTTATTATATAATGACATATTCAAGGTCCCTCTTTGAGCTATAGGGAGAAAGGAGACATTATTATTTTCATGGAGTTGTTTTCATAAATTATTTTTCATGATAACAATGCATTATCAATGAGATTCTAACACCCTTTTTCGTTTTATTTTTATGATCTACCAACATACCCCTACCCTTATAGTGATTTGAATCTTATTTATTAATCCCTCATGTTTAATTTTTTTTCATTATGATGTTGAATTTTTAGTCCAACAATCCTTATAGAAATGAAAATGTATTTAGGGTATTCACATAATTAGTATTATATTTCCCACTTATTTATGATATAAAACTCATTGTCATGTAAATTTAATAATGGGTATAGCTTCTAATGAATAATAAAAAAAGTCAGAAATATTAAATGAATGAACAC
This sequence comes from Viscum album, assembly GCA_963277665.1. Classification (NCBI taxonomy): domain Eukaryota; kingdom Viridiplantae; phylum Streptophyta; class Magnoliopsida; order Santalales; family Viscaceae; genus Viscum; species Viscum album. The sequence continues at coordinate 2,101,578,718 of OY728120.1, forward strand.
AAACAAAGAACGTATCTAGGATGCATGATTTTTTTATACATGATTTATTTTGATGGAAATATATTTTATTATTAAAAAAATTCTTATATTGTTTTTTAATGAATGTGTGTTTTTAAAATATTGTTTTAAAGGGAATAGATCGATAAATATGGTTTTAATAAAGAGAATAAATTCTCCAATTTATTAGAAATTTGGAAATTGAAATTAAAATATATCAATTTTGAAAAATTTAGAAATGTTTTTGTCATGATTTATTAAATAATAAATTAGGTTTTAATGTATTTTTGAAATAATCATAAATTCATGACTCGAATGAGGACATATTGAAAAATTTAAAAATTGGACATTACATATCATGAATCAAAAGTTCCTGAATTGTGTTCCAAATGAAGACCGTGTTCCATCCGTTGGTAAGGATAGAGATACATTTTCATGACATGAACCATGTACGTGATATGAATTCCATTTACATATTTTGAAATAATTTAACTATAAATACAATAAATATAGAATATTTTTTCCCAATTATTGACATGAAAATTCTGAATTATGAATGCCACAATAGATAATGTTCATAAAATATATGCAATCCAAAATATTAAAAAAACATTACAGATTTGAAGTACATTATGTGAATCCTAGTTATGAATCATAAATGGCTCGATGAAGAACCATATTAATAGAGTTTCACAATGTGAAACAAATACGTCTCGTGTAATGATCAACTTAATATATATGAGGATAACTAAATGTGGACAAAGAGTTTGATGTTTCCAGAACTATTTTCTATTCTTCTTCATTTCTCATCTATTTTCATTAAAAATTATTTATATTTATATATTTTCATTTTTTTTATAAATATATAGTTTATTCTTATCATTCTAAGACACATTCATTGTGTTTAATTGTTTTTATTTTTTAATATAAATCACTTTTCTAGTCAGCAACAATGCTGACAATGTTCTTCATTAGTTCTACATTCATGATAGAAACTAATTGATATTTAATTGTTTCAATTTATAGTTTTTCATATTTGAATCATTTCTATAATATATCATTCATGTTTTTGTTCCCATATTAATGTATAATACTCTCATGTGAGGATAATCTTCTTAGGATTTAGATTCGAACGTAATGGTGGATTTAATGATAATGAATCCTTAAATTGAAGCTCATGAAACCTTTGTATAATAATTTGTTTAAGAATTATTATTAATATCATTATTTTGAATAAAAACTAAACATGGAAAGTGTAATAGATGGTCCATAAATAAATTGAAAAATAACAATCTTGGACCAATAGCTTATGATATATTCATTCTTGACATAATTCTTAGTGCGCTGAGGCTGAAGAATATTTGTTTTCCAAAGAATAATATTAGATAGGTTGTCCCAATTGGTTTTAGTATTTACAATTTCTAACCTTTTCCCTACGTTGAAACCTATGACATAGGTCTATCCCTTGATAGATTTAGGATAATATTTTTTATAATCCAACAAATTGACCATGAACCCCTATCAATGATCCAAAATAAACCTTAGATATGTAGTTATGTGAAAACAAAAAACAATGTGAGATTATACAAACCCATACCACTATCATCACACCGCTAGGTTTCATAGCTACTAACAATTTTTAGGGGTTTAACCCCACACTTAAATTTTTATATTACTTTCTATCTATGTGTAATTTGAGGAATAGAAATTTTAATTGGATCAATGCATATATGTAACAAACAATGTCATATGGGTAAGTAGACATCACAAAATGGGATTCTACCACTTGTACTACCAACATCGGCTTTAGATATCCATATTCATGGTGAATCAAAACTCAATTGTTACCATGTAAATTAACAGAATGAAAATTCTTATGTCAAAAAAGTATGCCAATATTAAAAGTATTATTCACTCAACCCCTCATTACATTATTGGTCCACCCCCATGATTGAGTTCATGGGATCATTGTCATATTTCAAGATCTTATCTTCATAATGTTTTCATGTCTGTTGTGAGTGTTATATGCTTCTTCATCTATGATTCATCCATTTTCCAAGTGTTAAAAATTCTCCTCATGTTCTCTTACTAATGATTTTTATTGGATTATCAACACGTGGGATTATATATTGTTTATAAACAGCTTTGGATGACCAAATTACATAATAATTTTCCCTATATATTAATTCAATATACAAATCTATGTGTATTCTTAATGGAATCGATGGTTATAATAGCTTTGGATAATTTGTCAAGTGAAGTGAAGAGTTGGATAAATAGTGGGAATATATAGTGATGTTCCTTGGATGTATTGATTCAAAAATTTTACCCATAAAATTAATAATATTTCTGAAATATATCAAGGGTTCAGCGATACATTTTTATAAATTGTGAAAAATTTCCATTTTATAGATAAATTTTAATTTATATTTAAATTATATATGATAGTCAGCATGAAAAAATTGTTTTAAAGTAAGGGACCATTCCCTTATTTTAATAACATGTGACTCTTGAATTTAATCTCGTGTGTGAAAAATTTATAAGGAAAATATAAAAAATATATGGAATTCATTTTTTCACACTCATGCAGAATTTCTAATTGAACACATCCTTCGTTATTCTATGTGTAATCACTCGCATTGACTCGTTTAATGATTTTTTTTATTTCTCACCTTACAAACCAATTTAATATCACATAGGTATTTTTTTATTAGTTTAATTGGAAATGAGAAATAGAATTCCCCATATACAATGGCATATAAAATACAAAATTTAGATTCACATAACAAAATAAATTCTATATTTAATATCATATATACTAAAAAGTCATTAACTTCGGCCATTAAACTCTTTAAAATTCTAAAATATCATTCAAGTATAGTGTTAAAAAATTTAGTTCAAAATTTAATATAACATAAAAATAATAATATTAACCATAATCAGTTAAAATTCAAAATTATACTATAATATAAAACAAATCATGTAATTTCCTGAAAATAATGAAAATATTGTGGAATAATGGTTGAAAGAAAATTTTATTAATAATTTTTTTTTATTTTATCACACCATTATATTAAATACATGTCACTCATAGTTTCTTTCTACACATAATTCAATCTCAAAAAATAAATTCAAGAATAGTAAAGAACACCCCATTTCCATCCAATCATCGCATAGATTATTTTATGAATTAAATTATAATTTCTTTATCCACATAAAATATCGTACATGTATGCTCATCCATCTATGCACATGTATAATTACCTATAAATTAAATTAATCTCTCACTACCATGAAATATATATTTTTCCTAATATATTAGTTAAAGACACATTTAATAGTCTCTTAATGTACATACACCTCCACATTATTATAAATGATTTTCAAAATAAAAAGTATATTCTCATTGGAAGTGTTGTGGAGAAAATTTAGTAATTGAATGGTTAAAAATGACTTATTCAAAGATTAGTTATACCTCATTAGGATTAATATGTCAAATTTCAATTAAATAAAATGTAAATTCACTCTTATTTTCCCTCAATAAATTATTTCCAAAAACATTTCATCATGACTTTACTATGGTAAGACACATATCAATAATTTAATTTCAATGATTGATTAATACCTTTGTCTAATTTGTTTTTATATTTTTTCCTTAAAGGGTATGAGATTAAATGTTAATATAAATAATGATTTAAGTCACATTCCAAATTTATTATTTGAGGATCAAGAGGAAAAGAAATATTAAAATTAATCAGTCAATATGATCTCATTTTTCATCATTTTATGTATATAATTTTACAATTTTTTAGATACATGATGTGGAAAATATAGTGTTAGGATAATATGACTTATCATCCAATTAAAAATGTAAACCCTACCCATATATCCCCAAAAAAATAAAATTTAGAGGACATATTAGGCATGATATACACACCATAACAAAACTATTGGGGATGAACTAATCACACACAACCAGTGAGGGATGTGATCCACCCCCACTACAATTCAATAACCACTATGTCGTAGAAAATGGATATCTGGAATATTGGGAAATCTAGATTTGGGATGAAAAATAAATCACAAAATAGTGTTTATGTTGCACCATTAAGGTTACATTTTAGATTGTGGGTTGGTTTCTGAGTATGAAGGGAATAAGAATCATAGATGAGTTGATACATCATATCCCAAGTGTTATAAAAAGTAATTGGGATATGGTGATAAGTGACATTCCACAACCATGAAGAATTTAAATCATTGAGCATGTTACTACACCATGGATGAAATAATGAAAAAGTGTGGGCGATTAAAAGGTAGAAAGTTGAAAATGATGAGATAATTGGTTGTTTTTTCTAGTGTGGATAGACCATAACAAATGCATTATCCAAAATACGTTTCATGGGTTATGATAACACATGAAATGTTATGCCGCCACCAAAATTGTTCCTCAATATTTCAAACCCAAAAATCATTGGGATTACTAAACTAATGTATGCTAGATATAAGTAATTTTTATGGAATCAATAAATAAGGGCCATGAAATCAATAATCGATTAAATTTTCTCCTCAAAAATTTAAATAATAACTGGCCTATGAAATTGATATTAATTTATTTGCAGACTTAATCAAGGAATGATCTATAACAAGATGGTTACTATTTCAATATGGATAAAAATTATATCGAGATAAAAATATACATTGAAATTCAGAAGTCATAAAATTCTCTTGTGTTTTTTCAAATGATAGGTGAGTCTCTCTTATAAATACCATCCACTGCAATGGAGAAGGTGATTCATACCAAGACCGAAGGTCCCAAGACAAAACACTATAGATTTTAGGAGGCCTTCAGTTAATATCATAGTGGTATAATAGGTAATTTCAACCCAACCATTGATGTAAGAGTAGACTATTCAACTATCCATCACCATGATCCTGCATAATTAGATTGTTTCAATTCATTTTTATACTTTTGATTTTTATGTCATTTTATTTCAAATTTCAATGTGAAATTATTAAATGATATTTCAACATTTCATAGTACCTTAATTTTAGAAATGGAATTATATACATCCCCTTAAAAACATTTTTAATTCAAAATATTAGTAATATTATTAATTATTCACAATGTTCTCAAGGGATATGTGATTATGATTAAAATGGTTACACACACAAAATTTCAAATTAAAATATCTTTAAAATTAATCAAATCACATCCCCAAATTGCATTTTGAAATTGATGGCATTTAGGTGATAGATATCAATGTAATAAAGTGGAGTACCAAAGAATGATCCAACCATAACTTAACCATTAACAATAAGGACAAACTAAATATATCAAAATTGGAGAGTCAATATTTGTGTAGAGATCCAATTGATTTTGATATATCATGTCGATGGTGAAAGGTAATGATAAAGACTGTGAATAAATCTCATCCTTTATGAATTTATGAAATATTATCCTCAATATCAAATTTTCATCAATTTATCCAATATTAATATTATTTAATCATTCAAAACCTTCAAACAAATAATGTAGTTTAGAAATTTAGTTTATATTAATCATGAAAACTAAACATTGAAACTATTTATTTATTATTGGCCATTTCGTCATGGGATCAACCATGTCATACCACTGTAATACAATGTAATTTTTTTTATTATAGGAGTTTTATAAATTATTATATCGATATCCATATGAAATGTAACAACACACTCAAACCATTTCATATCAACAAAAAAATTTCAAATTACAAACATTCCCACACATGTGTTAATTTTCAAATAATGAATTATAACACTTAGAGATTGGAAAGAAATGATTTATATTGAAATTTAGACCCTATAAGTGAATTTTTCATCTTTATTATCATATAATGAAATTTTATATCTAATTTACTATGGATAAGAGTATTTCAAAGTGGCTATGAATTTCAAAAATTACGTTTATCCTTTTACGAACACTTAAAATCATAAAATTATGAATAATTCAACAATCATAGATTGATATTATAATTAATATAAATAACTTTGAATAATTAGAGAAATTTATGAAGGTGTGAAAGATATTTAGAATCTTCTCATGTTGGGTATTATTTTCGTTTAAAAATAAGTTACATGATTTGATTTAAAATAGTCCCAAAATCCATTAAATACTATAAATTAATTATAAATAAAAATTATATTATAAAACATGTGTGTTTCGTTATTTTAAATTAAAAAACTAAGAATAATCAACACAATAGTTCCAAAATTAAAAATGGGTCCAATAATATCAATTCAGATATAAATAAATATAATAATAATTATAAAATAGCCAATTTCCTTCCCCTAATCTACCAGGCATGTTTCAAAAAATATATTAATATCCCAAATTGATTTTCCAAATATTATAATTTTTTATTATAAATAGAAAAAAAATTATTGAAAAATACTAGTTATTATGAAATATTCATCTTTTTGTCCCTTACAAAAATTATATGAGACTACATTAACTTAAATATTAATTTATATTCAAAAAATAAAATTTTGTATGTCCATTTCAAGGGAATATAATTCATTTCAAAACCATGAATTTATAATAAAATTTTATTTAAAATGAAATCATAGATTTTATAATATAATTTTTTGTTTTCATTGTATAAAAATTTTATTTATCATATTAATCTTATATTATATTGAATCTTGAAAAATAATGAAAATTTGATAAATGTAACAAATATTTTATTCAAAAAAATAATGTTTACATATTTGTACTGATGATGATATACATACAGACATATCATAACAACATACAACCTAAATGTAATGATTAAAAAATATAATAATCCTAGGGTGGTTTGGAAAACATTGATTGGGATTTGACTTTTATAATATAGAATTTCTTATGTAGTCAATTTATCTCAAACATCAGTTGTTGAATCTCTACTTAGGCTTGGTCAGGGGTGAACCATTGTGATGCAATTTCCCCTAGAAGAAATTTTAAATGAACTTATTAAGGGAATATCATATTTTTTTATGTTGAAACTTTTACATTCAATATGAATAAGATTTTATTATTACCCATAATATATAATTATCTTAAAGTTCACATTATATATTTTGTACTACTAATTATTTTAATGATAAATAGTTATAATGCCCAATAGTCATATTATGGATTTATTTTAAAGTAGTAAAGTGGTTATTATTTTCATTATGTGGTGTATGTGCTTTGTGTTATACTGTATAAAAAATGGGATATATATTCATTAAACAAGGATATTTATTTTTTAAAATTCAGGGCCATTGAGATCTTACCTCCTTAAAAATTTGTCTGTAAAAATTTCATTTCAAACACTAAAATTTATGAGGGTACATCATTATTATTGAATCATTGGGTTGACATGTTTCCACTCCATATATAAGTTGATACTATTGATATTTTTAAGGTTATTTGTCTTATTTGATGAAACATTTCCTTTATGTTCTAAAATTATTATCAACAACTCCCCATAGAAATGAATATTATTCCTTCGTTAGCTACAATATATATAGTACATATGTGGGATCTATTATATAATTCCCCAAGAGGGTTATGTGAAAATCATATTTTACTGGAGAATGGTTGTGTGGGAATTTTACTCAACAGAAGAGAAAAATAATGTGATCGACAATCTCAAAGGGACTAATGTATCTTTTCCATTACATTCCCTTCCTCGCATAACTAATTAATTTAATCCATAGAGATATGGGAAGGAACCCTTTAATTATAATGTCAACCCCTAAGACTCATTTATAATTTCCTATATATATTCTTTGTCAATATTTTAGTCATTTAATATAATGTTAAATTATGTGAAACTTCTCTATCATATCTTAGATAATATCAGTTCCTATAATATTTTTTCTCTATATTCAACACAACATATTGGATTCCCGAACCTGTTCACATACATATCCACATATTTTAACATTTAAATGATTGAATGAAAGGAATTTTTATATGATTACTATATTAATGGAATATCTTATATGTAATATCATTAGAAACACTATAATGAGGATCTCTAAATTACCTCTAGACTTTGATTTGTTATTTTATAATCAACTACTATTTGAGGATGATATGTAGTGAAAATACTACACTCCATATGAAATTTATTCCAAATAACTCTCCAGATCCTTGTGGTAGCCCCCCAGATCTCAATCAGACATAATAGAGAGCGATTCTCAGTATAACCATAATATTATTCTTAAGTATATCACATAAATATTTTAAATAGATAAATATACAATATATTAAGGAATTAATCTTACATAGAAAGGTGATCAACTACTACCTAAATAGTCTTTGGTTTCTTAAATGTATTAGGAAGTTAGATGACGAAATTCATGGTTATGATTTCCCATTCCCATACATTTATGGGTAATGGGTGAATCATTCCATTATTGTTATGTTATTCCACCTTAATTTATTTTACTACAAATTATATAGATATAAATAAAATAATATACATATTTGTTTTATCCAATAAAATTTTTACATTAGATATCTATAAATCATTATGTTTCCCAAGTGAATAGATATGGATGAGATATGTACATCATAAAAAATATCCATGTTTGATTTTTTTAATGAGTTTATTATATAGGATTTAAAATAATGAAAATCATCAATATCAAATTTGAAATTTGTAATATTTGGAACCATTCTATATAACTCTATATTATCTAACTATTCCTCATTGATATTTATAAGGATATATTGTTGAGTAGTCATTTAAGAAATGAAACAAGATGTTCATTCATTTATGATCTGGTAATTTATACTGTCCCTATATAATAATATTGGTTCCATCAATATCCTCTTCCTAAAAATGGTTACATGATCATTGATTCTTTAATCATGATCCATATTTCTCACCTTATCATTATTGTAATAGATTTAATGGTATTGATTCTTTATTAGAACATACCGCCATTTTTGGTTCATTTTGATATCCATTTTTATGAATATATTATTATTATTTTATGATCCTCCTTCATGTAAAACATATCTCCATATAGGTAATGTTAATAAATAATCAATGTGATTAGGGATACATCAAATTAAAGTCCATGTATTGAATAGTTATTCTCATGGATCTTTAATTTTCAAGAGTAATATGCTCTCATATTATCATTTCAAATAATTTAAAAAATATATTTTTATCTATGAATTACCATAAATCACAAATCCGTCCACAGATATGTGTAGTGTGATAATAAGTGTATTGATTGGAGACATCATTAACTAATTAAATATGACATGACATTAACCAATCCATAAAAATTGTACTATCACCTAATTTATCTTCGTTATATGATTCAAAAAACCATGGGTTGTTTCATACAAAAAACTGATAGTATGCTAATATTATGAGGAAAATATGAATCTCAATTATAGATGTTGGTCTAGGACATTCATAAAATGTATCAGTATTTAAAGGATACATTATCTTCCCTTTTATGTTTATAAAAATCCACCGTAATATTACACTCTTTATTAAAATACATTATTTATTATTCATTAAATATAATATCTACTTTCTCAAATTCATTACAAAAAATCCCACATAATCCTCATATTCCACATTCCATTTAGAGAATATTATAATATCATCTATAATGACTAATGGAAATTTGTTGAGGTAATTTAAGAATAATAAAGTTCTCAATTCTATAAATAATTCTATATATTTAGTGTGTCATAATGGAATCGCAATGAAAAACTTGGGTCTATACCTTATTTGAATGGTGGTATTAGGAATAAACCACATCTTCAGCATTAATTAATAATAAACTAGAAAATGTCCACAATATTGAATTATTTGGTACTACATATCTGATAAATGATTCCATAAATTCATGAAAGGATAAATTTTTAAATTTTCATGGTATTATAACAATGAACTATATAATTATTATTCAATAAAAATAGAGATTAGAAGAATTACAATGTCTGAATAGACAGACCAAGAGAAGGGTAAGAATAAGGGGGAGCTAAAATATTAGAGACCAAGGGAATCTCCTCTAATGATATTCACACCATCTAGTTTCTATCATTTTAAATCATGAAAAAATAATCTCTTCATACCATGAATTTCGATCGAGGCAAGGTAATCTGCAACCATATTAACTTCACACCAAATATGTTAAACTTTTATATAATCATCCCTGATGCTTTTTAACATTTAATCATTATAAGAAATATTCCTTATAAAAGATACTTTCTATTTGATATCATCATATAAAATTTGGGAATATGTTTCTACTTCAGAAATTTGAAGATTTTGATGCTAGATGATATTAAGGCCTGTAAACCAGGGCATTTCCTAAGAAATAAGGAATAATCTTGTCCTAGTCTAATAGAAAAGGCCATATCATCCATACATTGGTGTATGGAACAATGCCTCCTCCATGACTCTAGCCAGAAATAGATGACTCATCCCTGTTATGTATTAGACCCCTTGGGGGAGGATTACAAAATATCCAGTTTCCTGGATGAAGAGAAGAAAAACCATATGTCTGGGCGCAAAATAATTTCCGAAAATTATGAGCCTCGTTCCACATTCCAAAATCCCCAATATAATCGATGAGCAGATTTTTAATTATGCATATAATAATCCAGCCATCAGAATTAATACCCTCATAAGTGAACTGATTTTTCACTTTCCATAGGCACTACCAACTAGTTGGTAAAATTACAATATGTTCCATTCATTCCAAACTACCAACACACAACCCATGAAACCATCGATCAAGAATGGATTTATAGGCCATAGCTGTAGATGAAAGTGAAGTGAACTAACCAAAATATTCTATAAATTATTATCCCATTAACTATTAATGAAAATATGTTTATAACATTCATATTTATGAAATTTTCAGCAAAACCATCTGGAAGCAATACAAATCCAACTTCGCTTACCATTGACATCAGTTGGAGTAGCTCAATTCTGGATCCTCCAAATAAAGAAGTCATATTTCATCGGAATAGCTTTAACTGATAGTGTATTATTACATGAATTTACTTGAATCAACAAGTTAAAGACCTTGAAATAATCCTTCATATTGATGGATATATAAAGAGAAGGGGTAAAAGTGCACTTATTATGTTTTGAGGATAATATAATAAGACTGAAAAGGGCATGTTAATTTTTTTCCAGTACTAAATTAGAAAAAACCGGATAGTGGAAAGCTTCCTAGAATTATATATAAGTAGCAAGACATCCCAAATACCCAATGAAAATACCAAACCTGTTTTCATTCCAAAAAAAGATATCCCCCATCCCAACAAACCATCAAACATTAGGCTTAAGATCATTAATAATGGAACATGTATCTTACCACAATGGAGAACCATTACCATCCAAAAAATATCTTATCTTCCACTGAAGTAACATGCAAAGATCAAATTACTTATCAAGATTGTATTGTATTTTCTAATTTATTTCATCAAGATAAAAATTGGAAATAATATATAGAGTCATTGATATTTTAAATTCATTAGGTATATGTTCTTCTACGAAATAAACTTCTTGATTATGTGGAAAATTGGAAAATTATTCTTGGAATACAACAATATAATCTCTCACAACAGGCATGTCGTTAAGGATACTAATTTTCATTTACTAAATAATTTGATCTAGATCATCATTCATGTTATTTAATAAAATACATAATTTATTTGAATAATTAAATGGAGATTCAACCCCCTCTATTTACTTCTATATAATTAATTGATGATTGTATATTTATTATGTGATTTCCTTTCCAGATATTTTTTGTTGACTCTGTATTGGGATAACCAATATATTCATAGTATAACATTAATTTACACTAAATGTAAAATAACATTGGATTATTTAAACATTCATCCAAAAAATATTGACTAAGGATGATTTATATTTATTCAATTTAATAATTTACTTATTTATTATTTCCATTGATTTGAAAAACCATAATTTTTAAGGTGTTCATTGAATAGTTCTAAAAACATTAATTAAATAATATAATATGTGTAACTATAATCAAATAATAAATTATCTATTATTTAATGAAAAAATAACTACATTAAATTTAATGTGTTTTTCAAGATCCACCTTAGTCATATTGTTTTCATATTCCAGTCCCTGCTCAATAGGTCTTAGTGGAAATATTTTATTGGTTTCTTTATGAACCCTTATGATAGATAAAAAAATTGAATATTGTTTAGGATCCTTTCTATTCTAAAATTAGTCTAAAGACTAATAATGGGATAAAACCTTATATTATTTAATCACATCAATGTGATTCACCATCCCCCTTCAGTATATATTTGGAAGATTCTTCTCATCTCTACACTATAAGTATTTTCTTATTCACTCGAGATAATTTATAGTGTGCTTCTTCACACCCTTTTGATAAGTGGGTAATCATATATTCCATATTTGGTAAATTCATTGAATTATATGCCATAATAAGACTCTATTATCATCTAATTATCTCTTATCTCATGCTACAATTGAGATGTTTTATTCATAATTTCTTATTTAAGGTGAAGTCCTTAAATTTCTTCATAGTTATCATTTCATTCAATAAAAAAATATTTTCATAGAATCAGATTATCCCAATGAATATGCGGTCAATGTTACTTTTAGGGTTTTCGAAAAATCTATAGGCATATCATGAACCCCCAATAAGGTTTCCTTAAATGATATGAATTTTTTATCCACATTTTTTGGATCCAAGGAACTGTGTTTACATTTTTTGAATGTTTGTTTGTGAGAAATATTTATTTTAGAATAATATGTTTTCTTCTTCCAAATACCAGGAATAAAATTCATCCTTAGGATTTTTATTCTTGATCTGTGTACATCACTACCTAGGTTATCCATTTAAGATATAAATTATTAGATTGAAATTATTTTTCCCAGAGAATATGATGATAGAGAATATATATCAACATAGTTAATATTATGTTCCACAATTAGGGGGTCACTAGATTTAAAAAATGTGAAAGGCCAATTTCATATTATAGAATCATCCACAACGTGATCTTTCATATAATACAATGGTCATCTTTCAATATTAATTTTATAATTTATAACATGATTAATTTGGGAATTCAATTCTATGAAGATCATGAATCCCACTCCAATTATGTTAGGTATCATTTTTATTTTAATCATTGTATTTCTCCTGACATTGGATACTATAATGACTCCTTTTATATGAATGAAATAGCTAAAATAATGGAGAAATTAGTTAAAACATTATGGAAGTATAAATGGGAAACTATTATCATTCAAGGAATGAAAAATAAATCACATATATTATATATATTTTTATTTTTAATGTTTAAATATAAGTTCTCCGTAAACAATTTCTTATTACGTTCTCAATGATAATATTATACAAAAATATTTCATAGTGTTTTGTAAATAGAATATTTTTTGATGATGTATATCCTCTAAGAGGGGCTAGCTATGTGTGGACTCTTAGGTACACTCATTATACACATGGTGAAATCTCAATTTATTTCAAGACTCATTTTCAAGATCATTACACCGAGGAGAATTTGTTCTGGAGTCATATCAACATTAAATTATTCTGACACAATTGTTATTTATTTAAACAATATACTCTACACTTCACCAAAAAATTTATTTGTTTCATTAAAATTATACATATGATTTCCCAAATGGTTTTGAGTAATAATTCAAAAAAAATCCCTTGGGTTTGATGCAAAATAGAAGATTCAATTTTTGTAATGTATATAATATTATTATTTTTAATATATTATACATAGAATAAAATCCCAATATTATTAATTGATACGGAATTTATAAAATTAGATACATAAATCATCAATATTAAAAAATAGAACATTGTTATTTCAAATATTTACAATTCTCACTTAAACTCTATTACGCTCCTAAATCAATATGACACAACATAAAGACATACATAAATAATAGTTGACCTATAAGTCATTGTAATGTATCAATAATATAAATCATGATACATATGAATCAAATAGAATATCGTAATGCAGTAAAATAGAATGGTATAATTTTATTATGGAATCTAAAATACTATATCATTATATCATGGAATTAATAGATTGTGAAAACAATTTAAAAAAAGAAATCATATGCATATGTCAGGGATAAATTCCAAAACATCATAAACTTCTGTGTTATCTTATCCACATATCCCCAATTCATGGTATCTAATGAGATAAATACATCTCTCTGTTCATTAGAGTGTTATCAGGGTGAACCCTACATATGTCCATCTTTAATTTTCCCACACTGAAAATATAACAAAATAATGTAGTTTATAATTTAAATTTCATGATTATGAAATTATGGATTCATATATTTAATTACCAAATAAATTAAAGATATTTATTTCTTGGCTAATACCCATGAATGAAAATGGGTTTGGGTATTCCCAATGATAATTTAATGGAAGTGAAATCAAGATATAATTTTTTACATATTATGGAAATAAATATAAGATTATGGAATGGATTAATTAGAGATTAAAATTTTACATCATTATTTGGTAATCACGTAGATAGTAAATTAATGTTCATAAACATAGTACAACATAATCAATATGGAAAAAATTACTTCTTAAAGTGGGTCTGATTTAATTAGAAAAGAGGAAGGAGAGAACCCCTTACAATGATATGTTTATTCTTAAATGATTGGAATATTTCTTAAGTACCTTATAAACTCATTTAGATGATTTATAAGAGATAAAATTAGATATTAAGTAGGATAAAGGCTTGGGAGTGATGATTTATTTTAGAATGGGTGTGTAGTTATAGAAAAAGTTGGGAATTATTTATTAATTTCTAAACATAGGTCATAGATATTTAATTAAGAAAATGGGAAACCCTTTGAATTTATATATGTTATACCCCTATTATTTTACATGGAGGAGTGGTTTTTAATTTTTAAAACATTAATGACCAAATTTAATTAATTTATAGTATTTTGTAGGTTTATGGTCTTAATTTTCCTAATGAATCATTTTAAACCTGTTAAAATAATCTTATGATTTGGATAATTCATTATAACTTTTGTAAATTAATGTCATCACTTTAAATTACCTTTTTACTGAATAATAATATTTTTAGTTAATATATCACTGTTTAGAATTTATTAGATCATATTTATTTCATTATGATCTCAGAATATTTCTTTTATATTTATACCAGTATTAAAATTTAACCCAAAATTATTTAATCCTAAAAAATTGATAAAATTAAATATTGATGAATATAAACATTATGATTTCAAAATATATAATATATTATCAAAATAATATTCTATATATGAGAAATATCATTTTGAAATATTTATTTTTAATTTTTTACAAATACCTGTTTTTTTTCAAATTCCTGATTATCACTAATATTAAATTTATTTGTTAACTTTTAATGATATATTATCTATTATTTTAATATATTCTGTGTTTTACTAATCCATTTCAAGGAATTAATTTTTTTTGAATTACTAAATTTTTTATATAACAGTATTTTAATTCAAATCTCATATTTTTATATTTAAATGTATATATTTCTCATTATATATTAATGTTGTAGTCCATATTCATCTTATATTCATCAACATATTAAATAAAATAGAATATTTGATTGATGTTATCAAAATATAATTTTCATTAATAAAATTTTCACTATTCTCCATTATTGATAAAAATGCATAATGCCTTATTACACAAGAATATCCCTTAAGGGTGTGGTGTCTAATAGTAATACTATATTGGGATTGTTCATTGATCATTGACTTAGTGGTGACTTTTATATACATGAATTTCCCCCACAATAAATTCTTGTTAATGTCTCAATTATGATGTCTTATATTAGGAATGGTGTTTTCTGAAACCTAGGAATTTATTCTCCCATTTAATCTATCAGTATTGATATATATAAATCCATTTCTGAAATTCAAATCCTTAAATTTTTTTGGCCACTATTTTGGATCTATTTCTAATCAAAATAGAGATTGCACTAAATTTCAATCCATAATTTCCTGGTACTATGATATTTTCTAGATTATATATATATATTCATCCAATTCACCATTTAAGGATGGTTTTTAATTTAAATTTATTGAATCTAGAACTTATATATAGAATCTAAGACTATAAGGATTCTAATGGATATTATCCTAGATATAGAATCATAGGTATAAAAATTATTGATTCCCTCATTTTGTGTATACTTAATTGTTACCAAGCATGATATAATTTTTCCAACAATAGTGTTTAGTTTTCTATTCCATATAAATACTCATTTAGTTGATATTTTTTATAAACATTGAGGGAAATCAAAAAATATCCATGTATTATTCCTATTTTTATTGTATACATCATCATTTATAACTTATTTCTAAAGAGATAAATTAGGTGACACTATTTCAGTTTAAAATAATATGATTAGTCACTATATTAAATAAAATCACATCTTTGTGACAATAATATAACTAGTTTTTTAAAATATATAATTATATATGAGTTCTATTTTTATTTGGTATACAATTTCATTTCCTTTTAGAAAACTCCATAACTGCCTCTTCTCCTTATACTGTTAAATTTCTCATTGAATTTTGAATTTTTAAATAATTATAAATATTGGTAAACATAGACTCAAGAATGATGGAATCTATAGATTCATTAACTATATTAATAGAAATAAAATCATCATATTCTATATATATTAGTCTGTAATATTTTTTAATTCATCACATATCTATGAATTATATAATCACTATGTGTTTTAGTCCTCATTTTTATTGTTAGGATCATGTACTTTTACAATCATATGGAAACCATGGTACATTAAATTACTGATATTAGATGTTCTATACATATATATTTCTTAAAAAATCCAATAATTATCATTATTGGAACCCTGATTAGAATGCGACATGATATAAATCATGAACTCTCAAAATCTTTTTGAGAAACAAAAAACAAACATCATTAAATTAACCATTTATCTTAATATTTTATTCTTACTTGATGTGTATAGAGAGATTTAACCTCAAGTATGAACCATTGGGATTCTTAAAAAATGTAATATAACATTCTCCTCCATATTTGTATCAAATGAAATTATTTTATATCCAACATTAGTCTTCAAATGATTTTTATATATACTAAATATACCTATATCTTCTATTCACACATGTAAAATATTTGTATTTAAACATTTAGAATAATAATAATAATAATTTAGAAAGCTATTTTTATTTACTATGTTTGGTGCAACATGAATGTATCATATGACACTATACATTAATTATGAAAATTTTAAATTATTTAAATAGTTAGAAATTTTTTCTAACTATTTTATTTTACATAAATGTAAATAATTTATAGAATAATTGATCCATTCATGGATGTTATTAAATTACTTTTATTTAATTTGTATTTAAAAACAAATTTATTACATAAAAAAATATTCCATTAATTAAAATACTCAACCAAATTAGAAGAAAAAAATTGTATTTATTTTTAATTGAACATCATCAAAATGATCTTTTTTGACAATGATCCCGCCCATGTATAGAAAAATGTTTTATAACTCAAATAAAATCATAAACACATTATTTTTTACAAAAATCTATCAAAATTTATTCATAAGAATATTTGGAACATTTACTACATCATTTAAAGTGGGGATATTTTTATTATGGACTCGATATCGACCACAACGTTCATATATACTAATATACATGAAGATTTATCCATTTAGAGAAACATTGCTACACTAATTGATCTGATCCTCATAAGGTGATATTTTTTTCCAATCGTTTTGGGATCTATAATCTACACATCATGAATAACTATGTTAATTCACATTAGCTCCTAATATAATGGCCCCAATTACTCTTAAATGTTGTTTTCTATATTTCATCTTACTATGAAAATAGTGCTGCTTGGCCTATACTATATTTCTATAAATTTATTAGTCCCCTTCATCTAATTGGACTTTTAATTCCCTTTTAAATGATTTTTTTTAGAAATTACCATGTTAATGAATATAATGAAAAAAAACCATCTTCCTTGATTGATTGAGATTTATATCCTTAAGTTCATTTTCCATCTTATTATATTTATATTAATTATAAATTTGCATTTAGTTAAGAAAAAAATTTAGGTAGTTATCATTCATATTGTTGTTTAGAAAAAACATAACATTATTTGGAAAAGGGTTGTATTTTTATATGATAGATATTATAATGAATGAATCAAATATTTATATCTTTTTTATCATTATATATTTTCATATAAACATAATTTTATAATAGATCACAAGGAACGATATATTATCTAATATATTATATAAAATAAAAATTATTATTATGAATTTATACTTTTTACAACCACATAGATGTAATTTTTGTTAGAAGTTGGCCTTGATGACATATTTTGAAACCCATATTTTTAAAAATTATATCTGGTCTTGCCGCAATTGGTGCCAACAATTTCTTTGAAGACATATTTCTTACACTCATTAAGGACCACACACATTCCAAAATGAGTTATCATAGTAATGAATTTCTACAAAATCCAAAACATGTTCATCTGGTTTTTATGACCTCACTTAGACACATTATGAGAAACATCTCAGTAAGTCTCCCATCCTGATAATTCATCAAAACTATCCCAGCATTCCTACTAATTTCAATTCATAATGACACCCAAAAAAACAACTTTTTTACAAGGGAATTAAAATATATTAATTTAAAACAATGCAATTATCGGGGTTTCATCACTCTCGTTATAAAACAATTTCCACATTGTGGAAAACGAATCACAACCGATTTAGTTCCACATAACATTTTTCTATGTATCGTGTTGAGAATACTATAATAACATGGCACTACTGATAGAAAAGACACCTCACATTATTAATATGGCCATATCTTCATGGAACAAAATTTATAATAATGATTTATATAAACAAAATTATACCTGGTTAGAGCACACATATCATCACAAAAGGATTTTTTGACTTGTTAATTTCCAAAAAACACAAAACATGTTATTTCAATGTGTTTTTCCATTAATCAAACACAACCATATAAACATCATATGAGTAAATTCGTCCTAAATATACTCCATCCAAGCCATACATTACTAAGGATTTCCAATCAAGTAGGATTCCAAGAATAAATGCTTACATTTTTTGACATGCGTAGTAACATTTAGTAGTTTAACCATTTATATTTCTAGGGTGTTATATTGGGTATCATGTCACATCATGTCCCTACTGATAGTACCATAAACCTTACTTTTTAATTTGACCAACATGTCATGTCCCTCCAAACGTTGCCAGTTTTTCTATGGACATGTCTTTTTCCAACCCTGTGGTCAACCCACAATAGCAAATGGATCATCACACTAATGATTATCCATAAATGACAAAACATGCTATTTTTGTGTTTTTTTCTCAAAACACCATCCTTGTGAAATATCTGATGAGGTTACCTATCAATAAATGACACCATTCCATGCCTCACATAACTATAGTTTTCTAGTTAGTATGGTTTATAAAAAAATGTAACACCTTTTTGGACTGAGTAATAACAATTATTCTTTTAAAACATTATAATTCAGGTTTTGTTGGTGTCAAAAAAATCATGCGATATATTTTTTGAAAATTTCCATATTTTATCATTAGTTAATCAAATTTAGTGATGACTATGTTGAAAAGTTTCATAATTGATTAAAGGAGAACAAAAAGAAATTTACCTGCTTTCAAAAACAACTCAAACTTAGAGCAATGGAAATACATTATAAATGATTCCTTATCTAGTTATGTGAACTAGAAAATATCCCTATAGGTGTATGCTATGAATTTTACCAAATTCTAGAGAAAATTATGTGAAGACCATAAAAAATGTATTGGGAAATTTGGTCAATTTTTCTGGTAGAATCTATACATATTATCATATATAACATTATAATCATTTATTTGACTACTCAATGATCCTAAAAAATTATATGGATTAAAATATATGATAAATATATGTTAAGGTACATTTAATACTATATATTAACTAACGAAATATAGACTCTATCAAGTCATTTATTCATATAGTAAATTTTATTTAATATCTTTTTGAACTATATTTTATTTTCATTTCAGATTTTTTTATTTAATCCAACCATATGTAATATTTCTAGTTCATAGAGAACATAAATCTCTATGTGAACCATATGTTATTTAAAGTATGGTGGATCTCTGTCCATTCACACCATATAGAATTACTCCATGATCACATAAGACATCATTTCTTATGTGAAAATATAATCATTTGTGGTTTAGAGGCAACAATTTTATTCCCACCACAATGAATGTTTACAAAATTTTTATATCATTTCAATTTTCATTCTAACCATAAGATGTTTTTGGTGCACACCATGTGGCTATTTTCCCAATTTCTATAAGACATTTATTGCTATAAAAACCATACATTTCATAAAAGTGGGTTTACTATAACCATATATAAATACCTGATTACACCAAAAACGATCTAATATGGTTAAACATATGTATTATTTATATCGATGATAATTATAATGAATGAGGAAGAGGAATTTCAATTTTCGGATGATCAACGCAAATGATATGTATCCGTCCCACCATTAAGGAGAATAAAACACCATGAAAACGAGTCATTCATAAAATGGTATGGTGTACAAAGGACAAAAAATTTTAAAATGGATTCTCTCATGCTCTATTTAATAGAAGACAATCGTCCTTTGGAAGTTTTCACTTCTCAATGGAACATCATTTCATATAGAATCCCTTTACAATATCCCTCATCTCGAATAACATCATTAGTATAAGGAATGGTGTAATATTTGGGTTTTCACATGTTCTCTCAAAATATTTTCAATCTATGTAACATTTTGATTCATATTATCCCCTTCATGTTGTTTTTAATTAGTACTCTATTTTAGATACCTATCCTCATGGATGTATAATGTATGACCTCATTTGAGGCCACCAAACTTATACGATCAGTCTATTAGACACACCTACATGCCCTCTATTAATTCACGAATTCCCTCAGTAATGTATTCACTGTGTATGACCTCCAGAACATGTGATGTCCATGGGATGTTTCTAATAAAACATCACCTATATAACGACGAACCCAATACTAGAGGAAATGGTGATATCATTCCTTGATCAGGCTACATTACTCATCTCCTACCATATTTTTGAAACATTATGTGAATAATTTATAATAAAAACATTATATTCTCCAAATAGTGTTTTCATAACCCTAATATGGTGTTTTTAAGTAGTAAAAATGATGAAAATGGGACTCCATGAATGAGTAAAAAACTTTTTTTCTTCCAGTCTACCCCCTTCAATACCTCACACTCGACCATAGTTGAAGAGATAATATTCTTCTAAGAATCCCACATTAATTAATCCCTGTGAATTTCATAATGTATTCCAATTCCCTCCTACCTTCCATATCAACTGTTAAATTCATAAATAGATGATAATGGAAGTTAAAATATGTGATTCTAGATTATGGGTAAGAACCATATAAAACCAATTTTATATTGTGTGAATTCACATACTATTCTTAGTTTCTCACACCAAGAATGAATCCCATAATATCAATGAATCGAGTTGATAATATCTGTATAATAATCAATATTCCATCCATTGGAGTGATCCAGAGAATTAAGCTCCATATAAACAAAACAAAATGGGATTTGATTCTGATTATAATACGATATGTAGGATTTCCCCCTAATGATCAACCATAACAACTTCAACCCTTCATCATATTTATTGGGAAAAAATCATAATTAAATCAAACCAACAAAAGTAGTGATATATTAATTCTAGGTCATCACATCTATATTGGGACACTATGACATAATTTCCACATCAGAATATTTTGGGAAACATTTTCCCCAGCCGTCCCTCGGGGCATGTACCCGGACTACACCAAGACGGCCACCCATAGGCCATGTGCTGGGGACTAGTACCATTAAATAATGTATTAAAGAAATGGGTGGAATTTTCTTGAGTACTTGTAGAAAACACCAAAATCCATTTCAATAATTTTGTATAGTGAAAGGACCCAGTAAACAAAAAAAGGTATAACAATAGATATCTGAAAGTAAACAGTACCAGAATACAAGTCAAACTAAAATCAAAAAGATAATGTACAATTCTCTGGAACTCCATCGTAGAAACTCATACCTGATGGGTAGGTATAGAAATATCTTTTTGACGATGTAGAAGCACATATTGTATGTTGGGTCACATTAAGAAACACCAGGCCCTGGTCCACCAAAGACTCCGTCAATGCATCGATCATATTCATAGAAAATGAAACATGCAATTAAAGACCATTCATGGGTGAGTAAATCAATTCTGAGTAGGGTAACCAAACCAAAAATTTATACCAGAATGAAATTCACAATGTACACCACCAAAGATGTATACAATGTGTAACCACTAAGAAGTATTTTCATGAGTTTTACTGGTGTCATCTCACACAGGTATAACCTAATGTACCAAAATAAAGACTATTAATCGTAATGATTTACATATGATACTGCTAAGGGACTAATCTTGGATGAGTAACAATGGCCTATTGGGAAACTAAGTTTCACTAATCATTGAGGTCTTCTAGGCTAGTGATGGCTGCTCCTCTATTGGGTCATTATGTTCTGGTCTTCTTCTAGGACACTGAAGTCCACTTATTTATTTTTCCACATATTTCCACACGTATGTTTGTCCACCGAGGATTGTACATCTGTTGGGCCCCTAAAATCCATTCATCAGTGAGCACTACTGCCCCATTGAGGTTATTTCCTATACTGGGCTCCTACGGTCAGCTCATATGTTGGGGAACTGATTTCCAATCATCTTCTTTTCCACTGAGGCCCCCATGTCGGATGGACCATAGTGGTCCACTAGTCATTGCCTTCTCATCCCAGCCAGCCATAGGATTCTCGCTTGTAGCATACTTGATTCCGAGATAATCTACCCCTTAGTCCATCAATTTCATTTCAAATTACACCAAAACAAACATTGAATACTCTTAATGGAATTTCTCTTCATTAGGGTCGTAATGGAGGAATCTTCTCATCATTTAGACACATGGTGTGGATGTTATGTATGTGTTTTTGAATTGATGCGGGTGGGGTATGGGAACGGTCCAACCTGAAATGACCCGGTCAGGTCTAGGAAGACCTCATCTAGACTGACCAATTGTCCAAGCCCATTGGGCCTTCTAGAGTCATATCATTTTGGTGAGGGTCCAACCTGCTAGACCACACATCATCTCAGTTCTTTTTTCCTATACTGGCCCACACTAGTGGCCTAGTTCTATTCAATGCAAGAACACGGGTCTCATCGCATCCATTTAGACCCAGTATACTATTGTGTGCAATTCTTATTTTCCATTGCATAAACTCCCTATGGTAAATCTAGAACACGGTGCTACGCCACCTCTGACTGAGTCATCTACCAGCAGCCCTAATCCTATAACTAAAATAGCTCTCACATCTTCCACTACTGCTGACATTGATCCAGAGCCCCTCCTTCACCTTTGCAACCCGCCAAGCCACTGCACTCCTTTGCTGCTTCTGGATTCTGAGCCGGTGGTCCATTTCCACCAAAATCCATCATAACCTCCTACCATGGGCAATCCTACAGCTACAGTCTGATCACGACTGTGTATTATCTTCACCATGAAGAATGGGAATATGGTAGAAATGAATCATTCCAGAAGAACACAAAAAGGATGGACCCTGGCCATTGTTCATATTGGCATGGTTTTTCCTTGATGGGAGGTTTGATAAAGAAAATAAATCTATACATGAATCAAACTCCCTTAAATTCCCTCATGTCAAATAACATCCTGAAAAACATGTGATTGATCCATGAGTTGACCTATTTATCGGTTGATTCATGTTTGTTACTCAAACCAAAGAACAAGGAAGGATGTAATTCTCTTAGAATTAAACCCCAAAGTAGAGTTGGATATCTCTTCAGTGAGTTATAGAGTCTCTCCATCATCATTACCCAATTGTTGATCCACAAAACTCATTGATGATGGGATAAATTGAAGTTCTAGGAATGATCTTTTGTTTATCCATCCTTCTTCACAATTTCCCACATTCAAATTCCTCTCCTCCAGAGCCTTAGATGCAATCAAGGATCATTCCAATGATGACATGACTATATTAAATAATTAAATGGAGTAAATTAATTTTAATTATTTATTTATGTTGAGTCAACGTATCGATATAATGTTTCATTTATGAATTGAAACAACTTTTCTATTACGCATGAGTTGTTGCGTTGTTACATAGTTTCATTTATGAAATGAAACAACTGGATCAATATTTCGTTGTAGTAAAACATATTGGTATAAAATAATCATTTTATGTTGATTTTTTTTATATTTAAATCTCCCAATAAATTACTTTTACTCTTGACCCACACCAATTGATGTTGGGCCCCTTATAATGAAAGCAAATACTCACTAGATCAACGATATTGTTGGTTTTCAAATTTGATTCACCATTTATGAGTAAAAAGTATTAGAGAGGAAAATAATATTTATTCAATAATTTTATTTAGATTCATGCTCCAAAACTACATTCAATAGTGAGATTGGGAGATAAAATGTTATGCCCTACCTAAGAAAATCATGCCCATGTGATCTCAATGGTGGTCTCATAATTTCAATCCAAGTCACCATTTGTGAGTTATAGATATTTTTAAAAATAAAATAATTGTTTCTAATTATTTAATTATTGGATATTCCATTTTCATGTTTTATCAATGCGGGCCCACACTATATAATCTTAAGTCATTCGTAGGGTAATCCCGCCATCTACAATGCAATGGTTCCCCAAGATTTCATATCAAAGAAAACATTTTAAATTTATTGCACTTGATCCGGAAAATTGCTAATGGGAGATATAAAAAATGTAACCTTTTTTGATGGACCATTCCTGGAACACTGATCCTTGGATTTGACTGGAGTCTCATCACCATGTCTCAGAATTTATGTGTAAAGTTTATAAAAATAAAACCATGTAAATATATGTCAATAAATATTCCTCAGCTGATGGCTTTACATCCTCAAAAAGAAAACCAATGGATTCCCAAACAGATGAGGGTACGACCACAAAACTAAACCTTCCACTCTCATGTGCTCACCTATAGATTCATTTTCTACAACCAAATGTACACTAGAGGAATCAATTTCCCACAAAGGGTCCACTACTATTGATCCTCGATCTCCATCATAATCCTCAGAAATTTACTTCATCATTAATGTCTTGCTTGCACCAACCAAATAATAATATCCCACATTTAGGGGAAACCCAAAGAAATAGATTATCATTTTTCAGGGAAATCATGGGTCCCCATATCATATCATCAATGGATATCCGACTACTATTTTCAGTCTTCATCTTCCCCTAGATGAACTTCACCATCTATGTAGTCGTCTGGACCAACTCTGTTCCCCTAAGATTCAACACCACGGGGTCAATCCAGCAATGTGGAAACTTACAGGTTCACTCATGCAAGGCCACGAAGGGTTCCATTGTGATAGTGTAGTGGTATGTATTTCATGGAAACTCCACCATAAGTATTTTACTCTCCCAAATGTGGCCAGCATTGTATATTTAATCACGTACCATGTCCTCTAAGACCTAAATGGTCAGATGCATCTGGTCGTCTGTCCGTGGAAGGAATGATGTCTTCAAGGGTAGCTAAGTTAAAATGAATCCAACAATACCTTCCAAAACAAGGATTCAAATAATTCACATTGATCTAATACAATGGATTATGGGAATCTGTGCTGTTAAACAATCTCGTGTAGAAAGAGGTATCAAACGATCTCTTTGGGACTCTATTCTCGAAAATCTAAGAAGTGAACGACATCGTGTGTTGGTCAATGATCATCCCAATTTTATTTTTTCCACAAGACGTATGTGATAAAACAATAACTATACCCATATATATCCTACCTCACTCCCTTATAGGAACCCAATGGATGAATATAGAAACCATTTCCATGAATAGGGGCTCGATAGGGTGTTTGGGAAAACAATAAAATTGATTAATCAAGCACTCATTTTTTATATCACTAGGTAACCCTAGCATGAACATGTTCCATCATCCCCAATGTCCACTATGACACCCACATGCATATCATGATTGATCAAATCACTCGAGGACTCCACTAAATCTACTATACATCCTCTAAAAGAAACAATTTGTTCCCCACAATTTGAATAAAATCATTTGTATTCCCTTTGGATCATTGAGCACTTAATGACCCACGGTCAATATCAAATCCAATTCCAAATTTCGCCAAGCATGTTGATCATAGATCATTCAAATCATTCTCCACTCCTTCTGAACCAGGATTACCTCTCTATAACAACATCATAATCAAAAAATATTTAAATTATATTCATTTCTTTTCTTCCTTTGAATTTGGTTCACATTCTCGATTACTCCATAGAATGACAAATTATTCATCAAGAACCTCAAATCTCTTGGACTTCACCTCCATTATATTTATAATTTGTCAACTACCATTTGTTTTTCTTTAATAATTAACATTAATTAATCATTATCTTATGAGTTATCAATTAATGTTTACTTTTTATTTAATACCACTTCATGTTGATCAATTTCATCTTCAAGTCGATCAACATATTATAATAATTCATCCTTAAATTCTCTCCATTTGTTATATCTATTTCTTTGATATTCATGATTACTAAGGGAATACTAATTTTCAAGCATCAGATCAACATCAAAAATAAATTTTTTATCTCATGATTATTATTTTATATGGTTTTTGCATTTCAAGTATATCCATCATGAAAGCTTGGGTTACAGATCTAATCTCTCATTCATCATCCTCAAAAAAATTATTATCATCATTTTATTAATTGTAAAGACCCGTAAAATTCAAGGGAAATATTTTATTAATTTTCTTTGGAATTTTACAAGAGCGCGGTTTCTGACGGAACCTGATTTCGAGGCCCGGAGTGCCCGGAATAAATTTCCGAAGTTTGGCTCGGGTTCGTTCAGTGAACGAACGAGCGGGAATTTCTAGCTTTTGATCCGGTGCTCGGAATTGAATTCTGAGGACACCGATGAACTCGCAGCGCCGATATTCGCTTATGGAGACATTTTCCGAGGTTGCATTTTATGTGGAATTAAAGTTAGTTTTGGGAAAAATTTAAAGAAGTTAAATAAAATGCGGAAACACATTTTATTTTTAACTTGTTGGTTAACTTCTCCCAAAGGGAGTTAGGGGTGGGACCCACATCCACTTAACCTTCCTTGTGAGGATTAAGTGTGGTGGGGCCCACACGAACCCTAACTCTTCACCTTCTTCTCTTTTTGAACTCCCAATAACCCCTCTATAATTAACATGACAACTTGGATAATTAATGGAGTTGAGTTGTTTGAATTTCAATCCTTTGAAATTCAAATTGATAGTTGTGTGAATAAAATAAGCCTTAGCTTATTTTATTTTGGTTGGTCTCCTTGGCCATCTTGAGAGGTTTTGAAAAATTCTCTCCATCTTCTTCAAACTTTGACGAAGAACGCGATGAACATTCAGACATCGATGAAGAACGCCACGTTCTCGAGAACCGTCTTCTGCGACGCCGTATCCGCGACGTGACATATTTCTTCCGCGTCATCTCTTCCGCGACGGTTTTCCGCGACGAAATCGCCGTCAAAGAACTTCAAATCCTCGCTTCACGACGTCGACGTCCTTTTTCCGCGACGCCGACCACCGCGACGCTCGTCTTCCGCGGGTCGTTGACGATCATCATTCTTGAAACCGAGGTAGGGGTTTGTTGTTGTTTATTTTTATTTATTCTCGTTCTTGGTTCTAGCATGACAATCTTGATAATAAATGATTATCTGATATCGTCTAACGAGAGGGGGGGGGGGGGGGCGGACCGCACAAACACGGCCGAACCCCGCCTCCTTTGTTCTTAAATGTTTCTTGCTGATGAAACGTGATGGCGTGGTGTTGTCGCACCAAGAAGATATCATTTGACAATTATTGTGCGGCGTCGTCGCGCCGCGCCGTGGAAAGATTATCATGAAAGCGACGCCATCGTGTCGCATCGAAGGAAACCGAAGGCGCCGCGGTCGGAGCGGGCCCACGGTGGAAGGGCGCAGTGCCGTCGCACCGCGCCGGAAAACGAAGGCCGCGGCCGGTTCCGGGCCACGGCGGGATGTGATGACCAGTGCCCAGCCAGGCCGCCTGTGTCGGATGACGGAAGAGGACCGGCCCTTGCTGGACCTGTTGAGAAGAAGCTGGCCGTCCAAGTCGGGCCGGCCGGAATGGTGAAAACCGGGGGAATTAAATTCCCCTGGGCTGCTTCTTTGGCCCCCCATGAAGGGAGGGGGCCACGGTTACAAAGGGGGGCCAGCGCCCCCCCCCCCCGTTTTCTCGAAGGCAGGCGCCCCACGTGAAGGGGGGGCCATTTTTTTTCCAAGGTGCGGCATCCAGCCGCACCGCCAGCTGAGGAAGGGCGAGGGCCTTTCCCCCCGCGCGTGTCACCCAAGCGGCGCCCCGGCCGCGCCGCCGCGCCGGGCCGGGTCGGACCATGTTCGGGCGACCCGGTTCGGGCCGACCCAGGGGGGGTCGGGCCGGGTCGGCCCGGACCCGGACCCCCCGTTTTCGAATCGACTTCGGTCTTTTTCCCATAACATGAGCTTCGGACCTCCGATTGACGAACCGTCAGCGGTAATGCGATACTTTGATCGAGACGGTCGTTTCGGTATATTGCACTCAAAGTTTTGGAATACTTCGCGTTCGACCGGGTTGGTTCGTACACGAAACCAATCGGGCCCTCGGAGCGGAAATGCTAATATCTTGAGATACAGACGCCTGATTGACGTGTCGTCAGCTTTGTTGAGTTCCTCTTAGTGAGACGGATCTTTTGGCATACTCCTCCCAAGGTTTGGACGTAGGTGGAGTACGGTCGGGTTGGTTTTGCCTTAAAAACCAACCGGGCCCCTGGGACGAAAAAGCCAATAACTCTCAGACCGGGCGTCCGATTGACGCGCCGTCTGTTACGTTGAGTTCCTGTTGGCGATACGGAACTTTTGGATACATCAACTCTGGACTTTGTGATAGTTGATGTATCAGCCTCTTGGCTCGTGGATCGGACCCTCCCTAACGAGCCTGCTGTGTGCGGGAACCCTAGTGCTGGATGTGACTGCTACTGCTACTATGACTGTGACGACGACAACACAGAGATCCTTGGTGGATTCGACGAAGACGACTACAGCACTCAGCGATCCTACGTGGATCAGCGCTACAGGTCCTGTGTCGGCCCGATCCTGTGTGGGTCCGATCCTGTGTGGGTCTGCGCTCAACGGTCCTGTGTGAACCAGCGCCTACAGGTCCTGTGTGGGCCCGATCCTATGTGGGTCATTACGGGGGTTAGTTACCTATCGATCCTTCGTGGGTCCGACGACTTAGATGGATCAGAGATCATCATTATCATCTTTCGAAGAAGTATACCTGTGTGAGCTGAATCATGTTTCTTTCCTATGTGGATTGTGTTGTGATATCCTGTGTGGATTTCGTTTTGATTTCCTGTGTGGAATACGTATACTCTCCTATGTGGACTGAGTTGTACTTGGGCTCGGAGGTTGGAGCGTATTGGAATTGATGACTTATGTATATGTATGGGCATATACCTAAGTAGTGTCGGTTTTTACTTCGTGTTTGTATCTATCCTTTGTGGTTTATCCTTTGTGGATTTTGGGAGACCATCGGGGGTCTCGGGGTCCCTACTGAGTAGCTTATACTCACCCCTGCACGGGCTATGCCCGCACTACGTTGTGTTGGTTGCAGACGACGGACAACATTGATCTTGGATGAGGCTTGCAGAGCAGGACGGTACCTAGAGGTGGACAACTGGGTGGGACGTGTTCGGAGTGGACGGCGGGACCCGAAGAGCAGTGGAGCTATCTATACCCACCCTTCAGGTGGGATTTCCAGTGGACAGCTCGGTGTAGCGGCTTTTACTTTACAGTTGTTGTTTTACCTTTCGAGTTGTACTTTACTTTCAGTTTAGGTTTTTATACTGGCCCATTTACTTTTTCGTACTTTAGTTGTACTCTGTTTTTACTTAGTGTTTATTTTTCCTCTTGCTTACTCTGTGGTTCTTGTTCACTTTACAAAGGCAATGCCTTCCCTTTTTACGGGATTTACGTCTTGGTGCTAGTCTCCAACCCCTGGCCTATGGAATGCGGGCTTGGGGTAGTCACGGCACGGGCCCCGAGGGCGGGTCGTGACAAATTGGTATCAGAGGATTTCGGTTCTACCGCGAACTCTGATCTTTTCTATGTGAAGCAATAATGTTTAGTGTATTGAGTGTGTTTATCAGTCCAGGGAGTCCAGTGTTGGTGTGGCGGCCGACGTATCCGTACACCAGGACCCTGACTACTGATTTCCGACTTAATGCACGAAAACATTGATTGCGTGTGTGTTTCAAAGTTTTATTTGTGATTACTTTATTTCAGCTCACCAGGTATACTGTTCTGACCGTGGCGCACCTGTTTCCTTTTCAGGATGGCCCCACGACGGCAGCCAGCTAGGGTTCCGAGAGTCGAGCGTGACGAAATCCCACCGGGAGACGAGGCCTTGGTGCAGGGCCCTTTTTCAGTAGTGGCACCGGAGGTAGCTCTACCCGGCGAGCCACCAATGCTTCCAGCACCAGCCGCTGACGATGCACGTCGCCTTGGAGCTCTGTACGAGTTCCAGCGCCAGCGACCGCCTAGGTTCCGTGGGGAGACGGACCCCCATGCAGCAGAGGACTGGCTGGAGGCAGTGGTACGAGTTTTTAGGCTACTGAGGACACCTGCAGACCTCATAGTGATCCTCGCTGCGAGCCTAATACACATAGCAGTGGGCCGATGGTGGAGCTTGATGCTCCAGGTGCGCGATGAGGCATCTATACTTTGTACGGACTTCGAGAGCCTCTTCCGCTCGGAGTTCGTCCCAGCCACCCTTCGTGTGGTGCGTATCCAGGAGCTTCTTCAGCTGTGGCAGGGCAGCATGACTGTCGCTCAGTACTCGTCAAGATTTACTGATCTCTCGCGCTACTCGACCAACGTGGTACGGGACCCATTCTTCCAGGCCCGGACCTTCGAGTAGAGATTGAGACACGAGATCAGGGCATCGATGATCTCCGTTATCATACCGACTCAGACAGGAGTACTGGAGCGGGCCCTTTTGATCGAGAGATTCCTTGCTGAGTCTACACCAGCGCCGAGACCCACCGCAGGGTGGCACGTGGCAGAGTCTTCTGCAGCTGGAAGTCAACGGATGACTCAGGGGTCCATGAGGTCCACCCCGACCACTGGGAGCAGGCGGGCAGAGACAGGCACAGCTCCAGGCAGCAGAGGCCTACGACCACGACGCACCCGATATGATTCGAGGTACTATCTGTGTCTATTACACCCTTGTTTCAGTACTTATAGACACATGAGCGAGTCACTCTTTCATTGCCACTGCCCTTGTTCGGAGCTCGGAGATTCCGACAGAGCCGTTGGCTCGATCCTTACGGCTAGAGACTCCTACGGGAGTAGACTCGACGATTACGCACTGGTGCCGGCAGTGTGAGCTTACTCTAGGAGGCGAGAGCTTCGTCTGGGATCTTCTTGTAGTAGTGTCAAGGCCTTACAATGTCATCTTGGGCATGGATTGGCTATCTACGGTCCATGCGCAGATTGACTGTTTTAGGCGCAAGGTGTGATGTGTACGCACCGACGGGAGAAGGTTCACCTTCACCGTCGACAAGGGAGCCTTTGCAGCACATGATGGACATCCGAGGAGGAGAGGATAGCCCATCACTCATCAGTTTTCTAGCCTCATCCTAGGAGCAGTTGACGTGTGGAGTCCTGGTTTTCCTGTAGTGGTGGATCAGTTTGCGGACGTTTTTCCCGACGACGTTCCAGGGCTACCTCCTCGCATGGAGGTAGACTTTTATATTGACCTATAACCCGAGACAGCTCCGATATCGACTCCAGCATATCGGATGGCCCCCGCCGAGCTTTGAGAGCTACGGGAACAGCTGGGGGACATGAAGGGCAAGGGGTTCATCCGACCCAGTGTTTCACCCTGGGCTTCCCCGATATTGTTCGCCAAGAAGGCGGACAGAAGCTTGCGACTTTGTGTTGACTATCGTCGCCTGAACCAGGTGACAGTGAGGAACAAGTATCCGCTACCGAGGATTTATGACCTCTTTGATGAGCTCAAGGAAGCATGGTGGTTCTCGAAGATAGACCTCAGGTCAGGCTATCATCAGCTCAGAGTTAGAGATGAGGACGTACAGAAGACGGCCTTCATATGTCGGTATGTCCACTATGAGTTCTTGGTTATGCCTTTCGGTGTAACCAATTCTCCAGCAGTGTTCATGGCCCTCATGAACAGGATATTTCAGCCATACCTTGATCGGTTTGTCGTGGTCTTCATTGAAGACATTCTGATTTACTCGACGACTGAGGAGGAGCACGCCTACCACTTATGGGTTGTACTAGACACACTCCGAGAGCACCAGAATTATGGTAAGATCTCGAAGTTCCAGTTCTGGATATGTGAGGTCCACTTCTTGGGAAAAGTTATCTCTGAGGTGGGAGTTGCAGTGGATCCTATGAAGATCGAGGCAGTGTTAGCTTGGAAGCCACTCAGGAGTGTGACCGAAGTTCGGAGCTTCTTGGGACTAGCTGGATACTATCGGAGATTCGTTCCAGACCTCTCTAGAGTTGCGGAACCACTCACAGCTTTGACGAAGAAGGGGAAACCCTTCGTGTGGTCAGACAGATGTCAGCAGAGCTTCCAGGAGCTGAGAAATAGATTGACCAGCGCACCAATCTTGAGGTTTCCCGAGGAGGGAGTAGGGTACGTAACATACTCCGATGAATCAGGGACCGGACTCAGATGTGTTCTGATTCAAGATCGAGCAGTGATCGCCTATGGATCACGTCAGTTGAGGCCGCATGAGCAGAACTACGCTACCCATGACCTTGAGTTAGCAGTAGTGGTCTTCGCTCTGAAGACATGGAGACACTACCTGATGGGCGAGCGTTTTACAGTCTTTTCTGATCATCAGAGTCTTAGGTATATCTTCTCGCCTAAGGACCTGATCCTGAGACAGCGACGATGGCTTGAGTTCCTCCAAGACTTTGACTTTGAGATAGTCTATACTGCTGGGAAGGGTAACGTAGTAGCTGATTCCCTCAGCAGGAGGACATGCATTCAGCTACTTGAGGAGGCGATAGAGCAGCTAGCCTCTTTGCAGATATCCTTCGTGGATAGAGATAGAGCATCCTTCCTCCAGTCTCTCATAGTCACCCCTCCACTACTTCAGTGGGTCAGAGAGGCACAGCGTGAGGATGCTGACTGTGAGACACGATGTGCACAAATATCCTTGGGACAGGCACCTGATGGTTTCTCCCTTGGAGCAAAGCACGACATCCTTTTCAGAGGACGTACCATGGTACCAGTCGCTTTGTGAGAGGAGGTTCTGAGAGAGTTTCACACTTCTCCTTTGGCGGTACATCCTGGAGTGGCGAAGATGTACCAGGATCTCAGACGACAGCACTGGTGGCCGGGACTGAAGAAGGATGTGGCAGAGTTCGTTTCTCGATGCCTCACCTCCCAGCAGGTGAAGGCAGAGCATCAGGTACCAGCAGGCTTGGTACAGGCCTTGGAGGTTCCGGAGTGGAAGTGGGATGGTATATCTATGGACTTCGTGACTGGACTTCCACGCACTTCCAAAGGTCACGACTCCATATGGGTGATTGTTGACCGACTCACCAAGTCGGCACACTTCTTACCCATCAGAGATCAGGGCTCAGTGGAGATATTGGGACGTCTCTATGTTCAGGAGATTGTTCTTCTCCATGGTGTGCCATAATCTATCGTCTCCGATCGAGATGCTCGCTTTACTTCCCGGCTTTGGAAGGGGTTATAGGAGGCGTTCGGGACGCAGCTACGTCTGAGAACAGCCTTTCACCCTCAGACGGATGGTCAGATGGAGAGTACCATTCAGACTCTCGATGACATGCTCCGCGCATGTGTCCTCGAGTTTGGTCGCAGTTGGGAGGACCACCTACCCTTGGTGGAGTTTGCGTACAACAACATCTACCACTCCACCATCGGGATGGCACCGTACGAGCTGTTGTACGGCCGACCATGTAGATCTCCTTTGTGCTGGACAGACCCTGGGGAGTCAGCACTTGTGGGACCAGAGATGGTCCAGGCCATGACAGAGAAGGTCCAGGTCATCCAAGAGCGGATGAGGACAGCTCATAGCCGGCAGAAGTCATACGCTGACAGGAGGCGGAGGCTACTAGAATTCGAGGATGGTGACCACGTCTTCTTGAGGGTCTCACCTCGACGTGGTATACAGAGATTTGGCCGAGGCGGGAAGTTATCTCCGCGATTCATCGGACCCTTCTAGGTCCTCAGCAGGATTGGCGAGCTGGCTTATCGCCTGGCTCAACCACCTCAGTTGCACCGGGTGCACGACGTCTTCCACGTATCTCAGCTGAGGAGATACGTGCACGACCCGACGTACATCATTTACCATGGAGATCATGACGTTGACGATGGGGAGACTGTTACAGAGGTTCTGGTGGAGATGGTGGATCGACAGGAGTGGGTCCTACGTGGACGGTCGATTCCTCAAGTGCGCATCATATGGTAGCACGAGAATCTCCAGGAGAGCACTTGGGAGCGGGTGGCTCAGATGCGTGCTCAGTACCCTCATTTGTTTCCCTAGTTTTGATGTATCTTTACGGGGACGTAAATCCCTGAGGATGGAGTAATGTAATGACCTGTAAAATTCAATGGAAATTTTTTCTTAATTTTCTTTGGAATTTTAAAAGAGCGCGGTTTCTGATGGCACCTGATTCCGAGGCCCGGAGTGCCCGGAATCAATTTCCGAAGTTTGGCTCGGGTACGTTCAGTGAAAGAACGAGCAGAAATTTCTAACTTTTGATCTGGTGCTCGGAATTGAAATCCGAGGACACCGATGAACTCGCAGCGCCGATATTCTCTTAAGGAGACATTTTCCGAGGTTGCATTTTATGCGGAATAAAAGTTAGTTTTGTGAAAAATTAAAAGAAGTTAAATAAAATGTGGAAACACATTTTATTTTTAACTTGTTGGTTAACTTCACCCAAAGGGAGTTAGGGGTGGGACCCACATCCACTTAACCTCCCTTGTGAGGATTAAGTGTGGTGGGGCCCACACGAACCCTAACTCTTCACCTTATTCTCTTTTTAAACTCCCAATAACCCCTCTTTAATTAACTTGACAACTTGGTTAATTAATGGAGTTGAGTTGTTTGATTTTCAAACCTTTGAAATTCAAATTGATAATTGTGTGAATAAAATAAGCCTTAGCTTATTTTATTTTGGTCGGTCTCCTTAGCCATCTTGAGAGGTTTTGAAGAATTCTCTCCATCTTCTTCAAACTTTGACGAAGAACGCGAAGAACATTCGGACATCGACGAAGAATGCCACCTTCTAGGGAACCGCCTTCCGCAATGCTGTATCCGCAACATGACGTATTTCTTCCGCGTCATCACTTCCGCAATGGTTTTCCGCAACGAAATCGCCGTCAAAGAATTTCGAATCCTCGCTTCATGACGTCGACGTCCTTTTTCCGTGATGCCGACCACCACGACGCTCGTCTTCTGCGGGTCGTTGACGATCATCGTTCTTGAAACCGAGGTAGGGGTTTGTTGTTGTTTATTTTTATTTATTCTCGTTCTTGGTTCTAGCATGACAATCTTGAGAATAAATGATTATGTGCTATTGTCTAACGAGAGGGGGGGGGGTACCACACAAACACGACCAAACCCCCCTCCATTGTTCTTGAATGTTTCTTGTGGATGAAATGTGATGGCGTGGTGTCGTCGCACCAAGCATATATCATTCGAAAATTATTGCGCGGCGCCGTCGCGCCGCGCCGTGGAAAGATTATCATGAACGCGACGTCGTCGCACCATGTCAAAGGAAACCGAAGGCGCCGCGGCCGGAGCGGGGCCGCGGCGGAGGGGCGCGGTGTCGTTGCACCGTGCCGGACGACGAAGGCCATAGCCGGTTCCGGGCCGCGGCGGGATGTGATGACCGGCGGCTAGCCGGGCCGCCGGTGTCGGATGACGGAAGAGGACCGGCCCTTGCCGGTCCTGTTGAGAAGAAGTCGGCCGGCCAACTCGGGCCGGCTGGAATGGTGAAAAACAGGGGAATTAAATTCCCCCGGGCTGCTTCGTTGGCCGCCCATGAAGGGAGGGGGCCACGGTTACAAAGGGGGGGCAGCGCCCCCCCCCCCCCCCCCCCCCGTTTTCTCGATGGCAGGCCCCCCACGTGAAGGGGGGGGCGTTTTTTTCCAAGGCGCGGCATCCAGCCGTGCCACCAGCTGAGGAAGGGCGGGGGCCTTGCCCCTCGCGCGTGGCACCCGAGCGGCGCCCCGGCCGGGTCGGACCCGGTTCGGGCCGACCTAGGGGGGGTCGGGCCGGGTCGGCCCGGACCCGGACCACCCGTTTTGAAATCGACTTCGGTCTTTTTCCCATAACATGAGCTACGGACCTCTGTTTGACGAAACTTCAGTGTTAATGCGATCCTTGGATCGAGACAGTCGTTTCGGTATATCACACTCAAGGTTTCGGAATACTTTGAGTTCGGCCGGGTTGGTTCGTACACGAAACCAACCGGGCCCTCGGAGCGGAAATGCTCATATCTTGAGCTACGGACGTCTGATTGACATGCCGTCAGCTTTGTTGAGTTCCTCATAGTGAGACGGATCTTTTGGCATACTTTTCCCGAGGTTTGGACGTAGGTGGAGTACGGTCAGGTTGGTTTTGCCTTAAAAACCAACAGGGCCCCTGGGACGAAAAAGCCAATAACTCTCAGACCGGGCGTCCGATTGATGTGTCGTCTGTTACGTTGAGTTCCTGTTGGCGATACTAAACTTTTGGATACATCAACTATGGACATTGTGATAGTTGATGTATCAGCCTCTCGGCTCGTGGAGCGGACCCTCCCGAACGAGCCTGCTGTGTGCGGGAACCCTAGTGTTGGCTGCGACTGCTACTGCTACTGCTACTGTGACTACGACGACGACAGTACAGAGATCCTTGGTGGATTCGATGATGACAACTACAACACTCAGCGATCCTATGTGGATCAGTGCTACTGGTCCTGTGTGGGCCCGATCCTGTGTGGGTCCGATCCTGTGTGGGTCTGCGCTCAGCGGTCCTGTGTGAACCAGCGCCTACAGGTCCTGTGTGGGCCCGATCTTGTGTGGGTCATTGCGGGGGTTAGTTACCTATCGATACTTCGTGGGTTCGATGACTTAGATGGATCAGAGATAATCTTTATCGTCTTTCGAAGAAGTATACCTGTGTGAGCTGAATCCTGTTGCTTTCATGTGTGGATTGTGTTGTGCTATCCTGTATGGATTTCGTTTTGCTTTCCTGTGTGGAATACGTATACTTTCCTACGTGGACTGAGTTGTACTTGGGCTCGGAGGTTGGAGCGTATTCGAATTGATGACTTAGGTATATGTATGGGCATATACCTAAGCAGTGTTGGTTGTTACTTCATGTTTGTATCTATCCTTTGTGGATTATCCTTTGTGGATTTTGGGAGACCTTCGGGGGTCTCGGGGTCCCTACTGAGTAGCTTATACTAACCCCTGCACGGGAAATGCCCGCACTATGTTGTTTTGGTTGCAGACGACGGACAGCGTTGATCTTGGCTAAGGCTTGCAGAGCAGGACGGTACCTGGAGGTGGACCACTGGGCGGGATGTGTTCGGAGCGGACAGCGGGACCCGAAGAGCAGTGGAGCTATCTGTACCCACCCTTCAGGTGGGATTTCCAGTGGACAGCTCGGTGTAGCGGCTTTTACTTTACAGTTGCTGTTTTCCCTTTCGAGTTGTACTTTACTTTCAGTTTGGGTTTGTATACTAGCCTATTTACTTTTCCGTACTTCAGTTGTACTCTGTTTTTACTTAGTGTTTACTTTTCCGCTTGCTTACTTTGTGTTTCTTGCTTACATTACAAAGGAAATGCCTTCCCTTTTTACCGGGATTTACGCCTTGGTGCTAGTCGCCAGCCCCTTGCCTATGGAAGGCGGGCTTGGGGTAGTCACGGCACGGGCCCCGAGGGCGGGTTGTGACATTAATTATAGACAATAATCTTCCTATATAAATTCATTCCTAATTTGATGTACACCTTTTGTAGAATCATTTTTAATAGGATTCATCATGTTTCTATATTCAATTTTTCATCATTGAACTTCTCTCAGGATTTAGAGGCAATGTTACCCACTCAAAAACATCGATATCTGACAAGCGGAATATTTTTTTTAAATCTACCCTTTCCACTCAATTTTTTTCATAAATATAATAATGTTCATATTCCTCATTACCTTAATAAAAAATTTCACTATAAATTTATATGTTTTTTCCATGGATTCAAAATCCATTACCTTTCAAATATTATTTTTTGTATCTTTTTGTTTGACTCAAATTTAATATGGCACTAGATTGCTCATCGAATCATCCAAATATTGTTTTGGAAGATCAAATTCCTCAAGGGATGTCACTATTTGATTATGAAGAGGTGCATTTATAATAAATATTTTCAATAAAATTCCAATTTCTATGAATTATTCACTACAACCTCATATAGATCTAACAATATCAGAAATTCGGTTAAAAATGTATTTTCATTTTCATCGGGATACATCTTCAGATCAACTGAACTGTTATTAAAAATTGGGATTTATTACACCTAATAATTTTTTTCTACTTCATATATAATTTCTTGTTTTTACCACATATACATGGGTATCGTTCTAATAATCACCTATGGATAGATTTGATCCAAAATAGATGATGTAAGAGATTTTAGTTCCTTGGAATCAGCATCAATCAAAAACCTGTATTTTTTGTCTTGTATAGTTATGTTTAATCAGGGAATTGTATCACCTATATATTGAAAATATGTACATACCATCCAAGAGATATTAGATGATACCAAATTTTATTTTTTCAGATATAAATGTTTCTTCCAGAAAATAGGGGAATCCACCGACATAATATATTTCACCATGAGATCCAAAAAGAAATATTTTACTCAAGAGATATTATCCCTCAGATACCACATGAAGGTCTATGTATCTACATAAGATGTGAGTGGATAATCAGTGCCTAATTTTTTTTTATGAATCAATTAATCTTTTTTTCATTGTTGGAATGAACTAGTTAAACATTTATGATGGAAACCTGTTGATAACAAGCATTCAAATGAAAAGAGACATCACAACAAATTTTAAATGGTTCCCCGTAAATTTTTAATCCCAGGAGCATACATTGACTGTGTGATATTCATACCAAAATCCACTAATATTAACATGTTATGGAATTAAAGAGGCCAGAAATTGTTACTATGTCCCTAGCCACACTAACATTACAAGGATTTAGGTATAGTATGTTGTGTCTCTCAGAACACATTCGTCATCTCCACATAGCACACTACAAGGAGTGAGGGATTTCTCTATTAACTTATTTAAATGTCACATTAGTATAATGGAATTTACACATGTGAAATTGACTAGTATGATATTCTTCTTTTATTATATTTTAAATTGATTCACGTGAATGAACTAAATAAATGACCATTGCATTCAAAACTTGATAGATTCTCATCACAATAATAACATGTAACACCTCGTCTTGAACTCGATTTCTGATAATATAGAACATGATTTCTTTATCACAACCTTATCTTTCACACAACCACATTGCGAGATTCCAAGAGTCAAGATAAACTCATGGATCATTATGAATGTATGATTCTTGTGCATAATTATTATACCTGAATCTATTTTGTGTGGATGAGATGCTAGATAATTGTTGAAGATCTTATAATTCATCAATTAGAGTAGTATAATATTTATACAGCTATATGACCATGGAGAAATGCTCCTTATTTTCCAACCCTCATGTGATTAAGCCTAAATTTGTTTCCTTATCTGGTATATAATATCCCTTTGTACATCCTAAACCATTTACATATTATGAAGTTATTAACATGAAAATCCTCTTCAATTTAACCCACTTTTGACATAACCTTTGTATCAACATCAATGAAAAAAATTACTATTGCATATGATTATTTACATTTCAATATTTTAATGTGATGATCCTTAAACACACATTTCCATAAACATTCAGATTCCCCACCTAAATTTTGAATAAATTACATTTAGAAAAATACCTATATTTATTCTCTAATTTTTGCACCTAAAAATTTGGCATCCTTTGGGAAGCAAACCCACCATTAACAATGTTTCTAGATTTTTCGTTAAAAAAAAATTTCCTTTGAAACTCCCAGATAAACTCAGGGTGGATTTTTTTTTTTTTTTAACCTAATAAAATACAGTGTTCCATAAAATACATATACAAGTGAAGAAGAGATGACCATAATGATCACAACATTTATAAGGTCGTAAATTCTCAACATCTTAATTCAAACTGTAATGGAAATATTCTGATAGAGTATCTTCAGTTTTAAGGGTTCTGTTGTATATAGTTTGGAAACCATAAAAATAAATCTTCTAATCATAATTTAATATAGTTAGACCATAATAATTGTAATCATTTCCCAATTTATAAAAGTTGTTCTATAACAATACAATTGCCTTATGTAGAAGAACTAATCAATTTTTTGGATTGTATACACTGTTTGTAATCAATTATAGAAAGTCTATTGATTGACTCTACTTCTACGCATTCATTTATTTTATCCTCATTTGAAAATAATTTAGATTAAAACCTATGTCATTTATATTGATAGATATCAATTAATATTATTTCAGGAATTATTTGATAATCAAAGGTTTATAGAAACTATTTTATCAAAATTTGTGAATATAATTTCATTATAGATTTGTTTGTAATTACCATGCTGGTGTTAGATTATATAGTTGGATAAAATATTTCTCAATGAATTGTCCTAATATGAAATCTAAATGGATTTTTTTTAGTCTATAATGAAAAAACCTAGAGTTATTATAAAATGAGATATATACCTACATGAACTTTATTAATAAGAACTAGAAAGCATCCATCTTTTTGGAAATGAATTATGAAGAAAAACATGAATTTCAAATTACCAATAAATAAAATGTCCATTTTATTTGGAATACATTAATGCATTTATTAAATCGTTACCAAAATATCCCCGATTTAAAATAAACAGTAATCTACTGAACTCGTTCCTTGATAAAATACAATATATAAGTCCCCATATTGAATGGAATTTGTGGACTTAGAAATGATTAAATATATTCTTCAATATATTTTTGTCAATGATTTTATTTTACCTTCTCTTTCTACATTTGGATAACCTATTCTATTTTTGACTAATAGCACCAGAACAATGTGGATATGAATTAATTAAAGAGAATATAATGGAATAACCATGAAGATCAAATATCCCCCTCCAAGGATTGATGAATTTTCAAACAATCTAGTTGGGGTTCAATTCCATTCCTAAATTGACCAAGGATTGGGGTATTATTAGTAAAGTGTAGAAAAAGAAGATATCATAATAACATACATTCAAACAAATATATGATAATTTTTCTCTTGTTATATTTCCTGTAGTCATCACAATATCTCCATCCATATTTATATATTTTATGAATATACTATTTAAATATTAGCTTGATAAATGGTTTTTGACATTATTGATGATATTCATATATATAATAAATTTCTTTAGAGCATAATATTTATCAAAGCGTAATATTCAGAACCTATAGAAATGGGAATTGATTAATAAATTTAGTAAATTTGATTTATGGTTAAAAAAATTTAAATTCTTGGGTAACGTCATGACTAGTGAAAGAATATTAGTTGACCTTAAACATATAAATACACAAGAATATTTTTCACATAAAACTACTATAATATATATTTACTGTTATTATAGTTGAGTAGGATAATAGATAATGTTTTTATGAAATCATTTAACGGTATTCAAATAATCTATCCCTGATAACTCAAAAGGGAGTTAAGTATATCTGGACAAAGGAGAGTGAAATTTTTTCAATTATCCAAATAAGTAGTTCATTAGTTCCCTTGTGCTATCACTACACTATAATGTGGTAGTATTTTTAATTTATAGTGATTTATTATTGAATGGAGTTTTATGTGTTATAATAAAAAATAAAAATTTTATATCGTTTGCATTAAATAGATAAATAGTCTTGAATAGAAATATCCATCTCATGACCTAGAGTCAGAAATAGTCATATTTTTTCTACATATCTATAGATTCTATATTACGTGAAAAAATATTTTATATATACAGTTAATTTTTTTTGAATTATATATTTTCAATGAAGGAGATAAAATGTGACTATAAATATAGTTATATGTAATCAATGACTATGATAACATTATTCACTATCATCATGTATGGAAAAATAAGGTAGTTCTGCTCTTAGTAGATAATAACATGATCTAATATCCATGATTTGTATTATGAGAGACCCTATATTATTGTCTATGAAATAAAGAGATAGAGAAATCATAATGGTAGGGAAAAAATCCTACATTATAAAAAATTATTTCCCCACCATCTATTAATGAGAGGATCAAGGGGTATAAAAAGATGATCATGATCTTAAAAAAGGTACAATAAGTAAAGTATGGAAATTCTTATCAGTACTACAAAAATGAATATGTTTACATTATGATCAAGAATAGACTTTGTGTGCCATTATCACTAGAGATAAATTATGATCTATTGGATAATTCGTGTAAATAATTGTTCTCTATGAATCCTCGATGTACTAAGACGTATCATGATCTTCAACAGAACATATGGTTGTTTACCATGATGAACTACAGAACTAAGTATACAAAATAGTTATTGGTACGTATGTAGAATAATTCATAGTGACAAAATTCCAGGAAGATACTACAACCATTGCCTACTACCACATAGAAATTAGATAACACCACCAAGGAAATTTAAACTTCCCTATAGAATACATCCAAATGAATCAATGTAATATGGGTTGGGAAGGAAGGCCCACCAATATTTCCCTATACATCACCATTCAATAATATTTATCTCTTTTAATACTTTTTGATATATAAATAATAAATGATGTAATTTTATATCAGGTAACACATTCAATTGGTTCCAATCATGATCCAAGGATCACTCTTAAATATTAATAATTTATTTACCATTCTCTTGATACTGAAAGGAATTTTAGGGAAACATATCACCCAAAAACTGATGGTAAATTTATAAGTACTATTCAGTCCCTAGAAGATATGATAAGAGCCTCTCAATGGAATTTGATTCCCCATGAAATAAATATATACAATGAATTGAGTTCTCATATGAAAACATCTCCCACTTAAGAATTCAGAGGACTCCATAAGATGTACAATATGGGACATGATGTGAAACACCAATTTATTCTGATGATTTTGAAAACTAATGATACATGGAACCATTATTATAAAAGATATGATAGAAAAAGTTCAATAAATATAATAAAATATAAATTATTCTCAGATTTTATGGAAGAGATATGCTGACAAACGTTAATGGGATTGGGAGTCTAAAATTTTAGAAATACATTTCCTTTAAATATCACCATATACGAGAGTCTTGACTATTGGAATTAAAGGGAAGATCAACCTTGCAGTAGTTATCCCATTTCATATTATTGATTTCATATGAGTAATGGATTTTCAATTATCACTACTATCAAATATCACTAAAGTAATCTATGTGATCCTATATCTCTCTTGAATAAGTACACACTTGATCCCACAAATGTATAAAATGTAATGATTGTAAAACTAGGTATTTACCTCTCTTTGGATGATCAATTTGTGAAGATCATAAATTGTGGTGACAACGATCAACAAAACATGAAAATGCTCCCATTCACGGTTTTGTGGAAATACAAAATGTATGTAGAGGAAATGGTAGAAATAGAGAAAACATTCAGA
The DNA here is from genome assembly GCA_963277665.1 of Viscum album. Classification (NCBI taxonomy): domain Eukaryota; kingdom Viridiplantae; phylum Streptophyta; class Magnoliopsida; order Santalales; family Viscaceae; genus Viscum; species Viscum album. The sequence continues at coordinate 2,101,622,885 of OY728120.1, forward strand.
TTAATGTACACATTAATATTCTCAAATTAGAATATGAATTGAAATTGTTGGGTTGAAATTTATATATGGTTGAATAATATAATGGCGAAAATAATATTATTATTATTTATTCTTAAAATAAACATGTGTTATACACTATATATAGTGTTATACACATACCACACATTTTGAAATAAGAAAATATTATTTGATTTTTTAAAATTGTAAAATAATATTATAGCTGAGGACATGAAATATTAAAACATTGAAATAGAAATAAAATGTAAAATTAAAAATTTAGAATAGAAAAATGATAATTTTTTATTTCCTCTACAATTATCTCTCTCATTATAAACACAATAGAAAAGAAAAATAAAATTATTTAACCATTAAATATCTTATGAAATAGAAATATATAAACATGGGACATATTTAGTAGAATATTTAATAAAATTTTGAATGTAAATTAATATGATGTTATTTGACCATTGAAATAGTAATATGACTATTTGAAGAGCTATATGATTGTTAATAATACAAACCTAAATATTTATACAAGTATCCTAATCGTCAAAATAGTAAATTGTACTCTAAATATTATAATTTTATATTAATTATTTTTATCATGAGTAAATTCATAAAAAATATTATATTACTATAAAATATTTATCAATATTAAAAATACATGAATTCTTTTTAATAGTGTATTTGAACATACATCAAAATAATAATTATATTTTATAATAAAAATTTTATGTTACCTATTTTAAATTAATTAGTTTGATAAAATGATTTTCATATTTGGAATAAACATTTCCAAATTTTCCAGGTGTGATTTTTTTGAATTTTGATGAAATAATAAAATTTTACATTAATAGTAAAATATTATTTTTAAAATATCATTTGTTTTATGCATAACAATGAATAAATAATGAATAAATAATTTTTAAAAAGTTTATTTAAATCGAAAATTTATTTAATAACATAAATGTGTAATTTAAAAACAATTAATATAATTTTAAAACCTAAGAACTATTTTCAATAATATAAATACAAATTTTTTTCATTAAAATGACAATTTTTTTACTCATTTAGTTTTATTAAATAAATAAATATGTATTATAATGTGTTTTAAAATTTTAAAATCACTTTATTAAATTGAAATATATTTCATAATGTCAATAAATATAATATTAATTTGTTACTATGTTAATTTATTTTATTAAATATTTTATTCAAAAAAAACTATCTCCTCATGTATAAATAACCCTCTCATCCCCAAATCAATGATATAAAACTCATCCCACCCTTACCAATGTAAAAACTATACCCAAATCCCATCTCTCATGGACATAAAAAATAATTTTCATTTTCTTGAGAAAACTAACTCCATGAATAATTGGAATTTACTATTGTAGAAAAGAAGAAACCCAATGAAGGGGGTTGGTTTTCATCATTTATTTCAATCCTTTTCCTCTGATAATGATAATTTTCTTCATAAAATTAAAAATATAACACATGGTTAATTAATTGATGTTTTAATATTAAAATAATAAAGATACAATATTTTAATTAATTATTATTTCAATTTTATACTTTTCTTTTCCCCATTCCCAACTATTCCTCGACAACAGGTGGCTAACCACCTAGGAAAATGTTTTCAACTATCAATAAATTTAAAAAATGATGTATTTTTATAATATATTATTATAATATATTATGTATAAATATATTTATTTATAGGTTTCTATAGTTCATAGAAATAATTTATAATTAAAAATTAATATATATCATTTGATTAAAATATATATATATAAGTTCGAATCAAAATTTTTCTCCTTTAATGATAGAAATTAAGAAATATAATCCAATGATATTATTTGATATATAGGTTCAAAATTAGCATAATTAACTTCCATTTAGGTGTTTTTAATAAACATAATTCTATTATTCATGAGGCTCATAAAATATAGGTTTATAATCATTTTGTACAATTTTTTATTATCTCGTTTATACAAAAATAGAGTTTTAACAGTGTGATTCTTTGACCCCGTCCCATTATGTAATTTCTTTAATTGAAATTGTACAACATCATGTAATCGAAATCATTTTAGAAATTTCACTCTCTGAAATGAAAAATTATTATATTGTGAATAAAAAAACCATTTAATTTCTCATATCTATTCACCTAGAAGTCAATATAATTTTTTTATTTTGATAATTACATATAAGAAACCTGAAATACCATTTTTTGGGTTAAATAATATGTAATGTTCATGTATTTATGCACTTATGTACTCAATGATTTTATATAAAGATGACTATTTATTTTTCTATTTATACCGATTTAATATTTAGTAATTATATTTGTGTCACAAAAAAATTAATACATACGGAGATTCCACCTTGTGATCACTCCAATTCATTGTGTAAATAATTAATCAATAAGGATGGCATTATATATGATACCTTGATGAATAACATTGGTAATTATTAAATATGACATATAGGTGATAAAAATTGGAAATATGATTATGAATATCTAACTATTTTGTTGCATCAACATTACAATGTTATTTATCATGTACTTATGATTATTCTCTCATTTTATGCCTCATTTATTATTAAGGATGATCAATCATGTATTAGTTCCTTTATTAATATTGTGCCAGTCTTTATTCAAACCACATTATTTTTATGTATGTCCCCATGATATTAGATGTAGTAAAAATAACATATGATGAACCGATGCAGATTCCATTAATGTTTATTAGATGAGATTTTACGTTATTCTTGTATTACATTTATACACATGGGAAACTAAACATTAAAAGATCATGGGTATAATTAACTATCGCCCAATGTAATGAAATAATTATATATTGAAAATTTGTGATTACATATTCAATCCTTTAGAATGAAAATTTTATCCCTTTTTGTTGAAATATTCATACACTTGGGATGGAACATGCTTATCCCCCCGATTGAATCGAAAAAACCGTAGTGTATGTCCATTTTTCTTAAGATTACTAGACCGAAAAAGACATGTTTAGCAAGAATATTGTCCCTAAAAAGAAACATTCCATGATGGACCTATAAATATCAAATAACTACATGGCTGATGATTCCTCACTTTCCATCATGTTCTAAACATATAGTGAAGTTAGTACAAAATCATTCATTTAGGTAGTTAATCAAACACAAAAAATAATAATCTCTGATAATAATAAACGAGGAAGTGAAAGGAGTTATATAATATTAATATTAAATTATAAAAAACATAATTATGTTAATATAAAATCATTATAGGTGAAAACTTAGTTTATGAATATTTTTTAAGATAATGTAAATGAATATTACGAAGGGAACTCATTGCATACATTGAAAGCATCACTCCTCTGAATTACATCCTTCTAAAAAAATTTATAATGCCACATTATTGGGATTAGAGGTTTCAATATGGGGGAAAATAATATAAGAGTTGAGAATAGGGTTTTTATTCAAGTGGTATTTATAATAGATTGTGGTTTTGATTGGGTGTAACATATCTCTTTTTATAGGTGATAATGAGGGACATTTCCTTGGAATCATATGTTAAAAGATATCTATATATGTAATCAAAAAAGAATTACATCATGTTAGGTAAGAAAATTTATTGATACATTAAATACAAATACCAAAAAGATAATGTAATTATATAATAATTAAATTTCATATATATTATATAGCATTCAATCCATTGTAACTAGCCACTTTTTATGAATTTTTTACAATGTAAAATATTGGTAACTAAAAATATAGGTAAACATCTCCTATGCAGTTTTAACACGCAAATTCAATATTTTAAATAAATTTATTCTAATTAAATTTCAAAACATGATTAAATAATATTAAAATAAAATCATTTTATTTTGTAAAAAAATTATAAAAGTAATTTTTAAAACAATTAGTACTATTATAAATATATCCTATAAATTTCGAATTAAACGAGTTTTATTATATATTTTTATATATTAACATTATATCAAATTCATAATTTTAATTAGTTCAATATAAATTATTTAGATAAATTGAAATAAAACTATAAAACAAATCATTATAAATAATCATTTACCCTTTTTTGGGTAACAAACTATTAAATAATTAATTTATTTTAATGCCAAAAAATTTAAATGGACGAATTTCAATATTTTAATATAATAATTTCAAATATGAAATACTTTTTTTATTAATATTTAAAATTTGAAAAAAAATTAATTTTTATATTAATATTTATAACACATAAAAACAATTTATTGAAGTCAAAGGAAATATTTTATACATAAATAGATTTTATTGTCATTTATTTCTGAGAAAAATTCATTAGATGAACAAAAATATATTAAATTTTATTTATATATTTAAATAATATCATAATTTAATAGTGATTAACTTTAATTGATAAGTTAAAAAATAAAAAATATATAGAAATGGTAAAATTCTTTGAAAAAAATCTATTATCATTAAATGATTTCAATCCTAATTATTTTAGGATTGATTAATTATTTAAAAATAATTATATAAATTCTATAAATACAATTTTATTAAAAAAATAATTTTAATTAATTTAATTTACTATATAAATGTAGATATTAGTGAAATTCATAACGTATTAAATACACATTATAATTAAATTATTAATAATTACATATTTATATCACTTTAACATACAAAAAATTACAATAACAATTACACCTAATTTATAAGGGTAATATAAGAAATGGTGATAGTATCATGTAGTGATTCATCATGTATGGATCCTATAGTGATTTCCATGAGATTGAACTCCTCCCATGGATGATTTCACTCAAGAGTTAACTATTTACGGTCAAACTACACATGGTTGAGGGCATACCATTGTGATGATAAATGAATTATAGGTACATATAAATGAGACTAAAAGGTAATAATTGTACATAGTTATTTCATTTCTTTAATACTATATATTGGATTTGTAATGTGGCTACTTATATTTATATCTTCAAGTTCAAAAGTTACATTACAAAGGTCAAATTTAAATTACCACAATTATTATATGGTTTTATTTTTTCATTGAGTGGTTTGTTTGAATCAAGATGTTGTTCACATAAAATTTATTTAGAGGTATGTACTAAATAAATTATGTGGGTATTTCATTATCCATGAATATAATATTTCATCATCTCTATTAAAATTTTTATCATTAAAGCCAATAAATAACGGTATACGTAATACTAAATGACTCAATATATAATATATAATGAGATATAAACCATACTATATTATGTTGGAATTTAAAAACACATTTTCCCCTTATAATAAGAATATACCTAATATTGATTTTATACTCATTTGTTGGAGCTAGAAATAATTCATGGCTATCTATTGAGACCCATATAAGTGAATCAATTTCCATGTTATGTTTATAGTCAATATTGTACTGATAGATGTAAAAGTTATTATATGGGATATGATATATGTCTTATTATCCCACTAAAAAAATTATTCCATGTTAATATTCCCTATATATAAACAAAATCAAATATACTTCTACTGAATGGGGAATAATAAGATTAATATGAAACATATAGTCACAATATATTATCCTAAATGATTTGTAAAATTTGTAAGCTACTGTTAAAACACTATGGATTTTAAAAAATGATTTTATATATAACAATTATTTAGAATAATTTAATTACCAATAAATAATTATAAATATATATTATTAGGTAGAACTAGTGGAAAATGTAAAATTTTGAGTTATTCGGTAGATAATGATTGTACATGACACCACATCATTTTACAATACCACTTAAAAACTCATTATTTCATAATACTACATTTTATACATTGGATTTAGTGGATTTTTATAGAGACTGTATACTTTTACATATAACATTTCATGATTTTAAAAATAATTATACATCTGAGTACAAACCAAGGTTCATGAAGTACATGGCCATTAGCAAATCGGAACATAAAACTAAAAACATGTAACTTCATAAAAATTCCATTATTATGTCTACATAATGATCCCCTAACATATAATTTTCTCATATTACTTCACTGGATAACCTGGGGATAACATGAACAATGGTATGATCAAAAATGCATGTAAGGGAATAAGAATCAGAATAAATACATAGTGCATGGGTCTGAAAGATGACATAATGAAAATAAAATGGCATGTAACATAAGGGATCATAAAATATAAACATGGATTCACATAAACAATGAATCGTAGAAATGTGTTAGAAACATAAAACAGATCTTTAGTACTAGTCTAGGCTAACCACCAATCCGATTTTCCATTGTAGTACGGTCCAAGGTTACCCACCAATCTTGTTTCTCATTGTAGCACAAGCCTAGGATAACTACCAAAACCATTTCACGTAACATCCAATGATATATAACATTAACTTGTTAACTGAATAATAGTCTAGGAGCACCCATCATAGATTTCATTAATATTTTTTCCACATAAATAATATTACATAATCAATCAAACATAAACATAAAGGTTTTACATGGATTGAATTTGGTACCATAATATTGATAATGAAATAAAAAATGGGAATATCATGAAATTTCCCATGAAATAAAGGAATTAGAACATACATGGATGTTAATAAGTTAAAATTTCCATATATTAAGGTAATTTATGTCAAACAAGAGATACAACATGTATAAAATTTATTAGCATCTGAACATTGTAGTGCGGTTTAAAAAAATACTCTATAGGATTTAAAATAGAAAACAAAATAATCTTTTATATAAAACCAAGATTTAAACAATAATTTTTTAACAATAAAAATAATGATTTTATAAATAAATTGGTTTCTTAAAATAGAGGATAATATGAACAAGAAATTTTGTCAAAATTTTGGACATTCCCTTTAAACAAGTTTTCTTAATGGGATGCATTGAAGAGGGAATCACTAAAAAGAAATAATATCCAAGAAAAAGAAAAAATTATGGAACTTGAAACTTCATTTTGGAGAATATAAACAGAATATATATGTTGTACATAAATTGGTAATACAGCTTCATTTGTGTAAACAGAATGATTGGGAAACCCAATGCAATAAAGGCGATTGAGGTAGAATTCCATACGGATAATTGGAATGTTATCAGGGGTACATAAGAGGGATTAATGAGAGATATAATTATATATAATATTTTACAAATAATGTATAAATCATGTGGAGGCACTTAATCATACCACATAACTATAAATTTTTTATAAAATTCATAACATAGAGGATAATCATGAATAAAATTGAAATTGATAGGATACCTTACCTTATGTTCGGTGGTGTTCTCAACTTGTTATTAATTTCATGAATAAAAAATAGATCTACATATTAATAATTAAACTAAATATTATATATTTAATTTATTTAGTATAATTTTTTTCCATTCAAGACATATTTCATTGGTTATTATGTTCAATTACATTTTTTGGTTCTGTTTGCTTGCATATTTTTTATCGATGGGTTCATGTTCGGATAAACACATATAATGAAAGTGGATGTCCAGAATTTATGTTGTATGATAATAGGGAAAATCCCTGAGATTACATGGTTATAAAAATTGTTTTGTTTATTAAGAGTGAATATGAATTATTATATAAAACCATAGTGATAACTGTTTTGGTTAATCGGTGGGTTTTGATTATGATGAACATGTTTTACTTTATAAGATTTTACCATTTGTACCAAAATATTAATGAACCTTAAATATGATATTTTACATATATAATAATCTAGATCAACCATAACACAGTTTGTTTCATGAAATAAATTAATGATGATAATAGAAATTGTTGAAGCGTTGTCCCTGAATGTGCTATATTAACTCATCTCAAATGGTGGTTTCATTTCATTCAAAAAAAATGGGGACAAGGTGGAGAATAGTGAATTATCCCATTATCATAATATTATTCTAATAAATTTATTTTACTGGAGTTATAATTACATTTGGGTGAAGGGAGGTGATGAATGAAACAATAAAATAAAGGATCATAAAAGAAATAAACGAATTGGAAAGTGGAATTTACCTCGTGATTTTATCTCCATTGAGAACAACTTACGAGGAGTTTTTTGGTATTTAAAAGATACAGGGGGATGAAGGATGTGGGATAGGAGTGTGTGGAATGATTTGGGTAGAATATCTCCAAGGCACAAGGCTTGAGAGGAGTGGAGAGAAGAAGGAGTAAGGGGTGGGTTATAGTGGAGGAGAAGAGGGTTCTCGTAATTTTTTAATCATTTGATTTTTAATTTCCCTAAAAAAACAAATAATTATGATTACATGACCAAAAATTGAAATATGTTCGTGCAAGTTTGTACCAATGGAAATTTACATCATCCATGACTCATGCATGATGCAGAAACTCATTTTTTAGCATTTATTGTGAATTATGAGATTTTACTATTCATCCAAAAGTCATGTATTTTAGAAAAATCCCTAAAATTCACCATAACAAATTTTCGTTGTGTAGAATCCAAAATTGAAGACCATTTTTCAAAAATAATTTCCCATACTTTATTAATTTAGTAATTAGTTAAAATCATTATTTACATGAAAAAATAATGATTTTAAAATGTTTATTTTCATATACCCACATATAGGTATAATGTACTTCTACATGAATCTTATTAATATATTATCATAGGTACTGTTAAAATTAATTAGGGTGCATGACTACTCAAATGGTTATAATACACTTCATAATTGTATGTTACTATTCACAAAAAAAATATTTTTTTCATATTGGTCTCAAAATAACATACTGATCGCAACTGTGTATGTCAGAATTTCAACATTCAAATAAAAGAAGTTACCAAATTATGATTAGAGGTAAAATTGAACATAGTATTTCAATATATTGTGATTTAATGTGATTAGGACATGTTTAAAAGAAGGTAATTTCTATTTAAAATTTTGGATCATTACACTCTTCCACCTTTATTAATTTTCTCCATTGAAATTTCATTTTACATTCTAGGCCATAAATTGGTACGGGTAATTTTCCAAAATTTCCTCCTATAGTTCCCAAGATTCCTCTTCATACTTATGGTTCGACCATAGTACATTGACCGGGTGAGTACCCTTATTATGTATAATAGTATCTCTATGATCCAGGTTCTTCACTGGATGCTCCTCATATGAATGATCATCCTCCATCAGTACCACATCTAAAGTGAGTAAATTTTAAGGGTCTAGTATGTATTTCCTTAAGATGGATACATGAATGTTATAATGTACTATGGTCATGGTAGGTGGATGTGCTAGTCCAAAGGCTACAAACCTGACATGATCAAGAATCGGAAAGGGGCTAATTTTCCTGGGACATAACATCCCTTTCCTTTCAATCCTGATGACCAACATCCATAGAGATATGCGTTGAAAAACCATATCTCCAATATTGAACGCATGGTCTCGTCAACTATTGTATGCATAACCTTTCGGTCGAAATTGGACTTTCGTGATATACTGTTTAATGGTTTTCACCTTATCCACCATTTTTTCAACCATTTCAGGTCTTAGTAGATTACATTCACCAATTTCATCCCAAAAAGCTATTGTTCTCCACATTTTCCAATAATGGTCTTTATGTAGTATCATTCGGATATCAGAGTGGTAATTGTGGTTAAAGTAGCATTTATCAAGTGGGAGATTTTCTCCCCATCCTCAATTGAATTCCACAAAACATGAATTCAACATTTCTTCTAGTTTATGAATAGTCTACTCAGATTGGAAATCAGTTTGAGGATTATATGCCATACTGACGTTTAGTTTTTTACATTGAAAATTTTGGAGACATTTCAACAACATTGAGGTGAATCTAGGATCACATTATGATACAATATAATGTGGTACTCCATGTATCCTTACCACTTCATTGATTTAAATCTGTGAATGTAGATCAAATGATAATTCCTCTTGAATTGAAATAAAGTAAGTATTCTTAGTTAGAGAGTCCACAATGTCCAATATCGCATTGTTTCCCCAAAATTTCCTAGGATGTCTAGTGAGAAATTCCATGGAAGGTCTCTCCAACTTCTATGTTGGTATGAGTAGTTGTTGCATCAACCACATAGACTATTGCCTGTCATCCTTCACATACTGACATACCATGCACATTGATGTATATTAAGAAATTTCCCTTTTCATTTTGTCCCACAAAATGTTTCCTATAAGATATTGTTATATCATTGTTCTCCCTAGGTGGATAGAGATGGTCGATCAATGTGAGGCATTCAAAAGATCCTTCTCAATCTCAGGATTGGATGGTAATAATAATCATGACACAAATAGTACAATTCCTTCCTAGCAATTCCTGAACTCAGAGGATTTCCCACTTCTGAAAGCTTCCACACTTTTCATAACTTCCACATCTTTTCTATTTTCATTCATTATTTTTTTCTATGAGGGATGGATGAGAAATAATATGAAAAAGGATTGATTATTTCCCTCCATTAATGATTCTCATGTCCATCCTCTTCCATTCTATGAGGATCAGATCCTTTTCAATTCACATCATTGATAATGACATAGGATCCAATCTACTTAGACCATATACCACATTATTTTCACTATAGGATGGTAATGGATTGAGCATTCATAATCCTCAATGAGCTATATCCATATTCAATGGAGAATATTAATCTATTTTTGTGTAAATATATAATTAAGACTCTGGTGGTTAGTATATATCCCACACATTTCCCTATTGAGAGTGTTCCGATAGATTTTCAATGCAAAGATCATAGTCGCAAACTCCATATCATGTTTTGGATAGTTTTTCTCAATGAGTTTTAGTTTCCTTGAGGCACAAGCTATCACATTTTCATTTGGTATCTTCACACAGCCTATTTCCTTCTTTGTAGAATTAATGTACAACCCAAAGTGTACTCCACTTGTTGGGCGTGTGAGTACTAGGGCAGTGATAATCCACTTTTTCTTCTCCTTGATATTTTCTTAACAATTATGAGTCAATTCAAACATTACACCCTCCATCACATCATGGTAATTGGGTTTGACAGTTGTGGAAATTTCTTCACAAATCGATGATAATACCCTGCTAGAACCAGAAAGCTACGGATCTCTATTACAAAATTTTTCCTGAGAAACTCTTTAATTTTGTTTTTCATTTAGGGGTCCAAAGATATTCATTTTATGGGGATAACATACCCCATGATACTTCCTCCATGAAAAACTCACATTTACTCAATAATTCGTAAAACTTATCCCATTTGTTCCTCTTTAACACAGTATTAAAATGCTCCTCATGTTCCTCCTTACTCTAGGAGTATATCAGAATATCATCAATAATGTCTACCACAAATTTGTCTAGGTAATCTCTAAATACACTGTTAATTAAAACCATGAAATTTTTTGGAGGATTAGTGAGTTTTAATGGAATTAATATGGACTCACAGAGTTCATAACTTCTTCGAAGTGCAGTCTTGGGAATATCATATTTCCCCACCTTGAATGGCTGATATTCGGACCAATGGTCCGCCATAGGGAAATAATAGACCGGAATAATTTGACCAAACAAGTAATCTATCCATGGAAGGGGGTACATGTACTTTATTGTGATTTTATTGATCTCATGATAATTATTGAAAAGGCTCATTGATCCATCATTCTTCTTTGAAATGGTGATAGGAACACCCTATGGTGAAGCACTAGGGAATATTAAAACCTTCTCCAGATTCTCCAGTAACTGCTTCTTCAGCTCTTCCAGATCTATGGTCTCCACTCTATAAGGTGTCTTTGAGATAGGGAGTGATCCATGTATAAGTGTAATTGAGAACTCTACCTTTCAGTTAGGAGGAAGAACATGAAACTCTTCTGGGAATACACCATTGTAATCCCTCACGACAAGAAAATTCTTCATGCATGATTATCTCCTTTGTCTCAATCGATTGAGAAATATAAGTTTTCTCATAAAGAAAAAATATCCAAAAAAGATATAATTATTCTAAAGGATATTTTATAATAGGTTCAGACAACAATCATTAGCTAGGGAGGATTTATAATCCATGGATGAAATAATTTCCACATTCTCTATTCTCACAGGTAAAATTTCATCCAAATTTTGAGGTGGTTGATGAATAGTTCTACTAAACATTCATTATATGAAAGAATGTGTCCAACTAGAATAAAATCATATGTTTTATATTAACGATTGAATAACTAGTGTACATGTCACCACATTTCATTCCAACTCCTCCTCAGTAGTAGTGTTATCATAATCCTTTCCATGATACCTTGGAGGTTTTTTTTGATTTCCTCCTACAACCATGTATTAGGAAATTATTTTAATATTTCCCATGCTCATTGATGTTGAAGCACTGCACGATTTAATGTTCTTGGATTTGAACCTTCATTTAATCTGCCACATTATGATGATTTTTCATATCCCTTCAGATGTTATTATCAAGATTACCAAACATTCCACATTTGAAGCAATTCTTGGTTCCATTTAGATTGATCCCATGATGATTATTACCATATCTATTACAAGTGGGATATTCAGGATTTTTTCCATCATGGGATTTGTTTGTTGAACAACCCATTAGGTTCTCCATTTCTCTCTTCTTGTCACATGGACCATGAAACCACTGAGAGAATACAATCTCCATTTCAACCATTATATAAAAATTAACTATCTCCTCATAACTATCAAATTCTCAGATCACCAGCACCATCCGTATACTTGGCATTAGCTTTATAAATAACAATCCACCATTATTTTGGTGTTCATGAAAACGCTAGATGCGTACCATTCATTCCATGTAATGTATTCCTCATATGACCTGATGGTCTCATATTCCATTTACTTGAGTCCAAGGAACTATCATTCCTTTTTGAGATGGAGTGTTCAAGGAAAATATTAATTGAAAACATCCTCTTGATATTAAACCCAATTTATGGACTCAATTTATTCTTGGGACTTGGTATTTATGATTAGATTCCACCAATGATCTACTTCCCCAATAGAATGATAAACTTTATATATATCATTCACTTCTTCCAGGCACAGGAGAATAGAGAATATATTTTCAATGGAGTTAATCCATGGTTCCAAAAGGAGGGGATCATATGATGCACTAAAAAATGGATGAATTTTCCACATAAATGATTCTACATAAACATGTTAATTCCTTGGAGGAGGAGGGAAATAAACATGATTTGAGTTATTATTCATAACATTGTTATGTTGAGAAAGTACTGTCATTATGTTTTGAGTACCCATTCATGTCATATCATGCATATCATTGGGAAATATTCACATTTCCTATAACAATGGTAGTTCTAATGTGTTCTTCTATATTCCTCCATTATCTAATGTAAAAACAATGTAAAATTATATGGCATGAATATGAAGTTATTGAATATAAAAAAGAATCTTTTGAACATAAAAGGATAAACATTAAGAGGAGATATATATCATATATTCATATTTCTTATGTTTAAATCATTTTTATCCTTGATATATTTATTATCTTATTTTCTTATCAGAATTCATTATTCCCTTAATAATGGTTTGTACCATTCTTGTTAACTTACAAAAGCATATCTCCCAGGAGTGTAAACACCAAGGGTACAACAATGCCTATGGTTAAGTACCATGATACCCCGGGTCAAGCCTGGAAATATTGTCGTAGTTTTCACCACTAGGTATATATATGGAAAAGCTGCCTCTCCCAGTTTGTAACTAGATAATGATTTATTTTCATTATAAATCTCTAATTCTATACATATCAAATCCAATAGTTTTTCTCATATACTTCATCTCATCTATAAGGTTCTTACTAAAGTTCCATATTTTTTATCACTAAATATAATTAGAACATCCTATGATAACAAATATATTGACCCTATAATTTTAAATATAACAATACATGACATTAAGAATAATTATACATCAGAGTACAAGCCAAGGATTGTGAATTCTAGTGTCTTGGATGGCTAGGAACAAAAAAAACATGTAAGTAAATACAAAATTTATTTATTTATTAAAAATAAATATCCCCTTACATATATTGTTCTAATACATATTCATAGGATAACCTGAGGATAACATGAAACAATAGATAGGATAAAAAACTAGTAAGGAAATAATATTAATAATAAATCTATAGAAGACAGGTTAGGAACATGACATAATGAAATATAAATAAATGTAACATAAGGGATCATAACATAAAAATATAGAATAATATAAACATGTAATCATAGAAATGTGGAAGAAACATAAAACATGTCTTTTATATGTGTCAAGGAAAATTTCCAATCCGGTTTCCCATAGTAGTACGGGGCAAGGCTAACTACCAATCCGGTTTACTAGAGTGGCACAATCCAAGGATAACCGCCAAGACCATTGCACATAGAATCTCATGAGACATAACATTACCCAATGAATGTGTGCTATCTAGGTGCACCCATATTACATTTCATGAGTATTTGTTCCACAAAAAGAATCTTACATAATCAATATTACATAAACATAAGGGTGACCCATGGAAATAATCGGTACCATAATCATGACATAAAGAATAAAGAACCGGTGTATCATGAAAGTGTACATAAAAGAAAGTAATTATAATATACATAGAAATTTATAAGGTAAAAAATAATATATATTGTCATTTAATGTTGAATAGAGGTGAATAAATGTAGTAAATGTTTTACCATCATAACATTTTTTTATATTTAATGAAAATACTATAGAAATTTAAAATTAGAAATGTGGAAAATATTTTATATAAAACCTTAATTATACCAATAAGTTAATAATAATAAATATAATTATTTTATAAAAAATGGTGGATTAAAAAAGGGATTGAGTGCACTAGAAATTGTGTAAAAATTTGGGTATTTCCCTTAAAACGAGTTTGCTTGCTGGAAAGTATAGTGGAGGGAATTACATAAAAGAATGAATATCCCCGAAAGAGAATGATGTATGGATCTTGAATCATGGGTTTGGATGATATAAAAATAATTTATAAGTTGTAAATAAAATGAAAATACAACTTCATTTTTATAAAAATAATGATAGATAAAACCAAAATAAAAAGGTGGTTTAGGTAGAATTCCTAACGGATTTTTGGCATAATATCTAGTGTTTTAATAGGGAATAATGAGAGATATTAGGAGTTATCATCTTTTATACATCATAAAGACATAATTTGGATGTGTGTAATCATACCAAATCACTATGAATTAAACATAAAATGAATAATATAGAGGAAAATATTATATAAAAGTCAAATGTGGAGGATCCCTTACCTTATGTCTGGTGGTGATCTCCACTAGTTATAGTTGTCCTGAATAAAAAAATGTTTTTATTAATTATTAACTCCCAAACCTATTTTATATTTTATGTATGTATTATAATATTTTTTATTTCATTCCATAACTTTTTTATTGGTTATAATGTTCAATTTTATTGTTCGGGTCAGTTTGTTTGCTTGGATTCTATTGAATTGTTCATGTTCGGATAAACACATATAATGAAAGTGGATGTCCAAGATTTAATTTGTTTGTTATTAATGAACATTAATGGGATTAAATTTTCCTAAAAAATTCATTTTAAATTTGGTATTGATGATGAATTAATATATAAAACCTCAGTGATAACTGTTTTGGTTAATCTGTGTGTTTTGATTACAACGAACATGTTTTTCTTTATAACTCAATACCGTTTGTTCAAAAGGATTATTATACCTCAACAAGGATATAATAAATATATAATAATCTTGTTCAACACCCAAGACAAGTGGTTTCATTTCCAAAATTACTGTTGATAATATAAATTGATAAACTGTAGCCCCTGAATGTACTGAATTAACAAATCTCAAATAGTGTTTTTGTTTATTTCAAATAAAATGTGGGTAAAGGCGTGCGGAGATATAATAATATCATTAGAAAAATGTAATTATTTTACATTAAGGATACTATATTTATCACACCATTTTGTTGAAGGTATTTGAGGAAAGTAATAATAAAATAAAAGAACATAAACGATATAAAATAATTGTAAATAGTATTACACCTCTTGAGTTTATCTCATTTAAGAACCTCTTAAGGGGAGTGGTTTTGGAATTATGAAGTGACTAGGGGATTTTGGATGAGTTGGAGGAGCATGGGGAGAGATTTGGGAATAATATAGGAAAATGAAAAGTATAGAGAGCAGTTGAAAGAAGAATGAGTGAGTGGGTTTTATAGTGCATGAGAGGAGGCTTTCCAAAAAAAATTAATCATTCACTTATGAATTTTCCTAAAGATAAACAATAGTGATGATTAAATGAAAAAACACTAATATTCTCATGTTATTTTTAATCAATTTTCATTCACATCATAAATTACACAACCATGATTCATAAATTTAGTTTTTAGCATTTATTGTGAATTATCGAATTTTAATTTTCATAAAAAATCATGAATTTTAGAAAAATACCATAAATTCACCCTAAATTTTTCTTGAAATGTAGAATCCAAAAATGAATTCAATTTTTCAAAAATAAATTTATAAATATTATTAATTTAATTTTTAATTGAAATCATAATTTACATAAAAATATAGATTTTAACATGTTTATTTTCTTAAACCCAGATATAGGAATATCGAACATCCACATGAATCATATTAATATATTATCATAGATAAGGTTACTATTAATAAGATTATTTCACTATTTATAAGGGTAAAATTACAATTCATATGGGTAAGTTAATAATCGACAAAAATTATGTTTTCCAAATTAGTCTCATTATATCATACAGATCGCAACAGTGTATGTAAGATTTTCAAAATTCAAATCACAGTAGTGAAAAACATATGTATAAAGGGAACTGAGGACTATGTAGATCATTATGTTCTGATTTCTTGTGATTTGGACATATTTATGAATATGAAATTTTCATTAAAAACTTTGGCTCATTACATTATTGATATCAATGATCATCATTAACCTTTATTTGATTTATCTTTTCTACTAAATATCATGCTCCTTATAATTGATGAATTGGAAATTGGGTTGTTTTTTAGATTATTATATAATTATCAAGATTTCATTTTATTTTTCCTTCATATATTCTTTATATTCATGTTCTCTATGTCCTTATCCTCTACATGTGAAAAAACTATTGGTTCCTTCAGAAAGATTTCTGAGTGCTTCATCCTGCATATTGATTATTTCCATGATTGAATTTTTATTCCACCATTTGAATTATCATTTTTGATTCAAATAATATAAAAATATTATTTCATATTAACAAACCCATAACATAATTTTGAGTCTCCAATTTTCATTTTAATATTATTATGAGTTGAATAATTTCTTCACAGGTAACTATGTCCCTAATAGATAATGAAATAAATAGTCTTGGGTTTATGATTCTAAGGAACTGGTCAGAATATATTTCTCAATCACTAACCAAACTAAAATAATACCATCAAAATCCTATTAAATTTTCATTATAGGTACCAATATATTAATGATACTTTTACTTCTTATTACCTAATTCTATCCCCATTTTAGTTTGAAAATTTGTATTGAAATATTTAATCTATAATACCACCATATACTCTACTAATTTCATGGAAATTATATCATACATTGTCCTCATGTTCTTTGTCAAATAATCATGATCAATATTAGATCCCATAAAATGTTTTCATTTTCCCCCATACAATTGTTAGGTAATAATAAATATTTTAATTCCTATAAAAATTATAGAATAGATAATATATTTTAATTTATGTTAATTAGTTTCTGAAAAAAAATGTCTATTGTATGATAGAATAAGTGGTGGTCATAGTTAAATTGTGAAAGGATCCATAATATGTTCTTCATTCATTATCATTTTTTCTAATCCCTAGTTGGTTTTGGTTATTTTAAATATCATCAAATATAATTTCTAATACTATTTTGAATAAATTTTAAATCCCATTTTGTTCCATATTGGGTTAATAAATAAATTATCCACCACCTTAATTATTAAATCTTTTATTATAGGGTCCAACCACAAAATGAAACAAAATAGGGAAGTGTTTTTATTCCGCACTCGTTACTAGAATATGAAATAATTTGATAATTTAATTCAATCCAAATATGTCTTAAATATTGATTCCTTTCGTTCAAACTTTTACATATTTGGATCATTCTACATTAATTTCATTTCATCATAGATTTGTATTAGGTTATGTAATATTATTTATTATAAGGTAATAATAATAAAACTAAACCATTCTCTAATTATAAATGAGATAATCCATACCTTCACTACCAAATCTACTGCAAAAAACACAGAAATTACACACTGTATTTGATACCATGTCAGATGACCCAACAATATTATACAAAATATTTAAATGACATAAATCTCAAAAATATTCACACAATAATATAACACATTTTTTCATGGTATTTAGTGATAATATACAAAAATAACTATGAACACTTATCTATGGTCTCATCCAAAAAGATCCCCTTTAATACATGAAAAATGATATACTAATTTCCATGTTATGGCTAATAGAAATCAAAAAAAAGTGGTTGATATTTGACGATTTATAATTGTAAAAATAATATATATCAATAAAAGGTCATAAGGTAGAATAGATTCTGATTTGGTATGAGAATGTAATCAAGGTACAATGATATATCCAAACAAAATCATACCCAAAAAATCTATCTCATAAAAATTGAGTAATGACATAAATCATTAATCATAAGACAAGAGTATATGGTGTGTGGAAATACAATTAAATAATATATTAACATGACATATACATGATGATTAACAAAATTGTATGAAAAAATATGATCCTGGAACATGTTTCAATAATATATTATAATAAAACCATCCTATAATGAACTAGGATATCAAACATTCAATAATATAATATTTTTGAAAAACCAACCATGATACTTTTCATTATTCTCCCAAACACCCATGAATAAATCATGGGCATGTGATGACCACCCATTTTCCCTTCCTAGGATTTTTAATACTAGATGTGTACCATTTATGGGATTGTGTGAACCACCAATGAAACATTTTACATGTGACGACCTCCCTTATAAAATTTCGTGTATATGCTACGAGTGTAACCTTTTATTCTTGGGATACAATTCATGTACTCTTTTGGGATTGGACTTCTTACTTATTATCATTTTGATCGCATGTGATATTAAAAGTTAAAAAATACATTGGATGGATATAACAGACACACAAATAACATAATGGGAAACCACACATATGTGTACCACATCAACAATAAATCATTCTTAATTCATTAATAAATTATTTATCCCATGAATAAACAATATAGTTTCTATAAAAAGCCAAAAGCAAAGAAAATTATCCATATTTGAAACTAATGTGTATGGTATAATTATAATATAACCCTAGTGAAAAATAAGATTCATTAAGTGGTGCTGACATTGATAAAATAACTATGTTATAAAAGAATTATAAAATTTCATTGAAAACAAAGAGAATAATCCATTTTTGATAAAATATATTTAAAAACAAATTATAATACCAAATAATTTGAATATAAAATTACATTGAAAAACAATGAAATCATATCAATGAATATGCACTAGGAAAAATACTTCTAAATTTTAGATAATTCATTCATGAAAAATGTATTAAAAAGAAGATTCATTTCACACATGTATAATGAATTTTAATGTTAGAGAAAATTAATTTTCCAAAATTTATATAATAAAATTATATTTTATATGATAATAAATTATATTTTAAATCACATTAGAATAACCAGGGGTAGAAAAAAAATTATTAATATTTTTTCTAATATAGTCATGGATGAGATTCAGTATCGATCAAAAATAAGAGATATGGATTTTTCAGAAAAACATAACTTTAGGTAAATTCTAAACAAAATGAAATTAAAATGGTATGAATATATTTCAATCAATTGATAAAATTTATCAAAATAAAATTTTTGGATTTAGAGAGAATATCATTTATTTTCAATGCATAAAATTTCCATAATATAAAATTCATTATTTCAAAATGATATTTGTGAAGAATCCCTTATGGGTTTGGTTTTTATTAAATCAAATTATTTTTACATATACAACCCATGACATACGTTTATATCCCTTTATGTTTATGAAATATATGATGAATCATATACATGGTTATTATATACATTATACAAATTTATATAGGTGCTTAATAAGGATTTTATCTCAATTAATTTAAAATTGAGTTGAGGATACATTATATTTACTCCAATCATCATTGTTTATTAATACATCTCCTATATATTAAAAATAAAATTATCAATAAATTTTTATATATCCTTGTTAATATATATTAAAAGTTGTTATATTCTATTTTATACATGTATTACACATATATTAGTCTAGAATTTTATATTTTCATCAATGGATATTAGCGATTTTGAATGTTTCGTATACCTCTGGAAATGGAGATTGTGATCCTCAAGATGGTACCAATGAATATATAATAAGATAATGGTTGACGATATAATAAATTTTTTCCCTATTATGATGAAAATATCACTCTTTTTAGTTATCTAAGACATATTATATATTGATGATATCATTAAATTTGAGAGAAAAACTGTTAATTCAAAATGGATCACTCATAATTTATATCTTTGTGTTCGACAACAGCTCCTTGTCCGTGATCATTTCACAAATGATCTGATGCAGAACCCATCTAGTTCTTCCACACCATTTTGTAGAATACACTAAACAATTATCATCTAATACCATGTTTTATAATGGAGATTTGATTAATTCATTTATTTCATAAGGATCGCATCAATATTTAACATTTGATTCATGAAGTCGTTCTTGGGTTGATCACTCAGTTTAGGAGTTTCTATCTCTAGGATGCTCGAAGAGATAAGAGCTTCCAATTACATGGAAAGAATATCTCATTTGATATGTTCTATTATAGACACATATCGTGGATGTTACAAATACTTGGTTATAGTTCCACCACCCATATATAATTAATGTCACCAAAATATGAAATAAATAAATAGTATCAAAAACTAACTATGTTGTAAATTTTTTTATTTTATCACCTACATGTAATATATATTAAATATATTATGTAATCATCCAGATTTATTAAATCACCTCATAATATAATATAATATTCAAAAAACCAATAATATTATTATAGTATTCATTTCTAAAATATTATTCTATTTTTTACTTATAAAATGTCTATAATTTTAATAAATAAATTCAACTAAATTATTATATACATAAAATGTTCAATTTATTTATTCATGAATGATCTATAATACTTTTTAAACTCTTGGTTGTAGTTTGTGGGGCCCAACATGCCCTCAATACCTACTCTCTAGAATAGTTTACAATCATGAATATGTTATTGTGTGTGTCCCACTAGGACCATATCCGGATACAAGTAAATAAAGAATTATAGAACAAGTGTAGAATATATAAACACATAGAGTTTACTAAAAAAATCACAGAAATTATATCATTTCCTATGAATTTTTACTGAGTTATATAATTTCATTATATCCTGATATCTAAAAATTGAGGACACACACTGTTGTCATTGTGCATCATGGGATTATCAATTTTCAACCATACTAGATAGATACCCATTATTATACCATGTTCTTGGATTAATTGAGGGTACCACCAACTGGATCAATGATGAACGATAAAATACATTGCCAAATCAGAATTGAAAACTTCTATCTTGATCAATCAATTGATTCCATACCACCAACAATTCACCAAACACAATAATCCTTACAATAACATAAATGTCATGGTTTCTTCCTTTCAAAAATGTACATGATAAAATAGAACACATTGACAATAATTTCATTTTAGGAAATCAATAAGAATGTACATATATATGAAGAACCAATGACACCCCGAAAAATAGTGTTCTTATTGGTGGGACATTCCTCATTTTCCCATCTAATCTATGTCACAATGTTAAAAGATCATGAGAAGACGTATCAATTCATATGAACCCCCATACCCTGTTGGGAATATATTATAAGTTTGATGACCATGTTATGTATCCAAAAATAGTAAATGAATTTATTATTAATTTTGTAATATCTCTAGTTGACATTATTTTCGGGGAACTAATGTAACCATTTTATATGACATGTGATATTTGGGAATTACCATAAATATAGAGGACGTGGAAATATGAACACTATTTTTGTAAGATAATGAAATTTATTTGACAAACTAAATTCATTTAATGTTATTAAAATTAAAAAAAATGGTTCTGGAAGACCCACATCCAAAAGAGGCAACTACTAAGAAGTATAATCCCGCTAGAGATCACTTGAGAATCATGATTATAATGAGATAGGGAATTAGTTGGGTAATCTTAAATGATTTCCTCTATAGTTACTCTTCCAAATTTGATTTCACCCCTTACTGTAAAAGACCTCAACATATGAAACTAATAATGTATATTATTTTCCATCTAGATTAACATGGGATCCATGGGAAGAACCACTATTGTAGTATTATAAAAAAAATTCAAACATGATCCACACTTCTAGGTGCAACAATAATTATTGATAAAGATGTTTATATCCAAAGTGCTTCATTACTACATCATAAGTCCCCATGTACTAAAATTCAGTTGTAGAATTGCAGATCATAGGCTTCCTTAAGTTTCTCTTTCTCAATGCACCACAATTTAGGTAAATGGAATTATTTGGATGCGATTTAATATCATAATAATCTATGTAAAACTAGCATCAGTTTATCATCTCACTACTAGTTAATCATCACCACCATACAATATTAACATATCTTTTGTAAACCTCAAGTACATCCGAATTGTTTTTATTTCATCCAAATGGAGATACCATTTATTAGCTTGATATTATAAAACCATGATTAATAAAATTTCAAAATCAGACGTAGTATATATCATAAAATACATGATAGATCACACTACTGAGGAATAAGGGATTCCATGAATTATTTTAATCACTTATGTGTTTTTGATTGATATTATTGGGGATAGTGTTACCAAATGAAATTGTCAACAAACCTCACTTGGATTGTTCCATAATTTACATTTTACATACCTTCCAAATATATGTACTTTAACATAGCCCAATAATCCTCAAGGATATATATCAATAGACCATTATCCTTATAATGTAGGTTTATTCTACAATTAATTCATGGAAAAAATCATATAATCATGTATTAATATACTATAATACTTCAAGGTAATTTCTAATAATTAATGTGTTATCATCAATTAATATGATGAAAACAATGGCCTTACCATGTACCATATTATATAGACATGGCTTACTTTCATTCTTGAAAAAATCTCATATTACACCATCAAAATGAAAATTTCATGATTACGCCACCTAATTCAAACCATAAATGGATATCTGAAGTTGTCACACTTTTTTGAAATTCAATGACATTATTATCTTATGAAGATGAGTATAATAGAGATTTTAATCAAATATACCATTTAGGAAAGAAGTATTGAAATCCATTCTCCAAATAAAAAACATGGAAGTAATTATTTTTAATTAGTATTATGGTCTATTTAGATATAACAACTAGTGGGAATGGTTATTTATATTGTATTCCTTGATTTTTACTATAACCCTTCACTACTAGTCATAAAATATTTGTACTGACCATACAATCCATTTCCAGCAAAATCTTGATTACCCATGATGAGGCCCTCCATATGAGCAACAAAAAATTCTCAAATTAAAAATACCTAATGTTGTGTCATATTTTCCCAATAAGGAAAAGTAAGTGGATGGAGGGATTGGTCATGAAGATCATGTGATCCATCAAGAGACCTGATATCACATGACCTATGGATAGTCATACAAATGATTATGTACAACTCATACCATGTAGAACATCCCATGAAGCCCATTCAACAAGACCTTATGGTCTTGTGAAGGTGCCCAACATAGTGAGTGGTTATGAAACTGTTTCCCAAGGTGCACCTCTAGTTTGTGATAATTTTTTAGTAGGGAGTGTCTGAATACCCATAAAAATCCTTGTATAATAGGAAGAAAATATCCAAATTGTGGGAACCTCTTGCGGATGTAAATATCATGTGACTCTTCAACGATATGTAGAGTTATTTTTTTTCAAAAAAAACACATAAACCCATATGAGATCCCCAATCACTTTTAAAAAATAAAATAAAATATAAAGGTTAAGGGGATCCCCATTCGGTTATAAATATATTGGTATGCACCCATACAGCCTGAAAAAGAATATAGAGTCATCGTTGACATGTTTAAGTAGTTTCACAAGATCATATTAGCAAGTCACACCAATCACACAAAAGGCTTCAGGAATATCCATGTAGTCATGTGCTCCACCATTGTCTCTAAAAGTTTGTATAAGTGTTTATCCATGATTTTTTCACACATCAACAGATGATATTTTTTTCATGTTGAACTTCATCAATAGGGGAAGCTGTTTTCATTGATAAAATTCATGAAATATCACAAATTCCACAAAAAATTTGCAAATAAAATAAAGAAATAAAGGTGAAATGTACGGATCATCATGTGCTCATAAACATCAATTTATGTGCTCAGGCACTCCATAAGACATTGAAAAATCCATTCATAATGTTACCTTGGTCTCATGAAAACCCTTTATAAATCGATCATTTTCTTATATGAGGACCAAGAAATATTTTATTAGATCACATCAAATCCATTCCATAAGAATCTTGATCTCAATAATGTCCTTAGACATGTCGCTTTGATAGTATGGATGTCCCTTAGCATGTCTTATCATTAAATAATACACCTTTAATAGGAAAAAATCTAATAAGTGTTACATTGATAACATGATCTCACCGTCATCGAAAATAATGCAGCGGCCTATGAATGATGAATGCAAGGATTTAAAAAAATGCAGGACATCAAATGTCTACACTGACTATATCCTAGAATTCCATGATGTGTGATGTGGAATGAACCGATAACTAAGGTGGAAAGGCCTATAAATCCCCCACCCAAAAATGAAAAAATAAAAATTTATTTTCCATGGAACATTGAACCATAACATCAAGGTGTAAATTTAGATTTCAGAAAATGGATTATCACACAAAAGAAAATTATCTCCATAATGTAAAATTTGTTGAAAATTGGAGGGATAATGTAGTGTGCAAAAACATTTCACATGATCACAGAAATATCATATTAACGCCTTCCAGTAGGATACACATAAGACATCCCAGATTTTTTCTAAAACACAAATATATTGGTAACATCTTCTATGTAGGATTAGGGAGTAAAAATTATAATATCATTCATATAGGGAATCCATCATGTGTAAGCCTTGATCAGATAAATATTTTTATTTTCCCTCAACATATGGTAAAACTCTATGTGTAATCCCCCAATACTGAACATTGAAAACTGTAATTCCTATAATATTTCTGATATGTAGGACTCTGTCCTAAGTCTTAAGCGTAAATGGCTATCCACTTCACTGAAATGACACATTGATCTCATACAATTCAAACATTCAAACCCAATTATTCCCATGGTATGATTGTTATACCTCACCCTTCAGTGGACTGGGATTCCAACTGAATTGCGATAATTCTAATTCCTTCTATAATGAGGATTCTTATGATGACTACTTAAGGCCTGAGATCCATAATAAACATACAAATTTATGTCCTAGTACATAAGTCCCACATCCTTATGTAGTGAGACTAATTACCTTTTATCCCTTATTTCACACACTCAGGATGTTTTTGGTTATCTTAGGGAACTACAATGGCCATATCATTTACATCATGAATATCAAACATCTTGGGAAACCATAACGTGTAATCCTCAATGAGTGGAATGTAATTTTTAGCTTCATAAAATAGAATCTACTTTGCATAATGTCTTCATGGAATAAAATAACTATTTTAACATTTATTCCATCCAGGAACTAGATATGTAGGATGTCTCCCCAAATCTTGAGCTTGAATTTCCAATGTATAACATCCCAAACATATGTATTTTCATCATGATGTTAAAATGAACATGATTTAAGGATCAATGTGTGTTTTTATCCCTAATATAAACATGATATGTATGATGCCTCATAGTGGCTTAATCCTTTCCCATAATATTAACATCCCCACTACATGGTAGAACATTCTAAATTGCCTCATTATCCAGTGTCAAAACACATGTCTCTACTCAATACTAATAAATTTATGAAGAACATTGGATATATATAGTTGGATTCACTAATGATATCACCTTATTTTGTAAATAAAATTTGTTAAACTTTTATCATTACTATAGAGTAACCAACCCCATTTAGGGATTATGATGAGATTAACAAACAAAAAATAAATCAATAAGAGAGTCCCAGAGTATTTATAAATACCCTCCAAAATGGTGTGAAGTGCTTTCTCTCTGATCCTCTAACCCAATGTGAGTGACTAAGTGTCATTAAGTCTAAAATCATAACTGAACTCCTATTATTGTAATGGAGGTTTTACACAATTATTAATGTGTAAACAATTGGGTGTTTCTATTAAGAATAAAAATTGTGGCATGACATCAGTGATTGTCAATGAAATTGAACCCCTAATAATCAAACATTGGGAGAAAAATAATTCACCTCATCCATTTTCATTTACATAGAATAAAAAATGTGGAACTCAACATAATTCAGGGAATATCCTTCACAATATAAATATGATAGACTGCCTAGTTCTCATCAATCCATTTTGTTCTCTCGATGAATGTGTATGGATTATACTTTATCATTGAAAAAAAAATATTGAACCCAAAATCAATCTGTCAAATAAAATTATTATCTATTAGTAATGTTTATGTATATTTTCATTTAAATATGATATATAAAAAATAATGAGCATGATTTAAAACCCTCAAATTGATGGATTGTTGGTTTTCCATGTAACATGAAACTTTTTAGACAATTGAAAAATGATGATAATCATTGAATAAACCATTAAGAGGATCCTCTGTATCTAGGTATTTCATAAAATAATCCCATACATGATTTGGAAAGTCCACACGAACCAAATGGAAGAATCAAGAATAAAAGGTCAATTTTGATAACCAATAATATTTGATTGGAAAAGTATCGTGTTAATGATATTGCACTATTCAGCGAACATTTTTCATATTTTTCTAGAATGAAGATTATTATATCATCAGCAACATCCTTATTTGATATAATTTCTTTATCTTGTTATTATTCCAAAAATTATCTATGGTTTCAACCCCTACTGGTCGAAAAATTAACACAACTTCTCGATAGCTTAAATGTTAATTGGTGGACACAATGGAATGAGAGTATTGTTGACACAGTATAATCTCGATTCACGAATTATCCAATGAGGGTATCCAATTAATAAAACAAAACATTCTACATTTACCAAGGAAATATAC
Organism: Viscum album; assembly: GCA_963277665.1. Taxonomy (NCBI): domain Eukaryota; kingdom Viridiplantae; phylum Streptophyta; class Magnoliopsida; order Santalales; family Viscaceae; genus Viscum; species Viscum album. The sequence continues at coordinate 2,101,650,372 of OY728120.1, forward strand.
AACTAAACTAGTGACCTTTGTTGTCACATTCAATTGAATCATGACTATATAACTTGAAAGAAATAATCCCTACATTCTGTATCTGATGAAAGTGGACTATGGACTAAAATATGGATCCCTTAAGATTTAGGATCCAACTAGGGGGTATATTATCTACTATCATCTCCAACACCATCACAGTAGTACCCCCAGTAGTCAGCTAAGGGAAACAGTTGATAGATTTCTAACTATGATGCACATGAATATGAAACAAGGAAGTCATATCAGGAAATAATTTCAATGGATGACAATTACTGGGAACACGTACCCACTACTACTAACGATTTCTAATAGAATATTATAGAAATAATTAGTGTGTAGGAAAATATTACTTCTCAATTAAAGAATGTATGTGGTCCTGATTCTACAGCAGGTATGGGGGAGGCACATATCCCAACCATAATGCATGATCCCCATCGGCATATTCAAGTTGAATAAGGAGGATATAAGTGGGATCATATTTCAACATAAATCAAAGATTTCACCCATTATATAGTGGAGATTTAAATTTTTATGGCTTATATCCCTGTGATTTTTTTCATGTAATCCATTTCATCTTAGAGTCAACAGAATAAATACACTGGGATATTATCACACTGGTACAAGTATAGTGAAATGTGTAAATTTCTTTCCCTACATCGAGGAAGCTCAATACTCTAATCATTATGAAATAGTGGCACCTCTATATCAAGAACACATTCTTTCTATCATCCAATATGATTATCTGTATATTGTTTTATGGGAGATGTGTCAGACTATGCTCATATTCCCATTCAAACAGGGTCTCACATGCAAGGACCAGTTCATGCCTTGGAATAGGGGCACAATACAATTGAAAAATTATGATTGAAAATTATAAAGGCATGTTAATGTGTTCATATCCTTGTTCTGATTAGGGCTCACCAACTAAGGGAGTTACAAGCCTTGAGATAAGCCCATATTCCTATAGAATATAACCAACAACATATTATAAACTCCCAAGATCATGCATGAACACTCATTTTAGTTTGGTCTGACCAGGTGATAATGGAACATGCCATGATAAAGGAACATATTTATATCAACTAACCTTCCTAGCATATTTTATCACGCCGCAAAATCCATTCACTTATTCCTACTATTACTGAGGAATGATTGCACCTGTATCCTTCCAAGACAATATGGGTGGAGGGTTACATCCCTTCTCCCATTCTGTAGATCCTTCGACATATTCTAGTGGGTAATGAATATTCGGTTGGAGATTATGTACATATCACAATCGGGTCTCACATTTTTAGCGTTTCACATTCCACACGACATGCTAATATTTTAGCCACAAAAGTCAAGAGGCATATTCCAATGGCTTAGGATTTTCATAATACTATTGTTCTGACTGAGGATCGCCATGTTTGAATGGAACTTGTCTCGATATGGGAACATATTTCAATCAATAATGAGGAAGATCACTTGAATATTCCATCACCTTCTTATTGACATGATTAAACTCCCAGAAAACCATATGGTTATAAACACATTCTATAAACCTTCATACAGTTGGTTCATATCGTTACACAATATCATGAGGCATGTCATAATTTTCTTTATGTGATGAAGATTGAGGATCATATCCATAAACTACTCAATTATAGTGTCCCAAAGGTTGTTTGAGAAAAATTATAATCACCTTATGGTTCTTTCAACACATCAACCAATGTAGAAGATGATCATAACTGTGACAGTCCTCCTAATTGATATTTGGATGTGGATTTTAGGGAATCAACTCCTGAAATCTTTTCTGGTCAACCACCCCATGGAGGTAACTCAAATGTTCATGGAAATACTTCGATTCAACATACATATATTTCTATATGCTCCCAAAACACATACATGTTTATAAATTGAGGTTCTTAAAAAATTGATTTCAACCACATAACCTTCCCCTATCAAGGTTCAACAACACTCCACTCTAGTCATCAAGGGACCCTGAGAATCATCATTTTTTTTGAATGGATGGAATAATTTAGGTTTTATAAATATCAGAATGACATTAATATAGGGAGATTTATTTGGATGAAACCTACGCACCATGTTCTAACACCACTCCCAACCCGACTATGTGGTCACATAAGAGATAAAAATGATTTCATGCCTTATTTATGACAAAATATATGTGATAATCATAAGTGAGTGATGTATATAAATATATCTTAACTAGTATACTATTATAATACTCTGCTCATAAATACACACAATTTTGATCTTGATATGACTTCCTTTTTGTATCATGGAACCTAGTAATGGATGAGGAAGACAAAAACCTACACAGTGATTGAATCCAAACCATAAAAACACTCCAACAATTGATTTCGAGAGAATTTATTTGTTTGATTATTTGAGGATGGGTAAAATAAAGAGCATTATATTTCTATATGCAACTAAAATAACTAAAACCTTCCAATATGATTTTTGGTAATTTCATATCCCACTATGATGAAGGAGGACCGAGTAATGCGTGGGCTAGATAGTCACTACAATAGAATTCACCTACTACAATGATTCCCAGAAATGATGAATGAAGGGTGAGGATAATTGGAATACATTTGAACTAGATTCCTTAACAAAACCAATACTCATTTTAGAAATGTAATATAATGTTTCATCCGACTCTATGAATTTTTCGGAAGAATGATTCCCATCATGGTGTACCAATAGACCTAGCTCCAACATCATAACAGTGCCCTGTAAATACCTGAACATTGGAATAATATTTTCTTTCATGGAAATATATTCTTTATTATGTCATAATAAATAAAAATATCTATGTTAAATTTTAATGTTACCATTAGGACTTTACTGTTATATAAAAATCAGTTAATATGATCATTGAAACAAATAATAATATGTAGCATAATAATTATTGATTATATATTTAAATGATAGTGGATAATTAAAACATAATGAATATTTGATGGGGTCATCCAATTAAATAATTTTGTATGATGATAATTTTTCTGAACTTGGGTGGAAGGTGGCATCGCAGGTCTTTTCTCTAGACCAAGACCACTCCAAACCTCAATAATTGAAACATGACCAAAATCACATTCTTGAGAAGTGAACCTTTGGGTAAATTACCAAAAAAATAACATAATTTGAGCTTCCCCAAGGGTTTGTCACCATCTCACACCTTATCCTCAGGTATTATATTGGTGTAGTTAGTGGTTTTGTTTCAATGCCCTAGAAATCTAACATATAAATCCCTTTGTGTAAATAAAAGGGGTTTTCTAGCATTTTTTTATTGAATTGTTTTTCCTAATAAAATGACTATTTTCAAACTGATTTTTTAAAGTATAGAAAACATATAAATTTTATTATTAAACTAAAATAATATGAATAATAATTATTGTAATGGAATATTATTTAAAAATATAATATTTAATTACAAATGAAAAAATAATTTAATTTCTTCCAAAATATTAGTTTGTAGTTTGTAATGAATTTTATGTCTGAAATTCTTTTTAATAAGTAAGTATTATAGAGTTAAAAGTAAAATTTATCATATTTACCGAATTATTATTTTAAAATAAATTTCATTTTAAATATAATAGAGTCAATATTATTTTACCGTTAACTTATCATATTTTTATAAATTGCTTTATTTTTTAGAGAATAGTAAAAATGATTTTTTGAGTTTCCATTGTGTTTATTGGATTCTTAATGATGTAATATGTAATTTAAAATGATGGTCAACTCTTTTGATTTAATGTATGATATTAGGTGTCCATGTTGGCCAATTACGTTGGAATATTCCTTAGAAAAGCCAATGGTTTTTCAAATATTACAAATGAGGTATCCTCAGATATTAATTAATAACACCCTTTCTATTACATTAAAAATCAACACATTCCATCATTTCCATTAATTCCAAAATAATCCCCAAATATTATATGATTGTAATGCAACACATGATGTCCTCAAAATGTGTTCTCAAGCCCCCAAGGTACCGATCATAGGGTATTATATGTTACCCTTTAAGATAAAGGAATTCTCAACGTCTATTTCTCATTCATGTTAAGTTTTATCTAGTATGTATTTCTAATTTCCATACCATGTTCTTATTACCATTTCTTGTATTCCTATACAAAATAATGAGTATTTTAGGAATGTTATTCCCCTGTCCTAATTTTTTTATATTTTATATTAAATATGATTTAAACTCATTATGTTGTATAATTTTAATCTCAAAATCTCTCACTTTTTATGAATAAATTATTTTATTTTCATTATTTTAATACCCAAACGTATTTCATTTCTAGGGTTATTCCTCATGAAATAAATCTTATTTATTTCATTCTAGAATTTTAATATAGAAAACACTCACTTCCTAGATGTAGGTTATAAATTACATAATGATCACATTTTAGAAGTTTTTCTTAAGACTGTGATTTTGATTTGAATCCCACTTAATTTATTCCCTATTGTTTATTTGTCAAATGTTTGATTATGATATAATTGGATCACATGAAATTTAATACATATAAATTTTTTCCCAAATAGCATAGTAATGAATTGGGGAATGAAATTAATCGCTAGGGATGACATGTTTTATGATACCTTAGTAAATAACCATGGTAATTGTTATGGCACCATGGGGATGGTCCTTGGTGAAATGATTATGAATATTTAAATTAAATATTTTAGCCTCATTTTAATGATATTATTCCTATTGTTTTTGTTATTATATTCCAATTTATCATTCCATTATGAAATTATACATGTTCTTATCGATATATCTAATTTCGGCATGTAATTGATTCCATTGATTATCCTTATTATAACCCTTTCATAAAATATATTTCCCACGGTTTTGATTTGGATTAATTAAAATTTAGTTGATCATATGAATTATTAATTACTCTTTATTAGAATAATTTTTTCATGTTATCATTTATTATGTATTTATTTCCCATACATTAAACATTAACGATCTTGTTATTGTAAAATTTAATGAAAATTTGTTTAAAAATATCTATGATGACTTATTTGGTATCAAAGGATAGTTCGGATATTTTTGGAAATTAGGATTTTAGATAATTTGGAAAAATGTAAGGAAAAAATTATATATAGGAATCCATCATGTAATTTAAAATAAATATTATGTAAGTAGTTTGAAAAAAAATAATTTCTAGATACGAACAAGTGGATGTGGCTTTGGAACAATTATATATACGGGTAAAACCCAAAAACTACACATTGAGGTAAAATCGAATAGCAACTGTTACTTGATAATGGGCATTGATGGACTCCTAGTATGACAATACCGACAGGTATGTTTAGTAAATCACAATCACATTATGAATAATTATGAAGGAATAACAGAAAATGTTAATGTTGATAATTAATATGTTTTTTAACAATTAAGTTTTATAATATAAAAACCCTTTAGAATAATATTATTTTTAAATGAAATAGGTTTTTCATTAATTTTTAACATTTTAAGAAATTGTAGGTAAATATGAGGAACTGTGAAAATGGTGATGGCAATAGACCATGTGTCGATGGTCCTCTGATTAATCTTAAATGGAATAATTCATGGGAATGATGAATAAATTAACAAAAGTTGTGGGAAATTACATCAATCATGATGATATTTGTATTTCAACAAGAAAGGAATAATATTTTGTTGGGTCATTTATGCATCCACAACCACCAAAATTTAGTGTACCAGTTGACCCACTTATTGAAGAAAATTGGGTAAATATATAGAAAATATATTTTTTGTACTTCATATTTCTGAAAAAGGGAATTTCATCATGGTTGTTTACTTCTTAGAGGGAGAATCTTTTCAGTGGTGGGTGCTGATTAAAAACACAAGGCCTTGAGGGTATATTGATCTTATGGTGTGGGAAGAGTTTAGAGGGATATTCATTAATCCGTATTTCCCTATTTCCTTGAGAATGATTTTGGAGAAATAATTTCATGAGATTAAGTAAAAATAGAATGATTCTGTGGGAATCTACTAGATTAAATTCACAATTATATCATAATTGGTTTATAGATTCATTGGTCGACTAAGACCACATATATGGAAGAATCTATCCTACTGATACCATGATAGTTATGAGGACATCATATGGTGTCCTACTAATTTTTAATTAGATTGTGGTGTGATATAGTGGTCCCATAAATCCAATGAAAATAATATATCATTAAAGGCAAACATGGGTAGGAGCATTGACCAATGGATATGTGGATGTAATGTTCACCTTTACACATAAAATAAATGTGGGAACAATAATATGAGGAACTTCCTACCCAGGATCAGTAAGTGTTATAAGTGTGGAAGAGATGACCATATCACTCAAAATTGTCATAGGGTGTTGAAACCTCAACTTTTCAACACTAAATCAAAATACAAAATATGGTGATAGCCCTACCTATTGTCTAATGATTCATGTTTGGATAGCTTGTGCTGATTTTCAATAACTATCCAATTCTATGTTTAGTGTAGGGGAATCACCATCAGCATCAGTAAAGGACAATGATGAATGGTCGTGATTTAGTGATCATGATGGAAATATTTGAATCTCCAAATGGTGTGGAGGTAGGTACTCCTGTTGTTATCTCAATTATAGATAGTACATTGTTTGATTCTTGTACTATGAATTCCATTATTTCCTCCATGTTTGCAAATAATATGAAAAAAATTCCTGAACTACTAAATGAGTATTTCTCAGATGAGGATGATATAAGGATTATTCAAGAATATAAAATGTTTAAAAAGTCTAGTATTTACATTAGAAATCACAATCATATCACAAATCTATTAGTCATTCCCATGAAGGAATTTTATATTTTACTAGGTATGGAGTGGCTTTCAATGTATAATACTATGATCACATGCATAAATAAGGACATAATTGTAGTCTTGAATGGATGACATACTCTTATCATCCATGGAGAGATATCTCGACCAGATATTTTCTTCAAATCACCTCTTATTGCCTTGTTTATGGAGTTGGTTATTGAATATGGTTTAAGAAAAGTGAGTATTATGAAAGGTATTTTCCCCATTTTTTCAGGAATACAATGATGTATTTTTTGTGGAGTTACCATGGCCTCCACTACAAAAAGAGCTAGAGTTCTCCAACAAACTAGTACGTGGATCTATGCAGATATCAATGACCCCAAAAGGAAATGAACATGTTGAGTTTGATAAATTAAATAAGAAACATCATGGTCCTTGGGAGATGGGGTTTATCAGACTGAGTATTTCTCCATAGTGAGAACATACTATCTTTGTGAATAGGGATGGATCAAGGCAGCTATGCATTTTTTATAGATAACTTAATGGGATAATAGAAAAGATAAAATACCCTCTTTCATGAATTAATGTTTTTTTAGCATATTGTTAGTGCACAATTCTTCACTATGATTGATCTTCGATCTAGTTAACACAAAAATTGTTGTATAAATAAGACATTACAAGACTTCCTACCAATCATGATATGGTCATTATGAGTTTGTTGTTATCCCCTTCAGCTTAACAAGTGTTCTCTTTGTATTTAAGGATTTTAGGAAAAGAGTCATTATATAATAAATTAATAACATTGTAGTATATTTTAATGATATTATTATGTATTCAAAAATTTAGTGCCAAAAAGAATATAATGAAAGGTTTATTTTCAAACTCTACAAAAGGGTAATACACATGGAATGCTGAGAAATGGAGAATTTTTTTTAAAACACGAGTCTTTAATGGGGAACATTTTAACTAATAAAGGAATCTCAATTGACCCTACAATGTCAAAATGTTGTATAAGAGTGGCCTCAGTCTTAAATAAAAACTAAGATTCGTAGATTCCTTTGATTAATGGGATAGTATTGGAGGTTTTTGGAAGACCTTTCATAGATTTCTAATCCATTGTCATGGTTAACTAGAAAAGGGTTCATGTTCATTTTGAAAACGGAGAGTGAAGAATGATTCTATGAGCTAATGAATAGATTGGTTACTACACCAATGTTAACCATAAGAATATATGAAAGGGCTTGGGTTTCCCCCATGAAAAATGACAAGGTTATTTATTATGAATCTATAACCCTAAATAATCATAAGAAGAATTATCGTATGAATGATATAGAGATGGAAGCAGTTATTTCCCTCTAATGATACGGTGGTGCTATATTTATTGAGAGACTTGTTATATATACATTGATCATCACTATTAATAGTTTATTTTTAGAAAAATCAAAATGGGACCTATGATATGGTTGGAACTTCCTTAGGACTATGATTTTACAATTCCTTATGACCAAAGAAGTGAACACAATGTTGCTGATGAAATATGCAGGATATAACTTATTGTTTGGGAAATGATGAGGATACAAATAGATAATTTCATCAATTACCTCGTGAAACTAGGCATGGGAATCATAAGTGAATATAAATCAACAACCATATCCCAAAATCTACCAAAACAGTCAATAATATAGAAGGTTATGAAATATCACATAAAATATGTTTTTTTAAAGAAGAATATTGAGGCTCTGAATGCTATGAAGTATCCTGAGTTCAATATTGATGAAGATGTTGTGATTAAATTTTATACAAGTTTATGTGTTCCATCTATTCCAGAAAGATATAAGTTCTAAAATATGAAACTCAAATAATAACAATACCTATATGTCTTGTATGTTATAAGATTTATATGGACCATAATGATCATTATTGGTTGGATAAAAAGGGAAATGTATTTTTTGATTACACTACAAGGTTCCTGGTGTTTCATAAAGTGAAGGATGAGTGACAACATCTTAAAGGGGTATTACATCCACTACCCATAACTGCATGGATGTGGGAAAATAACACTATGAAATTTTCCTCTAGACACTTGAGAACATCCAAAGTAAAAAAATTTGATATGACTTATAGAGGATTGACTCACAAAGATTTTCCATTTTCTCTCTATTCAAAAAGATCTCTCTCTTCACCAACCTTCCAATATTTACCTATAGTTAGTGGAAAGGTAATATGGGGTACCACTCTATATCATATCATATTGTCATATGAGGTTCAGATAAATATTCTAGATAATATGTCAACATTAATTTAGTTACGAATTGATTTTTAGTTTGGCATGTCACCCACAAACAGATTCCAAGTCTAAAATGAATATTCAAACTCTATAAGACATGCTGGGAACATGTTCAATGGAATTTTAAGGTTGATGGGATCAAAATATAACATTAGTTGAGTTCACATACAACAATTGATTCCATTAAATCATTCAAATGGAACCCTATGAAGATCTATAAGGGAGTACATGTAGAATTACCATTTATTGTGATGATTCTGTTGAGAGAACGATGTGTGGCCCTTATCAAGTTAATGATATGATAGAAAATGGTAATTCCATCCAACATAAAATTAATGATGATCGGATTTGAAAGAAGAGAAATTCCAAAAACAATAAAAGGTAAAATTATTTGGATGTTCGTGACAAATTATTCCTCAAAATATCTCATTGGAATAATGTCATGTGATTTTGAAACAATGGGAAGCTTAGCCACATGTACATTATCCCCTATGAAATCCTTAATAGACTTTGATAAGTGTCCTATCATCATTAACATCCTAAAAATATTGATAAATTTCATGAATTATTCCATGTATACCCCATGCAGATGTATTTAAATGACCCTTCACATGTAATAAATCCAGAGGTGGTACAGCCTGAATATGAAATCTTTTGTGAGGAGATACGGGTGGTGATCATAGAACCAAGAGACAAGGTTATATGCACCCAGACTACCCACATTGTAAATGCGAGAAATCACAAATAAGATGAATCCACATGAGAACCAGAGGATTTCAGGAGGTAGATTTTCCCACACCTTATCTCTATTGAGGGTATGAGTTGAAATTTCAGGGAAGTAATTTCTTGTAGGTGGAAGATTGTAACGACCCAATGTTTTGAAAACTAATTTTTTATGAAAATTTATGTTTTATTATGTCATAATAAAAAATATATATCTATAATTGATATTTTACCACTTGGTTTTGACCGTTATTTGGAAGTTAGATAATATGACCATTGGAATCAATAATAAATTTTTACTTTATAATTATTGTTTATAAATAGAAATGATAATGAAGAATTAATGATGAATCCAGATTCAACGGCATAATATAATATAATATCATCATACGAATCCCATTCCAAAGAAATTGGGTGGGAGGAATCATCACTATGCTTCTCTCTAGACAAATACCAAGCCGAGCATCAACAATTTAACCTTGAACTAAATCACCTTTTGGAGAATTTCAGTTTGATAGAAATTACAACTCATGAAATGTTATTTGAGCCACCCCAAGAGACAATCACAATCACAAAAATTATCCTTATGTCATTTGCCAGTGTTATAAGAGGTTATGTGTCATGTCCATAGAAACATAATTTATAAATCACATGGTGTAAATAAATTTTATTTCTATCATTTCTATTTTAAAAATAGTTTTTCTTAATAAAATAGAATTTTCGAAATTAATTGTCTTCATATAGAATATATAAAATATATAAAAAATATAAATGGTTATAATAAACATTGATAATATGAATAATATTTGTTATAATGAAATATTATTACAAAAACCATCATTAATAATTTCAATTGAGAAAACTATTTTATTTTCTATGAAATTTTTATATGCAGTTTACTATGAAATTTATGTCCATAATTATTTTTAATAATTAATTATTTTAGACATAAATGTTAATTTTATCATAATTAGATAATTTTTATGATAAAAAATTTTGTAATTTTTTATATGAGAAGGTCGATATTATGTTGTGGTGAATTTGTGACATTTGTATAAAATGTTTATTTCTATGAACAATAAAAATACAGTTCTATGACTTTTTGTGTTTAATGACATATCAGGGATGTAATGTGTAATTTAACGTGATGTTCTACACATTTTCATTAATATCTAATATTTTGTTTCCCATGTGGAAAAACCTGTTGGAAAATATCCTGGGAAATCCCATGGATTTTCAAATACCACTAATGATGTGTACACAGAAATTATTAAAAAACTCATTCACTTTTTCTATAAATATCCACCAATTCCATTGTTTCAATTAATTTTTAAATCATCCCCCAAATATATAATATTATTACCTCCCATGATTTATTACCATGTTTTTCTCAATCCCCTATGAACCATTTCAAAAAGTATTACAAGTTACATATTTAGGTAACAGAATTCACAACTTCTCTTTTTTTCTTTTCTTGTATAGATTTGAGTGGTATGTACTTCAAACTTACAAAACAAGTTCATATTTTATTTTTTAGGTCCCTAAAATATATTTTGAGTCTATGATTAATGGGGTACTATTGTCCCATATTTTTTACTATTATATAAATGAATATTTCATACCCATTATGTTGCACAATTTTTGTCCCAAATTTTCTCTTTTTCTCACAGAACTAATTTATTTTCCTTATGTGAACACAAAAACAATTTTATTTTATGCGATAATGACCAGGAATAAAAATTATTTACTTGATTTTTGAACTAAAATACATAAAACCATCATTCAGTTTGTGTGGGTTAGTAATTACACATGATAATGTTTCTATGAACTTTTATAAAACACCATTATTTTGATATGAGAGACATTTTTATTATTCTACATGGCATATTTTGTAGAAATTTTATAATTATATATGTAGATAACATGAAAATAAATACATATTAATGGTGTTCCTTGATAGTTCTCCAATGCATTGTGTAATGAAATTAACTTCTAGAGATGAAAATTTTTACAATTCCTTGGAGAATATCCTTGGTAAATATTATGTCACCTTGGGGATGGACCTTAGGGATATTCTTATGAATATATAAGTAGAATGCTGTAACCACATATTAATGTTATTATTATAGTTATTATAATTATTATATTCCTATTTTTGATTCCATTATTAAATTCCTCATGATTTATCGTTATCTCTCAACATCATAGGTAATTGTTTCCCTTTTCGGGCCTTATGCTCACACTTTACATTGATGTATGTCTATATATTATTCGTTAGAGTAATTTTTCTTCCAATGAAAAATTTTAAAATCCATTCTATTGGATTATATTATTTTTTCCTGTAATCATGAAATATTTACGTTATTACCAAGACACTCGATTTTAAAAAACCTCTGATTGAAAATTATCGTTAAAATTTATGTACTAAAAAGTTATGAAGTCATATGAAATGAATCAAGGAGTATATAGTATTAGATTTCATAGAAGAAATCCCAAAGAGAACCTAGACCACCCAGTTGGAGGAACAACATCCACCTTCTCCCTCAATTGGCTCTTCAACTCCCAAGAGGATTCATGAAATATCATCAGCAACAACAAAAAAGACACCAGCCCAGTAGGATAGGGGCATTTATATTTCAATCACCATCATTGAATTAAACATCCCTTATGTTAGTGCGGGAAAAATCAATTGGTATTTAATATCCAAACCCATTCCACTAGTTAGGGTAATTTATCTCACTCTCTATATAAGGAGTCATAAAATACCTGAATTTAATTATTGGAAAATAAATGACAGTATTTATCATTTCTAATTGTCTCCCCAATTACCACATACTCGCATGGATGAGGGAATTGTCATCATAATCATCCACACTGATAGAATCTTAATTCTCCTATTTGGGATGTATATATCAATAGTCGGTATCCAATCATTCCATTCTTCTATAAGAAAAACTCTAATTTTAGAGGCCTTTTTGAAAATCAAAACTAAAATTTCCTCAAGTTCACTACTCACAGGCTGATAAAGGAGGAACACAAAATGAACGCAACTAGACCCATCTCGGGTAGCAAAAAAATACCATCAATATGGATAAGTGATTAATAAATTAACATGATTATGGAAGTGAAAAATCAACATGAATTTTTGAAAATAATGGTTTAACCTCAATTTTACGATACAACTATCTTACTATCTTCCCTTTCAACATGATAGATATTGTTGATCAAGATGAAATTTTAGAGTGTTACAACATAGAAAACCTACCACAAGAGGTAGGTGATCTAGATGCACCAACTAAGGCTGCACAAACCTTGAACCAGCAGAATCTCCTATTCATGTAACCTTTCACTATCGAATTGCCTCATCTATAGCATGACAATGTGAATGAAAAATGAGAATTCATTGGCTACATCCAAATCACTATAGTGGAGAATAATTTATCCTTACCTAAAATAATAATTTTCCGAATATGATAACAAGATAAAAACTATCAAAAAACATTATGAGGATCAACAAAAGGGAAGTTTTTATATTGGGTATCATCTTTTATAAGAGATTTATATTCTTCTTCACATAGATGATCTTCTTTTAAAAGTGGTATCTATGTTTCAGATAGGCTCTAGATCTGGGAAGATAGTCTATATAAATGAGGACGTAAAAAATGATCATCAATTACCTCCACTATGGTGATATCCTATCCCTCAAAAGGGTGATCATTCAGTCATATAAAGAATTAGTAATCACTGAGAGATGAATTTTGGGCCACCTTATCCAGCAACACCCCCTACCAGTAGATGGGAGGTGTCTCAGACTGTAATACTCCCAAATAGTAAAAAAACATCGTGACCATTGAAAATCGAATGAAACCCTTGGATGAGGGACCAAAATATGTGTATCCTGAGTGGAATCCATATCCTAAGTGGGAATATAATTCTTTTCCCACACACAGTTTAGGTGATCAAACCTTCCCTACCCTTGATAGTGTAGCCAACCCAAAATCGCTTCCTACACACTTTGTATCCAAACTTCTCCTAATGATGCTCCATCAATATCAATACGATTAAAAAAGGCTGAGGTCATTTATATATAATTATACAGGTCTATAATTTTTTCGTAAAAAAAATTTATAACAGGATCTATTAGAGGATAGGATAACCATCACCATCAATTCCATTATGAGTTCACCTCCACACTATGGAAAATTTAATCTATCAGCCTAACAAACTGAAAAAAAATTATATGATAAGAGGGTGTATTTTTTTCATATATATGGATTCTACATATTCACTGAACATACCCATAGTGAAATTAAAATTTCTAGAAATCTATTAAAGAAATATCTAGGTGGTGTTGTGGACTCCTCTATCCAAATAAAGATTCAATCTAGGTTATGTGAGATTTAAGAAATGGTACAGTGATCAGAGGATGTAAATTAGTGAACTGAATCCAAATCTAGAATCACTCACTAATCATATGAAAAAAGGATTTGAAAATAAAAATATTCATGTGTAACTCTTTTGATCATATTTTACCCCATCCAAGCACCTCGGTAGGCCCCAAATATCACAACACCTCTTGTCGAATAGTAACAAACACAAAATCATCCTCAGAAAGAAGTATATAGAAATTATAGTCACCCAATATTTGAGGAACGAATGAATAATTCACACTCCTTCAAAAATGAATAAGTCCCTGGTTATTTCATGTTATCCTTGAATAATATCCTTATCAATATACCATAACCAATGAATCCCTATGAGGTCAACCTCACCAAATATATTGAATACAACCCCATCCAATGAATGATGGGACACAATATCCAAGAATGCTTCAACATTAAAGACATTCTTCATGGTGGGATAGATTCAAAAAAGTTGGCTTTATATAACATAAATTAAATGTGGCATGCAGAACTGTTTCCCATTTAGAAGTAGAAGGTAATTTGAAATGAATTTTTCGATGCCCATATGGATGTTCAACAAAGGAATGACTCATCAGATAGATTGTCTTGCTGATGCAACCCTGGGCTCATAGATCTAAATCCAACAATTGAACTTACACCGTGGGGGTAACATTAGAAATGTCTCTGAATGGTGGATGTGGCCATCAAAATCATGATGAAATAAATGAGTTGTCATTTTTTCTCTAATGTATGGCTAGAATATTGAATATTTTTTCCTTTTATCATTACAATATTCGGAAAATCATGACAAAATAGAACCCTCATAAGACTAAGCCATCTAATTCGGTTATTTCAATGTGATAAACTTGGAATAACCTCGTTCTAATGATGAATATGCCTCCAATTCATAGTTTTCAGAACCAAACCGTGGAACATGAGGCCACATCCATAATAAATGAGGATACATGAGATAACATGAGAATGGTTGGAACCAATATTCTAATCCCATCCCCACATAGAAGTTATATGAAGTCCAAACCATTGGGAATGTTCTATAGTAAGAAAATAAAAGACATTGAGGTGCCCCAAAACCCTCCAATGGTCTTCCTCATCTATTCATTTACATGAAATACTACTGGAGAAGTAATTTTCCAATAATCCCAATAAATAGGTAAGTCCATCATAACTATCTCCAATGGTTTAATATTCTCTCATAACCCCTTCACAAGGATATAATCATCCACCTCATATTTATCCAATCATAATCCAAATTTCAATTATCAAACCCACCTCATGAGGTGTAGACCTATGGAAAAAATGTATAACATTATGAATCAACTATAGGTTGTCCCATAAAAGCATTGAATCCTTTTTTCACTAGAAATTTCAAATGTAATCAGAGAGAAATGCATTAAATACCGAAAATCACATAATAATATGATATAGATGTTTTTTCATCCGAGTTCAATGGAATAGAATCCATGTCAGTAGAATTCTATGTCATTATCTTCTTCATTGAGAATGGCCATGAATGTGTAATCTGGGGACACATCATTACCCTATTTCTTAAGGAATACTTGATTATATTAACACCAAAATGCAACTAATTGAAATTGGATCTAGTATAACCCTATTCCAAGTTCAATCACTCTGATGATTGTGATATAGTTATGGGGATTCATCTCCCAAAAAATTGACCATTAAATGGTATGATAAGCCTAAGAAACGACTAATCGGGGTGATAAAACTCAAATATCATTTTTGTGACCTCACATATAACACTAATTTTATGGTTATCTAGAATGACATTTCATACAATGTATGGGTCAAAAGGATTGTGCTCCACAGCCACATGGTGGTACCTTAAACATTCAATAAATGTTTAAAACACTCCATGGGTGAAAAAATCGGCAAACTGAATGAGGAAATTTCCCCATTTGGGACGTGTGAACCCACGTATATAGAAGATGGATTCTATAAAATTGATTGAATAAAACCAAGGGTGTATGATGATATATAGGTGGAATCCCCCAATTATTTGAGTACCGACCCTAAAAATCCATGGATTATGCTCGACGGTTCCTATGTGTCTCCATAAATAAATATGATGTGATACACCGAGTCCAAGACGCCCAATCCCCTCCTTCTACCACAAATAGTGTACAAGAAAATAATCTATGATATATATTTTAAATGATACATCTATTAGGGGAGGATAATGTCTCTTCTCATGGCCTCTCTCACCTCATTTGTGTCATAGATGCACCAATATTGTCCACTCTATCTACCAATTATTCAACAGACAAATTGGTCCATGAAAAATATTGTATTGTTATAAACACCCCTCGATGACTTTAGAGAGGGGTATCCACCATCATTCACTAGATTAGGTATGTATAGAAACGACCTCAAGAAAATATACTTCCTGAATTTATTATTTTCAAAATTCCCCTTGAGTTGAAAGACATGTATATTACATTTCTAATCGAGCATGAATAGTTTTTATGTCAGAACTATTAATAAATTCCTGAACATAATAAATATGATTCTATGAGCTATCTCGACTTAGTAAATGAGAATTGAGGATTCAAGAAGGCATACAGGTGTATACACCATTCTCATAATTCCAATTTATAGGATGAATGTGAAAAATTAATCAAAACCATCTTTGTTGGGGGTATTAAATACCCAAGATGGAATTCCAACATCATCCTTGTCAAGAATAATAATAATAATATTAGGGTTAGCTACAATATTGATCACCATAATTTAAAAATTCCAAGGGATGATTTCACATTTGTGATTATAGAGCCCTTGATCAATACATCTACTTGATTCCTAGAGCTTTCCATAATTGGTGGGTATTAAGGGTACAACCAATTAAATAAAATCCCTGATGATGAGGAAGCTAATTCCTTTAGATCACCTCACGGGAAATTTTATTATTATTTTATCTGATTTAGAATAAATAATGTTTTTGAAACATATCAATTCCCCATGCATCATATCATAAAAGCATTCATAGGAAGAATATATTAATTATTTTTTAACAACTGGTTGGTCAAATCCCAAAAATATTGTGATCACATCACAGATCCTAAAAATATCTTCAACATGATGCCACCATCAGATCAAAAATTGAATCATCTAAAATTATCCTTTAGAGTGTCATCATTGATATTCCTTGGGTTTCTATTATTCTATCTTGGAATCAAGATTTACCCATTGGAGACTAGTTTTATTTTATCAGTGTCAGTCCAAAAGAATCATTGTTACCTGAATGGAATCCAAGTGCACCTCAACAATAATCAGTGTTCCATATCCAACAATGGAAAAAAAAATCTCTCCCCTTCACCATGATAATTATGAAGGGAATCACCTTCCATTGGGATGAGAACTACCAAGAAGCATTCTCAAGCCTCATAAAAATTATACTACACCCATTAGATCTGATGTCACTAGAGGAATTATGGCTGATCATAATTTATGTTATTTCCATGGAATGATCACTGTAAAAAACCCTCGTATAGAAAAATTATGTAGTATGTGAGAACATACTCCATTACCTCATCTGCACAATGCTAGATACTGAGACCCAATAATCAAATGTCTAGAAGAACTGCCTAGCACTCATCTACAAAGTGAAATTAAGAGGAATTACCTATAGCACAATGAATTCCATATAGTATCTTGTATTGACCCACAAAATCACATCAATGGATGCCCAATGAGAAATTGGTGTATGGCTTGATGTGCAATCATTGTGAGACAATATGACTTCCAGTACGTGTCCCAATTGATATTGAAATGGAAATACCTATATAATTTCCCCACTGAACATCCATCCCATTATAAAACACGTGTCGACACTTTGCTCTTAGATTAGGGAGTCCTCTATGCCCATGACACTCCATGTATATGGGATATGTATTTTTATGGGGCCACCTGATGTCCTTTTTGCAAAAATATGGAAAACATAATTCTCAATCGAGATTATTTAATGATTTTATTTTTCACTCCATAAAATGTATTTTTTATTACTCTATCTCACTAACCAAGGGGTACACAAATAATTTGGTAGAATACCAAGACCTTATCCCAATCATGGAACAATCCCAACATCTTCTAATATCCTACCTGAATATTGATAGAGATTCCAAACCAGTGATAATTCATTTTAAAATAATATATTCCCTAAAAAGGTAAGAACAAAACCATCTAATTGGCTACCTTAGAGATATAATGGTATATATTCAATTTTATTCCACATTTCATCATGATCCCTGACCACAGAATACTTGTGTTGATGCATTGGATAATGTATCTATAGTCTTGGAAATCCCAAATCAAGAGGAACCAATCTGATGAATAACAAATAAAGGAATGGTATCATCGATTGTCATATGTGTTATAGAAGAAATCAATCTATTCAAAACCTCCATAGATATTGTTGAATACATATATACCCATGGATGGATGAATGCCATTTTTTATAATCTCTAAAATGTATATATTTTGAAATACTGAGTTGGACAGGAACAAATTCAACACTATTCAATGAACATCACCCTTTATGGTGGTCCAAATGACAAATAAACCCACTAATATTGTGGATTTGATATAATTCTCCTCAGATTCATAGTAGAATGAGATGTTCATTTTTTCATGTAAAAACTACATGTAGGATGTTGGGATGCTCATCAGTCTAAGAAAAGGTTCTCCCACAAATGAATGAGGTAGGGTGATTATTGGAAAACCGTGATGTAAGAATTTGAAAATTATCTTGGAAATTTCATGCATGAATGATCCTTGAATGATCCATCCATTATCCCCATAAATTTCTATACAGAGATAAATATTCATGTATTTTTCTGTATTCTAGAATGGATGATGTTGGGTTATATCTCCTAGCCACAGCTAAGCAGCTCAAGTATATCATCACTATTGACAAATTCTTTTCCAAATGGACTGAACCACTACCCATCTTGGAATTTTGGACAAAAATAATCAAATTTATAAATTTCCGTATTGTCACCTGTTTTAGTTTTCCTCAGATAATATTGAGGAAAAACATCATAAACATCTATTATATGGATTCGAAGAAACTGTACTAGTTTCACAATATTGAGTTTAATAACTCATATCTCTATCATTTAGTGGCCAATGGATAGATAGAGACCTTGATTATTACTTTGTAAAAAAATTTCTATATGATGGAAAATGGGGATAAGAATTCTTGGTTAGGAAATCTCCTCCATGTTTTATTGTCCAACCATACCACCACACGTACTACTACATAATAAATTGGATACTCATTGGATTATAGGATTGAGGTCATGTTACCAATAGAAGTCCAAATAACTTTTCTCTAAATATCTTGTTGTGGATAACTCCCAAATGATGATCAATTTATAATGTGGCTAGATGAATTGGAGAAGCTCAATGAGAACATTGTCTATAGATTGCACATCCTTGATGTCCATTAAAATCTGATATCACATGCCTTCAATAAAAAGGATCTCCTCTTTTCATTCCTCCATGGTTAATTGGTTCTGGCACTCAAAACTACATTAATACCAAGGAGTAATCATACCAATATGTAAACCAAATGGGTAATGGCCCAATATAATCCCTATGTTCTATCATAATAGAGCCTACTCATTGGCCATATTAGGTGGGGATCACGTCACACCCCCCACCAATGCATGATTTCACAAGAAATGACTTTCAAATCATCTATCAAGAACCCATCATCTTAGGAGAATGTTGTTATACTGAATGACAACTGAAGTCATAGTGGAATGTCTATAAAATACCTATCATCTTACTTCATGACTACAAGTCCTCCAACAATATAGATTTGTCCTCATTTTCCTTGTTGTATGATATTAAGCAGCACACACATTCCCAGACCACACGATTCTATATTGCATATATCTTTTCCATGTCATATGATGTTAAAAAGTATGGGTCCCCCATGGTTCATCATTATTTACATCAGGTGTTGTACATCATTATAGTAAGATGTGAAATGACATGGATGATGTTCCTTATACATGATATTAAACTACATGGGTTTTCTAGACAATTTATGATTTGATTCTCTTTTTAATAAGACGCATAGGGGTTCCTCAATTTTATATCTATATCCAACTATTAGATGATATAAAATTTTATTTTCCTATTTTTAATCACCTATACGTGGTTAGAAAAACCCTTTATATTAATTGGTTATCTCACCGATCATAGATCATGTGAGCATAGGAATTCTGGTAAGGGCTTCCCCACAAAAATGTGAAATAATAGCTCATGACATGCTCATCATGGTCCTGGATGATGGACCATAAAAGGAATATAATTATTACTCCCAACATGATGTTAAAATTCATGGGTTATGTCCCTTTGGTGACATCACAATGAATATTAGTATATTCCATTTCCAAGAGGACCGATGTTGTTAATGATTGGTCTCATACCACACCTCCATTTAATAACTACATCTAACCTGATTCCAGACATCATATGATACATAGTGATGTCGGAATCTCTTACCATGTGTCCGGACATAAAAAATAAGAATAAAAATTCCCCCTAACTTTTAATTGGTTAGTGTTATTCATGAAGATCCGTCCTCATGATCTATATGTGACTTGATTACTATTATAAAATGATGCAAAGAGACTCCTTGATTTCCGAAATGTTTTCCATATTCAATACCCCTTTTCATGTGGGTATGTCTATATCCATTCCACATGATATTAAATTACATTGTTCCTCAAAACAAATTGGTGGAATTAATCTTAGCATCATAAGATAAATTTTGTTGCTCATATATCGAATCATGATCCCAACTAAAATAATCAATGGTAATAATTTCCACCACTGTTCATGGGTCAACCATATGTAAAGATTTTCCAATTCAAGAAAAATGCCTATTTTGATTACATTCTTCATAATATATGTAGTTATGCTTGGATCCATAATCCTAGTCCCATCAACAAACACTGATAGAAAAATTCACACCAACTATAAAGGGGTTGAGCCATATAAGACAATTTTTCTAATACACGAGTAAGATGTATGATCTTTCAACATGTTCATGTAATATATAATAGACAGATTTTCATGTCAGTTCCCATATCCTTATCGTATGGTGATTAATTTTTAGGGAAAACATCCCAGGGAAACGACATTAAAACATCAAAAAATACATCCTTATTACATGAAATTAAAATTCAACGTAAATGTATTTACCAATAATTTTTTACATTTCCTGAAATCATGTACGTCTCTAATACACTATGTTAAACAAAGCAGACAGTAATCCATTATAATAATTTAACAAATGGCCATAAGAGCTTACCACGGACAACCATAGTACTAGGTGATGAAACCCTATTTTTTGAAACTCATTCTATAAGTCACACATCATGTACCGAGAAACTATATTTTTATAAAACATTTCGTATGACTTGGAGAAAGATACATTGGTTAATGGGATACTTTTTAAATATCCATGCATTATTATGGATCCTTTATAGGCATCAGTTATTGTCATCCAATTGTGTTACTATGTAAATAGGGATTTATGATAATTGTGATCTCTAATGTCGTCGTAGTAGAACTCAACACCTCAGTGTTTTATAGTCCATTACCAGTATGATTCCCTCATATCATTACTCATGACATGATAAACATTATACATGGTTAATAATAATTTCATATTCTATTTAGATGGATGTTGCGGTAATCTTTTCCCAAAGAATCCCAATTAGTCTCTTAAGAAACACCCCAATGTTTTTTCAATATTCATTATATCCTTAAAATACCTTCACATTTTTCAAAAATGATTGACATTAAACTCTATCTTAAAATGGAAAAAATCCCATGAACATAAATAACAAATGAAACAGACAAAAACATGTTAGGCTGAAAACCTATAATGGGAATCCTGAGAAAATTTTAATCATTCATGAAAAAAACTATTGAAATCCTCATTTTTTGAAAAAATTAGGGTGAAAATAAATAATGTATAAATATCATAGGGATTTCTTTTCAGTCCTAGTAAAATATATGAAATTCTCATTAGACAACATAGTTCAGAAAATTGAATGAGTAATGATTTTTTAAATCCACTCACTATGGGAAAATGTTCTATAAGCTGTGACAAAAATTTTATGGTGCTTGAACCCATTTTTGGAATTACACTATGCACAATTCATTCTTCATGATTTCAGTGCCCCAGATCACATTAACAATTTATGTCCATGGGGAAGTGATTCCAATTTTTAGGGGACTATTTGAAAGACTATTAATGTATTCCAACGAATCATTAATATGATACAATGGTTTTCAGCAAAATGATTCACACTACAAAAGGGTTTTCTGATCGTTTTTAGCCCAAACATCAATATAATTGGACTCAACACATGACTATATTTTTCGTTATTCCATGTTTGATTTTCCCATTTGATTATCTTGACCTGAGAACATTGGACCATGATTTAAAATCCATGTACCTAACATTTCTAATGAATTTGACATCATCGAGGTTTCATCCCCATTTTTTGTACCCATTTTCCAAAAGTGGGAATGTGAAAATCCATTCCCAAACCATTTATGGCACACACATTATTATTTGAAACCATAAGGAAAATGACATGAAAAACACAATTACAAGGAGAACATTCATAGGGTATTAGAACCCATCTGGGAAAGCATTCCTCCATACCCAACCACATAAAATTGATGTTTGAGTCTTCAAAAATAATTCATAGACCTAGAAAAGTAGTGGATATTATCTTTTCATAACCATTATTTAAATATATATGGGATTTGACCTATCCACTAAAGGAATCTCCTCCTTTCATGAAAGGAGATTCCTTGGTCGTGATCCTTGGAAGCACTGTGAAAGAGCCTGCAACTATAGGGTGTCATGGGTCATCCCTAGAATGGCTTCCCCATCTCATATTAACTAACTCATACATTAGGTTTATGACTTATATCACCCAAAATCTAACTATCTAGGTTCACCAAGCATACCTTTTCTACCCCAACTATCATTCCCCTTAAGAAATCATCCACAGCCATTAGAAAATAGATGATAAACCCTACTTCTCAAAGATACCAATACATAAGGGATTTGACCTACAATCCATTGGTACCTCCTCTTATAGGAAATTATCTCAACTCCTCATGATCTATGACAACAACATAACAAAACTCAACACCAAAGGGTGATTGTGGTCATTCCACCCCTATCTTCAACATATTTCATTATCATCAACAAATCCCTTGATGTAATAATTTATCTACATGGAATCCTAAGGTCTGAGATAAATTAGGCAAACAAATTTAATAAATTGTTCAGGAAAAAATTTCCCAAAATTACATCAATAGATTTTCAATGTTAAAAGATCATATCTAATAGTGAAAAATGTTCCATGAAAAAAAAACATATACTACATCGGTAGAAGGTATGATCTAAAAGATCATAAAATATTGAGAGATATGTTTTGATATAAATGATCATATCCTACTTCACAATAGTGATTTAGTATAAAATAATGGAAAAAATTGTATTGACCACCATATTTCCTTGTAAAAAACCAAGCTACCCTAACAAGAAAATCATGTTTGGAAAAAATATCGAGATCTATGCCTCTAGTATATATATTGGACCAATTTTTTAACATGAAAAATAATTATCTCAAGATAATTTTAATAGATAAATCAATGAAGAATGTCATTATTGGTTGGAATTCATAACAACTACTCCAAAAGAATCTATTATGATTCCAATATTCAGATTTTGATTTTCTGTTTTACAGTTTATAATGGAAATTATGGGTATCGTTGGTGATTCATATTACATAGAATAAAAAAATCATATCATGAATGGATGACAAATGGAAAAAATATATATAATGTTATGTATAACTATTCAATGATATAATAGTAAAGGTGGAATATCCACATACCATAGTCTCTCCAATGAACATTCATGCCCTGGACAAGTAGATAATTTAAAAATCATTCACATCATGTTCATAGATTAATCCTTGAACTATGCAATACTCTTTTCCATGGAGATAAATAATTGGCATAACTTTTTAGTAAACTCTAATCCTTTTTCCATTTCCCAAAATTTTCACATCCATTCATTAAAAAATATAACACTATGACAAAGATTAAATTTTGAGCCCTATTTTCAACATTGGATTATAGAGGAAGAGAAAAATATAGTCTTTTATCCCTAATGGATTATCTAATGAGAAATATCACAATCTCCAGGTCCCAAAGGAATGTTTTCTTATATATAATACAACCCTTGGGATTGAGCTGTGAGTAGTCATCCATCCTTAAAAATTATCATTGGATTACATTCAACCGAAGATAACAACCAACAAGTTGGTAGATTGAAGTCCAAAAAAGGAATGATAACATATTCTAAGAAAAAAAACACGTTTAGAGGATGCTTTTGTGATAAATGTCTATTTATAATATTGATTGAATGAATATGCTTCAAAATCTCGTATTTAGAATTCATACAATATCAAGGATAAAAATACCATTTTT
Source organism: Viscum album (assembly GCA_963277665.1). Taxonomy (NCBI): domain Eukaryota; kingdom Viridiplantae; phylum Streptophyta; class Magnoliopsida; order Santalales; family Viscaceae; genus Viscum; species Viscum album. The sequence goes on from OY728120.1 coordinate 2,101,675,186, forward strand.
ACCAATCATGGCCCTTTTATTTGGTAATAAAAATGAATTTTCATGAGGGATGGAATAAAAAGGAATAAAATTACATGTTATATGTTTGAAAGATAAAAGAAATCATTTCAAAAAAATGCTTAAACATGAAGCATCGTTCGCATAGCCTGAATCATCAATGGGATTCAGGATCATATACAAGACTTTTGAATTGCATTTCTACTAAAGATCTTGTAGATCATATAATCCAAATTGAAAACATGAAACCATGTTACCAAAATAACTTATTATCATCCAATTATCTTTACCTAGTAATGTGATACACATAATAGTAAATTAATCATTAGATAAATCCATAGGATCCCAAAAATCCTCAAGATGATCTTGCGACCCCACTACCAAATTTCAAAAAATTATTTACGATATATCTATGGATTATTCAAATTGGAACCTAGGTAATGTAATATTGTGAAGAAGCACTCATGAGAATGTCATGTTAGGAAATCCCGTAATCAATTTTTGTAGGAATTACTTAAAACAAGGTGACCTGATGGAACTAGGGCACATGATCTCTGGAGAGTTTAGTAGCTTCTGAATGAATCCATTTATGCCTCCTCTTTATAGGGAATCCTGTAAAAATTTATGCATAACATAGTAGACCTAAATTATCTCAATTCATCTATTGGTGATACATTCAATGCCACTTGAATGTATTTACATTCCTTAGAATCATGTTCTAATACCCGCATATATCACTCCAGCAGTGGGAATGTTATGACACTCACCGTAAGGGAATTTTAAAATAAATAGAGGAATAAATTATTGAATATGTGTATAATTTACACTCATGATAAGGATGATGTATGTTTCCATGATAATGTAGATCATCGGATCATTTAGGATACACGTGATTACATGACCTACGAAAGGAAATGCAGATGGTCATGTGACAAATATATCCTATAGAAGATCCCATATAGACTATTTGAAATTTTGTTCTAATCATTAAAAAGAAACCAATATTTTTATTGACTATGAAATGAATATCATATAATATCACCCAGGTCATGAGAATTTTCATATGGGGGCTGGCTGAAAACCCATTCAAATTCCATGGAAAATAGAAGAAAAATAACAAACAGCTAAATCATCTTACAATAGTATCTGTCACACAGCACATCACAAATATCTCAATTAAATGTCTCCAAAAACACTAAATAACCTCATGAGAACCCAAATATTTGTAAAATAATCAACATAAATTATATAGGGAATGGAGGGAGCATCGTGATGTATGAAAACTCATTCGATGCACCCATGAAACCCGTGAGACACCACAAAAACACTAGTGACTTGTCATACTAATCATACAAGAGCTTGTTGAAATGTCTCTCCCATCATGGGATAGGAATAAAACATGTCATGGAAGTCTCATGGTATTTCTTTGGCATTAAAAATATGTATAAGTGATTATCCATGAAGTTCTCGTGCATCACCACAATTCCATTTTTGGTCACACAACACATCACTGATGATAAAATTGATTTTATTTGGAAATAATAATGAAATATAGAAAAATAAAAATGCCATTGAAAAATAAAATAATAAAATAAAAAAGAAAATATGGGAGCCTATTATGGTTAGAATCTTTGTGATACTCCCTCATACGCTCAACATGACCTTACAAAAACCCTTCATCATTAAAAATTTATATCGTAATAGACCCATTGAAATCCATCTACATATTTTGATGAGTCATAAACAAGATCTCTCACATAATGCCAAACCCTTTTAATAGGCACCCTAATCTCATGAGTGTCCTTAAATATGTAGTCATGATAGAATTGGATTCCCTTTATATGTCGTCATGATTCATCATGACCCATTGAGTTTCCCATAATCCAATAAGCGGTGCATTGACGGGATGATCTACCATTCAATGAAAATCTTGTGAAGACCCATCAAATAACTTACAGAATGACCGCATAAAATTAATGAAATAAATTTCTCAACTGAATCCTACCTATATTTATGTGTTATTTATCACAAAATGTGGAAGTTTACTGGGGTGTTGATGCCTATAAATCCCCCAAACATGCAGGATAATAAATGGTAACTTTTCCTTGGATCATTGCACCGGTACATCATGGAATCGGATAGAAATTCTTGGAGTGCCTGATGTCATCTTGTAAAATCCAATGAACAACCTAGGTGATCGTGCAACATTCCTAGGAACATCTGGTGATAACTCATTGAACATGGGATGAACATCTGGCGGGTTAAGAGAAGGATATCACACTTATTTTTTTAAAACACATGTGAAAAAAAACTATATAAAAAATTAATCTAACACTTATATAATATATTAATAGAAAATAGACTAACTGATTAGAGACTAATGTGATGATCATATAAGATGATCATCATTCACATTGTTGGAACCACCTTGTGCATGAAACATCACTAGGACAAGTCACTAAGGTACTTCAAAGCTCCCTGGTATTATATTTGGATCATGAAAAGTCCAAATTAAATGTAAAAGCATGTCATGAGGAACCTAATGGGTCTGCCACCCATGTCTTGTGAAACCCTATGGGATTTCCATATAAACCAGGAAATTTAAACATATCTTGTCACCAATATCATATGTTGACATGCGTACATGGGATATATGACTTGCTAATTCCCCATGGAATGTTAGTTTTCTCTAATTAAAACATAAAAAAAAGTCAACTATACATTTTGATGTCATCCTGGTATGTCAAATTTCCCTTACAACCTACCTCGGGCATGTTAAATGTATTTTTCGATGAGACATGCTCTTGTCATCTAGGATATGAGGCAACCTCTAAGACATGTCACAAGGACATTCATAATGCCCTAAAATCATGAGATATAGCTTTCGTGATGACACAAGGGAAGGTCAATTGGATTATATGATTCCCTCTATTCATTTCATTCATGATAATGAGATGGATTCTAGGACAAGTTATTTAGGACTTGCGATGTACTCTAGAAAAGACACATTGGATCATTTCAGATACTACAGACAAGCCATACATGTTATGACATATCCCTTGAAAAACTCAACTAGATGTTGTCGTTGTCTCTGGACATGATTGAAATACATAATCTATCATGTCATGAATAATATTAAAGAAAATCTAGAAAAAAATAAACCGATGTCTAGAAGGAAATCATGCTAGGTAACATAGGAATCTTAGGACTATATAACCCCATTTAGCCTCTATAGACGGCCATGTCAGTGTGTAACCAATGGAAAACTAAATATAATAACTCTATGTAATCCTATAACCATGATACATAGGATTCCTTCATATGTCTATATATATATATATAATATAATGGGATTTCCTTGAGAATTATTCATGCATTCCCTTGTAGTGTGACAGGTTTTTTATCCTTGTTTCAAACACTGATCATAGCTCTCATAGGTTTCATCAGTTTCAATAGTAATTTCATTAATACCGGGAACCCTTATCGTGTAAGCCCCAATTTAAGGAATTATATACCCTCAGTATCAGCAAAACATCAGTGTGCAATCACATACCCAACTAACAATGTGAAATTTGATTCATACCATAACCATGATTCATAGAATGCCATCTTAAGGTCTGGCATCCATAATAAACACCCAATGGGATGTCACATCACAATAGTCCTACATCCAAAATTAGAGAGACTGATTGTATCTCGTCACACGTTTCCTGAACCGATAATAACTCAAACACGATGATGCTTTTTCTATAATCGTACCAATCATATGTGACACCGTAACGTGTATTCTTCGATCAGATGAATAATATAATTTCCACTCAATATATTGGAAACCTTAGTCAGTAACCCTGAATCCACTAAACTATGAGAACACTAATTCTTATAATAACCGGGATAAATAGAATAATTTCTTTTGGATATATCTCAAATAAGTATCCACTTCAGTGTAAGTCACCTCATGTCTCCAAAAATTAGACGATCCAGACACAATCATTACCATGGGCTTTGTAACACCCCTAGATTTTGTGAATCATTTTCAAATTAATTAATTTTTCTGATATTTAGCATTTCAAACAATACTCAATATACTTTTCTTATATTTATGCACTTTGATTTGTTTATATTACACTCATCATAAATATAATCATGATCTACACTAAAGATAATGTTTATAATTATCTATACTGAACACTGATGTGAGCTTACGTTACATGGATGTCTTAGTGTTACAGGAAATAATATATTATAAAAAATATTTCTATTAAATATAATAAGATATAAACATGGTATTACATTGAAGGTTATGAATTTGATTAATAATCTTATGAAAATATATGACAGAATTCATTCATTAATAATTAATTTAAAATTAACATAAGAACAAATGGAATATAACGGTAATGTTTTTATAAATACTAATTTTATTCTCACAATGAAATTTTATCCCAATAAACTTATTTAATTAACATCGGTTGATGATATTACTAAAATATATATTTTACATATTCACAAAATATTTTTTACATTCATATAATATATTATTGAGGAAAAATATTGGGACAAACACCATATTAAACATAAAACAATATATAGTTTTAAATATAGTTTTACTGCATTTTAATAGAGAACCTATTTAAAATATAATTTTCAGACCGTTTATAAATTTTATATGTAAAAATAATTATTTTTGTAATATATACATAATAATATGTTTCTGTGATTTTTTGTTTTTTAGGGATGTTTCATTTTTTGATGAATTGTAAAAAATACAGAATTTTAATTTGAATCAACATTTTCTTATAATTTTTAAAAATGTTAACGTATATTTATAATTTTTTTCATAGTATTATTATTTAAATTATTCCTATATTAATTCCAATTAGTTAATTGGTATTAATTTCACATTGAAATTCGATATTAAAACATAGCAACTTTTGACCATTATTACTTAAAAAAATGTTTTTTCATCCCGTTTGAGCAATAATTATAAATTAATTTCTACCACATATGTGATCTAAATTGGTTAAAATGAATATATGTTTCAAATTAGAATAATATATAATATAAAATAAATTCATATTACATTTTCACAAAAAATATTTGTGACTTTTATTAAAATTAATTACAATGATTATGAGGAAAATTAGCATTAAAAGGAACTAAATGGTAATCATATTGGACAAAATGACTTAGAAATATGTCAAAAATACATTTTATTGTAATATTTTTACCCTATACCAAATTTTACCTAACTAATTTCATTATTGGAGCCACATTAGATTGGAAAATTTTTGTAGGAATTCCCTACTACAAAATTTTCCTGAATGGCTGTCCTCCAATATAAAAAGGAACTAATCCCTCAAACTAATTAGCACCAATAAAGACATTTTAATCACCCAAAATATAATCATATAAAATCACAATATCCAAACATTCATTCTAGAATCATCAATTTTTTAAGAAAGTAATCCATGGAATACATTTTGATTAAAAAAATATGTTTTTCCGAACAAAGATGTAATATCAATCCCTAATATCTTTTTTTTATTTTCCATGTCCACCTCCTATAATATTTTTATTCCATGATTATGTAATAAAATAAGTTTCCTAAATATACTAATATGTTCTTATTTTAATGTTTTAAAAAAAACACACACACATACACACTCATTTAATGGATAACTAACATACCATTCATGTGTAAGATGAACTGATGGCCCCCGAAAAGATGTGGTTTTTTTATTAGTTTACCACTTATCATGTTTGGAATTAAGATGGAAAATATATTTTTTAATATATATTTTATATTTATGATCAATTTATGTTTTCTTAATTATTTTATAGATACATAACTTCATTATTCAAATTTCATGTAAATAAGGTAACATTGGTTATGGAAGTGTGGATTATCGCCTCCTCAAATTGATGTTGTTCATTCATAACATACATGTTATATATTAAGGATAGGTTTAGTAAAAATATATGATATATATGAAATTTTATTTCTAATTTAATTATAATATATATATATATATATATATATTACATTTACATTCATTCTTTCAATACGACAATAAAACAGAATCATCGTTCAAGCGTATATACGGCCTACTGTATCCATTAACGATATATTCAATTTAAAACATATATACATTATAGATTATTGAAAACATTGATATAATTCATATATATGGTATTTATATCATGTATGAAATTCTTAAATAAATAAATCTTGATATACATATGTGGATCATGAATAACAAGTCAAAACATATACAAAAAACTAAGAGGTTATTACCTAAAACATAACATTAACCTAGATTTATTAATAAAAGTGTAATATAAATACATAATAAAATATTATTTTTTATTAATTAAAATAATATGGTTCTTTTTTATATGTATTATAAACACATATTTATTATATTTGAATTTTTAATGTGTACAAATAAATTCAATACATTATGTAATGGTATTTCATCTAACTTTTTGTTTCCATCAGATACATTCCATATCCCCCACTCACTTATTTTTAGTATTTTATATACATCCAGAGGACATTTAATATAATTATTTTTCATTATGAAAAAATACTTAAATATTTAATTTATTTTATTCCATCATGGGGATCATGATTATAATGTTACACAATTGTTAATGGGTTACTTGTTTTACGTTTATTATTCAGGAGACACATACCATTTCAACAACATATTTCATATATATGGAATATAAATTAAACATGGATTTATTATATGATTATTATACACAATTTTATGTGTATTTATATATATATTTTATGATCTTTATTTTATGGGTTTTATTCAAAATACACTAACTCAGTAAATTAATTTTTTTACAATTTCCCTTTTTTGAGACACAGGACATGTTAAGCACCTATATTACTTTACTAGAAATATATACTATTATTTGACTTGTTATATCATGGATATAGTTCTTGTAATTATATTTTATGCTTCATATAATTTTTTTTCATGTAGAGTTTAATTCAATGTTACCATGTGGTGATAGTTTATTGAAACAATCTCTTCGTTTATCGATATTTTTTATGGTTTTGATTACATTGATGAAATCTCATGATCCATATCTCCAAAGAACTATTGAATTTGACTCCAAAATATAAATTCACGTTTTATTAATTTATTAGTTCCATTTTCTACCATTTTTTACTGAACATATTTTTTTTTGAAAATAAGATATTATTTCTCATTTTAGTCATAAATATGAGTTCTTTTAGAACCATGTTTTCCATGAAAAGATTTAAATTTTATTCCAATTTCCCTATTAATTTTAATGTGGATTATTAATCATGTTTTACCTTTTATTAAATCATTTTCAAATGTAATATACTTGTCATTTTCAAATGAATATACCTCTCTAAGCATTAAATATGAATAAGGAATAATATTTTTGTATAGACATACTCGTCATCGTGAAAATTATTTACATGATGCTTTGATTTTTATTTTACATGGTTTCTATAAAATAAAATATTATTAATTACTTTGGAATACATGTTGAATTTAAAATGGTTATCAAATAAAAAAAATTTCAAACAAAATTTATGTATAAAAATTGGTTTAAATTAATTTTCAAAGCATCCATTATATATCATAAAAATTTAGTTCCCATGAAAAGGGTTTTCATATGATTTCAAGAATTAAATTTAGGTTATTTTTATTAAAATCCTGATTACATTATGAGTTTTCATTTTTCTTTCAATGAGAAATCGTGTTTGAAATATTTCCAATATTTCTTTATAAGTGTAAAATGATATTTAAAAAATGGTATTAAATATGATTTTGGATTTAAAAATATTTTTTCATAGTTTAAAACTTCTTTCCCTTCATATATGTTTTAAAAAATTTGTAATGATTTAATTATATCAAAACTATTTTGAAATGGTTTTACACAAAATATTTTTAATCAAATTATATCATTCTAAAGAAATGTTTTACGTTATATTTCAAAATCCTTCACTATATATGATGAAAAAAATTCATATATATTATTCATTTCTGGTAATATGATCCAATAATACCATTCATATTATTTCTTGATTGGTTTATGTATTTATGCAATGCTATTTGTGCAAGAAGTTTATCTTCCATGGGTTATTTTGTCTTCAAACTCATATCATTCCATGGTTTATTAATTGGTGAAATTATTATGAGACCAATTTATTATCCTTATGTAATGATATTATTACATTTTTATGATATCCATTTCATTTCTTAGGATATTATTTTATTTTTATAAATCCCATATTTTACAATGGGTCATGAAATCATGCATGATTTGTTATCCTGATGAAAATGTATTTATGATTTCTTTTTGATATCAGTGGGATCTATATATACCTGTAATGCATTATGTAAATATTTATATATCATGATATAATTATGGGATTCAATATTATGGCCTTAATCCACAATGGGATGATAGAGAAACCCCTTCCTCTTTTGGATCGTAGAGAACCTGATCCACACTGGGATGGTGGGGAAAGCCGATCAACTATAGGAATATGGTGAAACCTGATTCCCTATGGGAAGATGGAAAAACCCAATACCTTATAGTGAAAGTACTACTACGGGGGTTGGTGCGTTTTCCCTCTAAGTAGTTGTAGTCCACATGGAGTTCACTAAATTGTTTTATTAATTTATATAGACTTATATGGAATGATCTAATATGTTTATGTGTATACTATAATTTTGTGTCTTATTGCAAGGTTATGATTCCATGGAATATTCTATTTATTACATTATTTTTCATTCCCGATTAAATAACAATCATTATTCAATTATTCATTATTTTGATATTTTATATGGAGGGTATGACATTCTAAAGGTATGATCACATTCTCCTACCATTATTTGCATATTTATCCTTAAATATCTCCCATGTGTTTCATTACTAAGCATCTGATACAACCCATTTTTACAATTCCCTCTTTAGGTTATGAATATATTTTTTATGAATGATGTTTTTAAGAGGGTTACTAGTCATGGGAACCAAGTTGTGGATAATATTTCGAACTCATATACTAGTGTTTATGTTTCCATGTTTCGAGAGGAAGTATACTAATACAGTCTTTGGGAATCATTTTTGTAATATTTATGGTATTTCAAAAAAATAATATATTTTCTATTCATGTTATGAAGGGTTTATTATTGTTTGTTTCATATAAAAGGTTTAGTCAAACTATGGAATCTGGGATGTGAAAACATTGTTCATACCTTGAGGGGAATGTCTTCGGATATGCATAAGGATAAAGAAAAGTATAGGATATTGTATAAGAGATTTTTTAAAGGATTGGGATAGTGGTTTCCTAAAAATACATAATTTTTGAGACACTAATTTATTCCATGGTTTTGGAATCGATGTACCTCAGAGTTCAAACTCTGACACACTACATCTGGCCCGACTCAAGTGTGGCCTAGTACATGATAATGGGACTTACTGCACACCGGGTTTGACACTCCCATTGGATATTCTTTATGATTTATAAACTCATCACGAACCATTATGACATAATAAAAATTTTGTTTCTATGAATAATAACTTATTAACCTAAGGTTTCATATATTAAAATAATGTTTCATATTTATGACATACTATAAGTGAGTTTTTATTATTATGTGGTTCCTCGATATGAAATCTATTTCACCCTCAATGATTTTTGGGTCTATTCGTTAGAGGGAGCTAGAAGAAGCTAGGAAAACGATGAATTTGTTGAAAGAAATGATGGAGAGTAGTCAAATCATTTGATGACTACATTTAATGACATTTAAATCATTCCTTCTCAGTTTTCCTGGGACATGATTAAGGCGTGTACTTAACCAACTCTCAATGTCACCATAGTAGATAAGGAATGTGTTTTCTAATAGTTTAGGTAATGGATACCACAAAGGAAATATGATATATTTTCCTTGATGTCATCAATATGGGAATAATCACTCACGAAAATTTATTATATGAACAAAAATATGTTTTGATTATAGAAAAGAAGGACATAATGAAGGTATCTGGAATGGAAATATGATGAGTTCAGATAACTAAATGGATGAGAATATTGATCTCCCTAATACATCATAATTTTATAAAATATATATGTTTCAAATGAATGTTTGTTGTGAAAATTTATTTCCTATGTTGATGGATAATAAATAGATTAATAATGGTGGTATAATTAATTTTTTTCTATTGATGATGAAGACACCGTGAACAACATATGAATTGTCTGTGTAATTATAAGAGTATTGTGATGAGAATTATGAGTACCTATCCTTAAACATTACATAATCTTGAATTAATTTAATAGTTTAGATTGAGAATTTTTCCATGTTTAGTGCTTTTGAGAAATATGTCATAACTTATTCATAACAAGTTGCATATTCCATGTAGACACTTTTACATAGTATCCATTTTTTCATTAAATAAAAACTCTTAAAAGAAAATAGTTATGTATACTTCCATGTTTTAATCATCATGAAATTTCCATCAATTCATACATTACCATAAACCAAATTATGTCCTGTGAAAAACATTTCAAACACTTACTATGAAAATAAAAAGCTCAGTAAGGGATATACAAAGAAGGAGAACTGTTAGTTTTTTAAACAACTATTAAACGATGAATATATTATCATACGTAATTAATTTCACCATTATGAAGTAGTAAAAACCCCTTACATGATAAAATCTCATTTCATACCCTTAAGTGACCAAAATATTTACATAAAACCCATATAATGCACACATTACATATAATGGTAACATTGGAAATATACATACATAAATAGAATAACCATATGATCACCTTCCACGCGTATCAAAAAATTGAATAGCCATAAATCCGACTTCCATACCCAATGAATTGGAGTTTATAACATAAACACCCCTCCGTGGATTATCAAAGAATTACCCATCATTTGTTTTATCAAGTAACCACCCATAAATTCCCAGGTACCATTACATAATCATAATACAAAAAATAATGCAGATAACAACATTTTAGTAATAACATTTAATTTTCAATCACATGATTTCATTTCATGAAATTGAAATACTCAATCCATTTAAAAACCGTTTTCAATACCAAAACAACCAAAAATGTATTAATTGGTTTCTTTTTCATTTTAAAAAACATTATGACTAATAGAGGAAGCCAGATAGAGATTATAGTGGCAGAGAGGTCATTATCTCCACACACATAAAAAATACATTCCTTTTAACATTTAGTAAAAATACTGGTATAAAAAGATTCCCAGGGAATGAAAATAAATGTAAAAGGTGTTTATTATAAACTATATGAAATAATTATTTTTAAATTATCAAAACACTCCTTAATGAAATGAGATTGATATGAAGTCCCTTAACTCGTGTCTGATTTGACACGTTTGTTCACTAATTTAATGAATAATAAGTTTATGTTAATTTATACTTTCATAAGAAAATTTTAAAAGTTTATTATTCTTTTTATGTAACTTACTAACTTTCTATTAAAAATATTTAATTATTTTGATTTCATATCAGATGTTTTGTCGATTTTCGGAACATGATTAAGAAATGAACTTGTTATAATTACAAATTTTCCATGTGGCCAGAATTCCATTATCACTAGAATGATATTAATTAATTAAATATCATATATATCATATAAATTCATTATATATGTATTTATAATAGTCTATATCATTTGGATGTATGAAAACAAAATGAACCATTCATAGATACGGTTAGCCGTATGTACACAAGAACAGTACCTCAATTTCAATTTATTCCATTTTTAAAGGAATGAAAACAAAATGATACATAGATATTTAATTATTCTTGTATAATATAATTTTTTATGTATGTTACATAAGTTAATTGAAACCATACATTATTTGTTCCACGTATGGTATGAACGAGTTATATCATTTGAAGGGGCGATAGTCCACACTTACTCAAATGAATTTATCATATATATACAATATGAAAAGCATAATGGTATGTCATAAAAGTGAATTAATGAATAATTGTGATAAAATAAATATAATAAGATCACATATAATTTCAGTTCCACTATAATGGCCACCATAAGTGGTGGTATTGGAAAAATTAACAATCATCGTTTCCTGAAGTAGTAGTTCGTTGTACACAGAAACCGTATGTTAATATAAATTAGAAGGAGGTGTTTTATTTTTCATCCTTTACTTAACACCAACTTAGTATATAAAGGATAATTTTTTTGTTATTTAATCTTGTAATAAGAAAGGAATTGGTTGTAGTGAAGTAAAATAAAAAAAATAACATTTGAGGAGACGTTACCATTAAATCTGGAAACCCCCTTTGGATTGAACCAAAATGGTTCCTTGAATTTCCTTATGCCTCATAGAAGACTTCTAAGAGGAATAGAGTGATCATGAGAGCCTATTTTGGAAGATGTTGGACCACCCATGGTTCTTGAGAGATTTTAGTAATGGGTTATAGGTGATGGATTTTTATTGGGGGGAGGAGGTCTTTAGGAAAGAATGAAAATATTATTTTATTATAAACTAAAGTATTATTTAAAAGTGTCCAAATATTATTAAATTCATTTTTAAAATGACTATTATTATAAATCAACTCAACCAATATGTTTTTAGACTATTTTATAATTTAAAAAAATATTAATTGATTTGAAAACTCATTTATGTCAATTTATATACTATTCATATCATGAGTTTTAGAAAATTTCAAAGCAACTTGATTTATTCAAAAAACAATCATTAATTCAACGATAAAAAGTCACCATCATCTCTAAAATTTTATGATGGCATAAAAAGTTTTAGAATAAATTTATTTAAATATTTATAATAACATTTATTTGAAACAATCATTAATGAGGTAATCATTACGTCATCATTGTGTCATAAGTAAATTTATTTATATGATTTCATAAAATTATAAATAAAAAACCATGATGTCAAAAATATTTTTAGCTTTATAATTACTATTTATTGTTTAAAATATCAATTATATATCCCGACATTAATATTGATTTAGCAAACCAAGAAATGTTTCTGATGTTTTTATTTATACATTAAATAAAATGGTATTAATGGCATTATCTTACCCAAATGGATTTCAAAGGAAAAATGTCCCACCCAAGGATATTATTGATCACATATGTCTAATCTAATAATTTTACTAAATGTGTTAATATAATAATATTTTATTATTTTATTATTTTTTCCTGGAATCAAACTATTTACCTTAAACCGTAAAAAAATAAGAAGTTTCTTTTCACGAAAAATTATTTTCATCCCATTGAACAACATTTTACTTTTTGATGAAATCCATTTATATGAAATATTTGAAATTCAATTGACAGAATTGGTAATATTTCATTTAAATGAAAATGTCGAGTTTTAACATCACTGTAGAGTTTTATCTATTCATCAAAAATTGAATGTTTTCATAAAATTATAAAAAAATCATTGAATGAAAATTTTGATATTCTGAATTGAAAATGATATTTATTTCTACAAATTCAAAACATAGAAATTAAAGTTATTAATTTAAAATTAATTATCATTGTCAAAACCAAAACGCATATTTTTAAGAAGTAAAAACTATCAAAAGATTGACATGTATTTAGGTCAAATTTAATAGTCAAATTTATTCTAAAGTCCAAAATATGATTAAAAGGTAAAAATATAATCCAATTACACTTTATAAAAATTTAATAAGAGAATATAACATTATAAATAAGTCAGATGAAAAGGAAATTTTTTCATAAAATGCAGTATTTTTAAGTATTCATTAAAAATGAACATTATCAAAAAATTAACAAAATTTCACATGATGTATATTTTCATGTCCTGATTCTAAATAAGTATTTCATTTTGTCAAATAGAACCTTCAAAAGTGACAGAAACAAGATTTAAAAAGTTTTTTCCCTCAAAGGAGTTAAATCGACCTTTTAATGAATATTAGAGTAATCTTGCTTAAAATTGGATTAATTCTTATATTAAATGGCTAAATTTTTTTAGAATACTTTTAAAACATTTAAAAAACATGTTTAATCATAATATGGTTGGTTATATTCATTCCCCCCCAAAAAATGGCTCGGCATAAACAACAATTTAAATTAATATTATATTATTATTTTCCAGTATGAGTCAGCATGGTGTTCACCATAAGACATCGGAGAAATGCATTGTTGCGTGTTGGGTATTCCATCGAACATAGCATCCCAATTATGTTAAGTATAATAATAACTTCAAAAATATTAATAGATATGAAAATATCATATTCATTATTTACCTAGGATGTTACATCCTTCCCCCCATTTGGGAATTGTGTCCTTGAAATTCTATTCCCATATCATATAAGTTTGGGTATTTATCCTTCATAGCATTTTTAGATTCCCAATTTTCCTCTTCAACCATATGGTTTTTCCCCAAAACATTCACCTAATTAACTACCTTATTCGTAAACACATTCTCTCTTTTGTCATGAATCTGGAATGATTGTTCCTCTTAAGAAAGATTCTCTTTCAACTGAATTACTATAGGATTCAAAACATAAGATAGATATGGAACATACATTACTAACACTGAAACAAGAAAAACATTGTGTACTTGGGATAAACATGGATGTAAATCCACTCTGTAGGAAACTGATACAATATTCTCTCAGATTTCATAGTGTCTAATGAACCTCTGACTCGGCATTCCAATATTACAAAATCACATCCCACTTTTCCATTGAGAAACATTGGGAAATACATTGTCACTTACCTTGAATGAAATATCTTTTCTCTAGTTATCTGCTTAACGTTTCAGCCTACACTAAGCTGTTCACCTGCGCTTCTCAATCAAATGAACATTTTATGCAATCTTGTCAACCAATTCTGGTCCCATCAATATCCTTTCACCCACTTCATCACAAAATTTGGAGTTCAGCACCACATTATATATAATTCCGGAAATGAAGCCATCTATATACTGGAATGAATACTTTTATTATATGAAAATTCAACCAATGAATGATGTTGGACATAACTTCCATAGTAATCTATTTAACAAGAATGTAGCATATCCTCCAAGGACTGAATTGACTGTTTTCACTACCGAACTAATTCCCGATGAAAATCTGTAAAAAAAAATTATTTATAGCCCAATGACATTTGAAGGCCTCTACAAAAGTTATATGTGAAGCTCGAATCATGATTAGATATAATAGAGTGGTAAGAACCATATAACCGAATAATTATATTAACATACAATTGATAAAGTTGATCAAGGGATAGAGTATCTCAAATTTGAAGAATATGATAATATATAGTCAGTCGAAAAAATAACCCATGTTGCATTGTTACCTAGAGTAGTATTTGGTAATACCATGATGAAATCAATACTAGTATAAAAATGAGTTTTAACGTCGACAGTTTAACATCGATTCTTATAGACCAAAAATAAAAGTACTTATTGGTATTGGGTTTTCAAATAATTAATGTTAAAAAAACAATGGAATTATATAACTTCAACATAATTTATTTGTCAGGTCATGGAGAAAAAATGGACTTACAGATGAAACGTTATGGACATCAGAAGTTGAACAATATAAAACATGATTTTTGGTGTAATTTTTTCAATAAAAGACGTTAAAAGTCCTTTATCAGAGAGGTTTTATCAAATAAATGACGTTAAAAATAAAACAAAAGTCTTAGATAATTTTTCAAGCTTCTATTTGACAGGTTGTGGAGAAAAAACGAACTTACGGATCAAAAGTTATGGATGTCTGAAGATTAATAATAAAAAAATTGATTCTTGGTGTTAGTTTTTTCTAATAACTGATGGGAAAAGTATATTTTTGGAATCATTTTTTCAAATAACCAACATTAAAAATTACACAATTGTTTTATATAACTTCTAGATTGTTAGTTTTACAAGTCTGGGAGAAAAAACAAACTTACATATCAAAAGTTATGGATGTCGGAAGTTGAACAATATAAAACATGATTTTTGGCATCAGATTTTTCAAAAAACTGGCGTTAAAAGTACATTTGTGGTGCCAGTTTTTCAAATAACCAATTTTAAAAATAAAACATATGTCTTAGATAATTTCTCCTGAATCAATTTGACAGGTGGTGTATAAAAAATGGAATTACGGATCAAATGTAATGGATGTCTGAAGTTGAACAATATTAAATGTGAATTTTGGCATCAGTTTTTTCCATTAAATGACAATAAAAGTACATTTTTGGCATCATTGTTTCAAATAAGTGTCATTAAAAATAAAGAACATTATTTAGATAACTTCTATAGGTTCAATTTGACAGGTCGTGGAGAAGAAACGGAATTACGGATCGAAGATTATGGACATCGGAAGTTGAACAATATAGAACCTGATTTTTGGAATTGGTTTTTCAAATATATGATGTTAAAAATAAAACAAACGTTTTAGATAATTTATCAAGCTTTTATTTGGAAGTTCATAGAGAGAAAAAAGACTTATGGATCAAAAGAAATGGACGTCTGATGTTTAACAATATAAAAGATGATTTTTGGCGTCGGTTTTTTCCAATAATCAATGATAAAATTACATTTTTGGCGTCGGTTTTTCAAATAACAGACATCAAAAATAAAAACAAAAGATTTAAATAACTATAATATCTTTTATTTTATAGGTCTTATTGAATAAACGGACTTACAGATCATTAGATATAGATGTCGAATGTTGAACAATATAAAACATGATTTTTGGCGTTAGTTTTATCCAATAACTGAAGTTAAAAATACCTTTTTTCTGTCGGTTTATCAGATAAACGACATTAAAAATATAACAAGATTTTTAGATAATTTATCAATCTTCTATTTGATAGGACATGGAGATGAAATGGACACACGAATCAAATGTTAAGGAGGTCATAAGTTGACCAATATAAAACATGATTTTTGGCATCTGTTTTATCTAATAACTGACGTTAAAAGTCAGTTTTTGATGTCAGTTTTTCAAATAACCAATGATAAAAAAAATTTATATAATATCTCGAGCTTCGATTTTAAATTTAGTGGAGAAAAAATGTTCTTATGAATAGAATTTTATGTAAGTCAGAGGTTGAACAATATAAAACATGATTTTTGGTGTCCGTTTTTTCAAATAACTGCATGAGTTCTTCCTTAAAAAGAAGGGAAAAAACATCAAACATGATATTGATTCGACTGAAACCAATAAATGAATTAATTTATTTTGAATCATTATTTTTATTATGTTCTGATTTCACTTAGTGTATAGAATTTATTTCTTCTTTCTCATGTATTCATTGAATCAATTTGTATATATCGCAACTTAAAGAGCTACAAAATATGACGACCATAACAATTGATCCGTAAGTCCGTTTTAGCTCCATAAGCTGTCAAATCAAATCATAAGAAATAATCTATATTCTAGTATTGAGTTTCAGTGTTTTAACATAGTTTTTTTACCAAAACGGAACTGAAAAATAATTTTTTGAAATGTTAATTTCACGCCGGTTTTTATCCAAATACGACGACAAAAACCTTGTAGAAGCAGAATTTTGACATCAGTTTTCTGAAAAACCGACGCCAAAAACTATCGAGGGATAGATTTTGGAGTCGTTTTTTATGAAAACTGGCACCAAAGACCATCAGTTCCCATCTTTTGGGGTCGATTTTCTAAAAAACCAACGTCGAAGAACCATGTGGCCTTACCATTGGCGTCAATTTATATGAAAACCGGCACTGAAGACTATCAGTGTCTACCTTTCGATGCCGATTTATTTGAAAACAAACATAGTAGACCAACAGTTTCTAATTTTTGGTATGATTTTCCTAAATAACCAACAGCGAAGCACCATAGGTCTTGTCCTAGGGCATCAGTTTTTATGAAAACGAACGCCGAAGGCCATCTGTGCCCACATTTCGATGCCGGATTATATCAAAACTGATGCAGAAGACTCACGGGGACAAATTTTTGACGTCGGATTATAAAAATCGATGTTGAAGCTTATATTTTTTATGTCGCCCTTATTGACGTCGGTTAAAAACCTAAGTTAAATTTTAAAAAAACCAACGTGGAAATACATTTTTACACTAGTGCCATGGACACATTTTCCCATTTCCATTGTGGTACTGGTAATGGCCGAAGCATCCTTTTTGGAAACATCCACTCATCTTTTTCTTTTTGAAAAATCGATCACTTCAAATTAATGTCAGCAATATCTATTTTCATTCTATCCAACCAGTAATACTCTCAAAGATCTATGTACATCATAGTACAACCTGGATGAACTGAAAACGATGAACTTTGATCTTCACATAACAACAATTTCTTCAAATGTGGATCACAATGCACACATAATATCTTTCCAAACATCAATATATAATCATTATCAATGATAAACACAAGTAACATACCCTTCTAGACCAATTCAACCTTTTCTTGCAACGCACTGTCATCTTTTTGTACTTTTGTTATTTTGTCTTCTAGGGATGATTGTACTGAAACCTAAAACACATTTGAGGAATTCCCTAAACCAAAAATGTTCATTCCAAAATTCATATAATAAAAATCCAAAGGATATTGTTCCAAATGTATCATGGTTAATGTAGAATTAATCTTTCAGCTCAATGCATCAGCCACATTATTTTCCTTTTTTGGTAATGGAATGTGCAATCATAATCCTTGATTAATTATGGTCATCCCCTCTATCACATGTTTAATTTCTCTTGAGTGAATATATACTTCAATATTTTGTGATTAGAATATATTTCACACTTTATTCCATACAAATTTGGTCTCCTAAATATAAATGAAAAATCAACAGTGGCTAATTCCAAATCATTGTTGGGTAATTTAAATCAAGAGGTTTCAACTAACGTGAAGCATAAGAAATTACCTAAACATTCTGCATAATGACACAACCATGTCCTTTCAATGAATCATCAATGTAAATAATAGACACACCATTTCTGGATGGAAGTTCCAAATCTAAAGCATTAACCAATTTTTTTTCAATTCATGAATAAAATTATCCAATTATTTTGTCTAGATGAACATAACACCATTTTGATTTAACTTAGTCAGTGGGATAGATAACTATTCAAAATTCCCAACATTCCTTCATCAATATGTTACCAAACCCAGTAAAATATAAATCTCGGTTACATTTGTTGGAATATTCCATTATTCAAATACAGTTTTTATTAGGATCAGCTGTTATTCAAATTTTTTATATAATGATACCCTGGAATGATATTTTTTGATACCAAAACCCAAACATGAATAATTTACCATAATTTATTATGGCTTTCATGACAAGACATAAATGACATTCATGTGATACTATACTTTTGGAATATACAAAAATTTCATCAATAAACACAACCAAAATCTTATCCAAGAACTCATAGAAAATTCTATACATAAATCCATGAATTTAGTAGATGCATTTGTTAAATTAAAAGTTGTAACTACAAATTCATAATGGAAATGTCAACTACAAAACACAGACTTTGGAATGTTTGATTCATTTACATTCCATGGATGGTACCCCAACCTCATGTCAATCTTTGAAAAATACGGCTCTCCCTGGAGCAGATCAAACAAATAATCAATATGTGGCAAAGGATACATGTTATTAATAGTTATATTATTCAAGGCTTTATAATCAATGTAATGTCTCATTTAACCGTATTACTTTTTAACAAACAAAAGTGGGGCACCCCACTGTGATGTGCTAGGTCGAATGAAACCATTATCTAATAACTCCTATAATTTCGATTTTGACTCTAAAAGTTCAATTTGATCCATTTGATAAGGGGTTTTTTGAAATTGGCATTGCATCACGAACTAAGTCTACAGTAAATTCAACATCCCGATCAAGTATAATACTACGAAACACATCATGAAAAAACATCAACTTACTCATTTATTAGTGGAACATCATTAATCTGAATAGTTCTTTTGTTATCAACAAAATGTGTAAGGAAACATTCATTTACATATTTTTCCCTTTTCCCCTATAGAAACCCATTCAGAAGACAGAAATATATTTCGAGATGAAACATGGTAATCTGAAAATCTATATCATTTAAATATTAAAATAAATTAATTTATGGTTATTTATTTATGAATACCTGAACTCCTAAAATTGTCTAAACTAACCACTAATACCAACTATAAGGACCCAACCATAAAAATTACATAATCATGAATTAATTTGATAATTGAAATTGGGGATATTTTCTGTTTAAGAGCATTTGATAATTATGTCATAAATTATAAAGAACAATTGGAATATTACATTTAGACACTTCTACTCAGTATCCATGTTTTCATAAAAAAAACTCTTAAAAGAGATGTAACATGTCTAGTTCCACGGTTTAATCGTCATGTCATTTCAATGACCACATTCACGACCCTAATCCACTAAAATTCATGTGAAACATATTTCAAAAACATTGGATGTGCATAAAAATATCAATAAGGGATAAAAAAGAAAGAAAATGTGTTAGTATTTCAAAACAACCAATAAACCATGAATACATTATCATATGTAATACTTTTCACCTTAATAAAGTAGTAAATAATATTCCCTAAATAATAGTTCATTTCCGAGCCTTTTGTAACTGAAATATTACCATAAAACCCATATAATGCACACATAACATATGAAGGTAACTTGGAATATCAACATATATAAATTGAATATCTATATAGAAGACACCCAAAAATATCAATAAATGGAATATCCATTACACATACATCCTTACCCAATGCATTGGAGGTTATAACGTAACCACCTGACCTAGGTTTATCATGGAATCACCTATCATTTGGGTTATCACGTAACTATCCGTCAAATGTCCAAATACTGTTATATATTCATAACACGTAAAATATTGCTCATATGAACATTTCAGAAATAACAATTATTTTTCTAATCAAAATATATCATTTCATGATATTGAAATACTCAATCCATTTCAAAACCCATTTTCAAAACCAAAACACCCAAAAATTGAATAATTGGTTTCTTTTAAATTTTAACAAACATTAAGGCCTATAGAGGAATCCAAATAATGATCACATCGGTGAAGAGGTCATTGTCGTCGCATACGTAAAAAACATCCATATGACATATAGTAAAATTCATCATAGAAAATGATTCACATTGAATGAAAATAAATGTCAAAGGGGTTTATTATACACCAAATTAAATAAGGATTTTTTTATTTTCAAAACATTACTCAATGAAAGGAGATTGATATGAAGTCCCTTACCTCGTGTATGAATTGACTTGTTCAATATATAATTTCATGAATAATAAAATTAATATAATTTAATCATTCTTAAGAATTAAATTCATGTTTATTATTCGTTTTATGTTACATATTACATTTCTATAAAAATAAGTTAATTATTTGAGTTCATATCGGACATTTTGTCGATGTTCTGTACTTGTGTCTAAAATGAACTTATTTGAATTACAAATTGTACATGCGGTTAGAAGACCATTATCTAAATAATGATATTCATGGTTTATTTATTATATATATTATATATATCTAGTATATTTTTTTTTAAAATATTCCATATCATTTTAATATATGAAAATGAATTGCACTATTCATAGAGACAGTAATCTGTACGTACGCATGAACACAACTACTATTTAATTTTTTTTATTTTTAATGAAATGAAAACAAAATGAGACAAATGTATATAACTATTACAGTATAATATAATATTATATATACGTTACATAAGTTCATTTACCCCATCCTTTATACATTCAATGTATGGTATGAACTTTTCATATCACTTTGAGGGGGCAGTAGTTTACAGTTCCTCATACGAAATTATCATATATATATATCACGATAATCATAATGTTTTTTTATAAAATTTAATTACATAAGAATATATAAAAAATAAATATCATAAATATAACATATAAGTACAATTCCATCATTATGTCCTCAATAATATGTAGTAGCCAAAAATCGAACAATCATCGTTTCGTGAGGCATCAATTCACCGTACACAGAAAGAGTATGTTCATATCCATTAGATTTAGGTATTTTTAAGGGTTGTTAAAATAATTATCATAATAAAAAAAATTATATTGAGGATACTTGTGATTTTATGTAATCAGTTAATAAGAATTGAAAAGGTTGTAGAGAAGGAAAATAAATGAACAGAAGTTGAGAGGAGATGTTACCATGAAATCATGTAACACTCAATGGATTGAACTGAATGGTTTTCATATATGTCCATATTCCATGGGTATGGATTCTATTATGAAGATATAGATCATGAGATATTATTTCGAATGAGTTTGGATGAGCCAAGGGTCATGAGAGGTGATAGTAATGGGTTAGAGTTGATGGATTTTTATAAGGGGATGAGGGGTTATTTAGGAAGCATTGAAAAAAATAATTATAAACTAAATATCGATTTCAAAGTGTTGTAAAATTATTAAATTCTAGGATAAGATTATTATTATTCCATATATTCTCAAAATATAGGTTTTATCCATGTTTTGGTCTCAAATTTAATGTTAGAATTTAGCTTTAACCCTTATTTTACTAATTTGCCTCTTACCGTGTCACCTTGTGTATTCACACTATATAGTTATTATAGTAAACATAAACTACCAATAAAACCTCAAGTGGTTCATCAATGACATTTGACACATAATATATTTCATTTGGATGAATATTATATTTTTAGTACTATTTTATCAATTAGTAAAATATTAATTTATTTTAAAACTCATTTAAGTCATTTTATATACTATTCATATGATGACATTTAAAAAATTCAAAACTAATCTGATTATTTTGAAAATCCATAATTTATTCAAAGATAACAAGTCATAATAATAACTAAAATTCATGTATGGCATAAAAAGTTTTAAAATAAAATTAATTCTAATATCTATAATCTAATTTATATAAACCATTCATTAATGAGGTAATCATTACATCATCATTGTGTTATAAGTGAGCTTATTTATTTGATGTCTAAATATTATAAATATAATACAATGACATTTAATTTTTTTATGTTTCTAATGAATATTTATTGGAAAAAATATCAATTATATATCCCCAAATTAAATTTTTTTATCAAAATAATTCATGATTATGAATTTTTTTTTTACTTTAAATAAAAACGTATTAATGTCAATATCTTACCCTAATGGCATTAAAATGGAAAAAGTCTCACCCATTGATTTTATTAGTTTTCCATGACTCATAAAATACGTTTATGACATGTGTTATGATAATTATATATTTTATAATATAATTCATACCTTGAATTACCCTATTTTCTTTTAACCATGTTAAATAAAAATCAAATGTTACTATTCACCAAAAATAATTTTCTTCTCATTTAACATAATTTTACAGAATAATGAAAAACTTCTATGTTGAATTTTTCATATTAATTTCACAGTAGTGGTAAAATTGAATTTAAATGAAAAATTCCTTTTATAAGTATTATGTAGTGTTTTCACTATTCAAAAAAAATTGATGGTTTTCTGAATATTACCAAAAATTAACCAAAATAAAATTTTGATATTACGAATTAAAAATTGATTTAAATTTTACCAAATTTACAAACATATAAATTTCATTATTTAATTTAATATTAATTACCATTGTCATAACCAGAATGTTTGTTTTTAAGACGTAAAAACTACCAAAAGAAATAAATTTATTTATGTCCAATTTAAAAGTGAAATTTCATCCAATGACAAAAATTAGATTAAATTGTAATTATATAATCTAATTAAACATTAAAACCATTTAAAAAGGTAATATAACCATTTAAATAAATCAAAAGTAAAGAAAATTTTGACATAAAATGCATAATTTTTCACTATTCATTGAAAATTATCATTATCAGAAAATAAACAAATCCATCCAATGTAGATTTTGATGTCCTGATTCTAATGAATAATTTCATTTTTTTCAAATAGAACATACATAAGTGAATGAAAAATGATTTAAAAAGTGTTTCCTTAAATAGGTGGTAAATCATCCATTAAAAAATATTAGAGTAATCGTGATTAAAATTGGATTCAATTTCATTTTAACCCACTATCCTTTATTAGATAATAGTAAAAAAAATTAACAAACAAGTTTAATCATAATAATATTAGTTCTATTCATTCCTGCAAATAAAACAGCTAGTCGATAACTAACATTTAAAATACTGTTATATTATTATTTTTAGTATGACTCAACATTGTGTGCAATAGAAGAATTCTGAGAAACCCATTGTTGTGTGTTGGGTATGCCATCAAATATTGAATCCCATTTTAAGTAAAATTAATGATTAATTCACAAATATTAATAAATATAGAAATGTTATATTCTTTATTGACTTGGGATGTTACATGCATGATTAAATTTAGTTAGATAAATGTTAAGGCCTGATTCCAATATCATATTTTTGGAAAATAGTTATTATTTAATAAGATAGTAAATATTAGTAAATTCTATGATAATGTACTTGAATTAATGAAGTATTTATATTAAGGAAATCCAATATTATATATCATTAAATATATAAGTATTTTTATTATATGTTTTCCTTCAAGTATCAAAAAGGATATGTTGAATGGTGATGAAGACATAGAAAATTTATTTAATTGAATGGTGATATTGATAATCAGGGCAAGTTAACCCATTATGCATCCCTAATTTAGAGAATAATATTTATTTCATTGATAAATTGATTATTGTTATATATAAAGTAAATTGGATAGTACATATAACACAGTAAGAAATTATTGATTTATTTAAAACGTGGTATATAACCTAAAGGATTATGTTTAAAAATTCATCAATTTACACAATATATCCGGTAATAATTGGAATAACGAAGAATTCTTATTTTCCAAAATTATATATTATAATTATGTATATTACTAATATATATGAAAATATATAATAAGGGTATTCACATATTTTGAATGTGACCACCAAGAGTTACATTGGGATATATGGGGGATATTAGTTAAGATGATTTCAGGACATTCTTTTTATTGATTTTTATTTTCATATCTAGGAAGGGTTATAATGTTATCCATTTATTGAAAAGATAAGTCAATTTTCTATTGATTTTTACGAGATAAAAGTATTATCTCACAACATAAGAATTTATGATTATTTGATAATTAGTTGAAACATCTTTTTTTATGGTAAATAATTATAAATGAGATGACTAATCAATGATATCATGATTTTCTTGTGTTTTGGGTATGAAAATTTTACCTTCCTTTTTGGAACAACTGGTGAGGTGTAAATTTGTCAAGGAATAAAAAATGGAGATATTTTACTAAATCAGGTTTGTATATCTTCCCATAAGAATTCTTCAACACTATGGAAAAGATCCTGAATCCAAAAAGGTTATCCTAGTAAATTTTATTCTAATGAATAAAATGTTCCCATATATCATCATAGATTCATGTATTTGTGATCATTATCTTCCTCATAATAGTATTGTATATCACTCTCTATAATAACATGATAGTTATATTTCTCTTCATTATCAATGATTTCACATCACATCTATGTTCTCCTACGTGGGAATCTAGTTATGAGTTACATTAGGTAATCGTTACGGCATGAAAATCATAATTTAAAGGAAATTTTATTATTGATTTTTATGATGTGGGTTTCTTTTAAAGGAACACTATAGTATAAAAAATTTTATAACAAAGATTAATTTGGAGGAATGAATTCATTTTAAGGGGAGAATAATGTAACACAATGAGATTTTGAGAATTTTTTCATGAATTAATCCATAGTTTTTGGTATTTATAAATTCACGCAACATGAAAACAGATTCCTTATATATTATAAATATTTTTTTATTGCTTCATATACAACAAAATGTTTATAATGCATTAAATAAAAAATAAATTTTATATTACAATACATGGAACACTGAGGTGAGCTTATGTTACACACATGTCTGAGATTTAATAAACTATAATATATTATTTAAAATATTTTAATTTAATATAATAAGATATAGAAAATTGGTAATTTAAAAAATATTATTATGAATTTTATGATACTTACTACGTTGCTATAATAATTAGTTAATTACTTGACTTCATCTCATACATTTTGTCGACATTCAGAAATTGAGTAAAAAATGAAATTATTTGAATTACAAATTGTCCATGTTGTCTGAAGTCCATTATCACCACAATTATATTCATGATTTATATATCATATATTACATATATATACAGTATATATTTATTTATAATAGTCTATATCATTTGGATATATGAAAATGAAATTCACTGTTCATGGAGGCGGTAAGCTGTTCGTACAAATGAACACAACTTCTATTTAATTATTTTCAATTTTAATGAAATAAAAACAAAATGATACAGAGGTATATTGTTATTCCATTATAATATAATATTTTATATACATTATTTAAGTTCATTATCATCATCCTTTATACGTTCCATGTATGGTATGAATGGGTCATGTTACTTTAAGGGGCGGTTGTCCGCACTTCCTCAAATGAAATTCTCATATATTTAAAACATGAAAAAAGTAAAGGTAGGTTAATAAATAGAATCACATAAGAATAGAGATAAAACAAATATCATAAATGTCACATAA
This sequence comes from Viscum album, assembly GCA_963277665.1. Classification (NCBI taxonomy): domain Eukaryota; kingdom Viridiplantae; phylum Streptophyta; class Magnoliopsida; order Santalales; family Viscaceae; genus Viscum; species Viscum album. The sequence continues at coordinate 2,101,701,864 of OY728120.1, forward strand.
AACTACAATTCTATCATTATGGCCACTATAAGAGGTGGTAGAGGAAAATCGAACAATCATCGTTTCGTGAGGTAGCAGTTCACCGTACATAGAAACATTATGTTTGTATCCTATAGATGGTGTTGTGTGTAAGTGTTATTCAAATAATTACCATATAAACAATATTTTATATTCAGGATACAGTTGTTGTTATGTAATCAAGTAATATGAATATAATGTGCAGTGGAGAAGGAAAATAATTAAAAGAACATTAGAGGAGACGTTACCATTAAATCATGTAACTCTCATTAGTTTGAATCGAAAGGTTTTCATTAATTACCTTATGACTAGGTGAAGGATTCTAAGAGGATGAAAGGGAAATAGGGATATTATTTTGGCAGTGTTTGGATGAACCAAGGGGCTTTATAATTGTGAGTACTGGGTTAGAGGTGATGGATGTTTATAAGGGGAGGAGGGGTTCTTTAGGAATGTTTGAAAATATTTTTTTATTAGTAACTAGATATTGGTATTTAAGGGTCCAGAAGTTATTTAATTTTAAGAGAAGATGACTATTATTATAAATCCTCTCAAACAATATGTTTCATAGTAGTTTGGTTTCAAATTTAACATTATCATTTCGCGTTAACCCTTAGTTAACTAATTTGACTCTCACCATGTCTTCTTTTGTATTCACTCTATATGGTTAATATAGTAATTATAATTTTTTAATAGAACCTCTAGTGGTTCCTAAATGAAATTTGAAACATCATATATGTCATTAAGAAGAATCATAGATTTTATGAATAATTTATCTTTTAGTAAAATATTAATTGATTTAAAAACTCATTTATGTCAATTTTTATTTAATTCATGTAGTGAAATTTAAAAAATTCCAAACTAACTTTATTATTTTGGAACCCCATTATTAATTGAAGGATAAATAGTCATCCCAAAATCTAAAATTTGGGTATAGAATAAAATTTTTCAAAATAAATTAATATTAATTTTTGTAATCTCATTTATTTAAAACATTCATTAATGTGGTAATCATTACAACATAATTTTGTCATAAGTAAGTTTATTTATTGTATCTCTAAATATTATATATAAAATAAAATGTTTTTCAAAATATTTTTATATATCTAATGACAATATATAGTAAAACAATATCAATTATATAACCCCAAATTGAAAATTATTTTACAAAACAACACATGCTTATGAAGTTTTTAACATTAAATAAAATATTATTACTGTCATTATCTGACCCAAATGGATTTAAAAATCCAAAATTATCTCCCATGGATTATATTGGTTGGACATGACCCATCCAATAAGGTTAGGTCAGGTGTTAATGTTGTAAATTATTATTATAATATTATTTTTACTTTGAATTACCTTATTAACCTTTAACCACGTTAAATAAAAATCAAAAGTTACTATTCATGAAAAATTATTTTCATCCCATAGAACCACTTTTTACTTACTAATGAAAACCATGTATGTCAGAATTTTCAAATTCAATTCACAGAAGCAGTAAAATATCATTTAAATGTAAAATTCAATTTTCAACCATTATGAAGTGTTTTCATTATTCATCAAAAAATGATGGTTCTCTAAAAAATAAAATAAATCAATAGTAGAAAATTTTGATATTCCAAATTCAAAAATGATGTCTATTTTTCAATATTTAAAAAAATAAGAATTTCATTTTTTAATTTAATATTAATTCCTATTTTCAAAACCATAAATCCTGTTTTTAAAAAGTAAAAACTACCAAAAGATTGATATGTATTTATTTCCCATTTAAAAGATAAAATTCCCTCTACTGGCCTAAATTAGATTGAATGGTAAAAATATAATACAATTACTCTTTACAAACCATTTAAAAAGATAATCTATCCATATAAATAAATCAAATGAAAAGGGGGTTTTGACATAAAATGTAGTATTTTTTCCTATTCATTAAAAATGAACGTTATCAGAAAAAAAATCACCCACTCTAGATTTTGTTTCCCAGATTCTGAAGAATAATTTAATTTTTTCTAATAGAACATAGAAATGTGAAAAATCAATATTTAAAAAAAAATTTCATCAATAGTCTGTAAATCTACATTTTAAAGAATATTAGTGTAATCAAGCTTAAAATTGGATTCACTGTCATTTTATTCCACAATCATTTATTTTATAACTGTAAAAACCCATGTTTAATAATAATATGGTTAAATTAGTTCATTCACTCCAATGAAATGGCTAGGCATTAACTACCATTTAAAATACTATTATATTAGTTATTTTAGTATGACTCAGAATTGGGTGAAACATATTAATTCTGAGATATCCATTGTGGTGTGTGAGGTTCGCCGATGTACATAGCATCCCCTATTTAGTAAAATTTATATTTAATTCTCAAATATCCTTAAATATGAATATTTAATAATCTTTAATCTATTGGGATGTTACAAGCATGATTAAATTTAGTTTGATAAATGCTGAGGATAGATTCCTATTTCATATTATAGAAAAGGTTTATTATTTAATAAGAAAATGAATTTTAGTTAATTGTATGAGAATTAAAATGAACGAATGAAGAATCTATATTTTTAAAATTTAATATATATATATATATATATATCAAAAATATATATTTATTTTTAGTATATATTTATCAATAAGTATCGAAAAGGATATGTTGAGTAGTGATGAAGACATAGAAAATTTATTAAATGGAATGGTGATATTTTTTATCAAGGGAAGGAAACTCATAATGTGTCCCAAATTTTGAAAATAATATGTTTTTGGTTGATAAATTGATGATTTTTATAAATATTATAAATTGAATATTACTGATTACCAAATTACTGATTGTGTATTTGTTTTAAAAAGAGGTATATGTCCTAATGGATAATATTTACTAATTATTAAATATAGAAAATATATCTTGTGATCATTAGAATAAGGAAGAATTCTTTATTTCTTAAAAAATATGGTAATTCTGTTTGTTACCATTATTTATGAAAATATATAATAGGGATTTTCATATAATTTTCTTGGGACCACCAAGATAAATTTTTTGATATATGGGTGATATGGGTTAAGATGATTTCATGAACATCATTCTAATGTTTTGTATTTTCATATCTTGGAAGGGTAATATTTTTAACTATAATTTGAAATGTTTAGTCAACATTCTGTTGATGTTTTTGAGATAAAAGTATTATCTCACAACATGAGGATTTATGCCTATTGCATAATAAGTTGTAAAAAAAAATTTGGTAAAAAATTATAGATGTGACGGGTTATCATTGATATAATGATATTATTGTGTTTTGGGAATGAAAAGGTCCCCTTCCATTTTTGGAAAATTACATAGGGTGAAATTGATCAAAGACCAAAAAATGGTTTGATTGGACTGAATCATGTTTCTATATCTTCTCATAAAAATTAATTTACTATAGGGAAATGATCATGAATCCAAAATGGTTGTCCTAGTAAATTTTTTTCTAATGAATCAAATATCACCATAAATCATCCTAGATTTATGTCTTTGTGATCATTAACATCATCATAATAGTCATTTCTATAACTCTATATAAGAACATGATATTTATATTTATCTCCATTGTCTATGTTTTCACAAAACATCTATTTTCTTCTTTGTGGGAAACTAGTTATGAGTTGCATTGGGTGATCCTTATGGAATGAAAATCAATTTTTAAAGGAAATATTAGTATTGATTTTTACGATTTCAGTTTCTATTAAAGGAACATTCATATATTAAAAATTAGATAACACAATTGAATTTGTAGGAATAAATTCATTTTATTGGAGGAAGAATGTAACACACTGAGATTTTGAGAATGTATTCTGGAATTAATCCATCATTTTTTATATTTATATATTCACGCAACATGAAAATAGTTTTCTTATATATAATTAATATTTTTGGTCAGATACAAAACAGTGTTAATAATTTATTACACAAAAAATTATTTTATGATTTCTATACATGGAACAATGAGGTGAGCTAATGTGACATGCAGGACTGAGATTTACTGAACAATAATTTATTATTAGAAATTTTTTTATAAAATAACAAGATATAAAAAATCTGGTATGTTTGTTGTTATAAGTACGATGAACTAAAATATAAAAAAACACAATGAATTAATTGGTAACTAATTATTTAGAAATGAATATAAGAACCCATTGAATATAAATGGAATGTTTTTAGAAGTATTATTTTAATAATAAAAAAGGAAATTTATAGAAATAAATTACATTAATTACTATTGGTTGATGATATTAATCGAATATATATTTTATGTATTCAAAAAAAATTAGTTACATTTATCTAATATATCTTATAGGAAATAGATAGGAATGGATCCGTAATAGCATCCAAAAGTCCTAGAGTCAAATCTGGTATGTGGTGAATTTTTTAGGATACTATATCTACACATCAGCAACACTATAGTAGCTAAAAAACTATAGTGGAAATTTCACACTAGTGATGGAGAAATTTTAGTAGGATTTTTTGTGGTGGTTGTACTGTAGGAGGTACTATAACGGCCTTGTTATATTAGAAGTAACAATCAGTAATATTCCTTTTCAGCAAAAAAATTGCTTTTAGACCTAGTATTTGGGATTTCATGCCTTCGAGCCTATGAATATGTAATGGGTACCCCTCTACCAAATATTAATATAGGTCTTTTCATTAATAATAAAAATGAATATTCGTCCCCAACCATTCAAAACAATTGATGGGAAAAAAAATATTACACATAAAATCCTATATTTTTTTAAAAGTAGTTTTATTTCCATTTAATGGATAAAGTATTTTAAATATATATTTTCTAACTTATATATTTTTTTATGACCAAATAAATGAACATTTTTAATTTTAAACATATAAATTTTGATAGGGGGTTTTTCTCATTTTTCTGTGATGTTTCATTTGTTGATTAACAAAGAAAGACACTGAATTTTAATTCTATACATATTAATATTATAATTTATCAATATGGTTAAAATATTTTTATAATTGGATTTACTATTTAATTATATCAATTATATATAAATAAATATGATATTGTGTAATTGGATAAATTTTACTTATAAATTAGATATAAAAACGTAGAAAACAATTGAACATTTTTTATTTAAAACTCTTGTTTTCATTCTTTCTATAATATTAATTCCAAAACAATATCAATCATTTCTGTTATTGGAATTTGAAAAAAAATAGATTGCATATTTTTTATCATAATAATTTACAATTTCTAATATGGAAATATTATTTTTTTCAATAAAATATATTAGAGAATATAATTAAATTTAATTATAACTCTTATCAATTTTTTTATTATTTTAGCCACCTGACAAGGGAAAAAAATTGGTGTAATTCTTTTTTAATAATTTATAAGTATAACACTGGTCCACTATAAAAATGCACAAAACCCTCTATCTTAATCACATATCTAAATCCCATTGGATCTCTCAATATGTTCTCACATAATATCCCATCATAACTCCATAAATATTATTAGCATCCCAATTTGAATAAATCCATCCTATGAATCTCTTTGGTGAAAACCAAATATAGATTCCAAAAGCAGAGGTACCACCATTGCTCAAGATCTGTTCTTTTATTTTCATTCTCTAAGAAATTTTTTTTTTATATTCTTATATTATAACCCAATTTTCCAAAATATAATTATAATTTTTTATTAAAAAGGTTATAAATTCAAATAAACTTCTAAATAATTGGTATAAAACTTGATGTTCTTCAGTATAGAGAACAACCATAGAACAATACGATGTAGTTTTATTTTTCCGATACCACATATTAGGAATGTTAATTATGATTGAAAATAAAATTTTAATGTTATATATGATATTAAATATTAATTTATGACTATATCATTATTATAATATCACATTACTTCATTTTTTTCAATTTCATCTAAATGTGATTACTTAGAGAGGTATTTTTAGATTGTCGCCTCCTAAATGCAATGTGATAAAATCACACCTAACATGGAATATATTAAAGAGTGGATTAGTGAACATATATGATATATAAGAAATAATAATAACCCCATATCTATAATATATATATATATATATATATTTATATTTATGTACACATATATTCTATTAACATTGTTTATGTCAATACGACAACAAAACATAACCTACATTCAAGCGTATGTAAATTATGTCGTCTCCATGAACTGTGTATTCAATTTTATATTTCCATAATTTAAAGATTGTTTTAAATATTCATATACATAATATATATAATATGTATATCATACTATCAATTAATTAAATAATTAAATCATTATCTATATAAAAGGATCAAGAATAACAAGTCAACGTGCATATGAAAAAAAGATGATATTACATGAAATGAATCATTTTCATGGAATTTTCCATAAATGGGTCATATAAATTCATAAAAAAATATATATTAAATTTAGTAAAGAAACATGGTACTCTATTATATGTATAACAAATTTTTTTATCACACTAGGGTTTTGGACATGTACAATGAACATCAAGACCTATGGTACGAGGATTAAATATCATTTTTTATTTCATTAATATATATTCCATATTCACCACTAACTTCTTTTCTAGGGTGAATAAACATCTCTATGACATGATAGGACATTAATTTTATTTGTTAAATTATTTTATAATATAAAAATTATTTTATTCCCTCATGGGGATAATGAATGAAAATTTACTCATATCATAATGGTTTTCTCGCCTAACATATATCTTTCATGATACATGAGTCATGTGTGCCACCTACTTGTTATATGTGTTATATTTACATCCCAATTATGTATTTTATGATACTTTTACAATCATTTATGGGTATTTAAATTTAAATTTTAAGATCTATCTTTCATGGGGTTTATGTTTTATGAAGAACCATCTCAGTGGGTTCCATGCGGTGATTCCCCCAGAACACATCAAATAAGCCAGGGTTGAAAACTAGGACCACGTTGGAATATCACTAACATGGGAGGAAATTACAATGTACATGTACGCATGCACACATCTTAAAGACAGCAATATACAAGAATATAAATTCTACTATGTAACATGTAAATGAAAACAACAATTTCCCACAACCAGAGTAAAACATGATGTAAAGTCAAGAAAATCGGGACAATTAAATCCCACCAAAAGAAGTAAGTAACACTAGTAAAACCTATATATAATAGTTATTTTGGATACTATATGAATGAAATAAAAATAAACTTGTTTCTTTTTTTTCTAACTATGCACTCCCTGTTCGTGCTCTACCTAAGACCTCATCAAAATTTCAATTGTCTGTAAAAAGATGAAATGTGTAGTAAAAGACCATTCAAGTGTGAGTATAAAAATATTCAGTTTTACACCATGAAATCAAAAGGCATATAATAATTGTATTACAGTATTCTATACATAGTTATCTTTCCACAACACAAATAAAAAAATATCTAGATATATTCAAATCAATAAAAAGAGTACAGAGGTAAGTCATAACCATAATATACAATGACTTGGATACCATCTTAATGATTACACGAAACACTCATCCAGAGAACACACTCATGAGACTGATAGTACTGATGATGTCCTTCTGAGAGGTGTTTCTCATTTTTCACTAGTGGTGAGATATATACGTTGATAGATATGAGGATAATACTATAAATAGATGGGGATCACAACCCGGGAATGTTTTGATACAAACTAATCAATCTGAATTAACCATCTATGTAGAGGATCGCCGACCATGTAGTGTTGGTCACGTTGATACCAAGAACTCCATGTATGGAATGTAGATGAATAGAAGATAATGCATCAGGCCACTTGAGGGATTCTTAAATCTTTAACATGGATGTCCTAAATAAGGTATCATAGTCCTAAGAGTTGGAAATGATTCATACTAACCTTCAAGGGAACCGTGAAGGGAATGAACCCTAATGAAACCTAAACATGATACGGAGGGATAAAAGGAAAATCCTATATAATTGGTTACACGACACGTATTGGGGTCACACATCTTGTACTTTTACCCCGAGTTATACCCATGAACAAAAACCTCTGACATTTTACCATTCCATGAAGAAGAGCAGTTTATGTACTGTGGAAAGGTATCAATCAGTGTCATAGAATATAGGGTATTCCCAACTACTCCAACTGTATTCCTATACACGAAGACAATCCATGTGTCTCTTCCAATGTACTAGTACAAAGTATAGCCCTTGTACCTGATCCAGGACATTTTATGTGGGGGGAGTAAATTCTATGTAGGAAACTAGTTTACCCCTATGTGTCTGTGTACTCCCTGAAGTTCATGTCGAGTCCATCCAAGTGGACTACATGTTGTGTATTCAAGGACTAGATGTCGTGTGTACTGGTTTTTTTTTAAAATCCATTTTATTCCTCTCAATAATGGAATTGATCTCCAGAATCTAGTCCAGGTATTCATTTCACCTACAAACTCCAGTTTTAGTATCATTTTTTCACCTTAACACCAAATATGTGTTGTTTGGGCCTTCCATCGGATCCAAAAATGCAATAGAATCCATTATTTGTTACCAATGAAGAATGCCAATATGGAATCCACCATCATTTGAACTACTTATATTCCCACCATCGCAACTCTGTTGAGTCCTCCCAATGTTCTATATATAGTTTTGGATCATTGTGACAATAATCAAAGGTGGATGGATCAAATATTATCGGAGGGGTTCAGTTCCCAGGGACAAACTAAGAACACATGAATAATTGCAGAAAAGAAAAAAAAATCTAGGGGGTCAATCCAAGATCGATGTTCATGTCAATAATAGTTCTACACCATTAAAATAATAAATAAATCTTGTTTCATCTCAAGAATCAACTCCCCATAATCCCCAAAAATATCCCATCCCTCAAATAAGATTTAATCGCGGGCTATTCTATTTGTGCATTATTCTGCAATAATTGTACCAATTTATGAATGAAAAATAAAATCCAAACAGATCATCTTACCTTGATTAGCTTCATTCCCTATTGATGGTTGTTTATTTGACAATCATTGTTTGTGATATCTGACAATATTGGTGTGTGATGATCACTGATCTGAAGTCTTGTCATTGTTCATCAGTAAGATCATCCATATATTTTCTCTCCAATGTCTATAGATAATTCAAAGGTTATGAGGATAATCCTGTGATTCTGAAAAAAAAATTATAGATGGATAACCAACCTCACTATGTCAAAAGTAGAAATAAAATAAATTTTTAGAATTTTTAATTCATTTGAACGTATGGGATGAATTTTCCACAACTAACCCTTGCAGAATAATGTTAGGTGGAACCTAGGGTAAAAATACCCTTATGAACTCAAAAATGCCCTCAGATTTTTGATCCAGGAGCTCATTTATATATTGATCAACTTTCTATGTAAAACCAATCATGAATGCTATTTTATAATTTAATATATTTCAAACATTTAATTAGGACACACCGAGTCTTGGAGTTGCATGCCATCTTAGATCTTGTTCACAAAATAAATTAAGATAATATTTAAATAAAAATACATGGAATACTCTAAAAGATTTAATTATCCCCACCATGGGGATTTACATTCTCAAAATGCCAAAATAAAGGCTACTCAAAATGATGAGGGCACTAAGTAGGGATCTGTGCCACCCCCCCCCCCCCATGTGCACACCTGATGATTCCCTTGCTACAACTGGAAATAACACAAATGAATCGGCCACCCCTGAATGATTATCTCTAGACAATCCAAGATCTCTAATGGGTACATAGCAGTAGTTTCTCCATCCTCAATGTCTATATATCCCCAGGAAATGTTGTCTGATAGTTCATGCATGTACCACCTTAAATGAAACATGTGGAAGACATCATGTACCTTGTCAAACTATAGAGGTAAATCTAGGAGGTATTCCAAAGTTCCAACACTACACAATATCTTAAATGTGTTGATAAACATCAAGGATAGCTTCACTTTCTGAAAAATTCATTGTTACCCTTATCGTGGGGAAAAAATGAAACAGATGGTCTCCTTCCTTGAACTCCAATGGCCTCAATCATCTATCAGTATAAAACAACTAATATCATTGTTCAGTTAGTTGCCTCACCTAGATGAGATGCACCTTATCTTTAGTATCTCACACAAACTATATGACCATGAGCGCTGACTCTCCTGGGTTAGTCCAACAATATAGTGACCTGTAGGGTTGCCCTTATAAAAAAACTAATGGTGCCATTCAAATGACGGAAATACATTTTTTTTCATACATAAAATCCACCACTAGTTAGTGATCCTACTATCTATGGCCAAAGTCTAACATTTATGACCACTCCATGTCCTCCAAAACCTAAATGGTGTTCTCTTTGTACAAATTAGTTTGTATGTGAAAGGTTATTCTAACCAATAATTGGGTCCCAAAGGACTCCTATAATCCCTTCCACTATCAGTGTGTCAATCTAGAATCATTACCTGAAACTATAATCAATGAAAATCCATAGAGTTGATTTATCTCCTAAATATTGATGCATCTCATTCTATCAACTGAACTCTATTCTCAGATTTCTATGATGTGGGAAAACATGTTGAGTTGTTCAAAGATCAGCATTATTTCATTGAGTCCCCATGGTGTACATGGTAAACTAGTCTCAAACTACAATGATATATCATCCCACATCCAAAATGGAACTACACGGGGATGAGAAAAGACTCTGGAACCTGGTGTTTAACCTTCACATGCTAACAAACAAGGAATCTATAAACATTCAATTCAAATTCTATCTTCATCTGAATTCGTTGTAACAGAATCCGGAGGTCGTGGCACACCATTGGAACACCAGTGTTTACTGCCAATGGGGTTAAATGAAATTCTCTTAGAACATACTCCAAAAATATCACTATTGATATTGTGCATCCTCTAAAAAGATCAATTTTCTCTCCACCTTTATACTATCCATCAGGAGCTCTCGGTATGGATATCTGAGCATGTATTGACTTGTATTCAGTGTCTCTAATCTATTTCTCCCTTAATCATTGTCACAAGAAGAGATCCTTCTATAGATTATATAGTTAATACTCATATGGTATGATTATATGATAAACCACTCCCCCATTAGGTAGTGTCACCACATCTCTAATGAGAAGACTACCACTCATAAATCTAGTTCATGGGTTGCATAGTTCTACTCATGTTGTCTATGGTGGTGTAAACCATACACAATAAAATATTTCCTAGACATAAAGACAAATACATGCTCGGTTCATGATGCATAATAGAACACTACGTACTCGAAACCCTCCTCTAGCAATATAAATATCCTAATTCTCATCAAACTCTACCTCCACTACTGAAAATTCTACTAGCATTTCTCTATCCACATGAAAGGATACCCATTTCAAGTGAATGTTGTCATTGGAAATGAAATAATATAGATACTAAATATGAATCATTTTTAATATAATGTTATCATAATTAATCTATACACCCTTGTCATACTCTTATGTGGCTTTCATGCTGACACTGGTTCAACCTTGGTTGGATCAACTAACACTCCATCCCTTGAGAAATGTGACCCAAAAACCTAACTACCAAAAACTAGAACTAAAAATTTGAGAGTTTTCATAAACTATTCTACACAAGAAGGTTATCCGGATGTATCCATAATTGTATATAGTTCTCCCCCATAGATGTTGATATCACAAATATGTCATTGATGAAGAGTACCTTGATCAATTCAATGTATGGTTGAACGATCTGGTTCATGAGTCCCACAAACACTAATGTGGCATTCATCATGGAAAAGTGGATCCCAAAGTATTCATAATGACATAACGACATCATAATTTTGTCTTATGTGTATATTTTTCTTGTACTCATAACTGCTGATATCCGGACCGGTGTTCAACCTTCAAGAACCATCATACACCTCTCCACTGACTGAAGAGGTAATCGATCCTTAGTAATGGATACTTGTTCCTCACAGTCACCTAGTTCATGTGTTTGTAGTCCACACACAACATCAATATCCCTTATTATTTTTTTACAGAAAACTGGTGATGGAAAAGGTGAAACACTATATCCCACGAGGACATTCCCCAGCAAGTCCACTAACTTCATCCTCATATATAAATTCATTGTGGGAGTCATCTAAAATGTTGGTGATGATATCAGTAACCTCCTAGGGTGTAGAATGTTGATGAATTATATCTCCGGATGGGGATGTAAACTAGGAACATCTTCATGAATGATATATTCATACTCAGCCAGCAATATAGGAAACAAGGAACTCACAACAACCAATGCTCCTAGGGTTTGGTTATACCAAAAATTAGTAATCGGTTGCACACCCAAAATCATCAGTCTATTAGGCACTTATGGTATTTATTTTCCCCGATAAAGGAAAATATAGTTCAATCAATATTGACACACCACACCATTCTCCAAAAATATTAAATCTATTCATGGAATGTAGATAACTAATATATACAATAAATGTTGTTATAAGTCCTCCATTCCATCAGAAAGAGTTTCCAATCGAAACATTCACGTTGAAGGGATATGTCACATAGCAAGAAAATGTATGTGATCATTGATTATTCTCCAGTAGGTGTATCCTAGAATATGGGTTTAGTCAACTGTTCTTCCAAAATCTCTAGGTATTGTACGAGATATGAGTTGACAATGAAATGACTAGAACCTTTGTCCATCAATAATGGATAAAGTGTAGAAAATACCCATATTCTACAAAAAATCATTCCTATTGCACCTTGGTCATTTGGATTGAATGCATGAATCTATACCCTCCAATATCCTTCTTCTCACTAAGCTTAGAACACACTATCTAGGTATAGTAATTTTAATAAATAGAATCATCCACCTCCTCCTGTTGATCTCCAAGATCTTCATCCACATCTTCCACCCTTTTATCTACCTGCTGATGTCACTGTCTTTGCATTGATGGTACACCCACTGTCTCCCTTTCTATTGTACGAATGGTTAGACAATCTATATAGAGAGGTCCCATTTCATCACATAAATTGATCCTCCCCTCACATGCTGATTGGACCCACCCTATGAGACTTAAAATATATATCCTCTTTCTTAGAACATCCACATGAAATTTCTACCACATCTAGGTCCATGATACTAATTTCATATTCATTCGACCGTTGAATCTATTAGTGGTTTCCAAATATTGACTATCATTGTATGTATCTACTCATCCATGAATATTTCAACAACTGAAGCCCGCTATAGCACCCGAACATATGTAAGAATCCACAAACGGATAACAATGTCTCATATGCCTCTATGAAGTCTTCGATCAAATGTCCAAGCCCGAATGTAGTGACCTCGAACCACATACATTGAGTACCTGGAAAGGTTGGTTATCATAGATGAATAATATACTACTTCCATACTTCGCTTCTTATGATGTATAATATCATGAATATGAAAAATCCTCTACATAACTATGGATAAAGCATCTTTATGGAGGGACTCTAACTATATCCACAAATTATTCAACTCTTTGAAATTATATGTAGTAAATCATAGTCATTTTCTAGAAGATCCAAGTAGAAGGCTCCCGGATAGGACTACCATCACTTATATTGGTGTCCTGACAAGATGAAAAAATCTAGTTGATGCTCATGACATTCTTCAACATCTAGTTATTCTGGTTCATGTCGAATCCTGTGGGGATTCTATAGCTTAATAATGAGAATAACACTCACCTTGAAATCCTCATATGCTATTAATATGTCTACCATGTCCTTCTCAACCAATGGATGTTTATATAGTTCACCACCTAGAGGTATCATCTAGGGAACTGGTCCATATATTCATGCCTCTTCATTAAGGGAGTAGTCCTCATGGTAAATCAATTGAATCCTTTTTGGAATAAATTGTGGAGTCCTTCTGATACAAAAAAGATGTACCACAGTCAATGATTATATTTGGGGGGCTATCTCAAAAAGAAAAAGTATAAAAAAACCCATTAATATATGATTCAAGTACCATTATTTTCCCTTAATCTAGTGTTCTCATGTAACACATAAAAAATTGGTGAGCAAAGTCATGAGGTATGGATACATCAGCTGCTCCACCTATAATGGTGTCTCTATTGGGAAATATGAACTTAAAACACTTAACACTATTTACATAATCCAATAACAAGATCTTTGTGCCCTAATATAGATCCGAACAGGCCTCTAATACACATTTTTCACTTCCCATCCCACTGGAGCCTATGTCATGACCCCCAATCCCTCGTTCAAAATGCTATAGGCTAGTGACTAAGACCGAGCTGGAAATTCAATAACATGGGAGGTACTGTCTATGTAAATGTATGCATGCACACATCTCCAAGACCTCAAAATGATGGAATGTATAAAAATTCTATGTTACCAATGAAATCATATAACTATATAAAACAAATAGATTACTATATGAATTAAAATAATGTAAATAGGACAAAATGCAGTCCCACCACATGATGTCTAATAGATGAGTCCAACCAATAAGTAAATGGTACTAGGAATAATGTACGAAAGCTGAAGGAACACACCTCATTCTATATAGTGTCACTAAGCACTAGATGATCATGGTATTCCTAAGTCCCCATCAAAAGGATGAATTTTTTCAAAAGACATGATACATGTGGGAAAAGCTTGTTTAGGGTAGAGTATAATAATACTCAGAAGGACACCTAAAAATCACATACAAAATTACAATGGAAGTACAGTTAGATTTACATAGGTTTATGCCCACTAAACATATAACGTGAATATTCTGGCATACTCAAAGAAAGACATAGAGACCCTATGTAATTCACAACCATAGTATAAAAAGCCTAGGATTCTAGATCAATGATTCCACGATGCACTTATCTTGGAGAAAACACTTATGTGTCCGATTGCACAGATGATATCAATCAGAGAGGTACTGATTATCATGTTCTATCATGAGAGAGATATGATGATAGATCGAAATAAATTCAGATACAAAAATGGGTATCATATCCAGGACCTTGGGGTGAAACCAACAAATCAATATGGATTCAACCTCTAGGTCTAGGATTATTTCCTGCACAGTTTTTCTCACGTTGATATAGATAACTTCACCAAGTGCATGAAAATGAATAGAGGATCATCTGCTGGGCCTCTGTGGGGATTCCAATAACTCTATCATGGATGTCCTATTGAAGAGACTTCAGTCCTTGGAATAGAAAATGATTTGTACCACCCATCATGGGAGAAATAAAGGGAACAAACCAAAATAAAAAATGTACAAAATATTGAGAAAAAAGGCCACACCATGTAGAATTGGGTACATGATGAATTGTAGGATCTCACACTGTGTCCCTTGACATTGACTACGTCCCATTCACAATAGCCCGTGTCATATAACATTTTCATTTATAAGAGGGGTACATGGTGTATAAAAATGTTACATGTCATGTCATAGGATTCTATGTCTGACCGTGTACATTGTACAAGTGGCAATATATAGCGTCGATCTGTGAGTCACTTCCCTTTTAATAGTATAAGGGGTTTCACATGTACCCGCTCCATGCCATGTTTTGTACGGAGAGAACATGTAAGGTTGGAAACCCATGCAATCCACCATATATATGTGTACTACTCGAAATTCACTCAGTGCCCATCCAAGGGGAATAGGCACAGTGTAGTTAAGGACTAACTTCCATGTGTATCTGGTTTCCAAAAATAGATCTTCTTCCTCCCATATGTTTCTTCAATATATTGGATCTCATTTATGTGTTTTTTAACATCCAAACTCCAAATCCATTTTCTTTTTTACAACCCCACACTAAATCGATGGGATTTTGTTCTTCAATCGGCACAAGAAATGTTTTTATAGATGTTCTTCATTACAGGTGACGAACATGAATCTAGCACCCACCATCATTCGATCTTCATCCCCACCCTCTATCATACCTCCATTGAGTCTTACCGATGTCAGAGCCAATTTTTTTTATCTTTTTTATAGGAATCTAATGTGTAATGATTGATTATTCATAAATGGGTTCTATGAATTGGGAACAATGATTATGATATGAACTTGGGGAGAATATTTCAAAGAAATCTGGAGGAAAAAACCATGATCAATGATCCTGTTGATATTTTTTCATTATAATTTGAAGGATAAACGGAACAAATGAATCATAAGTATCAACTCCAGATAATCCCACCAATACCTAATCCCAAAAAATGTGATCGATATAAAAGATAATTTATTTGTGGAATAGTACATGTTGAGTTTTGGAATTCTAGGAATGTAATTAAATTCATGATAAAACATCCGACCTCAATTGTGTTCTTTTGTTGATAAAGATCAGTCATTGTTTCATAGTCAATGGTGTTATCTGACATGATTTGTGTGCACCAATCACAAATCTAAAGTCACATCATCGATCGTCAAATTAAATTTGATAGGTTATATAATGATCCTCCATCCTTTCATGATATTTCATGCTTCATTAAATTTAATTTTATTACATGCGGATTCAAATTAAATATTACCATGTGGTAATATTTTATTAGAAATATATCATTAATTATCAAGGTTTTATTTGATTATGCTTCAATTGATGAAATACTATAATCCATATCCCAGGATCACTCATGTGGTTTCGTTCCATATATATATATTCTTTATTTATTTAAATATTATTACAATTTTCCAAATATTTGGTACTTGAGATATTTAAAAAATTCATTTTATGAATATAAGCCTTTATTTCCCCATTCATTCAAAAATATTTTTCCTTTCAAAACCATGTTTTCTAAAAAAAATTCATTATTTTAACTATAATCCAATGATATATCAAGTAAATTTATACCCATGTTTTACATTGTTTTAAAATGAAATTTAAAATTAATATTCTTTTCATTTTTTAATCAATATACATTTCAAAACATTTAAGGAGAGAAAGGAATGTTTGTTATGTACAAACCAAACTTACCTCATGAACATCATTTCCCTAAATCATAATTTATGAGTTTAGATGGATAAATTTAATGAAAATGATCCCGTAATATTCTAATAAATTTAATTAATTTATTGTTTTTTTCAATGGAAAATGTTCGAAAAAATGTATTTTTGTTTAAAAATAGTTTTAAATGAATATTCAAATCATACTGTATATATTTACAAATGGTTATTTCCCATGAAAAGGGGATTCAAATGAATTCAAGCCTTATTTTTTGGTATTCATAGTAATTTCAATTAAAAAGTTTTTTAAATTTTATACAATATTTCATTATGATTTTTTTCATTGTGTTTTCAAAGAAAAAGGTTTTCAAAATATCATCATGCTTCCTTTATATATATTCTGTGATATTATTGATGAAAAAGTTTATCAAATTTCTTTTAGTTTTAGAAAAAAACACATAGTGGAAATATTGTTTTCTTAAATAAATGATTCAATAAAATTTTCAATATATCATTATATGAAATGGATTTGAAAATGTTTTTATAAAAATGATTATCATTGAATTCATATCTTCCTTATGAATTGATTCTGGTGATATTTAAAAATAAAATAAGGTCTATGATTCCCAACATTGTTATTGATTATTCATTTCAAGGGATATGATCCAATAATACTATTAATATTATTTCCTTAATGGATTGTGTTTTCATTGATTGATTTTTAAGACACATGTTTCTTTTCCACCTGATTTATGCTCTTGAAACCCACTAATATTTATGGGTTATGCTATGAAACAATGAAAATGGAACATGTCCATTGTTTTATAGAGAATGATATGAAAGAAATTTTTATGATACCCATTTTATTACACAAGTAATTAAATTATGTTTATAAAAACAATATTTTTCTGTGGGTCATGATTTTATTAATGTTTTATTAACTTAAGTAACACGTATGAATGATTTTATAATGAAATGGATGGGACCTATATATCCCTCTAATGCATTGGGTATTGATTAATATCACATGTGATATTGACATTATACAAGTTGATGGGATTAATCTACTATAGGATAACCCGGAAACCTAATAAAAAATAGGATTATGTGAAACCCAATAAACTATGGTATGATGGGGAAACATTATCTAATATGGGAAGATGGAGAATATTGATCCACTATAGGAGGATGGGGAAACCTGATCCCTTATATGGAATGGACTATGACTTTGGAATTATGTGTGCCACCACCAGTAGATGTAGTCCCCATTATATTCCTAGATATGTTCTATCTATCCATCATTACCTATTAAAAATAATGTTACATATTTATGTGTATTCCAAAATTATATGTCTTACTCCAGTGTTATTCTTTCATGGATAGTTCTCGTGATTACATTATGATTCTTTCCCTATGAACTGCAATTATTTATTCCGTGATTCATATTTATGATCATTGAAATTCATGGAAATATCTAATAATGTAACAACCAGGTTCTTATACCCTTATGATTTAGTTTATACATACATATCTCCATTGGTTACACCTAATGTGCCAATGATATCACCCCTTCAAAGGATTATATTTTTATGTTATGATGATACATTTATTTTATGATGTGTGTATGAGGGGTTATATTGTTGGAGAATTGAATGGGAGATAACTGAGCTCACTCATGTACCATTTTTATGTTTCCATTATTCTAAATGCACTACATTAATACAGTATTTTGGAAAATGTTGGTGAAATGTTTTATGCATTACCAAAAAATTATATATTGCCTACGTATATTAAGACTAGGATGTTATAGGTTGATCATTCAAACTCATCCATAATAATAATGAGAAGAAAATTGAATAATGATAACACTAATTCATGCTATAATCATGATACATACGATACCATCATATGGAATGATCTATATAATAATGATCCCAAAAGTTCATCCCATTATATAAGTTCCAGTTCCAAATTCATTAAGATTGGTTACTTGTTATCCCTTGTTACTCAAACATAGTGTGGATCACGTAGGCTTAGGAAATTGCAATGGTTATATAATTTATATCATGAATCACTATCATCCATGGAAACCTCAGTGTGTAAGGATTGATTAGTGAAACGATATGAATACATCCAAATAAGAGAATCTACCATGGGAATAGTCCCATGGGAATTAAAGAACTATGCTAAATCTTATTCTATCCACAATCGGCATAATTAGGACATCTCCTCAAGACTGAATTTTTAATATGTTGTGTCTAAATGCTCAAACATTGGACATTTCTACATGATATTAGAATACATGGGATTTAAAAAACATTGTGTGTTTTTATTTTTTATATAAACATGATACATGGGACAAATAATTGTGTATCAATCCCATCATTTGAATATTAATTTCCTCTCAACAGGGAATAAAATTCCAAAGTTCAGGATTTTGTGGCTTCAACCTATATAAAGATACTCATTACTGAGATAAGACTGAAGAACTGTAGATATATATAGATGAATTTATTAATTAAATACCCTTCTTATTTACATAAAAAGTGTTAAAACTTATCATTATATTAGGGTAACATGTCTTGTATTGTGATTAATAAGTCTTTAATTATCATATATTAAAACCATAAGAGATTCATAGAGTAGGAACCAGTCCCCCAAAAATTGTATCAATGAACCCAACCTCCCTTACTCTCTACCAATGTGAGTTCATAAGAGTCATTAGTTCTTAAGACCTAACTGACCAACAATATTTGGAAAAACTTCTTATACATATATCTGGATAGGGGAACCATTGGGAGTTTCTATTAAGAACAACATTTTTTTACCAACATAAATTACCATGAACGAAACTGCACCCCTCACAATCAACCCTTGGTCCAAACAGAATTCATCATAGTCATTTCCTTTTCTATTGAATAATTTTTTTAAACCCTACTTGTGTCATGAAAACTCCTTAAAAAAATAAATACTTTATAGTTCTCATCAAACCATTTTGTTCATCAAATGGAGGTTCCCAGTGGTGTCTTTTCTATAGAAAAAAACTATTTTGAAAATATTGGGGTTTATATCAACTAGCAGGTATACTATATTCCAAAAATAATTTTGTTATATGGACTCCGTATATAAATTCATAAGTTCGTTCCAATTAGACTAATCTGATCCTTATACTAAAAACTTCTACAATTTATGTTCATTATCCTCAAATATTAATGAATCACCAGACAGAATGACATTGAAACAAATTTTCATTGGATATTTAACCTCTTGATTTGACAAACATAATACTTCTCTCTTAGGAATTTAATCATCTCCGATTATATTTTTTGGAGATTGTTCCTCTACCTACTGTTGTTCATTTAGAGTATCATATTCATTTAAGTAAATTATTCCCAAAGTGTTTATAATTGAAATGAATTCCCTTTCTTCATATGGAATTTATTTCCACATTCAAATTTCTATCAGAAGAGTTATATTGGTAGTATCCTTTTGAAAATTTAGTATTACCAATAAAGATGCACATTGTTCTTCAATATGCAATTTTTCTTACAATGTATAGTATTTAAAATTTCATTCCACCACATGCACATATTTGGGATATATTGGTTTATTTTCCACACAAAAACTCATATAATAAACCATCTATAGATTTAAATAGTAATAGATTAATATTATGTGACATTTTCTGCATGTTATAGACCCAAACAAATAATTGAAGAGTTTCATGGAACGTCATTGATCTAAACATGTCTGTTAGGATCTGATCCCTCAATTCATTAACACCATTCCATTATCATGTATACTGAGGAGTTAGGTGGAATGCTAACCTGCACACCTTGTAGTGATTATTGAAATCTTATTCAAGATACACTTTTTATATGACCATGTGAAGTGGATTATTCTTTTACCAAGATGGTTATATACTTCATGAGGGAATTGCATAATCATCTAAAAGAACTTTTACTCATACGGAATTATGAATATATATCCATACCGACTAAATTAATTGGTAAATATAATGATATAGAAATCCTAAACACTAGGGTTTAATTGAAATTGACCACATACATGATTGTGAACTAATTCCAGTAATTTAGTGTCTCATTCTCCCTACACAGAAAAGTGTTATTTGGCCATTTTCCATTAAGAAATAATTTCAAACATCCAATGGGATTTTATTCATTGTATTACAAATACCCTACGTGAATAAATTTCACTCAATGCTGTTAAATTACATAAACAATCACAAATTGCTATATTATGTTGTCGTAAGGGTCATGTTCATTGTATTTTCTATTAATTTCCATACATGTTTTTGTTTTCCTGTTTTATATATTCCTTTTTTAATATGTGTCATACCCTAACACATGATATCATTATAAACTAGAAAACATATTTTTCCAATCATGAAAATAAATCCCATGGTTCCCATCCTAGAAACATTGATATTGTTTGAGGATACTGAAGTTATATAATCATAATTAATTAATAGAAGAATGAAAAAACTAAGAAAAGTTAGACGATTATCTCCCAAAGACAATGCTGCTAGACTAAAACCATTTAATGTTATGATATCTACCTCCTCCTTTTAAATCAACTTGAGTCAATATGTATATTGAATATGAATAAAATATTTTAACCCACATGTTGTATCCAATACCGAACTTGTATATAATGACATATTACATTCAATGAGAAAAATACATTATATAGAAGCATTACGTTGAATCATATTCATTGTTCAATAGATCTTCTTCCAGTGACAATTAATGAATAATTGAACATCAGACACACCTCTACTCATTTTTATCCCTTTCTATCTCGGTCTTTTTTAAGGATAATTCATGAGGGTATATAGCATGGAATTTGATATAGAGTCCTAAAACATTATTTTTCTGTGACTTATTCACTATAATGGCTAATGAATTGATATTAATTATACCAGAATATTCTTGGAGAACTAAATATAAAGGATCTTGGAGTGACTTCATCATGTTATTCATATTATTGTTAATAATGATAATCAATATTCCTGACATTAAAGAGACATTCATGATATGTTTCACTAGTTATTAGTCCATTTTGAACTACAATTCTTCATGTATATCAATATATATGATCATCTTGAGTATATGAAATCATTTTCCCTTCATTTACCCTTCACCTATATAGTACACTAGATATATCAAACTTCTCAATACTTTCTCTCTACAGATAAAATTCCGGAAGATGAGTCACAATCATGAATGAATATTATTCCTCATGAATTTTATGTATTTCACATGAAATTGAAGAAAACATGATTCACTATACATATAGATAATCATATAAATTCTTCTAATAATTTTTTTTATCTTCAATCATTACTCTATGAGGGGGATCAATAGGTAGTGAGGGCTCTAGTATATAAATCACCCACTCAACATGTAGTACTATATGCATGTGTATGTACCAATATTAGAAGTTATTGATGGTGATGATATTTTATTTATCTAGTATACATCATAGAGATAATGATTTTTTTGGGTTTGTGAATACCATTTTATCTATAAAAAATATATTAAACAGTTACTACTTTATCATGATTGAATTTTATAGATTATTTATTTATTAAATCATAAATCCAAAAATTTCTCGAACTATTTTATCAAATATATGTATCCCTCAATAATAAATTCTAAATACTCTTTTTTATAAGGTTTATAGTGGTATGTATCCTTGAATACAATCCTCATTTTCTATAATAATTGAAGACACCACTACTGGGAGTTTATAATGGTAGGCACTAGAGTTGACAACTACCTTAACAATCGATTTCATGAATTGTTGAGTAACGTCCTATCTTACCAGAATTGCATTATTTATTTCACAAAATCATTTCCTATAATGTGATACCATGATATCTTCAGATACATCTATACTACTGCTGTTAGTTATGTCAACAAAATGATCTCATAACAACTCCTTGTTTATAGGACTCACCCTCTACTTATACTGGAGAGTACTCCATACACCCATTTTTTCATATTTTACTCATCGATGTTTGTACAATTTAATATTTCATTGAGCTATTTTTTAAATTTATTGAATAATTAATACATTTCTATTAAATATTTTGAAACTATGTTGTCATGATCATAGCATAACATACATTAGAAGATAAACATTCATCACATATTTATTGATTTCTTCATTTTTAATATTTTATGTGTTATCATAGTAAACATGAACATTAATAAAATAATAAAAAATTATATTATAAACATGTTACATGGCTTCTCATGAACATATAATATTGGTTAATATATTTTAAAATTAACAGATCAACAACGAACTAGGGGTATTATATGTAAGACAATTCCAAACTTATATCACATCTCAGACCCAGTTTATTGTTTTCAATTCAGATATAGTGCACTGCCTCATATAGGTGGGGTTCATTTCTAAAAGTGTCATCATAACTATAAAATGAATACATTCGTGTATGATATGGTGTCATGGGATGTTGAATATATATACATATATGAATGGATGCCCAAACACATCTACATGATGAAATAAAAGGATTGTGTATAGACAATCATTGAATTTACAAATCATTATATGAATGGAATGCATTTTATAAATCATTAAATAAAATTAACAACAATAATAAATGTTCGGTCACAACTACTGTATAGCGGGTATATGAAAAAAATGCATAATAAAAAAAATTGAAAAATAAATTAATGTCAAGGGAATTGAATAAATTAATTTAATTATTTACCATATAATAATATAATCTATTTTGTTCAGAAAATTAATATTTTTTATTAAATATTTAAATAAATTATTTAATTAAATAAATGATTTTTATGAATTATTTTTAATTTTAGGAATATTGAAATTATATTTTATATTCCAACAATAGTAAACTAATTATGGAAATATATGAATACATTCATAGGCACAAAAACCCTTTCCATGAACATTTCAGGTGGTACACAAGCCTAGTGGGTGTGGTTCAGTATAGGAAGACCCTATGTAGTGCTGCTCTGGACCAGGTAGACCCACCCAAACCCGTTTGGTGTATGGAAGAACTTTTTTGGACCATTGGGGTGAAGATAATTTCATAAAGGACTCATATAATAACAACACGGTGTATAAGGGGTTGTTTGAGTACTATAGATGGTTCTCAAATATGTGGCATGACTAACGGTTCTAACCTAGTGGAGTGGTAAGGCAATGATTGATAGAGGTATCAGAGGTGATAGTAATGACCTCATCCAGATGAGACCACGTGGGGTGGCTGGTACGTAGGTCTATGGCCTGGTAGTGACATGTGACAGTTGGTGGTGCGACGTAATAGTGGTGGAGACTTCTAGTCTGCACGATGGTGGAAGGGTGACCATGGGTGTGAAGGATAGGTGGAACAATGTCTCTAGTATCTCACTTTATATGGTCAAGAATAGAGGTGGAAGTCGAGGCATCTCGAGGTGATGGAAAATCCAATCATTGTTCATCTTAAGGAAGTTCAAACGAGGGCATAAGGTCACTGAGGGGAAAGCAGTTCAGAGGAATCCCTCGGAAACATCTATTTTTAATATTTTATAATTTTTATTAATATAAATATTTAGCTTCTTAATTAGGCCCACCCCTTATATATATTTATTAAAAATGTTTTGTATATATTTTATGACATACATTTAATATATACTATTCATATTACGTGATTACCTTGAGTTATTAACTAGACCTGTAATTAAAACAAAAATTTTATGAAACATGAATATTAAAATAATTTCTATTTAAATAATGTCAATCCATATATTTATGAATCACTTTAAAATAATTTTAATAAATATTTTCAACCTAATTATTATATATTCAAATAACAATGAAATTATTTATTCTTCATTGATCGATAACACTTGGAAAACTATCAAACCCCATAATGGGGCCCACCATGTCTTATATACCTATTTACCAAAATAGGGAAGACT
Source organism: Viscum album (assembly GCA_963277665.1). Taxonomy (NCBI): domain Eukaryota; kingdom Viridiplantae; phylum Streptophyta; class Magnoliopsida; order Santalales; family Viscaceae; genus Viscum; species Viscum album. The sequence goes on from OY728120.1 coordinate 2,101,726,821, forward strand.
TTCAATTAGATATGGTGGAGAACCATCTATGAACCTATCTCTATTGAAAAGAATAAAAATTCATATATGATGATACAAATCTAAAAACCCATCAATACCCCTAAAGAGATATTGAATGGTCATAGTAATGGAAAACATTACTATGAACATGCACTATGTAATATAATCTCATTATCAAATGAAATATCATAATAAATGATGCACAAACTTTTCATCATCCAAATATTTATTATTATTTTTCCTTACTAGAATTTCACACATTATACTACCATGGATATTCATTCAGTGATGGAACCACCATCATGAACAACTATTTTATAGATATCACATCCTTAAATGAAACTTGAAAAATTATATTATGATTAGTCATTTAATTCCATGCCACAAATGAGTAACCCATGACTAGAGACTCATAAATGATGTTAATGTCATGGTTATTTCCTTTCCTCAATGTATGAGATCGAATTCACACATTGATATGGATATCAAGTTAGGAGACCAAAACACAAGGTCATATATATAAATAACCAATGTCACCAAAAATATGTGGTGTTCCTAATGAATGTTTTCCACATGATCTCATCTATGAGAGATCTCGAAGTGAATAATTCATGAGGTGAAGTTAAAATTCTTATGACCCCCAATCACATGATAGGGAGACACATCATTTGGGTTGTATTAGAATGATTAATCTGAACCATACTAAAAAAACTATTTAATTGCGAACATAGTATATGTTGGTTATAATTATTTCCTAAGAACTATTATAACCATTTTGATACAGAAATTTAATCATTTCCTTTTACCATAAATATATTCCATATAGAAAAATCAACACTATTTTAGTTAGAAAGAAAATTTATATATCAAAATATATACATTTAATGGTTATCAAGGTATATAAATAAGTTGGGTTTCAGAAAACCAATTTCAACCATAATTTTCTTTTAAACTATTTTTATCATTTAAATATGATTATATGATATGAAATATATGATCCTTAATAATATATAATGGTCCATGTTCTATACATGGGTGTTTTTTGGTATGGTTATACAAGATGAAATCATTAATGTGCATATACATATAATTATAATGATGACGAGATGGAAAAATTGTATTTTGGTATTTATTAATACTTTATTGCGCAAAAAAATGATCTATTATGTTATAAAAAATATAACATATTTCATGTATTATTGTCTTCATACAAATTAATGTTTATGGTGGTTTTTTTATTCAAGTTGGTGGTTGAACCGAAAAAAATTGGAATATCATATACTAATTGTTGGGTAATATAATTGGGATAAATAATAGTAAAATTATATTCATTAAATGATAATAATGTTAACTAAACATAAATATAGCAGATGATATAATTAAACAACAGTTTAGATGTGAAGCTAAATGAAAATATTGTAGGGAACTCATTACATTGACAAAAAACACTCCCTCTCAAGATGAGTTCCCTCATGATAAAGTCGATAAGATTCATTATTGAGACCAGAGTCATAAAAACTGAATATGAATATAATAGAGAAAAAGGGTAGTTATTTAAAAAAATTAAGGATAATAATTATTTTTAATAGCTATATGAGATTTCATTTATATATAAAAATGAGGAACATTAGCATGGAAACAAAATCATGAAGAGGGACATAGTTAAAATCAAATTGGAGATAGTTAATTAGTGAGAAGAAATGTTTATGATACATTAATGTATGTATCAAAAACATGAAATAGTACATCTTTAATTCATAAATTTTATAATAGTTTATCGAATTTCAATCAATTATAACAAACATTTTTACCCCATTTTTACAATATTCAACATTTTTTCATGGTAAATAATTTTCTACTAAATATATATGATGAAGCCACATAAAATGATTAAATTTGATGATTAAAATTATAGAACATAATCATTTTAGGTAAATTAAAACATTTTACAATAATTATCAATTAAATCAAAATAATAGATATAAACAAATTAGAAATTTAATCATATGGTATTCTAATTATTATTTCCTATAAATTACTAGTTAAATGAGTGTTAATATACTTTCATATATATATATATATATATATAAATTAAATTATATTCATAATAATAAAATGATGACATTAATTTAATTTGATAAAATTATACAAAACTAGAGAAACCATTCTTCGAATATCACCCTTCTACACTTACCATGATAACTAAATTTTACCATGGGGATATATTTTTTCATCCTCAAAATTAAAATTTCAGAAATATCCTTATTTATTTATTAAAATTAAATGTTTTAATAATATAATGTCTTAATCAATTTATAAAAGTGTTAAAATTTAATTTTAAAGAAAATATTAATGCATAAGAATACTTTTTAGATGAAAATGTAATTATGTTCACCTAAAAAAAGAATTTATTCTTATTTAATGCCAATTGAAAATCATCAGGTGAAAATTAAATTATATATATATATATATTATACATATATTTTTTTATTTTTTTATAAAATTATGATATAATTGTTTCATAGTGTACTAATGCACAATATATAGAAAAAATAAAATTCTATGAAAATAATATTAATACCTAAATGATTTTATTCGTAGTTGATTAGGATTTATAACTTTTTTAACACGAATTGGATAAAAATTTCCAATACATTTGTATTAAATACAACAATTTTTATTTATTTAAATTTATTATTAAATGATGAATTTTATTAAAATGCATAATGTATAAAAACTTATAATAATAAAAACATTAAAAATTACATGATTATATCATGCTAAAATCTAAATAAATTTCCCCATAAGGCTTTTATTTAATCACTAATGGTCTGATAATCAATAGTGCTAATCATAGGTGGTGAATCATTAATCATATATCTAGTAGTAATTTCCAAGGGCATGAACATCTACAACAAATTATTTTTCCCAATTTGTACATATTTATGTTCTTGAAGGGAATAGTCTCGGGAAATACCCAATGATACTACCTCCTTTCCATGAATAGAAAAATGAACATCATAATGATGGATTATATTTCTAGATGACATTGATTCAATTATATATATTGATTTCATAATATGGTTACTTCTATTTATATATTCCAATTTGTTGACTATTTTCAATAACAATTTTTAATTTATCTCCCTATTTATATCATTGTTCATTAGAAATTTTTATTTTGTGTGGAAAAATATATTTATCTCATTGAATCTAATTAAAGGTAAATACATCATAAAATAATTTCATATTTTCAATATTATGCTATACTCTAAGGATATCTTATTTTTTTAGTTTTTTAATGGAAGTTGATAAAGATTTGATTTATATTCATTAATTATTGATTCCATGGAAAAATGTATTTAGACCTTTTATTTTTGTTCTAATTTTTTTGTATTCATTATTGGATTTTGTTTGATGGGAGATTATTTTATTAGTAAAATATTGGGAATATATTAAAGTATTTTTATCACTGGTATATTTAATTAGGATGTATTATAGTCAATTTTTTTTTGACATATATTTTTTATATAGTGATATTAATAGTTTCCCTAGAAATTATTAAATGTGGGAGTTTTAAGATATATTGGAAAAAGAATATATGATTGTTTCTAAAAATTGGTGATTGTATTTTTTTAAATGTTTCTTTGTTAAAGGTAATATTATTATTAATGTTACATGGAAACAAAAAATATTGTATTTAATTTTTAATATGGCCAATATCTATCCTCTTTTGTTTATTATTGATGGGTATGAGGGAAAATTTCATAATCCTAAAAAACTATTTTCTAATATATAATTATATTTTCAATGATTTATTTTCATTTAGTCGAAACTCTTATAAATAGTTTTCACCGTTTTATTACACTTTATAAAAATTTTAAAACATATATTCGAATTAAATAATTCTACGTCTCTATAAGACTAATTCTATAATTATTTCAATCAAGGATAATTACTTAGAAGTCATATAAGATATTACATTTTATCATATACGTATTTCATCATCAAAATTGAACTATTTGGTTGAAAAATCATTGTATTTTTTATAAATGTCTTGATTTTATAATATTATTCGGTTATTATTATCCTTAAAAATTTAACATTATGTTAATAGAATGTTGGATATTTTCTAAAATGGTTTTTACCATATTTTCAGTTTGGATAATGGAATTTTTATTTGTAAATGTTTTTGGTAAAATATTCATTTTAAAAAAATTCAAAAAATTATGTTAGAATTTAATGAATATATTATTCAGGAATATGATTGTATTAGAGTTAATAGTTACATCCTATTGATTTGATACTCACCGCTACATGCGTACCATAGTAGACATGTCAATGTGTTATGTGATTTTGTTTGAAATGGGAATAATTTATTATTTATGTTAAATAATTCATAGTTCCTATAATGAATATATATAGTGAATAAATGATAATATTTTGATTGAAATTAGTTAATATAATTTATATTTTGTTTATAAGACTATAATTGTCCTTGATTAACTATAATGATACATTTTAGTGTATTCAATTATATAAAATATTTTAGAATTACTTTTCATTTCAATATAACATGTATGTATAGGTTCATTTTTTATGTTAATATTATTTCATATGATTTTAAAATTTTCATAAAAAACTTATTTTAAACCTTAGGTGATTAAAGGATGTACATGAGTCCTTTTTTTAGAAAAAAGTATGACGATCATAGTATTGGGGTTATATCATTACAAGATACAATAAGATCCATAGTTATATAATTTCTTTATTATTACGATGGGTGTACATAATTAGACTATCATCACTCAGAATGAATCCCCAAAAAGTTGTAATATGCTTGTCTTTTGGTTAACATTGTGCTACCTGGATCTCTAAATAGATTAAATTTTAATGAAATCCCTTAATCATATTTTTAAGTTATGATAATTAAATATCATAAATGTTATGGTTATGAATTGAAATTTTATATATGTAAATCAATATATGATTTTGTTAACATGATTTAAAATAATATTTATAATTACTAGAAAAATGATGTTATTAATATTTTATTTTCAGTCATTTCTACAAAAAAAATCATTTCATGTGTAATTGGTTGATTACCAAGGGACTTATCCTCTTAATATATCTTATTAATTAAATATTGATATATTTTTTTAGAAATTATAGAAAAAATATTATAAGTAATTATTCTAGATAGAGGTGGATCAGGAGTGGAAATGAAATTCTTGATTTTATACTTGTTAATAAAATAATTTAATTCATTTTATAAATTGTAATAAAATACATCCAAGAGAAACTAAGAGATATTGATTTGGACATGAAGTCTTAAAGAAAAATTTACTATATTTTACAGGTGTAGTTTTACAAGAATGAGTAGAAGGATTATATCTAATATCAATTATATATTTAAATTCATGATAATTCCCATAACTGTAATGTTTGAATTTATATTTTTCATGTCTTATAGAACAACATATAAATATATGTAGTTGATTATTGAAGGATACAATATATGACCACGAATATATTGGATTTTAAATAATAATTAATTCATTTTATTTTTTGGATGATTTCAAATTTCATAAATATCCAGAATTTCAGGATTATAAAAATGATAACATATATATGAATTTATATACATTAATATTTCATGATCTAGTGTTCTATGTACCAAAATATGTGACAAATTAGAACCACACATTATAATGATTTGGAATTTGGTTTATGATGAAAATATTATCAGAGATTATCATAATAAAATTATTTACATATGGAATGTTAGTGGTAGTGAATTTATTTTTCAAAATGATATAAAAGATATGTTTATTGAAAACAATTGCATCCACCACATACTTGAATAAATATTTCTGTGGGTATCTACGATAAGAAAGAAAAGGATTTTTATAAGAAACCCATTCAAATTTACTAATGTTCATCACAATTTGGGAATTTACCAATGTGTTATTAATATAGAAGAAATTTTCATATAATTACTCAATACATATTTGGACCATGGACTTCATCAAAATGAATACTAATGGGTCCTTTAAAAAATATCTTTTTATCTCGAGTAGCTAAAAATAGAACCATTAAACTAACTCATAGATCACGACTGGTATTTGGTTAATTTGGTATAATAAACCATTAATGATTATATATACATTCAAATGACCATGGATATCTTTTTTATATATAATTATGTTGTAGTGGAATCAGATGATCTGCAATGGATATAATACCCCAACATAACACAGCCAAAAAATGACCAAGATAGTGCAATTACAAGATTATAGGTGTACCTCACCATATTCCAAAGGATTGAAATATAATAAAAAAAGAATCCTATGGGAGATGATAATCATATAATCACAACATATAGAAACCTATAAAATAGAAAGCGTTACCCACCAAAAAATATCAATGTACATTGATAAACTTATATGAATGAGCTAACAACATCCAATAAAATAAATACACATGACATTTCATTTAGAATATGATTCTCATAGATATGGTACAATGAATGGATTCCGCACAATGCCAATCATAAAAAAAATAAAATAACTGAATGAAATGAAAATAATTAATACACAACTATATGTTTTTATGTCCCTCTTTTTCTCTTTGTATCAAATAAAATCATGCTACTCAAATATGATCCTTGTAAAAACCTATAATATAACTTCTGTATTATAAAAATGGTTAGTAAATCTACCAAGGATTATTTATAAGCTGTAATAATAAAATATAATATGCCTCTGACATCTACATCCCATATATATTCTAGAATATAACAGTTTCTATATTAAAAAATAAAATATGTTATAACACAAGATATGAAATAAATAATGTTCAGCAATCAGGATAAACTAGTCCACCCTGATACAAAGTCCTACCGTGTATAGTCATATATTTAGATGTATAAAATTTATAAAAATTTGTACCATGATCTAGCATGGAACCAAATCCTACAACTGATTTTACTAAGACAAATTCTACAAAGGCATCTCAATAAATAAATTTATGGAATGATGTCTGGATAAAGAACCATTCTAAACCAGTTGTAAGATATAGATAGGTCCTAATATCATAAAAATTATATCTATGCATAGGGTGAGCATGTAGTATTTGTAGAAGAATTTTCCTATCTAATAAATTTTTGAATAATGAGTCCTAGTAAACACACTAGTATATCTAAGACAAAAAATAGTAGGGTTACTATGTAAAAAGGTGATATATCCAGGCCACCCACTAAAAATTACCAAGTCATTTCATATGTGTAATCTTTTTTTCCCATGAATTTGATCTATTCTTGGTTGGTAAATATCACAAAATAGGAACAATACATCATAAATAGGTTTTGATAAAATATCAATAGAACATGTTGTATATAGACATATCACTAGTACTGTGCTAGTAACTCTCAAATCCAATGTTCCTAATATCACGAATCCTAATCCAAAATATATTCAACAATGAACAATACTAATTCATCCTCATTATTTCCATGATCACCCAGTCATAGAGGATAAACCTTCATTTCCTTATCAGAAATGATAATTCATAAAAACCGAACTAATCAGTTATTCCACCTTATATAATGGTACCCATCAATCATTTTTCCGTCAAATAAAATTCAATCACTTAACAATCAACACCATACCATTACCATAACCACTATTATGATCCTAAATTAATTAGTCCATACCCATCATTGGTCTCAAGAGGTCTTCTCAAAACATTCTTATAGCCAAAATACTTTCCTAACCACTTTTTTAATTGTTACAATATATAGTTCTTTACCAAAGCCTATATAAACTGTAAATGATCTATTGAACCCATCCACCAACTGATTCATAATCATTAATTAATCAATAAAAATCTCATACAATTAACATGTCATATAATTTTCCCCCTTAATGTATACAATATGATATCCATTTAATTTTTATCAAAATGGGAAAAATAAATAAAAATATATATTTTTAATCACCATAATTGGTGGCCATCTGGTGGAACCATTTTCAAACAAAACATAGTTTAATAAATCCCAATTGAACATCCTAATACTGAAAACAAATCCTTGAGAGGTTCATCCAAATGAACCACAAGACATAACAGTCTATCAATTAAAGACTGGTGTCGAATCCAACTTGTGTTTTGGTTGAATTATATCAATATTTATCAATAAATAATGTGTGGTTTCCTGGTGCATCCATTTGTAAAATTTTATTACCCACTAGTTACTAAAAATGTGAATAATATGTTTAAATCATATAGATTATAAAATCTAGTTAAATGAATTTTATTTTTTATAGTGTTCATTTGGGCGATCAAATAAGGGAATTACAAATTTTAATTTTTTTTTAAACACAATAGTAATAAAGAAAATGAAACAATGTAAAATTTAATTAAATAAAATAATGATTATGAACAATGAATCAGTGAAGGTGTCTTTGATGATGATGTAATAAATAAAACTACTACATATTAATGAAAATAAAATTTTTTGATCAAATATTTTTCTATCTCAATTATCACCGTTTAAAATAGACTAATTATTTTTTTAATCTTTTTCTATCTCCTAGTTTGTTTAGAGTCTCATTATATAGTTTTATAAACAAATTTTGAGTTGTTTTTGAGTACAAAACCAATTATAGAAATCGAAACAACCCTTTTCTAACAAATATTCTCCTCATATTTTCACTATAATAAATAATTTATGTTCACCTACTCTGTATCACTGAATCATCTAAGGAGTAAAATGCACAGTTTTAATTTCAAAAACAATTTTAGTGTATATATTATATACGAATATGAATTTAATAAATCGATTGAAAAATTATCTATATTATTAAAATGTCAACATGAAATGTGGAATGAGTGTACTACTCGGACAATATCCCAATACATCAAAAATTAGATCAAGATAATGATCGAAAAACATTCATGATAATAATATGAAAATGCATTAAAACTATACCCTCATTTCCAATTAATGTATGAATTTTTCATATCTATAACCGTGTATTAAAAATACATTCTTATCGATCTCACATAAGGAAAATGAAATACATTCGATCTAAGAATGAAAAAAAACACTCAATGGTGATTCTTGGTTCATTTGATATCTACATGTCTATATGATGTGTGAAAAAAAACATGTTGTTTCACAATATAGGGTGTGGAGTCCATCACATTTTTATTACATGGGGTATGTTTATTGGTTCATGGTGTACACAACAGATCAAGGATGGATGTGTATTGGTGTATCTTCTAGGATATGGTTGTGGTGTGCATGAGGATTGAGGTAGTGAGGTTCATAGTGGAGAGATGGGAGGTGGTACTATAAGCTGTTGTAGTTCAGTGGAGGTTGAATTACAATCATTTGATGATGGGAGGTGGCCTCTCTTTCATAGTGGAGGTGTTTTTGTTGTGTGATACAGTATGGGGGTGGACAGGAGACAATCACCTCGTGTGAGCTCAATATCCTTTAGTGTCGATAGATGAAGCATGCTGGTGTAATGGTGGTGGAGGCAATTCATTGGGAGGAGATGGCATGTTTTTCCCCCATCATTAGGAAGTATGTGAATATGGAGATGTTGGAGAAGAGGGATGTTGATTATCATGCCCCAAAAATCAACCTTTCTCATGTATCTACATATAAAAAAACAAAATTCAAAACAATATAAATTTCAAAAACTAAAATACAATAAAATTATAATTATCTAAATGATAAATAAAAATAATACAATAAAAAATATAACTAGAATTATATAATAAGTATTAATTTAATTATCGAATGATTAATTATTAAATAATGTAATATAGGTATATATATATGAACATGTACATAGATATACTAAAATATTGATATAACAAAAGTATTATCATAAAAATAACACTATTACTATAATAAAATATTAAAATAAATAAAAAATATAAACTAATGATATAAATACAACTTTTAAAATTACTCAAAAAAATTATATTGAAATAATATATAATTTTAAATTAAACTTCTAAGAAATATACTAATAAGTATTAATTGACTAACAATTACACTAATTTTTGTGAAACTACTAAAAATAATAATATATTTTGAAAATTAATATATAAAATAAATAGTGAATAATAATAATATATAAATATGGTTAATATATAAATAAAAAATTTAAACAATATAATAAAATCCCAACAAAAAAATAAAAAAGATAATTTGGTTAAACAATTAAATTAAATATGTGTTAGAATATTATAAAACTTTTAGTCAAATCCATGATTTTCAAATTCAATAATTTAATAAATTTTCGTAATGGAATAAATTAGAAAGAATAAAAAACGGACATGTAGAGATATCAAAACATCAATATTTCATTTTCAATGTTTTCAATACCTTTTACCCCCAAAACATCATCTTTCATTTAAAATTTCAATTTAAAAATTTAGATTCCCTTCCAATAAAATTCGTTCCAAAGTGATTACCAACGCTCAATCATCAATGTGAGCCACACTACATCAATCTGATTGGTAAAATCAATTTTGAAAAAACATTGCATAATTCTCATAGAGATGAATTCATACTATAATATTTCACTGAATTTCACATCTCCACTAGTGATATCCATATATTTAACCAATGATGAGGACTTCATATTATGTTCCAATGTCTTTGGGGATACTGGATGGTGTGTCATAAAAATGATATTATTAGTAAAAAATAGTGGTGAATCATTGAATATATGTAAAAAATGGAAATATAAATGTATGAAAAAATGATTATGCTCCCACAAAATTAAAAAATATCAGTTTCTAATGAATTTTAATATCAAATGATTATATAAAAAAGGTTAGGATTTTAACAAAATTATATCTCTTTTTTCTTCACACATTTGTTGTGCCCAACATAGTCAACAATAATTGATAGGTGACCCTCTGAGGTTTAGTTATATATCCCTTAAAATATATAAATGATAATGTCAGAATAATTATTAAACTATTAACTCAATCTCAATCATATCATGGTTAAAATAGATCATATAGAAAACAATCAAGGTCCTTGATTAATGGTTTACCACATTCATAAGAATCCCAAATTGTGAGGGTTACCATGTATTGAACACAAGTGTACTCATTTTTGAATTGAAAATGAATCTATTTTCTAATATAACAATAAATACAATAAATAGATTAACATTATAGGAAAGGATCAGATAAAATATTTTGAGATTATGTTAATTTATGTGTATGAAATGAAAATGTGTTTCTTAAATTAATCTCCCTTGAATAAATTGTTCCCCCACACATGGATTGAAATTCATCATAAAAATATTTCAAAAATGAGTATGGATGTGTATTAACTATGGGTTCATAAAAATTAATCTTTATGGCTTCTATGGGATAAACAATAGAGAAAATACATGGATATATCAATAATTCAATGATCATAAATAAATATAAAAAAAATTATAATTCATTTTAGTGGAACTTATAATATTATGATCATTTTGACAAACAATCATATTGATTTATAGGTGAAATACCATGTATATGATTCCATCATAAAAGAGGAATCATTATATGATGTAAAACTTTTCTATCATCACCATGGATATAGACATATAATTTTGGAAATCACAATAGATAATGAGTGTATTTATCCAAAATTAAATGAAATTTAAGAAAACATCATCAAATCATGTATAGATATTTGAAATCATCTAAATTAAAACATCGAGAATTAAATATTGTCAAAGATGATTCATTTTCTAAAATATTTCATTATAAAAGTGGTATTCCACTTATTTTGTTACAATAGAAATAAAATTTCATTCGTGTGGGTTCAATAATGACTGGAATTTTAGTTTCTTCTTTCTCTTTTTTTCCTTTTTTCAATTTTTTATTTTGTTATTTTACACAGTGTTTTTGAAATCATAAAATATATTTGAACATAAAAAATTTCCTCATTAAATTTTGATAGACCCGGAAAGGAATCCAGTATTTAATGAATCTCCATTAATAATTTACAAGTACTCCACCCACTAAAAACACATAAGATACTCATATAACAAAGATAACACATAATATAACAACGATGAAAGAAGATTTGTGGGATAATAAAAATATAAAAAATATCAGAAGTAGATTGAAAAATATTCCACATATTCCTTCATTATTTCATAAGATAATAATGAAATAATAATTTTAAAATAAAAAACAAGGGTTACCTCCCATGAAGCTCTATGTTTTGTGTCCTCATCCCAATGGATGGATTGTGGTCTGTTATATTGGTAGATTTTATTAGAATTTGTTGAATTCATCTCCAATAAAGATAATGTATCATCATACTCCCATGATATCATCATGATTTCAAACTCTCTAAAATTATTGCACAAAACAATTTAGGTGATAAATTATTCAACCTCTCGACATTATTAGTTTTTTGGGATCATCTCATTAAGTATATTTTATTGAATACCCTCTATTTGTGACATTTCATGAGGTATTTTTCTTCAAATTTTGTGTTGCGATTCGGCTGTCATCTCAAATTCTATCTAGAAGGGAAATTCAAGGGGGGTACACCATTATTTTAGATTCCATGGAGAGTGGAATTTTTTTTCTACTACACCGACAATGAGGGAGAGAGAGAGTAATAAATCAAATAACAATACATCTATTATTATTCAGGCTTCATATTGTTTAGTGTTAAGGTTAATATAATCAATTTGACATATAACTTCTCATTTTAAATGTACATATTCAATGATTCATATTTTAACTTATGTGTGATAAATATTGAAAATTTTAAAATTATCCACATATGGAGGCATCTCCCCATCAAAATGTTATACACAATCATGGGGATAATATATTATGGCAGTGTAAGGACCCAAAAATTTTCATTAGAGCTTTCTTTCTATGACCTGATATCTTGAGTTGTAGAGTATGACATCATTTCCCAGTGTAAATAATATTTTTGGATCTTTTAAACATGGTAGGTTCATTTTTTATTTTTATATATCAACTAATCTTCATAACCATCCCTCATCATATCATTCAATTCACTCAACTATAGAATTTTTGTTTCTTGTGGAGTCTTGACATCAAATATTGTTTCATCACAGCTTAACAAGATTTTATCTTATTCTACATGGAGGTGGAAATATTTTCTAAATTGAAAGTGGTACAAATAAATTCCAAAATGTTTTTTGAATAGAATGTTATAATCCCATTCTATGTCATAATATTTTATGGAACAATATAATTGTAATTTACTCAATGATTTCTCCAATATTTCCTCAATCTCCAAAGTTGAAATATTAAGATTTCCAATGGTTTTTCATGGGGGTGTAGTTTTTATGTGCAAGTGAAATATATGAAGATTAATTCGTATTTGAAACACTGGATTTTTTATTTTAATTCCATGGTCATTGAAGATGATCATTGGAATTATGAATTCGATAAAAATATATTGTTTTAAAAACATAATGTCAACATGAGCATTATTTTAAGAAAATAATTTTGATTCCATCCAATTTTATACATATTGATCAAATAAAAGGTTTTATAATTACAAAAATGTTTTCCATAATGGACCCTTTAATTTTATTCCTAGTATGTAAAAAATTTCAACACCCTTGATTGGATGTTGTGGAATCTCACACTTGTAACTTATTCCTCCAGTTATTTGGAATTTATCAAAAATTCGGATGATCTCATGATTATTTAGATGCATGGTGGGATATTAAAAACTAAATTTTAATGTTTTCCTAATATTATGATGAATTATATGGTGTCACACATCTTGACCTTCAAGACAAAAATTCAAAAATATGGAATTAATCATTAGTGACATATATTCTAATCATTATATTTGAACAGTATATTTAAATAAATATATAATCCCAATAGTAATGGTGTAAAGACCCGAAACATGACGTACATGGACATTACATTACTTTTGCGGAATACTTAATACATAACAAAAACAGGCACACAAGGACCATAATAGTTTAGTGTCTTTGGAAACATGGAATATAAACATATAATCATGTTGAAAGATCTTCAACATCTCCCCTAATGATCTTCCCATTTTCGTTTCATTACCTAAAAAAATTCATTAAATCCTAGGGAAAAGAAAACATATAAAGGGTGAGCTCAAATTCTCAGTAAGGGTAAGCATAGAAGTAATAAAACAATCCTTACACATTTGAATGTAAAAAACATGAGCATAAAATCTAAACATCAAAATCTTGAGCAATGACATAAAACATGGCAGTACGTAAGGAATAGATCATGAAGAAACATTAATCATGATAAATTAGAATGGGAATAAAACATGTAATTGTGGCATCCATTAAGCACATGTAATGATTTCCATAGTAGCCAAGGCATTGCTTCCAAGACCATCTTAGTGGACAAAGTCCCATTCTGAATCGAGTTCACTCCTCGTTTCAGTCATGTAACACTGAATCGGATTAACTTGCCGTTCTAGCCATGTCTATATCATGAAATATAAATCATTACCCAATGCATTGGAGGGAGCTATAGGTCCCACCCATCTCATAATTAAATCATTCTTACTTGTGCCACAAAATAAACATACATCATTCATAATAACCCAACGAATAAAATGTGTTTCATAAAAATAATCCCATCATCACATAATCCATATAAAATAAATGGATATAATTTCATAATATGAAAAGTGAAACCATGTAAATCATAGAGGCATTATACTTGAAACATACACATATTAAATAATTTCATCTTAGATGGAAAATGGTTTTGATAAAACACTTGAAATGAATTCTTGAAGAAAATATCCTTTCTTCTTCAAAATCATTTTCTTTTCACAAAAAGTCATGAAATTTTAAAAGAAAAGGTTTTTGTTGAAAATATTCATGAAAATTTTTTGGAGGAAGCTTCATGAAAATAATTCTTTATAAACCCGTAAAAAACCCTTTAATGCCGTATAAGTTAAAAAAACATTCATCTCGTACTTTTGCCGGAAAAGTCAAAAAGTACCTCATAAAAGAAATATTCCATACATACCATGTAGTAAAAGTAAAAAATGGGTAAAAAGGACTTTAAAAATACATGAAAACATTTTTCTAAAACTTGGCCATGGATGATAAATATAACCCTAGTAAATACTTATATATAAGCAATCTCGGATAGAAAACAATTGAGATTGCAACATTATCCCTTACCTTTGGTCTGATATGCTTCGTACGTATCCGAACCTCCTGTATAATGATTTAATTAATGTCATTGACTTATTACAGAATCATATTCATTGTTATGATATCATATATGGTCATATTTTATACCTTCTTATTAGTAATATTTCATTACTACTTGTTATTCGGGAGTTTATTACTTTTTTTCTTATGCGTGTTTTGTCGAATAAATTTATATTTTTTTTAGGTTATAGATACCTCATTTAAAGAATGGTATTAGTGTAATATATATCATATTCATTCATTTAATTCATTTATATAATCATTATGCAATGAAGATCGTGTCGAGCGAATCGCATCACATCGTGGAGATGGTATTTCGTACGTACGCACGAGCGATGATATCATTCCCATGATCGTGGAATTGTATGGCAGTGTATATATACTATTTCAGAATCAATACCACTTTACAATAATCATATATATTTATTTATTAGCACCGTTATACCCAAAAAAGTAAGGTGGTGATGGAAAAGAGATTACACCACGGCGTGGAGACGGTATTCCGTACGTACGCACGTGTGGTGATTTCGTTTTCTATAGGATGGATAGATTGTGAAATAGGGTTGTTTCATACATATAATAAAATGTCATTATATTAGTGATACTGATGTTATTAATTAATAATGAAACAACTAAAGAAGAAGAAGTGGAAGAAGAAATAAAGATGAAAGACTCGGTAATGGGCATTACCTCTTCTTTGAAGCGCCTCTTTGAGACCTCCTCTTAGGGCACAAAAATTGGATGTTGGAGAATACTAGGACCTCTAGGATGTTTCTAGGGAAATTTAGAGGGGATATTTTCAGGGGTTGGACGAGCATGAAGGCTCAAAGTGGTGTGAGGAAGAGAGGGAGGAGGTTCCCTTTTATAAGGGAGGAGAGGGGCACTTTTGGAATAATTATAAAGTAAAATTCGGTTTTAAATAGCTGCAAGTTGATATATTTCGAAGCAACGGTGGGGATGGGTCGAAATCATCTCATCCAATATAATTTAGACAAGTTTAGGTCATTATATTAACCTTATCTTTTATTATTAACTCTTAGTTAATTAGATTGACATTTACCATGTCACTTTGTATTTTTATATTATATAGTTAATAAACAAACCATATACATCCAAGAGACCCCCAAGTGGTCCATTAATGATAAAAATATCATGATAAAAGTATCTTGGATGAACCTTATATTTTTAGGAATATAATAACAATTAATAATATAATATTTGTTTTAAAAACTATTTTATGTCAATTTTGACACTATTTGGTAATTGATTTTTTTGAAACTCGTAACAGAATTATTAGTTAGAAAAAAATTAATTAAATCAATACTAACATGTCATATTAACATATTAAATTATTTTAATTCATAAAAAGTCTCAAATTACATTTATTTGGGTATTCATAACATCAATTATGTCAATATTTCATTAATAGGATAATTACTACATCATCATTATATCATAAATAAATTAAATTATTTTAAGTCTAAAAATTAAAAATAAAATACCATTATGTTGGAAATCTTTTTATATTTCTAATTAATATTTGTAATCTAATTTATCTAATGTATAAGCCTATATTAAAAATTATTAATTATTAAACATTGATTTTAACTATTTTAACCCTTCTTTAAATAAATTGATAATAAATGTCCTAATCTAATCCAAGTGGGAATAAATGGGCATATTTTATTCCTAAGGTTTTTTTGGTCGAATTAAACTTATCCAATAGAATTAGGACATGTCTTAGGGTAATAATAATAACATTTTTACCCTGAATTACCCTATTTACTTTTAACCGTTGTAAAAAAAAGTAAACAATTACTATTCACCAAAAATTATTTTCATCTCATTGAACCACATCTTATTCCTTGATATTAACCGTGTCTCTCGGATTTTCTAAATTACACTCAAAGAAGCGGTAAAATTAAGGTTAATGAAAAATTCCAGTTTTTTAACTACCACTTAGTGGTTTCACTATTCATCAAAAAAATGAAAGTTTCCAGAAAAATACAAAAATTTAGGCCTAAGCTATATTTGATATTATGAATTCATAAATGATGTCTATTTTAACAAATTCAAAACATATCATTTGCATTAATAAATTTAAAAATTAATTCCCGTCGTCAAAACAAATCACGTGTTTTTAAGAAACAATAACTATCAAAAGATTGATACTTGTTTATATCCAATTTCAAAGTGAAATTAATTCCAATGACAAACACTGGATTAAATGGAAAAAATATATTCTAATTACACTTCAAATCCAACTAAAAAGATAATCTAACCATATAAATTATTGTGATGAAAAAAAGTTGTTTTTAATTAAAATATAGCATTTTTTTACTATTCATTAAAATATGAAAGTTATCAGAATAATATGAAAATTTTATCAAAAGTAACATTTTATACCATGATTCCAAGGAAGAATTTTATTTTGTCAAATTGAACTTATAGACATGTCAAAAACAAGATTTATGGTGGGTGCGCCATCAAAAGGTGGAAAAACTACATTTTTTAAAAAAATACTTATTTTACTCGAAAAATTGATTTTGTTCTCATACCATGTTCTAGAAAATGAGTAAGATGAATAATAATGTTTTAAAATTAAAAATTTATTTGATACTATTCATAACGGCTACTTCATAATAATATTATAACTATATATAGTTGTTTAGTGAAGCCTGGTATTGCGTAAAACACACATTATCGAGGAAAGTCGTGATTGCGTGTAATGCAGGCCAAGTCAGGGTTGCGTGTTGTGCAAGACTCCTCCGTTGTTTCGTATAAAAGAATCCAACCATATTTCATTTATAAATTGATTATATATATATATATATACACTATCAAAATTTTGTATAACATGATCCAAGAATAGTGTTGTGTATACTGCAAGCTCATACGGTGTTGCATGTAGTGCAAGGAAATCTTGTTGTTGCATACAACACAAGACATAAATGATATTAAAAGAATATTTTTCATAAAATCTCGGGGTGTTACATTCTACCCCCCTTAAAATTAATTTCTCCCTCGAAATTCGTCAGGGTTATAAATCGTTTACTACTCGAAAGTTTGTTTAATAGAAACCCACATCGTAAAAAGGACTACCAAAACTTGGCTTTAAAAACTAATGTATGAAATGTAAAGGTTACCCAAATTAACTCATCATTGGGTTTTCACGTAGGAGATCATAGGTGAAAATATGGATATGGAAGAGAAACCTAACAATCATGTTCTGATAGAGAGTGGTAGAGAACATGGCTATGAAAAATCCAACAATCACAAAGCTATAGATTTGTGATGATCTAAGGTACCATCTGATTCATCAGATATAAAGGAACTATGACAACATTTTTTGTTTTCTAGATCATTTCCCTAATGTTGATGAATTAAAAGAAATACTTACATCATTTTGGCACAATATCACTGTAGTTCGTGAATTTAACAATTTCCACTTCATCCCTTAAAGAAATGAAGTTGAATTTGTTATGCGTGATGTGTTAGAAGATCATGTGATAGAATGATGGGTCATTCCATCTGTTTCAAAAATAAGGCTAGCAAAAGTTATAAGTCTATCTTATGGTTAGATTAATCGTATATGGTTCCAAAAATTAACTTATACTTCATATAGCATACCTCTTAATAAGATAAAACTAGTTTCTACTAACCAAGGACTTCCTGTAGGCCAGTGGTAGGCGATAAAGGCTAGTCGCACTTCGGTTGTGGGTTCGATTCCCACAGCCTTGTCTGACGCGATGGGTTGTCGCCCGTCATGCAGGTTTTACTTTTTCTAATACTATATTACTATAACATCCCTTCAATAATATCGAAAAACTTCTATCCTTAAACAATACTACCTTATGTCTAACATAATACATTCCAATATTTAGGCTTCTCAATAATACTTCAGTCCACTCTCATAATATAGTGAAAATGATTACCATAGATTTCATATAACAAGCATGTTAATACCATCATTGATCCACATATATCATAAGATATGTATTGTTGGTCACATTCCAAGCATTCGAAGGCCTTAATCATGTATTCTCTTGAAAAAATGAATACCCATTGATCCTTAGTGAAAACACGAATACAGTTAAAAGTTAACACTTTCCGCATACCAAAATCCTAAAAATTCTAAATACTCAACCCATGATATCACATAGTCCTTATATCAATCATGAGCTCATGAATACAATCAAACATCTCATTATCTTCATATTCCTTCATTATGCGCATATCATCTACTTTCCAAAAATATCTGAATAACATTCCATGGTTACTGGTACCATTCAACATATACTTTCAATAACATTAGGAAAACCAATAGTGTAACAATCCTTAGATGATTCTTTATTCCATAGTACCATTAACTATACATCATAACTCTTGATAAACATATAATCATTCCACTACCTTCTAAAACAAATGACTGAGCATCAACACTTCTTTCAGCTCATATATCATTTTTAGTCTCATCATCATCATCCACATAAATACTACCCATATGACCATGCTGATTCTCTTCATGAGATTTTCCCTTAGGGCATTGGTTTGATAATTCCACTACATTCCACATTTAAAACATAAAATCATTGTTGATGTCGTAGAAATACCATTATCCTTGTCCGTGGTGTTAACTGAACCTTTTCCTTTGCACTTACTGGCTTTGTGTCCTTCTTTTCCACACCCAAAGCATCTTCTAGTTCCTTCGAAACAATCTCCCCGATTCCTCTTCCAACATGATTTACATGAGGGAAATTGAACATTCTTTCCTCTATGATCATCATGAAACTCCATCTTTCTCTTATTATCTGAGTCGGGAAACTTACCAAAGTTGAGATTATTGATCATATTATGAGATTGCTGATTAGGCATAATAACGATGTTTGGACCTCCAAATCCCGTTTCATTTGGTTTCTAATGAAGAATATCATTCCATTGTCCGTCATATCCTTCATTATCGCGAATATTCATGTTTCCAGCCATTTTCTAAAACCCAAAAAGAATAGTGTGAGAGGCAAAAATCATGCTAGCAAAAACAACATAGTAAAGGGGGCGAACCCTCTATATCTAACATCTTAGGTAAAATTCTATGATCATTACAGTAGTTCTAGGACTATATCCTATACTTATACTTATCCTTAGTGGCATCCCTAGACATACCTTAGAAATATCTCTAGGGATCTCACTAACGTTTTCACATCCTGGTTTCCAAAGGTTGACTAAAACATTCCTCTGATACCAACTGTAAAGACCCAAAACTTGACGTACATGGACATTACATTACTTTTGCAGAATACTTAATACATAACAAAAACATACACACAAGGATCGTAATAGTTTAGTGTCTTTGGAAACTCGGAATATAAACATCTAATCATGTTGAAAGATCTTCAACATCTCCCGTAACGTTCTTCCTCTTTTTGTTTCCGTACCTAAAAACTTTCGTTAAATCCTGGGGAAAAGAAAACATATAAAGGGTGTGCTCAAATGCTCAGTAAGGGTAAGCATAGAGAACATAAAACAATCCTTAGACATTTGAATGTAAAAAACATGAGCATAAAATCTAAACATCAAAATCTTGAGCAATGACATAAAACATGGCAGTACGTAAGGAATAGATCATGACGAAACATTAATCATGATAAATTAGCATGGGAATAAAACATGTAATTGTGGCATCCATTAAGCACATGTAATGATTTACATAGTAGCCAAGTCATTGCTTCTAAGACCATCTTAGTGGACAAAGTCCCATTCTGAATCGAGTTCAGTCCTCGTTGCAGTCATGTAACTCTGAACCAGATTTACTTACCGTTCCAGCCATGTCTATCTCATGAAATATAAAATCGTTACCCAATGCATTGGAGGGAGATATATGTCCCACCCATCTCATAATGAAATCATTCTTACTTGTGCCACAAACTAAACATACATCATTCATAATAACCCAACGAATAAAATGGGTTTCATAAAAATAATCCCATCATCACATAATCCATATAAAATAAATGGATATAATTTCATAATAAGAAAAGTGAAACCATGTAAATCATAGAGACATTATACTTTAATGATACACATATGAAATAATGTCATCTTATATGGAAAATGGCTATGATAAAACACATGAAATGAATTCTTGGGGAAAATATCCTTTCTTCTTCAAAATCATTTTCTTTTCACCAAATGTCATGCAATTTTAAAAGAAAAGAATTTTTTGAAAATATTCATGAAATATTTTGGAGGAAGCTTAATGAAAATAATTCTTTATAAAACCTTAAAAAATTCTTTCATGCCGTATAAGTTAAAAAAATAGTCATATCATACTTTTTCCGGAAAAGTCAAAAAGTACCTCGTAAAAGAATGATTCCATACATACCATGTAGTAAAAGTCAAAAATGGTTAAAAAGGACTTTAAATATACATGAAAACATTTTTATAATACTTGTACATGGATGATAAATATAACCCCAGTAAATACTTATGTATAAGCAATCTTGGATAGAAAACAATTGAGATTGCAAAATTATCCCTTACCTTAGGTCTGATATGCTTCGTATGTATCTGATCCTCCTGTATAATGATTTAAATAATGACATTGACTTATTACAGAATCATATTCATTATTATTATATCATATATGGTCATATTTTATACCTTCTCATTAGTAATATTTCATTACTACTGGTTATTCGGGTGTTTATTACATTTTGTTCTTATGCGTGTTTTCTCGAATAAATCCTTTTATTTCTTTTTAGGTTATAGATACCTCATTTCCAGAATTGTATTAGTGTAATATATATCATATTCATTCATTTAATTCATTTATATAATCATTTTGAAATGAATATCATGTAGAACGAATCGCTTCACATCGTGGAGATGGTATTCCGTACGTACGCACGAGCGATGATATCGTTCCCATGATCGTGGAATTGTATTGGAGTGTATATATACTATTTAATAATCAATACCACTTTACAATAATCATATATAGTTATTTATTAGCACCTTTATACCCATCCAAGTAAGGTGGTGATGGAAAATAGATTACACCACGGCGTGGAGACGGTATTCCGTAGGTACGCACGCGTGGTGATTTCGTTTTCCGTAGGATGGATAGATGGTGAAATAGGGTTGTTTAATAATAATAATAACATGTCAGTATATGAGTTATACTTATGTTATTACTTCATAATGAAACAAATAAATAAGAAGAAGTGGAAGAAGAAATAAAGATGAATGAATCGGTAACGGGCATTACCTCTTCTTTGAAGCGCCTCTTTGAGACCTCCTCTTAGGGCACTAAAATTGGTCTTTGAAGAAGACCAGGACCTCTAGGATGTTTCTAGGGAAGTGGAGAGGAGATATTGGCAGGGGTTGTCTGAGCTTGAAGGCTCAAAGTGGTGTGAGGAAGAGAGGGAGGAGGTTCCCTTTTATAAGGGAGGAGAGGGGAACTTTTGGAATAATTATAAAGTCAAATTCGTTTTTTAATAGCACAAAGTTGATATATTTCGAATCTGAGGTGGGGATGGGTATAAATACTATCATAAAATAGAATTTAGACAAGTTTAGGTCATTATATTAACCTTATCTTCTAGTTTTAACTCTTAGTTAATTAGAATGACATTTACCATGTCACTTTTTATTTTTATATTATATAGTTAATAAACATACCATATACATCCAAGAAACCCCAAAGTGGTCCATTAATGATATACCTATCATGATATAAGTATCTTGGCCGATCCTTATATTTTTAGGAATATAATAACAATTAATAATATAATATTTGTTTTAAAAACTATTTTATGTCAATTTTGACACTATTTGGTAATTGATTTTTGTGAAAATCATAACAGAATGATTAGTTCGAAAAAAAATAATTACATCAATAACAACATGTAATATTAACATAGAAAATTATTGGAATTCATAAAAAGTCTCAAATTAAATTTATTTGGGTATTTATAACATCAATTATGTCAATATTTCATTAATAAGATAATTACTACATCATCATTGTATCATAAATAAATTAAAATAATTTAAGTCTAAAAATTACAAATAAAATACCCTTATGTTGGAAATATTTTTAAATTTCTAATGAATATTAAAAATCGAATTTATCTTATGTATAATCCTATATTAAAAATGATTTAGTTATTAACCATTGATTTTAACTATTTTAGCCCTTCTTTAAATAAATTGATAATAAATGTCCTAATCTAATCCAAGTGGAAATAAATGGTCATATTTTATTACTAAGGTTGTTTTTGGTCGAATTAAACTTATCCAATAGAATTAGGACATGTGTTAAGGTAATAATAATAACATTTTTACCCTGAATTACCCTATTTACTTTTAACCGTGGTAAAAAAGTAAACAGTTACTATTCACCAAAAATTATTTTCATCTCATTGAACCACATTTTAGTCCTTGATATTAACCATGTCTCTCGGATTTTCGAAATTACCCTCAGTGAAGCGGTAAAATTATGTTTTATGAAAACTTCAGTTTTTTAAACTACCACTTAGTGGTTTCACTATTCATCAAAAAATGAAAGTTTCCAGAAAAATAACAAAATATAGGCCTAAGATTTATTTCATTTTATGAATTCAAAAATGATGTCAATTTTAACAAATTCAAAACCTATCAGTTGCATTAATTAATTTAAAAATTAATTCCCGTCGTCAAAACAAATCGAGTGTTTTTAAGAAACAATAACTATCAAAAGATTGATACTTGTTTATATCCAATTTCAAAGTGAAATTAATTCCAATGACCAAAATTGTATTAAATGGTAAAAATATATTCTAATTACACTTTAAAACCAATTAAAAAGATAATCTATCCATATAAATTATTGCTATGAAAAAAGTTGTTTTTAATTAAAATATAGCGTCTTTTTACTATTCATTAAAATATGAAAGTTATCAGAATAATATGAAAAATTTATCCAAAGTAATGTTTTATAGCCTGATTCAAGGAAGAATTTAATTTTGTCAAATTGAACTTATAGACATGTCAAAAACAAGATTTAATGTGGGTGCGCCATCAAAAGGTGGAAAAACTATATTTTTTTAAAAATACTTATTTTACTCGAAAAATCGATTTTGTTCTCATACCATGTTCTAGAAAATGTGTAAGATGAATAATAATGTTTTAAAATTCAAAATGTAGTTGATACTATTCATACAGGCTAGTTCATAATAATAATATAACTATATTTCGTTGTTTAGTGAATCCTGGTATTGCGTACAACACATGCTATCGAGGAAAGTCGTGATTTCGTGTAATCTAGGCCAAGTCAGGGTTGCGTGTTGTGCAAGACTCCTCCGTTGTTTCATATAACAGAATACAACCATATTTCATTTATACATTGAATATATATATATAAACACACTATCAAAATTTTTTATAACATGATCGAAGAATAGTGTTGTGTATACTGCAAGCTCATACGGTGTTGCGTGTACCGCAAGGAAATCTTGTTGTATCATACAACACAAGACATAAATGATATTAGAAGAATAATTTTCATAAAATCTCAGGTTGTTAAAAATGGTGTTCATTATGTACTTATATTTGTCTCCACTAATTTTATAAATCTATATGTTCCACACATAAATCTAGTTATTTCAAAAAAAATTAATACAGTGATTTTATTCACTCAGTGTCATAGATTGGAAAATCAATAAATGTTTTACTGAATAAATCTATATTGATTTTACTTTATTCATGGATTAGAGATGATAAATGGTTAGAAAAAAACATTCTAAATTCCCTATTTTCCACTATCTTAAATGTATAATTCATTAATTATCAATTTCCATCCAATGATCCAAGGTTTTTCATCATTATTGGTCATCAAATACCATAGGGTATAGTGACTGACTGAATGTTCACTGCTTATTTCATTTTAAAACAATAGAAAATAAAATTCCAGCTACAGACTCAACTCATAGAGGTCTAAATGATTAGAGCCTAGACAATATCTTTTTAAATAATTTTTAAATCATCTAGAAGATACCCCCAATATAATATATAAAATTAGGCATTAAATTGGATTCCTTTTACTAGCTAGGGAATCTGAGGAAATATTTCATTATGTTCGTGAGTTCCTGAACCAAATATCCTAATTGAAAATCATTTTACAATTTGTGAAAAAGAAAAAAAATAAAAATGTATTACCGGCCTTTCATTATTGAAAACCAACTAGCATAGAAAATTCATATTCATCCCCAAAAATCCGAAATTAATAAAATCTACTTAGTAGTAGTTCTGTTATCATGGGTCTGACCTACACATCAATGGATTTACCTTCCCAATATAATGAAATAAATAACAAGGACAGTAAAAATATTTTTGTCCCTCAACAACCCACCTCCTATCATCATCCCGACCAAAAAAGATCAATCCAAATTTAATTAGAGCCACATATTAGGAGGCCTCCATTTGGTCCATTATCCACAGTTCATTTTCCTTCAACCAGTATCGGAATAGTTCGTCAGAAGCAATCTATGTATGGTAGGAGAAGACGAATCTTCATTTGTTTTGAATACGAATATTTTCCACCAACATATTCACATATAGTTCGAGGAAAATAGGATATGCCATCCTTCCCTCTCATTTATAATTTTATGCCACTTATATAGGCTAAAACACTATTAAATAAATCACATCTCTAATCGTCATCTCTAATCAATGCATTCCAACCCCACTGAATCTGTATTTAGTCTCCTATTTAATAGACATCGTACCCCCAATGTATGATAATGGTATACCCCCAAAAAATCCACATTTCCCCTTCCTAGATTCCCTTGAAAAATAGGTTCCATGATGATTCTCATTGCCAAATTAAAAATCACTGATATCTAGATGCCAACATCATTCCCTTCATAAATAAATTTTCATTCTTTGGAATAACTCCATTACTAATTATCCAAACAAGAAAATTCATTTTTTAGGAATCCCTTTTCCGCAAAGTGTCAGTTTACATATATCTACCCCATTTATATCATAAATTGGGTACCTATATTCCAAACCACTTAAAATACATATGGATTAAAAATTAAAGACACACATGTATGGTTAATCCACCAAACATATGTTCAAATGGTTGTTCATCGATTCATTATTCAAAATGTCATTAGTAAATGATGTGAATCAATTGGGCTCCTTCAAATAAAGGTTTGAGACTAGGCATACTATTAACAATAGAGCTTCCCCTGACCAACATTCCATCCAAAAATTGACATATCCATTCTAGAAGATATATGAATTTTCCCCATTGAGCACCAAATTATTTTATTCTCCTGTCAAAGAAAATAATATATATAGGATCATAATATATATAAAAATTACCCATATATAATGACATCATACTTTAATATATATGTTAACACTTCAAACATTTCCTGGAATTCTTCCATAATGCCTCATTGAAATGTGTTAGGTGAGTTACAAATTCCAAAAAAATCAATAAGATAATGAACCATATGGACAAGTGACCCTGATTTTCACTTAACCTTCATATGAAATAACTATTTTATTTTAACAAGTGTATCCATACAGAAAATTTTAGTAATATCTTCTGACCATTGGTTAGTGTATTTTATCAATAAGTGTTAATGGGTAGTGATCCATTCTTGTTTAATCAATTAATTTTTGAAAATTGACCAAACCTCTCCATTCAGTCAATATTCTTGTGTGTTTCCAACAACATTATCAATATCAACAACTATTTTTCCACAAATATTTGGTAGCATATGAAATGGGAGGACCCAAAAACATTGATATATTTTATATATAAAACTGAAACTAAAAATATCAGTGAATTTTTTCATGAATCCTTCATTTATTAGATCAACTATGAGTCTTAATGTTTTATTATGTATTTTTGGATAATATTCAATGTGAATTATGTGAGTGACAATATTAGGGATTATACCTTTTAAATCAGTAAATGGTTAGCCAATTATTGGTGTCCTTTCCAATTCTATATTGATAAATTTACATTAATGTTCACAAAAGGAATTAGAAAATACAATGACTGGAAAGGTGTTTAAATATCCCAAGAAACTATTTATTGTTTATTGAAGATGTCTAAGCACAATTTTTAGAATATTTTCAATTTATTTATTCTATAAGGCAATTTATTTAATATAATAAGGTAAGAATTTGTTTCTGATGAAAAATAGTTCGTCATTTGAGTCACATAAATCCTACCTTGACATTTGTAAGCCCTCAAGATTCAGCATGCGCTTTACAAACTCTTCCAATTATTCAATCGTATCAAGTATATGAACGTCAGTTGGATAGGGTTTCTCCATATCTTTAAAGATAACAAAGGTTATGTTTTATTCCCATCTATAATAAAATTCAGCCATGGAAATCAATAAGATATCTATACATAGCTGAGAAAGCTATCTCAAGAATGATCTTGACATCTTTATATCATTGCTTCTAAAGGAAAATGAAATCATTCGAGAATTAAAATTAATCCACCATGATTAGAACATCCTCTAGAATTATATTAGAATACTTCCCTAACTAGTCATCCATTTACATATAGATTTTTTTTGGATTTAATTAAATTTTCCTTGTTCATTAAGAACTACTCATTTCATGATTATTACAGATGCTTTGAGGTTGTATAACTCTCTATCAAATTGAAATCCTCCAATATTTCAAGGTATAGTCCATCTTTCAGTTTCTCTTATTTTTGAAGGTGCCAATTTTTGTATTATTTTCGAACAATCCTCACCCATTATCAACATTCCCACATCATTATGTTTTCTTATTTTTTATAAAATATTATTGTGAAATTTATTATATTAGTGTATTTCTATAATGAATTATGAAAAATGAATATTCATGTAATGAATCATGAAAATATCTAGAAATTTCAATATTTTAGCATTAAAAATATATATAATGTTTTTAGAAATTTTGGGGGAAGTGTGTGAAAATTTACTATTTCATTGAGTTCTTGATGTTTTTAGTTATTTACCATCCTTTTCAATTTTTCTGTCCATATTTATATTCCTCAACATTATCTTCATCCTGAATCACATTGTTTGTGATTCACCATTCTCAATGGAATGTGAATGAATCTCTTATATTGGTTGAGAGTAATTATTTTGGTGCTCTATAAATTTTGTACCAATAAGTAACATGACATATATTTCCACTATTCATGGGTTGACTCTCATGTTACCTTATTTAGTTCACTATTTTTAGTCATCTGTTTACATAGATCACCAACCAATGTGATTTTCAATGTCTTTCATGGTTTATTTTATGTTTTGGATTGCTGATTTCATGTATTTTTCTTCCATCTCTTTTTCAACAATTCAATATTTATTATATATCATTAATATTTCTATAGTTTTTCTATAATCACGTATAAAATTTTTTTATGAGGATCATAGTATGGAGTTTCCATTTTATCAATCTATTTTTTAATATTAATGAAATGGTTCTTGATATTTTTTTTAAGAAAACCCATTCTATTTTTATTTTATAAAGTGTCTAAAATAATATATATTAGCGAACGCATGTGGACCCATGTTCTAGGTCATTGGTTGAGTTGCCACTAGTTCTATCTAACTGATATTTTGTTTATGGTTTTTCTATTTTGTGTTCAAATGTTTTCTATAACATCATCTGTTATATATTAATAATTTAGATTAAGTAATATTGTTCTCAGATGTGTTTTACGGACACATGGGATAGTCAATAGGACTAAGATAGTGTTCCCAATGATTATCTTTAACAACATGGAATGGTATAGGAAAACATAGTGACATTTTTTTCTTTCCACTTATTAATATCATCATATTGTGAATATATGAATGATTGAAAATTAAAATTGATGAACTAATTATTTTCCTCTTGATAAATCATCAAGTGTAACTCCCTAGTTTTTTAAGCAACATTTTTTAAAAATTAATTTATTATTTTTGATGTTTTTTATTTTAAACAACATTGAATATAGGTTGTGTTATTTGAAGCACATAGTTATTCATGATTTACATGAAAAACCATGTTAAGGATGTGTTACAGAAAAAAAGTGTATTATATTGAAATACATGTAATACTATGTTTGTCATTTGATATACACAATTTGGAGTTCTTTCAATAGCTTGTGTGAAATGCATGATAATTTTTTACAAAATAACAATATATAATTAATAATATCATTAATATATTATTGTAGTTTCCACCTTTATAATGGAATGGATTTTAAAAATAATTTTAACTAAATAATTAATATTTCAATAAAAAATGTATTTAAATATAATCCATTTGTCATAAAAAAAATTAATGATACAACTATTTGGAAATTACGAAAATCCTTTTACGAATAAAACAATTTTCAATCTATAAACACAATATTATAACAATAAATTTAAAAAAACTATTATTGTACAATGTCATTAATAAAAATTATATATTACATATTCAATTAAATTTTTTGACATTTTTCAAATATATTTGATTGGATTGAGATTATAATATATCTGTTTTTTTAATAAATTTATGTAACTTTGAATAGAGTTATTTTAACTCTTTTTAATAGAGAAAACATTATAAATATAGTATTAAAAAACTTATTTTTATTCTATGATAATATAATCTTCATATTTTAAATCAAAATATCAAAATATACATCTATCAAATTTTTGGTATTTTTATGATATGTTGTACGATTAGATGAATAGTGAAAAAATACCGAATATTAATTGAAAAAAACATCTTCATAAAAATACGTTATATTGTTAAATAATATATTTGGTTAGTTTTAAAATATAATAAGATTAAATATTAATAATTTAATCAAATTTAATTTCTTAGAATCAATTTATCCTTGAATTTGTATATACAACCATTTAAATATTTGGATCATTTTCACATTAATATTTTATTTTCTTATTCCTTTAAAGGAGATAATTTAAAAATTATTTCTTCTAAATATATTCTCAGAAAAATGAAAATGGATTATATATTTTGGATAATATGTTAATAATTTATTAATTATTTCTCTTTTATTTTTTGATAATAAGTATAGTCACATTAGTAACATTATTATAAATGTTAAGGGTAAATCATGTAATTAAAGGTATAAATATATTATAAATGTCGTAAAACAACTCCCAAGATTTCCAAAATGATATTATTTTATTTTAAATATACCCATAACAACTATGTATTGGAATTTAATTTTTCTTTATAAACAATTTTCAACTTAAATGACATAGATATTTTTAAAATCAAATAGAGTGATAATAAGTAACACAGTTTTAGAAATTATAATGTTTATAATATTAGATAAAATAGTATATATTAATGATGATATATATTATTATGAAATGTAAAAATTTTATTTTCATCCGATAAATTTATTTTTAATTTCTAGTGAAGAAATAATTTTCATAAATAATTACATACTGATAATAAAATAATTATTCCATAAATAAAACAATAAATTAAATGATATTATAAATATTAAAATAAATATAATTTAACTTAACTATTGTTATAGAAGAATTTTATTTTTTATTTTTAAATTTTATTAGTTAATTAAATTAAGGGATAGTAGTTAGCTCATTGAATTCATTTTTCAAAAGTCAATGGAATGAATAGTTTCAAATTTTATACGTATGATATTTTATTAAAATAACATTTTATTAATTAATTATAATTCATATAAATATTTAATATGGACCATCGGGTGATATATGGTGTAAAATATCCTATATTATCTATTCATGGTCCAATTCGAACTTTATATATAAAAATTACATCCTTTTAATATTGAAATCAGGGTTTTCATAAATTAAATTAAAATGGTTTATCTAAGGACTAATTGAAATGATAAGGATTTAAATAAAATTAATACTTGTATAAAAAATATTTTATGTTCATATTATATCCTTAATATATAACATATTCTATTAATTGTACTTATTGAATTATTTTTATTGATATTGATTTTATTATAATTTAATTTTTTGACTGTATTTAAAAGTGCACATCCCCTGTTTTATAAAGGGGAACATATTTTTCTCATATATTTACACTTAAGAACCTATTTGGACTTGAAAAAATATATCCCAATACCACACCATCCCCATCCATTCAACTTATATCGTTATAATGGCTATAAAACTAACCAAAAAACTCATTTTGTGCCTATCAAACAGAGACAAAATAAAGAAGAGGAAACATTTACCAACAAAAGTTATAGTTTAATTTATATCATAATACCCATATGTTATTTTCATATAATTATTATAAATTAAAATAAATGTCCTAAATTTACTTATAATTTTTTATATATTTAATTTTATCTATACTCATCCGAACATCAATCAAATGGGACACAAAATCATCAATTGTGTGTATGGTAGACTACCACCTCACTAACCGATGATGTTCATTATTCCATTTCAACCATTAATGGTTGAAAATAATGATTTAAATTTTATTTTATATAATATATATATTATTTATGATATATATATGGTTTTTTAAGGTTTATATTACACATTCCTTCATAAATTTCAATTTTATGGAAATTAGATATCATCGTTTGTGGTTGGGTGGACTTTCACCTCCTCAATGTGATATGATTCATTCAGACATTAAATGGAATGTATTATGGAATAATTAGTGAAATAATATGATATATATAAAAAATTAAATATAATTTAATGATATTATATATATATATATCAATCACCGTCATTCTTTCAGTACGACATTAAATGGTTGTAGCATTCATGGGTTTGTATAACCTACCATCTACATGAACTGTGTATTTAATTTTCTATTTCATTCTATTGTAGATAACTATAATTACATATATAATGAAATTATATGATTTATATATCATGATTATTATTCTGAAGATAATGTAATAATGATTTAATAATGAGGACCAATATTAACAAGTCAAAAGATGTATGGAAAACAAACTGATTATTACCCAAAACATAACTTATATATTGAAAATCTTTATAAGAGAATAATTTAATCATGTATGATAATGATATATATTATTATATATATGAATATAGTTCTGTGATATCTTTATAATAAAATTGTGTTTATTATACAAATGGTCTTCATGAGTACGATGAGTCTCATGATATTATGTAATGGATTTCTGTTGTAATATTATTTTCTATGATATAAAAGCCATGTTCTCCACCTATTTATTATATTCTGTTTAAATAAATACCATGAAGGTATATTATGAATCTTTTTTACATATTAATTCTTTTAAAAGAAAATACTATATACAATATCATACATGATACACCATATTTAGCATCAAAGAAAAACATAATATTGTTATTTAATATGACTGTTATAGCATAGCCATTAGAATAGTGGGAATTAAAAATTATAATTGAATTGATTAAATATTGTTTACAAATTACTATATAATAATTCATTGGATTCCAAATTAATTATGAAATTTAATAAAAACCAATTGAATACAAAAGATCTGTTTTTCTGAGAACAAAAAAAATTTAAATACAAATAATTGAGTTTTAAAATAATAAAATCACTCATTATGGATTTTATTAAAGAAATATATTGTAAATATATTAAATTTATTGTTTAAAATAAAACATATATAATTTAGTGATATGATATAAGAAAAATTTAATTTTTTGTATAAAATATTTATTTTACAAAAATATTTAGTAATTCCACCTTTTGATGGCTAACATAATTTAAATATAATTTTTGGTACTCATATATATTTTATTTTTCAAATTAAACTTCATATATCGATGTTGGATATCAATTTTTTTTGGATTTTTTTTCATGATAATTTTCATATTTAAATGAATAGTGAAACGTCCGACATTTTAATTCTATACAGATTTTTTTCTACTAAATTTATGTTTTCATAAAATAATTTTAATTTTTTTAAATTATAAATAGATTTATTTTTAAAATTTAATCCAATTTGTTTTTAATTTAATGTAAATTCACATTGATATTACTTAGAAAAACATGATAATTTTTTAATGGGTTTTTATTTTAAAACCATATTTTATCACTTTGGACATTTGGTATAATTTGAAATTATTTAATAAAACATCAATATTTTATATTTTAAAAAATGGATTCTGGATTTTGAAATATCTTTTTTAAATTATTTAAATAGTTTCATTGTAATTTTTGGATTTTTTGAATAGTAAGTATGATCATTTTTATTTAACACGAATAAATTTTTGTCTAGAATATTATGGTAATAAATTATATGATAAGCATAATAAAATTACCCTAACATCATCAAAAATCACATTTCATGAATAAAATAATATTCATACCGCTTAAGGGTTTTAATTGACTAATATAATAGACTTTTTACTATGAAATTGATATAAATATTATCATAACAAAAGAAAGTGACAAAATTACTCCCCTTTAATTCTTATATGTATAAAAATAGTAATGTAGTGATAAATATGATACAACATATATTGTAAATAATATAAAAAATAAAATAAAATTATCTGTATATTGGTAATTTATTTATAAATTTTAGAGATTAAATAATAAACAAAAATACAAACGCCATTGTGATAAAAATAGTATTTTATTAATTGAAATATCAAATAATTGAAACAAAAAATATTAAAAAAAATATATAATGTCAATTAACTAAGGATGTAAATGAAATTTCAATGTTTCTATGACATATTAGAAGTCCAGTCAATGGGATGTGTACAATAGTGAATATAGTAAACTATTTTAATCAAAATCAAGCACAACAGATGTATTAGAAGACAATGTATACAAGTACACTTAAAATCTGGATCCATGCTTGTTCATTGGCTTCGAAGTTAATCATAATTCATCCATTTCATTGTTCACGTTCCTTGAATTATATAAAAGTGTTGAGCCCCAGCCTAGGCCTGATGACCCCCAAATAAAGGTGACATACAACTCATCACATAATAGTCATTTAATCATTTTCCAAATAGAGCCTTTCCTAGGTATCCCTCAATGGATCATATGTTCTCTCAGCATTATAAATAATCCCAAATGATCCCAACTTCCCAATCAGGGCTCGTTCATGACCCTTACCTAATTACCATTTGAGCTCGTCCATGGTATTTTAACTGTGACCCATGATCTACCAAGGTATACATATAAGTAAATTAGACATATGAGCTCAAAGATTTCTTTTAACTATGATTGTGGCTCACCCAATTCTAATTAAACCTTTTTATCATAATTCACATCTATCATAAAAGCAACACATGTGACTTAAACAATCACATGGCTTATCATTTAAATAACCCATTAGGGCTCAGTTAACATAACAAAAATCACATCAAAATTAAATTATTAAATTAATTAAGAATCCAAATATCTCATGTGGGGAATTAATATCACTTAGGAAGTTCATTTTAACAACCTGATAACGGTAATTCATATCTAGCCTCTTAGGCATTCTCATCCAATCGACCATAATGGGCCATTCCAAGGGAAACAAACACATATGGTGGCCCTAAATGAAGGTAAACAACCATGTTCACATTATTAAAAACATATTTTATTGCCTAAGAACCTATAAGAAATAAAAAGGAGAAAATTATAAATCCATACATAACCCAAAAATGGGCACGCTATACTTTAACATATGTAAATTTCATACAAATTTTCAAAAGGCACAAGACCACATTCTTCATGTCATTATGGCTATCCTCGTCCAGTTTTGGATACTAAATCAACATAAAATGGTGTATATATACAAAATGAGGATATAATATAATAACCGGAAAACTAGGTCGAGAGAATAAATCAGAATGAAATTCTAAAGATGAATTTAGAGCTCACTATGGGGAATCCAGTGCATTCAATGGTGTTTGAATTAGAGATAATATTAAAAAACACGAGCCCACCCTATCCTTGGCTAACCTGGGTGCATTTTTCATCTAATGAAGGTGTGAGTTTTGTATGTTTTTACAAAAATAATTCTACTTTATGTGTTAATGATAAAAATAAAATTACATATTGTGTACATGAGACTACATGTTGTGTCCGTACAAATCCTTGCAATGTCACTACATGGATGTTTTCTTGGATTATACAGTGTGTAACTCTAATTACACAACATGTACCAAAATATAAATGGCATGTTACTCCCAGCCAAATTGTGTAATATGCATACATCTATCCCTTGACCACTTTTCCCCAATTTTCATATATATAAACTAAAACAGTAAGATCTGTTCCTCAAAGAATGAACTGAGTTCTTACGTTGTTTCCCACTTAAATACATCTGTCCCAAAATTTCCATTCAATGGGTGATGAAAAAATATATGACAGAGCCACTGCATCGTATGTCTATATCCATCTCCCAATTCTCGACTTTCACATCATCATGTTTCTATTTCACTAGTAGCAATGGAAAAGACCGATAATAAAGAACCATTGTTCTA
Source organism: Viscum album (assembly GCA_963277665.1). Lineage (NCBI taxonomy): Eukaryota > Viridiplantae > Streptophyta > Magnoliopsida > Santalales > Viscaceae > Viscum > Viscum album. The sequence continues at coordinate 2,101,762,555 of OY728120.1, forward strand.
CAAAATAGTAAACAGTTGGGATTCTCCTCAAAGATGAATCATCCCACAACTACACGTCCATTGGATGAACAGTGTGAAATGAGTCTTAATTTAATTGTATCAAATTAGAAATGTGGAAGAATTTGTGCATATCACTGTACCTTTTAGGTAACTACAATCGATAGGCAATTGGTTCGACCCTCTATAGAACCTCAAACAGACCGATGTATCTCTATAAAATCGTACAATGTCTCGTGATCCTCTTATGTCTTGACCACGGTGAAACAAGTAGGAAATGTTTATCCCTAGCCTCAAACTAAGAAGTTCATCTGCGGCAATTAGCATATGATTTCTGATGATACTATGCAGTAGCAATCTCCTTTAGAATCAATTAAACCAACTCAGTGGTCTCAAAGATGAGATGAGGTCCCAACATCACTGCCACTCCTACCTCCATCCAACATAGGGATGATCAGCATGGACTAAAATAAAAATCATCATCTGTCTCTATCAGAATATTATAATAGAAGATATTGTTGTAGGAAAACTCCACAAGGATTATATGTGTCTCCTAAGAACCCCCGAGATCCAGGATGCATGCCTTAAGCATGTCCTCTAGCACCTCAATCATGCGACCAGACTGGACATCTATCTGGGGGTGGTAAGTTTTGCTCCAAAGCACTTGTAAAATCAAAACCCACTATATCCCTTTCTAGAAATGAGATGTAATACCATCATCCATATCAGAAATGATATAATGATAAACCACGTGAATTCATACAATCTCCAAAATGTACACCATCCAAAACTCATCAACAGTGAAGGATTCCTTGGTCGATTGGAAATAGGAAACATTTTTAAGCCAATAAAAATCAACACATACTGCATCATTACCTCAATGAATCCTTGCTAAACCCATAATGAAAAAAATCGTGACATAATTCCATTTCCACCCAGGAATGGGTTGTTGGAGTAGAGGCCTTGCTTGTCTTTGGTGTTTGTCTTTTACCTTCTAATAGTGGGGACATCTCATGACAAAACCATTTATATCTCCCTTTATTCCTAGAAAATAGTACTGACGATGTAAATACTAATACACCTTGGTGACACCTGGATGGACTTCCCAAATTGAAGCATTAAAATCCCACATCATCTCACTATGCAAGTCTTCCAAAACCTATATGTGACCCTATAAGTGTAGCACCTAAATCTCTCTTATGGTCCAACCAGGAGGACGATCCTATCGTGACATAATCTCATGTAGAACTAGGATATCTCAATATGATAGTTTCCTCATATTCACACTATCTAGTAATGTAGATGTAACATCATAGGATGTAAGAAATGTTTTCCCCTGCCTACCATGCATCTCCAGAAGCATCTTAGTGAACAACACCATCAATTGCCACTCGCTACTAGTTTACAACACTACCTATATATGAGTCCCCATAAATAGTTCACCAGCCAATTCATTTACATTCTCATGAATGTATGAAATATAATATTTTAAATATTGAAGGTATTCCACACACCGTCACAACTTCAAATTTAGATAATGCTTTGTGAAGATGTACTCTAGATTTTGTGGTCCATGTACACCCCCAATCACACCCCCAATATGTAATGCCTTTAATTTCATAACGGTTGAAAATTGATTGATAACTAATGATCATGTTCTGGTAGTTCCTCTCATGTGGAATCATCTAATAATAACCATACTCATTGAATTGATCCCATTTCATAAGCACTACTCCCATATCGATGCCTGATGGGTCACAATATACAGTGTAGCTTTTTCTTGAATGTAGAAAAAATCACTATCAGTGATGACTTTAATATCTATTTCATCACCTTAAAGAACATCATGAAATAATATGACCATAATTACTTCACATAATTCTCTTTCACGAAATTATTTAGCACTTCTATGAATGAAATTTCTAGAATGATATTCTAGTAGTATGCTGCCATCCCTAATAAACTATGAACCTACATGACGTTCTTGGAATTCTCCCAGGTAACTACTGTTCTATCCTTCATTGGATCCACAGAAATTATAGTCTCTATGATGATGTGACCAAGAAGTGAATATGATCCATCCAATAGTGTCACTTTTTGAACGTAGCATATAACTGATGCTCTATCAATATACTCAAAACTATCTCTTCATGGGGTGACATGGTGTAGTTTTAAAGAGAACACACCATTATATCATCCAAGAAAATCTAAATGAATGAGTTAAGATAAGGATAGAAAACATGGTTCATCAGTTCCATGAAGACTATAGGCTCGTTCGTGAGACCGTAGGGAATGACCAAGTACCTATAAAGACCATACTAGATCTAAAAGGTTGTGCGATGTATTAATGATGTTCTAACACACACATGATGATAACTAGATCTCAAATAAATCTAAATGAATATGATAGATCCTTGGAACTGATCTAAGAGATCATCTATATGCAGTAGAGGATACCAATTCTTAACTATCAACAACTTCAATTCTTCAATATCCACGCATAGCCTAAGGGTACCATCTACCTTTTTCGAAAAAAGGACCAGCAAACCTCGAGGAGAATTATTGTGTTGTTTCCAACCGTTAGCCTCAAAATTTTCTACCTACCAGTGGAGCTCTTGAAACTCCTTCATATCAATCCTATTAGGAATAATTGATACAGTTGAAGATCCTTGTACTATATTGATAGATAACTCTACCTCACTTACAAGAGGTAAACCTAAAATGTAGTCAAGGAAGACATCCCTAAAACGATCAACCATTGGTGGAAAATCTAACTAAAGTGTCACCTGGCTATCCAGATATAAACTATAAATCATTGTTTTCATCACACTCAACCCATGATGCTCAGGTAATGATCTTCTCACATGGATATCCCATTATCCCTTGTGTAGTAACAATCTTCCCTCTTGGGTTGTATAACTCACCCTGCAGTTATAGAAATTTCAAATGGCTTGAATAAAGACTAAATAATAAATTTTGAGAATGAAATCAAATATTGTATTCTTTAAGACATATATATCAGAAAAAAGTTACAACCACCAATTTTAATGGATAATTCCATTCACTGTAGCACACATGTTGTTCTAATCCATAACAAAGTGTCTAGTTTCATAAAATCAGTATAAATAAAAACAAGAAGCCATTTGATCTTAACAAATGAAATGATATGATATTATGTGATGCCCCTATATCCAAAAGTGAAAAATCTAAAATGATGGTGACTAGAATAGTACATCTGATAGTAGATGTTTCAAGATCTTGTTCTTGCTGATTCTGGTGCACATCATATGTCTGGCATGTAACAGGACCCTATGATACTGCATGACTCTCCTGAATTTACCCACCCTACTATCGTTGTGATCATTGCATATGAATACCATTTCCATGACCATTCCTCGACCTGAATGACATGACATATTCCAGTTCCCTAACTGATGATATGTTCCTATCTATTCTCTTGAATATGGAGTTGGTGCAGACCCTCTCTCACAAGATGTTGTTGGAAACATCATGCATAAACGTTATAAATTTACAAATCACAACACAATCTTAGCACTTGAATGTTTCCATCAAGAACTGAGGTCTAGTTTTCCTTATTCATTGCCAAAAGAACCACCTCACCTGTCTACTAGAAGATACATTCTGTGTAGAAGATTCACTGTATGTAAGCTCTAGATGATGCTTCCTACTACTGGTTGAAATAGTACTAGATCATGGTTCCAAACCATCCTATATTTCACCTCCATATTCACTCTTATTACACTCAGTAATTAGTGATTGGATCGCAATAGAATATACAGTAGTCAACAAGAAGATATTCACCTATGAGTGGATGTTATAGCATTGCACATCCTTGAATTACCTACCATATTGAGAGATTCTCATCCATATGAATTGGTGTGATGCACATGCAATAAGTAAATTGGGATGAGTAATCCATAACTAATAGAACACCTTTCTCTAGAAGCATAAACACACAGGCTTTATCAGCCCTCAGCATATCAGGATAGAATTAGTCATAAATGACTATATGAAAATATTCACATGCCATGTCCCACTAACTCTCTATCTGTGTGGTGAAATCCCACCACCTTATGGAGGAATCAAGAAGGACATTAGTCACATGATTGTCCCTCCCTCTAGAAGGTCTCTCAATATTCTCTAATAACAATAACATGGATTCTAGCCATGACTATACATCTTCTGGCCCACCTTCCCTAGAAAATGTTAGTGGACAGCCCGTTTGAAATTCTACTGTCTGTTCATCCATAGATGTGGAATGTAGTGGATCTCCATAAAAAATTTTCATAAAAATCTTAAATCTGTCACATAAAAGTGAATTAGAACTTTCACCAAGTGTAATATTTGTTGCCTCATCAGGAACAATAGGAGATTCAAATGGTATCTCATGTCCTACCACCTCTGGGGTATGATCATCATCACTCACCAGGCGCACAATTTGATTTCATTATGAGGGAATGCCTCTACATTTTCAATCACACACATTAGATCAAGATCATTGAGGTTCTCAATTCAATAGCGTATATACTAAAAAATAGAAGAAAACCCCCAAGGTAACCAGAAGAGGAGTACATGGAGTTTAAACTCATGATCCGACCGAGACATGTACTTCCACCATCCTGGGTGTGTAAACATCATAGGTACATGGCATCTCATCCCAACACATGGTGTGTAATCATGTTCTCCCTCTAATCCATGTACTTCCCCATGGGTAGAGTCACACATGGTTTTCCTAATTAAAACTACATAGTGTGTATCTACCGTACCTTGTATGCACTATAAAAAATCCAACGACCCATGTTCTCCCTCACACAGCTGAACACACGATAAAAAACCACATGAAATGTACTCAAATTATACGGGGTATACATAAAAAGTCATTTTCATCTGGATCAGAAGAACACATGGCATGTGTTTATAGAATCACACAACATGTTGTTTGGCTTTCCGGAAAGTATGCCTCAATAACATCCCCATAAACCTTTTTTTTTTTGAATTGTAAATCAATAGTGTGGCAAATTCTGATCCATGGGGGGAGCCTACTCTAGGAGAATAATGGTTTGGCATCACATATAGGGCATAACAACACCATCTATATCCCAGGGCCAAAAAACGATCCACCAAATTCTCATCCAGGAGGGCCCATATTCCTAAGGGACCAAAGTTTGGTGTCCATCTAATTCAATGATAACATGTTCCCATACACCTATCACAACAAAAATCATATATATCATGGTACCTATCGCGACATTATGAATATATAGCATTAAATATATCACAAAAACATTTAATTGATAAATTTATCTAACTAGAATGGAAAGAATGCATGTCATGTGATTAAATACAAGTGAATATATGATGAATTAGATGGAATACCCTCATCTCATCTGGTTTAAACAATAAAGAACCTGACTAATATTGTGAATAATAGAACAAAACATTTTTTCAAGCAATAGTAAAATCTAATTAACTATAATATCATTAAATACATAAATTAAAATTTCATTTGTGGTAATTTTCCATTACCATGTATGTGGGGTAGCTACTTCCAGTCATATCTTTGTATCAAATACATTAAATTTCGATCACAATATATCATCAAAAAAATATAAATAAAACAAGAAAAGAACCATGCCTATGATACCTATTTGTAACATCCCATATATGGATGCCACTCAAATCCTACCCTGTACCGATTTGGCTACATGGCCTCTAGCGCATTCCACCAATTGCCATTGGAAGTCGAATAACAAAAAGGGCCTAAGTTGTGATCGTGGGGAGTCATATCATTTATTGAAAACTTTTAACAAATTGTAATAAATATTAATACAACAGTAGAAGTAATAAGAGGAATATAGTTGAAATAAACACGGGAAAGCTCATAAGATAAATATCCAAGCAACGTTCCATACAAAAGATTATGAATCAAGTTATATGTTGTGAGAAAACATCCAAAACATGTTCACTGTATGAATATACAATTTATGTCTCAAAAGAACACAAGAACAAATAATCGACACGGATACATCGATTCTCATGGCTTGGTCCCATGCTCTCCCACACCTAAGAAACACCTAAGTAGCACATAAGGTACATGTAGTGGTGTGCTTTCCTTGACAAAAACCTACAAATAAAAACTGTTTGGTCCCAAAATCATGAACCAGATAGGTTGTGGGACTAAATTCAACTATGAATCCACCCATGTCCTAGCCAATATGTTGGTGAATATATTTAACATGCAGTGTAAATAGTGACAATCATAAACTATGGTAATCCAATGCAAGAAAAACATATGTGTTGGAAAACAATGTAATAGAGTCTATGTGAAAACCTAATCCATGTTTTTTATTTTTCTTTGATGATGAATCATAAGTCATCCATTTCATTATTTAGGTTCCTTGAATTATATACATGTTTCATGGTCCGATGAAGGCATGATTCCCCCATATAAAGGTAACTGGTAGCTCATGAAATAATAGTCATTTAATTATATTCCAATAGGGAATGAACTGGGTATTCCACAATGTAACCATGGTTCATTTGAAATTTTATATAATCGTTAATGACCCTTACAACCCAATCATGGATCAATCAAGGCCCTTTCACAATTACATCTTGATCTCATTCGTGGTATTTAACTGAGACCCTTGATCACCAATGGTATACATAAGGTGAAATTAGTGACATGAGCCAAACCTTGTCTTTTAATTAAGATTTAGGCTTACTAAATTCTAATTACCCCTCTAGTTTATAATTCAAATCCGTCAAAAAGAAAACTCTAGACAGTTAAACTACAACATGGCTTATCATTTAAACATCTCACCTGGGATTAGTTCACATAACATGTTTCACATGATAACAAAACTATTACATGTATTATGCATGCAAATATCTCACATAGGGAATTCATATCACATAATAATATCATTTTAACAACCCAATAATGTAAAATAAAGTCTATCCTTTTAGGTATTCTCAACAAAATGGACATCAAAGGCCATTCCAAGAGATACACCCAATGGGTGCAATTAATCAATGTAATCAATCAAATTAATTTTATTAGTCACTTATTTGATAACCTAATAAAAAATAGGAATCAATAAGGGAAAATTATAAATAAAGTGACACCCCAAAATGGTCATGTGACAATATGACATATATAAAAATCATTAAAATTAAAAAAATGAACATGGCCACTTACCTTGTGTTAGTATGACTTTCCCCATCCAGTGTTGTCTTCAAACTGGACCTAAAATATAGTAGATATAAAAAAATGGGGATAAATTCTAAAACCCTAATAACTCAGTCATGTGAAGTAATAAGAAAGAATTGCTCAAAAGGAGTCAAGATCTCATCAAGGGGAATCAAATGCATTCGACTGTTTTCAAATCATCTATCAAATGTTTAAATAGGAGGCCTCCCTATCATTGGATCTCCTGGTCATGCTGTTTGTCGAATGAAGGGTTGAGTTCTATATGTTTTTTTACAAAAACGACACTACATCCAGATCTAACAAATAAATAGTACATGGTGTGTTGTTAATACAACACACCATGTCCATAAAAATCATGGATATGTCACTTCATGGCAGTTTAATGGGATAATTTGGTGCATAACTCAAATTACATGGTGTGTAACTTCATTTCATGTCATGTAACAGGCCTGTTGCAAGACCTTGACCTCATTTCCTCCATTTTTATAAGTTGAAACTGAATCTGAAAGACCAGTACCTCAATGGATGAACAGGGTTCTTAAAAAAAATACACCAGGACCATATAGGTCTAATGTATTTATAAACTGGGAAACACAAAAAACTGAAGGACCCCGAGACACCCTGAGAGGGGAGGGGTGAATCAGGGTGACCACTTTTTCTTTTAATGTGATGGATCTTGTTCCCACGTTGGTAGGAACTTGTTGAACCTATATGATGATTAAGATTAGAAAGCAAGCATTCACAATCACAGATAAGACACAACCCTTTTTACTTAGTTCACCACTAAGGGCTACGTCCATGGAGCATACGCCGACAGGTTGTCAGTCGTACCAAAATCCACTATGCTTCACTAGTTGTAGATTACACAAGTTCGGGTACAGACACTCTGTCCCAGGCTCACTGCCTTTACAATTGTTCAGGGATAGCTCACTGCATCCCTCGGGTCACTCCCGTTGACTCCCCCTAGCTCACTGCCGTTGGTGAATCCCTACTCAGTTTATAGACGTGAAGGTCTCTTCAATTGAAAGTCATGAAGTTAATTGTCTCATGTTCAGTATGAGACTTTGCTTGCATCAGAGTCCTGAGTTTAATGCTATGTTAAGATCCAAATTCCAACCACTGAGGAAAAACCCCTTTTCCCTTGTTCACAGGGAAAACAACCTTTGGAAAAGGCCTTCGCAAAGTACCCTACTTCACGAGGCTCCCAATTTTGCAATGCTTAAACAAGACTTCACAGAGCCCCTTCCATTTCGCGAAGCTCAATCGCGAAGCTCAATTGTGAAGCACTCTCGCGATGCTCCAGCCTTCGCAATGCTTGGCTATCGCGAAGCTCCTGCCTCTTCGTGATGCTCACTGAGCCAACGCGGGGCGCACGTCTTTCGCGGAGCCAGAATAGTCGCCGCGAAGCTCCTCTTTCGCGAAGCACGCTGCCTTCGCGAGAGACCTTTGCGAACCGAGAGAAAAGGGCTTTCTCTGAAATTCTCTCTACTTCTCTTGAGGGGGTAGGCCTCTATTTATTGGCGATTCCACCGACCCTTGTCCCTTCCACGCGAAGTCAACGCCACATCATCTCAAATCGCGAAGCTCCAAAGTTTCTTCCGGAAATCTGTCCAAATCGCGAAGCTCCGCGGCAATCTTCTGTTCGCGGAGCTTGACGTAGTCGCGAAAAAATCACCGTCAACATACCTTCGCGACAACGCCACGAAGCTCCCTTCGCGAAGCCCAACATTCCTTCGCGCCTTCACCGCGAAGCTCTTCAACTCGGCCGTTCGCGAAGCTTTTACGTAATCGCGAAGCCTCACCGCATCCATTTTTCTGGTCTTCGCGATTTCCAAGCCATGCATCCTCTCTTTGCGAAATTCATGCCTTGGCCATATTAAATCATGATCTTAATGGAAATCCTATTTTCGCGATGCTCACCAATTTCAAGATTTTGGACCCCAAAAATTTGGCAAACACTGGGAAACGACGCCACCTTCAATACTGTTGTCTGCTTGAATGGTATGATCTCTTTGCTGGTACACGAGCCAAGCTTCCATTGATGATTGATAACAAACACAAACCACACTCCAAATCATGCAAAGAATACCATGGTTCCAACAATCTCCCCCTTTGGGTTTGTTGGAAATCAGAAGAAAAAAACCATAGATCTCCATCAATGTGAAAACCAAAAACCGTAGGAATCAACCCAGCCAACACTCTAAGTCTACGTGAGCAATGCTCGGTGTAGAAAACAACAGATGAGGCTTGAATTGGGTTCCACTGTGTTCCTTCTCATTCTTCTCATCACAGATGTTTGCCTGAATTTTTCCTTCTCATTTCTCCCCCATTGAAAATAAATCCAAAGACCAGTAAAATTTTTCACGTTCAGCTCAAACCATACTTCCCCTAGATAGTATCTCCCCCATAAACCTGCATCATATCCATAAACAGATTAAAACATTTAAAACAAATGGGGAGAGGGGAATTTTGTAACCTCCTTAAGCACTGGGAGGTGGTCGAACACCGAGGTTCAACCGATGCTTCTCAAACACAACCGCTGACAGTGGATTTGCCAGGATATCAGCCACTTGGTCATCTGTTCCCACATGATCCAATCTAATCACGCTTTGCTCAACTTTATCTTTGATAAAGTGATACCTGATTTCAATGTGTTTTGTACGAGAATGCTGAAGAGGATTCTTCGTAAGATCAATTGCGCTCTTATTGTCACAGTAAATCACCATTGGTTGCGTCACATCATCGCCAATGTCAGTTAATTGTTGCTTCATCCATAGCAGTTGAGTGCATGCCTTTGTGGCGGAGATATACTCAGCTTCAGCAGTACTAAGAGAAGTACATTCTTGTTTCTTGCTCAACCAGCCAACACATTTCTTCCCAATATAGAAAGCGCCACCACTAGTAGACTTTCTGTCTACTACATCACCAGCCCAGTCAGCATCAGAAAACGCTGATAATTCACTGTCCCTTCCTGCAGCAAAAAATAACCCGAAGTTATGTGTGCCTTGAATATACCTCATGATTCTTTTTACGGCTTCCATATGTTCCTCCTTTGGATTACAGTGAAAGCGGGCCGCAAGGCATGTTGCAAAGACAATATCTTGCCTTGTCGCTGTCAGGTACAGTAGGCTTCCAATGATCCTCCTGTACATGGTGGGATCAACAGAGTTCCCATCCTCATGCTTTCCAAGTTTAGTTCCAACTGCAATCGGAGTTGACATTGGTTTGGAGTCTTGCATATTTAACTTCTTCAGTAACTCTCTTGAATATTTTTCTTGGGAAATGAAAGTGTATTCCTTGTTTTGAATCACTTGCAGCCCCAATAAATATGTGAGCTCCCCAATCATAGACATTTCAAATTCTGATTTCATGTGGTTGGCAAATTCATCCACTGATTTTTGCCTGCTGCCACCAAATATGATATCATCATCGTAGACAAGAACCATGAATTGATCTTTTGGAGAATTCTTCACATAGAGATTTTGATCAACTCCTCCTATTTTGAATTCCAACTTCTTGAGATATTATTCCATCTGTGAGTACGATGCCCTTGGTGCCTGCTTCAAACCATATAGGGCTTTCTTCAGTTTGTAGACCTTTGTTTCATCAGTACCCAAAACAAAGCCCACAGGTTGTTCAATGTAGACTTCTTCTTCATGTACACCATTCAAGAATGTTGGCTTGACATCCATTTGATATACTTTATATCCTCTTTGGAGTGCCATGGCAAGGAAAATCCTGATTGACTCCAGTCTAGCCACTGGAGCAAAGGTTTCTTCAATATTAATGCCTTCAATCTGAGAGTATCCTTTACATACCAGTCGTGCCTTGTTTCTGATGACACTTCCATGCTCATTAATCTTATTTTTGAAGATCCATTTGGTACCAATCACATTGTGACCTTCGGGTCTCTGGACAAGATCCCATGTCTGATTCTTGTCAATCTGATCTAATTCATCATTCAAGGCTTTCACCCAAGATTTATCTTTTGCAGCTTCTTCGAATGAGGATGGCTCTACAACTGATAGAAATTCAGACTGTGTGTTATTCCTCATCCTCCTTGTTTGAGTGGGTGCAATGTTTTCCCCAATTATGTTGGATGGATCAATCTCAGCTCTTTGATTTCTCCTGCGAGGTTCAGTAGCATTTTCTTCAGCCACAGTTTCTTCTTCAGATTCTTCTTCTGAGTCAACATCATGATGTGACTGCTGAGTGTTTTGAACAACTTCATCTATTTCTTCACTTGTGTTTTCTTCGGGTTCACATTCTTCCTGACTTTCTATCATATCAGCATATGACGTCCTTGAAGCATTTGTGGTTTTCTCTTCAATTATCTTAACATCACTGCTTTCCACAATTCTTCCCAAACGCTTGTTGAAACATTTGTAGGCTTTTCTGTTCATTGAGTAACCAAGGAAAATTCCTTCATCTGCATTGTCGCCATATTTCCCTTGATTTCCTTCTTTGTTCCTGATGAATCATTTACTTCCAAAGACACGAAAGTATTTTAGAGAAGGCATCTGTCCATGCCACAATTCGTATGGTGTCTTCGTCTCTCCCATATAAAGTCCTGTTTGATTCTGAATGTACCTTGCAGCTTGAACAGCCTCTTTCCAGTAATGTCGTGGAATACAACTCTCAATCAGCATAGTTCGTGCCATGTTGTTCACCTATCGATTCCTACGTTCAACAACTCCATTTTTTTGTGGAGTTCTCACAGCAGCTACCTCATGTTGTATCCCATGCTTCTCTAGATAATTCTCACATTCAATGGACGTGTATTCTCCTCCGTTGTCAGATCGCAACACTTTGATTGTTCGTCCAGTACCATTCTCGGTGATTCGCCGATATGTTTTCATGCAGTCAAGGACTTGTCGTTTCCTGTGAATGATCATCACACATGCCATTCTACTGTAATCATCTATGAAAAGGACAAAGTACCTTTCTCCATGTGTTCCGGCAACATTTATTGGACCACAAACATCTGTATGAATCAGATCAAGAAGGTGAGATGCCTTTTTCTTCTTTGGCCGATATGAACTGCAGACCATCTTCCCACGAATACAAGCAACACAAGATTTTTCGCGCTCACGCTTCAGGTTGGGGATGTCCATGACAATTCTCAATTTTGATATTTTCTCCATGTCTTGTTGATTGATGTGTCCCAATCTCCGATGCCACAAATTGTTTTCTTCTTCAACAGTCATGTAACATAAATTTTCTTCACTATCAACCTGATACAATTTGCCTTCTGTTCTGCATCCCTTCATAAGTGAATTGCCGGTTTTTTCATTGATAGTGCAGCCTTTCTGATTAAAAGTAACTATAAGTCCTAAGTCATAGAGTTGACTCACGCTGAGGATATTATGACGTAGGCCATCTACGTAAAGAACTTCAGTCTTCTTTAGTTCTCCATTAGCTAATTGGGTACTTCCACTCCCTTTGATTTTCAGAGCCACATCATTACCAAATCATACTGTACCATTAACATTCTTTATGATATTCGTTAGTAGGCCGACATTACCTGTCATATGAGATGAACAACCGCTATCCAGAATCCAGGTACTGTTGTTCTTTGTATCTTTGAGGGCTACCTCTTCAAGGTTCGATTTCTCAATATTCTTCCTTTCCTTCCATGAGACATTAGATTGAGTATAAAGAACTGATGGCCTTTCAACTATCTCTTCCGCATACCCAGGTTCTTCATAGTCAAAGTCTTCTTTGAGAGATGAGAACCTGTTTGAAAGAGCAACACTGTCTTGCTGACGAGACTTGACTTGTCTTGAAATTCGGTATAAGGAGTCTATGTCCCTTCTCTGCCTGCAATTAACGGCCTTATGACCAAAGTTAGAACAACAAAAACAATATCCATAAAAATTATTTCTTCTATAAGAATTAGGATATGAGATTGTTCTCCTTTGTTGAGCATCTATATCTTCTCCATTCAGATAGCTTCTTGCCTCTTCACAATAAGACATGGTATGGCCCAGATAGCCACAGAACTGACACTTCATGAGCGGAAATGTCTTCCCACTTGAATTTCTACTTATATCTTCTTCCTTGGGAGAATAGTAAGACTGTCTGTCATTTTTGAAAGTTTGAGGATAATTTTCAGGTCTTCTTTTAGTTTGGATTGAGTGTTCCTTTTTCAGCACTCTAGGTAACATTTCAACATGTTCAACTTTCATCTTATCTTTCTTTTGGATCTTTTCACCTCCAGAAATTGATGACTCAGCCTCACAGACAATTCCACTCTTTCCCATTCCATCGGGTCTTTGATCACTCAAGATTTTTCCATCCCCATCTAAACCACACTTGTCTCTTGCTAGTAATTATGCATCTGAGAATCTTCCGAACTGTATTTTCTTCCTTTATTCTTTTGGAACTGATTCAGTCTCCAGTTTACTCCTTAGAGTAACTACTTCCTCCTCAAGACCCTCAGTAGTCTTGGATTTTTCATCCAGTCTGGATGTGAGGCATTGATGACCTTTTCCTGCTCTTCAATTCTCAGCTTCAGATCAACTACATCATCATTGCTTTCAATTATTTTAGATTGTACCTTCACAAATTCTTCCAGTCGTTCAATTTTAGCTTCAAGTTGATCAACGTATTCAGTTGAGTCTTCTACAATTGATTTCCACTTATTGCAGCTCTTGCATTTAATCTTAAGCTTACTAACCGCATCCTTAAGTTGCACCTCAGGATCTACACAAGTTCTCAGTTGTTTTTCTCTATCAGTATCTTCTGACTTTTCAACAGTGGCCATCATAGTGGCATGGTTCCCAGTTTTGAATTTTGGTTCTTCTTCATCACAAAATTCATTGTCATCTTATTCCTCTTCACAGACAAAACTCTTCCTTTGAATTTTCTTACCAGATTAGAAGTCTCCCTTTTTGAAGAACCTTCTCTGAGGCTTCTTGAAGTTTTCATCTTCACTGTCATCATCATTGATATTATTCAAGCACTGAGAGGCAATGTGCCCAACTTTTCCACAACGGAAACATGCGATAGGTAACTTCCATTTGAATTTCCCTTTCCCCTTCTGGAACTTCTTTTCAATGAGAGAAAGAATTTCTTTCTCTTCGTCATCATCACTGCTACTATCCTTTGAGATTTTTAATTTATCCATGGCCTTGAATGCCATTTCCTTGCTCACCCGAGTCGTAGCATCTTCTGGTTTGACTCTCATTTCATATGCTACCAAGCTGCTCAGTAGATCATCTAGAGAAAGTTTGGAAAGATCTCTTTCCTCAAGGGCTGACACATTCACATTATACAGATGTGTAAGTCTTCTTAATATTTTCTTTACAGTATCAATGTCTATGATTTCTTCGCCTAGACCTCGAATTTCTCCAACCACTTTAGTAATTTGATTGAGGAAAGAGTCTGCATTCTCGTCTGGATGCATCTTCAGATCATCAAACCGATTATGTAGCACTTGTAGTTTCGCCTCCTTCACATTACTATCTCCTTCATAAATATTCTCAAGTTTATCCCACATGGATTTTGCTAAGGTGCAATTCATCACTTTCAGGTAGATCTGATCAGAAAGGGCTGCAGTGAGAGCATTCTGTGCTTTAGCATCTGCATCAAGAAGTTTCATGTCTGTTTCAGTCATAGCCAGGCCTGTTGGATCAGTGACTTGTATTCCTTGCACAGTAGAAAAAAGAACTTCCATTCCAAGAGATCTTAGATGAGATCTCATTCTGTTCTTCCAGATCTGGAAATTGCTTCCATCGAAGTGAGGGACTCCCCTGACATTGTCCGCGTTTTCCATGACGAAGAAGGTTAGATTCAACACCAGCAACCTTTACCCTCTGATACCACTTGAAGGACCCTGAGACACCCTGAGAGGGGAGGGGTGAATCAGGGTGACCACTTTTTCTTTTAATGTGATGGATCTTGTTCCCACGTTGGTAGGAACTTGTTGAACCTGTATGATGATTAAGATTAGAAAGAAAGCATTAACAATCACAGAGAAGACACAACCCTTTTTACTTGGTTCACCACTAAGGGCTACGTCCAAGGAGCATACGCCGACAGGTTGTCGGTCGTTCCAAAATCCACTATGCTTCACTAGCTGTAGATTACACAAGTTCGGGTACATACACTCTGTCCCAGGCTCACTCCCTTTACAATTGTTCAAGGATAGCTCACTGCATCCCTCGGGTCACTCCTGTTGACTCCCCCTGGAACACTGCCATTGGTGAATCCCTACTCAGTTCATAGACATAAAGGTCTCTTCAATTGAAAGTCATGAAGTTAATTGTCTCCTGCTCAGTATGAGACTTTGCTTGCATCAGAGTCCTGAGTTTAATGCTCTGTTAAGATCCAAATTCCAACCACTAAGGAAAAACCCCTTTTCCCTTGTTCACAGGGCAAACAACCTTTGGAAAAGGCCTTCGCAAAGTACCCTACTTCACGAGGCTCCCAATTTTGCAAAGCTCAAACAAGACTTCGCAGAGCCCCTGCCATTTCGCGAAGCTCAATCGCGAAGCTCAATCGCGAAGCACTCTCGCGATTCTCCAGCCTTTACAATGCTTGGCTATCGCGAAACTCCTGCCTCTTCGCGATGCTCACTGAGCCAACGTGGGGCGCACGTCTTTCGCGGAGCCAGAATAGCCGCCGCGAAGCTTCTCTTTCGCAAAGAACGCTGCCTTCGCGAGAGACCTTTGCGAACCGAGAGCAAAGGACTTTCTCTGAAATTATCTCTACTTCTCTTGAGGGGGTCGGCCTCTATTTATAGGCGATTCCACCGACCCTTGTCCCTTCCACACGAAGTCAACGCCACGTCATCTCAAATCGCGAAGCTCCAAAGTTTCTTCCGGAAATCTGTCCAAATCGCGAAGCTCCATGGCAATCTTCCGTTCATGGAGCTTGACGTAGTCGCGAAAAATCACCATCAACATACCTTCGTGACAGCGCCACGAAGCTCCCTTCGCGAAGCCCAACATTCCTTCACGCCTCCGCCGCGAAGCTCTTCAACTCGGCCGTTCGCGAAGCTTTGACGTAATCGCGAAGCCTCACCGCCTCCATTCTTCTGGTCTTCGCGATTTCCAAGCCATGCATCCTCTCTTCGCGAAATTCATGCCTTTTCCATATTAAATCATGATCTTAATGGAAATCCTATTTTCGCGATGCTCACCAATTTCCAGATTTTGGACCCCAAAAATTTGGCAAACACTGGGAAACGACGCCACCTTCAATACTGTTGTCTGCTTGAATGGTATGATCTCTTTTCTAGTACACGAGCCGAGCTTCCATTGATGATTGATAACAAACACAAACCACACTCCAAATCATGCAAAGAATACCATGGTTCCAACAAAAACAACTTCATAAGACATCTTCATTATCTCCCACTTATTTCACCAATATAGACCCCCTTTTGAAATGTCTTACATAATTCCATTCATCATGACCTAGGGAAATGAAACATATAATAGGGTGATATTAGATTCTCTTTATGTTTAATCAAAGGATATATAAATCATCTCATAATCATAATACATATGAACAACACATTTTAAAATATTATCTTCTCTTAGTAAGATCGTGATATCATGCCCTGGGAAAAAACTTGAATGTTCATAAGAATAAATGAGCATAATACCAAGATTTATAACATATTAAATGAAGTATTTTGGAATATACATAGGCATAGAAAATCATTTCATATTATTTACTGCTCATTTCCATGAACATTATAGTGATCCATGTTCATTGATGAACTATTTTTACTCCTCGTTCGGACCTTGTTTTACTGAACCGATATGATTTCCCCTTACAGAAATATCTATATCATGAGATATAAATCATTTAAAAATGCATTGGATACAAATATAGGTCCCAAAAATTTCATAATTAAATCATTCTTACATGTTCCACAAAAACATAAATCATTTATCATAGCATAATCCATGGAATAAAATTTGTTTCATAAACCTTATTCCATCATATTCTATTTAAAACAAATAGATTTCATAAATAACATTACTTTATATACATAATAAAACCATATTATTATTTGGTATAGTAAGATAACCCTATTTGATGAATGTAATATTAGATGGAAAATATGTTTTATAGAACCCTTGATATTAACTCATGGGGAAAATATCCTTTCTTCTTCAAAAATAATTCTTTTCTCATAATTCCATGAAATTTAAAAGGAAAAGAATCTATATGAAGATAAAGATGAAATCATTAAGAGGAAGAATCATGGAAATAAGGTTTTTGGAAGACCTAAAATTCCATTCATTGTGTATAAATTAAAAAAATTCACCTTTTACATTTTCAAAAAAGTCAAAACGTACCTCGTATAAAATAATAACAAAATATTCTTTTTGTACCATTTAATAAAAATCCACCAATGTGTAAATTTGAAATCAAAAAATTGTAGAAGAATATAAATAATAATAAATATTTAGGAAAAATTTATGAGGATGATAAATACACCCCGTGAAATAATTATGTATCAACAATCACCTATTATAAAAATATTGTGAAATTATACCTCACCGTAGTCCAGATTTCCTTTTTATGTATATAAACCCCCTATTCATCGATGTGATTCCAATATAATCTATAAATATAGGACTAGAGATGGTATTTGAAGGAGACCATAACCAAAATAATGTTACTTTTTTTAAGGGAAAAGGGAAGGGTATGGCTAAGCATGAATTCTCAACATGAAGTGAAGTGGTGAGGGAGTAGGTTCCCTTTTATAATTGACGTGACGAGACTTTTTAGATCTCCACAAATATTAATTTATAGAAAATAATACCCCAACCAAAAATATTCATAAATCCCCAAATTCTATGATGAGATGAGATATAATTGTAATCTAATCAACAAATAAATTATAGAAAACTGCTAATTTAAATTTAATCATTATCATTTTAATTTACACTAATTTATTCTAATTAATTTTAATTATGATAACAAATATTTAATATTAAATGTGTGAAATAATTACAAGGTTGATGTCAATTAAAACATAAATAAATCATTTATAACATTTTCTACCATATCATAATAAGCCAATATTTTTAAAATTATTTGTCAATAAAACATATTTTTGATCAACAATAAATAGTTCCATTTTTAACACTATTCAATTATTTACTTTTAAAAAAATTAAGACAAAAAGATAACTCTGAACCAACTATTTTATTATATTCCTAAGATGTAAATTTCATCTCTAAAATTAATTAAATAAATTTATTATGAAAAATTATATTTATTTTTGTATTTATAATAACATTTATTTGTTATGTCTATTAATAAAATAATTACTACATAAATTTTGTGTAGTTATATATTATACTTAATTTTTGAAAAAAAATTAAAATAAAAAACTATAATGAAGATAAATCCACTACATTTCATATGAACATTTTTACTCAAATTTATATTCTATAAAATCCATCATTTAAAATGTTATATTAGTTAAATTATGAATATGACAACTTTAATATAACTTTTTATATAATAATGTATCTGTCACAATCTATTTTATAAGGATCAAAATGGTCACTAAATAAACCCTTGGAAGGTTTTGGCAATATATAATCTAAAAATAAGATTTTTTCATGTGTTTTTGGAATTTTGATGGTTATTATCAATTTAATATAAAAAATGTATTGTTTATATCTCATCAATTAATTAATTTTTACACATTCATGTTATAAATACTTAATGTAATTATTTATTTTATAAAAATTAAAAATGCATTTTCATGTTAAATAAACAAAATTATATTTACAATGTGTATCTGTAATCGAATTTAACATCTAAAAAATCATTTAGAAAAAATGATATAATTATTAAAATATTAGTAAACCATATTTAAATGATTCATTAAATAAAATTAATAAAATGTACAAATATTATTCAAGGGGCTTCCAAAGGACACCATTTTGACCCATGGATTACTTAATTCAATACACACTCATCTAATGATATTATTATTAGTGTTAGGGTAATATGATTATAATATACTTACCCTTAATTACTAGATTTATCCTTTTCCATATTAATAAAAATTACAGAAGGTTCTATTTATAATGTCCAAAAATAAAATAAATTTATTTACATAATTTGGACCAACTGATTCCAAATAATGGATAAATTTTCAAAAATTCAACATATAGAAGTTCCAATAATTGTTTTAAAATTATTCTTATTATTGGAAACATTATAAATGTTTTTATATGATAAAACATAGAAAACAATTTATATGTTTTGACATCTGAATTCAATAATAATATTATTAATAACGATATACATTATATTTAATGATAAATATATATTAAATTTATACATTAATAATTTTAAATTTTATAATTTATCCATACAAATTGATTCTATGAAGAATGTTTTTTTCAATTAAAATTTCGTGTATTTTAATATTCATACAAATTAGAATGTTATCAGAAAATATTAACAAATAATTAAATTAAATTTTTATATACCACTTCTAAATAACATGTTTGTTTCAATAAAATATTTATTAATTTGTTAAAATATTAATTTAAAAACCGTTCCCCATTAAAGGGTGATAATAACTTTCCATTAAAAAATATTCATTTTCAAACATTAAATAGGGTTTATTAATACCCTCAAAAAAATATCTATTGTATGAGTATAAGAAATATTTAATTAAGTATATAACATATATATTTTATTAATTTTATTTACAAATTTTAATTCAAAAAATATATATATATATATATAATTAATTTTTCATATGTTAGATATATTACTTCCCACTAACCTAACGACTATTTTAAAATCGTTATTTTATAATAAGGGAATCTCACAGTTCATTTAAACACATGATTACAAGCAATGAGATCTATTGAATAATTAAAATTATTTAGATAATATTTTTCATAAAATCATATTGGTGTTTCAAGGACTGTTAGTTTTTAATATGTACCGAAGTTATAATCTATTAATCCCAAAAATAAGAATAAATTTTATAAGATAGACATCGTCGTACACTCAAACTTGAACAGTATATGTTTAAGATAAAAAATAAATTGATCATATCCAATAAATAAAATTCTCTAGTAATACTCTATCATATTAAAAATTTAGTATATAATAAAACATAACTCATTGCCTTGTATTTGGAAGTCATTTGTTATTCTTGATTTACCCATTTCCATCCCTTGATCCCTCTGAAATAGTGGCTAACCCTTCCAGGAAATTTCTCAACTAACCAATCAATATAAGATAATAAATTCATCTATATTATATCATGAAATAAAAATAATCCAACATGGTTCTATAAGATCTATATTATTCACTTACCCATCTAGAATAATCTAATGTTATCATATCATTGCAGTTAAAACATCTAATAGACTATTCAAAACATTGATCACATAACGTATAAGTAAAATGTACTTTAAACCTCTATATTTTTTCATCTACATCAATAGTGGTTAAAATATATATATTTATTCTTAGGACCAACCATACTTTAATCTCAATGGTGAACACATTTCCTAATTGATTCCCCAACCCACCTGGGGGATGAACAGTCCTTCATATAATCTAATCTATATATGGAATACCACTTAATGTAAATTCATTTACATCCCATGAAATAATCATAAATGAAAACCCAAAAAACTAAAAATACTCCATATCCGCTCACCTCCAATATACCAAATAGGATAAAGCAAAATTGATGATAACACCCTAAATCTAATCCCTACGGACCACCATAGGATGGAATATGTGAAACCACAAACCAATACCAATTATCAGTATCCAAAATTCAAATATATATATATATATTAATCCCACCACCCCATAATTCATTAGTTTCCTATTAAAATTGAGCTTTTATCATGTTTTCATGGGGAGGATATACTTTCATATTATAGTTTGAGATATTAAACAACAAAAAAATTAATATCATAATAATAATCATCTGATTACGTAGAATTAATAAATAATAACATATAATAGAAATTATAATGTAGAAAAACACAGTCACAAAAACTAATTGTAAAACATGAATACAAAAATATATCACCCATCGAGAGGTCATATATATATGATAAATACAAGAAAAATATGGAAAAGGCTCTACATCTTTTTCTGAGCCTCACCACATCCCAGTCATAAAGTCTAATATAATCTAGCACACATATTCATGACACATAGTGCTTCAATCTAAACTATATACAGAGATCAAATAAGTCCATCTAGGTACACATGTAATGTCTCCACCAGGGTACTACAAATTCATTGCCTTCATATAATTTGTTATGTGATCTTAGGTGGACACC
Organism: Viscum album; assembly: GCA_963277665.1. Taxonomy (NCBI): domain Eukaryota; kingdom Viridiplantae; phylum Streptophyta; class Magnoliopsida; order Santalales; family Viscaceae; genus Viscum; species Viscum album. The sequence goes on from OY728120.1 coordinate 2,101,784,095, forward strand.
CCATACTCTAGAAGATATTGTCTTGAAATTAGTGTCTAACTGGGAATCTGGTAAGATGATACCATCTTTATTATTGAATGAGAGCATCATAAATAATATGAAATAATATTAATGATAAGGTAATAAAAACCATGAATTACATATCAAATAGAAAATTCTCCATACTCTTTAAAATCTCACAAACAAATGTGCTAAATATTCTATATCATAAATATTTCACGTGTCATTGAGATATTCAAAAACACTAGATGATAAAAATACACATGTGGGTCTCAAAATCAATTATAGTTTCCCCATCCATGATCCATCCCTGGATCCAAACATTGCCATTAATCACTCATCCTTTTCCCTTATCTGAACCTTTAAACATTAGGTTTTATCAGGTAAAATTGGTGTCCAATGATGGTTATGAGTACATATCAGTATTCCCCACCTATTATTTCTAATGAAATATATAGTCAAATAACATTTTAGGAACTAGTATTGTAAAAATTGACAATGATTTAAGTTAAACATGTTTCTTCATTAAACAATAACCAATTTATCCACACATTCCCTCATGATCTAAGTGATGAAAAGGCTCATTATAGTTACTTCTACCCATGGATATCATCTGAAAATTTGATTTGGGGTTTAATTATTTATTTCACAATTTAATTAATTAATAAATTCAAGCTAAACCATTATACAATGGAGAATCATTCCAAGTACCCATATATTGGCCAAACCATACTGTCCTGGACCATCAGTCTTGTATCCAACCATGAATTGAATTAGTGGGTCCTAAAGCATCAATATACCCTAACCAAAGTATATGGATCCAATATCCATTATCCTGAAAATAATCATTCTATCCTTCCAAGGATCATCATCAATGACATTTTCATCGACAATAAAAAAATGGTAATCCTTTTTCATGCCTTAAAATTCCGGTTCCAATCATGTTCAAAACCATTAAACCCATTACATAATTTAATATTTTATTAAAACATTCATATTACATATATATTATATATACTTTAATTCATTTAACATATTAAAAATTTACTTTTATAGTAAATACATCATTAAAATATTTTTTAGGAATTGGATAACCCCATGGGTGTGTATATGCATGTTTTCATAAATATCAATGAATATAATTTGACTTGTGATAGGTCACACACTACAGTTAAAAATATAAATCACTTTTATTGTCTAAATACAAAAATATATAAAATATAATAAACAATTATTTTGAAAATACACATGAAAAACATCATGAATATTTTAGAAAAATTGTGGACCACCTATGATAAATTTATTGAAAATCACTTCTTGTTCAATGAACCCTAATTCATACTAAAATAACCAAAAATATAAAGTTGCTAACTCCTTGGAAAAGTGTTTATATGTTTTTGAAGATGATAAATTAATATACCATGGTACATCCAGAAATTGGATGATAAGTAAATTGTAGACATACCCAATGTTTTTATTAACACTAAACAGTACAACAAATGCCCTAGAATAGAAGGAGACTGATCAATGGAATCATGGTGTGGGTGTGGTTTTCAAAAATTACCAGGGAGGGTGAAATTAGGATTAAAATATATTTACATCGTATCAAAATAAAGATGAAAAAATCTCCAAATACCACATTTAAATGGACAAAATGTTATACAAAATGGTTTAGAAAATCATGTTCCAACATTGCAGTTTCCTCTATCTAAGGGAACCACTAGTTTCGCAATTCAGTGGGGATGGGTTGTAGTGATAAAAATAATTTTTTATATGTGAAAAACATTTTTCAAAACACTATACCACTATGTATGATCCAATTAATATGCTACTGGTTGGTTCCTTCCCAAAATATCAAATTATCAAAGATACACTTGATTAAAAAAAATTATTTTTTCATACCTGATGGTGACCCAACAATAGTGAAACAAGAAGAAAAACAATTTCACTCATTTTAAACATAAGAGGTTGGTGGTATCAATTGTTGTATGACTTTTATCTACTAACTGACATAGAGAAAAGCATCAATTTCAACAAAACATGCTCAGACAACTCTGAAATAAGTTATGGTCTAGAAAACACTTACAACATCTCTAATCATTATTTAACAATTAATACACGATTTACTACAAAATATTACACATTTTACATCCCAAATGATATTGAAGTCTTGTGTCTATGTAATATAATATATTACATAATAACATAAAACAAGTAATACATCATCTTTATTTAATATTTCATTAAATTCTCATTCTTATAACTTCATGGGATAACATAGTGACCTGCCTAAGAAATGAGTGAGATAGAAAGAACAATAGAGTAATAAACAAATATAATTGGAAGAAGGTAATAGAATATGAAAATAATAAAAAAAAGGTAATAAAATGAAGGATAATAATATACATGTACAATGAATCATTGGATATATTGATAACATAATGGCAACATGGGAAATATGGAAACAACATAAATCATTTCATCATAATAATAGGTGAAGTCTAACTTCCAAGACACTGTGATGGAAATATTAAAATAACTAAATTAGTTTTTCTACACATTACAAGATGAAATCTCTTGAAACTAATCATTATCCAATGCATTTGAGCTCTATATTGTTTTTGGCGCACTCGTCACCTTAATTTCTTTTTCATGTTTATTCGTGTCACACAAATCATACAATTTGAATTCGTTCCTCCTAATATTTTATTATTGGATCAAGTATTGTGGATGATATAAATTTATGTCCCAATTCAAATATGTTTATGTTTATTATGGTGAACACTCTTTAGAAGAAATTACTATTTTATTCACTACACAATTATTTTAACAGGGAAATTTCAGTGAAATTTCCGTAGCATAAAAACATCACATAAAAATTGATAAAATGTGTTTATGAGAGTGTAATGTGTGTCTCATAATTTGTACATTATATTTGAATTAATAGGGATATGTAAATATATATCCCATCCTTTGTAATTCGAGATTTATGTGATAATAAATCTGACATTAATAAATAAATAAGATAAGGTGAGGACTCTTTACATTTCGAATGTGACACAAAAGAATTAGGAGGGGATTCATGATAGTTTGGGGGAACCATGGTACAACTCTAGAGAGTGGATCGAAGAGTACGTAAGTTCTCCCAGGTTTTTTATTTTGGCTAATTAGGAGATTTGTTGGATTTATATACGAAAATAGTGGTTAATAATTTATTAATTCTCAAACAAATATTTTTGACACTATATAATAATACAAACAAAAATAAAAAATATTTTCAACATTTTTTCCGATGGTTTCATAGAAATGGGATTGGTTTTCATTATTTTTTAAGGCCATGGGTATTAATAAATAATATACTTCCATTGCTGACTTTGAAGTTAGTTATCATCTTAATGTAATGATTTTTAAAGGATAAAATATTTTATAAGGTATAAATGATTAATGATTGATTTATACTATTAATTAAAGAAAAATTAAAAAAAAATATTTAAAATGTAAGGAATATTTTTGTTATTGGATACCGTGTATTGTATTCATTACATTGAATTTTTTGTCAAAGTGTTGGCATAATAAATAATATATATTTATAAGGTATTTAATTTTTACATAAAAAATCAATTATCTCAAAAATAATATCGCTGTTGGAAAATTTAGATGTTCTAATTCAATAAAAATATTCTTTTTTGAAAAATTATATTCTGAATATTTATATTTTCATATTTAAAATAATATTCATCATTTATTGAGAAATTCATGGTTTTTGAAAAAACTGTATTTGAACCCTTTGAATAATTATATTTGACATCAAAAAAAATGTATGATCATTTAAATTTAATGAATATTATTTAATAATAACATTTTATTAATGTATTATTTGTCTAGAAAATCATTACTTCATTAAAATAAATTCCTTAATTTTATTTTAATATTACTTGAAGATATAATTGGGTTTATATTTTATCAAAATAAATATTATTTTATAATGTATATATAAGAAGAATACATGAAAATTATTTTAATTAAAAAATATTATTATTATTATTATTATTGTCTTGATACATATCCCTTTAATGAACAATAATATTCCCTCTGGGATTGGTGACCGGTGGTAAGACTATTATGTTGTGGTTCACCGTACATGGATTGTGTCATTATCTCGATGATCTTGAACATCATCAATAAATGCTATCTAGATTGATTAAGGTACTCCTTCTTGGCTTGTACATGGATGTGGGGAAATCCTATTGATTCTATCTCCCTCAAAATCTCTGATAAATTTTATTCACATGGTACAATCCTACTGGTTGTGGTAATCACATCCATTTTCTATGTTAATTGGATTTTGATAAACCCTATAATTATATTAATCATTTGATCACCATTAAATGACTATATTATCAACAATAATGATACATAATGGTCATTTAAAAATGATATGATATATCAAAACCAATGTATAGAATGTATCTTCTTATTCCTGACACAATAATAATTCATTTATTAAATCGAAACCGATATTTTATGTTATAACAGATTAGGTTGTTACAATCATACCCCCTTAAATAATTTCAACCATGAAATTTTCTTTTCATGCACACAAATAGATGAGGATAATTACTTTTCACCACCCTCTTCTGTTCCCTTGTCACTTATTCAAACATATTGTCTCTCCAGAACACATTTACCAAATGAATTGTATTATTTCATTAAACATTGTCTCCAAAATCTATTATCATCATCTGTTTCTCCTCATTGGAATGGACGTTCTCCAACTGTACGACATCTAGATTGAGTACATGTTATAGTTTCGGTATTTAATTCCTTAAAATATATACATTTAATACATCAAGAAATTTAGATATTTTTAGTGGGATTTCTAATCGATATTCCACTTCTTTGATACGATCAAGGATATCATTGGGGTCAATTCATCATAGACTAAGATATATATCATCTTCAAAAATCTCATTAATTCACTCCATTTGATATCTTTGGAGGAATACCATGTCTGCAAAATCATACTCTATTTTTCATGGAGGATATTTTTTCATATATCTTATGTTTACTCTGAGAATATGTGATGTACTATAGAATGGGGTTATCATTTTAAAAATTTCCATGACCATAGTAAGACCCAGAAGTTTGTGTTCCACAACTTCATCCAATGATTTAGTTTTTCTTCACCTCTTCCCATAATGGGATTCAATGGGATCAATTTTCTTTATTGAGAGGAAACTATTATTGGATGATCACACGACCAGACGACTATGTCTATCCCATCCTCTATTGAATTAAATTTACCTTGATCTAAACATATCATCATGGTTTTGGATATTCCACTCATATTTTACATCATTTTGAGGGTGATAATCCATTGTAATGTTAAAATAATTATTCCTAAATGGTTGGAGACTCTTCTAGAACATGAAGGTAAATCTTGGATATAGATCAGATACAATGGATAGTGTTGTTTATCATAACTGGGCCACTTCTCTAATATATATCCTTTCATGTTGATCAATTGAGTAATCCTATTGAATCACAATAATGTAAACTGTATTCATAAGAGGATCCATAAGAACCCATATTTTATTCTTTCTATATTATTTATTCATAAGACCAATAAAAAATTTCGTATTAGTGTTTTAATGTTTCCATGTAGGTATGGGTAATAGTTGCATCATCCCCATGGACATCATTCCTTTCTATCATCACATGATTGAAATAAAGTCAAATTGATCTATATTCCATGATTTCATTATTCATATTTTCCCACAAATACTTTTCATAGAAATTTCGATACATCTTTGTGCTTCCAGGATTGATGGAGAATGGTGACTATGTGTATAATCCAATATCTCTATCTTTTACATAGGATTTTATGGTATAGATATCCATAAACCAAATCATACAACTCTAGGTTCATTAAAATTCAACAATGAGGATTTCCTTATTTATTATAGATTCCACATTATTTTAATTTCTAACATCATCTCTTTGAGTTTTCTTAAACTTCGTTAGATGGAACAATTGAGAATTATTTTTCTATCGAATTGATGATGTTTCTTCATTTATGAATCCCATGTCCATCCTTTATAAATATAAATGATCTAAACCCACTCAATTTTCATTAATGAAATATTTCTAGAACATTTTCACATAAAGCGCCTCCCACATTATTTGCATTACATGGTTGGTAGTGAATACAGAAGACATAGTCCTTGATCAACACTAACCATGTTCATTGGTGCAAATTAATCTATTTCTGTATGAATACATACTTGAAATATTTTTAACCATTATATATTTCACACTTCTACTTTAAAATTAAATTTCATTGTATTTTCATAGAATATAAGCCTAATACCAACTCCAGATCATGCATTACGCTGTTCTGTTCCTAAAATTATACTTCATTGAATCATAGGTTATCAGATTTCCATTTTTAATTAACACACAACTAAATACCTTCTTCGAAGAGCCACTGAATAAAATAAAAATTTATCCACTTGTGTATAGTATAAGTATATGTATAGTGATGATCCTCCTTTTCACCTCCTTTATGCTATATTCACATTCCTCATGTCACAAAAACAAGACACCCTTCTGAGTTATCTTAATTATATGGATTTAAAATCATCATTAATTTCTGAAAAAGGGATGGTTGTACCCAACTAATCCACGGATACTACCAATATATATCTCATATGATGGAATCATCCATCCATAACTGCATATGTTTTTATGGATTTATAGATATCCAAAATCGTATGAAGATATTTTCCAAAAATGTTATATCCTTCAACATTAAATTTCATATTTTGAACTTGAAATTAAGATTCTCCTTCCAATTTTTTTTATCATAGCTCTCTGATTCCCTCCACGGTCCACCTTGTATTTGAAATATATTATAATCTCATGTATAAGTACAACCACAGAATTTTTGAGGTAATCTCTAGAAACTAATCTAATAATGTCCATGTATATTTTTCTAGAATTAGTGAGATAAAATTTATTTACTCTAAAATCATAGTTCTCATACCTTGTACAAAAATAAATCTTGGGGATATCATCCTTCTTCATACTAACTTTGTAATACCCTGACCACGGATCCACCTTGGAGAAGTATTGTGCACCACATAGATGATAAAACATTTTATAAATCAATGGATAATGATATATTTTACTTTTCATGATCATTTTGGGTTCATGATTAAAAATTAAAATGTGAATTTACCCATCCGTCTTCATGGAGAATTGGACCGTTTCACCCCATAGTGAATCAGTTGGGCGTATGAACCCTTTATCGATATTCCCATGTAGTTGTTTCTTAATCTTCATAAGTTACAAAAATAATTTATTTTATCGATTCATGGACAAATTTAACTACACCTTAATGATATTGGTTGAGAAACAAACAAATCATATTAGAGGAAGATAATGTAGTTCTTCAGGAAACACATCAGTTTATTCCGTCGCAATAAGTGGGTCTTCAAGAATGATTCCTTACACATAATGGATCATTTGAGATTGATCTTATTTCTAATTTGGAAGTAAAATTAATTATTTAGATGTTTTTTTGAAATGATGCTTCATCCTCCTCCTTACACTTGTACGAAATCAATTGAAAATTCACAATATGTGAGTTAATATCATTATCATTAGAATATATGTTGGCTCAATAAAGGGAAACCCATAAAATGACCATAATTTCATAAAATAACACCAATTTGATGATTAAAATGTTCTATTTAATGTTCAGAAAGAAATTCTACAGCGAGGAATTATATAATTAGGATGAAATAAATACCAATTTTCTATTTTCACCGATATTTCTACTTCAATTTCAGAGTTGTTTGAATTTTTGAACTAAACATTATTTTTATTAAGGAATGTGTATAACTATAATCAAAAATTTAATTCTATTTTATTTAATGAATATCTAGGTAACAAATCACAATTTTATTATTGGGATTTACCTTAGCAGTTTTGGTGGAAGAAATATTTCGCTGTGGCCTTTAATGTTCTAGGTTATCTCCATAAACACTTGGCATAGTTAATTGGTTTGAAAAGTTCATTGGTTAATTATAGTTTATGCAATGAACAATGAGATAACATTTGAGCATAGTAGACCTCTCCTGTAACTGATTTTGTTGTTATATGTAACATAAATAATTATCTAGGTGACCTTACTTCCCAAACATAAATCATTTCAACATCCCTAATACTAAATTTATGGTGTTCATTATTCAACACCATTAAAAGAAGGATGTTGAAATATATTTACACGGTATGATATTACCTTAATACCAATAGAATTAACGTAAATTGTCCACTTATTATCCCTACTATACACTTGGTTATTTTTTTATCAACATTTCTTCTTTGAGGTCACATTAGAAAATTTCCCCATTGCTATTAATATATCAGATCAACGTGTATTTTTTTAGAATATGTTTTGTCCCACCAAAAATGTTGTCTACCATTAATTTGGGGGTAACAATAAATAAAGATTCATATCATGCTTGTTTTGTAAATTTTTTCTTGTACATCTGAATATATTCATTGAATTTTTATTAAAGGACTCTTATTCCCTTTACATTTTTTGTTATGGAGTGCGAGAAAATATTTACCCCAAAATATTTTCTGTTATTCATTCCTTCCCATTGCATAAATATCATCATCATGATTTGTATTCTTGATCAATATTCACTACTGATCATATTCACCACCTATTTGATAACCAACAAATAGATCCTTCTCTTTCTGAAAACATTCCCAGATGGATAAGATCTTCTAAATGGATTTGATCAACTATTCAAAGATTATGGGAATGGATGGTCCATTTATTTTCAGTGGCCTTGGTAACATTAAGCTATCAATTGAAATTATTTTCTCTATTATGGAGGTTTGGGATCTTATCTTGATCTGGTTTTCTATTTAGATCCTGATTCAGTTAAGAGATTATAATCTAAATGCTTGTGATTCACACCCCCTTGTATTTGGAATAACATTAGGGTAGTAATCTTATTTACCATTGCATTGAATGTTTACCAAATTTCCCTTTTTTCCATTGGGTATAATAATAGAAAATTTAGTTAAGTTTATTTTTAAATTATTAATCACGTGAATGGGAATCCAATAAAATTACAAACATAACATATAAATTGAATTTTGTTTCTTCACTAATGGATTTATAGGCTTCAATTAATGTTATCCACGATCTATTTCCAAAAATATTTTCTTATGTAATTTTTCAAATAATAATTGTTAATAATTAGATTTTAAACATATTAACTCATATCATTTGGGTGTGTAAAACCAGATGTGAATAAAGGACCCTTATAGTGCACTAGTTCTGCATCGATCCTTGCTCAATGAGGTGTTTTTATCTTTTAACACTATGCACATTTGGCCCAAAAACACATCAACTTGAAGAATCGATGTAGGGTTTTATTTTCATTAAAAAACATAATCTATACTAAAAAATGTTTTCCTCTATTTTCATATACCTAGCCTTTACCTATGTCATTCACTATAGTTTTTTAATCTCAATCCAAAAAATAAAAAAACATTTCCTTTGATACAAACTATAGTAACCCTTTCCATTATATCACATTAATAAATTCCTTAATACAAAATATTACACATAATAAAACCCAGAATATCAAGAATACATGTGTCTTCCTGAAAAAGGTACCTTAAATAACATAATAAAACAAGGAATAAATCATCATTATTGAGATTTTTCTTATCATGATTTTACATAAAACAGCATGGTATATCATTGGGTCATATATATGAAAGGGATGATCTATAAATCATAGTAATGTAATAAATAAGGATTAAAATGAAGAAATTAATACCTTTTAGTGAATAGGAATATCAATGGAGCTTAACATTATTGAGAGTCATATACATGGAAAATGAAACCTGGTAAAGCATTATATCATAAAGGCAACATTGGAAATGTTGTAACACCTTAAAACGGTGCATAATAATCATAGGTCAAGGATAACTACTGAAACATCATGATGGGAGATGTACCATAAATAAATCATGTGTACTCACTGTCCCAAAATGTTGTCTCATGAGACAAATAATTACACAATGTATTGGAGTGCTATATAATTTTTGGGTTCCCCTATAACATTCATTTCATTGTCATACATTTGTGTGCCACATGGATCAAAAATAATGGATTAATTCCGCATCATGTCTTATTATAAGATAATGGAATTAGGAAGAAATGCATGTAATTACAAATTCAAATGTATATAATTTTATAAAGATGAAAACCCTTTATATGAAATGGGAAGGGCATTCAATACACGATTTATTGGAATGAAAAATCACGGATATATTTTGACAACGTAACAATAACACAATAAATTTCATAAAATGTATTGATGTTAGTGAAAGGGGTTTCTCATCATATAGAATAAAATGGGATGTGATAGGGTAATTAGAATAAAAATACCAACATTATTAACTATAATTACATTATATAAGATAAATAACAAACATTAATAATGAATAGAAGGTGTGGACCTTGTACAATGATAATGTGGCTCTGAATGACTTGGAGTGGATTCTTGAGATCACAGGCGATTAGTAGGGGGACTAAAGGGAGGGAAGGGAAAATTAAGTATGTTATAAAAAGTTATATACTGATAATAATTGGGATATTAGTTTAGTTTTTATAGGAAAATATCGTGGAATTCTTTATTACTTCACAAACATTGGTTTCAGACTCTATGTAATAATATAAACAAAACCACCAACATTCACATTGTTTAAGGCAATGGTTTCTACCAATAGGGAATGGTTTTCATTATTTTAAATGGAAAAGGGATGCTATTATTAAAATAATAAACATTCTAATGTGAATTTCAGTAATAATATTAAAGGAATTATTTTTAAACCAAAAATTATATTATATGTTTTGAAGGATTCAAAATGTCATAAAAAATTTAATCTAATTAACATAAAATCCAATTATTTTAAATATAATACATATATTTGGTTTTTTATATCATTGTATATTGTTTATTTCAACACTTTTAAGTCATTATTATGTCATAACAGTCATGTTATATTTATATGGTATTAAATTTTCACACAAAAATTATCACGTCTCATCAAATTATTAAAAAATAACTTTTGGATAATTTCAATTTCATAATTAAAAAAATAATATTCATTTCATAATGAAAAATTTATATATACTTGAATTTATAATTTTAAAATAAATAATCATATTTTCTTGATAAATGTTGTCTTGTTTACAATAACAGTTCTTCACCACTTATGAAAAAATATTTTTCATCATAAAAATTATATTATCATTTATATGTAATAATAATTATTCAAAAATAATATCTTATTAAAATATAATTTATTTCAATATCCATAGATTATATAATTTAATTTTATTATTTAAATTTGACCATTACCTGAAAATTCATTTTTGTTTTATTGTATAAAAATCATAATCATTTTTCAATGTAATGATAAGAAGAAAATATTAAATTTTTCTATTGAAAATAAAATATACATTTATATTATTTTTTTATTCATAGACACCCCATTTATACAACATAATACTCCCAAAGGGTATGGTATGTGATTGTGAGACATTCATTGGGTGGCTTGACGTACATAGTTTGTGCCATGATATCGATGATCATGAACTTTCCCTTAAACATTTTCTATCATGCTTAAGTTGTTGTATATTATCTATGTCACGGTAGGGATAAAATCCTAGAGATTATATATCCCTATTCATCTATGATAAATTGATTTCATAGTGTAGGATCCTATTTTTTAAGGCCACCAATTCATTTTTCTGTGTCAATTAGATTTGTTAAAACCCTATAATTATTCAAATAATTCCATCACTATTAAATGGATATAATATTCATGGTAATGATTCTAAAAAAAATTAAATATGATAAGATATAATAAAAACAAATAACTACCTGTGTTTTCAATATCCATAATACATAATAATGTATTTAATTAAATCACATGGTGAATTTTATTTATAAGAGTTAAGGTCATAAAAACACAATTTCTCTAGCTTCTATCCAATAAATGAGTTATTTGTAAGGACTAACATTAATGATTCTCATATGGTGTCATCATAGTAGTCACATAGTTATTTTTTTTATCTGTGAAATTTATATGAATAATGTGCTTCACAAATGTTTCACAAAAAATATAAGAGCAATGCTTCTAATATGTCATTAATTACCTTGGTAGTCTGTTCTAAGTTTATATATATCTACTGATAATTTTTTTTACTAAAAATACTAATATAGCATGAGACTTATGTAATCTATTCAAAATGTGTTAATTAAAACATGGATCACATCTTGTAACAATTCACTATGTATCCCCATAAAAACACCCAATCCGAAAAACAAAAATGTTACCTAACATATACAATTGTTAATGAATCACGAATCAGTATGAAATGAATCAATTTTGAAAACCAGCCCGTAATCACACAAATTAAACTATTGTTCTTAGAAGATATCAGTATGGCCACAACAAAATCAATCATAAAAACATAAAATTTAAACTATATAATGGTAAATGCCTATAATATACCATCTAGTAACTGATTCAGGGAATTAATATAGTGACAGATGTAGGGAAACAATATTGCAGATGATTTAGGATGAATAACATAGACTCAGGCAGTATAGGAGCCTTTTTGAAGAGAAATTGAGGCTTTATTCAATGTGATTCATATACGAGTTCTTCAGATATGGGAGTTGTGGAACATCATGTATTTAACTGTTTATCTCTCTCTATCACTCTTATAGTGGAAAAAATAATTTTTGTATGAGGATCCAATGTTTCTAGCGCTCAAGTATAAATTCAAATATAGTGAGAGGCCTCATGACTGGACCATTTTGTATATGAGATAATCCATGTTCATGGTTCTATTATTTTTCATACTTTTATATTTGAAGAATTGATCCCTAAATTTAATCTCTCAATGTTTGTGGTGAAACATTCAATAACTAAAATGCATAGTGAACTTCATAGAAAACATTGGTTTCTAGTAATGGATAAGGAGACTGCATGATTCCTGACATGATGTAACATCTTTCAACATATAAATTCTACAAATATCTGTCTTTTTTGGTATGCTTTATCCATTTTAAATTATATAATTCAGTAGTATGATTTAATGATGGATTGTTTGGTGTTCATACTTATTTTTCCTTATAAGAATATTCTAATACAGTAAAATGTGTACTGGTTGTCAAAATGGTTCCATTTCATAATGATTATAGATAATTTAATGATCGATAAGTTGTGTAACTATTATCTTTTTGAGAAACAGTGTTTTCATTGGGTCCTCTAGTGTAATGATTTAAGATGTGATCCATGTTTTAAATAACTCCTTTTTAAGGGATTGTAAAAGGCTCTTGGAACATCTATATTTTAAGTAAAACATTTTATAAGTAGATATATATGAAATAAGAAGAGACTACCCAGAATATTAATGACATACTATAATTATGCCTCTATGATTATTTCTAGAAAATCATTGAAACACATTATTCAATATGATTTCAACTATAACAACAATCACTATGGGACTATTATGAAAACATCATATGAGATTCTGCATGATATTCCATGTTGATAGCATTTGTATTGGATATAAGTATGCGAATAATAGTTTTAATGACTTGAACTATTAGAAATAAAATTCATCATGTGAACCATTTATTCTCCAAATCCTCTAGTTATGATTTTAGCTCTAAATTGTCTCCTATTAACATTATATATGAAAGAATAAAAATAACCTCAATTCGTGGAATCATAACAATGGTTAACTCAACCACTCTCTTAGTGGAATCCATAAAAACATCTCAGAAAAAACATCCTAAACATTATCCACTATTGTATGAAGATATCATTCCACACCTCCAATCATCAAGCATCAGAATAAATACCTTGGTTGTGAGCTCACCCAACCTCTGAAGAAGTGTCCCGACATGACCATCTGAGACATCCCACTCTCCATGATGAATATAAATATCACATTTAAGAGAAATAAATATCACTCTTTTGTGTTAAAAATCAATGTGAGAATGATATAAAACTAACCAATACATTCCATGTAGTAGTTGAAAAACTAACATATCATTTGAAAAAAAATCCCAATGGAGTTGGTACCCTCCAATATCAAGTGTACACATCATTAAATAATGATTACTCCATGTTCACAATAATTATGTCGTATGGATCGATGCAACCCCCCCCCCCCAAATTACACCCCCATGCCAAAACCATATATAATCTATGAATATATAGAATAACGTGAATGTTTTGTATTTAATAATGTTAATAATTTAATAGAAACTATAATAATAATATTTCTAATACTCAATGTCCCATCCTCACTACCAACAAGAGATGGATGAAATCCATGAAGCTGACATGTCCCTCTTCCTGGGGATACAGTCAGAGTCTCATGCATTGTCTTCCTATACTAATATGAATGATCTTTATTTGAAGAACAATGTCCCCAACCAAAATGGGAATGGCTGGTGGAAATCCAACTACAAAAAGGTTATATAGTATAAGTTACCCTAATGGTGTTCTATATGAGCTTTGGTCTTCCATCACCACTACCCTATCGATAGTTCCTATAGAACCTCTATGAATTACCCATCCCATAGTAAGCATAGTATGCCATTAGGGGTTGAGGAAACAAACCATAAAAGGGATATAATCTACCTCACAATTTTTTGAACACTCATTTGCTACCCTTAGTGACTAATACCTTTCCCTAAATACTTTTCCAATCACCCCATTTAGGATTTTTCTCATAATAATGCTTCCTACTAATAGAGGAGACCACATAATATCCTTTAGAGAACACCACTTAACATCAACATTATTCCTCCTTCAAGATCCCCTATTATAAAAGAGACTAATTATCCATCTCAATAAACAAATTAAAAAAAATTGTACACTTGGGACTTGATCTCACATCTAAGCCCATCCTGAAAATGTACTGCCACTAATATCTCATATCCTACTACTAATGGAAAAAAACAATAAAAATTAGTGATGTGGTCAACATAATTAATCCCGGACATAATCCCCAACATAATTATAATAACCACAATATCATTATCTTACATCAAGGTCTCTATGTATAAATTATCCTAGAATGGTTTTTAATTGTCCTTATAATACATATTCTATAACTCATCATAGATGACCGGAATAAAACACCCAAACTTTTATAGACCTCTCAGTATATATGTTTCTTATTTAAATCAATTTAATAAAGGAACGATGATATTTTCAAAAATTTTATGGATAGACACAATCCTGGACTCTACTCCAGCAGGCCCTCCATCATCATAAATGTTTGAGATTGCTACAGATGGAACACTCCGTTCAGGTCAAATATAATTGCTGCTTCTTATACTAAGTATCATTCAATAAAATATATAAAATAAGGAAAGTTATCATTATTAATCTATTCATCATATCACTTGAAGTCAATGGGGTTTATTTTCATAATGTTTGAGGATCAATCCAAACAATTCCCTCATCTATACTAGTAAATGTCATCATGGTCTAACCCTAAAAAATACCAAATTCACAATAATATAATATAATAATTTATTTTATAGTTAAAAAATATAGAATCAAAAAAAACTATAATAATATATTACACATGAACAATTTTAATTACTACAATCACATCACTATAATTACCCCAACCTTGACTCTATGGACCCCTGGAAAATACAGGTAAATAAAACATCCAAAATCCAATCATTACATTATAGAACATTTTATCATAATTATGTTTATAAAATGATAAAGCATACTTATTATTCATTATTTTTAACATATTAATTCAACATATATTTAATTTAAAAAACTAAACATTCTTCATTTGGATGTAATTATTTTAATTAACAAAATAAATAGTAATGAATTGTCACGAACCGTCCTCAGGACCCATTTGGTGACTACCCTAAGCCCACCTTCCATAGGCCAAGGGCTGGATACTAGCACCAAAGGCATAAATCCCGATATAAGGGAAGGCATTTCCTTTATGTAAGTAAACAAACACCACAGAGTATGCAAGGAGAAGTAAACACTAAGTAAACTGAGTACAATAGAATGTGCTGGAAAGTAAATGGGCTAAAATACAAACCCAACTGAAAGTAAAGTACAACTCAAAAGAGAGTACAAAAACAAAAAAGTAAAGCATCAAAACTAAGCCATCCTCTAGAAATCCCACCTGAAGGGTGGGTACATATAGTCTCCTCCGCTCCTCGGCCCCAGCCGTCCACTCCGTGTACGTCTCATCCAGTGATCCACCTTCAGGTACCGTCCAACACCACGAGTTCTTACCTCGATCGGTGCTGTCTGTCATCTGCATCCAACACAACGTAGTGCGGGCATAGCCCATGCAGGGGTGAGTATACGCTACTCATTAGGGACCCCGAGACCCCCGAAGGTCTCCTAGAATCAACGAAGGATAAACCACAATGGAATGATACATTCACGAACTAAAAACCAACTCGACATAGGTGTATACCCATGCATATACCTATGTCATAAATTCCAATTCGGCTCCAACATCTGAGCCCATGTTTGATCAAGTCCACATAGGAATGTACAACCCAATCCACATAGGAAAGCATAACCCATTCCACACAGGAAAGCAAGTAAATCATATCAAAGAAAATGATTGAAATTCAAGACTATGCTCAAATAAGTATACTTCTTCGTAAGGAGATAGAGATGATCAGATGTATCCACTGATTCATCAATCCTGTCAGACCCACATAGGATACAAGACCAGCTAAGCTGTCGGACCCACAAATGATACAAGAGAAGATACTCTTCCAGACCCACATAGGATACAAGTACATAGTCAAATACTTCCAGACCCACATTGGATACAAGTACCTAGGTTCGACCGTGGTGGTCCGAAGGGAGATAGAGGATTAGGTAGAGGAGCTGGACGAGCGGCAGGTAGTGGACGACGTTATGAGGCTCTACCACCACCACCACCAAGAGGTCCACCCCGACCATAGGGAGCTGGCGGACAGAGGTAGGCGCAACTTCAGGAAGTGGAGGCCTATGACCATAGTGCACCAGAGATGATTCGAGGTATTTTATGTGTCTACTCCACCCTTGTTTCAATTCTTATAGACATAGGAGAGAGTCATTCTTTCATTGCTTCTGCCCTTATTTGGAGCTCGGAGATTCCGATGGAGCTGTTGGCTCTATCCTTATGGCTAGTGACTCCTACTGGAGAAGACTCGACGATTACGCACTGGTGCCGACAGTATGAGATTACACTAGGAGGAGAGAGCATTGGCTGGGATCTTCTTGTAGTGATGTATAGGCCTTACGACGTCATCTTGGGCATGGATTGGTTATCTACGGTCTATGCTCAAATAGACTGTATTAGGCGCAATGTGCGGTGTGTCCACACCGATGGGAGCAGGTTCACCTTCACCAGTGATAACAGAGCCTTTGCAGTGCAGGATGGACTCACGTAGAGGAGAGGACAACCGATCACTCCTCAGGTGGCTAGCCTCATCCTAAGAGAATTGGATGTGCGGAGTCTGAGTTTTCCAATTGTGGTGGATGAGTATGTGAACGTTTTTCCTAACGACGTTCCAGGACTACCTCCTCGCAGAGAGGTATACTTCTATATTGACTTGTACCCCAGGACAACCCCGATATCTAATCAAGCATATTGGATGGCTCTCGTTGAGATTCGAGAGCTACGGGTAAAGCTGGAAGACTTGCAGGGAAAGGGATTCATCTGACCCAGTGTTTCACACTGGGCTTCCTTGATTTTTTCCTCCAAGTAGGCGGATGGGAGCTTGTGACTGTGTTTCGATTACCGTCGACTGAACAAGGTGACCGTGAAGAACATGTATCCACTTTCGAGGATTGAAGACCTCTTCAATCAGCTCAAGGTAGCATGGTGGTACTTGAAAATAGACCATAGGTCAGGCTATCATCATCTCAGAGTTAGAGACGAGGATGTGAAGAAGACGAAATTCAGGTGTCGGTATGGCCACTATGAGTTCTTGGTTATTCCTTTCTGTGTAACCAACGCTCTAGAAGTGTTCATGAGTCTCATGAACAGGATCTTCAACCCTTACCTAGATCCATTTTCCATGGTATTCATTGACGATATATTGATTTACTCGACCACTGAGGAGGAGCATGCCTACCACTTACGGGTTGTACTGGACACACTCTGAGAGCACTAGCTTTATGGTAAGCTCTTTAAGTATTTGTTTTGGATACGTGAGTTCCACTTCTTGGTAAACGTCATCTCTGAGGTGGGAGTTGCGGTGGATCCTGCGATGATCGAGGCAGTGCTAGCTTGGGAGCTGCCCAGGAGCGTGATGGAGGTGCGGAGTTTCTTAGGTATGGATGGGTACTATCGGAGATTTGTGTCGGAATTTTCCAGATTTGCAGCATTGCTTAGAGCTTTGCTGAAGAATGGGAGAACCTTTGTGTGGTCAGATATATGCCAGCTGAGCTTCCATGAGCTGATATAGAGATTGAATAGTGCACCCATCTTGAGGCTACCGAAGGAGGAAGTAGGGTACGTAGTCTCCTGCGATGCATCAGGGACTGGACTTGGGTGTGTCCTGATGCAGGAGCAGGCAATGATCACCTATGGATCATGTTTGTTGAGGAAGCACAAG
Organism: Viscum album; assembly: GCA_963277665.1. Lineage (NCBI taxonomy): Eukaryota > Viridiplantae > Streptophyta > Magnoliopsida > Santalales > Viscaceae > Viscum > Viscum album. The sequence continues at coordinate 2,101,802,838 of OY728120.1, forward strand.
CAGAACTATTCTACCCATGACCTGGAGTTAGCAGCAGTAGTCTTCTCCCTGAAGATGTCGCGTCACTATCTGATGGGTGAGCGCTTTGAGTCTATTCTGACCACTAGAGTCTCAGGTACAACTTCTCGCATAAGTAACTGAACCAGAGACAACGTCAATGGTTCGAGTTCCTCCAGGACTATGACTTTGAGATAGTCTATTCTCCAGGAAAGGGGAACGTAGTAGCTGATGCTCTCAGCATGATGATGGGCATTCAAATACTTGGAGAGGCAACGGAGTAGTTAACCGCTTTACAGATATCCATCATGGATAGAGATGGGGCAGCCTTCTTTCAATCGCTCACAGTCACACCTCCACTTCTTCAGAAGGTCATCAAGGCACATCGTGGGGATGTTGACTATGAGACGCGACGTGCACAGATTTCCACAGGACAGGTACGTAATGTTTTTTCTATAGGAGGTGATCATGTAATCATTTTCAGAGGACGTACGATGATACGAGATACATTACAGGAGGATGTGATGAGAGAGATTCACACTTCCCCATTAGTGGTACATCCAGGAGTAGCGAATATGTTCTAGGATCTCACATGACAGAACTGGTGGATGGGTATGAAGAAGTTTGTGGCAGAGTTCGTTTCTCGATGCCTCACATTCCAGTAGGTGAAGGTCGAGCACCAAGTACCAGCAGGCGTGGTACTGCTATTGGAGGTCCCGGAGTGGAAGTGGGACGGGATATCTATGGATTTCGTGATTGGACATCCATGTACTTCCATAGGACACGAATCTATTTGGGTGATCGTCCACCGACTCACCATGTCAGCCCAATTCTTACCCATCAGAGAGCAGGGCTCATTGGAGAGCTTGGGACGCCTCTACGTTTAGGAGATCATACTAATTCATGGTGTGACATCATCTATCTTCTCTGATCGAGATGCTCTCTTTACATCCCGGCTTTGGAAGGGGTCAAAGGAGGATTTTGGTATGCAACTACGCCTGAGCACTGCCTTTCACCCTTAGAAGGATGGTCAGACGGAGAGGTCCATTCAGACTCTCAAGGACATTCTCCGTGCATGTGTCCTCGACTTTGGTCACAACTTGGTGGATCACCTACCCTTGGTGGAGTTTGTGTACAACAACAACTAACACTCGTCCATCGGGATGGCACCATACGAGTCATTGTACAGCCGACCTTGCAGATCACCTCTGTGATGGATAGACCCTGGGGAGTCAGCACTTCTGGGACCAGAGATGGTCCAAGCCATGACAGAAAAGGTCCAGGTCATCCAGGAGCGGATGAGGATAGGTCAGAGTTGACATAAGTCTTATGCTGACAGGATATGAAGACCATTAGAGTTCAAGGATGGAGACCACGTTTTCTTATAGGTATCACTTCGACGTGGATTACAAGATTTGGCTGGGGAGGAAAGTTGTTTCTATGCATCATCAGACCATTCCATGTTCTCAGTAGGATAGTTGAGGTGTCTTATCACCTGGATCTTCCACCTCAATTGCACCGAGAGCACTACGTCTTCCATGTATCTTAGTTGAGGAGATATGTGAATGACACGACGCATATCATCAGCCATTGGGAGATTGACATTGATGATAGGGTGACTTTTTCGGAGGTCCCGGTGGAGATCGAGGATCCACAGGAGCGGGTCCTACATGGACAGTCGATACCTCTAGTGCATATTAGGAGGAAGCATGGGAACCTCCAGGAGAGCACGTGGGAGCAGGAGGCTCAGATGCATGCTCAGTACCCTCATTTGTTACCCTAGTTTGTGATGTATCATTACGGGGAAGTAAAGCCTTGAGGTGGGATTAATTTAAAGATCCGTAAATTTCAAGGAAATTTTTTTCTTAATTTCTTTAGGATTTTACGAGTATGCAGTTTCTGACGGCACCTGATTTCGTGGCCCAGTGTGCCCGAAATCAATTTCCGAAGATTAGCTCAGGTACGTTCAGTGAACGAACGAGCGGGTTTTTCTATATTTTGAAACGGTGCTTGGAATCGAAATCCGAGGGCACCGATGAAACCGCATCGCTGGTAATTGCTTATGATGACTTTTACTGGGATTGTGTTTTCTCAAGAAGAGTTTTTTTAAATTTGTGGTTTAAGTGTAAGTGAAATAAAATTGTGCTAAATTTTATTTCTCCTTTCTAAGTAATTATCTCCTAGGTGTGGGTGTTGGGGTGGGACCCACTCGAATCTTGTTAGTATATTAGTGAGGTGGGGCCCACATGAGCCCCACCCATTCAAATTTCCAAAACCCTCTAAACCTCCCTTGTATTAAATTTTGTGGCTACCCCTCTTCCTCATGAATGCATGCCAACCTATCTCACCATAAATTTTATCAATTCAAGACTAATTAATTAAGTGAGTTAAGGATTTTGAATTTTTGAAAAGTGTTGGCATGAGTAATAAAATAAAGAAAAAGCCTTATTTTATTTTTTTTAGTTTTTGTGTGTAGCAATTTTGGAGAGAAAAATCTAAGACTTGAAGGAATTAATCTTCTACATTGAATAATGCTGAGACATCGACGAAGAATGCCGACACGCCATTCCAACTTCAGTTCGCGTCAAAGAAAGGGAGACGCCACTTCCTCCTTGGATGCTCTCCATCGACGTAAACGGAGCCTCACCCCGTGACGCTGTCTTCCCTGATGCAAACATTCGAAAACTTCATTAAGGTAGGGGATAAGTTCAAATTTAATCTATTAAATTTTCTCTTTATTTGTCATTGTGATTCCTCGTTCTTTGGCTGCTTGCTATCGGTATAACAGGAGCAGGTCGGACTGCACAAACACAGCCGACCCTCCTCCCCTTTGTTGTTGTTCTTCATTGGGGCTTTAAACGAGGCGACGCGGTGTCATTTCACCTTGTGGGAATGATAGAACCGCGGCCGGAGCGGGCCCCGACAAAGGAGCATGGCGCCGTCGCGCCGCGCCGGTGAGGCCAAAGGAAGCTATGGCCGAGGCTGGCCGTGGCGGTTCAGCGGTGCGGCCGACTGAGCCAGCTGCCGGCGCCAGCTGGAGGAGGGACCCTTCAGGTCGCGGGGGAACAATAAATGTCGGCCATAAATGCCCGGTCGTTTTAGTATATTACACTCAAGGTTTCGGAGAACTTTGAGGTATGGCCAGGTTGGTTTGAACTCGAAACCAACTGGGCTCTCGGAGCGGAAACCCTTATAACTTGAGTTATGGATGTCCGAATGACATGTCGTCGACTCTGTTTGATTCCTCTTAGTGAGACAGTTATTTTGGATTATTCCCCTTGAGGTTTGGATGTAGCTGGAGTATGGTTGGGTTGGTTTTAACTTAAAAACCAACAGGGCCCCTGGGATGAAAAAGCCAATAACTCTCAGACCGGGGGTCTGATTGACTCGTCGTCTGTCTCATTTAGTTCAGATTGATGAGATAGAACTTTGGGATACATCAAATCCGGACTTCATGTCATTTGATGAATCGACCCCCTTGGCTCGTAGAGCCGACCCTCCCAGAATCGAGCATACTGTGTGCGAGATCCCTAGAGATGGATGCGACTGCGACGACGATGACGACTGTACTGGGATCCTCTGTAGGTTCGGCAGCGATGAAAACCGTACTGGAATCCTCTGTGGGTTCGACGGCAATGACTATTGTCCTTTTATCCTATGTGGGTCCGATAGTACTTGACTATTGTTCTTTTATCCAATGTGGGTCCGGCAGTATTTTACTCTGTACTTGTATCCTATGTGGGTCCGGCATAATAGCTGGTCTTGTATCCATTGTGGGTCCGACGGCTTAGTTTTTCTTGTATCCTATGTGGGTTCGACAACATAGATGAATCAGTGGCTACATCTGATCATCTCTATCGCCTTACAAAGAAGTATACCTATGTGAGCTGAGTCTTGACTTTTAATCATTATCTTCGATATGATTGACAAGATTTCCTATGTGCATTGGGTTGTGCATTCCAATGTGGATTGGGTTGTGCTTTCCTGTGTGGAGTTTCTTAGGTCTGGCTGGGTACTATCAGAGATTTGTGCCAGACTTCTCCATGATTTCAGCACCAGTTACAGCTTTGACTAAAGATGGGGAGACCCTTTGTGTGGCCAGATAGATGTCATCAGAGCTTCCAGGAGCTGAGACAGAGATTGACCAGTGAACCCTTCTTGAGGCTACCTGAGGAGGGAGTAGGGTACGTAGTCTACTGCGATGCATCAGGGACCGGACTCGGGTGTGTCCTTATGCAGGAGCAGGCATTGATCGCCTATGGATCACGACAGTTGAGGTAGCATGATCAGAACTACGCTAACCATGACCAGGAGTTAGTATCAGTGGTCTTCACCCTGAAGTTGTGGTGGCACTATCTGATGGGCGAGCGCTTTACAGTCTATTATGACCACTAGAGTCTCAGGTACATCTTCTCGCAGAAGGACCTGAACCTAAGATAGCGGTGATGGCTCGAGTTCCACCAGAATTATGACATTGACATATTATATACTCCTGGAAAGGGGAACGTAGTAGCTGGTGCTCTCAGAAGGAGGACGGGCATTCACCTAATTGGATAGGTGATGGAACAGTTAGCCGATTTACAAATATCCTTCGTGGATAGAGATGGGGCAGCCTTCCTTCAGTCGCTCACAGTCAAACCTACACATCTTCAGTGTGTCAAAGTGGCACTACGTGGGGACGTTGACTGTGAGACACGATATTCATATATTTCAAAAGGACATGCACCTGATGGTTTTTCTATAGGAGGAGAGCATGTCATCCTTTTCAGAGGAAGTACCATGGTACTAGCTTCATTACAGGAGGATGTGCTAGGAGAGTTTCACACTTTCCCATTAGAGGTACATCCAGGAGTAGCTAAGAAGTACCAGGATCTCAGATGACAGAACTGATGGATGGATATGAAGAAGGTTGTCGCAGAGTTCGTTTCTCGATGCCTCACATGCCAATAGGTGAAGGCGGAGCACCAGGTACTAGCAGGCTTGGTACAGCCCTTGGAGGTACCAGAGTGGAATTGGGATGGGATATCTATGGATTTCATGACTGGACTTCCACGTACTTCCAGAGGACACGACTCCATTTGTGTGATCGTCGACCAACTCACCAAGTCAGCCCACTTCTTACCCATAAAAAAGAAAGGCTCAGTGGAGATCTTGGGAAACCTCTACGTTCTGGAGATCCTACGACTTCATGGTGTTCAATCATCTATCGTATCTGATTGAGATTCTCTCTTTACTTCCCGGCTATGGAAGGGGTTGCAGGAGGCTTTTGGTATGGAACTATTCCTGAGCACCACCTTTCTCCCTTAGACGGATGATCATACGGAGAGGATCATTCAAACTCTAGAGGACATGTTCCGTGCATGTGTCTTCGACTTTGGTCGTAGCTGGGAGGATCACCTACCCTTGTTGGAGTTTGCGTACAACAACTTCTACCACTCCACCATCGGGATGGCACCATACGAGGCATTGTACGACCAACCCTGCAGATCACCTATGTGTTGGACAGACCCTGGGGAGTCAGCACTTGTGGGACCGAAGATGGCCCAGGCCACGATAGAGAAGGTCCCGGACATCCAGGAGTGTATGAGGACAACTCAGAACCGATAGAAGTCTTATGCTGACAGGATACAGACACCACTAGAGTTTGAGGATAGTGACCACGTTTTCTTACGGGTCTAATCTCGACGTGGATTAAGAATATTTGTCCAGGGTAGCAACTTGTCTCCGCGCTTCATCGGGCCATTCCAGGTTCTCAGAAAAATAGGAGAGGTGGCTTATCGCCTGGATCTTCCACCTCAGTTGCACCAGCTGCACGACGTCTTCCACGTATCTCAGCTGAGGAGATATATTCATGCCCTGACGTGTATCATTGACCATGGGGATCTGGACACTGATGACGGGGCGGCTTTTGTGGAGGTCCCGGTGGAGATCGAGGATCGACATGATCAGGTCCTACGTGGATGGTCGATACCTCTAGTGCGCATTAGGTGGCAGCACGAGAACCTCTAGGAGAGCACATTAGAGCAGGAGGCTCCGAAGCGTGCTCAGTACCCTCATTTGTTTCCCTAGTTTTTCATGTATCTTTACGGGGACATAAAGCCCTAAGGTGGGAGTAATGTAAAGACTCGTAAATTTGAAGGGAAAATTTTTCTTGAAATTTACGGGTCTTTACATGAATTTTATTTCCCAGAACTCATCATCTTTTCATTATGTGTATAACATGATTCATGTCAGATGAAGACCTATGTTCCAAAAATAATTCATGAATATCCTAAATCAAGATAATTTATCCCATTATTAATACCTCAAAAATAATTTCCATGCACACAAATAGGTTAAATAACGGTAAAATAACATTTCAACTATAAAAATAGAGATCATCAAGGGAAAATATCCATTCAAAAACTTTGGTATTACCCGGCATATGGGTTAGATAATCTCTTGTAAAATCTCTTTTCTAATAAAAAAATCCTCCTATAATTATATCCCCATTCCCCAAATAGATTAAAAATGGAAAATATGAGTTCTTTTATTCCATATTGTTGCATACTAACCAGGGTGTCACTAATTTAGTGTCCCAAGATAGTTCATTAATTGACCTCAAGTGCACCTGCCCATACTCCAATGTCTATCGACTAGTTGTGAGTTTCTAATGAGGAACATGGGGATACTATAACCTATTTACTAGCATATTTAAACAGGAAAAATAATCTGATTAACAAGAATTATATATGAAAAAAACCATGAATTAAATATTACACTACCAAATCCATAAACTCGGTTACATCCTGTCTCAAAATACAGTAATTACGTGATTTCATAATAGTATCAATTTTCATTGTAAGATAGAAACCCAATAAATACAAAATTACATGAAATAATTTCCAAAATAGTCATTGATCGCCTCATCCTTGCTCCATCCCATGATCCTGACATAACCATTAATAATTTTGAATTTTCCTTTATTTATACCTGCAAACATTAGGTCTTATTGGGTACCATTGAAGAAACAGAACAGGTTTGATTAAAACTCATTTGGCCTCCTGAAATGTCTTCTAAATATATATTTGATCACATAATATTTTATATAGAAGTATTACATTTAATATTTGAGCCTGAAGATAAAACATGTTTTTTCATTAAAAGGTATCCAAGTTATCCCCACATGCCCTGAAATTTCTTTTGGAACATGAACCCATTGAATCATCATTGACCCATTCCAATCATATGAACAACAATTTCACAATATATTTCAATATGTTATAATTTAATTCAATAATCACTACAAGTTAAACCTGTTCATGTAAGTTCATTATTTTACGTACCACTACATTGGAAAAACTATATGATCTTGGAGCATTCGTCTAGTATACCACCATTCAATGCATAGGTTTACCTAGAGACTAATTGTAGACAAAAACCAAGATAAGGAGCAATGTTTCATCATCCGAAACAATAGAATTATTTATTTCTTTAAATGGTTCTCTGCCAATTACCTTTTCATTAACAATAACAATAAGGGATCACCATTTAATTATTAACCCCAGTACACAATTCTAATCATTATTTGTTACTTCATATAACTGAAACATTATATTTTATTAAAATAATTTATTATATTTAACATTTATTTTTTTCATTTAATATCTCATTTCACCATGATCAATTAATTTTCACAGTAAATTGTATTTTCATATTCCCAATCTCAAAATATTCCTGAAACTTGACGGGGTCAGTGATGGGTCTCACACATCAAATAAAAGTCCAATTCACTATTCTAGGTCAAATTAACAAATTAATTATATGTAGGAACTTTGTAACGACTAGATAAATGGAAATATAGTCATGAATATTGGAGAATATTTTAGACCACATACCTTAAACTTTTAGAAAACCACTCATTGAATAGTGGCCCTTGATTCGAACCAAAAAAAACACCAACCCTAAAGTGATGAACTCCCAATAATATGGGTTAATATGTTTTAGAAGAATATTAAACAACCCATTATTTTTATTCCATGAATTAGAAGCAATGGTTCTCATAGATTTACCCAAAACATTGATTCAGAAAAATAAACTCTTAAAACACTATATAATCAACCAATATAGATCATCGAATGAGGTGAGATGGTTCGGTTCTCCAAAAATCCTAATTGGGGTGAAATGAGGAAGAAAACTAAGATATATTATATAGGGATCATGATGTAAAAATCATAAAATAACATCTTTTGAAGGGCCTCTCGATTATGTCTCAATGTTTGGAAATCTATTTGGTCTCCTTTATCCAAGGTTGGCACGGGTGACAAAATTATATATGGATCATATATGGTTTTTGTAAACAATGATGAGGTTTTGATATTGGATTTATCTATGTCAATAGGGTTTTATAGAATCCAATTCCATGGTTTTAAATTGTGCACCTCCCTCTTCTATGGAACATAGTCCCGGAACATGCTCAATACTAACCATGAACAAACCATGAACAATGCCCTATATTGCCCCCTTCTTATTTTTTTGGGATTGAATCAACAAATAAAATCCCCATATCTTCCCTAACATTAAGAATAAATCTCTTGATCTTTTTCAAATTATTTCACCCAAAATATAAAACAAAATGTACCATATAAAAAATATCTGGTAATCCATCCCATGCGTCATGGACTCATGATGAATGTGTGAGTAAAAATTAGTAGGGAACCACCAGTGGAGTTGAGTACATAACTAGTAAAATCATTTTCGTCTCCTATGATATTGGCAAAAGAATACATTAACATGAAATGTGGAGGTAGAAAACAAATAATCAATCATTGGTCTTTAAAATTATATTTAGGATCGATTATACCTTAATCAGTGTAACATAATGAAAAAAATATCTCATACCCCTATATTGAATTCCACAGGACCATAGGCAAGCCTCCTGATATGCTAGAGGCTTCCAAAAGGTAGTGACAGTCCCATGTGAAAATGTGTGGAGACCTTACTCTCTATCAGAGTGAACAATAACAATAAATAACCAAGACTAATAAAATATATGAAAAAGGTAATTAGAAACCCTAGTTATATTTTTGAAAAAAATACAATAGTTGATCAACAATTAGGCTAATCATATACAAGACAAATGTAAACAAGAGTAAATTATTATATGATCCCACTCTATGATACATCTCATCTCATTATCTATACTCATAAAAATCTATCATACAAGATGATCAAACTCACTCTGCATACCAAATATAACCAGAAAAAATTGAGTGCTTCATGGTTATCGAGATTCATAACCTCCGGTGTAGGGTGTCAGTAGAACTAGGTAGGGTTCGGCCCACAGAGTCATATACCCAACCAATAAAATTTAGTTTATGTTCATGTGATAATAACACAAAACAATAAATATTGATAATATAAACTTATAAATAATACAATATATTCACCAATGCACAAGTTAGTAATAAAAACTCATAGTTCAACTAATCATACAGTCCCTATTCTATTATGAACCCCAGGCATAAATTCTTCAGTTACATGACATACAAAACAACAATCATCAATATAAAAAATCCCCCTATATGGGATAGTATTAAAAAATGACTAAAATATCTCTCCTCTTGGGATATCTGAAATAAAGCATACCTATATCTAACACATCTTCTGATAGGTAATTATCTATGAGACTTAACCTACATGCTCACCCACAAGGCCAAAGAATATTACAAAGAAAAATCTATATACAAATTGTAACTACCCGAAATTTTATGAGAATTATTTTTTTTAATTTCATTGATGTCTTATGTTGTATGCTATACCACATTTAGCTTGTGCTATACATGACACTATATTATCTTGTAGTATACGCAACACTATTCTTGGCTCATGTTACACAAAATTTAATGTTCATTTTGTGTAAATTATTCTACGCAACATTAATTATATATTTTTTTCAAAATATAAATGAAATATGTTTTGATTATGTTATACACAACAACAAAGGGAGCTTGCACTACACGTAGCCTTGACTTGGCTTGCATTACACGGAATCACGACCTTCCTTGATAGAGTGTGTAGTACGCAATACTCGGTTCCACTAAACAACGATATATTGTTATAATATTATTATGAACTAGCTGTTATGAATAGTATTAACTAAATTTTGAATTTTATAAAATTATTATTCATCTTACACATTTTCTTTAACATGGTATTGGAACAAAATAAATTTTTTGAGTAAAATAATTATGTATAAAAAATGCAGTTTTGTCACCTTTCGATGGAGCACCATATTTAAATCTTTTTTTGACATGTTTATAAGTTCAATTTGGCAAAATAAAATTCTTCTTTGGAATCCAGATATAAAAATATACTTTGGATAAATTTTTCATATTATTCTTATAACTTTCATATTAAAATGAATAGTAAAAACACTCTATATTTTAATTAAAAACAAATTTTTTCATCGGAATAATTTATGTGGTTAAATTATTGTATTGAATGGTTTTAAAGTATAAATAGAATTTATTTTTACCATTTTATATAATTTATGTCATTAGAATTGATTTTACAATGAATTCATCTGTAAAATCATTTCAATCTTTTGCAATGTTTTAACTTTTAAAACTCATTTTCTTAACAACAGGATTAAATTTAAATTAATTTCTGCAACTTCTGTGATTTGAATTTAGAAAAATGGATTCCATATTTTTAATAATTAGGTAGAAATTATGTTAATAAGATACTTTTTATTGTTAGACATCGTGAATAGTAACTACATTAAATTTTATTTACCATAGTTAAATGTAAATTAGGTAAATAAGGGTAAATATAATATTATAAAATTACCCTACACTTGTCCTAATATAATTGGACGATTATATTTTACCATGAATCATATTTGGGTAGAAATTGAATCTAATGGAACCCACATGTATTTGATTAAGTCCTTTTATTAATTTTATTTAACGGAAAGTGAAATGTCTCTCTCAAACTATAATAAATATATTATTTTTAATATATAGTTATACAAAATATAAATTATATTATAAAAATTCATTTGAAGATAAAATGTTTTTCATTATCATGGAAATTTATTTTAAATTTATAATAAATATTCATTACCTTAAAATCTTATACAGTAATGATGTAGAAATTATTTATTTAATGAAAAATCAATAATATAGTTTTTATTAAATTAATAATACCTATTGAAAGGACCAAAAACTTGAACAAACATTATTAGACGAGTATATCTATACCCTAATCATCCATGGGTATATTTTTGGACTATTTTAGCCTAATAAAACCGATTAGGAAATTTAAAATATTTTATTTTAAATATAGTCAAAGATGTCACCTTCATAATTTAATAAATATAACAATTTAATTATTGTGATTTTAAGATGATAAATTTGAGTAAAAATATTTTTATGAAATAAATTATATTTATATTCATTATAGGATTTTATATTTAATTTTTATTCAATTAATAAGTATATTAAATGACAATAAATGTTTTTTGTAGTAATTGTTTAATTAAGAAAAATATCAAATAAATGGTTTTATAAATATTAAAATAAACATTATATGAAGTAATTAATGTTCTCAACAAATTTTATAGATGCATATGACATGTTATGAATATATTAAGCATTTTTTTTCAAATATATCCTCTGTGTGGATTTTATTTACCTTCAAATAATTGAATAGTGTCAAAAATAACACTATTGTTATTTTTTAAAAATAGCATGTTATTAAATTGATTAAAAATCACATAAATATTTAAAAATGAAAAATTGAAATTTATATGGCCTAAAATGTCATAAAGTACTCAATTGTGTACAATTCACAACACATATCTAATTATTTATAAAAATTTAAAATTTAGAATATTATTACCACTAATAAGATTAAATAAATTAAATAAGGATAAATAAAATTGATAGGGTTTAAAATAAATTCCCAACATTCCTAAATTGGATTGGTTAAGGAGATTAAAATACTATATTACCTCATATCTAAATTTTATTCACTTAGGATTTTGTTATGTGGGGTCTGAGTTTATTATAAATTAATATTTTGAGGTTTCAAAAAGTGCCACTCTCTTCCCTTATAAAAGGGCACCTCCTCCCTATCTTCTTCACAACACGTTTAGCCATCAAGCTAGGAAAACCCATGCCCATTTCTCTTATCCACATCCCTAGAAACATTTTGGAGGTTTTGGTCTTCTCAAATAACCAACTCAAGTCCCATAATAGGAACCATAAATGTGGTGCGTCGAAGAAGAGGAGGATCGGATACATACGAAGCATATCAGCCATAAGGTAAGGGGTAACTTTTCCAATTTCATTTTTATCCGAGATTGTTTATTCATAAGTATTTACTGGGTTATACTTATCATCCATGTCCCTATTTTATAAAAATGGTTTCATGTATGTTTAATTTCCTTTTTACACGTTTTTTACTTTTACTACATGGTATGTAATGAATCATTCATTTTGTACCATACGTGGTACGTTTTTACTTTTCATGGAAAAGTACGAGATGAATATTTTTTTAAAATTATACGGAAAGAACTAATTTTTATGGTTTCATAAATCCTTATTTTCATGAAGCATTCTATAAAATATTTCATGATTATTTTCAACAAAATCCTTTTCTTTTAAAAATTCATTGCATTTTGTGAAAAGAAAATTATTCTGAATAAGAACAGATATTTTCCTCAAGAATTCATTTCAAATGTTTTTTCAAAACTATTTTCCATATAAGATGACATTATTTAGTTTGATTATGTTTCAAGAATAACGTCTCTATGATTTATATGGTTTAACTTTTATTATGATAAAATGACATCCATTTGTTTTATATGGATTATGTTATGATGAGACGATGTTTATGAAAACCATTTTATTCTATGGGTTATGATGAATGATTTATGTTTATGTTGTGGAACACATAAAAATGATTTCAATTTGAGATGGTTGGGACATATATCTCCATCCAATGCATTGGGTAAATATTTATATCTCATGAAATAGACAGGGTTGGAACGACAAGTTATTCTGATTCAGAGATCTAGGACTAGAATGAGGAGTGCACTCGATTTAGTAAGGGACTTTGTCCACTACGATGGTCTTGGCAGGAATGCCTTGGCTACTATGGAAATCATATCTTGTAATTAATGGTTTTCCATAATTACATGTTTTATTCCAATTCTATTTTATCATGATTGATGTTCCACTACGATCTATGCCTTATGTACTACCATGTTTTATGACATTGCTCATGATTTTAATGTATAAACATTATGTTCACGTTTTTTATAAGTTCAAATATATATGGTTTGTTTTATTTTCTCCATTCTTACCCTTAATGAGCATTTGAGCTCACCCTCTATATGTTTTCTTTTTCCCAAGATATAAAGAAATGTTTTTAGGTATCAAAACAAAAGGGGAAGATCTACATGGGAGATGTTGAAAATCTTTCACCATGATTAGAATACTATATTCTGAGTTTCAAATACACTAAACTATTACAATCCTTGAGTGTTTGTTTTTGTTATGTATTAAGATTTCCAAAAAATTAATGTATTGTCCATGTACGTCAAGCTTTGGGTCTCTACAGTTGGTATCAGAGGAAAGGATTAGTTAACCATTGGAAACTAGGATCCGAAAAATTTAGTGAGATCCCTAGATGTATTTCTAAGGTTAGTATAGGGATGACACTATGATTAAGTATAATTTTAGGTTATATTCCTAGAATTTTTTTTAACAATATTAGAATTAAAACTAAGATGTTAAGTATTGATGGTAATCCCCCATTATTATGTTGTTTTCCCTAGCATGATTTTTGCCTCTCACACTTATCTTTTTGGGTTTTAGACAATGGATGGAACCCGAAGGATCCGGGTTGATCAATGTAATGGACAATACAATGATTGTCCTTCTAAACTAACCAATGTTATGGGAGATGGAGTGAAAAATCTTATTGATATACTTACACAAGCTATGAATCATTCTAGACATCCAAATGAGCAGAGAAGGGAACAATATTCTATTGAGTCACTCATGAGGAAACATCCACCTTCTTTAAGCGGGTCTTCTAATCACCTTGTTACTGAACAATTGATCAGTACCATTGAAAAGATATTTTCCATGGTTCACTTTTCATAACATGAAAAAATCATTCTAGTTTTTTACCATTTATAAGGTGAAGCAGACTAGTGGTGGACCCTAATTAATAATACAAGGCCCCAAGATGAAATTGAATCAATGGAATGGGATGAGTTCAAGAACATGGTTTCCCATAAGTACTTCCCTCGTATTCTTCAAACAAAGATGGAAAATGAGTTCCTTGAGCTTATGGAAAAGGATGAAGAATCTGTTGGTATATATGAAGAAAATTTTAAAATGATTGCGAGGTATGAATTTGGCTTTATCATCCAACCTGAATGTAAAGTTGATCAATTTTTCAGTGGCTTAAAACCAAGTCTTCGAAGGGAATTAGCTATAAGAGACTTCAATAGCTATGAAAAAACTGTCAGTTGTGCTATCAAGGTAGAACTAAAAGTTGGTGTTATATATCCATCTAATGGTTTTGACAAAAAACAAATGATGGAGTCCAAGGAGAAATCTCAGTACAATGGTGAAAAGATGATAAATGTTTCTTTATGCTCAATGTGTGTAAAGAAGCATGTTGGAGATTGTCTAAAAGGTTCTAGAAAATGTTTTATGTGTGTAAAAGAAGGTAAACGAGCAGTTGAGTTTTGATGTAATGGGAAAAAATTAGCTAATGATGTGAATAGAGAAGAAACTACAGACAACGCTCCACTAACACTTCTATGATTCTAGTTTAATGAAATGGGGCATTATGCTAATAATGCCCTAAAACCAGGGTTAATGGTGATTGATGTGAGGAACCTCTTAAGGAAAAGGATAAAGGGAAGTCACATGCGATCACTATTTTTGATGTTGAATATGACAATGATGTTGTTTAATGATTAAGTGTTTTTGTAATGGTATTTCAATATAGTATCAAGGAATCTCTTTTATGGTACTGTGTAATTTTGGAAAATCGAGGTTTTGGGTTTCAATAATTATATGGTACCGGTAACCATGAAAAGTGATTGAAATTTTTTTGTAAAGAAGATGATATGCACATAACAAAGGGAAAATGAGAAAATGAAATGACATCATTACTGATATAAAGAAAAAGTTATTATCATGGTTTGAGTAAATATAAATTTTGGGATTTTGGTATGTGGAAAGAGTTAAATTTGAACAGCATTCATGTTTTCACAAAGGTTCAACGGGTATTCATTTTTTTCAAGAGAATACATAATTAAGGTATTAACATGTCTGGAATGGGACCAACAAGATATATTTTATTATATATGGGTGTTAAATTATTGTATTCAAATGTTTGGTTGATGACATTTATAGTAATCGTTTTTTATACTATATGATTGGACAGAAGTATTTTTGATAACCCTAAAGGATAGAATGGATTATGTTGGACATCATATAGGATTGCTTATGGCTAGAAATTTTTTTGATACTATTTATGGAATGTTATAATAGTTTAGTTTTATAAAAAGGAAAACCCATAAGATGAGTGGAAACCCATCACATCGGAATAGGTTGTGAGAATCTAACCCACAACGGAAGTGCGACATTCCTTTTTCACCTACCACAGGCCTACAGGAAGTCCTTGTTAGTATAAACTAGTTTTATTTTTTTAACCAGGATGATAGATGAAGTATAATTCCATTTTGGAATCATATACGATTAATCTCACCATATATGGACTTATGTATATAACTTGGGCTAACCTTATGTTTGAGACAGTTGGAATGACATATCATTCTATCTCATGATCTGCTAAAACTTTGTGAAAAGGACATTCAATTTCATTTCATTAAGTGATTAAGTAGAAATTGTTCCAGGCATGAGAACCTGTGATATTGTACCAAAATCAATTATGTATTTCATTTAATTCAAAAATTCTTCAACATTTGGGAAATGATCATGAAAAATAAATGTTGTCCTAGTGCTCTCATATATGATGACTCAGATGGTACCTTAGATCATCACAAATATACGGCTTAGTGACTGTTGTCTTTTTCATAGCCATGTTCTCTACCACTCTCCATTAGAACATGATGGTTAGATTTCTCTTCCATATCCATATTTTAACCAATGTTCTCTTATGTGGAATCCCAGTGATTGGTTAATTTGGGTATCTATTATATTTCATACATCCCTTTTTAAAATTTTGTTTTAGTATTCTTTTTCATGATGTGGGTTTCTATAAAAGAAACATTCATGTAGTAAACCATTTATAACCCCGAAGAATTTCGAGGGAGAAATTCATTTTAAGGGGGTAGAATGTAACAACCCGAGTTTTTATGAGAATTATTCTTTTTCATTTCACTGATTTCTTGTGTTGTATGCTACACAAAAATTATCTTGTGCTATACGCAATACCATATTAGCTTGCAGTATACGAAACACTATTCATGGCTCGTGTTATGCACAATTTCATGTTCGTTTTGTATAAATTATTCTACACAACATTAAGTATAGATTTTGATTAATGTATAAATGAAATATTTTTTTATTATTTTATACGGAACAATAAAGAGAGCTTTCACTACACGCATCCTTGACTTGGCCTGCATTACACGCAATCACGACCTTCCTCGATAGCGTGTGTAGTACGCAATACCAGGTTTCACTAAACAATGATATATTGCTATAATATTTCTATGAACTAGACGTTATGAATATAATTAACTACATTTTGAATTTTATAACATTATTATTCATCTTAGACATTTTCTAGAACATGGTATGAGAACAAAATAAATTTTTTGAGTCAATTAAGAATTATTCAAGAAATGCAGCTTTGCCGCCTATTGATGAAGCATCGACTTTAAATCTAGTTTTTTTACATGTTTATAAGTTATACTTGACAAAATAAAATTCTTATTTTAAATCCGGATATAAAAAATTACTTTGGATAAATTTTTCATATTATTCTGATAACATATATATTTTAATGAATAGTAAAAACACGGTATATTTTAATTAAAAACAACTTTTTTCATCATAATAATTTATATGGTTAAATTATAATATTTAATGGTATTAAACTATAAATAGAATATATTTTTACCATTTAAAATAATTTATATCATTATCATTGATTTTATATTTAATTCATTGGAAAAATAATTTCAGTCTTTTACAATGTTTTAACCTTTAAAAATCGTTTTCATAACAACATGATTAATTTTAAATTAATTTCTGAAACTTATTTGATTTGAATATGGAAATAGGATTCCATATTTGGAATCAGTAGGTCAAAATTATGTTAATAATCTACTTTTTACTTTTAGTCATTTTGAATAGTAACCACGGTAAATTTTATTTACCATTGTTAAAGGTAAATCGCGTAATTAAGGGTAAATAAAATATTATAAAATTACCCTAACACATTTCCTAATATAATTGGATTAATATATTTTACCGTAAATCATACTTGGGTTGAAATGGAATCTAATGGAACCCACTTGTATTTGATTAAGACCTTTTATTTATTTTATTTAAAGGAATGTGAAATTTCTCACTCAATCATTAATAATTAGATTATTTTTAATATTTAGTTATACAGAATATAAATTCGATTATAAATACTCATTTTAAAGAAAAGTTGTTTTTATATTTCATGGTAATTTATTTTTAATTTTTAATAAATATTTTATTACTTTAAAATCTTATACATTAATGATGTAGAAATTAATTATTTAGTGAAAAATCAATATTAATGTTTTTATTAAAATAACACAACCTCTCAAAAAGACTATAAACTTGAAAAACAGTATTGATCGAGAATATATATACCCTAATCATCGAAGTGTAAATTTTTGGACCATTTGGAGCTTTATAAAACCGATTAGGAAATTTACATTATTTTATTTTAAATGATTTCAAAGATGCCACCTCCATAATTTAATAAGTATAACAATTTAAATGTTGTGATTTTAAGATGATAAATTCAAGGAAAAAAATTATTATGAAAGGTATTATATTTATCTTTATCATAGGATTTTATTTTTAATTTTTATGCAAATAATATTTATATTAAATCATTATACAAAAATGATGTAGTAATTTGTTTTATTAAGAGAAATATCAAATAAATTGTTTTATAAATATTAAAATAAACATTATATGAACTAATTAATGTTCTCCAGATATTTTCTAGATTCATACGACATGTTAGGAATCAATTTAATTTTTTTTCGAATATATCCTCTGTGTGGATTTTATTTAAATTCATATAAATAAATAGTGGCAAAATTAACATTATTGTTATTTTATAAAAATAACATATTATTAAATTGTTTAAAAATAAAATAAATATTTTAACATTATAAATTGAAATTTATATTTTCTAAAATGTCATAAAGTACCCAATTATAGATAATTGACAACACATAAGTAATTAATTATAACAATATAAAATTTATATTATTATTACCACAAATAAGATTAAATAAATTAAATAAGGATAAATCAAATTGTTAAGGTTTAAAATAATTTCCCAATATGTTTAAATTTGATTGGATGAGGAGATTACAACCATATCTTACCTCATATCCAAATATGAGTCACTATGGATGTTTTTAAGAGGGGTTTGAGTTTAATATAAATTAAAATTTTGAGGATTCAAAAATTGCACCTATCTTCCCTTATTAGTGGGAACCTCCTACCTCTCCACTTCACAAAACATTGAGCCTTTATGCTCATCCAAACCATAACCATTTCTATTATCCAATTATATAGAAACATTTAGAGGTTTTGGTCTTCTCATAATACCAACTCTTGACCTTTATGAAGAAGCTTAAAGGGAGTGCGTCGAAAAATAGGAGGTTCAGATACATACGAATCATATCAGACATAAGGTAAGGGATAAATTTTAAAATCTCATTTTTATCCGAGATTGTTTATTCGTAAGTATTTACTTGGGTTATATTTATCATCTATGTCCCTATTTTTGAAAAATGGTTTTATGTATGTTTAAAGTCATTTTTACCAATTTTTTACTTTTACTACATGGTATGTAAGGAATCATTCATTCATTTACCATACGAGGTACATTCTGAATTTTATGGAAAAAGTACGGGAAAAAAGTTTTTTTTAAATTATAAGGCATTAATGGATTTTTTTGTTATCATAAAGCCTTATTTTCATGATGATTCCTCCACAAGATTAAATAATTATTTTTAACAAAACCCTTTTCTTTTAAAATTGCATTGCATTTTGTGAAAAGAAAATGATTTTGAAGAATAAAGGATATTTTCTTCAAGAATTAATTTCAAGTGTTTTGTAAAAACTATTTTCAATCTAATATGACATTATTTAGTATGATTATGTTTCAAGAATAATGTCTCTATGATTTACATGGTTTCAATTTTCTTATGATAAAATGATATCAATTTTTTTTTATATGGATTATGTTATGATGAGATTATGTTTATGAAACCCATTTTATTCTTTGGGTTATGATGAATTATTTATGTTTAGGTTGTGGAAATCGTAAGAGTGATTTCATTATGAGACGGTTGGGACCTATATCTACCTCCAATGCATTGGGTAATGATTTATATCACATGAGATAGACATGGCTGGAATGACATGTCAATTTGGTTCAGTGATCTAGGACTGGAATGAGGAGTGAACTCAATTCAGTAAGGGACGTTGTACCCTATGATGGTCTTGGAAGAAATGCCTTGGCTACTATGGAAATCATATCAGGTTATATATGGTTTTCCATAATTAGAACTTTTATTCCCATGCTATTTTATCATGATTGATGTTCCATTATGATCTATGCATTATTTACTGCCTTTTTTATGTCATTGCTCAAGATTTTTATTTTTAAACATTATGTTCATGTTTCATTATGTTCAAATGTATATGGTTTGTTTTATTTTCTCAATGTGTACCCTTACTGAGCATTTGACCTCACCATTTATATGTTATCCTTTCCCCAGGATAAAAATAAAGTTTTATGGTTTGAAAACAAAAGGGGAAGATCTTTATTGGAGATGTTGAAGATCTTTCACCATGTTTAGAAGATTATGTTCCGAGTTTCCAAATACACTTAACTATTACGATCCTTGAGTGTTGGTTTTTGTTATGTATTATGTTTTCCTTAATATTAATGTAATTTCCACATACGTCAAGCTTGGGCCTCTACACAAATTCTTGATCAATTATCAATTCAAATAAATAATTATCATAACCACTGTAATAAAAATGATAGAAACACAAGAATAGGTTTCCCATGTATATGAACACACACCTAATGTGATAATGTATGAAATTTATATCTTTAGGTCTATACATACAAACAGAACATGTGATCAAACATTAATTTTGGATAACTTGTTCAAATAGGTAGGCAGTACATGACATGTCAAGACTTTTACATTGGAGGACATGAAATATAAAAAACCAAAAGGTAAAATGTGTACCTTAATAAGCAATAAAATACTTATTATTATTTAAATAAATTAACTAATAAATGGATTTCATTATCTAATCATGTAGGGAACTAGGTATCTGGATTCAATTGGTCTAGTAATTATATTAAAGAATATTCCATTTTAATCAACTCCCATTTATGAATTTATGGTCATTTTCCAATGATATATAACCTCATATCACATGATAATAAATTGTAAATAATAACATAGGGTAGAGTAAAAATTTCCACCTACCACAAAAAATATAAAATAGATCAAAGAAAGGCTCATCATATTTTTCCATGTCTTCAAAGTACTTTTGAGCTCCGTTAACCACCATTAGTTTCTATCTCATTTCCCATGAATTATAAAAAATTAAATATAAAAAAATTATAAAATTTTTATAAGGAAAATATAATAAAATTGAAAAGGTTAATACATTAAAAACACGTTGTTATTATTATTTCCGAGATACAATCCCGGACAACCATTCATGGATGGTCAGAAACATTCTCTTGACTTCAATTTTGGTAAAATCAGTATCACACAAAAAAACAAAAACAAAAAATATAATATAATTAAATTTTAAATTCATGAATAATTAAATCTAGGGATATACCCTCACTAAAATTATGCACAATGGAATTAAAAACTCATCTTAGGTTGTACTCTATCAATGATAATTGAACAACCCATCAGAACAATTTTATTTTAGGATACCGGGTGTAATCAATGAATATCCAAAAAATTAAAACATTTTAAATTAGAAATAATGGGAAAAATTCTGTGTAAAAGGACGGAGTAGGAAAATCCTTACATTATACACTATATAATCACACCCAGATCAACCTGAATTATTGTAGAAAAGAATAGGTATGTTTTGGAAGATCCCTCTCTTCAACAAAATACCTTTCTTCAAAACCAAGGAAATGATGACATGAGAATTTGTGGGATTGTCTGATAAATAAGGGTTAGAAATGGATAATTAAACATAATATAAGCATAGGGGTATGATAAAATGAGAATTAAATATTCAAACCATATCCAACATATAATAAATTAAATACTTGATTAATAGTGAAAATATTGTTACTTGATAAGAAATTTCTCATAAAGGTATTAAAGAAAAAAAATGATGAGGACATTACTGTGGAGTAATTCATAGATATTTTGTTTACATATTTTCATTGAATATAATTTCCATAGTAGTCAATGAAAATTTGAAAAGCTACCAAAGTAAAAAGGGATCACTCCCCAAACTATTGTAGTAGTCACGATTCAATACCATGATTATCCTATTAGAAAAATTAACTTTCAAATTATTGTTCACTACCCATTCCTTTCATGTATTTCTCATGAGACAACAATATTTAATCAATTCATTATTGTGGAATATTTATAACTTAAATCACATAATAAATAACATAAAAATGTTTTCCATAATCTCAAAAAACATTTATTATTTCATTTCACATTGAAATGAATTCGGTTTCATAAACATTTCATAAAAACATAACCTTTGTATCATAAATGGATTTCATAAACCAGTCATTATTTCATCTTATCATAAACATTGGAAAAATAAATAGGTTTACTAAACTACTTTTCACCATAAACATAATCCATGTAGAGATATAATATGGATATAATTATAATATCATATGCCTAATAAATCTTATGTAAAATCAATGTATTAAATTATTGATAGATTTTTTCTTCAAATATCACTTGGAACATTTCATGAAGAAATTAACCATTCCACAATAAGAAAAATTGTTTAAAATAAAAAATATAAAATATTGTTGAAATATTATTTGAAAATCAAAATTAAAACCATAAATCTAATCATTAATTAATTGAGTTTTCATGACATTGGAGAATATAGGTTGACAAAGAAAAAGGATGTCCAGTAGTGCGGGGTTCTCCTCGGCTCTTCGAAATAGCGATTATAGTTTTCCTACATCGACATCGAAATCCATGGCAGAATTCCTTACTCAAGGTCGTTTCGATTATCATAAGCTCCAGGAAATACCAATGCTCGTGAATCAACAACCTTCAAATACAAATCTAAATGAGGTTTGTTCTCATAATCGCAAATTTTCTTCCTTCAATGGTTTGAAGGATGGTATTCATCGGAAGGGGTCTATTGCTCATGTTAAAGCTGACATGGTAGCTATATAGGAAGGAATTGATATGGGAGGGCACTCAATCATTTCCCGACTCATCTTTTGGAGAGGATATCTGCCATGGAAGCTCAAGAAAATGAAATAACCGTTGGAGAATTTCTAGGGGTTCGCATCCTGGAAGTGTGTCTCTTTGAAGAAATGGTTCTACCACATCATATTTCCATCTGAAGAACTAAAGATGCATGCCTGGGCTCATGGCTCTATCTCTTTCAAGCCTAGAGTGTTGCACATCCGGAAATTAGACATATGTTTCAACCCCCTAGAAATAGGTAACGCGATGGTTCATACTTGGGAGAAGGTCTTCGGTTTAAACTGGATCCTTTGGCACCCTCTCATAATTTATGATATTTCTTTAGCATTTGGAGTTCCAATCAAATTGGATAAGGAAATAGAAGTTTCCATGTATGGAAACTACACCAGATTCATAGTTGAAATTGACCTTTGTTCTACATTAATTGATAACGTTAATATCTCCACTGATGATGAAGAATTGGAACTGAAAATAGAATATGAAAACCTCCCCATGTTTTGTTTAGTCTGTAAAACTATAGGTCATGATTCTACAAATTGTAGAAGATCACTTGTATGTGCTTTCTATGTTGTACGTGGGTATGATATAAATTCTTGCTTCAACATTTACACCCTCGGAAGGCTGATAACTATGTTTTAATTACACGGTCTGCTGGTTTTGATGAGACTAACTTGGCTTATGTAAATCTTATCCAATCCGAATTTGGGAATAATCAGGGAATGTTCTCTCACCTCATTCTATTGTTGTGCATAATACAATGGCTGATAACTCAGAAGACACTATTATGAATCCAGTACAACCTCAATAGTACTCTGGTCAACATGGAACTTGGTCATGGGCGGCTATTGTTGAGCAGGGGGAGCCTGTGAGACCCATATTTATAAGGATCTCCCTCAGGAACCAGCAATGGTGGGTCTCACTGTTCAGTTCCAGACCCCCTTCCCAAAGCTCATGATGTTTCTCTTGTGGTTAATGTTGTTTCGACCACTGCCTCTCACTATTGTGATGATAAAAACACTGAAACAAATCATAATACCCAGTGAATAATTGCACCACTGAGGTTCCGCATGAATCTGATGTGATTCCCTCAGAGGAGATACACATTCCAAAGGGTGATGTTGGGGCTACAAACACTCCATCCTTGATTCCCTCACCTGGAAAGATATATCTGCAATCTTCCCTTCATGTGGAGGAACCCACTTCTAATTAAATTTCTTTTAGTAGTGTTATAGGTCATTAGAAGGCTGCAGATATTGATCATCCTTGCGCTGAGGCCCCATCACGGCTGTAGGAACCTCAACAGAGGACAGAGGATCCCCCCATGCCTGACCCGATTCCTACTGCAGATGAGGAGAGACATACCAAAACATAGAAGCACAGAAAAATCCATAGTAGTCATGGTCGTGGGTGAGGTCAAGAAGACTTGAACACAAAGCAGGATGAATCACAATCTATGGATTCAAGTTTGGATGAAGACATTGAAAGCCTCCTTCAACAAGTAAGGAATCTTGAAGCGCTTCAATCTAGGGGTTGGAGACATGGGTGAGGTCATGGATTTGATTTGGGTGCCTTGCGGGATGATGAATGTAATATTGCAGATAAGATAAGAAAAAAATTGGGCCCTCGTGATGAGGGTTAGAGACATGTGTGAAATAAACTACTTCACTATTCTTTTGGCTTGTTTTTGTTTTAATAAAAAGGGCCTTGGACCTCGCCTTTCCTAAAAAAATGACATTAGAAAATACCATTCATGTTGTATTCCATAAAAAACGATCACATTTTTCATAAAAAAGTCAACATAGCTTTGTTTTGAAATTTAATAGAATATTATTTTGAAAAAATATTTGGTAAAAATAAAAAAATCTGTAAAAAATTTCATATAAATATAATTGGATAAATTTATATTCATTATTTAAAAAATTTTATGACAAAATGAAAATAGAAAAAAATGTTTTTTTACTAAAGAGAAAGATACAGTTTATTTTTATTAAAAATCATAACTCAATCTATTTAGTACATAAAGAGAGGAAAATTATAGATAAAAATATGTATTCTATTGAATTAACAATTATATAATATAATAAATGAGTTTATTGAGAAGTATTTCTTTTGAATTTAAACTCAAAAACATAATCATAAATAGTCCTCATAATAATGAGGTTGTAAAGTAAAACATTAAACACTATGGTAAACATTAAATCCTAAAACCAATAAAAGAAATAATATTTTATTTTTATATAAATCCTCTTAAATTTCATAATAATAATCATAATTTTTTTATTAAAATAATATAATCAAAAAAATAAGTGGTGAATATGTCACGCTTCACACAAAAAGATAAAAGTGAAGAAAAAAACTCTTTACCTCAAGTCTTGATTTTTTTAATAATAATTAAAACATACAATATAATAAAATTATAATAAATATACATTTATTATTTATACCTAATAAAATAGATAATAAAATTTATAATATACTTATTTAATTTATTTTCCATCAACAAATCTGTGTTATAATCATGATTTAAGAAATAACAGCTTCGGTTTTCATGTGTTTTTTTCATTTGTATAGTTGAACCAACAAATTAATTAAGGTAAGGTAATTATTATAATTTTCAA
Source organism: Viscum album (assembly GCA_963277665.1). Classification (NCBI taxonomy): domain Eukaryota; kingdom Viridiplantae; phylum Streptophyta; class Magnoliopsida; order Santalales; family Viscaceae; genus Viscum; species Viscum album. The sequence continues at coordinate 2,101,828,188 of OY728120.1, forward strand.
CATGATATAAATATCATAAATATTCATAATATATGTTTTTATAATAATTAATTAATGTTAAAAATATTAATTGAATTATAATGTACATAGAGACTATAGGTCAAACATATGCGTGAACGATGATTCCATTTTCTCAACGTATGTAATGAAAGATATGTAATTATTAATTAAAATTTATGGAATAATTTATATATATTATCTATCATATATATTCATGTAATACATCATTTTTACTATCCATGTTGAAATAAAATGAAAAATATATCACACCACAGCATGCATGTGGTTCACCACACTACACATAAGTGATATTACCATTTTCAAATGAGATGGAATTTAAGGATTTTGAAGTGATAATTTTATGATAATATTATAAATACTTCCACAATATCATATATAAATTGTTTTTCTATCATTATCTCCATCTGTGAGCTCCATTGATGGAAAATGAGTTACATCGATTCATTAGGCGGTCATCCACCTACATATAATCGATTATTTTGTTCACCATTTGATTGTAGAAGAAATTTATGTCATTTTTTAAATTAAAAAATAAATAATATTTTATTTTACTTACAATTTTTATTATATAAAAATAATTGAAAATTATTTTATGGAGGTGGAATAATAAATAAAATAAAAACGTAGAGTTCTGAACGATACCTTTCCATCAGAGAACCTCCCTTGGTTATCACCAAAATCCTTCTTAGAAGGGTTTCATAATAAACCTAAGGAATATAAGTTGTAGGGAGGGAATTTTTAATAGGATATGGATAGATATTGGAAAATATTATATGGGTGAATTTAGAGGATATGATAGTGGCTTCCATTTTATAGGTGGAGGAGAGGATATCGTTGGAATTTTTGAAATGAAAAATGTATACCCATGTTTTGAACATTCCAAACAAATAAAAATCCATCATTATATAACATAAGATAATATATTGTTGAAATATGACCATAAATTATGATTAAAACAAGTTTTCTGTTCAATTAAATCATTATTTGTTCATTTTAACCCCCCATGTTAAAAAAATATTAACCCTAACTACAGTAATTATTATTTTTTTCCTTTTAATTAAGACAGTAAAATAATTTGAAATTTTTATATAATATTAATTATTATGATTCAAAATATTAAATCAATTTATCTAAATTTAATTCAATAATTTCTAAAAATTTAATTTAATATCAAACCCACATATGCATTGGAAAAACAAATTTCCAAAGAAAAAGTTTACATATGTATAGAATGTTTCAATATCAAAATTAAAAATAAAATTTATTATAATAAACAAAATTGTATTAATAATAATTTTATATAACTATTTTTACTTTTAAAAATATCATAAAACAAAATGTTACATTTCAATACCATTAACTAAAAGGTGCTTTTTATTAATAATCTAAATTTCCCTATTCATTAATAAAATTAAAAATTATTGAAAAAACCAAAACATTCACCATAATATAATTTTATAATGTGGATTACCAAATTATGATAATTTTATCAAATACATTTTTAGAATTATATTGTTTTTATTTTTTCAAATATTATATAAAAAATTTTATTTTATTAAATTTAAATTCAACGAATATAAAGACATTACAAAATATTACATATTTGTTTATGAATATTTTTTATCTAATACATTAAAAATTAATTTTTAAAATAATTTTACTCATATTTATACCACCATGTAAAATGGATAGGTTATAATTATCTTGTTTAAATAATTATATTAATGTTATATCATGATTTGATAAAACTAGTTATTGTGTGTAACAAAAGCTATCAAAGAAGTTTAATATATTTGAAAAAATATAATTCGTAAAATATCAAGGTGTTAATGTATAACCCACTTGAAATGAATTCTTACATAAATAATAAATCACATTAATATAATAATACTAATTATAATTCTCTCTCATCATATCCACAAATTCCCAAATTTCTCACTCATGTTGGGGGTTTCATCATTAATTATTAACTAGGTTAGTGGTATTATTTCTGAAAAAATTATCTCTATGATCCAAAATATAAACTAGTTGGTCCTTATAGGAAATATCATGATCTAGGGGTATAAAATATGATTTTAAAGAATTTGATGATAATGCATTTAATTCATGAAGAGATATACATGGACCACACCATAGACATGAGAGACATTCTGTGGAAATTACATGTGATAAAAAAATTCCCTTAATCGATCATCAACCTTTGAAGAATAAATATAAGTATGCCTTAGATTTACATTCATTACAAAAAACCTAAAATTCCTCCATGTATAAATTCATAGGAAGACCTTCTCACCAATTTAAAACTCTAGATCATGCTGATGATTGTCAGCATATCTTTTTTTGTCCATTCTAAGCGGCTTTGATGTGATATTGAATTTCTTTAACATTATATGTAATTTCTATAGATCTCTTATGCCAAAATAGATATCATTATACAATATAATATAATCTAGTTAGTGGTCTATATTTATATATATAATGGTCATCAAAAGGATCCATCTTAATCCTTTAGTGACTAATATTATCGTTTAGAAACACAACAAGTTGAAGGTGTTGATCCTAAATACCAATGAAATAACTACAATAGGATCAAAACGTATTATCTAGGGTATTAATTATTCTTTCAAAATTACCATATGTAAAATGGTGATTCATAGTGCTGAAAGGAGTCTTTTTATCTACGGAATGTTGAATACATGCTGATAACATCTTGGTAAAACCCAGATCCTAATAAAATACCCTATAATTTGGTACTTTATGTATCCTTAAAACTTAATTAATGTTTATTTTCCAATACTAAAATGAGAAAAATATTCTATGATAGATATATAGTGTAATGACTTCATATAATTACTACCATTAGATTTTATGGGGAGTTTGATTCTGCGTCTATGGTGATGATTTCCCACATCTATTTTGGTAAGGTTAATGGTTCTATCATCTGAATAATATTTTGTCTCTAATACATAACATTCGAATATACTATGATCTATGATACATGGGATGGTCGGGGTGGTTTTGTGTGGTCTTGGGGATGGAGTAGTAGTTTTCTTACTGTGAAATTTCTACAGTGTGTATTTTTTGATATCGTGGAATGGTTTTTTGTTGGTTGAAATTGAGATTTGGTGGACTAGTTTTCATTTTGGCATGTCTAAGTGGTGGTACTACTATTCATGGTTGATGGGAGAATGCATCAGGTTCACTTCAATGAATTGACCTAGAAGAGGTTCATAGAAAAGAGTGTCCACATATCATGGCCATCTTTAATTGGATGTTGGAGAGGGTATTAATTTTTCCATCCATTTTGTGAATGTGAATCCTAGCACGAGATAGCTATCCCACAATCAATTAAAAGGTTGAATATTGTCTTAAATATTTTGGTGCTAGGGATAGGGCCTTCCAACTAGTTTTAAAATTGTTTGTTTTTGGCCTAGGGACATTGGACTGTGGGGAATGATTATCTATTAGTCTTTCATGTTTTTTGGGTTTCCCCTTAATCCTAAAAATTGGGTCTATTTTAATAAAAATTTAATATTCAGTCAACAATATCACACATATTATTTTCTAACAAGAAATAAACATTAATATATTGATATATCATTGTACTTCTAGGATAAATAGGGAATAAATATCTATGAGGGCCCTCTAATATCTTTTTTTAAATATGGTTTATATGGGACACATCAAAAGTGTCAGAACTTTATCATTACATCGCAATCATTTTTAATCTAATGAAAAAATTTCCCCTTCTTCTATATCTCTATATCTTCCTCCTACACCTTTTTAATCATAACTCAAATTGATGGTTGAATTCATATTTGAGAAATATAATTTTTTCTCACATCCTTCATGATTTTTAGATCCATCCTTTACAAATCAATATATATAGGATTTTGTGATCCTCATCATAGATAATATATCAGTATCTATTGGGATAAAATATTTTTCCATCTTGTTCATTATCCATGGAAGGTAATGCAATGAGTTTTCATAATATTTAATCATCTCCAAAAATAAATTCTAGGAATTATTCAAAACATTCTACTAGAATATATACTTTAATCTCTTATAACCAGTATGTGTATCTCCCAATTCTCTATATTAATAATAACTCTATATCATTAATGAAAAAATTATTTAATCCCATAGTAAATTATTATTTTGGTAGTGTTTCTCACCAACTATCAAATTTTATGATGCATGGAATATAATAATCTAATTATTTATGGGATCACATATTTTTCCAATGTCCAATGTATGTCTATATATTATATACCCTTCTCCACAAATGGGTAGCGTAAAAAAAGATGAACAGATTATGTTTTTCTTCATCTCATTTAAATTTTCGATCCATTAATCCCCCTAGTAGAACTCATCTCCCATTCTAGATATTATGGTGAATGGATTAGATATTCATTAGAAACTATCCAAAAATCATAAATAATAAACAACACAACTAGTAAAAATTATGTTCATTTTCAATGTGGTTTGTATGGTCCAATGTTCAGTATCCTCCATCATTGATGGATAAACCTATATTCCATCTTATGAGATTATATTATCCGATAATTAAAAATTTTGTAACCAAAATTTACATTTTGTAAATTACACATAATGTATCTCATTACTCATGTTTTTAAAGAAATCATTAGATGTTCATATTTATATTCCTTACTCTTCTAAAATATAATAATTTTATCAGTAAATACTACCAAAAACTAATCAAAGTATTAACTGAAGACTCTATTTATAAAATCCATCAATTTAATTAGGGTACCAATAAGAAAAAATGGAATAACTATATAATCATAATGTCCAAACCATTTATGTATTTTTTTCATGTATATAACTACTTTATTGGACATTATTAGAGGATATCTAGATTAATGTTCAAAAATTTAAATGTATTAGCTCAGTGTAGTTTATCAGTTAATTAAAGAATATACAGTATGAGATACCTTTTCCCTTTTGTGATAATGTTCATCTCCGAATAATCAATGTATAGTCTCATTACCCCAAATTTTTTCTTGAAAAAGTAATCGTTCCACCACAAGGTGACACATTTGTCCAAATAAATACCTTTTCATGATCCTCTTGGAGTTTCATCTTTAATTATTACAACTAAATCAGGTTAACTCATTAGGGAGTCATTGATTTTGGTGTTTCACAATGAATGAGTTCTATTAAGAAATTGTTATCAAAATTTGGTGGAATATTTGGACACTATTTCTAAAATACATAAAAATATACTAACAATATAGGAATATCATCAATGTTGGGTCTCATCCCAACAATTATGGAATAAAAACATGTTAACTACGAATTAATACCAATAAAATGGATGAAATTTATAACATATGTTCATATTGTTTTTAATATAATATATATTCATATTTTTGTGTGGAGTATCATGTTTATTTTACTTCCCTATCAATTATTGTGGGATTTATGTAGAGAAATCAAATTCAAGACTAATAAAACCTCAAATTCAACCATAGAGATAATAAAAAGATTTTATAGAAGCCCAATCCCAAAAAAATCAACATGAAAATAGTAGTATACTAGAGATATGATCACTATTTCATTAGAGGATCTCCCTGCTAGTTCATCATATAATCATTTAATTTTTCTATTTAGCATTATAAGATAAAATTCATTATATAAAGGAAATCATTTAAAAAATTTCAAATAGATCACCTCAATATTTGAGCATAACTTTAGCATCCTTAAAATTATTATTTTATCTTTTACCCAATTATAAAAATGATATTGTTAGCACAACCATTATGGATAATTAATCATCGTGATTAATCACGAAAAATAATTTATAGGATTTAAAAATCATAAAAACTTAATTTTGATATTTTAAGGCCTTTTTTATATAATATTATTTATGGTATTTATTCAAAAAAAAGGATAATTTATAATGAGTTTGTGAATTTCCCAAACATATCATGTTGGAGTGTTAAACAAATTGTCTAGAAATTCCTATTTTAATGCACTTGTTGATGATCATGTATATGTCAATGCAATAATTTTGGAGTTATTACCCATAGGGAAAACTATTCTAGAGAAACAGTAACTTTTATTATCAAGAAAGGGATGAAATTCCAGGGAAACCACTCACTCGATCATTCATAGAAAATCAATTAACGTTTGATATTCTTTATAATATACATATAAATATCCTTAGACATGAAAATAGACATATCTCAATGGTTATCACTAAAATTTTATAATGAAATTTTCTATATATTATCTATACATTAACTGGATAGAAGCTAAATAATTCTAAATTATTACTTGTTGGATTTAATTGATGCCTATCAAAACACTCCATGGGTCGATACACCTCCTTAGGTTGGATATTTTACAATATTCCACATGTAATGTCTTTCCTTATGAAGCCCTTGGGTGGGGAGCCATTGTTCACCCATCAATAACATGTCATGGTTATCAATAAATAGAATCATAATTTTCTCTACAACAAACTATACCAACCAACACATTTCATATAGAAGTATTACATATTAATAGATGAATATTCATCGCATAACATATCAATACACAATTAAATAGTTTATTTATAGTTCTATTAGAACCATGGAAACATAAAAAAATAGTTCATTAGTGAAATTAATCATTAAACTCTTTTTTTGTTATGGAATAAACAAATCTATTTTATAAGAGATGTATCCTAAAGGAATCTATGAAAATGATTCATGAGAATATAACATTTTGATAAGGAATATATTTATTCAATTAGTATAATAATATAAAATTATTTCCATTGACATCTTGGATCTTTTGAAAACAATCATATTGGAAGGGGTTCACTCACTAAACCATCATAGTAGTAATTGTTCACTCCCAAGACAATCATAGTGCACAAAAACCATTACTAAACTGGGATCCCTATCTATAGTTTCTTTTTATATATCAGGGGATTTCAATCATTACCTAATTCATTGTAGGGAAATATAGATCCCACTAACCCCATTTTGAAAATTATACAAATGTGTGAAATATGATCTGAAGAAACTAACATTATATTACCCATAGAATTTAATATTTTTATAAGAATTTTCTCATAACTAATCATATGTATACTAAACTAATTTCATAAATATATCATTATAAAAAAATAATAAAACGTTTTCATGAAAATATTTTCATTATATAAATAAAAAATATAGAGATAGGATAATAATTACATAATTGGAAAATATCCCCATTATATGTTATGTAACATCAAATAATTTCATCATAAATGTAAAATTATATCTAAATATAACATATTACAGTTCAGGTTGAAGATAAAATTTATGAATGAAAATAATAAGAATTAAAATTTATAAAATTTCGAAATTTAAAAATAATATATATTTTCAATGAATATAACCATGGAAACCATCGATGTAATGTTCAAATAATTATTTTTTAGGATGAATTGAAGTATTGTTCTTGTCTTGCTTGATAACATTATTATTCCATTGATGTATTTAGTAAAATGTAAATAGAGCCTTATTTGGAAAACCACAAGAAGGTTACTATTAAATATATTAAAATTTTAAATCATGGAAAAATAAATTTATTTAAATAATTATTGGATAATTTTAAATACTTTTTTATATAATTTTTATAAAACTTGAACATGGAGGGAAAAAAAATTTGACCGAAGGGATAGATAATGTCTATATTTCTCAAAAACATTTTTTATTTATCTTATCCACATTAAGTTGGAAAGAGAAAGGTAAACAGTAATTATCCTAAAATAACCATATGTGAAGAAAATAAAAGAGTTTCATGCGATAGAGTGAAAAACATTTCATCATTTGTAGTAAACTTATAAAAAATCATTATATTAAATGTAATTATAACGAAAATCTATTACCCCTTTGGTAATGGTTGATAATAATACCTATAAAAACCATATATGGATAATTAAATTCCCATAATATTCATAATAATAATCATAAAACACATTCATGTGAATTATTTAAACCACAAGAAAGAGACAATTGGCGATTATGTAATGTTTCCCATAGAAATACAAGTGAGATCAAAATATCATATCCTCAAATATTGATTTTATTTATACCCATTAAAACCAGCCATATAAAAATATTTTTTGATTATAAATATATTATAGATACACACTCATGTATATCATAAAATATATGATTTAATTATGAAATTTTATTACCCTTATATTATCAATTTCATATTTGATCAATTGTTTTTATTTAAAACCATCTAAAAAGTATAATTTGAAAATAATTGAATGGAAATAGTTGTTTTTTATAAACATCTGCATTTTCCTTATTCAATAAAAATTTAACACATTAAAAAATCACAATAATTAACAATTTTTTTAAATGATCATTCAAAGGGTAAAGTTTATTTTTTAAAATAAATTTTCTAAATGTATAGAAATATATTTTTTATATTTTTTTCCTAAAAAGACATAAAAATCAGTTTTTGGAAATGTAATTTTCAATCAAACTAGGAAATTACTAAAAAATTTAATTTCTTCTTTTAGAAATATAATTTTTTTATAAAAATCAATCATAAGTATTTTAAAAAAAATTATTCTTATTCATATTGCTATGTTTAATTTTCCAGATGTAACATTCATGTTATAATAATAATAATGATTTTTTATTCTCATTAATTAAAATGTGGTGTTTTAAGTAACACCAACTAACAAACAAATTTATAATATTTTAAAAAGAAAAAATATCATAAAATCAATGCTTGTTACCTGAATTGGATATTTCTTTGGTTTTTAAAAACTGTAGTCACCCAGCCACTCCTCCACAAAACTCTTAGAAACATGGGTCATCTCTTATGCCTTAAGCCACATTCAAAAACACCATTCTAGGATTGTAAAAAAATTTGAAAATAGAACAAATTTCATTTATAAAATTGAAACATGTTGAAAACTAATTGTTCTAATTTTCCTTATAATTTCCATCCAATAACAGTTTAGGCCTTTAAAATCTCCCAAAAATAGCAATTCTCTCCCTTCAGAAGTTTTGGTTTCACAGGAAAAAGGTATTCTAATATACCTTGATCATCATTCTTAATTATTTCTCATAAATATACCATTAAAATAAAAATCAATAACACAAGGCCACATTTCAATCATGATTAGCCATTAGGCTGACACTCCATTACTCAAAGAATGAACATTAAAACCAATACCAAAAACTTATTTTTACTCAATATCTAGATAATGTTCATCACATCTATATAACATTGCTGCCATAGTGTATTCAACTAATTCCTTCAAAATTATCATGTTTCACCCAAAAATAAAAATCATTATAAGGATTAAGACTCAAAAAAATAAATGATAATCTATAAATGATTACATTTCATCGTTCTTGAAAAATTGAAAATCTTGGTTAAAATCTAACACTAACACATAATTATGGTTTCCATGACAAACCAATGAGTCTCCATTGATCAATGAATCATAAACATAGAAAAAAATTCTTGAATGTACTTGGATAAATCTTAAACACCCCATTCAGATTCGAAATTAATTAATTAAGGTTGTTCTACCTTCCCACAATCAGGTTCATATTAATAAAATAGTCAGTTCTCCTATATCTGACTAACTATAAAGGTAAATAGACTAAACATCCAACACAACATTAAACTACTTATCCAGAGGCTTCTATCCTTGGAGGAGTCATTAAAATTATCAATCTTTATTATAGATTTTTTATCAGATATCAAAAGTGTTCCCCATGGTTGGTTCACCAACTAAGTGAACCATTCAAAAGGATCTCAAACCATCATCAAAACACCAATGAACTGAATCTCTCTTTCTGTAAAATGACATCATTCCAGGTACAATCCAACAGTTGGTTTCCACCTAGAACTATATTGTAATCAGTATTAGAGATTTACGGTTTGAAAAGACACTCTCAACCTATAAAACATCATTATCTAGAGTCTCTATGATATTCCAATGGAAATTCATACAAAATATCAAGACCCCTTTTATATGACCATTACTATATGAGTATTTATTTCACACATGACAATTAAATTCTCCCCATAATAGTAGTATCTTTATTATCACCTAACAATGCATACTATAGTCTACCAATCCCCTGACTAGTCATTACAGAACATGATGTCTAGATATGATTGTCTAAGAATACATTATTACCAAGAATACAATAATAAATTTTCACATATGGTTTTCCTATAACACAATCCAGTATGTCTATTAATTCATTCTCAATATGTAATAAATTCTTTAGCTTCTAAATAATGGTTTATGGCTTCCTACACAGACTTCGTTCATTCTCCTAGGAAATCTATTATAGTAGACCATGTTATTTCTATCAAAGGAAAACTGAATTTCAATAGAAAAGTCGTATAAAAAATACAGAGATAACATTATCACCCACAATGAAGGTATATCAACTCAATTATTCCCCCCAAACTGACTAGTGGTTAATAGAAAATGTGACCTTTAACAAACATTGTCAGTGACCCACCACCGTAAGGCCTTCCAGGATCATCAACAGAATCATACAATTCTCAATGGTCCACTCAAAACCCCACTCCACTAATTTAACCTAAAATATCAGTAAAAACAATATGAATTATCACCCATCAATGATTGATATTAAATTCATGACTATACGACTCAATTCTAATTGGATATTTATTTCCCCATGATTCAAAGACCATTATGACCAACTCACATTCCTCCGTAGTTTTCTACACCACAAGGTTAAAAAACTACAAAGCATAAGAAGTCATAGCGCTTCAATTTAGAAATGTAATGTCCTTACAAAAACCACTCATCCTGATCCACCCAACAAAAGGGTTTCAATTCAAGTCACTAATCACACACCCACACTCAAACCATCATAGGTTTGGACACCTAGGATATTAAATAAATACTCTATTATAATTTCATTGTAAATCATTACATCATGAAACAGCTAGTATTACACTTGAGAACATAAGAATAAAATCAATATAGAACCTAATAGTGTATCATATGGTCTAACACTCATTGTTCCCTATATGACTAGGATGAATATAAGCATACAGGAACTTAAATTTATCATTTCAAAATTTTCATTCTTTAAAAATGATTTTTCATAAAAAAAACAACCTCAAATGAATTTAAATAGACTATTTATTAACAAGAACTAGTCCTATCTTGAGTTTCCATCATGTATCACAAGACATAAAATCATACGTAAGTAAATTGAAATTTCATTGGACAAAAAATCTTATAGAAAAAACAAAAAATGTATAATTTATTTTACAACATAAAATATGTGACTGAGGCACATCTTGTAAATATTCTATGATGATATAACCATAAAAATAACCACATTGGGAGGCCATGGATTCATATTTAGGTTGAACAGAAATAATATTAGTTTTTATGAAAAAAGTCATATGGAATACATTAGGAAACATAATAAACTATACATTTTAGTAGGATACATTAATACGTTTCTTTAGAATGTTAGTTAGTGGTTTACCATCAATTAAAAATGTTAAAATGAAGCACCCATGAATGTAAGGACTCCATCCTAATCACAATAAATTTTTTCATCACCTAGTTGAACCACATAAGATTCTCACTTGACATGATATCAAAATTACATATGAATTGGGTTTTAGAAAAAATAATTTCACCATGATATCATTTTTCACAACACAATTAAAATTTTTCCCACCATGAATATGAGTCCTCCATCCTTAGTAAAATCACACACCAAAATTATATAAGTATTCTAAAAACATCATGCATTATATGATACTTATGAAACCTAATTATAGTAGATACAACATTCATATCCATATGAAATCCCACCATGAAAATCCAAATTCATCACATGAGGTGAAAACATTTGAACAAAACGTCACAAACTAGGAACAAAAACCACATTCCTGGGTAACCATAGCATCCCTCAAGATTAGTTTTCATGGTGCACCAAAAAATGGTTCATTACTATTGTTGAATACTACCTATATTTCTTATTTTCATTCTCCCCTAAATAGGATTAACAATATATCCACCAATTAAACCATTTTTCAACATCCATAACTAAATCACCAAATCTGATCTACAGTATGACATGACCTCTAGCATACCTCCCAATATGCGAGAGTGTGGAGATAATATTTAATGGTATAAAGTTTACCAATGGTTATATTATACCCTCCAACAGATTTACCAATAATTATATGTAACCAAACATGTTAAAATATAAAAAATGGGTAAAAATTCATAAATATAAAAACAATATGAATGAACAGGGAAGACTCTATATAGACCAAAAGATAAAATAAATAGTTGACCTTCCAATGGATTGATCATATTCTTGATAAAAAATATCAAACTTAAATTAGGATCTTCTCCCTCTAAAAGAAACATCACATTCTACTCTCCTGATATATATTGAGATGTCATACTTAATGGACAATACCTTGAAATAACCCAACATATACCTATAATATGTGTTGTATGAACAAGTACCAAAGTGTCATGGATGTTGAACAGGGTGAGAGTATATCTCAGATGGGTTCCAACCACATGGTTTTATACCCAACATTTATAATTTAGTTTATGTGCATGTAATAATCTCATCATAAATTAAATATTAAAATCATTAAATAAAAATGTATAAAATATAATAAAAATGCACTAGTAAGAAAAAAATCTCCCATATGATGATGATTTTTCTACTCAAAAAGATTCTATGAACCCTAGTTATAGCTATTTTTTCAAATCTATAATGAATTCTAACTAGCTCCCTAAAATACACCCTTATGGGTGAGTATAAATATATGAAAAATATATACATTTCAAAAGGATAGCACATATCATGTCAAATAGGCCTCTAACACACCCACAAAGCATAATAGCCCATTAGTCTCATTATATAGGATCAAATCCAAGAATAATGAACAACATAATATAAAATAAGATACAAATGATAGATTAAATATCAAATCAATTAAATATGCCTCACAAATAAAAGAATCTACATGAATGAATCAAAATCATATGTCTCTCAAGGATGTTATTTCACACCAGATGTGATCAAGAATCATACATAGGTCTCTAAGTCCATAATCTTGTGAACCATGTGATTAATCATTTTCATCAGCTCATTTATACAAGAATATTAGTAGTAAAGAACTATTCTTGCCTTGACTATTGAAACCCAGATAATAATGCATCACAAAAACTTGAATGTGGACCTTGTAACCTTTTCAATTTGTTTGAAATAATTAATTTAAGTAGTTATGATATGGAATTAATCGTCTAATTATCCATGGAATTAGGTATCTCTAGATTAATTGGTTAGATAGATCAATAAATATGTATTCCATTTTATTCACCTAAAAATCAATAAATTGGCACCATTAAACCATGGGAAAGAACCTCATTTAATTTGACAGTAAATGGTACATAATACCATAGGGTAGTTTACAAATAACTACCTTCCTCAATAGAATCTCACTCCTACCTAAGAAATGCATAGTAGGATGAATGTTTCATCTATTCCCATTAATTCTACATCTATCACCATGAGTTTCTATGTCACAATGAAGAATTCCAAATAATCAATTATAAGTCAATTATAATTAATGATTTGATTACAAAATAATGTCAAAATAAATGAAAAAAACATACATGATGAAATAAATAATGAATATCATCGCCTATGAAAAACCTCAACCAACCATCACTGGATGTTCTGAAACATGTTTCAAACATTATTCTATGAGATATCAAAAGTGTGAAACAACACCATGACAAAAAAATTAAAATAATTAATTTGAAAATTCTAGAATATCATAGTCATTAAATGTACCATCTCTGGAATGAAATGAGATGGAATGATTGCCACATATAAGGTTCTTCAATTTCAAGGTTGAGTGATAACCCCAACAAAATGGGTTGCTTCAATGATACCTAGTTTAAATGTTAAAAATCCCCCAAAAAAATTTCCTGAATTGTTAATAAAAAGGGAAAAGAAAACACATAAGGAAGGGGGAGGAAGATCATTACATCCAATTTTAGTGAACAGAACATGGGACCAGCAAAATTATATAAGAAATAAGGTAGGGATTTTCTAGTCAGTTCCCCTCATATTAATCATAATGATCTTTCAAAATTATAGAAACCCCTATTTTTAATTAAAAAACAATCATGGAATGATTCATAGTGTTATGTGTAGGGTCATTTCATTGATATCGTGTTCAATATCCCAGGACAATGAATAAAACATGATACTCAAAAGCCTCCTAATGAGTCCATTTCATATCATGAATACCAAATTAATTATTTGAGTAAGCTCTTATATAACTTTTTACTTGTCCAATGCAATCATCCAATCCCTTTGTGGCCTATCAAAACCTCAAGTACCATCCAATGATATGATACACATCCTAATTCATCATTCCAAGATTCTAAAACTCTTGAATCCTAGTTTAGATTCTTGATTCCCAAAATGAATAATCCTGTAAAAATATAAATTTATGTTCTCTATGTAATTTATTCCCCATAACGATGTTGGATGTCACATTCATCTAATGTTAGTGTTCCTTGGTGCACGACACACCATCACGGAAACCAATATCTAGAACAACAATCATTTGGTAATAGGTGAAAGAACTAATTCCTAAGAGATAATCCTTGGTAGTCTATTAGTAATCAGATAAACTTGTGGATCATAGGTAGTATCATAGTAAACTTATAACCATCAAAAATAAAGTTTAATCTATTTGGAATTCCAAAATAATTCTATGTAGATTATTTTAACAGCTAAATAAAAGGAAATTTCCCAAAGAATTATATGTTCAAAAGGTATCACAACAAAATTCAAATGGATTGTGAAGGAGTTCTAAAATAATTAGTTCAATAGATTAATCAATGAGGATTTCCTAATAATGTCTAATTATATTGGAATAACAACTGAGTACATGGGGATTTTAATGGAATTCTAATTATATATGTGGGAAGAAATTTCCCAAGGGATTTTCTAGGAAATTTTAATCAGATCAAAATTATATCAAAATCAAAGGGTGTTAATTTGGAATTTCAGATAACATAGGTCTTAATTTTATATGTAATGGGGTTAGTAAATCCTTCTTATAATATCTCATTATACATAACTCATATGGTTTGTTCATATACCATACTAATCTTGAAAAATCTAGTACATCCCCTCACGAACGTTCCATTTAATTATTATTATGGAAATACAGGGTTTGCATATTCTGTTCCAGTTCTAATTTGGAAACAAGAAACATGAAATCCCATTACCCATACACACCATCGTGGGGTCAATATATCAATGGTCACCCATAGGCCCCTTATTAAAAATTATAGCATATAAACCCTATATTGTTGAGTGTATCCTTATCTAATCTCTCAGCTCAAAAAATCACTAAGAGGATAAATAAACCCATAAAATCAATATAATTATAGATAAACATCATTTTCCTTATAAATTATCTTGTATAAATTCCACTAATGGGGTGTGGTCATATGACCATTCCTTTTTTAATTCACCATAGGTCGACCTTCACACACCCATCCATACCTCATTTCATCCATCTGATATCATCAACATGGAAATCATGTATAAATTGGGTAGGATCACTCTCCCCATTCAAATATAAACATGACATTAGTATTCAAGGAACCTCATGGTCTTAGAATGGACTAATCAAGCCTATAATTTCCAATTTATCACACACCGACACTCAAGGGGTGTAAGGGATCCTATCCAGGTCAACTATGTTCATGTGATTTAATTAAAAATAATCATGATATGTTTTTATATACAAATTAATATATTTCACAATAATGGTACGAATGATCTACATCTGAGGATTCAGTCTAGGGATCATGATACCTCAGGGGTCATGGAATTATGTTATTTCAACTCATTTGAAATTTATTAAATGATAAAATTAATTTTTGTAACAGTTTGAAAAGAAAAAAGTGATGATACTATATATCATAATAATATAAGTACAATTAATTTACTAGATGGGTATGATCAAGGGATTAATTATCGAATTCAAAACCAATTCCTTCTGATTCAAATCCAAATAGCTCTAAACCTACCCTTTCTATGATCTATCATCATATTATTTTTCAGTGTAATTTATATTTTGGAATATTCATTTAAATCAATTTATAATCTTTTAAACCATTTTTGTTTAAATATTCAATATAATTTAAATATATATTCTCATAAATTGATCACATGAACACATAATGATGCTAAAACCACATACATGAACATATGAATGGTCTAAACCATGTTCCAACCACTATCATGGGATAACTTTCTATCATGTTATATAATTTTAATTGAAAATTGAAGTTAATTTATGCATGCCCTAAGAAAAATTCATATTATGACACAAATTCAGTTAAATTTCATGAAACATTGTATGGTCATACTTTTGGGATATCATATAGCTACACCATGTGAAATAACCATCACATTATATGATTTTTAATATGACCTAGTTGATATCACCTCTAAACACATGATTGATTAATAAAAATAAGTTATGATAAAAGGGAAATGTGATGAAAATGTGATGAAAGGATGACATTGGATAGAACTCAGCTTAAATTTCATTTAACTAAAAACAAAAAAATTTATATACACTAAATAATCAATAAGGGTAAAAGGGAAGAGGACCTCTAGGTTATGTAATGAAATAGGGAATTAAGTGGGTATATGTCTTTTCAAATTGAGAAGTGGTAGAAAGGGACTTTCAATGGAATTAAAACTATATATACTGTAACCACGACATGCACCACACCTTGGTTTACCACAAGGAAGTCCCTAACAATGCCTATAATACCTAAAACGAAGGAGAAAGAATCTATCCCCATAACTATTTTGGACAGTATAAACATTGATACCCCTGGAATCTTACTGACCCAAATTCTCACATCTACAACATAGATGTCCCTTTTTTTATCTCTCAGACAACTATTATGGAGACCAACCAATTTATTTCAATAGACCCTGGGTGCTTCCCCACCACTGTGTCCTCAATGATGTACCATGTCATACATACTTATATGCTCACTAAAAATCATGTTTAATTGGTCTTTTTTGGAGTCATAGATACACATCATAAGAAACATCATCAAAATTCCCTCAACTACAAATGAAAAAAAAATCCTTTTGTGGTATCCTATTGAATTTCCCATAAAAAACCCATTGGCCAAAACATCCAACGAAATGCTGAACCTACCATTTTTCCAATCCTTAATTCATACATGGAATGTCCCATGGAATACACCAACCAAAAAATTGAGATCTGGGACACCTTGATATAGAGGGATTTCCCAAAAAAATATACCCAGTTAGAACACTTATTCATAATTTTAAACCATATGTGGAATCCACCAATAGGAAAATAACTATATCTTAGTGCTCTATATGGTAGATAAAAATAGGAAAATTAGATGAAGGTCCAATTGGAATTTCACTAACACGCACTCGAGCACTGGAAAAACCTAACCTTGACTGGTTTCATGTCAAAGAAATTCCCATAATAATGTTTTCACTCAAAAATTTCAAATATGAATACTAGTTATTAAAATGAACCCCTCCCCAAAATAAAAATTTCTAAAGTACTCTGAAATTAAAATTTTCCAATGGAATGTGTAATTATAGATTACTATTCCCCAATAGGCCTATCCCACTCAACCATAATTTCCTATACAGAAAGAATTCCTAAAATAGTGTTTATCAATATCCCTCAATTTCGATAAACTATTTATCTATCAATAAGAATATTTATACCACTTTCATATCGACTAGAATTAAAATCACATTTTGCTAAACATTTATCCTATGATTTAATATCAATTCATGTTTCATTAAATAACACAATAACATTAGACCCATGAACACATAAAAACCATTAATAACGAAAATTTCAAATCATAATATGAATCACCCAATCTAGTCATATTTTTTAACACATAGTTCACCTCAAGATTTAAGAATCCTCATAGGAACGATTTTTTTTAACTGATACAATTATAATGGCACATAGAATCCAAAAAATGTTAATAATATATTACTTATTATATAAGTGACTATATATCATGGATGTGTGTTACCTCTCAATACATTCTCATCTGTCCTCATCCAATCAATTACCAATCCTAATTCATTCAATGAGAGTGGATAACCTAGAGACACGAAAGCATCAATAAATGGTCTGTGAATGGTTAAAAATATATCCCTCTATTTAATATACAAAAAACACACTAGGTATATCAAACAATATTTTTCAATTTAACATAGTTAAAATATAATTAATAATTAAATTCTTTTAATGATACCCCTCAAACAAAATGATAAATAACAGTGATTTCTCATATCTTCTCAGCATCCCCTAGAATATAAATGTAAAATTATATTAATATTGATTGTATTTTAACGTGATTGAGTGAAATCTAACCAAAATACCTTGATTAAAAATCCCATAACCATATAAAATAAGTCAAGATTAAAGAGGAAAATAAATAAAGAGAGGGACTACCTCAATTCATCATTGGGATCATCTCAGGATCCCAACACATTTTAGCTGCTAGAAAGGGAGAGAATGGGGGATAATAATGATAAAATTAATATATATTAATCCATCTCCATGATATAAACAAAATTATAGACGATCCTAAAATTATATTCCTTCCTTATCGTCACAAAAATCGATGTTGTACCTCATTGGGTAATTGGTTTCTAGAACTGAATCCACCACTATCCACCATCAAACTAGAATATTTTCATTGGATACCTTATATCAATTTTGGGCTTACTATACCCCTTACAAAATTAACTAGGTGCCTAGTTGTAACGACCCCCATGTTTTCAGGTATGATTGGTAGTTTTTTTAGATTTCAATTTAATATTTTTTAGTATTTTATTATGAAATCATGAATATTTTCATGTGTTTATAGTCTTGCTGAGTTTTGGAACTAGTTCTATATTACTTAATTAAAAAAATGGAACAAAATAACAATTATTATAATTTCATAGCTATGTATTAGAAAATTATAGTGTCATATCCATATGATTTCAATTATCTCTCTGATAGGTCTTGGGTCGGGTAGTTGATTGGGAGTTATGTACCATGTATAGCTAAATCAGTTTCTCAACTCACTACAGTCATGTAATTTGTTATGTGTATATATGTATTTTCCTTTTAAACCCCATTTTATGATTTTTCTACTCCTCAATATGACCCTTATAAATCTTAAGAAACATCCCTTGGTTATTATTTTCTTCCAAGTTCTCCTTAGGAATTATTTTTTTCTAGGTTTATTTTCATTTGTTGTTATCATATACACCTAGTTTTTTACCTCATCATGGAATCTATTGTAGCTTATGAGTATTATTAGTAATTTATTATTATCAAATTACATAATCTGAGGGTTTTATTTAGTTTTTTAATATTATAGGTTTGTCTATAATCATATGAAATGTTTTGGTTTGTTATTTATTACCAACTAATAGATGGTGGCTATTAACATTCTCCATTTTTTCTATTGGAATGTATTAACTTTTTTCTTATGCGTGTGTGAGTATGTATGTTTTCACTCTCCCATGTGATTTATTGAGAATATATAGTTTTTTATCCTTATACCAAAATATTATTTAGGCATTCATAAGGTTATAATTTACAAAAAGAATATGTTTTATCTTTGTTCCACCATGGTTAGAATGAACACATAATAAATAATTTTAATATTACATGGGTTATTTATTTTAAATAAGTATTTTTTATTCAGTTTTATAATAATTATTATAGGATTTTTTATTGTTGTTTTAAAATATGGATATCACGTAAATAATTATATGATATGATAGTGATGATCAAAGATATCTAGTGTAACATTGTTTCAAATGTTCTATGGTTTTATAATTTTCTACTGTGATTAACTATTCAATGTGTTATAGGTTTAGGTTAACAACTTTTACATGGGTGGTTATATCTTTTAATACATGTTCACATGGGTAATATCTAGGTCATAATGTTGGTGAGAATTTATGTTTACGAATGGGGTTAGTATAACGAGGCTTGTCCTTGAGATGATTGATGTATCTTTATATTGGTGGAAATTTTTTTGTATTACTTCTAATAGAATAGTTATGTTACACCTTCATTAGTATCGAGTTATTATATAAGATATTCAAAAATATATACCTTCATTAGTATATATTTACTAAATGGAAGTTTGGTTATATTATTCCCTTCACATTTTCCATTTTCATTTCAATATGATAGAAATGTTTCACCTTTATTAATATTAATTTCTTATATAGTTGTTTGGATATGTTCGGCCAGCCATAGACATCAATTTTCATGTGGGGTGTTATCAATGTTGCACAATAACAAATATCGACCACTTTTTATAGATTTTCTAGGTTACCACTATTTTGTGATGACTTCTTCCATATATATATGACTAATCAAGTAGAGTTTGGATTCTTGGTACCGGTGTTACCACACAATGACCCAAATTGGGTTTGTTTGGTAGTTATTATTATCAATTTATTATCTAATAATGGTACTATAATTAAATAAAAGATTTTATAATTGGATATATATTATAATTTTTCTATTTTTAATACTCTAACGATGTACGCACACATTAGAGAGTATGAAAATTATATTATCATAGATCCATTGAAATAGAAGCGCATTATGATAGGTTGACCAATATAATGGATCTTAATTTCCTTTACATATATCATATATTAATATATAACACATGGAGATATTATATTGATTTATGTTGTATGTTATCATGTGTTAATTTCATTATAGCATATTTTTTCCTTTATATGGTAATCTTATAGGTGGGACATCATATTGTGTTGTTATTTTTTGTAATGTAATTCTTATTTTATATAGCTATTTGTTTTTACACTATGGTTCTAGTCTCATCAATGCATAGTATTATCTATCACTACTAATCAACAATAACAGTCGTATATCGAGCTATACATTCAACTATGCAGTGCTCTAGTTTGACACTGGAAACACTTGTCCGGGAATTACAAAAGTGTTCCAAATCCCATATTATCCTTAACATAGATATTATGGATTTAAATATTAGATATATTTTGACCAGTAAATGGTTTTGAATCTATAAATTTATATAAATTTATTGGATTCCCATGTTAGAAAGTTATTATATTTCATTATATTGGTTTTGTTGGTTATGTTTCATTGATTTTTTCCTCAAACCATATATTGAGTTCGGGTATGTTGATTTTCTCTTATCCTGAAATGGATAGAGAGTGTCAATTCATGGATATTATTTATAATATAAGTAAAAATAAAATGTGTTTTAATGTGAGTGATAGAAAATTAATTTTGTAACAGAGGAGGATATAATAATTTAAATAACATTTATGTTTATTTGATGTGTCATTAATTTTTAATTAATATAAAATAATTAATTATGACAATGTTATATTCAATTATTATCATAATCATATAAGTATTATATATATATATATATATATATCTGTGTGTGTGTGAAATTAAACCTTGATCATTTAGTGGGATGTAATATATTGTCTCTTAGAGGGGAAACAAAATTGGATGATTCATAATATGAGTGTCTTGTATAGTATATTTAATTGGAGTATGGTTAAAGTTATTAAATATTTGTATGACTAATCATTCTAATTTTTTTAATAATTTTATTTTCATTAAAATGATTATATGTCTATTTATTCACATTTTTGAATAATTTTCACATAAAAAATCCATTTGTGATGTAAAAGGACAAGGATGGATATTTTCCTAAAGCTAAAGATTGTTTTATATTTCTTCTAAATATTCATAATACAAGATTATATAATTATATAAGGTTTTATAAATTTCATTCTTCTTTGTCAATATATAATTTCAAATTTTAACAAGAATTAATTTTCATAAATTTATGAGGATCATTTCCGCTTTAGGGTTTTAGATAATTAGTTCATAACACTTTTAGAGAAAACCCATAAATTACAATTTGGAAAAATATTCTTACTGTCTATTTTTAAAAAAATACATATTATTTAGAATAAAAAAAGTATTATTTTCAGTAAAAATGTATACAATTTTCCACATGACTTCTTATTTATATTTATTCATCATTAATAATTATGAAAAAATCCGGATAATATGGGATGTACCAAAAATTCTAAATAAGTGACAAGAATAATTAATAAAGTACACATTCGCACGTTTTTAAACCATGATACTGTAAAAAAAATTCCTTTTACACAATACAATTTTATTTCAAATATTTTTTTACTAAAACAAATAATATTCATTAATGCCCATTGTTTAACATGAAAATCATTAAAAGTAAATATGAAAGATATTTTTAATCATAACGGTTTCACATAATACATCACAACCCAGGAAAACATTATCCTGAAAACATACATTTTTATCCCAAAATTCTATAATTATTTTAATAAAACAAAATATCATTTTCAAACTATTTGAAATAAAATTATTTTTGTAAAATATCATTTGAAAACATATAAATGTTAATTACATTCAATAGGAAATATTTTTCCTAGAATCAGTATTGGTCGAGTAACAAGTATGGAAAATATATACCAAAATTCTTAGGAGAACATGATAATTTCCCAATGCATTAGAGAGCTACATCAAACTCGACCATCATCATCAACTATATCGGGATAAAGCATTATCATGAGATATATGATGATCAAAAATTGTCAAAAAAAATATCCAAAGGCCATATAATGATTGATAAATTCAATCATTCGCATTTTCAATATAAATCAATTGAAAAAACTTTTGAAACCACATGGAATACACTTTCATATAGAAAAATGACCATTCATTTTAGAAACCCATCATCAAAAATAATCTACCCAAAAAAGTGGAGGATTTTTATTTGATGAGAATAAGGGATCATGTGATGGAAGAATAACATCAAAAAAATTTATAGTTGTATTATAATAAATTAAAGTTATATACATTAAATTAAAACAACAATTTTTTCATTTTGTAAGATATTCAAAATGTTAAATACAAATATTTCTTTTAAAAATATTTGAAATAAAGTAAAAAATGATTCCTATATAATTTATTTATATCAATATAAATATTTCAATATAATTAATTTATTAATTTGGGAATGGAAGAATTTTTATTAAAAAAAATTCCGTTAAAAATTTAAAGATGAAGATTTAAGGTAAGATGACCCATATCTCGAGTCCAACTCATCACATTCAATATTTATATTCCATAATATTAAACTGATGATATTTATTTACTTTGTAGGTATCCATTTTTAAATTTATTATAATGTTTTTTAATTATTAGAGTTATATATATAATTATGTAATAAATTATGTTGTCATCATGATTTTGGGTGATATTCAACTATTATGTCAAAAATGGAATCCTTAGGTTTAGTGTGGTAAAAGATGTCATTTTTAAATAATCTATAAAATAATAATATACAATAAATTATATTTTTTATATGTTAATTAAAATTTTAATACCAACCATGAAATACCATAATGAATAATGATCTATTCTATAATCATATTGATAGTATATCATACATACAAATGAATAACATTTCCATCTTTTGATGAACATGATAGAAAGAAGGTAAGTATAATTTTATCTTTCTAGAATCATTATTATATTATAAATTTTATTATACATTTTTAAAATATACTTATATATAACATATTCCATGTTTTCATGAAAAACGAATCACATCACTTCAAGTATGTGGTAATCCACAAGTACGCCTGAAAATCGTTATCGTTCTTCAAAGGATTGAAATTTAAGAAATTTTTTGACCTATTATCTATATATAGTGATAAATAATTAATTAATATCATATATATAAAAATAAAATTCATCATTATATATCCCTAAGATGTATTTAGGGAAAACTAATTGTATCTTTTCATGAAGTGGTTTCCCTCCATACACACAAACGACAGATTCATTTCCCATATGAATGAAGAAAAAGATGGATATAGGTTGTTACATTAAACATAAAAATATCAGTTCATTTAATATAATAATTTAATTGTTCCATATTAAAGTATATGATTTTAATTATTTATAAAATTTCACATTTTAAAACATTCGATTAAAGGTGATACCTATTCTTTACAAAAGCTTCATTTAATTAGACATCAATCCCTATATGGTTTGTATTATATGAATTGTAAAACCTATAAAACACCTATAAGGATGTTGGAATTAGATTTTGGATGTTAATTTTAGATATTTCCTACTCAAATGGGGTTAGTAATAATGTAGAGGAATTTCCCTTTTATATGTGATTGGAGGGACATTTTGGAATTCCATAATGCATTAAATTAATATAATGTAATTATCACATTAATGTAGATATAAATTGATATATTGTTAATATATAATGATTATGGTTATTAATACTCTCATAAAAAGCATTTATTATTTTCAATTATGTTTTTAAATTTATCTCATTATTTTGACCAACCATTATGATTTTTGAAAATTATGATAATGTCAATTCATATTACACTTTAGTAGTGGATAAGGTTACACTAAAATGATTGATGAACCCTAAATGAACCGTGTTTGAAATTTTATTTAATATTCCATTAACATTAAAGAATATAGGAATTTTATTACTTTTAAAACAATTTTAAATTATTGTTTATTATAAAGTATCTTTATTGTCATTTTTTGAACAATTCATTAACTATGAATTTAATGTAATAAAAATAATTATTGAAACATAATATAATCCATAAAAATTCTATATTATTGTATATTTATATAAATAATTATTGGGGAACTTCAACTCACTCATTTTATATTACATTTAAATTTTTTAAAATCAATTTATTAGTTTATCAACTGGTTGTTCAAAAATTGTGTCATTATTGTATAACTATTTAACATAGCTGGGTAATCAATAAAGATTAAAAATAAATTTTAATAATAAAAAATTTAATTATTCCCAAATTGAAATTTACTATTCAATCATAACATTTTTTAGATAAGAGGATCACCTTTCAGAAAATAGGGCACATTTATTAATAAAAAACAACCGGTCAATCCAATCAAATATTTGGAAAATAACATTTATCTTTTTGAAAAATAGAGATAAAAACCTACCTAATGTCAGCATACTATTTGAGAAATTATTAATCTTCACCATTTCATTCACGACTATTGTAACATGGCAAGTGGGATCCATAAAATTCTATCTTTCTCTATCATTATTATCCTCAAGTCTCCATGAGATGAAATATTGTAAGTCTTGAATAATGTGTTTTTTGTTATTATTTTTGGTGTGTTTTGATTTTGGTAAATGTTATATTTTGTTACTAGAGGTATTTATATGTTTTTTATAGTGAAAATGTATTTATATTATTAATTGTGTGGTGATCTTTCATCTAATGGGAAACCCTATGAAGAACATGTTCATTTTTAAACATAAATTATATTAACAAACACACAATATTTATTGGGGCTGGTAATCCATGTGGAAATTTAATAAACATAAAATAGTCATTATTAATGAATTTTTGGTGTTATGTAATGTTTTTTACAGTTCTTTGATTGGGGTTTGGTGATAAAAACTTTTCTCATAAAATAATATAAAATAAAATAGGATGTGAAAGTTTCAAAAAAGGAATTTTATAATGATAAATCTGTTTTAAATTGAAATATGAGGATTTAGAAGTGGTTTTACAAAATTTATCCAAAGTGTTTCACATTTAAAAGGTTAATAAATATATTTATAAAAAAATTTAATTATAAAATTTATATTTATATTTGAAATTTTTTGTCTTAAAAAATGGTTCTTCTAATTGGATTAATGTTTTAGTTGGTCATATTGTTATTGTGGTTTATCTAATAGAATTTTGTTTTTGGGTTTATTTTTTATAGATGGGTTTCATATGAATATTGTATTGATATTAACTTAGACTTATATTTATGTGTATTTAGAGTATTCCTCCCTGAAATTTCTAGAGAATCATCATGTTGGAAGGATCATCTATGGTGGTTTTTTACCTAGTCAGCTCTTCTGTGATTCTAGTCGGACGTTTTTACCTATTTTCACTTTTACATTATTCATGTATAATTTTATGATTTAGGGTTTTACATTATCCTTGTTAGTATGGATGGGAATTATGATGGATTTCTTTTGGTATATCTATGGTTATATTTATTTCAGGCTCATTGGGAATGGTAAAAACCATGGTTGTGTGCTGTAGGATACTACGGTTATTGTTAATCAAGGAAATATTACATAGTGGATAGTGTTTCTTATATTTTCACTTTTATCCATTTTTTGATCCATTTGGTTTCATTTGATCGTACTCATACATTATCCATCTTCTACACATTTTTTAATGGTGTTTATCTTATAGTCTATAACATGATATTTATATTTTTGAATACTTTTTATTTAGTGTTATCATATATAATTATATATTTATTTCAAAAAATTAGAGATTAGATAGATCATTCATGGAATTTTAATGTTGGATTAATTTTTGGATTTCATTACAGTCTCTTCGAGTGAGGGATTATGTTTTTATCTAATTAATCTTTTAGAAAAAATTTCCCTTATTTCTCCACCTTGATAGTTCATAAATAGTGGTGACACCAACATTGGATATCATTGTCATTACAATTACTTTTAGTTTGTATTATGTTTATCAAATTTTCAGTATATAAAGAACTATGAGTTTTGAGACACATTCATTCTGTTTCATCACACTAATCTGGTATAATTTTTTCTTGGAGATACATCAATATGAGATGATTCTGTATATATTTTGTGATTTTTATATCAGGGAATAACATTATTTTCCCTATAATTGAGCTAAATATTTGTTTGTTACAGAAATTTTATGTCATTATGGGGGTTTATTGTTTTACGGTGCGAACTATTATCACACCCTTTACTTAATTTATTTGTTAATATATTTATGATTTTATGCATTCATCCTTGAGTTTAAGGAAAATCCATCAAACAAATTTAACACTTTTGAGTTTCATTATCTAGATAATTTTTATCCCACATGTTTTGAAAACTATTTGAAAATAATAAAAAAAAATTAGGACCTTGCAAATCAAGTTTTTAATGGTTACAATTGATTTTTCCTATCCATGTGAACAAACCATGGGATTATATTGGTGAAATTATTTGGATAATACTATATTATTTATTATGAGTCCAAACTATGTTAAATTCATATAGTAATTAAAACATTATTTTCATAAAATAACAATCATAAAATAAGTCCCCCACTCAGGTCTTTCTTCCAACCACTCATGTGACACCCCATTATTTTCCCTAGGGTGATTTCTATTTCTCCACATTGATTTCATGGCCTATATCATTCAATTTTTATATTTTTTTCTACTATGTAAGTTATATTTCTACCTTCCTTATACCTTCCCATTTATTTTTCATCATACTATTACCTTATTCACATCATACAAAATCATTGAGGAGGAATCGAGAAATATTTTTTCATTAGTTATTATATTAGGATCTATTATCATGACATTTATTGCATCCAAAAATAGTTATTTTTTGTGTTTCTATCACATTCCATTCAATGGTATACCATGAGATTCATATCCCAATATAAATTTATATTGGAATTATTTTTTCGTTAAGGTTTTGATCAAAAAAATAAATTATTTACAATTCATATATAATATTGTATATAAGTATATATATATATATAATGTGTTTGATAAAAATTATTGTAATCCCTTTTAAATAATTAATCTGTATTTATGGTTAATTGATTTTCATTATTTTATATTAGGTTTCTCTTGTGTTTGGATTGTTCTTTTTTATGTAAGTTTTATTATGATGTGTTGATGGTTTTAATTGAAAGATATCCTATAATAATAAATGAATTTAATTTTATATTGTTGTCAATTCAAGTTGTATTATAAATTTTTTTATATGTGACTATGTTAGTGGACATATATATATATATATAATTTCATAGGATACCTTATTTTGTGTTTTGAAACTCAAATTTCATTCTCTATCTCAAACTACTTTTCAGATAATATTTTTATGATATATTTCTCAATCAGGATAGAAGAACATTTGGAACTCTATAGAAAGTGTCCAACGATTACATTATGTATTGAAATTAATAAAAATTGGCCATTATTGAAAATTTATTACTTGATATAAATGTTCAGTATTAGTTGGAACATTGAAATGATTTTTTTTGGGAATTGTGTGACTCAATTGAATATGTTTACTCCGGGTAATTTTGTAATGTTATTCATAGATTTTAAATTTATAATTTGAATTGATGAGTGTAGGGAGGTGTGTTCAAAATGTTTTATTGTATTATATTGATTGTATATGGATATGATTTATGTAATGTATATCTAACCTACTATTATTATCATCACCTAGCTCCTTCAAATACTAGTTAGGTAAGATAGACAACTATTATCTGGTACCAATTAGAATTACATGGTCCACATTGATGTCTATGTTCGTAGGGGAGTTCTATTGGTGAGGATAGTTGAGCATAGCCAATTGATTGTAGTCATATGAATGGATTGATAGACTTGCATACGATTCTAATCTGATTATATTTGGGTCATCTCATTTGATTTATAAGAATTTCCCATTATTAATTATCTTTTATTATTACTTGTATAGTATATATGAATTAGATCTTCTATATTGAGGTATTAATTACTTTTAAAAAAGTTATAACATTTTATCTAAATTTTAATTATATTATTCCTCCAATAGTTTGATTCATTTATCATGTTGGATGTTTTATTTTAATTTCATCTAATATTATTTTTAAATTGTTTTAGAGTGGTATTTAAAAATTTTATTTCAAATTTGATAATTAAAATTATAAAAACACTAATCATTTATTAGAATCAATATTATAGGTTTTTATAGATATGTTTTTGATAAATATTATTTATTGTTTTGTTTTCTAGATACGAAACCAATTTGTACTTTTATTTTCAAACAGGAATGTGTGATCTATTTTTTGAATTAAATGCATGGAATAAGTGGCTTATACAGACTGAGTTGTTTTAGGCTTACCAAACACTATTTCCACTCAGTATCAGTAAAACGATGACTATTTTTCATTTTTAATCTTGTTAATGATTTCCCTTGGAGATGGATGGGTTTATGTATATATTGTTACCTTGGAGAAAACATATATATCTTTGGGTTTTCTTTTTTAATATTATAAAATTATTTATATCATCCTTGTAAGCCTCATATATTATCTATCTTGTTTTCATACCATAGAAAATTTATTTAGTTTTTTATATTGGTTATTGATTCATGATTCATTTTGACATTGTTAATTTATATTTTCATACTTTGTTATAAATTTTCATCTAATGTGTGGATAAAATGTATAATTATTCTTATTGAGTTCCACTATTTTTTAATGATCATTTATTGGGATTATGCATTCCTGTGATGTTTAATTTCATTCTGTCGAAGTGGTTTTCTACACAAGGTAGATAAGAACCCACCATAGGTATGTCACATTCTAGTCCATGTAACGCCCCGACCCTAGATACCCAGAGTTGGTTCATTATTACAGAACATTGGCATGATCACAAGAAAGATCAGGTCTCGAAATACTGATTAGTTTAGTAACCTTGGAATAACTAGATACATTAATAAAGTTTACATTACATCATAAAATGAAAACTACAAAAATATAGTCTCCATATTCCACACTCTTATTCCCTCATACTATCCCTGCAAGTCATTCATAAACTACTTCTTCACATCCTAGGAAAAATAAAACATAGAAAAGGGGTGAGCTCAAATCCCTAGTAAGGATACCAATATAGCGGAAACTTTCATAAATAATGATAAACATTTAAGGCAATGTATAACTAAAACAAAAGCCTCTTAAAAATGAACTTCGACATAGTATAACAAAAATAAAATGAAATAATTCCATTTTCTTATTCACGTAGATATTATACTAATCGAATAATCACATACAATATCAATAACCACTTTCATAATGATGGAATGCATAATGCCAGACTATCATAACCACATAGCCAAGGCCACATGCCAAGACTACAAATAAGATTTTGTCAAGGCCTTGTGGCAAGACACTAGTTTGTCTCGTGAAACCAACAGATTCATCGAGGAGCTATAGTGAGCTGCACCCGTCACTTATTAAGTCCAATGCATTCCTCATATGAAGAGGTTTAAACCTAACATAAACATTCGTATTAAAAATAGCATACGAAATTTCAGTACTTTTTCCATAAACCATGAATGGTATAAAAATAACACATCCACATTCAAACATATCACAAAACATTCAATATAATATGGATTTTTTGTATCATAATAAATAATCATCAAATAAGCTTAAAATCCATCAAAGGATGTTGACATAGATGAAATCAAAACTATTTGAGAGAAATATAACTTTTTTGAAATCATTTAAAAGTAAAATAATTATAAAATAAAACTTTTACATTGAAAATAATCTTATAATCTTGTAAGTAAAGAATCTAAGATTTTATAATGGTGGAAAAAAGCTGCTCCCGCCGTATAAGTTAAAAAAAGACATTCTTACCTTAATTCTACCGAAAAGGTTAAAAAGGACCTTGTTTGGAAAATGACGGAAAGATTCATTTATAAACCTCTAATAAAAAGTAAAACAAGGGTATAAATGAATTTATCCCATATTCTGTAAAATAGTAAGAATGGTTTGAAATACATTTTTAACAAATATGGATGTGGATGAGAAAGGGCTCCCAGTTGATAATTACGTATAAACAACCTCAGATAATGAAGAGATTGTGAAATAACTCTTACCTTGTACTTTTACTTAGTCGATGGTATGTTAACCTCCTATATAATAGTTAAAAAATTGTTATTAAATTATAAAATAACCATATACATAATTATGATATCATATATGATCTTTTAACATTGATTTGTAAATAATATCTTAGTATTATCATTGTTTTGGGTGTTAACTTACTCATTTTATTTTATAGTTTTTGTTACATAAGTCGTGTTTGTCACGGATAGGTTGTATATTATTCATATACATAATGATATAAACTCCTTAAACATTATTTTTAATCATTAAATGAGAATTATTCTTGAATGGATATGATGGGGAATGAATCTCATCGCATTCGTGGAGACGGTAGTCCGTACGTACGCACGAGCGAGAATATAATTCTATTGATATTAAAATAATATATAATTGGATGGTATATCATTTATAAAGAATCATTATCAAGTTATATTTATTATTTACATGAATTACACATCATTATTATACCCATCCAAATAATAATGTATTGAATAAAAATTACACCACGACGTGGAGACGGTAAGCCGTACGTACGCACGTATGGTGACATGTCATTCAAAGAATGGATAGAATACTGAATATTGTTGTACCATATTTATAATAACATCAAAGTATATATATGATACTAGAGATATCATTTTATAATGGGAATAACAAATAAAGAAGAAGTTGAATAAGAAAGGAACTTGAAAAAGGGTGGTGAAAACATTACCTCTTCTTTGGGTTCTTCCTTTTGATTTGATCAAAACGGCTCCATATGTTGTCTTTCTTATCAAACTAAGGCCTCTACGTTGAATCCAGGGATGTTTATAGAGTATTTGGGCAGGGTTTGGCCGAGCCAAAAGGCTTTCGATGTTTGAATTAGTGAGAAGGGGGAGTTCCCTTTTATAAGTGGGGTGAGGGGCACCTTAGGAAAAGCTAGAAATATTATTTTATAATAAATTCATATTCGGTTTATAATGGCTCTAAAGTGGATTATTTAACTTTTAAGGTGGGGATGGGTCGAAAATAACTCAACCCATATAATTTATATAGGTTTGGGTCATTATATTAACCTTATCTTTTAGTTTTAACTCTTAGTTAATTAGTTTGACACTTACCATGCCACTTTGTATTTTTATATTATAAAGTTAATAAAATTACAATATACCTTTAATAGACCCCAAGTGGTCCATAAATGATACACATATAATTATATAAGTCTCATGGCCAATCCGTAGATTTTTAAGAATTTAATATCAATTAATAATATAATATTTGTTTTAAAAACTCTTTTATGTCATTTTTGACACTATTTGGAAAATTGATTTTTGTGAAAATCATAACAGAATTATTACGTCAAACAATGTTAATTAAAACATTTCATGTTAACCTATAAAATTAGTTTAATTAATAAAAAGTCTCAAATTATATTTATTTGGATATTTATAATATCAATTATTTAAATTTTTCACTATTATGGTACTTACTGTATCATCATTCTGTCATAAATAAATTAACTTATATAATGTCTAAAAATTATAAATAAACTATAATTATGTAGGAAATATTTTTAGATTTATAATTAATATTTATAATAGAATTTATCTTATGTTTAACCCAATATTAAAAAAAATTAGTAAATAAACTTTGATTTTAATGCTTTTAACTATTCTTTGAATTAAATAATAATAAATGTCCTAATCTAATCCAAGTGGACCTAAATGATAAAATTTTATTCCTAAGGTTTCTTTTGGTCGAGATACACTTTTCCAATAGAATTATTACATGTTTTAGGGTAATATTAATATCATTTTTACCCTTAATTGTCCTATTTACTTTTAACCGTGGTAAATAAAAGTAAAAAGTTACTATTTACCAAAAATTATTTTCATCTCATTGATCCAAATTTTACTCCTTGATATTAACCGCGTCTCTCGGATTTTCAAAATTCCACTCATAGAAGCGGTAAAATTATATTTTATGAAAAATTCAGTTTTTTAACTACCACTTAGTGGTTTCACTATTCATCAAAAAATGAAGTTTTTAAGAAAAATACCAGAAATTCACCCTAGGATAATTTTGATATTCCGAATCCAAAAGTGAAGTCCATTTTGAAAAATAAAATATATAAATATCAAAAAGTGTGTATTACTATTCATAACAACTAGATTGATTGGTTGTGGTGTGTTAGAACTCGATTTTGCGTACAACACACAATATTGAACTATTCAAAGAGAAGCGTACCATAGAAGATAGGGGTGTTACAGTTCAAGTAATAAAATAAAGGGTGACATGAAGATTTTTTGTGATGGACTTAGTTTGGACACATCCTTTTTATTGTTCATGCATGAAAAGTTTATGTTTCTATGTAGGCACTATAGGGAAACATGTTATGTCATGTGATTTTTAATTTTTTTTATAATTGGAATCAATTATTGATTTATATTAACTGAAAAATCAATAATATATATTTCATTTGTATATATACATATATATTTTAATATTAGGAATATATGAAGCACTAGATAGTTATTTTAATTGTGATAACTCTATTTAATTCTAGTATTGTCTAGTTCTTGTTAAATATTTCATTAATAAAAAATATTATACTACCACATACATTGGATAAATAATTAAATAATTTTATATTAATTTTATTCCAAGTTATTAATTTTGATATGTGAGTAAGCATTTTTTTAATCATTGATAGAATTATTCCATTCTAGTAGTTTGACCCTCATGATTATTCATTTAACATCATTGTTTACAAAGTTTTGATTAGTCATGTTCTTTATATTTTAATTTTGGGTTTCATTTCTAGTAGTAGATGTTCTCAACTTTTCATGATTCTTATATGTCACGATTCTTAAGTAGGAGTAATATTTGGTAAAGAGAAAAATGGAATATAAATATGTATACATATATTTTTTTCGAAATCACGTATGTTGTGAATGATTTAAATATAGGCTTGAAATGAAATTTATCCATTTTCAATGGTAATGAGTAAAATTTTCCCATTACTAATTTAATGATTTTTTATCATAATGATGGTTTTAAAAATAAATTCGGATTTAAATTTTAAAGGATGTTTTTTAAATAAATATATTTGTAGAATTTAAGTAAGGGGATGATATGTAAATTATGTGTTATCAAATATTTTTTAGTTTATGTGGGGATGATCATAATTTTGTGATTATTTTTTATTTTCCTTTTCATTGTTTGTGCATTAGTGAGTCGATTGTGATGATTCCTTTCATAATAATCACTTAGAACATATGCTGGATTATAAGTTGTATAGTGGGGTGTTTTTCATGACCTATTTTTTAACTATAAAAATTTGAGTTCATAAGATGTAAAAATAGATTACATGAATGATAAAAAATTATTCATGAAGGATACAGGAAGTGATCAAAAGGGGGTTTATTGATCTATGAACCACCAAAACATTTTTTATGTTATAATTGAATTATATTGGATATCTATATACCGAAACATGGAATTTCAATATTGTCATACCAATATCCTACAAGAGTATAACTATAATGTAAAAACCCCCACATATCCCTCATTCCATGCATGGATGGTGGGAAATTAACGGTGTGTGAAAAAACTATTAGAAAAATATACATCATCTACTTAGTACACAAAATCACATGAAAAATAAGGAGGTGAGGCATAAGATAAAATAGACATGTCTACCCACAAGGAATAACCATAAATACCCTCACTCTATCACCCAATGATGAAAATCAACATATACACATAACAAGAACCTAAGTAATAAAAATAACCTTCCCACCCTAGGGTAGTAAACATGTATCATATAGTGATCACATTTGCACTCAAGGAATAAATTAGTAAGGGGATATCAACGGGGTTCTCTCACCATTTAAAAACAAATGTTCTAATTGGTCTTTTAACAACAAATATTGGCTCAGAATTCGAAGTACTTTTCTCAATCCATAATTACTATTCCAAAACCATTTTCAAAATAATGGAGAACACCCATGCTTTCAAAAAATTTAAATTCCACCATTACACGAGGTCTCTCTTAATTAAAAATCTATAAAATGTAAATATTCTTTTATTTCATTACCGAAATTCATTAAAACCCATTTAAAAAATTTTAAGTGTTCATCAAAATCTTCAATTTCTATAAAAATCTTACAAAACTACCCTTCAATAAGGTTATTCCTCTTTGAAAAAAAATTTCCAAAATTTCAAAATAAATAATTAAACTATTTTAGCAGGACACCATGGAATTTCATAAAGTATAAAGCACAAAATAATCAAAAATCAACATATGATATCATAAAAATAACGCCTACATTTAAAAAAACCTTTTTTGTTCGAAACATCACATAGATGTAAAAATTTCCTTTAAACCCTTATTTTCACTCATTAAAAACCAGGTCTGAGTAAAACCTGTTTGGAAAGAATGGAAATAAAGTCTATGATATATATTAGTACTTCTTATAAGAATATAATATTTGAACCTTCCATTTTATACATGAATTCATGGAATTGATATGAATCCCCAATTCTGCATTTCTCAAAAAACGGTTTAATCATATCAAATCACTTTAAAGGTATCTAATATATTCATAGTTTCCTAATAAATGCAATTCGTAAATTGAATTCATGATTTGAATTATGAATGAAACAATTTCAATGTAACACCAACCTTAATGAAGTGAAATCCATGATGAAATATGACACCATCAATGGGGACAACTCCAAAAATAAATAATACCCCCTACAAAAACCATATGATACTTGATACCATGGTAATAACCATCCCAAAACCCACTCTTAGTATTCAAAAATGTTTAGGGTCAAAGTAAAAACGGGATAACCTAGGAGAGAAAAAAGAAATATAGGGAGTGGAATGGATGAATAAATACCAAGGAATGTCATAGAAGGACCAAAGGAGGAGAAAGGATCCTAGGGTAGAGGAAGGTGGATCCCCTCAAATCCTTATAGAGTAGGAAAAAAATAGAGGTGAAGAGGGGGTAAAAAACCAATAACATTAATGATTGGAAAATGGGATATTAACAATTTTTAATTTATAATGTTGAATGAATTTTTTGGCCATACATTTTTTCATACCATGAACAAGTCGTGTTCTATAAAATTCATTGGCCAAGCACCTCATCACATGATTATCACTAGGAACTGAATAATTGAGAAAACTATGCTCAAACCATTACACATGACACTTTTAGAACTATAGATCCCATGAAATGTTTTACTCGTGGTTTGTCTTATAATGTATAGTTTGAGTTAGAAACCCCAAACACACCAAGGTCCTAGTACGATTTATCTATGGTGTGTCATAGTTTTGACCTAACTATTCCACCCCCATATTTAGGTAACTATCCCTTTATTTACGTATTTTATGTATATATAATGATCGACTTATTATATGGGAGTTTCATAAGAGAAATTTCCGAATTTGGAGGCTTTTATATAGGTACACCATTTGAACATAGTTAGTGGAACCCATAGAGAATCTCTAGGAAGTAATGCAAGGTAGGGAAGTGGGAATAGGTAGGCACATGGTTTATGCATAGATTAGAAAAACCATTCGGTTGACTAGGAGAAACTATGCAGTTTAAAACTGTGTGGAAATAGATATCTTGCACATTGTTTTTATAACCATCTGAACCAACTATGTAATAATTTCTTGAGGCAATATCTTCTGTATGGTTTACACACAATTTGATTAATCAATCAACATATTTGTTCCCCTTAAAGTTTTGTTATGGTCATTATTCATAGATCTCGTATCCTACTATATGTCTTCACATTAGGTGTAACAATCTAGGTATAAAAACTTGTTCATTGACCTAAATTGTGATATTTTTTGGATTTATCCAGGGATGGGATGGTTTTTAATGATTGAATCTAGAGAATAATTGTATTTATCTTTGGTTTTCAAATTTTTTTGAGTTAGGTATCTTATATATTGACTCAACATGATTAATGGTTGATGTTTTAGTTTGAGATATTTTTATTAGAGTTGGTTTTAATATTGATTGTTAATTCTTGTTTAGGTCCCATTTTTTGATATGTATCTGAAATTTTGGATATTGATGGTTTTTCTTAAATCCCCCTTGATCATAATATTCAAATGGAGAATTTAAAATTATGGTTTTCATTTGATTTATGGATTTATTTTTAATTGTTTAAATAAGGAATAGATTTATTTGAAAATTATTTCCATGGTTTTTGGTATACAACGAGGGAATGAGTTCATTTCCATTTTTCAAGACCCTATGGCACAATGTGTCCCATTAAGGAACCTAGTATTTGACAGATTTTGATGTCCTGGTAGATCGACAAGAGATCTTCTATGAGTGTGGAACTATCACCAAGAAATGAAATTGTAGATATTGGGATTTTTGGATGTTTGTATGGGTAAAATCATTGAATGGTTATTCCAAAATGGAATTGGGAATGGTTTTAAATGATTTTTTTATTTTATTCCTAGGGAAAAAAATTTATTTGAAAACTATTTTTGATTTCATATAAGAAGTTTTAAATTATTTCGAACTACATTATATAAATATTTTAACATGTTTTTCCTAGTGGTATGAGTTAGAAATTCATTATGTATTTCCATCTATGATTAAAATCAACCCCTAGTATGGCATTATTGTTTATTTACTGAAATCATCTATCAGGACATTGATAAATGTATGTTTTCTTAGTTATTTTGAAATTAATCTATATACTGAGTGTGTGGAATAACTATTAGAGGCTTGGAGTGAGTTGGGAGTTACTGTTTTAAGGACTCTGTAGTTTTCATATTTTTAATGTGTTGATTCCACTAGTTATATAACTTCTTTTCATCATCATAATCTGATATTGTTTATAGGGAGGTTTTATTTTGAGTTTTATTAAAATTTATAATATAGATGATTATCTTGTTATTTTATTTTGGTTTCAATCATTATAATTAAAATGTTATGTCATCCCACAAATGATCACGATGATCACTGAATTTAATTCCAACCATTGGTGAGATGAAAATTATTTCATTTTTCAAGAGGTAATCTACATCTTATGATGGTAGAAAAGATTAGAATAATCAGAAAAGGAAATTTAGAGTATAAAATTTTGTATCTAATTTATTTGTGTAGAACATAAATTTACCAGGGTGTTCAGGTACATCCTTATTATTTTGTAAAATTGTAGGTGAGTTTTCACCACATCATAATGGTTTTATCTAATGATTGTAGCACGACATGAATTGGTAGTCTGATTTCCCACTAGGACTAAATTATTCATTATTTATTTAATGATTTATTGAAATCGTATGAAATATTGATTTTTGAAAATTGAAAAAATTGTGATATTTTGTAAAGGATTGATTGTGGAATTTTTTGAAAGATTAAAACTAATTATTATGGATAAAAAAGATTTAATATCGTTTTGAAATGAAATATTGAAATAATTATGCCATCATTTCAAGAGATTAAGACTTAATGGAGTTCATTTAGGTTATAAAAAACAGAACTGGGATGGTGAGGTACTATCCAATAGAATGAGACTATTGAGAATTTGGATTCACTCTAGCCACATATGATCCAATAGATTTTCCATATTATTGTCAATTATTTTCCAGAAATCTATATATATGGTACACAAAGTAAGATCTGTGATGGGAGGATCATTCAGTTTAGTTCCAAAAGGATAATCCACCAATATTTTAATGTGATTTGGATCCAAATATATATAAATATTTCTTGAAATGGATGAATTAAATATTATATTTCCATGGTCCATTATTAGATAAGATAGTGACTATGAATATATATATATATATATATATATATGGATCATGAATTCTAGTGCTGATTTATATCTGTTCAGGAAAAATTAGATGAAGTCATGCCATGGGAAGATTCTGAATAGTTAATGAAAAAAATTATTTCCTTATACATTAATAATATCTAGAAAAAAATAATTAATTAGTATTAAAATGAATAATATCTTGATAATTATTAATTCCACGAAACTTATGAATTCTTTCAACTTTTGTAGTATTTTTTATGTCCATCCTTAATAGGAATTTTTTTCATAGTTGAAATAATAAATTTCCTCAAATATTTTCTTAATCTGTGTATTGGATTATAAAGAGATAGAAAATTCAATGAAAATTGACGAAATATATATCTCATGAAATATAGATGGAGGACGCATATTTGTTCATATGGGAGTAAATGGGATACTCAATGATTGAGGTATTTGGTGGATGGATAATAATTCTCAATGATGTGGTATATCTCAGAATTAGACTATGGTATCGGTGAACATTCCTTGTCAACAAAATTGTAAGAATTGATATATTCAATTTTTTTATTTTAATCATGTGAAGTGAAATTTAACAACAAAATAGTGAAAGATTTAAAATTGCAACAATTTGATACCACATCAACAATATTGTTAGAGGGATGTATGGATTTATGCAAGGGACCCATCTTATGTTTTATAGGATTTCAATTATTTGAAAAGATGATTTTCACATAATATCTCTCATTAGTAGATTCGAATAACCCATAGTGATTCTAGGATCAACATGACTCATAAACCATTGAAATTTAAAAAATATTACAGGGATCAAATCACAAAATTAAATACTGTTATGGTATTAATAAATTGATCATGGATGATCAATCAAGACTTTCAATGGTGAGAGGTATTCAACTATTAAATTATACCATTATGTAATATTTATATAATATTGGTGAGTTCGATTCATTTAATTTTTCTTGTTTCATTGATCTAATTGGTTTACATGTTGATATAATACCATCAATATTTAAATTCAAAACACATAATGGAAAATGATAGTGGGTGGCCTTACGAAGTGTTGCATGATCGATAATAAGCGATGGGGATGAGTATGTATTTTATTTCTTTGTGATAGAGATGGATTTCAATTAATTGATTTAATGAATGGGCTGGTTGATGAATAATTAGGCCCATATCTATGTTATGCCTGATAGGTGAGTTTCAAATATTATGATAGTGTGAAACATATAATTAATGGAGATTGGTTATTGGTTTACAGAAGTATATAAAACATGGTTCTGGTATTGGAAACATTATCATACCAATTGACAATAGTTTCTTTTTCATTGGTAGATGAAGTTAGGAATAATGATTTCCAGACCATAGTATACTTTTTGGTTGTTGTCTTTTAAAAAATATCCCAGGGATTCTGACCAATAGAGAAGTGATGTTTATGATTGATCTTCAATGAATAACCAATCTTATTTCCCTTCTTCCTTATCTAATGTAACCAATATAATTGGAGAAATTGAATGGTTAGTTGGAAGAATTAGATAGTAAAGGGTTCATAAGACTATGTATGTTCTCATGGAAAGCATTGGTTCTTTTTATGAACAGGGATGATATAATTTTTTAGCATTATATAGATTATAGTAATCTTATCCATGATACGAAAAAGAATTGGTATCCTCTTCCATGAATTAATGATATATTTAATAAATTTAGGGGATCCCAATGGATCTATAAAAATTAATTACATTCTAAATGTCCCCTAATGTGTGTGCAAAAAGAGTATAGTATGAAGATATCTATTTGGAGAATATATGTCCATTATGTGTTCATCAATATTTCTTTTGTTATTACAAATTCTCCGTCCATATTTATGGAATTGATGAATCAGCTATTCCAAAGGTACCATTATTCATTTATTTTGGTGTTTGTGGATGTTATACTAGTCTATTATAGGTCAATGTAGGATCAGGAGAAATATTTTTCTATAGTGTTGGTAATATTTCCTGAAAATTGTCTTAATCATAATATATAAATGTTTTATTTCAGGATATATGATGTATCTTTTATTTCCATGCCATTTCTAAAAAAGGGTTCCTATAGAGCCTGAAAAGATATATGTTGTTAACCCATGGAATGTGTTGATGAATTTCATTGATATATGTATATTTATCGGATTACTAGGATACTTCATCCATCTTTTATAAGTAAGTTCATGTTTGGAATCACCAATTACAAGTTTGATGATGAATGGTGTTTCATTCCAGTGGAGGGATGAAAGTCCAGAATCCTTCCAAGAAAATTAGGATAGACATACATCATCAATTATCCTGAAATTTCCATATTCCATATTGGGGTTAGTAGTCTAAATCAATGCATTAATATCTAGTTTGGGTTATGTTCTTCGGTAGAGATATCACGTTGTTGATTATGATTCACAAAATATATGTTTTCATGAGAAAAAACAACCCAAAACACAATTTGGAAATAGCTATGGTAGTCTATGTGTTTAATATGTTACATAATTAACTTATTGTTGATTAATTTATGATGTTTATAGATCATAATAATTTGAATCTCATTTTCTCACAAATGTATTTGAATCTACGGAAAAAAAGATGAATGAAATACCTTCTAATGTCCAATATCGACTTCATTAATTGTTACATAGAAGACATATTTTAAAGCTATTTTTTCATTTAATTTACATCCTGGATTTTTTTTGGGGGTTTCCCTAGGTTTTATGGAGGAATAGAAGAGTTTTCATGAATTGGGAAAAACCGTGAGCCCAATTCCAGATTGTAACATAAATTTTTTTCTATTATAGCTTTATTATTTTTCAACATTTTTCATCCATTCGACTTTTTACTTGGCCTCCCCTAACATATTAACACCACCAAGTCAATTTGGAGCCTTTATAAATCCATAACCAATGTTTATTGGGGTTTTTATCAAAGGGGTTGGGCATACCCAAGATCCCAATTCCTATTTTAAAAAATAATTTTGATTATGTTATAACATATTCAGTATTTGGGATTTTCGGGGATTCCCAGTCTCAGCCAAGACCATTTAACCACTACGCGTGTCTGAACTCTCCCCCCCCCCCACTATAGAGCTCTGGTTAATCGATATTTGGTGCTGAACTTCATAGGCTTCCTCAAATCGTCCATATTTGAAGAGGTAAAGTCTTTCTTTCATAAATATCTCAATTCTCAATATTTTTCCTCCATTCTAGTTCCTAAATTACCTAATATATATTGTTCTAACGAACCCTAAATTTTGGCTGTGAAGAATTTAAGATACTGGTTTTTTGGAGTGATTACTTCAAGATACATCAAGTAAATGAGTCCTTTTTTCCTCTTTCAAATTACTTAGGGTTTCATTCATTGTTCTTAGGGTTTCTTCGATTATCATTGAGTTTCCTAATGTCCAGAAAATAGGTTTTCGAACCTAGGGTTGTGGATTTGGGATTTTTTGGCCAATTCTTGTGGTTTTAGGTTTGATCTAGGTCTATCTTGGTGCGGCGGAGGTGAAATTTTATTTTCACATGAATATTCAAGGGTTTTGTTACATTGGTAGTTGATTTCCTTGTGCATGAAATTTTTGTAACTTAGCTTTCTTTGTTTCTGGTATTTTCATGTTTATTTCATTTTAATGTTTCTGAAATAAATTGGTTTTAGTGGCATTTATAAAGCAAATGAATTTTAAGTACCAATTTTTTGTGAAATTGGGGGTTTTACATACAAGTCTTTTATTGGTTCATTTGGGGACGTACTGTAATTACATAATTGATTTTATTGAATTTTATTATGACTGGAAATCATGTTTTTAATGTTTATTGTTTTTGTATGTTGCTGTGAATGTTTTTCTAGACAGTGTTTGGGAAGAAAATGGGATTAAAGTGTTGTGTTTGTGTTAAAATGTGGGTTTTTAAAGAATATAACTTCTTGGTTCCATGGCGCTGCCCCATAACTGATTTTTTTTTCATTAAAGGATTTTGAATTACAATTTTGTTTTTGTGACTTAAAAGTGTGAACATAGTGTGCAATTTGGATATTTCAATGAATTTTTGGTGCAAAATAATGTGAGATTTTGAGAGGTTGTTTTATTAAAAATCTAAGTGTTTTGTTGCGTGTTTTAAGTGGTATAAAATGTGATAGATACTGTATTGGTTGTTTTTGACCATTAATGAAGTTTTCTATGAAAATTGATTTATTTTTCATTCTGAAATATATTGAGCACAATAGGGGAAGCCCGGGTATCTAGGTGGGGCGGATTTGTACTAGTACGGCTAGTGGACCAGATGGGTTTTGTCCCTGTTTCACATAGCATTTGGATAACGACAACTCTAACTAAACTATGTGGATGGTTATTGGGGACCAATAGGTAATGGGTATGTTCCCTACTAGTGGCTTTTACATGAGAACAGATTTTTTTATGGTTACTTTACACCGAGGTACAAGGTACATAGGGCCCTAGACAACCTTGTACCTAGGGGTATTCCCAATGTTGTTTCTCATTGGATTTGTAGTATCTACCCATGTCTTAGGGTGTGTTTGGTAGTAAATTATATTAGCTAAATTTATATTTAAATGTGTGTACATTCTGAAAATTTTGGATTGAAAACTGTTTTCAATTGAAAGTTACATTTCTTGGAATTTTAACACTGCTTTTCCTTGCCTGTTAAAACTGCTGGCTTTATCACATTGTATTACATGATCTATGGATTAATTGGGTGGAATCCTACAGGGAATATTCTCACACCCTACTTACACCTCTTGGGTGTAATTAGAATTGGTTATGTTTGACTCAGGTAAAGTAAAGGCTAAGGGTGATGGTGGTTCAGGGTGTTAGCCCCATCCTTGGGGCGGAGTTGTAGAGATGACTTGTGGGTGATGAAACCTGGTCATGTGGGGTCCTTGATGATATCTTTCTACTATAATTATTTGTATTTGGACCACTTGAATTATCTTTAAACCAATGTATTCAGTTCTGGTTTTTTTATTAATACTTGTCTGGCTCAAAAATTTCAGATTTATATTATGGATTGTTTTTAATGTTTGATGATTTCAAACTCGGGTAAATCCTTCCCAAACCAAAATTAATGATACTCGGGAACTTGAGATAGCCTTTGGGAATAGGGAACGACCATTGGTCCTTGCAATGAGCTGGTTTTGGTGTTGGTTTGCTGGCAACCAGATTCAGTTCGTGACAAAATTGTATCAGAGGAGGTTAATGTTTTTGGGTAATATTACTATTTTTGGATGAGTTAGGATGGATAGGAGCTAGGACTGTCAGGGCTCGATGTTTTGGTTGTGAGTAGGGTTCCTGGCCCACAACTCTTATGGAAGACCATGTGTCACCAGGGGATGTTGGAATTTATGGATTGACTTCACTTCCAGGTGAGACGTGTGGGCTGCAGACCACATGTGGAAATCAGGCAGATGTGGATTAGTTGTTTCTATTATTACTTAAATGTGTTTAGTTTATTTATATTTGATGTATTTGATTAAAATATTCATAATTTTGGTGTTGATTATTGTTTTTTGATTGTTTCATTTTGTAGCAACATGCCTCCCCGGAAAGCTCTCACGCACCCACGAGAGGAAGCCGGAGAGAGTTCTCCCACGCCAATTGATCAGAGGCTACTCGAGGTCGTGGTCCGGGCTGTCCAGGCTCAAGGATATGGAATCGATCCTGTTCCAGATCCTGTTAGAGATAATGAGAATAGTCCTAGAAAGGACAAGGCCCATGACTTCCTAACAAATAAGCCTCCGACCTTCTAAGGCATCTCATAACCCCAAGAAGAAGAGTAAAGGCTTGAGAAGATCGAGCATATGTTTGAGTTCCTGGAAACACTCGAGGAGATCAGGGTGAAGTGTGCCTCCTTTTTGTTGGAGGGTCCCAGTCGTAAATGGTGGGAGTCAGTGCTTCAGGCTGGGAAGAATGAGCAGATGTGCTAGGGAGATTTCAAGACTGTCTTCAATGAGCAGTACTGCCCTG
Source organism: Viscum album (assembly GCA_963277665.1). NCBI lineage: Eukaryota > Viridiplantae > Streptophyta > Magnoliopsida > Santalales > Viscaceae > Viscum > Viscum album. The sequence goes on from OY728120.1 coordinate 2,101,872,953, forward strand.
AGGTGTTGGCTTATGATAGGTTTAGAGAGTTCATAGAACTTGTTTAGGGTAATCTATCTGTGATAGAGTATGACAAACGTTTTTCTGAGTTGGTTCAGTAAGATCCAAACATTTTCTCTAAGGAGATAGCGAAGGCCCGGAGGTTTGAGAAAGGCTTGCGACCAGAAATATACTCCTAGGTGTTCTGGTTTAGGCCGAGGACCTATGCTGAGGTCGTTGATCGGGAATGCATGGTGGAGATTGATCGGAAAGGCAAGGCTGGTTTTTATGGTTCAGTATCAGCAGTGGGAAGTGGCATCTTCTCAGAGAAGAAAATAAAGGGGGGTGATCTTGTGAATAAAGGAGGTGGTAGTTCTATCCACTCTTCCACACAGTTGTCTTCTGCGGATTCTGATGCGAGATCGGTATTGTGCCACTAGTGTGGGAGGCCTGGGAATATCTAACCATCATGTCCAATTCCTCTAAATCCTTGTTACTAGTGTGGAGGTATGGTGAATTTGCATCGTTTTTGTGGTGTGGAACGTCCACTTACGAGTGGGGATGGGTCAGTGGCTTCAAGAGGAGGGACAACATAGTCTGATCCATCGAGGACTGGGGGATCCCGATTTGGTGGTCATGGTGGAAGGGCTAGATAATATTCTGGGCAGAGCCAGTTCAGGGCACAACCACAGACTATCGGTCATCCTCAAGCTGATACTGGACATCTCTATGCAGTGGATCAGGCACCAGCAGGATCAGAGGCGGGACCGTCGACAGTTCGATGAACCATTCTGATCGCATCTTCTATAGTTACCACTCTTTTTGATACTGGTGTCTCTTTTTCATTCATTTCTTCCCATTTTTTGGACATTCTGAATTTTCCAACTGAATTGATGTCTTTTGCGATGGAGTTGGTGATAGCACTGGGAAAGAAGGAGTCGGGCCTTAGGTGCCCCTCATGTGCGCTTTCTGTGTCAGGGGTCGAGATGGATTGGGACCACTTTTTCTTTGATATGGACCTTTTTGATGTCATACTCGGGCTGGATTGGCTAGTACACTTCCAGGCACACATTGATTGTATAGACGACATGTGAGTTTCATTGCACCTGATGGGAGTCGTCAGGTTTTTCATGGAGAATTGGATCCTCGGTCAGGTCGCGCAGGGCCTCCACTCTCAGATTTGGGAAGTGTTATCTTCCAGTTATCTTCACTCATTCTATAGGATGGTATTTCCCCGATGGTTCACTACCTCATGTAGTTAATGAGTTTCCGGAGGTATTCCTAGATGCTTTTTTAGGTTTTACCCCATAGCGGGATGTGGATTTTTCGATTGATCTGGTACCGGGAACACAACTGATATATCTTCACTCCTATCGCATGGCCCCCACCGAGCTGAGGGAATTAAAGATACAGCTGGACGATTTAGAATCCAATGTATTCATTCGCATGAGCATCTCTCCTGGGGCTTCTCCTATTTTGTTCGTGAAAAAGTATGATGGATCCCTTCGGTTGTGCATTAACTACTGGAAGCTAAATAAGGTAACAATTAAAAACAAATACCCTTTGACCAGAATAGATGATTTGTTTGATTAATTAAAGGTGGAAAAGTGGTTCTCAAAGATAGACCTACGCTCAGGGTATCATCAACTTAGGGTGAATGAGACAGATATCCCATAGACAGCCTTTCGAAGCAGGTACGACCACTTTGAGTATTTGTTCATGCACTTTGGATTGACCAATGCTCCAGTAGTATTTATGGCGCTTATGAATAGTGTGTTCCATCAGTATCTCTATTCCTTTGTTTTGGTGTTCATGGATGACATTCGGGTAAACTCTAGCTCTGAGGAGGAACACGAACATCACTTGAGAATCGTTTTGGGTACATTACGGGATCACTGCCTCTATGAAAAGTTGTCAAAGTTCTCTTTCTGTATCAGGGAGGTGATATTTCTGGTGTATGTGATCTCATAGCATGGAGTTTCAGTGGACCCTACGATGATTAGTGTGGTAATTTGATGGGAGCAGCCGAAGAATCTGTTCGAGATCAAGAGTTTCCATGGCCTGGATGGATATTACAGGCGATTCATTCGGGATTTCTCTCGTCTTTCTTCACTAATGACATCCCTCACCCAGAAATGGGTGAAGTTTGTATGGGGTCCAGAAAGCCAGGCGTCGTTCGAGGAGCTGAAGAGGCAGTTGACTACCACCCTCATGCTGATTTTTCCAGAGGCTAGAAAGGGATATGTGGTCTATTGTGATGCTTCGGGTATGGGTCTTGGGTGCGTGCTTATGCCGGATGATCACATGATCGTGTATAGATCTCACCAACTTCGACCATAAGAAAAGAACATCCCTACCCATGACATGGAGTTGGTAGTGGTGATGCATGCTTTGAAGACATGGTGTCACTACCTCTTTGGGGAGAAGTTTTTGGTCTACTCTGATCACAAAATCTTAGTTTATATCTTCTCGTAGAAGGACCTCAACTTGAGGCAGTGTCGCTGGATCGAGTACTTGCAAGGGTTTGACTTTGACATTGTCTATACCCCAAGAAATGGTAATGTAGTGGACGACGCCTTAAGCAGAAGGGTTCCATTGTAGGCTTTGAGGATGTCCAGTGATGACTGGACACTGATAGGGCTCTTTTCTCAGATGCATGTGGAGACTGGGGAACACAGTGGAGGGGTATTCTTGGAAAGCGTCCAGTTGACACCTTCTATATTGGAGTTGATTCAGAGGGAACAACCCATTGATGAGATTTTTCAGCGGTCTAAGAAGTTTCTTCATGGTGGGGAGACATCCTCTAATTGTTTGTCATCTCTCGAGGGCAACTTGTTCTTCAAGGGCCATTAAGAAGTGCCATTATCCCTACAGAAGGTGGCGATGCAGGATAGCCACCAGTCTCAGTGGGTTGTCCATCAGGGTGACACTAAGATGTATTATGATGCCTGTCGACAATTTTGGTGGCCGGGTATGAGACGGGACATAGAGGACTTTGTGTCGAGATGCTACACATTCTAGCAGGTGAAAGCAGAGCACCAAAGGCCATCCAGTTTTCTCCAACCACTACCCATTCCTACCTGGATGTGGGACGAGGTTTCCATGGACTTTATTCTTGGGTTACCTCGTACACCTCGGGGTAATAATTCCATTTGTGTGGTGAGTGATCGTCTGAACAAATCAGCCCACTTCATTCTAATAAAAGATAAATCTAAAGTGGATGATTTGGGCCGTTTGTATCTTCAAGAGTTGGTGAGACTTCATGGTGTTCCATCAGCAGTTATCTCAGATAGAGACCCTCGTTTCACTTCTTGATTTTTGGAAATCCATCCGAAGGCCTTGAGGTCCTAGATTAAGATGAGCACAGCATATCATCCTCAGACGGATGGTCAGACATAGTGGGCGAATCAGATTTTGGAGGACATGATCCGTGCATGTGTCCAAGACTTTGGTGGTTCCTAGGATACCCATTTGGGATTGGTTGAGTTTTTTTATAATAATAGTTACCAATCCTCGATTCGAATTTCCCATTTTGAGGCGCTCTATGACCGGCCATGTCGGTCCCCTCTATGTTGGGCTGGGGTAGGAGAGACTTCACTGTTGGGGCCGAGCCTTGGGATGGAGACTTCTGAGAAGGTCAACATGATCAGGAAGTGCTTATTGACAGCTCAGAGTCATCATAAATCTTATGCTTACCGGAGGCATCGAGACCTAGAGTTTTTTGTGGGTCGACAGGGTATTCTTGAAAGTGGCTCCTCGTCTGGGCCATCGTCGATTGGGGAAGCAAGTTAAGCTAATGATGAGGTATGTCGGGTCCTTTAGGGTCACTGAGTGTATTGGAAAGGTGGCATACAGGTTGGCCTTACCTTCTCAGTTGACGTCCATCCATGATGTCTTCCATGTCTCTCAGTTGAATAAATACAACCTAGATCTGTCCCATGTGTTGAGTTGGGAAGAACTGGAGATAGAGCATGACTTGTCTGTTGTTGAGAGGCCAATGAAAATAGTGGACTTCCAAGAGAAGATACTTCAAGGGAAGTCTATTCCATTAGTCCGGGTTCTATGGAAGCATGGGAATGATACACATGACACATGGGAGCGAAAGTCATGGGTCGAGGAAGAGTACCAATTCTTTTTTTCCAACCAAGCAGGCTGTTGACATTCTAGGGTGGAAAGTCCTTCTTGGTCAGGAGAATTGTCACATACATGACATATTTTAAAGGTATTTTTTCATTTAATTTACATCCTTGATTAGTTTTGGGGGTCTCTCTAGGTTTTATGGAGGAATAGACGAGTTTTCATGAATTGTGCCAAACTGTGAACCCAATTCCTGATTGAAAAATAATTTTTTTTCTATTATAACTTTTTTATTTTTCAACATTTTTCAACCATTAAAATTCCAACTTGGCCTCTCATAAAATATTAACACCACCAAGTCAATTTAGAGCCTTTATAAATCCATAACCAAGGGTTAATTGGGTTTTTATCAAGGGGGTTGGGCCTGCCCGAGATCGCAATTCATGTTTTAAAAAATAATTTTGTTTATGTTATAGCATATTCACTATTTGGGATTTTTCGGTGATTCTAAGTCTCAGCCAAGACCATTAAACCCCTACGCGCGTATGAACTCTCTCCTCACTCTTTGGAGCTCTGGTTAATCGAGATTTTTTGCCGAACTTCATAGGCTTCCTCAAATCGTCCAGATTTGAAGAGGTAAAGTCATTCTTTTATAACTATCTCACTGCTCAATATTTTTCCACCATTATAGTTTCTAAATGACCTAATATATCTTTTTCAAACGAAACCTGGATTTTGGATGTTTTAAATTTCAGATACTGGTGTTTTGGAGTGATTACATCAAGATACTTCAAGTAAATGAGTCCATTTCTTTCCTCTTTCAAATTACATACAGTTTCATTCATTGTTCTTAGGCTTTATTCACTTATCCTTGTGTTTCCTAATGCAAAAAAACTATGTTTTCGAACATAGGGTTTAACATTGGGATTTCATGGCCAATTATCATTGTTTTTGGTTTGATCTAGGTCTCTCTTGGTGCGGCGGGGGTGCGATTTGATTTTCGAACTGAGATTCAAGGTTTTTGTTACATTGGTAGGTGATTCCATTGTGCATGAAATTTTTTTGAATTAGCTTGTTGTGTTTCTGGTATTTTCATGTTTATTTAATTATAATGTTTCTGAAAATAATTGGTTTTAGTGTCATTTATAATGCAAATGAATTTTAAGTGCCAATTTTTTGTGAAATTGGGGGTTTTACATACAAATCATTGATTGGTTCATTTGGAGTTGTCCGATAATTACATAATTTATTTCATTGAATTTTATTAGGACTAGAAATCATGTTTTAAATGTCTATTGTTTTTTTATGTTGCAGCGAAAGTTTGTTTAGATGGTGTTTGGGAAGCAAATGTGCTTAAAGTGTTATGTCTCTGTGAAAACATGGGTTTTTAAAGGATATAACTTCTTGGTTAACATGGGGTTGCACCATAACTTATTTTCTGGTTTCATTAAATGGTATTTAACTGCAATTTTGTTTTTGTGACTTAAAAGTGTGAACATAGTGTGCAAAGTGGATATTTAAATGATTTTTTGGTGCAAAATAATGTGATATTTTTAGAGGTTGTTTTATTAAAAATCTAAGTGTTTTGTTGCGTGTTTTAAGTGGAATAAAATGTGATAGCTACTATATTGGTTGTGTTTGACTAGTAATGAAGTTTTATATGAATATTTATTTATGTTTCATGCTGAAATTTATTGAGCACAAAAGGGGATGCCCGGGTACCTAGGTGGGGCAGATTTGTACAACTACGGCTAGTGGACCGGATGGGTTTTGTCCCAGTTTTACTCAGCATTTGGATAATGATAACTCTAACTAAACAATGTGGATGATTATTTGGGACTACTAGGTTATGGGTATTTTACCTACTAGTTTCTAGTGCACGAGAACAAATTTTTCTATGGTTACATTACACCGAGGTACAAGGTACATAGGGCCCAATATATCATAGTGCCTAGGGGTGTTCCCAATGTTGTTTCTCATTGGATTTGTAGTATCTACCCATGTATTAGGGTGTATTTTGTATTAATTTACAGTAGCTACATTTATATTTAAATGTGTGGAAATTCTGAAATTTTTGGATTGAAAACTGTTTTTAAATGAAAGTTACATTTCTTGGAATTTTAACACTGCTTTTCCTTGCCTATTAAAACTGTTGGCCTTATCACATTGTATTGCATGATAAATGGAATCATTGGGTTGAATACTACTAGTAATAGTATCACACCCTACTTACACCCCTTGGGTATAAGTATACTTGGTTATGTTCGACTCAAGTAAAGGAAAGGCTACGGATGATGGCAGTTCGGGGTGTTAGTCCCAATCCTTGGGGCGGAGTTGTTGAGACGACTTGTGGGCGATGAACCCTAGTCATGTGGGGTCCTTTCTGCTATCTTTCTTCTATATTTATTGGTGTTTGGACAACTTTAATTATCTTTAAACCAATGTATTCAGTTCTGGTTTTTTTATTAAGGCTTGTTTGGCTCAAAAATTTCAGATTTATGTTGTGGATTGTTTTTAATGTTTTATGGTTTCATACTCGGGTAAATCATTCCCGAACCTAAATTAATGATACCCGGGCACTTGTTCCAGACCGTGGGGATAGGGAACACCCTTCGGGCCTTGCCATGAGCCGGGTTTGGTGCCGGTTTGCTGGCGACCAGATTCAGTTCGTGACATTAATACATTGTGCATTGGAAACATAGTGCTGTATGAATTAAGAAGTAATTCATATAATATGTTGAATAAAGATGTTTGGAATTAGTAGCTAATAAAGGTTCTTATATAAAACAAGAAAAATATATTTCTATCCAAGGTTATGTTGATGATTTCATACCATCTCAATTTTAATTCGATTTGGTTCAACATGTGAAATATTCAAATATATCTAATACTAAATGAGTCACCATTGGATCAAAACTCAATGTTTGGGTGACCATTCAGTGATAGATATTAAATGGTAGATTTTTTAGGGATATGAATATTATACCATTTGTTTTTAATAAAAAATCATAATTCCTAGAAATATTCAAAATTGGTCATTCATCAAGAATACAAAAGATTTAGTGATTAAAAAAATGTATTTTTAGTGGATAATCATGAAAATTTATGTGGATGAATTTTTTAAAGATAAATCTCCTAACATAATTTCATTGTGGAACACAAATGACCACCAGTTATGTTTTAGTTTTTACAGATTCCCTTTATAAAGGGATTGTAGATTTCCATGGGTTTTATGAGAAGATTACCAAAAATTCTAAGGAATCACGATTCAATTTGGGTAATTTTAGATCAGTTAAAGAATACATCTCATCTTCTCCAAATTCATTAATACCATCTAATTGATGAATGGACCAAAATCAATATCAATGATATTTAATAACTGCATGGAATTCCAGTTTTTTAACGGTATCTGACCATCACCCCAGATTTACATATCATATTTTGAAATCCTTACATCAAGCCGTTGAGACATAGTTTATTATGATAATGGGTTATAATACTCAAATGGAGGAAGAATATGAATGAAATATTTAATAATTGGGGGATATTCATAGGCATTTTAAGGGTATTTTTTTGATTATGGGAGGATAAAATACTATTATTAGAGTTTTCATACAAAAATTTTATTATCAGACCTCAATACTTACGACCTTTTCTGAATCCTTTTATGGAAACCTTTTTTTAATCCAAATTGTAGGATGAAAACAGGTGAGGCTATATTTGTTTAAACCATAATTTTTAAAGATACATTATAAAAGATTCAAATGAATTGAACGTGAATAATGATATCTCTGAGTGATTAGAAATAATATGAATACCATTATTGATGAGTTTTGTCATTTGAGGTGAGTGGTCATGTGTTTTGAGAATTTATCCAAGGATTTGGAATCATTTTTTTGATAATCATTGAATGATATTTAAACAACACATAGGCCCTTTTGAGATATGTGTACATGTTAATGTGGTGTAATATCATTTTCCTTTTCATCAATGGTGGTGTTCCGTGCACAATATGATTCATGAATAATTCTTGAAGAAGTATCAACCTGATATTGACCTTGTGATTCAATTGGATCATGTTAACCTAGGTCCAGATGCTATGTTTATTCATGTGTAGGTATAGATTGTGGATTGGAAAGATAAATCCTTTCATGGGAAAATCATTAGTCTAGTTAAGGTTTTATGGAAGCATTGTTGGATTCCAGATGTAATGTGGGAGAATGAACTATAAATGACGACACAATGTCCCAAACTCTTCCAAGAAACCTCTAGTTTTCTATTTTTTATGGATGGGAAGACAAATGGTGTGGAGGATTTATAACCCCTAGTTTCATGAGCATGAATATTAATTTTTTAATTTTATGTATATAGAATGATATGGTTATGTTGTAGGATGTTCAAAAAAGATTTTACCTTTGATATTACGGAGAATATTGATCATTATTAGTAGAAACCATACATCTTCTCCTAGAAACCATTCATATAAATACAATGGGAACATTATAGGAACACAGTTGGAGTGTTTTTTCAACAAATATTGTGGATTCCCATGAGAAATATTTCACATTGAAGAAGTGGGGAAACACATGAATGGGATTCAAATTTTTTTAAATGTGTGATCCAAACATATGAAGGGTTTTCTTGGATTGTATCTCATGCACGATTGTTGTACGGATTCTCCCATCATGCACCCTAACCATGCACCACGTAGTTTCACATATGAAATTAGTGGATATAACTCAATGTAATCCTTGATACCTATTTGATTTACCTAATATTTCATAATCTAAAATTTTGAAACCCCCCAAGTCATGAAGTTGATTCCCTTTGATACAAGAGCATGTTTTAGGTTTTTTGATGCTACTTGATTTTCAGATACACCAGTAAGGCCTTATTATTGAAAATTATTATTATATATCCTCTCTTTCACTTTCCCAGAACTATAAATATAATTACCTAGTGGTATATCCTTATTCAATGATTGGAATCATAATGGTTTATGGTTTTATTTTGTGAAGGAATGGTTTTATTTTATCACATCTAGAGAATCATTGGGTTGTTCTTTATTGTTTTCATCTTTTGCGAGGTGGGTAGATTCTCTAATGACACCACTTAACTACACCTTGAAGACATAGACTGACATTATTTTATCTTCAATTGATTATGGAATGGATGCATGATTTTAATTAGAAACCTCTTTAGATAGGTTTTTGTGGGATTTTGTAAATTAGATGTTATCATTGTGAAATAATATTTCATAATAATAATGAAATTGTGATTTTAAAATTATGGTATTTCTTTGATACATTGAAAATGGTGGATAAAGTTTTTTAAATTAAAAAAATGTATAATGTAAAATGGATTGGAATTGTATTTTTCATTCATGGTTGTGGAAAGTTAATTTAAATTAGTTGTGACCCTATGGATAGGGCGTGTTCAATTTGGGAACTGCTCGTTGGTTACTTTATGATGATTTTGTATTCCAATAAGAGGTATATCATGATTATGGAACTATATCCTAGGCATGTATGTGTGGATGTGAGGATGAGTAAATGTGTGGATGTATAGAATTAAGGAATTGGTTTTCCAAATGGAATTGAGAAAGGATATAAAATATTGTATTATTATTTTCTTGTTAATCAATAATGGGTAGGGAATCCTTTTTTTATTTCATATAAATCATTTAAATATCTTTTAAACTATTTTATATTAATGATTGAAAATGGTTTTCATAGTTTAATGATTTGGGTGTTAATTTTTTTAATACTAATAATTTTATATTCTCCCCATACAAGGGAACTAATTTTCTATTTTTATGTATAATCTCTTAGGAAACATGTAACAAAATTTATTCTTAGTTCTTCAGAGATTCTTCTTGATTCCATGGGAATTTCGTATTGTGTATGAGATTGGTTAAGGCTGTGTGTTTCTGGTTGGAAGACTTCAGTGTCTTTGTGGGTTTTTATCATTAATATTCTATTTTTTATGTCACTATTATTCCACTTTATACTCTTATATAGTTTTTTGTATGGTTATACTATGAGTGTTTTGGAAGTCATGCATTATGCAGAGGATTGTTTTATTATAGCATTTTTGTATTAATGATTGTCATCAAAATTTAAAATCATCCACCAAATGTAATTGAGACACTTTCATTTTATTATCAACCTTTGGCATCTTGAGGATGTCCCAAAAGGCTTGTATCACCCACAACCATTTCCTATTCTAATTTCTCATGGAGGAATGGTAAAAATTGTGTCAGTTTTTTTGATCCCTGTATCTTAGTTGCCTTGAGTCCTAGAGTTTCAAATCATAATTGTATTGATATGTTCATCTATATCATGGGATGGTATAATGAAGTAAGAATTTTTAAAGATTAAATGTAAAAAATAAAAAGGTGTAGATTACCTATTTTTGCTGAAATTCAATTTACTAGGGTGTGTATGAACATTATTGTTCTTAGTCACTTCTAGGTGAGTTTTTATATCATTATAATATATTTAACTTATGAAATATTCATGAGATGGATTGATTGGATGAATTACGAATTGTACTAAATTATTAATTATTCAGTTAATTATTTACTTAAAATTAAGATGTTATGTTTTATGAAAAGTGTTGAAACTATTTTCAATTGGTGACATTTTGAAATCTATTGGTGGTGTCATTTTGAAATTTTTTAAATGTATTATTATGGACTAACATTATTATTTTAAATTTTGAAAATGAATTTTGAAATATATATACCTCATGTTGTTAGAGAATGATAATAAATAGATTTTATATTATTTATAGTGAATGTAACCTTATAGGTTCCATAGAAACCAATTGAAAGAAAATACTGAGAATTTGGTTGCATATGAGACTTATGTGATCCAATATTTTCCAACTGTATTTTCAAGTGTTTTCAGGGCATGGATATAGGGATGATAATAGATGTACGAGGATATGTTATTTATTTATTTATTTATGTTTCAAAAGAACAATTCTCCAATAATTCATCATGACATGGAGAAATTTTTTTCGAAATATGGTTAAATTGTATGAATTGAATCCTTGATTTCATTGGGAAACTACAAAATCTAAAATTGATGTTGGTATAATATAAACTGGGGGATCTAAAATTACGATGGCATGATTTATTAGATTTAGATATATTTCTCTAAGGAACAACAAAATTGGAATTTTGATAATTGTCCAATAAATAATCCTATCCCCATAATTGAATTTCAAGAACAACTACATTATTTATTTTTGAATAGTTGAATCTATCTTTAATAGAGTATGGGGATAAATTTAGGAATTATGTCAAATATTCATCAAATGTAGTTGAAACTGCATCCATGAAGGAATAGATTTTTGAGTCAGTATTAAACACATAAACTTTCTCAAATAGTTGGGTGATTTTAATAATGTATTATATAGAGATGGTTAATGGAGTTATGGTGGAGGAAATATATATCTCAGAAAAACAGTGGGTGGTAGCATGTTTATTCATTTTGGAATAGGTGGAACCTCTATTTCAAGAAACTAGATGGGGAGGGACAGCTACTCTCAAGGGGGTTCTAAATATCAGAATGAAACTATGGGATTTGAAATATTTTCTCCTCAACTAAATAGTAATACAAAGTGTTTCCAATGTGGTATTTTGAAAATTAAAAGAGATGTTTTATAGAACCACCTATATCATTTTATAATTGAAGCTAAATGGTAAACATTTATTTTTATTTTTGTAGTTCTCTAAGGTTTAGTGTTTGGGATGCATCTCATTTTTCTTAGACTGAGTATGATTTGATAGGATGGGTTCTATTGAATATCTATTTTCGAATGAATAGAGAAATCCATGGTTGTTTTAAGGACACCATGATAGCTCAACCGATATAAAATCAATAAGGTAATAAATATAACAATACACCTTCTAAGAAATTTTTCATAGATATGAATGTTATCTTTTATGATCAGTTAGGATCATTGCTGGTGAATGGTATGATTCCATTCAAATACACCCTTATGATTTTTTTGTATGGATGTGTCTCATTCATTTATTACCTATCATTTTGTTAATATGATAGGTATATATGTGGGGAATATGACTTCTATTTTTAAACACCAAACACCTTTCAGAAAACTATAGTGTTGAGCGTTGAAAAGTGTAGTGGGATAAAATAATAATTGATTGGTGTGATTTCATATAGGATTTATCTATGATATAGATGTATTTATACTGCTTGATTATGTGGATCATATGGGGGAAGAACTTTGAGGACTATATCAATTTTTATGCATGGAACGTGAGTTTTAAATCTTCTAATTGTGGTAGAAATTTCATTAATGGAGATTGGTTAGTGGAAGCCAGAAGAGGAAGAACAATGGTAATAGCTGATTAATCAATATTTTACCAGTTGATATCATCTTATTTATAATTTTTATACATGATTGGGAATAAAAATATTCTAAACATAGTAGACCAGTCCTTGATGTTTTCCCTAACAATTTCTCAAGGTAAACACCCACAATATAAGTGGTGTTTATGATTGATCTCTGACCAATTACTATCCCTATTTTACATCCATATAATCTAATGTCGCCAATGAAATTTATGTAATTGAACGATAAATTGGAAGTGTTGAAATATGAAGGGTTCATCTGATCGCGTTTGTCTCTATCAGTAGCACTGGTTCATTTTGTGATGATAATGTATAGAACACATATGATATCTTTATATTATTGTATGCCTAACCAAATTATGATAATTAATCAATACCCTCTTCCATGAAATGATGATCTATTTAATCAATTGACTTTTTCCCTATGTTTTTAAAAAATCGAATTATTTTCAACATATCGCGAAATGTGGGTTCAAAAGGAGTATATTCCAAATAAAACATCCAAAATATGATTGGTATATTATGAGTTCATTTTTATTCAATTTATATATAAGAAAGAACAATAAATCTACATGGACTTGATGAATTAGAAATTTCAATGGTATCTATATTCTATTATTGTGGTGTTTTGGTATGATATACTAGTGTATTCTTTGATGAAGGAGGTTCATGAGAACAGTTTGTAATAATGTGAAGAATCTTGCTGGAGCATAATCTGTATTCGAATATATCAAATTGTGATTTATAGATACAACAATTACCTCTCCATGATAGTTTCAATTCGGGGAAATGATTTGATATTAACCTTTAAAATATAGAAGTTATTATCTCTTTGAATATTATAATGAAAATCATTGATATAGATAGCTTCATTGTATCTTCAAGATAATACAAATATATTTTACATTAATTTTACGGCCTTGAATCATTGGTGATAGAATTAATTAATAATGTTGTTCCTTTGTATTGTAAATAGGAATGTAAACAATGATTTTATGAGCTTATTTTTATACTTACATTTCAATCTATCCTTATAGTGTTAGTGTTTGTACAAGGCTATTTAATAAAAAATGATATATTAGGCTCTATGTGGTGATGTGTTCTCCTGTAGAGAGACCATGTTTCTCTTATGGTTCATGATATTTATGGTTTCATGATAAGAACTAACCCACCCATTATATAGAATACAATTTTCTATTCAATTAATTAATTATTTTAGGTTATTATCATATTATTGGGATGTATAATTTATTTACACATCAGAATATTTTGTGAAAAATTTTCTGAAAAATGGAGTTTAATGTTTGGAAATTAAGATATATAGAATACACTCAAATTTTTTATTTTGAATTTATTTATAATTTATGTAATGAATATTATTTAGAAGATGTATTAATAAGGATTTCATTTAAATATTTGGCTAATGAAGATTCAAATCAGTGGAAGATGATGATGGTTATAGCTCATATGAGCACGTATTTTTCAAATCTGGGTGATGTTGTTGTTTTCTTCCTAAACAAGGATCTTCTTAATTTCATTTAGAATGTCATATAGGATCATGTATATATATATTCATGAATTTATTATAAAAAGTTCACATATCAATGGTGGATAGACCATTGAGGGATTTCATCCAGATTAGAATTTAGTTTTCAGGTTTAGAGATTCATGGAACTATTTGATTTTCAGGAATAATTTATTAATGATTCCCACCATTTGAAATAGGAAATTTATACATGAATTAAAATTATGAATAGAGTGATTATAGACAAAATTTTGTGTGTTTGAATGACAAATTATGTAGAAAAGTTTTTATTAACATAGCTCATATGTCATCATTTCGTGTAAGAACACAAATGTTGAGCATGTATATTGCAGTATTTATGGATTATCTTATAGAAGTGTTAGAAGATATAATTGAATATTGCGAAAATCTACCAATAATTTTAAGGAAACAAGATCCCATATTGTTATTTGTAGATCATCTCACACTGACAGATTGTTTTCTCCCAATTCATGAATACCATGTGGTACATGAATTTTCCGATATATATGTCCATGATATTCTAAATTTTAATTTTAGTTTCAATTATTTCTAACTGATTCCCAAGTTTACGTATCAGATTTGGAAATAATTATAGAAATCTTATTGCAATAAGTTTGCTATTATAATGGGGTATCATCCTCAAATTGATGGACAATGTAAGTGAAGAATCATAATCATGGTGGATATGATTATGGCCAAAGAAATTAATTTCTGTGGTTTATGGGAGTTGAAAATATTATTTGTAGAGTTCTCATATAGTAATAGTTAGCATGTTCTTATATATATGGATCCTTTTGAACAATTTTATGTGTGTCTTTTCCAATTTCCATTTCTTTTCGAAATAGATGAGTCCTCGCAAGTTATACCATGCCATGTGTATGAGACAATGGGAAAGATTCATTTTATAATAAATATAATGGAGAAATCTCATATTTTTCATAAATAATATGTGGATCATTGTCAATAATCATAGTCATTTGAGATGATTGGTCATAATTTTTTTTTGAATATAAATTTTTTTTGTGAATTATTGTTTTGTAAATGATTGAATGAAATATCTTCAATATATATGCCTTTTTGAGATTCTTGAATGTGTTAGTGAGGTGGAATATTGGTTGTATTTGGAATCAATATTAAGTTCATTACATAATTTGTTTCATATATTTTAGTTGATGAAGTGTAAACCTAATCCTAAACATGTGATTCAATGGGATCTTGTTGAAATAGAACCAAAATCTATGTTGATTCATATACTGGTATAGATTGTGAATAAGAAATAGAAATTCTTCTATGGGGATATCATTGGATTCGTGTATGTTTTATGAAAACATGGTATGATTCGTAAAGTTCCATGGGAGTGTGAAAATTAAATGATAGAGAAATGGCCTGAAATCCTCATTGAAAACTCTAGTATTCAGATTTTTGGGGATAGAAAAATCAATTTTGGGGAGAATATAGTAGACCCATAGGCATGTACTTGACTTCTTATTTCTGTATATTAAATATAAATATTATTTAGTGATGTTTCAGGTGGTTTGGAGGTGTATTAGTAAGTTTTGGAGGATTTTCAGGAGGTTCATGGATTGAGAACAGTTATTACAAAACATGCATCATCACTGAGAATTTGTGAATGGAAAGATAGAGGGTGCCATATAGGCCCATGGTTGGCACATGATTTTTCCAAACCATGCTGATTCCCAGGAGAAACCATGAACTTTTAAATATTTTAAAATGCATGGATAAGGAATTTTTTTTCTAACATTGTGAGCCAACAATAATATGGGTGGCTTTAGATAGCATCTCTATAAATGTTAATGCACAGTTTGACTAATACGGTTCCCTAACCATGCACGTTTAGTTTCTGATCATAAAATTGTGGATCTAACATAGATTAAGATTACAAACACAATTATTTTATAAATATTTCATTATCCCAAATTTATTTTTTTCTAATCTATTCAGTTTCAATTCCCATTGACATTGGAAAACTTTTTATGCATTACATATCCATTAGAGTTTTAGATTCTTCAATAAGCCATCATTATTTGATGTTCTGGTTAGATCACTTATATTTCAATATTTAAAAAACACTATAATTAATCCTCTTGGGACAGATACATATTTTTTTATTGTAAATTTTATGTTTTATAATTGTATATAATGAATGGTGGGTGGTTCATGATCAGATCTAGTGAATTGTTTTTTTGTTCTTGGGTTAAACCCATATTTGTTATGTATTCATCTCTTCTCTAAAATCCACATGATTAGAACATGAAATATTTTTTTAGATACATATTTTTTATAAATTTATTAGGGAATTGAAGTGTTATTATTTCTATAAGATTCAATGGTTTTGGTTTTTGATATTGTGGAAATTTGTAGTTTATGTGGGATATAAACTTTCATGATAATTTTAACATGAGTATTTTAAAATTATGGTTCTGATTTGATATATGGAAAATATATGTTGTCTTTTTTTCAAAAATTAAATGACTGATATGAAATTTATTTGAATGGTTCGTTCTATACATGGTTTTGGTGAGTTCATGTTTATTAGAAGTGACACTTTTTATGGGGCATGTTTTAATGGACCCCCTAGTATTAGTTAACTTGTGATGAATTTATAGATCAACAAGAGATTGATCATGAGTATGGAACCATCCCTTGGTCATACATGTGTGGATGTGTGGATACGTGGAATCAAGTAATGTGTATAAAAATTTAATTGAGAATGTTTTTAAAGACATGCTTTATTACAGTCATTGGAAATATATATTGACATGGAATTTGTTTTAGCTTTATATAAAATATTTTTATGAAATTTAATCTATTTAATATAACTGAGATAACATGTTTTTTACTAGTGGTATGAGTTATAATGTACTTCGAGAAATACTATTGAATTTAGACACACCCCCTTCATGGGAACTATGGTGACATTGCAAATTTAATCTATTGGGACACATGTAAACACATCATATCTCAGTTCCATAGTGATGCAACATGAAACAGTGGACATGGCTTCTTCAGTAGGAGCTCGGCACAAGTTTGGCATTTTTATTTGGATGAAATTGGTTTATTTGGGTGTTTTTTATTACCTATTTATGAAATTTGGTTGCCTCTTTTAACTATGATAAGGTTATGCATTCGTTTATATTTGGATTTTTTTGTACTCATGCTTCATATAAAGGTTATGTTGGTTATTTTATTTATGTATTGATGTTTATCAATAAAATGGAATAAAATTTCCATATTATCTTGATTCCCATAGGATATATTACCAACATTATGTGTCTTGAAGATGTAATAAATATCCAGTAACACCAACTGGTTCTTCCTAAGCAAATGGGTGAAGGTCTGCATGTTACACTAACCATTAATATCTAAAGAAGAAAATCATGCATAGATGAAAATGAATAAAAAAATATTCTAGTGAATGCTGGTTTCCTTGTTTCCCTCTATCTATGTTACATTAGCAGAATCAATATATAATCATAAAAAATTTACATGTTTTGATCCATAACTACATGGAAGCTGAATTTGGCCCTCCACATCTCAAAACAAAAAAACAAATCATCACATGGTGGTGTCACAATCTACCAACCATTCAAATTTTCATCCCCCTAAAGTCTCAATTTGAAATTAAAGTTTTGGTAAAACTACGAAACTAATAGTTCCTTATCCAATGAACCACTCAACATGTCTTATCAATGAAGACAACAAGTTTGATCCTCAAAGCTTTCAAACTGATCAACCATTGGATAAAAAATGTCTCCAAAAATACCATCACAGGAACCTAAAATAAAAATTCATATAATACAAATGAGACATAACAAAGACCCTCTACCATTTAGAGTTCAACAGTGCTACTCTCCCCAAAATTTAGAGTACCTATAACATTCTGTATCCAAGGATAACTATCATAAGACACCTCCCTAAACAATGAGAAATCATGCGAAAAATACACAGTTTAGCCAAATCTTTTCCAATCCTCGTGAAATGAAGAGAAACCAAAAATATCATCAATACAATAGAATGATCACTCAACTCAGTTCATGATATGAATGTATAATCTAGTGTCTAAAATATATCACCGTCACATGGGGAAAATCAAAAATCCATCACATCCAAATAGTAGTTAGTATACAATACTCTACTGGTGTATCACAAACCCTAGTAATGGAATCATACATCCAATGGACTCTATCAAGAATCCCAAATGATCACCACTAGGATCAACTAAATTAATGTTTTCATCCTATAATCACATGGAATAGTTTTCGTAAAAAATATAATCTCAAAAAATAGCACTGTTGGGAATCCATAAGTAACAAGGAATCCCATACAACCCTTAACGTCCATTCACTATGGGAATATTCATTCCACAATAATAACCAAGAATGATAAAAAAATAATTCAAAACATCCATTTAATCATTCCAAATGGAAATACTACATAAAATAGAAACCACAAAAATTGAACCATGATCATAACCTTGATTTTGATGATCAAAGTAAATGCCCAAAAAATTAACACATCGACAAAAGGATTACAACCGATTAACCTTAGAAAAAATAATCATATGATCACTTAATGATGGGATAATGGCCACATGAAGGAAGACTCCATTATAATAAGTCAAAATTTCTCTTTTCACAACCAATGGATGAACTCATCTATAATGATATTCCTATAAAACCATCATTAAATAGAGGATGGACCAATAACTCACACAAAAACAGCTAGAACTGATCAAAAAGATCCTGAATGATCTCACAAAATAATCTTCTAGTGTTCCAAAATAATTTAAGATCACATCACTATATTACACACAACTCCTTACATCTATCATCTACACGGGTTGAATTTAAACCATGCTACATGGAGTCTGGGTAGATGCCAAAACTAAAGAAACCTTTTCAACAATTATAACGAACAAAAAAACAATGACATTAACTATATAAGGTCATGTCCCAAAAAATATACCAAATGATTCCACCCTAAAGTAGAAATCTAGATGAAAACATCAATCACACAAACTAGGAATAAAAATATAACATCTTCAAAAACTTATCTTTTTAAAACCCATAATTTCACAAATTAAATTTGAAATCACCGTTCAACGTGGTGTATATTCAAAATCCATAACAACATAAACATTAAAACTAAATAACCTCAGGGAAAAAAACACATTTCCCAAACAAATAAAATAAAAAATTCCTATGAAAATACAATTTCACTTTTCAAATACACATCTAAAATACGTGTCAAAACCAGTTTTCCTTTTTCAATTCAATTTCAAATCTAATATCAATAACAACAATTTCTTTTGAAACATCTTAATTTTTATAATAAGTTCCACAACATAATTCACCATATTATATAATTTATATCAATACAATGAAAATAAAATCTACCAATTTTTTCAAAAAAATCACACTAAATGTTTTCCTAGGGTAATTTTATTTTACAAGAAAAGGATCTAAAAACCATGTTCAAACCGAGAACCACACATGAATCTGAGAAAGGTTAAAAATATCCACACCCCAAAAGGGAAAACAAAACACTACCCATTCCACATAAAAAAATTGAAATACAATTTTTGATAAATCCAAAATCAGGAGAGGTCCAAACATATTAATTCGGTAGATACACTGTTATTCATACCATGAAATCATATATTGGGTGACCTGGTGTTAATCATACACTACACTATGACAAAAAGTTTTATGTGATCACGGGAGAACCACAAAGATTCCCAGGATGCTGATGCTAACTATAAATTCTATGCAACCTTCCACTTCAATCAAAAACCAAAGATAATTATACCCTAAAAGATAATTAATTAAAGGATATCAAAGAAAAATCAATAAAATCACATCAAACCCATTTTAGAAAACTAAAACAAACCATGAATCCTTCATTAAAATATTTTCATCCCTTTGAATCTTGAGGTTTGGTATGAGAAAGAGATAGCTAGACTCCCCCATCATTAACACTAAATATTTGACATTCATAACGTCATTCATACTAAGACAATTCCAAATAAAAATGGTTTCTCAAAAATCATATATAACATAAAATAAAAAATTGAATCTGTGATACCAATTTGAAAACGAACCTACCCAAGATTCCAACTTATATGGAAACTAAATCAATCATTCAATAATTTCAATGGGTGTTCTCAATCCCCATGGTATTGTGACAAGTTCTTATCCATCACCTAAATCAATTTGGTAAAAATTTATCTCCAAAAATATATATCAATGTTGAATGTAATAATTACAAGATCTATTTTAAAATAACACTCTAATAAGTAATAACCAACAACCATGATTCAAACAATTTTCATATATGAGATCAACATCCAAAAAATGGTGATATCAACTTCAATAACATTTATGATATATGAATAACAAAAAAAAAGAAAGAACTATAAAAAAGCATGAACCACACCAAAAACAACTCTTTACAATCTTCAATTGATCCCCACTACCCAAATAAACCAATATCATACATGATTAAAAATAAGGTTCTGATAGAGATACTGAGACCTAAAATATATTGTAATTTAAATAAAATATCCTTAGGTAACCAAAACCAACCGAAATTTTGTCATATTTTTCATAAAGAAATTCATCAATGATACATTCAAAATATACTAACAAAAATGATATTCAATTATAACATAAATGAAAGAAAAAACAATTTTATAAACAAAAAATTGAAAATTTGACATTGTATTACAAAACAAAATCCATGTATTTTGAAAATAAATTTATACACCTTAGTCATTTCACACCCATTAACACCAATTCCCATTTCCCTTAAAACAAATGACTTTTTTTATTTAAATTATCTACAATCAATTTTAGTACATATAATTGGACCATTCACAATAAAAACATGAACACCCATTTTGAAATACTTTTTAATGTACTCCCAACTATTTGAATTTATCATACAATATTGGTTTTCAAAAGCATTAATGAAAAAACATTTTCAATGGAAACTACCCCATCAGACAAGGGTCACTAACAGTAAGAAGGAACCACACATCATGAGAATATACCAATTCAAAATAAATAATAATGGTTCTGAAAATATGAAATCATGTTAAATGATACAATGTAGAGCTATATAAGACTACATTCAATCACTGACCAACCATACAACCAATTATTTCATTGGATCTACCTTAGTAATCATAAAAAGCAAGGAATCTGACCATATAAGTGTATAAGAACCTAAACATTCTAATAGAATATTGTATGTCTATTATTTCATCCAACAAACCACAATAAGCATTTCTGCAATGAATAACACTCACCTAGAAAATGTTCCAATAAATAATATAGAAAAAATGAAATATGCTAGATCATCCCCGTACTAAATAACATACAATGACCAATAAAGATGTGACATATAGAATAAATAATCCATGTTTATCCACTGGGTATAACCATGACAACCCCCACCCTATGAACCCAATTAATAATGTACCCATATAAACATATCATTCACTCATGGAATAAGAGTAATATTCCCAAAAAGGGTTAAAAAATTATATAGTGATTACAAACCCCAAGAAGAAGTAAATAATAAGTTGGAAAATAGTTTGTGGCTATCACCATTTGAAGAATGGGTCATGTAGGGAATTAAACCCCAAACACACCTCATAATTCCATGAAATTTTTTGATTCATCAATTATATTCCAAACACTATACTGAAAATGATACAAAAAACAAAATCATATAAAAAAATTCAATGTCACCCTTAATGATGGGTACTCTTATTTAAAAATCTAAAAAAAATTTCAAAGGACATTATTAACTTCACATTTTTTGAAAACACCACATAATACAATTTAATTTGTTTAATGAAATCATCAATTTCATATAAAATGTTCTTATACTACCCTTAAATTTTTATCTTCCTCTTAATATAACATGGCTAAATGTTCAATCATTTTCCATAAAAAAATTAAACAACCAATGATTGAATTTCTAAGGGGTATTCAACATAAATATTTAAATTCTCAATTTTAGATCAAAAATTAACCCCTTCAGAAAACCATTTGATGTCAACACCTCACATAAAAATATAAATTACATTGAATACCATTTTTTTAATTATTGAAAACCATAACAAGTTAAAAACCCATTTTCAACATGGAAATCATTTATAAAATACATACAAGACCTTAAAAATGATTCATATATTTAGACATTGAATTTAAAAAAATAGCATAGAATTTATATGTGAAACCAACTATTCCATTCTCAGAAAACCATTAAATGGATTAAAATTACATCAATGCTATCACATATATTCATACTCTCATAAAAATTATTTTTCAAAAAGAAAAAGCATTGTTTGAATTCAACAAAGGAATAATTTCATAGAAACACTTAACAAAATTATTTGAAATCCAAGAAGAAATGATTCACCGTCAATTAAAACCACTCCAACACGCATTTATACCACTTCTACATTACATTAGAGACTAAATCCCTATTATAGAGCCACGTCAATCCCAATATATAACTTTGCCAATAGAATAGGGTACCATGAGGAAAAGGAGATCCTAAAAGAGAGAAAAAGGAAGATTAATGGAGTAGGGGTAGAAGAAATAAACCATTGTCACATTAGAAAAACCAAAGGTATAGAAAAAATCTTGGGGTAGAAGAATATCAAGCCCCTATAATCCCCATAGGGGTTGGTCGATGCAAATAGGGAGACGTGGGGGTGAAAATCTATAAAACGGATAATGGAAAAGGGGGAATTCCTAATTTTTAAACACATAACAATGCCATATGATTTCCAATCCATGGGCCAACCATGAGATTTCCACTACATATTACATGAAATCCCTCACACTGTTATCTCGAGGCACCACAGTATTTAGAAATACATTCTAGGACTATTCCTATTATCATTTTTGGAACTAACAATCCCACCACACTGTTTCTTCAGGGTTTATCTCACAAGGCTCAATCTGTGTCCCACATCCCATTCACTCTAAGGAAAAAAATGGTATCTCTTAGGATCTATGTAGTTTTTACCTAACCATACGGAGCTCATGTTAAGAAACCATTACTAGTTCAAAATGAACTGGAAAACCTCCTCATAAAGGGAGTCATCATGGTTTCTATCTAACTATGAACTTTAACACTACACATATGGAAATCCTCAATAATTTCCATGTTATTAGATGGGACCCAATAGAAACTAAAACAATGACTCCAAATATCTTAATAATAGAAAAATAATAACACAATTACATGGGATGTCACAATTATGATTATGTGTAGATAAGATATTATATAACTATTTACCCATCTATTTATTGGAAAATTGAATCATCGATAATGGGTACATATAGACTGCCAACTCCTTGAAAAAACATTATATTTTATATTATTTTCTCCTATGTTTGTTCATAATGAACGATGTGATGAATTAATATGATTATTATAATATTATTAGGATTTTTAAATGTAAACATTTATCATCATTATTCAATTTCGTTTCTTTAGAAAAATGAAAATTTCCCTGATGTTCTTGGGAAGACTACTTCTTCCAAGAAATGGTTTATTTATTTTTTCATCAACCTCTTACATGAATGGTTATAAATTTATATTTATTTTATGAGTATAATAAGTATAAAAACTTTGAGATTACAGATATAATGCTATTATTACCACTAGGACTTTGGTATACATACCAAATATTTTTAATGGTCATGTACAAAACAACCTAAAAATATATGATATGAATTAATATAATTTTTTTAACTAAAACCAAAAAAGTAATAAATTTAATAACAATAATATTAATAAGGGAATGACAATGTAATTTTTTTGGAATCATGTATATTATTAAAATAATTGTATTATTTGATAATTTAAAGGATGTAATAGGTGAATCTAAAATTGAAGTAAGGTATTTCTCATATTAATTTACTTTTAATGAGACTTACGATATTTTCCCAACATATATACTTTTTTGTTCATAATAATCAAAATTTATTACTTTAATAAATTTATTCCTTAAATTAAATTAGTTTACAATGAATTTCCATTATCCCATGATTTTTCATTGATTCATTATTTTCTAACATCATAAGAGATTTTAGTTTTAACCATGTTTTCAATATTTTACCAATTTTTTACCCCATTCCCATGTTATTTTAAAGGTTTCATGTCTGTTTTTATTTAAACTCAAATAAGTGATTAAATTTATTTTCAAATCCATGAATTTAATTGAACATGTTTTAAAAATAATCCAATAAACATTTGTGGAATGACTTATTTTTGTTTTATATAAAATCATGAAAAATGAATATTTTTTAACACATACCACATGAACGTATCCCCCCCCCCCCGATTTTAGAAATTAATTATTATAAAGAATACTCTAAAGTATTATCAATTTTCTCAATGTATATCTTAATCTCAATTTTTTGGGAATTTTAAACATTAAATTTCTTTCAAAATAAATGGATATTTGTGCTCATTTTTAGGAGATAACAAATATATATCTTAGTTATTCTTTCAATTGAGTTTTCATGTGTTTAATAATGATATTTTAAATATATTAAATATGATTTTTCTAGTAAATGATTTTTTCTGTATTATTTATGAATGTAGGTATTTGGAAGTGATCCACAAACCAGTATGGAATATTTTCTATTTTGGGATGGGTTTCTTCGTTAAATTCCTCTAATGCATTAGGTAATGTCGATACGATTACCAATTTACTTAATATTATGGAATAGAATATGTTATCTAGTATGTTACTCCTATGAATAAGAGAGAGATAACAAGTGATAAATTAATCAAATAAATTGTATGTGGTTAATCGGTGATATGTTACATTTTGAAATGACGGATTTAACTGATTTATGTTACTTCTTTGAGAATGTTTGAATTATCATGTTTATTGATTCAATGATGAATTTTTTATTCCTAATGAATATTTCATGGGTTTTCTAGATATAAAAATTGTTTTTATGGAAATATTTTTATAATATAACATAATTAAATGAACATATGTTTTCAGGAAATTTTTATAATTTTTTAATGTTGAATGTTTTTATGGAATATATTTCATATCTTTAATGAAACCCTCATAATATTTATTTTTCTATTAATCCAGATTATGAGATATGTTATGAAAAAAATTATGAAATTTAGTTTATTTTATTTTGCAATAAATTATTATTTATGATTAATTTTTACTATTTAATAAAAAAACATTATTATGGGTTTTTAGGATTTTTAAATGGAGTAATTGTTTTCATTACTTTTTATATCAATTATTGAGATTTTTTTATCATCCAATGTTTTTAAATGTATTTCATGAGGCCTAAATTTGTGTAGTAATTATATTAATATCAATGATGAAACATATTTAAAGAAGAAAAGATATCATTAATGAAGAGTGAGTGTAAAGATAAGAAGATGTTTTTTTGGATGAAAAGTAACATTTTGTTGAACGGTCCACTATTATTAGTAATGGATTTCCTAATTCTATAAAACACCAAACCTAAAATATTATATAAATGTATGAAATAAAATCCAGTGTTATAAATCATGTGATAGTTGGTTAGTTATGATTCTTGTTGTTATATATTTCCCTCCGGACCAATCATATACAGAACATAAATAAAAAAATAAAATATATAGATTCCATAATACAATCATAGATCCTCATCACATATTATCTTTTATGTAATTAACAAGTTATTATAATGCAATTATCAAAACATCATTTTTTTCTTTTATAAACATATGAAAAAAAGTTATTCTATTATACAAAAGTGTTAGGGATACCTGAGCAACGTGATAGAAAAACTCAGTAGGCCACCACAAAAAAAAATATCTTTAATATAAATAGTAAGGATGTATATGCACATGAGATACGGTACATATTTTAAATAATGAATAATAGACTAAAAAAATTAATCACCATCAATCATGGGGTTCTTTGACTGTATTTGGGATTGACCATACATACATAATCTAGTGTTGGATCTCTTTGAGAATAATAAACACCGCATAGAGGGGACCACATACTTCCCTAGAACCAATAAAAAAATATCATACCTTATTTGGCATGTTTCAGGTGTCTCAAAATGTTTCACACCATCACGGTAGTGTAAACACATCTTAGAACCTAATATAATATACACCTAGGGGAAATCACTCCATATAAAATCATATATGAAACAGCTGTGGGGTATCATTCCCTACGCAAGACTATAATATATCATGCATCCCAGGGTACATCCCACCCTATACCCTCGTATCACATTCACTCGGGGGGGGATATCCCCTCGAAACATCATGGTCTATACTCTTTGGGGGAAATAACTTCTAAACATCATATATCATCCACATGTGGGGGTAAAATAACATACTCATAAATATTATAAGGCCATCATTTCTGAGGGGTTGTATCCCACCCAGTATATTGATAATAAATATGTAACATACTCTTAGGGTGTCATTTCCTATATCATGAATAGTTATTCTACCATCATTACTAAATGAATTTCATCCCAAATCTGTTCCTAAAAACCATTATGCAACGTCCACACATAGTTTTTCCACTCACCCATCTCTTCAGACATTTCATATTTTGACGACTCAAGGGAACCACCGATCAATGTGACTAAAACTACACTATACTATCAACATATTATCCTCCCTACAATAACCCTCTCAATATTCATCTTAATAAGGGGAATCCACTATGTCCTCATAAGTAAATCCATAGTCTATAAAACATGAATGGATTCTTTTATCTTATTACCAATCCTAAGGTCAAATCATATCTCTCAATGATGCACACAGTTTCCCAACATTACCACGATCACATCATTGACTAATCAAAAATACAGTCAATACCATAAAAATATCACACATAAGAGATGAAATAATTCCCATTTTATATCCTATGATATCCTATGGTGGTCCTCTCTCCCTTAAAATATTAAAATTTCCATAAAATGGTGCACCCACTCAGATACCCAAAAAATAGTGGATAAGGAACTCATTACCCACTCTGTCATTAACAATCCCCAATGATACTTGGTATTTCAAGCATCCTTGATATCCATCTCCCCGAAAAATATTTCTCAATCCAATACACTTACTACCAGGAGAGAACTATGGAACCTACCATGGTCTATTATGTTTTTCTATCTCAATGAATTTATTACCCACTAATTCCATGTATCTTAAAGATAAAATTAATGATTTTGATCAATTCCATCGATAACCAAGGTATCCGAATTGTATTCAAGGGACCATTGTGTCCCCTAAAACTATCATTATATACACAAGAATTAATGAATAGTTCACTAAATTTTATGCTTGATTACATAATAAAGGTAAAAAAATAATCACATTAGAAAAATTTAATTCACATACCATAGTAAAATATTCACTTAAAACCGACCTCATTCATAGTTATTACCTTCAATCAATCAACCAATCCATTTCCCAAATTACAAGTTGTGGGTAGTGTAATTGTACTGAAACCATATGTTAGGTAATGTGATCCAATTTCAACATAAAAGTGTATCTCAAAAAATGATTAATGATGGACTAAATAACAATAATCGGGACTTCCAAAACATGATAAAAAATACACCTTAATTAATCAAATTCATATATTCATTAGTTTTATCATCTCTCAAAAACACTTATTGAGTGAACATAAATCAAAGATAGAAAGAGGGAAAAACAATGAATATAACGGATAGAGATTATCCTAAATAGACATAGTGAAACTATCCCAAACAACTCTGATGAAAGGGCGATATAAGATGACATAGAGGACAAAAAAATTGGGACGAAACTCATTCACCACTCTTCTAAAATTGGAGGAACCCGAGTTCTTCCAAAATAATACACCTAGAAATTGCCATTAATCTCGTCCAAAGATGACCATATATTAGGTTGTAGAACAATGTAAATGACATAATTGAGGCTCAATCCTACTGGGAACAACATCCATATTTTAAAAAATAGTGTCTTTATTTGTCTTTCCCCAACACAGTTTTGGTAGTCAATCGTGGAACTCCCTTAATGGTCATAACACATGCTTAAGTGTTACTACACAACTGACCACATGTAACAAAAACATCCAAGGGTGGGGTCACCCTATCCCTGCCCCAAAATTCACTTGAGAATATCAAATATGTATTGATACATGAGTTGTACCATCAAAAAACTCTTTGAAATATTCCAACCCCAGTAATTCTAATCAATGTCATATTTCATAAAACACCCCTTCTTCTAAGACAAAAATAAAATTCTCATCAAATGTATAAATAAATAATGACACTATTTCTTATAATCTCCATTCCATAACACTTACCATCCGTGATAAGTAATGATATTATTTCCACCATCATCCCCACCATCCACAGTCATTAGTTTACATATAACTCATTGTTTTCTACCCCTCAATTCCTAATGATATTCCATTACAGAACTAAAAATTCAATGATCCCTATTATTAAAAAGTTAAACTATTTCTTAATCACTATTATTGATGTCGACATATCCCTAAACCATTCATATATATACTATGACACTAAAGTGATGTTAATATATTAATCCCCAGTATCATTGTGCAATCTATAATAAGATTACACACATAAAGGCTGATTCAACATTAGGATTCCCACTATCAACGTAATCCCCAAACGAAATTCATGTTCATCTAGTAAATTAACACACGTGGTGTGGTTTCCTCCTCATAGTACCCAATACCATGGAAACACCCCATAAATACACTACACAATAACCTCTCAAAAAATTATTTATATCACCCATCTATGCATTGTCACACCTCCAAATTTGGATTCTGTAATTATGGGTCGCATAATTAGATCATACAAATACTAAAGACCAACTCAAAGCTTATAAAAATGTAAATTCCCTGATTTAATCCATGATAATTCAAACCACGATGGTAATAGTTGAAAAATGAAGAGGGGTTGAACTGATTTCAAATAAAAATATATATTTCAAATGGATTAAAAAACCTTTTCCCCCAATTTATAAAATATCCCAATTAACTAACATAATAGTATTGTATAAATTTATATTTTTAAAATGATTTTCAATATCTCAATAATAACTCTGATAAATCATGATTCAATAATTGTTTCAAATTTTGATTCTAATTTATGAGTATCATAAAAATCATATAAAAAACATTCCAAAAATAACTATCAATATAATATTTTGTTATAATGTTTTAAAAATAGAATGTAGATCAACTTAAAACAATTTAAACAAAAAAACATTCAGTGTTATTAAACAACGGTAATGTATCAAGTCGATACATAATCCAATCCTCTTGAAAATTACATTCTATCTTTTATATTGATAATTAATAAAATAATACAAAATATGATTAATTTTTTTAAAAAAAAACCTCAATCTAGAAGTCCAAGATACAAACAACCTATTTAACAGATTTACATCGTATATTAAAACATAAAATTATAAGAGGGAGTGTCTTTGTAACCTCAAAATAATATTCATGTGAATATATTTACATATAGAAAGAAGAAATAAAAAATAGATTTTGAAGGTAAGTTAAAAATGGAGAGTGAAATATATGAAATTTTTAAATATTTGATTCATCTCAATATTATAATCATTGGTTGATAAATGGTCATTGAATTTGTTTCATAAAACGATTCAATTGTTCATTAAAAAGTGATTCAGGAAAACATAGTATCATGGAGTTCTCTGGATGAGTCCTCTATAAATCACAAGGTTACACATCTATTACCTTATTTTTATCTATATTTCTATACGATGTCCATGAGAGGGTTTTCTTCCTTCTCAGAACTTCATCCTAGTGTATCAATTAGATAACAAAAAATTAGTACTTAATTGATCTGAATCTATAAGTAATTATCTAAATACTATGTATTATACATTTTAAAATAATCAAATATGTGGATTAGATAACCTCACTTGGTCCCCACATAGGCATGGTTACATTGCAATGTTTTTTTCACATGGTAAATAGGCATGAGATATAGCAATAGTCACATCAATCCTCCATGTGGACACTAAAATTTTTCAACAAATAGCTCTAATTCTTCTCATAGTTGGTATACATCTTATAATAATGAAATGAATTTTTTTTGGTTACTAGATTTCATATCATGGTCACTTAACCTTTTCCTTTGATAATAATATCTCTTAATATAGTATCTGAAATAACATATGTGTTCTGTAAAAAATATGTAGATAAATCATACATAAAATTTCAAAGTAACTAGGTTTATTCATGCGGTGGGTTGTTTCTGGCTTGCAGTCACATTGATTCCATTATATGGTATGTTCAGTGCACATCTTGTCAGGTGAAAATAAATTAAAATTTAGTAAATGACTTAGAAAATATTAGTGTGTGATAGTTTTTTCATGAGTTCATTACCACATGGAAACATGAAATTCAAAAACTATAAGATTTACCTATAATATATGAAGACACTTACAAAACCATATAAATAAATTTTTTCATGTTTATCAAGAAAATTATTTTACAAAAATAAAACATGAAATTATTTTTACAACATTATAAAGATGATTTTGGATCATTATAAGATGTGATAGTCAGATCTAAAAGTTTGTTATTATACTCCACCACCAGAACTGAAAAAACATCCATGTGAATCCCTTAGAGAACACATCCATGTTCGATCTGATTCAAATGTCACAACATGGAATCTAATCAATACAACATATAAATAAATAATATAGTATCCATTAAAGAACAATATATTAATAGATTTCTATTAATAGCAGATTATCTATATCATCTCGACTTTCCACCAATCAATCTCTCATCATCCATAACACACACTCTATTCATTACTCTGTGTAATTTCTTTAAGTGTCTATCCTATTCAAGATAAACCACTACTGAAATAAAATATTTTCAACCATTTCATAACACACCATGAATTTAATCCTCTTTCTCTACCAAAATTATTTATGCAATGAGGGTATCACCTTCTTTTAGCCAATATTGTTCACCCCACCATATGCATAATCATTGACAATTCATTGAGTTGAACAACTTATAGGCTCCAATATCACTTGAGGTTCAATACTATCATGACACATGAACACATCTTGGAAATCAAAATCATATCACATTAGATAAATAATTCCGCAACACTTTAATCCACTCACAATGTCATCTATCGTTATTGAGGTATGCCTCCCAATAAAATCCAACACCCATGGTTTCCATGCCCTTATAATCTCATTGAATCAATTTTTCCTTCATTTCACATATCTCCCTATGAATCCATAACCAAAATAGAATCAAACAACACCTGTGTGGACCTAACATCATGAATCGAGACATTTCGCCAAAAATCCACCTCCAACACTGACCCTTCTCCTCTATGGTAGAGTGAACCTGATGGTTCTTGGAGAAGAAAAAGATCATCGGGAATTCCGATATCATATTTTAATTATAAAAAATTAGTATTCCATTATTTACATGACATATTACATCATTATAAATGTAATTAAATAAAGGATTAACTTATAAGAGAATGTTTGAACCAAAATACAGGATGATAACATCATGATTTATTTTTAATGTAGTTAATGAATTAAAATATGATGATTTAGAAATTTTTTGATGAATCTAGTAGTGCATCTTTATCGTACTGTCATTACATTATAAAAATAATTTATATCTTCCCTCCTTTGGTGATTCAAACATGTACTATGAACCTTTAAAAAAATAAGGTAATATTGAAGTGGAATATTGGATATCCTAACACTTTCAATGTTCATATTTGATCACCAATAGAGCCACCATTAATATGGACTTCTCATGTCCAATTGAAAATCAAGATAGTGTAAAAATAGGATCTCTATCCATTCCTGGGAGTGTTATATGAGGGGATATTTCTCGGGTTTGATACGATACTATAGACGTCATTGTATACAACAAAAAAATGTCTAGCATTAATGATGTAAATAAATTAATTGGGTTTACATAATTTTAGGGTTAAATATAATAATTACTCATAATACCTTATTATTTTTCTCAATCCAATGAGAACCCCTTTTATAAATAAAAAATTTATTATTAATATTTTTATGACATGTTATACTATAATATATTAACTAAATTTTATATTTTCAACAAATAGTTTAAATTTTATTCATATACTATTTTAGGTATTATATCTCTAGATTCCTATTAAAATAAATCTTCCATTCAAGTAAAATATTTATTAGTCCATGTATAATGTCTATATAATTAGAAAATAAATATCAATTCATTATTCACTAGTTAATTAATATATAAAATATTTATTAAACTAAAAATAAATATTTATTAAATATTCTTCTAATAAATATTTTATCATATAAATATTTATTGAATATTGTGATCAATAAAACAAGAATAATTATGAAACCATGTATGGGAATAATATTTATTAAAAAAAATTAATAACAATAATATTTATCTGAGATTTGGGATACATTTTGTGTGTGACCCTCTAAGACCCTATCTCAATGGAATTTGGGGAAGCTACCCAAAGTCTATGGTTTGTATCTACTAATACACCATTTAACCCATAGAGAAATAAGTTATCATCATAATAAAATTAATATTTTTAAGAATTCATACTTTATAATATAATCTTGTTACCATTATATTTCTAATCAAGAAAGATACATTATGGTTTCATCAACAAAGGGTCCCATTGTATAATAATTTGAATTTCAAGATATGAACCTAACCATAGAACACTATGTCCATTGATGTATAAAGAATACATTTCCCATTAAAGGGCCTATGATTATACCTCTAATATGGAATAGAAGGGAATATTAATTTCTCAAATTATTCATTACTGAAATATATCTCTTGATGTTCCCAATGTATCCATCTTCACTGAGAACATATGATTTCATGGTTTTAATAAATTCATTAATGTACATGTCTAATAATATCAATTAATAATAATTGTAATTTGTAACATTCAATCAACATTCCCAAATATATGAAAATTCAACGAAATATATAAATGTGGATTTTTCAAATCACGGGTTTGGTTCTCATATTCTTATACATTTTAAATTACCAAGGGTGTACATAATGAGAACTATATAAATGTCATATGAGACTCCTCACATGATATCCAATATCATTTTTATCCTATAAAATTTTATCATATATTTATTTTAGAGATATTTAAAAATTGATTCATGAAAAATATATGTTCTCACCATATTTGTGATCAACAATGACCTTTTAGTGAAATAATAACTCTTAGGGAATTACCACAGACTACAACAAATTTATGGAAAATCATGATGTGAAAATAATTTTATTAATATTCAAAAAAATACAAGTAATAAAAAATACATAGAATTTTCATTCAGGGACCCATCTACAACATAACCTTAAATAACCACCCTCATTTTTTCTTATCCATTATCAGTATTATTCTCATTTGAACCCAAAAGGTTTGTGCTCACATAATACTCAATCATACAACCTGACATATTATGTTATGTGTCACGTGTCAAAATCCCAAGGATCATGTGCCTAATCAACTAAACATAATCCCCCCACAAGTTAGTCTTATCTAGTTTAAATAATTCCCCAATGATTCTTATCCCATATGATAATGGAATCCCACTCAATCCATCCTAATTCATATATTATCCACCATAGGCTCACATTCAAAATCAACATGAAAAGTATTCCCCACATGTCCTTTATAACCATCATAACTAAAGACCACTCATTACTCCACAATAATGATATATGATTATTATCAATTAATATACCACATATATGGTAGTAGTTCCCATCAATTTCAATGCAAATCATCTAAACATTCTACTCATCTCTAAGGGTAGTCACAAGTCTAGGGTAACCCCTATGTTGAGTTAACATTTTCCAACATAACTCATCTCTAAAATTGTATTTAAAAGTTATATAACTAAATTATATAACTCTACTATCCAATATCTTGAGATGCATCTATATGTTGTCAGGTTCTCTAACCTATCAGACCAAAAATGTCTTACATGTGTAATATAACATAGGGAATCATCTCAACAACTGTCTCAAATATCCTACGGAAACTAACCTTTCAACGCACCCACACATGGGTTCTCACATATCCATATTAGGATTCACAAGATGAATTGACCTCCCTCTCTAAATCTCCAATTCATTCTAGGTATCCATATACTAGACTAGCACATTAAGGATCAGACCGAATCCATTTCTATTTAATGAAATTATTTTACAAATATTCATGTCTCCTAAAACCGTATGAATATGGTTTGGATAACAATAATTACACAAAAAATATATAAGTGAATAATTTATATGATTGTTTCACATTAGGATACCAAACATACATTACTATCACCCATATGTGGTCCACTACTAAGACATCCAATGAATGTATTAAAACACTCGAGGCCAGTATAAATACCATGTGAGGGAAAAATATATAGTTTTTATCAAAGAACATCCCATATTATGATCCATGATACATATCATCAAAAGGAATATTTTTGTCCGGTTATGTATAATGAAAAAAAATTATTTATATGAAATTTTCATAGAAGTCATTATTGAATCATTAAATTGTTGTTCACTATATCTATATTAAAATCAACCATACAGAAGAACTAAAACGTAATTTGAATCCAATGAAATGAAAATTATTAAAATATATATTCCTATTACCTCTAGGTGATATGACCAAACACAATAAATATCAATCCCAACCAAAAATATCATATTTTAATAAATATATTAGTTGTAATAGTAAAAAACATGAAATGTAATCATGTATCCCTATTAACCGACACATCCCATAAATAATTTTACATGATGAACCAGTATAATTCCTATCCTAAACAATCGAACAAATATTTTCATTCTCTTCCATATCACTAATAATAACAAAATGATTAAAAATTCTATGAATCCACTTAGTTTTATCCCCTGCTTAGTGACCACTAATTATTATTCACACTAGATTGATCATGTGACCTAAATAATGACTCCACAAAAATATGGGTCTTTCATCTTTTAGTGTGGGTCTTTGGTGTTAGGGTTAGAACATTATACCCTCATATCAAATAAAATATATCGAAGGAAACCATGAGTCAACCATGATAATAATAATAGTATATATAAACTAATAAACAATATTCATATTATATCATGTACAATGTTTCTTATATTTGTACATCACCACTGACCCCCACCCATTGGATGTTGACATATAGAACGTAAGAAAAAAAGAGGCTTTATTGTTATCACTAAGCCTTATCAAATAGTATCCTCTAAATCACCATAAACATTCAACCAACTGGTCATGAAACAGTAGGCATATTCCCTACATGAACCCATAAACAAGATGTCACTCTCGTACCAAAGTGTTAGTGCCTCCCAATTTAAGTATGAGTAAAACATGGTAATACACCACTAATAGTGTCCCTAAAATAAATACTAAAAAGTTTATTCATATGGTATATGATAAAAATTATAAATAATTCATTAAAATAAAATAAAATAATCATAATTGATCCTTGAGTTCAATGTTGACACTTACAATCGACTGTTCCTTCTTTGACCTGTTTTGCATGTCTCTTATCATAATTAACAGCACCTAGGGACCCATATACTACCAAAATTATTTTACTAGAATATCATACCTATATCGTCAAATTTTTTGTGTTTCTAAACATGTCACAACACCACCCATGGGATGAATCTCCCGTGAAACCCATATAAAATTTACTTAGGGAAACATATCCCTTGAAACACATACAACATACATATGTGTGGTTTAGTCCACTACATTAAAATATATATTTCATATATATTTCGCTTCTTCCCATCAAATAACCTAATATCATATATAATCAAGTGACATAGATCACCTATAATCCTTATATAGAATAAATATTTGTAAAAATATCCCTAGAATGTTATATATCATACTATCAGGAGGTCACATTCGATTCATAAAACACCTCTAATGACATCATTTCTAAAGGTTTCGCATCCCCCCTAGCACCTAATAAATCTTACTACACATATAATAAGTGGTATCATCCCCTACCCAGAGTAGTTAAGAGGCCATCAAAACCCATTGTTTCAAATCACTCTATATTGCTTAATTACCCAACATTAATCATCCTTACATGGGTTGGACACTCATCCAATCTCGTCACACATTTCCTATGATTTCCTCTAAGTAAAAAATCATATCTTTTATTCTATATTCATTACATAAAATTTTCATAAGGTCATATCTGCAATCTCACTCTCTTGGGACTTTATTATATTATTTCACCCACCATTCCCCCTAGGTAACATCATGGTGTAGAAACCCTATGTGTGGTCCATTATCCCCTTCCCAACACTGATGTTAATGAACATCTCACAAATGGAAAAAAACCCTCAGTATGACCATGATCACCCCTGCCCTTATCAGCCTAATTAGAAATAACAAATCATAATTACACTAAATAAATGGTTTAATTCCATTATACTGTACAATTTTATCTTATTATAGTCTTCATACACTGAAAATATGAGAAATTTATTCTCATAGTACACCCACAATGGTACTCTCACACTAGTGTTCAATGAACACTCATCCACTCACTATCATAAATTTTAAACAAGGTTATATGGTATCTTAAGGTACATGGATAGTCTACTCTTATGAAAACCATTACTAATTTGTCACTCTTAATAGCTTAAAAGAATATATGATGCCTTCCAATGTCAATTATGTTAATTTATCTCATTTAATTTTTACCCACACAATGTATGTTTATCTCATGTATAAAAATTAAATCAATCTATTACCCATTGATAATTGGGGAATTAAGATGGGTTTCAATGTTCCATAAAAGAACTTAACACTTTCATTTTGTCAACAAATTCTCTGAAAATTTATGTAAATTTTAAGGGTAATTTCGCTTTTGTGAAAATACCACATATCCCATAAACATAACCAAAAGAATATACCATGGGCGATGTTCATATACCACCAACCTAATTATTTGTTACTTCAATTAAAGAATAAATTTCAACCACATATCTTTTTGAAAACATCACATTATTTCTCAATCTTTATGTGGAGTAACTGTGATGAAAACATGAGTAATGGGGTGTGATAAATTCTTTAAATACAACCATATCTCAAATAAAAAGATATATGGATTCTTGAATACCTACTATCGGGACGTCCCTTATATGTTACACATGAAATTACCCTCATGTGAGATGATTTCACAAAGATGATATAGAATTGTCTCTCCAAAACCCAAACCATGAGAACTGAAGTAAATAAGAGAAAAAATAAAGACAATATGGAGGGGACGAGAAATATAGTACCTTGAATATATGTGAATAAACTCTCCAAAAACACTTATATAAAATGAGGATAATATTTTTAAAAAGGATGATCTAGTGAGGTGCCTCCCTCTATAAGAAATCTGTTATAATTATACGATCATGGTGTACTCGAAAATAATACCCCCAAAAATTAATAAAGTACATTTTGAAAAACAATCCATTTATTGGGTCATGGGGAGACCATGATAGCCAAAACATTTTTTTTCTTTGTATATATATTTCACTACCTAGAACCTATGGTTCGTGATGTGATCACCCATGGTAGATGGGAATTCAACCTTCGATTAACCATCATGGAATAACCAATATAGGTTTTCATGTAACACATCTCACCCAGGAGAGACCATGTCCTCCAAGTAATGGCTTCTCACATTTATAAATGAAACATGGAACCCTAAAAAAACCCATGTGATCGGTCATCATGGCATGATCATAAGGCTTACAGCATAACTGACCACCAACATAAAAACCCAAAACATGGGTGTCACCTTTACCCCACTCTGACCTGCATCCATGCACCCAATACACAACTTGATCATGATACCACATCAAGAAACATCTCATTTACATATTCTATAATTCAAATTTTTTATCCGAATAATTTTTCTAAAAAAACACCTTCTTTAAATAAAAAATTAAAGTTACTCAGAATTTCATAACCCTTAAAAATAAGGGTTTATAGAAAAACCATCATTGAACATTTCCATCACAAAGCTAATTTCTATCCATCTAACTCTAGAAAAAATATGTAATTATTATGATGACTTGTATAGTTTTCATCTAACCCATAGGGTGTGTAAATATATTTAAATATATATATCCTTAAGAATAATAATACTATAAATAAAATGTTTTATATATAATTATTCTAATTATATATTTGTTTAATATTTGATTTTAGATAAAAATTTCATCAATAAATAAAATAAATCACTTTTTCTAAAATATTCTTGTTTTCAATGATGAGTACTATAAATAATTCCCAATAAATCTTTTCGCATAGATCATTATATTAATTATCAGTTATAATTAATATTTTTAAACAATTATTAAAAAAAATTAGTAAATAATAATAGAAGATCAAACAATATTTTTAAATAAGTAATTAAGAAAATATTATATATTTTAATGATAATTACAATTTATAAGTTTCAATAATATTTTTATAATGTTTTTTCAAATGAATAAAAAAACTAATCATAATTTTTATGATAATGTATTAAATAGAACCAAAAATTATTTCTATATCATCCATTTATGTTATTTTATTTAAAATAACTTTTCTATTATAATATACATAAAAATAGATTTATGTTGAGTGTATAAAAATTGAAAAAGGATTATCATTACAATATATATCAGAATCGATGAATTTTTTCACAATCATAATAGGCAGTATACCTCTAATTAGATAATGGTGGCCCATCTATGAGAACCCAAAAAATATTCCATGTATAATTACTAATGAATCTCTAAATGACCCCCCGTATATAATAATATGATGATAAGAAATTTTATAAAAAAATTGAATTGTTAATAATGTGTACTCAATAAATTAAGGAGTTACATGATTTACGAAATCCAATTTTTTCCAAAATATAACTACTAATAAAATCGATAGAAACCCATTATCCTAAATAAAAATAAATAAACACATATGTGGATAAACGTAACATATTTTGATAAGTGTGAAATGTAGTTTTTAGTATGTTTCATAATCGCGTTTTAGTTCCATATATGAAAATTTTCATAAAAATATTTTAGCAAGTGTGATCATGAAGTGAATAAATATATTCATATTTAATTTTTATTTATTAGAAATAAATAATGCATGAAGGTTTTCATTAAAATTTAATGTTAAATAAAGCTTTAATTCACTATTTTATATATAATAATTATTTGAATATGAAATTATCCCTTGACTATGAAAAAATAATGGATAATAAATAAATAATCATATCAAAAATGATCCATGATAATAGATGAAATGAAATTAGACCATTTTAAGATGGAAATACGAATATCCCAGTCATGAGATAAATACTGTTTCAATTATTTAAAAATAATGATAAAAATATTATCACTGATGATAGGTTCGTAGAAAAAATTGTTTCTTATGGTTTCTAATAGAAAAATGTGGTATTTTTTTATTTATTTTTTATTACAATTAATCAATAAATTTATTATTATATTTTATTATACATTATATTATTATAAAATTATAAATATTCCATATTGGAAAAAAAATCTCCCAATATAATTCCTATACATCATAAATTAGTGTTCAAATTTTAGTGATTTTGTTTAAATCATTTAGATATTGGACCAATAAAATAAATATTTATAATTAAATATATTGTAAGATCATATATCAATCCAAAAATGTATCATATGATTGGAGACAAATATTATGTAGTATAATATTATAAATACATATAAAGAATATGAATTATTAAACATGTATAAAAAATAATATAGGGATTGTAAAAAAGTTAACAAATTTGAAAAGTTCAGTTGAAAATAAATAAATATAAAGATGTGATGAAAAAAATGAAAACTGATAATTGATTACAATCAATATATTGTGAAACATGTGTTTTTCAATACTATTGAAAATTAATTTATGTTTATTTAATTTTATATTTAGATAAAAAAAATTGTGAGGCAAGGTTAATTTATTATAAACACTCTTTGATATCCTAGTGCTATTAAATAGAGGAATAAAAGTTCAATTAATCATAATTATAATGAAATATGAATGAAAAATTCATTACAATTGATTAATTTTTGAAAAAAAATTTAACTCATGCTATTATTTTGAAAAAATAGTTTTCAATTTTATTATAGAATAAAAACATTTATAATGTGTTAAGTATATTCCCTTTATGAATAAAAAAATGAAAAAACGTTTTTATAATTTATTGGTCCCATATGAATACTCAAGAGGGTGGTCAATTGTGTTTCTAATAGAAATTGACTTTTTAAAATAAAAAATCATATCCCTTCAACTTAAAATATTTTCCTACTTAGAATATATTGAAGGTATATATAATTTGGTACATTGGAACATTTTCTATAAGGATAAATCAAACCACTATTAATTCAATTTTAATTTACTTTAACATTTTAAGGGATTTTAATCACACCAAACATATATTATATATAACTTATAAATAATAACAATAAATTTGTAACTCACATTTATGGTAATTGAAATGGTATTTAAAATCAAATGGGTTTTTCATAAATTTAAAACAAGTAGAAGATGAATTATTAAAAACACATAACAAAATTTAAAAAAGAAGTTATCTCTATAATGGGTCGTATCCCTCTCCACTAAAAATTATTCAATTACCATTCACATTTATGAATTTTAATTGATATATCATCAATATGTTTTTGTTTTAATCTTTGAAAACCACACATAAGGATTTCTAGGGTATTTTAATCATCTTCTATTATTTTACATGGTATAACATATTTAATGAATTAAGTGAAAGATTATTAGAGTAATCTTATTTAGAATACATGATATGTTTTATAAAATATAAAAGATAATAAATCACAACTAAAAATGTAATATAACATATTAAGAGTGGATAATTTTGGAGACATTTGAAATAGATCAACTATTCATTGACCTCAGATCATCATCACAGTTCTCAACCTTGACTGATTTTCTTATAATAATGGTAGTGATGGATGTTTTTTTATAGAATATATTTTTTTTATAATATCACCATGAAAAAAGAGTGTAATAGTGGAAAATAATTTAAGAAGGGGATAATTATGGCACTACATACACTATGCATATATTAAGCTTAATCCAATGTAAATACTTTCTTTCTCAATATAGTTGTTGATGATAATCATCTTTAGAATAAGAATTAATAACTTCTCTGATAGGTATCATTGAATAGAACAACTATCCATTAGAGATATATAATTTTTTATAAATAACATAAAATAAACAATATTGGGGTATCCTCATAATATGAGAGCATCACCCTTATGTACGTAAACAATTGGTTGATTGAACTAGTTAGGAATTCAACTTGATAAATTAGGTACCACGCAATCCTTTTTGGGGTTAATCCAATAGTTAAACACATATCAGTAAATTTCGTCATCTGGTCTATTATTTTTTTACTTCTATCGCTTCATCATATAGAAGAAATATTAATTTTGGAATAATCAGTTAATTTCCTCCTTAAGGTCGATGAAGTCATCATATGATATATTTGGAAGAACATGTGGTCAATGATTTTCTTTATAAAT
The DNA here is from genome assembly GCA_963277665.1 of Viscum album. Taxonomy (NCBI): domain Eukaryota; kingdom Viridiplantae; phylum Streptophyta; class Magnoliopsida; order Santalales; family Viscaceae; genus Viscum; species Viscum album. The sequence continues at coordinate 2,101,914,702 of OY728120.1, forward strand.
ATACACCTGAAAATAGAAAAAAAATCATTCATTATCGTTGTTGATTTCCTATCAGATGATATATTTCATTTAGGATTATATTTGGTAAAATAATTTATGTAGTAAATTATTATCTATATGGTTATCTATATATAGAATAATTTTGATGAATTACATGTTACTATAAGAAAACATAGAATTTACTATAATTATAAGATTCATTATTTAGGATCATGAAATAAGAATTATTATAATATGAAAACAATATCCACCTTTTAATGGAAAAAAATAATTCCATGATAAATTATTAAATTAAAAAAAAATAACATATAACAAAAAATTTCCTTTTCAAATATCTTTTAACTATTATCACTGAGAACATATGAATTTTCTTCAACATCTTTTTCCATGCTCTTTTGGGATTTGAAAAAATAAAAGATAAATAACGGGATTTAAGAATATTTTAAAATATTATCAAAATAACCAAAAAATGATTATGATATCACAAAATTGTATTCATGATAGATTTTTTAAAAAATATGTAATAAAAAAAAGTGTGTTTGTCGAATATCCAAATCATAATCTGAATCTGAATCATTCTATTTAGTGGTTTTGGGAACAAGAGGGTCCATCCCATTTCATTGACGCTCAGAATTCAAATGGGGAAATGGAGTAGGAGGGTCACCAAAAATCTCTTTATATGATACTTGTGATATTTCACAACAATAAATATATTTGAAAAAATGTTATAAATAAGGTAAAATATAATCCTTGAGTGGTAGTTGTAGAGGCTACATCCAGAGAAGTTAGAGAAATTTTTTTTAAGTATTAAAAATGTAGAGTAATCATTGTAAATACAAGGTCCCATGAGATATGTGAAATACTATAAATATTTGATGCCTTTCTTTATAATATCTTGAATTTTTTACTTGTTTAGTTGAAATAGATCAAAGAGATATGTTTTCATTATTTACATTTTATCCACATAGTAATTGAAACATGGGGTGACTAGAGGAATCAACAGTTATCAAGTTGAGGATTAAAATAGCGACTTTATGTGAATCTTTTAAAATTACCTAAATAGATCAATTTGGATGGAATTTTTTATTATTGTTTTTTCCCCTCAAACATGCAGAGAATCCCCTTTGACTAACTAAAAACTATTGACATCATTGGATTGGAATTGATATAGAAAAACCACATTAATTTTGGAATAACTATCCAGAAGATAATTTATCTATTACTAAATATTTTATCATATAATATTCTCTAAAATACTTTCATGTGTAGATTAAATGGAAGGACATTGAGAGGAAAATGATGTAGTTTCTTGAAGTGTAGGACTAAAAACCATGGTAAAAAACTAACGACCCGATGTTCTTGAGCTGTCATCAAATATTGAAATGGTTCTATGAGAAATGATATACTCTCATTAATTATTCAAATCACTCTTCCAAAGGAATAAGTCTTATAAAACAATATATGTTGTATAATATGTAAAATAAAAAAACCATTTCTTGATATAACATCCTCTCTAGAGTACCTAAAACTTATTTCAAAATCCCTTGAAATGTAATAAACTTTAGTACATTCAAAAATTCAATATTATTCTTATAAAAGTAATGTACATTGAAAAATGAGGATGAATATGAAAAAGTAGTTTTGGGGGATGAGAGAATATCTAATTCTAAAGGAGATAGATGAATGCTTAGTGTATAGTTATATCTAGAAATATATTCTTCAATACTTAAGTTGATATCACTCTTTACCATAAAACCATATACTAGAAGATCCTTCTTGGTTCAAAATCATTTTTAGGGACTCTAACATCAATATCCATAAATGGTGTAAAAAAAATTCATCAATTACATACATAATATTTTTTTTGAAGAACCACATCATTATGGATCATAGCTCTTAATATTGGAATTTTAATCCATTATTCCATGACTATTAGTTCGACAAGATATGACTGAAGAACATCAGGTCTATCATGGATTCAAGAGTAACTGGGATGGAATGTCCCCCATGATAAGGTGTAATCCCTCAATAATTATGATCATATCTATCATTATATTCTATCTAATCAATTCCAATTAGATATTATAGTGATTTCTCCACCATATTCAATAGATAATAATATATAGATGATTCTCCAACATTGTATTCAACTGATGGAGTTGTTTTTTTCATTACGCTCACTCATTTATTCAATATTTTTTATTATTTTTGATTAGGAGAGTATTATTCGAACAAGATTAGACATCATCCTTAAAATCGAAACCTATTCTCTAATTTGGAGTTAAGTAAGTCTCATCCTCTTCAACATTATAATCATATACCTCTTTATTAAATTATTGAGAGTTAGGAAACATAGGTGTTTTATAAATAAAATTATGATATCATATTCTGTGTTTAGATGTATATGGAGAAACAACCACATTCTCAAGAATATTCCTCTCATGTTCATCATCATATTGGATTCTGCATTTATTTAAATCAAAAATATACTTACAATAACCATTCGTAGAGTCTTCAATATTATCATCCTCATCTTCATCAGACACATGTACATCCAAATATCATTCAAAATCATATTATTAATTATAATAATATATAAAAATTCAGTGGTTTCATTACCTGAATAAACATTATCTCTTATCCTCAATATATATGTAACTATAATAAAAACATTGTATAACTTATAATGTTTTGAAACTCTTGATTACTTATATCGATTCTAGATAACCTTGATTCTTCAAAAAAAAATTCTGATTTAGATGAAAACCTCTAGAATCTATAGTATTTTTCATTACCTGAGGAACCAATCCTAATAAATATAAGAAGGTATAAATAATATTAGGATGTTTATGAGAGTTACGTATGAAGAATGTATTAACATTTTTTTCTATATATCTCATTAGATACATGGGAAATTTGATCTTTATCACATTTTTCATTATATTTAAAAATAATAGTGCATAGTTACTCATGATGCTAATTTCCCCTTTCATGTGAAAAATTATGTACTGTATAAATATGAGCATTAGCTTTCACCATCCATCCATCTCTTTTCTGATTGGCCCTATAGGGGTATTATCCCTATCCAATTATAGTAAATCATTCTCTAACTCCAAGGACTAATGATCGATAGGATGTTAGAAATGTAAATCATTGAAATCAAATTTCCATGGAATATGGATAATTATTTCCCACAATTCAGAAGGTAAAACTTGATCTTATCCATTTATGAGTGTTTAAATACTTTCCTAATTTACATCATCTCTGAACACACCATTATATTGAAGTATTTTACTATCTATGGGTATAATATTAATATATTCTAAATAAAACATTTGTTAAATCCATGTTTCTAGAAATCATTACAGACTAAATACATTCTAAAACTCAACTAGTCTACATTAACCTATTTCTCTTGCATCACCAATTGATTTGACGTATAATGATTTTCCAACATAAAATAAGAACTTCTATTAACTTTTATCTTTCCTGAACACATATAATCATATGTAGATGAAAATAATCCTATGGTACCTTCATTAAATAATTTTTTCATTAGTTTTTTAGATTCTTTAATTGTTTAAGATAAAGTGACTTTTTTCTTTTGATAGCGAGGGAAATGGTTTGAGTGGTTTTAAAACATAGACTGAAATCTATAAAAATTGTAATTAAGAAAAATATATATTATCTATGTAATAGTAATGTAACATATTTGAAATGATATATATATATATATATATATATATATATATTCTTCATATGAAACTAAAATAAACATATAGAAATAGAAGGTTAAATAAATATAAAAAATGTTTTATGATATATTTAAAATGATATTGTAGTTTAACATACTGCATGGCTTGCTTTATTGTTACTCAGGTGTGTGATTTTAGGATGATGTATCATATATCTAACTTCATGGAATATTTAGTGGTCATCATATCATGAACTATTAAATGAGATACATTAAAACCACATGATCTTTACCATCTATCCTAACCTATATAAATTATTACTATATGATTATTGTTAAACAAAAAATATCAATTAAAAAATGCATCATGCCTAATAAAATATTTATATAATATAATATCTCTAAAATCGATAAATTTATTAAATTATTAGAGATTAGTTTCTCAGTACCTATGAATTCATGAGTGATATCATTTTTTAAATAATTTCTCAATGAATGATGTCATATATGAATATTCTTATTCCTCGAATGTGAATCGTGATTCTTAAAAATGCTATAAGGAATATTATTTTCTAAAAATTTAGTGAAATATAAAAATTTGAATCAATAGTATTGTAATGAGTGTTTAATTAAAATAATTTTTCACAAAAACTAATGGTAAAAATGTATTAATATTTATTATTGGATAATGCAAATATTTTTTTCTTTTACTGAAAAAATCTAGTCAAGACATTGAAACAAAGTAACATATATAGTATGTGATTTTTATCTAACATAACGAAAAACATATAGGCTTTTGAATAACTCGCTAATTCAGAATCATGTCCCTGAGAGTATAACAGTCCCATATATTCATTAATTTTTACATATTTTAAAATTATTTTAACCATAAAATGTGTTATTATATTGGTTTTTTTAAATCATTCACCACCACACACATTAAACCTAATATCATATCTGATAGCAGTTATGTATAATAAATTCCTAATCATAACTCTATAAATAATTATATCAACTAGTTTAAATATGCCATCTAAATCCAATATTCAAGTAGTACTCATTAGAGTATCGCGTCAAAAAGTTTTTTCATAGACAATATATTTTAAATTTTGATTCATATATTTACATTGATTTAAAATATTTACCTTTTTTGTAGAATTTAATAACTATGATATAATGTAAAATCACCCATTAAACTCATCCCAAACTCATTTTATATTAAATATTATAAATAAATACATAATTATTATTTGGTTGAAACCAAAATGATTTTTTATATATATATTTATAAAAGAAAAAAACTATTATGAAATTATTTTCCAAAAAAAATTAGGATATTCTGTGCCTTTTGGAAATCCATTTGAAATCATAATAGAGTGGATCCTATCATACCAAGATATAGGTTCTTGTTTCAAACCATAATGTTCATTATAAATAATAAAAAATTTATCAGGTAAAGTAGTGTCAAAAAATATAGTTGGTTATTCAAGAAAACTATTTAAAAAAGAAATATATTCATGAATTCACTATTAAATTAAATTTTTTATAATAGTTTGTTGGTAAATACTCCATTATTAAACATAAAAAATAAAACTAATTTTAAAAACTGGTTTAATAGGGAAACCAATAAAGACAGAATAGTATATAAGACATAATGAAACATGACCCATAGGTCGTAAAATTATCCTAACAATAAAAAAGACTACATTATGAAAATAACAAGAAAAATCCTCATCATCCCCTCCCCCACTCATGAAAATGTATTAGTGAAACCATATAATGACAATGAGTCCCACTCCTAATACAATGTTTCCTTTTTCGAGTCTAAACAACTATGGAAGCCAACCCCTCAATCTGACAATAAATTGTGGGGGTGGACAAGATGATTGGGGACCACACACCTATGTCTCTTAAGATCCTCTATCCGAATAATTATTATGAGGGACTTATTCCACTTCATACATGTTGCAATGATAAAAAATACTAGTTACAGTCTATAAAATAAAATAGCATGGTACCATCAATCTGTCATGAAATGATGACAGATGAATGAATGATGAATGTTTCCACACCCATCCCTCTTTATAGGATCCCTACCCATCAAGAGTGGAAAAATATATACCACCCTTCAAATATACTGATATGAAAACCTGTTCTAAGAACGTCATCAGGATCTAAACAAACAAAAAAACCCAAAAAACATTGTGGATCCCCATTGATCCATTCTATAATCCACCAATGACTAATTTCCTCTAAAAAATTTCAAATTCTAAAAACAAACAAATTTTTTTAATAAAAAACCTAACCCGTCCAATTATCCCTCAATCTAAACATTCATCCCTCAAAATTTACAACCTCTATCTCTGGATGCAATGACACCAAACAAATGGAACTGGCCAGACCATCCAACACCCAAATCTCTCATAGAGAAATTGTGAGAACCAGTATCGCATGACCCCCACCTATTTTCTTTAATACCAAGAACCACTATCTGAAACTTTGACACCACCACTTGAAAGAAGCAAATTTTCATTATATCCTATGAACACCACCTCTAAAGAATGATTATGAAAAAAAACCCCTTGGTGAACCATTCACCACCCCAACTATAATGCAATGCTTCTTGAATAATCCCAAGACTATATAATTAATGTTGATCTACACCATGGGTGGCCATGTCTGAATATAGAGATATATATGAGGAGATTGTCACTCTATTTACTAGTAACTACCACCTACAGGACATCAAGAAGGGAAAAAACCCTCCCATTACCTTCTAATCAATCTGAGAAACATAGATCTAGATATACCTAAAGAAGTGTATGATGATCCCACAAAACTGCCACTCCTACTAGAACATTATATCATGACATGATTAAATGAAATATGTAGATAAGTAAGTCCAATAAGAAATTATTTAAGGGGGGAAAAAGAAATAATCATATGTAAAGTAGCATGGATAAATTGATAGGTTTGAAACATAGTGTGGGGAGAGTCCCTACAGGATGAGTATACATGGTCAGGAGAGATATCATCGAGTGAAAGGATCCATCAACTCTTAACATCCAATTGATATTATTTATAATTGATATGATTTGAATAATTATTAAATATTCTAATTTTATCAAGAATTGATGTTGGTGAAAATGATTATATATAATCACTAAAATCATATTTACAATTACATTATACACATAATCTAGATTTGTTTTAAATTATTATACCTGACACATGAACATTTTTTATATACTCATTTATTTCTATTAGTAATGTAGCATTGAGGTTTTTAAATAAGTATCCATAGATTAATTATTTATAACTGGTGTAATTATTATTTATTGTAAATCACCTCATATTCATCCCTAACTTCTTCATTAATTTTCATGGGATAAAAATAAGACAGCAATGATTGTTGTTCAACCTATTTTCTAAAAGACGCTTGTGTTTAATTTTCCCTATCTTGGTGACCTAAAACAACATATATTGGATTATATATATTGTTCATAATAGTTCTAGGTATTGATGTTATTGGTTATTTCAATTCCACTCCATGTTAAAATTTTTTGATATAGTACCTTCTACGTGATTTATTATGTAATGAAACAACATTGTCTGATGTCTTAGATACAGTATTAATATTCCAATTAGATATATAATCCTAAAATATTTTTTTTTATTTTTGGATTTATGGTTATCTTTATCAAAAAATGTTACATGTCAAAATTCTCCCACAGTCTCTAATTATTTATTAATTACTTTTTACGGATTAATGGTTGTTGAATAACACATATAAAATCAATCGTAATTTTTTGTAGAATACTTATCACGATTCTCATCTAAAATTTGAATGGTGGATTTAAAACAAAAATATCTAATGTAATTTACCTTGCATCCCTACATTTCCATAACTCTTGTGAAGCCCTATTTATGATATAACTTATCATAACACTATTAGTTAAAAAAAGATATTCCATTTAGCGTTATCAAAAAAAGTAGTCATGTATGTTATATTTACTATGAAATGTTTTGGTTATTTTTTTTGAGAGAATTGTTTCTACATTCAAGAACCCCATTTTATTGAGGTTCATGAGGTGTGGATAAATTGCATATATTTCCATGTTGTGAGTATATATATTCAAATTAATGATCCAAAAATTCATATCCATGATATCTTTATATCGGTATGGTGGATAATAAACAAATTCTTTTTACATATTTTTCATAATAAAAAAATTTTGAAGCCTTTTTTAGATTAGAAAAATTCCAATTTGAATCATGAATAATCATCATCAATAATTTAACCATAATTATTTACATCATGATTTCAAACCCAAGAAGGTTCCATGAAATACATGTGATCCAATTATAATGGTTGATATTTAGTCACCAATTTATTTTGATTCATAGAAATTTTGTGTTTCATTAACTTTTTATATCTATTACACACATTAACTTCAATGGAATTCAAAATTTTTTATATAATTCGTTAATACTTTTCTAGTGATCATTCTTAAATAGTGTATATTATAGGGACCTGGTTTCATATAAAACATCCAATATTTATTAAAAAATGATCATAGGGATTAAATATTTTATGAAAATAAAATATCAAAATCAAAAACATAAATTTTAGAATTCCATAAAAGTGTAAGAACTAAATTTGGAATGGAATTATAAATTTTTAATGATTATTCTCAAATTTAAAATTATATGAACAGGAAAAAAATTATTTATTTAAAAAAATGTATTTTAATCTTTCCTGAAACAATAAATTATAAATAATAAGAGTTTCTTAGTTATTAATTATTCTATGACCAATGACTTTTACATTTTTTCTTGTTATGTTACCTACAAAATATCTACAATAAAATCATGAAACTTATATTGTTTCTTAACATATTCTAAAACATCCACATTCGATATACCCTATACTTTTTTAGCTGAAAAATAAATGAACCTGTTCAAAAACAATTACGAAATAATTTGGGTACACAAACATTCATGGGTCTAGAGATGTCATAAAATATATATTTTGGAAAAAAAATTCGATTAGATTTTATAAAATAGAATTAACAAATTTTGAAGAAATAATTTCACTAAAAAGATGTGGTTCCCTCAAATTACAATGTAATCCATTATTTCTATAGATTAATGTCTTATTATTAGTGTTAAGAATAATATAATTCTTATAAAAGAACTGTTTTCTCCAAAATTATAACTAATTCTAGTGTTTAGTTTGGGTTGTTTATATCAAACTAGTATCATATTCAATGTTTTAGTGTCAATGGTAAATAATTCCAAATCCTCAATAATTTGTTAATTTCCAAATATAAAACTCATTATTATATTTTAAAAAGTTTTCGTACTTTTTTATATAATTATTACATTGATTTTTTTTCAAATAAAGTTGGAATTTTTTCAAATTATTATAGTATCTTTATACTCATCCATTGTATCATAAAACATTGAAAATTATTCAACTTGTTCATTATTATTCGGTTTATGATCCTCTCAAAAATAACTATATGATAAATCTATAAGTAATATTTTGAGTCTCCGAGGTAGTGGTCATAAAATATAGGATTTCTTCTTTACATGTATCCACTATATGATATTTAGAATCATTATAGCATCCCTAAGATGCACTATAGGCTTCCTTCAGGGATTTACGTAGATTTATGTCTATACCTTCATACATATTCATATATTTTAGCATAGGACCCTCATCAATGAAATTCCATTTCTTCTAATATTAATTAAAGGTAATTTCAATATAGGAGTAATCCCTTTTCCATTATTCATCAAGTTTTTATATCTCTCATAATTTCTAGTGTATTTTGAATTCTATGAAAAATAATTTCTATTATAATTTTATAAATATCTTGGGTTGGTGAGACATCTCCCCATCATTTTCATAATCATATTCACATCCAAAAGAATTATCATATTCGAGACCATTATTTTATTTTTACTCGCACATAAATAATCCCATATAATTATTCCTTGTTTCAAAATCATTATCATAAGAGTTAACAACTTCTTCATAAATATTTAGCATTCTTACTAGTTACTTGAATCAAAGAATTCTGATACCATAGTATTATCTTATAGAAACACTATTACATCAACATGTATAATGTAAACATCCCAAAATCCTTGTCACTTATTTTTTGTCTTCAACATGTTTGTGAATTTAATTCGATGAACCGTTGAAAACACTGAATATAAAATAAATATTAAAAATATACTCATCATTTATCACCATATAAGAATCATACATCATAGTTTATATATTTAATCACATTTGTTTAACAGTTGATGTTCCTTCCTATTAAAAAACTACGGTATCATGCTTCTAATAAGTTGTAACACAAGTAGAAATTATATTAAATTTATCTTCATCAAGAGCACAAAATAAATCATTCATATCATTATAAATATAGTAAAAGGAATTCATAAAATGGTAAACAAAGTATTTTCATACATACATGAGTTTTCATATTTATCCTCTATAATTAACCATATATTAAATCTCATACTTTCTAGATATATTTTCATTTTAATCTTCCATTTAGAATAAATAGTTTCCTTAAATTAAAACTGCCAGTTAGTAGCATAAACATCAAATTTAGTATTTATAATTATTGAGTATAAAAAAAATTTAAAATTAGAGATCATTTTTTATGTCTTTATCTAGGTCAAGGGTAAATGATAATAGAGAGAAAAATACACCATGATAAAAAATTTATGTCTCAAATTAATTCTCAACATGGGTTGAATTGAACTTTGAATATAATTTTTTTCAGAAATAAAATTTGAAATTTCATCAATTAAAAATATTATCCAATTTATAAAATATAGAAGGTATATTTAATTTGTTAAATTTTTATAAATTCTCAAAAGCTCAATCCAAACCCAGTTAAAACATTTAAAATTTATAATATCTTATTATATGATTTTACCCAAACCAAAAACAATATATATATCACATATAAATATTAACATTCAATGTTTATATTAAATTCATAGTTTTATAAAAACTATTGACATTTGAAAGGTATTTTATGTGAATGAAAACAATGTAGTGATAAAAATAATTTAATACACATATAAGAATATTAAAAAAAAGGTTATCTCTAAGGTGGGGGTTTTTCCACTCCACATGCTAATAATATTATTCCATTATTTTTTTAAAAACATTATAAATAGATCATAAATATTCTCACGGTTTTATACAGACAACCCCACACGAAGAACATTAGGATATGATAAGATATTTATATAGTTATACAACAGATAATAGAGTTATTGAAATTAGAGAATAAGTATTAGAATAAACATATATATTATACAACACATGTGATATAAAATACATAACACAAACATGAAAAAAATCAAAATGTAATGAATAAAATATATGGTAATTATTTTTTAGAAGTTATGTAAAAAAATGAACATGGAATACCACCTAAACCGGTATTCTAGTTGATTTGACACTAACTTGAACAGTGATCCTTATCTTTACAGGCCAACGATAACCACCTAGGTACCAACAAAAAATACAGTGGAATTATTTCCTTCTAAAATTAATAAAATAAGATAATATTATCCAGAAATGTCATTATATAACTACCAATCCACACATACATATCAATTACAAGGATATTCTAATAAAATTGAAAGAGGAGCATTACAACCAAAACTCATCTCCTGGAAGTCCATGACCACTCACCATATCCCAATTCACCGTCCCATGGGCATATTTACTCAATCCCAAAAAGGAATATCAGATCATGAACACTTGTTATATGATAAGGAGGAATTAAAAATCAAATAGGTAAACTCTAACTGTTAGTTAAATATAGAAGAAGGATTCCACAAAAGATTCTCTGTAGTTAAATCATAACTAAATTAAAATTTCTATAATAGAGTATTGAGATTATTTTTAAAATATCATTTTAAAAATTTAGAAACATTTATCAATAATAAATATTAAAACATTCTATTTTACCATAAAAAACAAAACATTTTTCTAGAGGGCATGAAAACTATTTCACAACTAATGTAATATAATCATGAAAAAATGACAATATTAAACTACTATTTATAGATGAATATGAATCAATACAATATATTCAAGGTTCATAATAAAAATAAATGTATCATGTAAGGAATATCTGGTTTGATAAGGTTAAACAAAAAAGGAATGTACATTCAATATTAAATAAAAAAATATTATTTAAAAACCATACATAAAAAATCTTGATTTATATATGAAATGACTGAATATGTCTATAGAAATTTTGTAATAAAAAAATTTATAAAAATTATAAATTCATTATAAATGTTTTACAAAAATTGATTGTTTTCCATTAAAATATAAAATATAGAGAAATATAGTCATATTCATAACATGGTATGATAGTTATATGATATATGGACCCCACCCTCATTATTTCTATAGTATCTACATATGTCTCTTGAACTCAAGACAAATAGGATGCATCACCATTTTCTATGTGTTGTGATGTGTTGCTATTAAGTTATCAAACATTATAAATTGTAATGTTTATCCAAATAACTCACCATCTACCTATGTATTTCATGTTATCAAGTACAAAACAATAATTTGAATTTTATTTAATAAATCATAAATATATGTTTAATACCATTGTATATTTAAAATATTCCATTTTCCTTTTAAAACCCAAAATTATTTTCTAACAAAAAACATGCATTTTTTACAAAGAAAACACCCTAAAGTTTCTATAAAAACCATGTTCAATAAATTTACAAAAATAGGGATTTAAATTCAATTCCCCATTCAATTTTATAGATCCAATTTTATAATTAATTTCATAATATAAATTTTTAAAAAATTCCATCAATTTCATAACAAACCCCCAATTTCAATTCAAAACATTTTATACAATTTAATATTAAAAATGGTAATTATACCCACATTCTTTCAGAATTCGCCATAAATATCCAAAATATGCCTTTAAAAAAATCCTAATTTCATTCCATATCCATTTCCACAATTCAATATTCATATGGAAAAACACATTCCATTAACAACTAATCAAAAAATTACACAATGGCCTTCTAAAAAATAATTTATATTTAAGAATCCCCAAATAAATTATTTGATGTATTACAATTTTAATATTGTCGAATTCCTGTCAAAAACATCAGTTAACACCCTCATTCCATATGAATTAATCATTTATTTCAAAAAACCTATGAACAACAAATTTGAAAAAAAATTAAAATCATTTAATGGGGGATATGTGTCACATAATAAAATCATTCATTTAAAACAATTTTGAAAACAACATATATTTCATTTAAATTATTTCAAATCATGGAAGTTCATTTTACAAATCAAAAATCATGATAATGAACTCAATTTCAACAATATATCATTTAAAATATCTTTTAAATAACTGAACAAACATGTAATTAAAATAATTCAAGAAAATTATATAGATTTCAAGATTTTGGACATTAAATTAATTTTATATTCAATTCTCTGGGGAATTGGTCCATGATTTTTTAGGAATTTGAAACATGAATTTCAAAGAAAAAGTTTTAGAAAATAGGAACCATGTATCATTGAATTTTCGTAGATACAATTATATTCAAAAAGATGGAAAATCATAGAAACAGATACTTGGAAATTAAGCAGTCCTTCTTCAAAAAATATGAGATGTTTTACCATTGAATGAAATAACCAAATCAAAAAAGGAACATCATGAATGAATATGGAGGATATCCTAGATCTAAAATTCCACACCAATCAATGTAGATCGAACAAAACACATCACATTAACGACATTTGGGATGAAGAAATCAAGAGAATATGGGTGATCCAAGGAAATGGGAGAATACCTCATCAAAATAGACGATCTTACCTTCTATTGGTGCTTTAATCTGATAGGAGATGCGTTTTTGGGATACGAAATGCCTCTAGATGGATCCCAATTCACAAATTATTAGATTATGATGAAATGGGATGAATTTATGGTTTATAAGTGGTTCTTGATCATTTATTGCAATTTCCAGAATATTAATTACCATTTTCATGGTCTCATTATCCATGTCGCATGGGTAGTTCTAACAATGCACCAACCATGTAACATGTTTCAATCATTTTTTATACCATGCAAAACACATGAAATTGGTTTCACACATTTTTAAACCTAGAGAAAAAATACACAGGCCATGCATTAGGTTTCTAAAATTTCTAACCAATGAATAAAATACATAGACCGTTAAACATATTCCACACTATGTTTAAACATTTTCATACCATTAAATTTCCTAAAAACCATTAAAAGTATTTATTAATATAATAAAAAACTCCCTGAAAAAAGATTCAAACATTAATATCTCAAATAAATGGGCCAATACACTATAAAACAAGTAAAAAAGATGTTATAACCTCCACATCATAGGGATTTTTGTCCCGTAGAAGGATTCTACTCTAAATGAAATAACATAAAAACAATATTAACTTTCTAATTTATCTTGTGAGGTGAATGTCTCCAAGTCCATAATTCAGAATCACCTAATATATAAACACACACACACCTAAAAACTTCCAAGAACAACACACCAAGATTATCACACATATCTTTATAAGTGAAGTATTTGATACCTTTCATAGGTCTCCATGTCATTTAACAATTCAAAAAAATTGTGTTACATAACTAAATAATTCTTATTATAACAAAAAAGACACTTCACCTAATATTTTTGGAGAAACATGTAGTATCCCAGCCCTAGATACCCTAATGATGGTTTCATATATTAATAAAATTTACACGATTAGAAGGTATCAAATCCCAAAGGACCAAGAGTTCATTAGTCTTGGTAAACAACAAACATACATGAGTCTTATATTGCAATGTAATACACTAATTATAAGAAAATTGTCACCCTTTTTCTAAATAAATGACTTTTAGGGTAACATTATTTCACCTAGTGAATCCATACATATCCATAATTAAACTAATATTTTATTCTAGTGGATATAAACAAAATAACAGTTATATCATATTCTATGTAAGTGAAAATTTAGCATAAGAAATAATAAATCAATCAGAATAGTCAATATTGAAAGGTAAATAACTGAACACACCAACAATTTAATCAATAAACTAAATGGATGGGGATAAAAAATATGGCCTATAAATAACTAGAAACACATGCCATCAAAATATCTAAATAAGGAAAAAAAATATGGAAACGTAATAAATTAAACAAATTCCCTCTACATATCTAAAAATGAAATATATCCATAGATATGTCACTGAAAAGTATCATGGATGAATAATAACTAAAACTATCATGAGAGAAATAAATTAGTATTGGATTCCATGTTTCTTTGGTAAAATATAACATTACCATCAAGACCACTCAAAAGATGGATTATAAAATATATGGTAAAGAACTATATAAGGTGTCTAGAAAAATAAATCGCCCATTAGACTACATAAACATTGAGAGTATATCTATAACCATGCCCCAACCATCTCATACCGGTCTAAAACATTCCATGTATTGAATAAAATAAATAAATAACATTCTATATCAAATAAAATTATTGATTAATGTAACCAGAATTATCAATTTTTCCATAATAAAATCCAATAATTTTCTATGTAGACACCATATATAAAATGGTATATGGTTTAGGAAATTGCAGTATCCATGATAAATGATATGGATAATTAGTAAAAAAATCAATGATCATAGGATATTGGACATTCCAAGGGGACAAATGGAATCAAAGAAGTGATTTTTAATACTATTGTTGTCCAAATAAATAATATAAAATCCCTAGGAATATTAATTATATTATCTAGAGAATATACCAAAAGTAGATTAAAATAAAGTATTGTTTTTCTTGAAGAAATAAAGGACGAAATTCCAGAATATTATTGAGGAATATAATTTTTTTTTGAAAACACATTTATTATTAAAATCACTTCTAAAATTAGTTTCATTAAAAATTATCCAATTAAAAGATCTAAGGATGAACTAGAGAAATGATAGTGGATAAATCAAAACATGTCATATGAGTTAAAATGAAACATTCCATTTTTAATGTAAAAAGGGATATAAAAAATGCCTTTTGGAAAGTGACAAGAAGATTCCATTGAAAACATTGGACAAAAAAATGTGTTCTATGATTAAAGAGATAAATGAAATCAGGTTTATATAGAAAAAATTAAAAAATGTTTGAGTACCAAATTTTGTAAAATGGTAGAAATATTTGAAAAAGGTTGTGAATTACAAGAGGAGATGATAATGAAAGGTTTTATGTGTAACACCCCAATTTTTTACCAATTAATTTAATATATAATTCTTAAAACACTAAGTCTCAGTGAAGCAAACACATTTTTATTTATAGGAGATAGTTATAACCTAGTCGTTAAACATAATATTTCAATATTTGTCTTTTGAATTTTGAAAAACAGACATATACAGGTATGATCCGTAAGATATTTTGGGTCTGATAGGATCACCATACATTTGGTTGAATTCTATCCTGACCCTTTTGAATAGTAATTTTACCCTTATGAATAGTTATACGACCAATGGGATTGTAACCTCACCAATGAAATTATGGATAAAATGGTTGTTCATTCATTTCTGTTTGGCGATAACTTTTATCTTAAAAATATGATGAATTTGATCAATTGATTTTTTGAGTAAAATGTTTACATTTCAAAGAGATTTAAATTATTATATCAAATGATGATTTTATTTATGCTTATTTTAAGATGATATTATTATAAAAACAAAATTACTTAATTACAAATTATCAAATAATTTTTTTATGTGTCGAACATTTTACTATGCATATTACATTTTAATTTATTTCGGCTATTTTTTTAATAAATAATTATTTTCATAGATAAAATTAAAATTTTTAATATTTAGTGAATTATTATGATAAAATAAATTTCATTTTTTAATTTAGAAACTCGATAATAGGATAAAATGAATTTATTATAAAATTATTCAATTTTTAATGAATAATAAATATCCAATTTCAAGTTTTTGGTATGTTTAATGAAATTAAAATGATTTAATAATTATAACAAAATTAAGTTTGACTTGTCTAAAATAAATTAATATGTGATGTGTCCCAAGTATCCAATATCATGGTAAATACCACGGTTTGGCATATACCATTGTTGAGGTGTCCATGGAAATTAAAAAAATCCACCATTTTAGTTATAAACACCCATACATTTATTCTATTCCATTCATTAAAAATTCGAAGTCCTCTAGGATCTAGAAGATTTATCTCACTAGGAGTCCTCCCAGGGTTTCCTAAAGCCCTAAAGTTCCCATCCTTCATTTTTAGGAGTTAATCTACAATGTAAGGGAATATATAACACGTCTCTTTTTCAAGAACTCCAATTTTGTTATTCCGTTTTAATTCTATTAGATTATGATAGGATATGTCATTACATATCCCCATAATTTTATATATTGTCTACAAATTATTAGAGACCTATTTTTCTCTAATAAATATATTTTATGAATTTTTAAGTGAGATTTTTAGGCTTTCGGTTTTTTTGTAAGGGATTTCTCACATTCTATTTTTTCATTCATGTTCTGTTCTATTCTTTATCTCTCATCCACTACCATTAGCCAAAATATATAACAACTTCAATAAATTTTATATATTTTTATTCTGTTATTATAATTGAATAATATATCATCATCTCTAATTTCCCCTACTTTTATTCAAAAAATGAAAACATCGTCTGTGATGTGTTAATTTATCACATTCAAGGACAATGGGTTTTCAATGTCTATGACAATATTCATGGATAATCATGAGAACATTTTTATAGATGAAAAAGATCATTATATATATATATATTTATTTATTTAATATTATATAATGATATGTAAACTTCCTACAAAACTGATGTGAGGTAATAAATAAAAATAATCTTATTGTGGGAAAAATCGCTCAAAATAATCAAACAAATTATCATTAATGTTTTATGAAATGATTAATCCTCGCCCAAAAATATAAAGATACTTATAGGATGATTAAACATTATTTATGATCAATAATGACATATAAATTGAATTATGGTCTCCAATTATTATTTTACCTGAACTTCCAACTCTTATAATCAAGCGAATCGATTATCTAATCAAGGAAACAAACACTACAGAATGACAGAATAAAATATTATAACAAATCAATAATAAAATAAATTTACATAATTAAAACTTATTGAATAAAATATATGTATATATGTTTCATAAATATTTATTTGATGTATTATATTTTATTATCAAATATATTAATGTCATGTGTTGAATAAATTCCGACATATGATAAAGATTTTCTACCCGAACATCCAAGTGCATTTCGTTTACTCTTATCCCCTACATAACACAATGGAATTAGTATATATTATTTTTTAATTACCATTTATTCTATTTTAATGTTATATATATTTTTATAAACAATAATCCTTCTTAATTTTATGGGGAGTTACATTCATTATAAGGATCTTTCAAAACAATTTCCTGAAATACAGGCATGTTCCAAGGGAACTTCTCAAATTATTACCTATGATCAAGTAAGATCTATAATATATTTTTTGTGACCATTATTTTCATAGAGACAATAAATATTTAATGAGAAAATTATTTTTTATAACTTAAAATTTTATGCATATATTTTTCCAAATATAACTCTTCATTTTAAAGAAAAAGAGTATTTATCAAAAGAATTACTCGATGATTTTATAAGAGTAATTTTTTCTATTTCAAAACTTTTTTTTAAAGATATATATAATTGGGACTAATATCTAATGATATTATCTTCCAAAATCTGTTTAATGGTTTATTTTTAGTTTAAATATGAATGTTAAATCTAGAAACCATTCACCATATTACTCTGATTGCGTAGTGTTTGTGATTTAGGAAGTTACTTACATTTGATAATTTTGTATCAATATGAATGTATGTATTGTTTAAGAATATGAATATTCATACAAGGAATGAATTAGACATATTAATTAATGGGTGGGGCCCTCTATTTCTCCTTGATTCATTAGTAGGTATCGTGAGACAAAAAAATATGTACTTTTCCAAGGCCATTCTGATTTTCATATATGATTTTGGCCGATCCCTTAATCATTTTCAGATTTCTTGGATGACACCTAGAAAATAAACTTCAAAATGCATGGAATTATTTATTTCCCTCATTATTAAAAATGTAATTGAGAGTCCATGAGTATAATCCACAATTTTAATACCCTTGATTAGGGTTTATTATGTAATTATTTATTCTCCCCTTATTCCTGCCATATTATATTCAAGTTCAATTTTAAAGGCATGTGTTTTTAGTTATTCATCAAGTATAATGTTTATGATTATGATATACTATTTTTTATTACACACCCTTACTGGTCATCTTAGTTCACCACATCTTATGTTTTATTTTCCTATGATGTGAATAAGTAAATTACGGATAACAAAATAGGGCTAACCTAGGAGTTATGGATGTTTTCAAAGGGATTTCAATGTCGTATTTATTTTCAAGTAGTATTTTTGAACATATGTATTTATCATGTTTTCCCAAATTACTAGTCTAATTTTTTCCTTAAGAATGCAAAATTCTTATAATTAGGCCAATGTTATAAATAATACACAATCTTTAGGTAACAGGGTTTGGGGTGTTACAATTTGTATCATGATAAATATTTGTAGAAAAAATGTAGACCAAATATAGAAAACGTAGATTAGAGAATAAAACACTAAGAAAGAAATTGAGGATAAGTATACAATAACATTATATAATTTTCATAAGGAATAGATTTTGTAGAATTTCTTAGTAAATACATCAATTTCTTGATATAACATGTGGACGTGGTTTTACAACATAGGTACATAGGAGTAACAACTCAATTAAGTTGTATCAGAATTAACCCAATGTATCATATAAGATGAGGAAGATCCTTGTTGAACAACTATTTTTACACTCCCATGGTGAATTATTTGGATAATTCTCATTTTCTTTAAAAGTAATTATGAATGGTTTAAATTTAAATTTTTTCTCAATGAAATGATTTTTCTGATTATGAGATTAGTTATGCATATGATTTAATTTTTATAATTTAATTTTCATGTAGATACTATACATTATGATACATAACATAATTCAATGTGTCCCATTATTAAAAAATGGAACCTATTGGAATTAATTGGAACCATATCAAGGCATGTCACACATATATGGATTTCCCTACTCTACAAGATAATAATATTGGTATTGGATATATGAATGGTTTCAAGAAACTTATAACTATAATATTAAAACTAAATAAGGTTATGAAAAATAACCTAACTCGCATGGAGTATACTTGTACACAATGTGGAGGATCAACATTCGACCTCATTATCTGAAAACAACCTCAATCATTCAGTGGGAATACAAACTCAATTGTAGTAACGTAGTGGAGTTGTTATTTTGAGAAGTTATTTATTAATTTTTGTGTAATGAAAAATAAAATGTTTCCATGTTTCATTGTTATCAATCAGGATATGTGGATCATTGGCGGTTATTAATTAAAAAATCAATTGTGGAGGAAAAAATTGCTGATAAATAATAGAGAGATCTTAATGAAATTCTCGCTGAGAAATATTTTCCCCTTGACTAGCAGGCTGATATGGATAAGCAATTCATGAGTCTCAGACAAAAAGTAGATGAAAATGTTGGAAAGTATGAATCGATCTTTATAATGACAGCATGGCATGCTGGAGACTATATATATAATCCAAGGAGAAATATTGAATAAATCTTTAATAGATTTAAACCATCCCTCTAAAGGGATCTATTATCTAAATGATTCATATAATATGAATACATTGACTCATGTGCAATCAAGAATGTTAAATAATTCTATAATTATTATTAATTTAATGGATAATTATAAGATTAGGGTTATAGAGGATATAATTTATAAAGGGAATAATAAAAAAGGGTATTTTCTAACATGTGATACTTGTGGAATGAAACACCATTGTACCATCTTGAATGAAAAAGGTGTGTGCTACATATGATAATAGAAAGTCCATCATGCTTCTAATTTCATGGGAAAGAAATAATAAATCAATGTTCAATGTTATAATTTTATGGAGATGGGGAACTATGCTAATGATCGTCCAGAGAGTTAAGAAAACTGGCCTAAGAATAGGCCAAGGGAGAAAGGCCAAGCTAATACAATAACAAATTCTATGATTTAAATTCATAAGGATGTTGTGGCTAGTACATAAATTATTTCCTCAAATATATCCAATTATTTATTTGATTCTAGATCAAAGAATTCTTTTTTATCTTCCTAGTTTTCAATGAAATTTAGATATTTCCAATATTATTTAATAAAAGAATTTTCATTCAAAACTTCAATGGGATGTATTATTGCAAAAATAATATGTGTCAATCAGTACCTATTATAACATATAAATGTTCCTTAGTTGCTAACCATATCATCATAACTAGTATCGACTTTGATATAATCCTCTATATGGATTGGATTTCCACGTAGGATTTGAAAATCTTTTTCAAGAACAAGAATGTTAATAATTTGTAGAATGATGTAGAATCTCGAGTCATTAAGTCATAAACATCATCCTATGATTATTATCTTTATCCAAACCTAGTATATCTATATTATGAAGTTCTCTATGAGGATGGTAATAGAATTTATATAGGTAAAGAATTAAATATTAAAATTAAGAATGTAAATATTGTACCATAATATAATGATATTTTTCTGAATGATTTACCTAGGCACAGACCAGAGTGGGAAGTTTTGTTCCTTGTTTATTTTATTCCTATTTCATGGCATATATTAAAGACTCTTTATCTATGGCCACTATGGAATATGTAGAACTAAAGAAACAACTATAGTAATTGAGTGATAAATAATTTATCTCCCAAGTGTTTCTCCATTGGGAGCCCATGTTCAATTAATTATGAATAAATATGTATCTATAAGGTTGTTCATTGACTATAGGGAGATCAACTATATTAAAATAAGGATAATGTATCCCTAACTTATAATTTATTATATATTTGATCATATTCAAGTAGCACAATATTTTTAGATGATTGACCATCGATCTGGATATCATAAGTTGCATGCAAGGGTGGAAGATATTCCATATAAAACATTCTAAACTAGGTATAATAATTACATGTTTACAATAATACCTTTTAGACTAACTAATAAACCATCCATTTCCATTGATATAATGAATAGATTTTTCATGGAATATCTTGATGAAATTTTTTTCTATTTATTCATGATATCTTGATATAATCCAAATTTTATGAAGGTCATGAGATTCACTAGTGCATTATTCATAAGACTCATAAAAGAAATGAGTTATGTGGGAGTTTTAACATGTGTGAATTGTAGCATCAAACAGTTTCTCTTCATTTCCATATTTTCTCTATGGATGGAATCTTTTTTGATCTTGAAATGACAAAGGCAGTTCTAGAATATCCTACTTCCCCAAACATAACTATGGTTTTTAGTTATATTGGTTCAGAATGATAATATTGGCATTTCATTCAAAACATATCTCTATTACACAACCCATTACCCAAGCATATTCGTAAAGGGCTTAAGTTCATAGGGAAAATTAATTTGAAGAACGTTTTGATGAATTGAATAGGAGATTATTGAATAATTTTTTCCTAACTATACCATTAGAGAATTGAGGATTTGGGATCTATAGTGACCCGTCGAAGAAAGGACATGGCCATGACTAAATATATAATGATATAGTTATTTCCCATGTTTAATGGAAATTTAATATTACTTAACAGATCTATGAAACTCATGAACTTTAGTTAGAATCCTTAATATTTTCACTAAATATGTGGGTACATTATCTATATAGAAAAACTTGTGAGATATGTTATGATTACTAGAGAATTAAATACATATTCTCATAATGTGAACTCAAAATAAGGAAAAGGTGACTGATCCATCTACTCAAGGACTATTATTGCTCCATACACTACCACCCTAGAGTGAAAAATAAGGTAGTTTATGAATTGAGTAGGAATGATCATGGAGTTCCAAACTAAATGATAAATTAATATTATCATATATATGTGAATATATTGAGTATGGATATGGGAATACTCATAGAAAGAGAAACATCATTATTATTTCCATTTGTTTCTCCATCATCAATTTTAGAAAGGTTTATATGTTCTCATCCTGATGAAGAGAATCTCCAAAATAAAATTAATGTTTTGAATGATGGGACTTTGGTATAATTTAAATATGAATATTTAATTATAGATATTGGGATTATGCTTTACCTTCCGGCTATACCCTTTCTAAAAAGGGAGTTATTGGATGACGACAATAGTTCAAATTTATCTATAGATACTGGTATAGCAACGATATATAGATTGTTTATGGAACATTTATGGTGGAAAAACATGAAAAGGAAAATTGATGAATATGTATCAAGAAATTTAGTTTGTTAATTGGTGAAGGCTGATAGAAAAAATCCAAGAGAAGTCATGAAACCTATACCTATTCCAAAATGGAAATGGTATGACATTTCCAAGTATTGTTTCACTAAATTACTCATATCTACAAGAAAGAATGATGCAATATGGGTAATTTTTTATTGACTGAAGATATTTCCACATTTCCTCAATATAAAGGAAGGTTTTATACTAGAGCACCTTGAATGAATTTATATAAATGATGTTATAAGGCATCATGGATAACCTCTTTCAATAGTGTCTGATAGTGATCCTCAATTTACTTTTAAATTCAGGATATGTATTTAGAATGCTTTGAACACTAAACATCATTTGAGTACTGATTATCACACCCAGAAAGAAAATAAGTCAGAAAGGTTGATCAAAACATTAGAATACATGTTGATATCAGGATCACTCAACAATCAAGGTATGTGGGATAAATATTTACCCTTGTTTGTGTTTTCCTACAAAAATTGTATCAATTCTAGTATTCAATTGGCACCATATAATGCATCATTTGGAACGAGATGTCGTACACACACATGATCATATGAATTTAGTGAAAGGAAGCTTGTGGGACAAGAGATTGTGGAGGAATAAAAAAAGGTAAATACTATTCAAATTCATATCAAAATTTCTCAATGTAGGAAAAAGATCTATATTGATAATCAATGGAAGGATTTGGAATTTCAAGAGGGAGATCACATTTTCTTGAATGTTTCTCCATGGAAGGGTGTTATACTAGATGGAAAGAAAGAAAAACTGAGCCCCATGTATATTGGACCTTTTGAAATATTTGGGAGAACTGGATATGTTTCTTAACATTTTTTCAATTCCAACAAGACATTCTAAGGTACACAATGTGTTCCATGTCTTATTTTTTTTAATGTACATGCCATACCAAACACAGGACCTCACTTTTGAAGGAATAGAATTGGAACCTGACTAATCTTACTGTGAGGAGCCTGTTCGGATTCACAATGCAAAGAATAAGAATTATGAAATAAAATGAATAAGTGGGTTAAGTTTTTTTGGAAATATCATAAAATTGAAGATGTGATGTGGGAGCCTGAGGATATTTAGATGAAGAACAACCCATATCATTTTATGAGATTACATTCTAGAAATTTAAATGAAGACATTTTTGTAACGGGGAGACAGTTACACCCATACGATTTAGAAATTATATTAATATAGAATGAATGAAACACTAAGACTCATTGAAACAAACACTTCGTTATTTATAGGATATAGTTATAACCTAGTTTTTAAACATAATTTTTTTCTTTTGGGTTTTTAATTTTGAAAAACATACATACATGGCTGCAATCAGTATGATATTTGGTGTCTGATAGAATCATTTTTATTTTTTGGTGAATAGTAAAATGTCCCTTTATAATAGTAATTTCACTATAATTAATTGATATATGATCAAAGTAATTATAACCTCACATAGGAAAGTTTAAATAAAATTGGTGTTCCTTTATTTCTGTTTTGAATAAATTTGTTTTATTAAAAATACTACAAATTTGATAAATTGATATATTAAGAAAATATTTAAAATTTATGGGAGATTGAAATGATTATATCAAAATAATGTTTTATAAATGTTTATAACAATGAAATAATATTATAAAAACACTATTTTTTAATTAAAAATGAATAAAAAAATTATTTTTAAAGGTCTAAAATTTTACTATACATTTTATGTCTGCTATTATTTTTAATAAATAAGTATTTTCATATATAAAAGTAAAAAGGTTCAAATAAAGACCGTTATTATGATAAAATAAATTTAATGTTTGTATTCAGAGTGTCAATAATTGTTTACACTGATTTTATGATAATTTTATTAAATAGCATTGTTTTTTGTGAGTAGTAAAAATAAAGTTTTGAGTTTTTCGAATGTTTAATGACATCATAATGATGTGATATTTAAAATAATGATTTGGTATACTTGTATACATCGATATATGAAAGTAGGTGTCACAACTGGCTAATAATATTGGAAAACATTTTTTTAAGAGCATGGTTTTTCATATACCACTACTGAGGTATCCTGAGAAATAAATACAAAATTCCCTCACTTGAGCTATAAATACCCAACAACTTATTCCATTACATTCATTAAAAATTTATATTCCTCGAATATATTATATTTTTAACACCCCTGAAGACCTCCCATGTTTTCCACAATACCCCAAGGCCCCAACCTTCATGTTTTGGGAGTTACGCTATGAGCTAATGAAATCTATCACCATTATCATTTTCAAGCACTAATTTTAGGTTATTAAATTTTAATATTTATTGGATTATATTTGGATATGTCATTCCACAAACCTTGTACATTTAATATTATTTAGAAATGATTATATTCCCATTTTCTCTCATCAACATATTTTAGGAATTTTTAAGTGCCTCTATTATGCTGGTGAATTTTCTTAAGGGATTTCATATAATATTATTATACATATAATTTTTCAAATGAAATATTCATTTCAAACTAAATGAGTATCTATCTCAATAATTACTTAAAGATTTTATAATATTAATTTAAATATTTTATAGGTCTTGTTGAATATTAGGTATACTTGGGACAAATTTTTATGATATTATCAGTCTTATTTTACTAAATGGATTATTATTAGTATGTTTATGGATGATATATATTGAAAAAATTAACCATATTACTCTAAATTATTATTGTTTAGGTTTTGGGAATGTTATTTAAATTTAATATGTTATTCTCAATATGAATGTATTTATTGATTACAATTATCCTCATTCATATGAAGAGCTAATTGGACTTAGTATAGGATGTGTGGGGAACTCTATAGCCCCTCGATTCATCAATAGGTCTCCTAAGACACAAAAAAATAGACATGGATAAGGACTTTCCAATATTTAGATATGATTTTTTTCGATTCCTTAGTCATTTTCTGATGTATTGGCATATTCCTTGACATTGTATTTCTTAATTTTCATCATTATACATTTCCCTTATTAGGAATGATGTAATTTATAGTTCATAATTTTATTTGACTAGTAGAATAACCATGATTATGCTTTATTATGGAATTATTTATTCAAACATTATTTCTACCATATTATGTTCAAGTTCATTTTAAAATTAATGTGTTTTTAGTTACTCACCATGTCTAATGGTAATGATTATGACATCTTCCATTGTATTACATACCCAAATTGGGCATCTAATATCACCCATTCCAAATTTTTAATTTTCCTAATATGTGAAGAAGTAAATTTTAAATGTCCTTTTCTGTTAACTTAGGTTTTATGGATATTATGAATAGAATTTCCATATCATATTTCATTTCATTTTTTAATGCTGAACTTATGTACGTATCTGTTTATCCAAATCATCTTAACAAATTTATTTCTTTAGTATTTTAATTTCATGTAATTATTCAATTGTTATTGATAATGAACTGTATCCAGGAAACTAGGGTTATGGAATTACATTATAGAAAAATGGTATTATATTTTCCTCAAATGTAAATACCATTTAAAAATAATTAATGTTATTATTGTGGAAAGTAATATTTTATCAAACAAAAGTTTCACATTCCATATTGACACATTTTAAGTCATAAACCTCATGATGGAATAATATTGCATGAAAGTCTAAAGCACCATAAACATAAATTTATTAATGATATGTTTTATAATAATGGGTAGTATATACACAAGAAAAATCTAAGTGGTGAACATGACATTTATCTCAAGAATGTAAAAAGTGAGATCTAAATTCCTTACATTGAGTTTGCTTTTTGTTGAACATCATTTTACCTCTTATATAATATATGTATGTCAATTTTTTACTTTCTTGTGAACCATTTTCAATATTATCAATAATTTTATTTCACTTATTACAATGTTTAATACAACTAATTAATAATTTATGTAAATGTTGGGTGTTATGACCAAATTCAGTATATGTGTCCAAAATTACATTGGTATGTTCACTATGGTCAAAAGGATCGGTATATGACATCTATAGAATAATAATCATGAAATAATTATCATATTTATACATAAATTATACTTTTAAAACCAATCATTCAATACAGTGATGAAAAATGAATCAACATTATGATCATGTATATGATAGGTCATGCATACGCCGGAGTAACGTTCCAATTTTTCAATGATAGTTGTGGAATGAAGTTATGTATCCCTGTATATTTCCATATTGATTATTATACTATAAATAACATTCTATAAAATCATATATAATAATTATGAATCCCCAAAATATAAATATAATAGTAATATTAGTATTTTTGGTTATTAATATTTATTATTGTTTTAATGAAAATTAGTGTTATTAAATTAAATTGAAATGATGAAATTTATATAATATATTATTTAATAAATAACTAAAATATTACATTATTATAAGACTAAAGGCCTCAGCTACTCTATAAAACTCATAAAAATCTCGAGTATCTCCATTGGATGACCCACTATCAGAATAATAAAACTGATTTTGTAGACATTAACCCTTGGAACTACCATAGTAATAGAAATAAAAGGAATGAAGAATAATGTAAATAATGAGAATAAGAGGAATGAACATTGCCATTTGAATTGATAAATTTTATGAACTCTGGTGATTTTTTATTGTGTCCTTGAAATAATCATAGAGATGAGTTTTTATAGAACAATTATTTGTACCATTGAGAACTATCTAGTGGAAAATGTTACTAACTGTTAATATTTTTATGTATTGTAAATATTTTAAACATTTCAAAATTAATATGGCATGATTTTTTTAATTATGAATTTACAAATATATATATATATATATATATATATTTGTGTGTGTGTGTGTTTGTGTGAGTTTGTGTTTATTACTCTTAAATTTGAGGATATTTATTGAGAATAAAATTAATATTTAAAAAATTAGAAACTACTGTTGGTTTCATTAATTTATAATAATAATTAAAATTAGTTTGAAAATTAATAATTTACATCCAAAATATAAGGAAGCCTCATTATATCTAGAGGTCCCTCAAGGGGTCAACAACAACATTGAGGAGTCTACCCTTGCCAAAGTCTACCCACACCCAAGGTGCCTTATGTCATGTAGGGTGAAAACAATTCCTTTTCAGGGATATTTCATTCATATACCCCTCTATAGGGTCCTAGTCGAGCACAAATAGGGGATTGGCCAAGGGACGTGGAGGGGTACCATGTTTAAGGACCCCATGGAGTGTTTTTTGTTTTATCAAAATGTTGAAGCGGCATCGACGTTAATAAACCCATAGTAAAAGAACTAGAATTTTGATGTGGGGTGAATTTTTTAAAAATGCGATATCTAATCATTGTCTTCCATCTCTGCCCGATCTGACCTCATCTATCCACTCCTCTTTAAACTGTTCAACTAAGCCCCAACATATGTTGGTCATCTAATCATGTTATGATCAATCTAACCAATCATATTACTTACTTGTTTCCATCATATTCTTCCTCCACTATTTTTCTTCTCCAACCAATGATTTAGTAGGTGACCACCTGATTTACCTCCTTCATTGATGTCAACTTCGACCACGATGCCATCTTGAATCACCCCCTTCAAATAATTTTGAGGAAGATATTATTTTTAATCCAAAATCCCTATACATTTATCATCTTCCCATACATAAATCAGTTATATATATATACATATTCATATACATATATATTTGTAATTCAATCTGATCTGTTTAGGATTTTTCATCAATTATTAATGTTTCTTATTACTACTTTAGTCAAGTAAGTTGTCAATTATCATATTTTCTAATTAAAACATGGGTTATGTTATATATATATATATATATATATATATATATATTCCCATATTTTCACCAATTTCTACCTAAACCACTTCCTCCCAATAACTAATGTTCTTGCTACTTAGCATTTAAGAAGCCCATAACCCCTCTTTGGATATAAACCAGTTAAGGGATAATTTTAGTTCATAAAATTTTTATTGTTTTACATAGGTGAATAATATTTGTGTGTATTTGTATATACAAGAATATATACCCATATATATCAATCCATTTCAATATATATATATACATAATGTGTTCTTGTTTTAATCATAATTTCTAAAACTGAGGTTTTGTAATTGTATATTTCATCTTATGAAAATATTTTTGTTTTACAAATATATATATATATATATATATATATCTCTAGAGGTGTGTCCGTGAGTTTTTGTGTGAGCCTGTATAAATGTGTATGTACACATTCATAAACACTAATTTTAAAAATAGATGAGATTTGTGTTCTTTTTTAAAAACAAAATTCCCAAAACCTAAGATTGTAAGGGGTTTATGAAAAAAATGTTTTCAATACATATTTATATATATATATATATCTACATATTGATATATATGTATATATATAAACATGATTCTATATAGATAATCATCAATATTTTTTTAGAATATATTGATGGTATTCCCATCAATCAAATTAATGATTAAAATTTATGTAAATGTTTATTTCCATAATCACCATGTTAAAAAAATAGATGTGTCCCTTGATAATTCATATAGTTTCATTTGAAATTATGATTCAATGTTTTATTTCATGTGAAAACATGCATCTTCATCCCATTACATGTCATACGTGGATAGTTATGGAGATCAACTAGCTCATATGTAACATTCCACGAATTATGAGATCATGAAGGCAATGATTTCGTTTTTTCTTTCAATTAGAGATTTTAAATAATAATAATTATTACAAGTAAGTTTATATTTTTAAATAGTTTTATAAAACTATTTTAATGAATTTTGTTTTCTCATTTTATATGTAATGTCATTTTCTATAAAATAAAATAATTATATATACAATAGTTAAAAAAATATTATAAGAACTCAAAAAGGCATTTTCATTGTATATTTTATTATTAAAAATAGAACCTGTAAGATGAATGAAATTATATTGAGAGTGAACCCATAATATTTAAAAGAGATATTCTCCACATGATTTATATCTAGTGAAATTGAGTAATGGTTTTATAACTATGGTCTTCCATGTATTAGAGAATAATCAACTAGAAAATTATTATTTTTAAAGCATATTTCCCAAATTATTTTTCATATATATTTATTTTATGGAAATGGAATTTTATAAATATAATGAATTTCTTTTATTTGAAGACTATACTTTTAATTTTATGTAGTTTAATGTAGTTTCATAAAAAATTATAACATCGTAAAAAAATTCATTAAATGTTTTCTTTAATAATTTCAAAACCCCCTTACTGGACATATTTAACACTCACCCTACCTATTATAATTAAATTTATTAGTTTATAAATCATGCTACAATGAAATTCTATTTTGAATGATGTGTGTTGATTAATCATAGCTTAATAATATCTATATTTTGTATAGTTTTGTTAAAATTAATTATTGGGATTTAATAATGCAAAACCATGACCGGTAAAATATTATTATATTTAATTAAAATGTTCTATATTTATCATGAATAAATTATAAAAAATACACATCATTTTTATATGATGGATCTGGTATCTTGGGTTTAGGGCATTATTTTTGTTAAAAAATAATGTTCTAGTTAATTTTAATATTTTTTAAAAAAACTAACAATTTTTGTATGCTTCTTCAGTAAAATTCTATACTTAAATTTCCATATGGACGACAAGAGATAAACAACCATTATATTGTCTCTTCCTACTAAGTTACATGAAACTAAAATTATTAAATCCTATTAAGATTTATAAGATTCTTTCATAAAAATATGATTATCTTGAATAAACCATTAGAATATATTAAACACCTAAAATATCTATTTATTCTTCCAAGGATCGGGCCTTGTCTAATTCATTGTGGTGTATTCCAAAAATTCATTATATATGCATAAAGGTAAATAATATGAAGGTCTCATTATTTGTCTTACTATGTCTAAAAATTATCTGGCCATAGGTAATTTTGGAGAATAAACTGATGACGGTGACCTCAGAGAAGTGTTTCTATGTCATGTCCTGAACGTTTTCATGGATGGGAAACTTTATGATATCACACAATTTGAAAACATGGTAATACAATAGGAAAATGGGAACCATGTCCATTCTGATATCTGTAAGCATTAAACATTACATTCCTCCATCTAGGGAGCCTATTGTTATACTCATTAGATTGATCCTATACTCTTTAGATTTATTCTCAATATTGAAATTTAAAAACATGAGAAAACCATAGTGATCAATTTGACTGGAAGGATGTTAGGGAGTTGTTCATGGTGGTGTACATGGTGAAGGTATAAATTAATTATATTTCATTCAATTTGATTATTAATAATAATTAATATTTTTATGTTGGTGCACCAAGGATGAATTCAAAAGGCCAATTCTGGTGGGGATGCGTGATTACAATCTAAATGTGAGAGATCAAATCTATTAATGGGGGATAATGTAACACCCAAACTCAATATATAATTGAAATGTTAATATTTGTTCTTATTATTATTTATTGTTTTTTTTTATGAAAATAATTTTATTAAATTTAAATGCACTGAAGAAAATGATAAAAATTTTATCTAATAAGAATTTATATATTACATCATTGCAATACTAAAGAAATTGACTACTATAAAAACACATTCCAAGACAATGTACAGCCATTGGAAGACCTACATTCCACAGAAAAAAAATCAGTTGTGTTACCTTTATTCCTTGGATCTACCATAGTAAAAAAATAATGTCAAGAAAAATAATGGAATTAGTCACAGTAAAACGAAAAAAACTAACCATTTATTTTGAAAAAATATATGAACCATGTTAATTTTTTTTATGTCCTTGAAATAATCATAGTCATGAGTATTTATAGAACGGTTAATTTTTCCTTCGAAAAACTAGTCATTGGAAAATGTAAGTGTTTATTAATATTTTTATTTGTTTTCAGTATTTTAAATACTTCAAAATTAATATCAAATAGTTTCATTTAAATATTTTTTAAAAAGTATATATATAAATATATATATTCATTTACTAGTCTTAAATGATGATATTATTTACATAAGGTAAAATTATTATTTCAAAAATGGGAAACTACACATGATTTTATTATTTGATTGTACTCATGAAAAATTATTATGCCAAAAAATACATCCTTATGATAAGGGACACCTCAACCTATTGGGAGGACCATCAAAGGGGTCACCCATTTTATGGAGAAGTCTACCCAGGCCAAATTCTACCAACTCCCAAGGAGGCTTGAGTAGCCCAAGGAGAGAAACAAGCATAGTCGGGGCAATGTCGCACTCGAAACCATGTACAGGGTCCTAGTTGAGCACGTGCATGGGTTGGGATAAGGCCCAAAATAGGGTCCCATGTGAATGTAACACGTGTTGTGTGTGTTCATGTTAATAAAAGGGTAATGTGGTACTAAGGGTTATAAACCATCCATAGAAGAATTGGAGTTTTGATCTTGGGATCATTTCATTAATATGTGAGATCTAATCATAACATCCCATCTTGGCCCGATTTGATCCCAATGATACAGTCAACATTAAATCGTTCAACCTAGTCACCTCCTCTCTCAGTCATCTAGTTATGCAATGATCGATCACATCCGTCCAATTACTCCATAGTTTCCTTCTTCTTCTTCCTCTTGTATTCTTCTTCTACTACATACACTCATGATGGTTAACTACCTGATCAAACTCCATCATTGATGTTATGAACAACCATTTCCCTATATTTATTTATACAATTAAAAAATTCCAAGGATGGTTTTAATTTTTATCCATAATCCATATCCATGTATCGACTTCCCTGGCTAGAATCAATTATATATATATATATATTTATTTATTTATATTTCATTCAATCAAATATTTTTTTGATTATTATTAAATTATTAATGTTTCTTAATACAGATTTTTTAATTTCATTTTCAACTAGAAACCTTTATAACTATAACATGGGTAATATTATATATATATACACCCCACTTTGCACCAAATTATACCCTGCCATCTTCCTCCCATGAGCTCAAATTCATTCTCCTCGAATTTCTAGAAACCCACAACCCCTCTTTTGATCTAAATCATCTAAGGGTTCATTTTGAATCTTCAGATTTTAATTGATTTAAAAATTTGATATATACATATATATATATATATGTTTGTGTTTACATACATTCATATATACACTTATATCAATCAATTTCAGTATATATTTAAGGGTTCTTATTTTGAACAAAATTTCATAAACTGATGTTTTGTAATGGTTGATTTTATCCTATAAAATTATTTTTTGTTTAAAATTTTATGTTGATACGTATATGTATATATATTTATATATATATATTTTTCTGTGTATCAATATGTGTATTCATAAATATATAATCATCAATTTTTGGAATAGATGATATTAGGGTTTTATTTTAAAAACTTATTTTCTAAAACCTATTGTTGTATGGGAATTGTGTTTTAAATGATACACCTCAATATATAAATATATATACATATATATATTCATTTATATATATATATATATATGTGTGTGTTTAATTATAGCTATTCCTCCTTGTTTATTAATATAGTATACAAATAGTATTCCCTTCCATCACATTAATTTTTAAAATTAATGTAAACGTTTATTTACAATAATAACCATGTTTACATAATTACTTTTACCCCTGGAAAATTATTATCATTTTTTGTGAAATTATAAGTCAGGATGATATTTTATGTGAAAAATGGCATCTTCATCCCCTACCAATTCATACAATGATAGGTTTGGCCTGCGTCGAACTCATATGTGACATTCCAGGCATTAGCAGATCATGAATGCACTTATTTGTTTTTTTATATAATAATATTTTACAAATTTTAATATTTATTACATGTGGGTGAATATACCAAAATGATTTTTGAAAGTACTTTTAATGAAAGGATAATTTCATGTTATATTTAAAATTATTTTCTAGAATAGGACATAATTATATGTATGTGACTTAGAAATTTTTTCCGTTAGAAACAAGAAAGGAAAATCTATAGAAAATATTTTTATTCAAACTGGAACTAGTATGTGGAATTTAGTGATATTGGGAGTGAACCAATAATACTAAAGGGAACTTTGTTCTACAAGAGTAATATCTTGTGGACTTATGCTATGGATTTAACATTATGGTATGCCAGGTACCAGGAAATAATCTATTAGATAATTATTAATTTTAAAAGGGGAATTCCCAAATGATTTTTCATATATAATTATTTTATCAATACAGTATTTCATAAATTTACCAATTTTATATTATTTGAGGAATATAATTTTAATTTTACAAACATTAATTTATTTTAATTGAAAATTTCATTTCAAGAAAATATTCATTAAAATATTTCTTTTATAATTTTAAAACACCCTTATTGGGCACATTTAATACCCAACTTATGTATTATAAAGACCTTTATAGGTTTAGAAGTTTTTATATGGTGAAATTATATTGAGGAAGAAATACATTGGAGAATCGTTATTTATTAAAATGTAAATTGTGTATACTAAAGTTAAAATGTATTATTTTGATCAAATTCTCCAAAACCTAGACCAGTAAAACATCCTAATATTTAATTTAAATGTTGTGTATTTATCATGATTCATTTATATAAAAAAGTAACAAAATTGATATGATCTGATCCCGATATCTCTGGATCCGGATATTATACATACATATATAAATATTTTTATTTAAAAGGAATCTAATTGTGCTGAGTAGGCGGTAGTCCACACGTCAGTGAATGACATTATCACTTTTCTAGTGTGTGAATGGTTAATAAAGAAAATTATATATATATATATATATTCAGAAATTTAATTATGATAATAATATCATATTGACGTTTTTTTGACACATATGTTTAATTAAAACCACCTTCTATAAGTTCCTTGTATAGTGTGAATGAATCACATCCCTTTGAGGGGGTGGTAGTTCACACTTCCTCAAATGGTTATCATCTTAACGTACATTGGAATGTATTAGCTGTATCTTTAACAAAATGATTACATATGTATAAGTAAATAATATATATCATATATATCATATATAACATACATTCCATCATTATTGACACTATGAGAGGGTGGTAAAGAAAAAATAATTAATCATAATTTCTTGAAGCTGTACATCCCCATACACAGAAACTGTATGTTTGTTACCTATTTTATGAAGGTATGTATATTATAGGAAAATAAATTTAAATAAAAACAAAATATTATATTGAGGATACTATTTTTCTTATATAAGAATGAAATTAGGATATTTTTTGTGGATAATTTAGATGTAACTAGACATCTTGAGAGAAGACGTTACCTCTTAATCAGATAACATTATTTTGTTTCTACCAAAAGGATGCCTTGGAAGGTTTTCTAAAATAGGTTAGGATTCAAGGATGATGTTAGGGATTTGGGGTAACTATATGATCATATAATTTCAGATCCTATGTGTTGGGAGAAGTGTGATGAATGGGGATAGGGGTGTCCTTTTAAATGGGAGGAAAATGACTCACTTGGTATTTTAAAAAAGATGTTAGGTGTACCCACATTTTTTCAAATAAAATGTTTTCAAAAAAACAACATAACACTCGAGTGGAAGGTTAGTGGTTAATTTATGGACATAAAAGTCGTTTTGGACATTTATATACACCATTGGGTACCACATGTTAATTTTATATCCCTTTATTAAGATTAAATTAAGAAAAATTGTTGTAATTAATTTTAATCAATTTGAGTAATAATTTTGTAAAAAAGATATTTTTTTAGTAAACATTATAAATAATTCTGATACCAAATATAGAATCCATTTTTTCAAAAATATTACTATTTAAGTGGAAAAAATAATTTAAAATTGATCTGATAAGTAGGATGAAAATTAGGTTTTTAATTTAAAAAAAGATACAAAATGTTTGATAAGTGTTTACATTAAATATGAAAGTAAAATCAATTCCAAAAATGTAAACATTATTAACTAATAATTATGTTATATATTTAAACATTAAAACTTATTAAAATTAAAATTATTCCTCATAAATATTTTTTATAAAAAAATTAACTAAAATTCAGTATTTTCTTATTCATTGAAAATTGAAATGCTTCAGAAAAACATCAAAAATTATCCCAAAAAAATTTATTCTATTTATCATTTGAATATAATGTATATTTTTACATAATAAATGAATAAATGTTTCGTAATTCATATTTAAAATTGTTTTTCTTTCAAATGTTGATAAAATTGGATTTATAAAAATATAGGTTGGTACCTTTAATGTTATATTTTTTATTATGTTATACATATCAAAGATAATAGATGAATACAAAAGAAATATTCAATATATATAATATAAGTTTAATTAAAATCATTAAATAATTGTAATTAACTATGTTTATTAATATAATACACCTTCTGAAGCATAAAAATAATAATATTTTTTATATAAAATTGGATTTTATTTTCATTTATCATTAGTTGGTTACCAATGAATTAATTTTACAATTATATAAACCATAAATATTCATTAAAGATTTAATAATATTTATAAACATTGGAATAATTGATATTATATATCATATTATATTGAAAATTAATATTTTCATAATACACTATTATTTTTTGAATCTCTGTCTATTGTATAATGAAATCCATCGAAAATGGTAACTCTTTCACAGAAAAAAATGTTATCGCAGAATGTCACTCTTACATGCTAATAAATATAACTCTATGTTTCATTAATTATAATATATATAATGTATCGAAGTCATGTAAAAAGTATAATATACAGTATATTCTTGTTGTTTTATATTCCATTTTGTGTTTCCTTATGTGTTTCATAGATACTATCAAATAAAAATCTGTAATTTAGAATATTGAGGTATTACATTATCACCGAATTAATTAAATTATGTCCTCATAATTTATACTCAATCTTGGTGATATATTGTTACATTATACTTATTTATAAGTCTCACATCATAAGAAGGGTTTGTATAAAGGCCTCTAGAAAAGAGAAATGTGATGTACATAGAATACATGGACTACCACGTAAGTATTTCACTATGTAATAGAACATTAGAGGCATGTAGATATATTTAAATGAAGGAAAATGATCAATATTGATAGGGAGTGAATTATGTTTGAAATCACAAGCATGTGAATGATCAATAGAATGTTGATAGACTCAAATCCATAAATATGTTATTATTTATATGTCCATTGGTTTAGAAGAGGTTAACGTATTGGGGATACATTTTATTTTTAACTTATTTTCCAAATGTTGGGTAATTATTTTACTGAAAAATAATATAAAAATTTATTATTTCCTGATAGGTTTCAATTTCATATGAACAATCCTAAATTTTGGCTATACATTTATCAAATTATAATCCATCACAGTTCTCCCATATATTAATTCCCAATAAATAAATTCTTTTCCTTATGCACAGAAATATACTTTTAAAGGGTTCTAAGGCCTATAATAGAGTGACAAGTCTATGAATTTGGCATTAAATATCTTCCAAAAGTAATATGTTCAATATATTAATATTTATACCTCAATAGTGACACTACTAAATAATCATTCTCATTTAACCATACAATTATTTAACTAAAATCGATGAATATTTCACCATCTCATTGTGTATGTTAGTGGTTGTTGTGAAACCCTTAACCACCTTAGGTCATGTTTTCATGACCTACAACCCTTCCATATTTGATTGTTTTTCACGTAGATTATAGGTTTCCCTTTTCTAAAACCAGATGGATATAATTTCCAAAATATCTATGATGGAGTACCTTGAAATATGGTTAATCACATAATATCTATTTAATAAATTTTTTCAACACAACCCGAACTCATAGATACTTCCTCCACGTATTTCCACATATATCCATCCATAGTATAGTGTTTATCCTCCAAAAGAGGGAATAGATTCAGGTAATGTCTAGGCACTACACACTTATGATAATGATCTGTAAAGGATATTATTTGGATGGGATTCATTTCCTTCCATCATAATATTCATTTTACATAGCATTTTGTTTAATTATTTCCATCATCCCCAAACATCAATCATTTCCTTAATCTATTGGGACACTTTAATGGGATCCTCCTTCAACCCTTATCGCATTTTGTAAATCATGCGTTATTTTCATTTTTATCTCCACCACTCATGCACATTGAAAAAATTCATGATTATCTTATATGGTGTGTTGGAGAGTAAGTACTATAATATAATGTTAATCATATTTCTTGAAAACCTTTTTTGAATAAACACAACATCTTTCAATCCTATCAAAAAATCATTTGTTTTCACATTATCTCCCCATTTTCCTTCATGTTCAATGTTTACTAGAATTATTTGGGTTCTTGACATTTAATAAAACCTGAAATAATAGTGTGACAAATAATAGTCATAGTGAGAAAGGAATATAATTATCTATAAGTTATTTTTATTATGAAACAATATTTTTAAAAATAAAAAACCAAATTTTGAACCAATATTATTCATTTTCAATATATATTTAAATCCATCCTAATATTTTGTAATGGAAATGAAATGTATCCTTATATTATTCCCCATAATTGTCAAACGAGGTGCATATTAAGGCCATTTATCATGTACTAGGTTACCTTGAGTGAGGATCAGAAAAAATTGTTTGATTTATTACTCCTATGTACATATATTACAGAACCACATCCACTTGTAGTGTCCAAAATGGATGTATTTCATGTTGGAAACCCATAATATATACTTTTCCAAAGGTTGATACTAAATCCAGTTCAAATGGTTGATACTAAACATCTTCTAATACAAATATTAGAGTCCTAACCGAAGATTGCACGAAGCTGATGTCTGCTGTCAATTACATTGTCATTATTATAGGGAATCAAATCCCAATGGACTGAGAGTTCTATAGTCTTTGTAAACCAGATAATACATTTTCCTTTTATTAAAAAATATTAATTTAATTACAACATAATTTTTTTCTTCATTATGAATAAATAAATTCAAGTGTAAGATTATTACATCTTGTAAATCCTTGTATATCATCCATTGTACACATCCTAGATTCTGGGAGAAATAAATATAATAAGTATTAGCTCAACTACAAAGTAGGGTAAAATATAGTGAAAAAATAAATAATCAGTGAGAACATTTAATATGGAAAGGTAAATAACTGAACACAATTTCAAAGTAATTAAAAAACTAAAAGGAAGTTCATTAAAAATATAGCATGATAATAATGGGAAACACATGTCATCAAAATTACTAGAGAAGGAAAAATAAATATGGAATGGTAATGAAATGAATCACATTCCATCTAAATAATTGAAAATTAAATTTATACATAGATATGCCGAGGTATAATCCCCTAGAGTATTGAAAAATAAAACTAATATGTATGAAATTCGTTTTTATTGGTTGACATTTTTACAAGGTATAGGTTACCTTTATTTCCTAGGCCATTCACAAGATGGTTTAAAAAATATCAGGTAAAATTCCATCTATGTTATATAGCCATGTAATTCATCCCATGAGACTACCAATTCATTGAGGGGATACCTATCACCAGTCCCCACCTATTTTATACCAGTATAAAAAATATCCAAATATTTAGTAATAAAAATAAATAATATTCCTTATGAAATAACCATATTGATTAAAGAATATGGAAGTATCAATATGTCACAAAATAATTAAATAACTAACAATGTAGACATTATATGTAAAATGGTATACAGTTTATGAAATACAAATATCAATGATAAATGATATGAATAATTGTGGTAAATTCAATGATCATATGAGGATTGATATTTAATGGTGATAAGATGAGTCATGGATGTGATTGTGAATACTGTCATTGAACAATTTTAACATAAATCGTCAATATGAAGATTAAGGGTGGTATCAATATAATATAACCCAAGTGGAGTAAAATAAAGGTTGGTTTTGATTTACTAAATAAAATACATAACTGGAAAAAATGTATCCTTAATAAAAAGAACCTTTTGTTTTAAAAACCCATTTAAAAATACCATAGTTTTTACATAAATTGTCTAAACAATTTCATTAAAAATAATCATTTTAAAAATTCCCGGAAAGCCTCAGATGAATGATATTGGATAAATTTATACCTTTCATATTAGGTAAAAAAACACTCCTTCTCCAAGGTAAAAATGATTAGAAAAAATGAATTTCTCAGACTGTGAGAAGAAGATTCATTTGAAAAAATTGGTAAAATAAAAAAACTCAAAAAAATTATATACAGATTCATTAGAAAAATAATTTTTATTAATTTTAAATAAAAAATGTCTTTTATAATTAAATTGGTTTTCTAACAAATGATATAAATTATGTTGCGTATTCTTAATAAAAATTAAAACATTTTGAGAACCAAAGACTGAAAAAATGGAAATAATACATTAGATAGCTCATGAATTAACATAGTAGTGTAAAATGCAAGGGTTTATTGATGAATGTAAATATAATTTCCTCAAATGGAAATACCATTAAAATATCATTAATGTTTTTGTTGAGTAAAATAATCTTTCAAAACTCCAAATTGTCCCAAAAAATTATGAAACATTTTAAATCATAAACGTTATCAAGGAGAAATATTATATTAAATTCATTAATTCCATAAAGATAAATAATTTCATGATATAATATATAATATTCAGTCATATATATACAAGAAAATTATTTATGTACTGATCATTACACTTTTGTCACTTATGTAAAAAGTGAGATGAGAATCCCTTTCTTTGATTTTCCTTTTGGGTGAACGCCCTTTAACCTTATTTATAATAAAAATTTGATAATTATATACTTTCATGATATACCTTTTCAGGTTTATAATTTTTTTATTTCAATTATTACTATTTTTTATACAACTACTTAAACAATTATGTTTTTTCTTTAGTATCTTGACAAAATTTATTTTAGGTGTAAAAAACTACTTTGGTAGGTCAATTATGGTCAAAGTGGACTTTATATAAAATCTAAAGAATAATAATCGTGAAATATTTATCAAATTAAAAAAATAAATTATAATTTCAAAAATTCATCATTAAATATGCTTATGAGAAATTAATCAATGTTATGATCAAGGAGACGGTTGGTCAACCATATGCAATAGTAACATTACTATTTTTCTATGATTGTTATTGAAAGAAGGTAAGTAACACCATATCATTCTAGAATTATCCTTATATCATAAAAACCATTTTTTGAATAATATATACTTATATATATATAATTATTGTGATTTAAAATATATCACAGCATATCAAGGTTGTGTAGTCCACATGTCCACGAACAATGTTATCAATATTTATGTGTGTGAATGTGTAATAAAGAAAATGATATATATATATATATATTTCAAAGATAGTTAATTATATCATTAATTTCATATATGGTTTCATCATGTTACGTATGATGAATTAAAACATTCCTTGATATATTCTAGGTATAGTGTGAACAAATCACATCGCTTTGAGGGGGCAGTAGTCCACACATCCTCAAACAATGTTAATATATTAATGTTAAATGGAATGTACTAAATTAAATTTTAATAATAAAATAAAATAATTATAAATAAATAATAAATATCAAATATAACATCTATAAACCTATTTTACATCATAATAGACAGCATGGTGTGTTCAAATGAGAAAATTAACCGTCATCATTTCAGGAGATAGAATTTCTCCGTACAGAGAAACAAAATGTTCGTTAACTATTAGATGGTGGAAAATTTTAGTGTATGTATAACCCATTACAATAAATCATCCTATTATATATTGTATACTATTTTTTATATTAATGAAATAAAAATATTTTAGGGGGTGGAAATGTAAATGAAACTAGAGATCTTGATTGAATACTTTACAACTTAATCGGGTAACATCATTTGGTTTTTACCAAATGGATTCTATAGAAGGATTTCTTCCTATGGAGACGATTCAGATTTAGGGAGATTGATTTTTCGAAGCAATATGGGTAGATAATGGCTGAATCAAGAGAGTTTTATAGGTATTATGAATAGGGAGTGGTGAATTTCATTTATAAGGGACGAAATTGACTAAATTGTTAAATTTTAAATGAAGTTAGGTGTATCTAGGTTTTTACCAAACAAATGTTTTACAAAACCAACCAAAATCGATTATTGAAAGTATATTTCTGAATTATTTCCATAAAATGGGGGTTGTACAAGTGGATTGTTCTTTGGGGCCCCTAATATAAAGGATTAGTTGTTTATTATGCTTGGTTTATCCTTAATGGTTATAATTAATTTAGTCACATTCACTAATAATTTAGAGTAAAAAAATAATTGATTATTATAAATTATAAATTGTTATCATTCAAAAAATTATATCCGTATTTACAAATTATTTTCACATAAATTGTATAAATAAATTTAAATTTTGTCTCGCAGGAAGGATGACAATGCCAGTTCTTAAAGTAAAAATAATGAAAATTTTGGAATGATTTTTCATTAAATTTATTGGTGAAATTTATTCCAATAAGAAAATTGATTAATTTTATAAAAATAAAATATATTTAATCAATATATCCAAGTAAAATTATATTTTCACATTAATAATAAGTTTTATTAAAATAGAACTTTAGAACTCTAATATAATATTTTTAACTATTCATTAAAAAATGAAATGTTTCAGAAAAATATTATAGAATCACCCTAACCTAATTATTTTGATTCTATATCAAATATGATCTTTAATTTGAAATATTAAATCAATTAATGTGTCAAAATTAATAATTAAAATGTATTCTCCATTAAAAGTTGGTAAAATTGGATTTAAAAAAATAATGGTTTTTATGTGTAAATTAGGGTTTTGTTATTAACTTATTCATATAAAACAAAATGGAAGAACATAAAAATATTATTAAATATTTAACATATATATAACAGTAATATTATTCAATAATTTTAATTAATTATCTTGGTTAACATCAAACTCCTATGGAAGCATATAAATATAATTATTTTCTTTTTATATCCAAATGGTTCTTATTTTCATTTCTCATTAGTTGGTAACAAGTGAATTCATTTTCTGCTAATATAAACCATAAATTTTCATAATTATGTTAATGTTACTCATAAATTTTAACAATGGAAAGGATATGTCATATTATTTTAAATAATAATATTTCTATAATACATTTTTATTTGGTGACACTCAGTCTTCAGGGTAATGTAAGCCATTTAAGATGGTCACACTTGAACATAACACATGCTACCGAGTATGGTAAATATTGCATTAAACATAAGATAACATGTTTTTGGGATC
The DNA here is from genome assembly GCA_963277665.1 of Viscum album. NCBI lineage: Eukaryota > Viridiplantae > Streptophyta > Magnoliopsida > Santalales > Viscaceae > Viscum > Viscum album. The sequence continues at coordinate 2,101,958,324 of OY728120.1, forward strand.
ATTACATGTAATATCTTGTATTGAATTTGATTAAAAAAATAAAATATGTAGTATATTTTTGGGGTATTATATTCCCTTACGCACTTCGTGATACATCTCTTACATTCTATTGAATACAAAGTTGTACATTGTAATTTCAAGGTGTTACAAAAAATATAAGAAAAAAAATCTGCAGGAATGATAAAGAAATAAAAATTATTTATTCCTAGGATATATACTTAATGGTAACATAGGATTTTTAATAATGATTCTCATTCCTCTTTGAGCATAGAAAATCAAACTACAACACTATTGTATTCCTAGTTTATTAAAAATCAACATAAACCTAGTTACTTTAGTATATTCACAAGGTATATCAAAGACCAATGTTGAAATATCTCACACCATTATGTTATTTTATAGTAGGGAATTATATTCTCATGTGAAAGTTAATCCAATATATCAAAACTATTCTCTAACCATCAAGTTAAAACAAAAGGAAAACCATGAAACAACAAACACGATGTCAAGAGAAGGAACCCATTTTTACATCATTAATCCCCAAATGACCCAATCCATGTTACACAAGATATGATAAAAAAATATCCCAAAAAATATATTTCTCAAATAGTCAATCTGAATGAAGAAAAAACAAAAATTGATTCCACTCTTATATCAGAAACAACAAGATGGAAGCCTGAATATCCTCCACTGTAAGAAAATATTCACTATGAGTCCTATGGATGGAGAAATGTTATAAAGAGTCATCAAATAGGACACATCATGAAGATGATATCACTGAAAAAACATTCATTTTCAACCTCAAAACCTATATAACCTCTTAATGTGACTAAAATGGCCACCCTATTTACAAACACATTGATCTTTTGAACACAAATTACTAGAATAAACATGTTCTCCTCACTGGAAACACATGGAAGTCCTATTATTTCCCCATGTAGATGATTCTTATTTAATTATGAATTTTGAATTTTTTCATTCCAGTTGTTTTTCTATATCCACAAAGTCCTAAAATTAATATTCATGAAACTCTAGATAAGGGATCAACCGGTATGTTGGAATATTGGTTACATAATCTGGGTTAAAAACTTTTAGTAAATATATATTATAACAAAATTCATTACAAAGGATCCCAGGAATGAAACATACCAAATGTGATAACTTATTGGATTACATTAATACTAATATATCTTCATGAAATAAATTCAGGAACTCAAAATCATTCTCATTCTTCGCTTCTTCATGGAATATACATTTAATGAATTATAACAAGATCAATTCTGAAGAAATTATTTCAAACATACAATAGATAATGACAAACTCCAACCACTCATAGAAAGGTCCATCAAATAATTTTTGCATAAACATGACTTTCAGGGAGTCAAGAGTCTTTAACATATTAAATATCACATCATCATCTTCAAGACACGACATTGCGTAAAGAGAACTTCTTTCACCAATATATGAAGGTGGATGATAGTCTAGGAATTCAATGATGGGGTTCAAAGGATTGAATATCCCTAGCTCCTCCACTCTATATAAAATCTCAGAAGATTCCATGAAAATGGAGTATATTTTTTAAAATATGAATAAATTCCCCGATGAATAGTCCATTGGACCAAAATTCAACCATTCTTAATGGTATTTCTGGGAGACAATGACAAATAGCATAAAACATTGGAATATTAACACAAGCCTCCAATAAGACCCAAAAATAGAAAAAAAATATTTAAAAAAAAATTCAAAATGCATATTAATCAAATCATTGTAGATTTCAATATATAAAAAATTTCCCCATTTTTAAATCATTACTCTTTCCTTTGAAATTAAAAAATCTTGTTGTAAATAAATCAATGTTTTGAAAAAACATTACCAGTTATTTTAAATTCTTCCGTGGTTATAAAATCATTAAACTTTTTTTAAATTTATCCAATACATTCTTATTTAAATCCATAAAAAACCCAAATTCCTTCATAAAACATTTATTTATCATAACAAATTTTATTATTTGATAATTTTCTTTTTATAAAATGAATTTCCAAATATAAAGATTTATGTAATACAAAACGTCTCTCAATGATCATACCAAAATATTTTTTTTAAGTGACATTTTTTTCATAAGGGATTTCAAATTATTAACAGGGCATTAAATTTGATTCAACCAAACAAGATACTAAAAATACCAAAATCTATATGCACAGATCACTAACCTCACATGAGTGAAGTCAGTTATATAAAAATTTAATGGGATTCAGGTTTAGATCAATGTTAGAGTTCTAAAAATGTATATGTCGGATGGGCCGGTAAAACACACAACATCCTCAAAATTGTTTATGGTCAGATTTTAAAATTAGTCAAACCAATTCCTCACATTTTACCAGACCATGAAAACTCATTACCACTAAAGTTTTCGTTCCATTCATTTTAAAAATACTCATAAGAGATTCCTAACATAAAAGATAGACTCTTTTGGAATTTAAATATAATTTATCATCAGAAAACCAATAACCCAAATTAAATACTCATATCCCATATTCATTGGTAACTCAAGTCTCTCCATGAAGGGATTGTGATGAAGCACCCACACACGGACTACAACATGAATCTTGGCACATTCTTAATCTATTTTCCACCACTAATCACCCAATATAACATAAGTATTTAAAATTCACGTATTAACCATTAACATAAGACCACATATAAATCCAATTGTAATGAACTGACCCGTAATAGAATCTACATTGCTAATGAGACTGATTCTCCACTAACCCAAAAGGCCTTCCTAATCTACATAAGATAATGAAAAGAACTAAGGAATCAACAAATAAATATTGGGAATTATTTCTCCCTCAAGTTAATAAAATAGTTGTGTACAATTAAAAATCATTTTAATATATATATATATATATATATATTAATTGATACATATATATAAAGTATATAGATACACTATGAAAACTGATGGTGGAACATGACCCTCAAAACTCAACTCTTAGTGGCCCATGACCACCAACCCTGTCCCAATTCACCCTCCCTTGGTCATCTAAACTCAAAACCCTAAAGGAATGTGAGATCTCAATCATATTCAATAACATTATATAGGGTTATAATATCAAAATTTAAAAGTAGCGTTTGGGATAAAGGGAGTAGTAGGATACACAATGTATTCTATGCAATTACTTCTTATGTAAATTCAAATGTGCTAAAAGATTATTAAAATGGAAAAGTATGATAATTATTTTAAAAAAGAGATTTTTAAATATTTAAAATCATTTATTAATCTAAACTAGTAAAACATGCCATTTCACCATTGGAGAACTAAACATCTTTTGAGGAGATTGAAGAATTGTTGACAAGCTAAAGTTAGATAATCAATAAAACATGACAATATGCACTTGATATCTAAATATGAATAGGAATCATTAAAATAGATTCAAGTATCATAATAAAAATAAATGGATAAATTAAGTAAACTATAGCACCAGATGGATTGAAAAACTAGTAAATAGATTTCAATTTAAAATAAATCAGGCTCTCTATTCAAAATAATATATAAACAAATCATTCATTACTTTTCATAGGATTTAATATTTTAAAACAAATACATTATTAAAACATTTTATATAAAAGATTTTTTATAAATTTACAAGGAATTTAAAACAGTTTAAAATAATGGAATATTTTCATTTGAAATACAAACCATAGGGAAACATCATCGTATGTTGAATAATGTACAATACATCATGGCTATTAGGACGACGTTCTCAAGGTTAAAAAAGTATGTACTTAATTATATTGAAATCAAGTTAAAGGGGACTCATCACCATCTCCTAAGGGATCTGATGTGATGATATTTTGTTTTATAATTTTTTAAATCATTGCTTTATCCAAATAACTCATTAACTACCTAAGGATTTTATGTTATTTAGTAAAAAGAAATTATAGGAAACTTAATTAAAGTAACATTATAATAAAATTAACCACATTTTATATTTCAAATATTCTAATTTCTAATTTAAAACCAAAATTGATTCTATAATAAAAATAATTTTTTTTCTCGAAGATAAATCCCTAATGTTTCTATCAAATCCATTTTCCTGCCATTTTCACTAATAGGGATCTAAAACCAGTTAAACATTAAATTTAACATGTATAATTTCATAATTAAATTAGAAAATTTAATATTAAAACAAATTACATATATTTTATAACAAACGCCAATTTTAAATTCAAATCCATCTATACAATTCAATATTCAAAAGTGTAAAAATACCTAATTCCATTCACAATTCAACATAAAAATGATAAATAGGTCATTAAAACAATAATAAATTTATTACAAATAAATTTTAACAATCAATTTTCAATAGGTAATAATACCACCATCCTTTCACAATTCATATTAAAAATTCCAAATGGTCCTTTTATATAATTATTTGTTATAAATAATCCTCAATAAATTTACCGGTTGTAAAGATTTTTTAAAATAATTTAATAAATTTCAAAAACATGGATCTACACTGTCTATAAATGTGAATAAATCATTTTTTTCAAATAACCAAATAAAAAAATCCAAAACAATGTTAAAATCATTTCAAATGTGGTTCTTAGTCATTTAATAAAATCAATCACATAAACCTTTTTGAAATATTTCAAATAGTTCAATTCAATTACTTCAAATCATGGATGTTCATTTTATAAATAAAAACCCATTTTAATTCCCTCTATTTTACTAATATAACCATACAAATCTCATTGAAAAACAATCCAAACAATCAAAGAATTTAATCAATTTATGAAAATTTAGTATACTTCCAGATTATATCCATTCAATGGATTCCATATTCAATTTCGAGGGATATTTTTTAAAGAATCATTTATGAGGAATTTAAAAGATGAATTTCAAAGAACAAATATTTTAAATTAGGAATCTTTTATATGTGAATTATTCAAGAAAAATTGAATTAAAAAACAAATAAAATGCATTGAAATATATACTTTGTAATTAAGGAATCCAACTGTAAGAAATTTGATATGTGTAAACATTGATGGTTATCACTGAATCTAAAAAGATATATCAAAAAATAAGAAAGAAGATATCCTATATCTACAACACTAAATAAATCAATCAATATAATACAAAATTAATGGATTTAAAAACCATTAGGATGAAGAAATCAACAGAATATGTGAAATCAAATAAAATAAGTGAATAACTCACCAAAATATATGATTTCAGCATCGATTGGAACTTCAATCCACCAAGCGATGAAGAAAGTGGATCCAAAATTCCAATGGAGGGCTCCCAAAAGACTAAGGATCATATTCCTATCAAGTATGTGGATTTTACTCTTTATAATAGGGGTTTATGTTTTTTAATTACAATTTCTAGAACATCAATTATCATTCACATTGTTTCCTAGGTCAGGTCATGTGGTTAGTTTTATCCATATGAAAACCATGCAACTTGTTGCATAGTTTTTTTAAGCAGTGTTAAAACCATGCAAAAACTGTGAATTATTTTTCCTAGTTTGTCGAAACCATTAAAAAAATGTGCATTCAATTCAACATTTTGTACATTTTTTTAAAAAATTTTGTAATCCATGCAACATGTTGCACACTTTGTTTCACATTTTGTGAACGATTTATAAACCACTCAAAGGCAATGAAACATTAAAATAGGCTTCAATAATATTCTAAAATCACTATGGAAATGGATAAAAACATTATGATCCCATATAAATGGGGAGAAACACATAATAACAAGTAATGGAATGTTATAAGTAGTATATTTAAAATATATTTGATTGATTTTTATGGATCAAAAAGGTTCTCATCCTTGAATAATTTTCTGATAATATTCCAAGTAACTGATGAAGTTATTTTATCCTTCTTCATTTTGTTTATAATATCACCAAGAAAAATATATTTTCACTATGTAGAGTAATATATACATGAGATAAAAAATGAACCTCATACATATTTCATGGATGTGGATTTGTGTAAGTTATAAAAGTCTATTCATTAATTCATTATTGAAGGATATTTATCACAAGACTCTCAAGGAAAAAATTATCTAAAATGTCTCATTAAAATATAATGATATCCATTATAGTTTTTTACTTTATTCATGAAATATTTGAATACCCATGGTCATTCTACAATCATATTGTATTAGCATAACCCTAACATTGATATGTTTATAGTGTAACATCCTAGGTAAATAATAAATATTATATTTTCATATTTTTTAATACTTGTGAATTAAATATTAATTTTAATTTATTGGGGGATTCTATGTTCGATGGCATACCTGGAATGCAATAAAAGTTTTCATTGAAATCTTACATTGCACAAAACGTTGAGTTATAATAAAAAATAATAATATAATGTTATTATTATAGATGGTAGTTAAAACCTTGTCATTGTAATGGAGGGAATGAACAGAACTAACTAAAAAAAGAATATACATATTTTTTAAAAGTTTTTTACATTTATCAAATAAATTTTAGAGGCTTAAAATAAGATAAAATCCTATTTTATTCATAAATACTCTAAAATTCATTAAATGGTCGATTTACTGCCTTTTAATGGAAAAGCGTTTTTATATTTGTTTTCCAAATTATATGACATATTTGATAAAAATATAATTTTCTATGATATTTGGAAATCAAAATTTACTGTGTATGAATGTTTGTCATTTTTTCGGATAATGTACAATTTTTTAATGAATAGTTAAAATTCCTTATTTTAAGTCAAAATAGCATTTTAATCTAATTTATTTATAAGGCTTGATTATATTTTTAATTAGGTTTGAAGTGTAAATATATTATTGTTTTACCATTTAATCCAATTTTTTCCATTGTAGGTAATTTCACTATAAATTTTGACCCAAACAAGTGTCAATCTTTTGACTGTTACGATTTTGTGAAAACATGCATTTTGTTTAGACAACAAGAATTAATTTTAAAATAATTTCTGCCACTTCTGTGTTTTTAGTTTTGAAAAAAATATTCCATATGTAGAATCAGGATCTCCAAATTGTGTAAATTGTTGACTTTTATTTTAAGAGATTATGAATATTTACATCTGTAAATATTTTATTTTTAATGGTTAAAGGGTAAATCTGTTAAAAAATCATAAATAAATAATATTATAATAATATTATATTACCCTAACATGTGTCCTAATCCTATTTCATGATACATTTCCGACCATGGGCATCCATTGGACTATTTTGGGACCCCATTGAGCCACGTGGGAGTATTAATGACACATTTTGTTAATTAATTTAAATTAAAGACAAAACTAACATAAACATATATCTTTTAGTATATAAATTATTACATGGGTTTATATACGTTATCTCGTTGACTATAAATATTCATTTTAAATATAGCATATTTTTTTACATCATGTTATTTTTTTTATAAATTTTATACATCATATAAATAAAACTATTTATGACATAAGAATGATGTAGTGTTCACCACAGTAATGAATTATTAAAATAATTAGGATTATAAAAATTAAAAAAATTTCAAAAACATGTCCAATTCATATTAGATAAATTTATTTATAACACGATTCATATTATATTGGCGTTAAATGAGTTTTGGACAATTATAAATCGAAAATTATTATATTATACAATTATATTTTCAAACATTCTTAAAAGAGCCCCTCCCCCCACCCTTTTAAAAATCCCTCAACTATATCCAATTACTCAAACATCTAAAGCCCCTTGGATCTATCAAACATCTTCCCAATTAAGCTTCTTACATCCCTCTATTCCTCCTTGAAAACTTACCTTTGCATAATTCATTTCACATAATAAATTTGGTTCAAACAAAATAGAGATATCTGATTTAAAGGTATTGTCTTCTCTTCTGTTGATTTCATTTATTTTATTCTCCAACCCATAAAATGATTTTTATTCCATTAATTTATTAAAAAACCTATATCCCCAATATAATATTTTTTTTTATGAGAATGATTCCAACTACACAAGAACACACCACCATATAATGGGTATATAACATATTGTTTCTGTGGACGACAAACTATTGCCTCACGAAACAATGATTGGTCAATCATATCTTACCACCTATTATGGTGGTCATTAATATGGTACATTATTTATATGTGACATATATTATATTGATATTGTTTTTATGCATCTTTATTTTTCCATTTTAGAATTCATTTATTGTTTACATAGTGGGTAAATATGATAATTTCATTAGATGAAGTGCGGACTATCACCCCCTCAAACTGATATGAATCGTTCATGTTGTATGTGGAACGTATAAAGGATAGTGTTAATGAAATTATATTTTATTTTATAATAGAATTATTATATACATAGGTATCAATAAGATTTCCTTCTATTAAATATGAAATAGAAATTAATGTACTGTTCATGCGTACGTACCGCTTAACGTCTTCAGGAATGGTGCATTTAATATCTTATCCCAAAATTTAATGTACTATTATAAATACATATATATACAAGATATATGATATATTTGATATATAAATCATGAATATCATTTTATAGATAATTAAATTTTGACAACGTGGACAACTTGTAATTTTAAGGGGTTCATTTTTTACTCAAGTACCAAATATTGACAAAATTACCATTATTAACATAAATGATTACATAATGTTTATAACATTGTAATAATTGATATAAAAGTTATAATGAAAATGAAAATTTTCCTTAAGAAAGTATAAATTATCTTTATTTTTTTATTTAGGAGATTAAAGAACGAACGAATCAAGTCGGACAAAAGGTGAGGGACATCGTCTCAGTCTCCTTTTATCGAGGCATTTTTTTATTCACGAATTTCATTTTTATAGAGTTTTAACACCTTTTACTTTTTATTTCATTAAAGTGGAAACATTTTATATAAAGTGTTTTAGTAAACGAAAAAAATAATAGAATGTTTCTTTTTAACGTAAGCAGTGAGAATGACATTTCCACTGTCACGAGTATTATTTGATCTTTGGCTTCCTTTACAAGACGTAAAATTTTTGAATGGAAAATATATACCATATACTCTTTTACATATTTTGGTATTGAAAATGCTTTTGATAAAGGATTTGATATGTCAATATATTTAAATGATATATTGTGATTAAAATGTGGAAATGTTATCCTTCCATTATGTTAGTTTTATGTGTCCTGAATGTGTTATGGTTCTTGGGAATTATTTACGCATATGGGTGGTTCTATGATAAAACTAGGGTGGGTGATCCCGAGATAGCTCTCAAATGATTTGGGTAATGTGATAGAGGTAAAAGTGAATGTTTATCCTAAAATATGTATGGAATATCCTATGATGGGTATTTCAAATGTAACTACCTACATGGTTGTGAAATCTACAACATAAGTATGTTACAGATGCCACAATTTACTTTTTAATTTTTTATTACAATGTTTTATTCATAAAAATTATTTTTTCATGAGGTTTGATAAAAAGAATATGTTCGGATGGAATAATGTTTTCATTCTTTATTTTATAATCATTGGTGAGATTTTTTATGCTCATCGCAAGTTTTGAAATGTTTTTCACACAATATAATGATGAATAGGGTCAAGGATGGGATCAAAGAAATTTCATGTTTTATAAAACATGGAACTTGACATGACACTTTTTTTTCAAAAGTATTTATTTTATGAAAAAATGGAATCATATTAGAAGTGTCTACTTTGTAGTTTTTGAGATGTAATGTAATACTTATTTCCTAATTCTCAAAACCCTAAACCTGAAAAGATCATCTATGATAATTATAATATTAATTGATGATTATGTATTGTTTTAAGTTTGGGTCTTTATAGTTTGTATAATATGTCAGTTTAGACAAGTTTATGAGTTAGGGTATTGTTCAATTAATTTCTATAAATTATGTTATGGTATGATTGAAATGATATAGAATTTAAGGATTACCATGTTGCTTCAGATATTATATTTCTGTGTTTAGATAGGGTTTCCATAGAGGAAACATAGAATATTTGATGGGAAATCATTATGAGGAAGACAACCTTCCAACTCATCAACCTGTGATGTTCATAATCATAATTTAACAGTTTGTTGTAGTGATGGATCAGTTGACTCAGGTGATAAATTTTGGTTGTATTTATTAATGATATATTGGTTTATTCCAAATGTATAGAATAACAATAAATACATTTATGTTTTTTCTTAAAAAACATTAAAAAAAGTGAATTTTTGGGAAATTTAACATGTGTAAGTTTTGGTTATAAAAAATTGCGTTCCTTGGTAACATTGTTTCAGAAAATGGCATAACTATTGATCATACTAAAACCAAAGTTGTTAATTAATGGTAAAGTCCCACAAATATAACTGACATTCATAGTATTCATGGATTAGAGGGTTAATACATGAGGTTTTTTGAAAATCATGAATGGTATCTAGCACACAGACTATGTTAATTTTAAAAGGCCTTAAGTACATTTGGACAAATAAATGTTATAATTATTTTTATAAATTGGAAAAAAGATTGGTGAATGCTCCTGTTATGGAACAGCCTTCTTAAAAGGGTGAGTTTGTTATCTATAGTGATGCTTCATTGAATGGAATTGGTTGTGTACTAATATAGAATGATCAGGTTATTACTTATGATTCACATCAATTGAAAACACATGAGTTAAGTTACCCTACACATGATTTGGAATTAGCTGCTGTTTTTTTTTCTTTAAAAATTTAGAGGAATCTTTTGAATAGAGTAAAATATGAAATATATACTTAACACAAATGGATGATATATATTTTCACAGAGAAATAATTTAAAATGAGATAGAGGAGATGGGTGGAATTAATCAATGATTATGATTACACAATTCATTACCATCATGAAAAGGCACTTAAAGTGGCTGATGCTTTGTGTCGAAAGAGTAATGATACATTAACCATTTTAAATTTGGATCAAGATCCTTTGAATGATTATTTGATGAAAATTTTCATTGATGTAGTTGGTGGAGAAAATTTCTCTATTTTGTTTCAGGTTTCACTGAAATCATCTCTATCAGACATAATTAAATATGTGCATATGGGAGACTGTGAGTTGCAAAAAAATGTTGAGTTATTTTAAAAGGGTATGATGCCTGAATATAAAATTGATAATGATTGTATTCTAAGGTTTGTGTAGAGATTGTGTGTGCCTTGTGATTTATAGTTGAATAATGAATTGTTATGTGAATATCATAATTCTTTGTTTTTAGTTCATCCTGGATGTACTATGATGAAAAAATATATTCTGGAGTATTACCGGTGGGATAGAAGTAAAAGAGATATTTCTGATTTTACTGTGATGTGTTTGACATTTCAATAGGTTAATGTAGAGTGGTAGTTACTGAAATGGATGCATCAGTCTGTACCAGTTCCAGAGTGTAAACGGGAAAATATATCCATAGATGTCATTGTGGGATTGCAAATGACATCTCAAGGTAATAATCCAATCAGTTTTATTATTGATCGATTGACTAAATATTCTCATTTCCTTCTTATTCGAGATAGTCAGGTTGCATGGAGTTCCCCACTCATTTGTATCTGATTGTGATCCAAGGTTTAGTTCTATCTTTTGGAAACGCCTTCAGAACATGCTGCGTACTGAATTAAATTTTAGTACAACTTTTTATCATCAATCATATGGGCAGTTAGAATGAAAACTTCTGACCTTGGAAGATATGTTATGTGCTTACTCAATGGATTACCAGGGAATTTGGGACAAACATTTTTCATTGGATAAGTTTTCTAATAATAACATTTTTCATTCGATTAATCATATGACTCCATTTGAGGCATTATATAGGAAGCAGTGTCGAACTCAATCTTTTTGAGATAAACTAGGTGAAATGAAACTGATGGGACCAGAATTGGTAGAAGATATGACATAGAAATTTCAGTTGTTTCAGAATAAAATGAGAATAGAACAGAGCGGGAATAAAAGTTATGTGGATAACCAGAGGAAGGATATTTCTTTTAAGGTAACTGATCATGACATTCTCAATGTGTATCCCTGGAAAAGTGTGATGTGTTTTGGTTAAAAGGGAAAGTTGAGATTGAGGTTCATTAGACCATATAAAGTCAGGGAGAAAGTTAGATCAGTTCCCAATAGAGGGGATTTACATCCATGTTTATCCCAGGTGCACAATGTTTTTCATGTTTCAATGTGGAGAAAGTAAATTCCTGATCCATATAATGTTTTGAGACCAGAGGTAGTTCAGTTGAAAGAGAATCTCTCTTAGGAAGAACAACAAGTCTAGATTCTCAACAATAGAGAGAAAATATTATGAAATATGGTAATTCATTAGGTAATGGTTTTGTGAAAAAACCCTTATGGTGGAAGAGGAAACATGGGAATCATAAAATGATATGATGGATAATTTCATTCATTTATTTGATAAATGAATAAAAATTGTGAGGACACAATTTCCAAAGGGGGGAAGGATGTGACATCTCAGGTAAAAAAATGTATACGAAAATTTGATATTTATTATTATTTCTAAATTAAATGTTAATTTTACATTAAACAAGGATGATATGTTCAGTGGCATATAAGATACACTACAACGAGTTTATTTAAAATCTTTTCTTGCACACAACGTCGAGTTATACTGAAAAATATTAATATAATATTGTTATTTTAAATGGTAGTTAACGCCTAGACATTCAAATGGTGGGAATGAACATACCTAACTGAAATATTAATATACATGTTTGCTAAAGGTTTTTTACATTTATGCATTAAATATTAGAGGCTTAAAATTAGAAAAAAATCTTTTTTAAGGAAAAATACTCTAATATTCATTAAAAGGTCGATTTACAACTTTTTGATGGTGAACTATTTTTAAATCTATTTTTTGTCACTTTCATATGTTCTATTTGGAATAAAATATATTTTTTTAATATTGAGAAATTAAAATGTATTTAGGATGAAATTATGGTAATTTTCTTGATAATGTTCGTTTTTAATTTATATTAAAGAAACTTTATTTGAATCCAATACTGCCATTTAATCTGATTTATTTATACGGTTTGGTTATTTATCTAATTGGTTTAAAAGTGTAATTATATGATGTTTTTATTATTTAATTCAATTTTGGTAATTGGATATAATTTCAATTTGATATTTTACATAAACATGTGTCAATATTTTGATAGGTATTACTTCTTAAAAACACGCATTTTGTTTTGATAGCGGGAATTTATTTTAAATTAATTTTTTCCACTTCTGTGTTTTGAATTTGGAAAAAGGTATTCCATATTTCTAATCAGGACCTCCAAATTTTGTCAATTGGTAACTTTTATTTTTAGACATTATTAATATTTACTTCAGTAAATTTTATATTTACCACAGTTAAAGAGTAAATATACTAAATAAGGGTAAAAAAAATATTATAATAATATTAAATTACACTAAAATGGGTCCTATTCCAATTTCCAGATACATGGCCAACCATGGTCATCCTTTATTGATTTTGGGACCCCATAGATCCACATGGGATTGATAATGAAACTTTATATTAATTAATTTAACGTGAAGACAAAGTTGACATAAATATATATATTTTAATAATCAATTTTTATATCGACTTATACAAGTTATTTCATTGACTGTATATATTCACAAGAAAGATAAATCGTTTTCCTGCATCATGGAATTTTATTTATAATTTTAACATTTCTAATAAATAAAATTATTTATGGAACAATAATGATGTAGGGTTTTCCTCATTAATGAATGATTTAAATAAATAAGATTATAAAAATTAAATCAATCTAAAACCAATAAAATTATTATTGGATATTTTTATTCCAAATAGTAGTCATATTATCTTCATCTTAATGGATTTTTCGACCTTTAGATACCGAAAATCATTATATAATAAAATAATTTTTTCAAACATTCCTAAAGATCCCCTCACCCCCTAATAAAAAGTCATCACCTCATACCCATTAATCACTCCTCTCTATCCCCTTGAATCATCCATCAACTACCCGATTAATCTCCCTACATCCCTCTCTTCATATTAGAATCTGTACCTTAGGAAGAAGTTAATTTTAGAAAACCATTTGATTCAAACCAAACGAAGATACCTGATTTGAAGGTTACATCTTCCCTTATGTTATTTTCTTTTATTTTACATTCCAACCAAAGAAATAACTTTATTAAATTATTTTAAAACAAACCTGGAATCCTCAATATACTAGGTTGTTTTTTTGAGATGGATTCTAACTACACATACACACACCTCCATCTAATGGGTAAAAACATACTATTTCTATGGAAGGTGAACTACAGCATAATGAAACGATGATTTATCGATATTCTTCTACCACCTCTTATGGAGGCCATTAAGATGGAACTATCTATATATGTTATATATATTATATTTATATTTTTTTAATTATTATTTATTTTTCATTTATAGAATACCTTTACGGTTTCCATAGTTGGTAAATACGATAATATCATTTGGGGAAGCGCGGACTACCGCCATCTCAATGTTATATGACTCATTCAAGACATAAATGGAATGTATAAAGTATTAAGTTAATGAAATTGTATATGATATTATACTAGAATGATAATATACCTTTTAATCATTATAATTTCATTCCATTTAATAAGAAATATAAATGAAAGTAGTGTTCATGAATACGTATAACTTATCGTCTCCATGAACGGTGCATTTCATTTCTTATCTCCAAATGTTATGTATTACTATAAATACATATATATTCATGATATTTATTATATATATGATATCTAAATAATTAATATCATTCTAGTGATAATGGAATTCTGGCCACTAAGGAAACATGTAATTATAAAAAGTTCATTTTGGACTCATGTACCAAATATCGACCAAACGACCATTATTAACTTAAATGATTGCATAATGTTTATAAAATGTTAATAAGCGATATAAATGAAATAATAGACATGAAAAAGTTTATTAATCAAGTATAAATTTACTTTAGTTTATTATTCAAGAGATTGAAGAATTAAAAGGTCAAGTCGGATACGATGTAAGGGGTTCATCTCAATCTCTTTTCATTGAGGCATATTTTTTTTACACATTATTTTCACTTATATAGTTTAATAAGACATTGGAATCTTCATTAAATTAAAATTGAGTCTTTTTTTATGAATCATTTTACTAAAAAACAATAAAAAATGAATGTTTCATTTTATCTTAAGTGGTGACAATGACCCTTCCACCACCGCGAGTATTATTTTAACATTGGCATCCTAATCAAGCCATAATATTTTTAAAAGGAAAATAAATACCATATACTCTATTACATATATATGTATAAAATGTTTTTTTGATAATGTATTTGTTATTTCAATATATTTAAATGATATATTGTGATTGAAATGCGGAAATGTAATCTTTCTCGTAAGTTTGTTTTATGTGTTATGAATGTGTTATGGTTCTTTGGAATTGTTTACACATAAGGGTGGTTACATGATAAACCTAGGGTGGGTGAGCCTGAGATAACTCTCAAATAAATTGGGTAACATGATGGAAGAAATTTTAATGTTTTTCCTAAGTTATTTAAGGAATATATTATGGTGGATATTCAAAATATGACTCCCTATGTGGTTGTTAAAGCTACAATGTAAGTTTGTTATGGATTACACAAGTTAAATTTATGATTTTTGATTACTATGTGTTATTCATAAATAATATGTTTTCTTGAGGTATGTTAAAAATTTTATGTTTAGATTGACTAATGTTTCCTTTCATTATTTTATAACCCTTACTGAGATTTTTATGCTCATCCAATGTATTGAAATGTTTTTCACCGGACTGATAGATGAATATGTTCTAGGATGGGATCAAGTAAAAGTCATGATGTCTAATACATGGAAATATAGACGGCCTAATTACCTAAAACTCTAAACCTGAAAATATCCTCAATGTGAATTATCCATTTATTTCAATATTATGTAATGTTTAAAGGTTTGGTCCTTATATATAGTTGACCAAACCATTTATATTATAAATTATATTAAAAAGTATCATGAAATGTACCAATAGTCTAATGAAAAATTAAATATAGTAGATTTACATCCTTTATGTTTCTAGTGTGTATCTATGTGTGTTATCTTCAACACATAGAATAAATCTCAACTGATTCTGGTATAGTCAGTTGCATTCCTTCATTCATTTGTTGTATTCATTATATTGTAGCTTCGGAAGACCATTTTTTTTTGTGATTTTATTCATATTATGGGACCATCACATATAAAAAAATTGAAATTCTTCTTATGATTAGATCACATGTCACATAGTATATTTGCTTCTATGTTTTATTGATTGTAATCATGGAAAAAATTATTTATGGGTTCATAGATTTCATTTTCGTTGATCCACATGACTATGTGGTTGATTAGTAGACATGAGGTCAACCCATATAATGAATATTTTCCATTAACAGTGTGATACTACTACAAAACAATAAATTCATTAAAAATGTATAAAATAACATTTATTTATATTAAAATTTGACGAATTATTTAAATCCATTAAAATAAATAATATGAAAATCGATTACATGTTTAAATCCATTCTACAAAAGAACTCTTAATCAATATAAATCAGATCATATTGATTTATAATCAGTAAATATTTTCATTAACATATTAAAATCACAAAACTCCTATTAATAAATATATACCTTTAGAAATTTTACCATGATCCATAGAATTCAATCCTTAAAGTTACTAACTTTATAACATTAAAATATTAGAAATCGGTTTCAAAAATTTGACCAAATTAGAGATATTAATGTAGAAAAATGTAATAAGTAATTTTCATTAAGTTATTTAATAAAATTAATTAAATTTATCTAAATGAAATTTGTTAATTCCAAACTATCCCTTTTTTAATTTTTGCATTTCTAATCAAATAACATGACAAAATCAATAGTGTTAATTTTATTTTAAAAAAATTTATAGGCTTTGAAAAAAAATTATAATAATTTTCTCAAATTAAAATTTGAAGACTACTTATTCCAATTGAAACTTATAATAAAGAGATTATAATCAATTTTGAATAAAACATTTTTCTTAAGTTAATTATGTATTTCATTAATTTTATGGGAAGTAAAGTTATAGTTTTAGTATGAAATTTAAAAACTGATTTTATATGAAAGAAATGTAAAATGTATATTTCAGTTTGTTTTGAAAAAAATTAAAAAACTAAATTTACATGTAATCTTAACTATGAAAGAAATTTTACAACATATTTTGTGGAGACCACTTCAAATTAACAAAGATGATTTTAAAACTATCATATAGATTAAAAAATAGAATTTAATGTAAGAAGTTCCAAGATAAATACTTTGTTCAGATCATATGTCCACTTTTAAATCAGTTGGTTTGAGAGTCATTCAATTTATTGAATAAATTATTTCTTTGATACTCAAGATGTTTTTCAATGACCATTCATCCACCTATTCTATAATAAACTATAACCCTAACATGACATAAATTTATTCTAATTAAAAAATGAATTTTTTTTACAATAAATCATTCAATTATTCTATGTTTGATCTTCATTTCATCAATAGAATGTTTCATTCACTTATAAAATTATAAATTTTTTATTCATAAAAAATGAAAATAAATTCACTTTAAAAAAAATTGCAATTTAAAATAGTTTTTCCCCAAAAAAATTATATTTCCCTTTAACATAGAAAATAATAGTATTTTATCATTAATATCCAATTTAATTTACTCTATAAATTATTATAATAAAATTTCATTAAAATAGTATCCAAATTCTTGTGTAATATCATGTATAGGATTTTAACTATTAATATCCGTTCATTAAATAACCACTAAATAATCATGATCTTGAATAATATTTGTAACATAATATATTATATGTTAATGTACTCCTTAAAATCCCATAGACAGAAAATATTATTAATAATTCTATGAATGTAATTTCTTTAAAAAATATTATACCTTACACACAAATAACAATAAAATCCTAATTAATTTCCAACACGAAGAAACCTTCTTAAATCATATAAAATTTGAGAAGTGTTATGTGAGCTTTAATTTGGTTACTCCAAAAATAATTAAATTATTATTCATAACAAAGTAATGAAAATATAGTAGAATTTTATCAACCACATTGTTATGATTAAGAATAAAATTTCACTCCTAGAATATTGGTATTAATATTATTATTATTGGAGAATCCATTATATTATTTCCTGGAACGAACATTTTTATTTAATTGATTATGTTATTATATCATTGTAAAAAGTAAGGATAAGAGTAAAAAAATCTATAAAACTTATATAAATGTCAAAAAAAACCTAAACAGTTTTATTTACTACTCAGAAACATTTTCACAATCAAAAATCATTTTTATTTTTTACCAAAAGTTTCATTTTGTTGAAAAATTTCAATTAAAACCCAATGTAAATCAATAATCAACTACAATAAAAGTATTGAAATTAAATTGAAAAAAATTATGTTATAGACTAATAATACATTCGAAATGTATCTTGAGAACTAAAATATTGTCATTTAAATTTAATAATATAGTTTTTGTTATTTAAAACACATGTATATTATTTTTAACTAAATAAAAAAAATTTAAAATTTAGAAATAAATTTATTTTTTAAAACATCACATACTAAGGGGATCAAACATACACAGACCTTCCATACCATTATTTTTATATGATTCACATAATGAACATAAATACACACTCATGCACACATAAATAAGTTTATAAATATTTTTTAATAATGTTATATTCACCTAAAAAATAAATAAAAATATTCATATTGTTATAATTTTTATTTCATTTTATATACAGTAAAATTTATAATTTTAATCTATTCTTACTTATCCATGATCATATATATATGAAAATAATAATAAAAAATAAATTTCTAAAATGTAACTAAAAATGGAAATAGGATAATAATATTTTCTAGTAATATTTTTACATTGATTACCCTTAAACATGTTTCATGACATATAAAACAATCGACTATAAATATTTCTATATGGTCATATTTCTATGACACTGAAATAGATTATATATCATGAAATATAATTTACCCAAATTAAATATCATAAAATCTAACTAATATACAACATAAATTATAAGAATAATGGATTACTTCTTCATAACATATTTTATGAAAAAAAAAATTAAAATCTAATTATGGGCGTCCTATTAAGAATCATATTATAATATTCTATATTTATTAAAAAATTTAATGTAATTCTATCTAAAATAGATAATAAGATAAAATATTTCAATAATATGTGACACATGTGGTTGATTAAATAAGACTCTAAAAACTTCAACCATGTGTATTTATTTTAATTATATTTAATTTACTTGATTTTGTTTCTTCAAGATAAAAATTCTAAAATTCAATAAAAATATAATAAATTATGGTCCATGTGTATGGTTATAGATACCATGGAACACAAACATTAAAGTCAAAAATAAATAACCCAGAAATGTTTGAATGGAGTCATGTAATGACTACGTGTCCATGAATTTGGGCCTTTAGTTTTAGTAAAATGTATAT
Source organism: Viscum album (assembly GCA_963277665.1). Taxonomy (NCBI): domain Eukaryota; kingdom Viridiplantae; phylum Streptophyta; class Magnoliopsida; order Santalales; family Viscaceae; genus Viscum; species Viscum album. The sequence goes on from OY728120.1 coordinate 2,101,977,941, forward strand.
TATTTTAATATTTACAATATAATTTTCTTCATTAAGACATAATTTCTTCCACTCTCAGTCGAGAGTCTTCCATAAGGATCTTTAGCTGAGGAAACTTTTCCATCTTCCTCCGTTGATCATATATCTTCATTTTTTGGGACATAAACATTTAATCTCATGGAAATTGTTTAATTTTCGTTCCTCTATTCTCTCTTCCTCTTGTTATTAGTTTCTCTTACCCATTCCATCTATGTTATATGAAAAGACTTTTGATGTTAGTTTAATTATTTGGTGTTTTTTTTGGCGTGTGGGAAGTTTAACAGACCATAGATTTAAAAATAAATTGAAAATCATGAAACAATGAACTCTATGAAAGAACACATAGTTTTATGGAGATAGTTATAAACTATCCATTAAACATAATTTTACTGCTTCTATTATTTGAATTTCTAAAAATAGAATTCAACGGTTATGTTCTGTAATTTATTTGGTGTTTGATAGATCCAAATTGATTTATTGTTGAATTCAAAGATACCATTATAAATTGTAATATAAATATAAATATGAACATTATGAATAGTAATTTATGATATTATATTATTTGACTTATGGTTTTTAGATAATGTAATTTTGATTAATTTTTCAATGTGATATAAAATCATTTATAGTTTTACAATTGTTATTTTTGGAATAAAATTTGACTTGATTTGAAAAATAATTTTTTTCATATATATAAATTTTTTTATCAGAAAATGGAGTTCATTTTTGAATTATAGAAGTCAAAAAATTGATTCCATGTTTTCTTGGTTTTTTTCTAAGAAAATTTTTTTTTCATTGAATAAAAAAATAATTTTTAGCTTTTTATGTGTTTAATGACACCATAATGAATTAATAATGACGAAATAATTCTTGTCGACTCTTGACGATTAAAATATGATATATTTTTTCCCATGTGGCCAATACCCTGGGAAAATATTATGGACATAACTGTGTTTTTTCAAATACAACTAATGTGGTGTCCTTTGAAATTAATTAAAAACTCTCTCACTTTAAAAATAATTACCACCCTCACCCCCTTCCACTAACACTCTTCAAGCACTGATAATTATATAACTTCATTCTAGTCCCTTTCCCAAGACTCCTCCCCTCATCCCTAATCTACCTGTCACACAAAAGGGACAAAATGGGGGGAAATAAGTAGGATTTCAATGATAAGAGATCAAGATGTAATGATCATCTATCATTTTCTTGTGTTTTATATTCAATCGTTTTATTTTCGTATACTCTATTCACCTACCCTTATCCCAAAAGAATTATTGATATAGTATTAAATATATTATGTATTTTTATCATGTTTATGGAAAAATTCATCCTTATTCTTCATCTCCTATTCCACATATTCAAATAATTAAAACAACAATCAAGGTGTGTCAACTTACTGAAATCGTGGATTATGTATCTCTAATTTACATTACATAAATCAATGTGTGTTGAAAATATATTTTAATGGTTGAAACATTTTGTAAATTATAGTATATTACCTCTCTTATGTTCTCGATTTAATATATGTTCATAATATTGATGATATATGATGCAACAAATTCATGATTATCAAAGATCCGTCAAATTGATGTAAAAAATATCACTAATGATTTATCTAATGGTTCATCCTTATACCATATAAACAATATAATTTATAGAATAATTTAATATTATGAAAACATATTTAGATCATTTGATTCAACTTATGTATTTTTTTCTTCCATTCAATCTGATTATCTGTTATGAATTGACCATCGAAATCACATGAATCTGGCCCCTGAAACTATGCAAATAACAATCTAATACTTATAAATGGGGTTAATGGTGTTATAAAATGATAATATATGGCATTATAAACATGAATATGATTCAGTATGTATTAATAATACTCTTTTATCCTTAATACAGGATGATTATTTATATTTTAAGTAAGATGATCTCAAGCTAAGGGAATTCTTAACCCAATATCAATTCATTAGGTTGACCTAATACATCGTCAATTAAGTGATAATTTATAATTTGTGTTACTAATTTCATTTATATTATAATTTATTATTTGGATTTATAATTTATAAACAAAATCCTTTCATTATATTAATTCTCATTTCAATTATATGGTATTTTTAAGGTACATTCCTTTAGAAATTCTATTTTAAAATTCTATTTCATGAAATTTTGAATCCATGTGTTTTTTAAATTATTCATGTTTTATTTTTATGATAGAATTATTGGGAATTATTTATAATGAATGGTTGAACCAATATCTCCCTCAAATTCATTTTGTATGTGTATGTTGGAGGTTCATAATTTGGTTACGCCAAGTGTAACTGTGATGGTTACACCATAATGTAGCTGTGAGGGTTAAATTGTAAAGTATCCATGAGGATTAAAAATCATAATTTTATGTTAGGATTATAATGTAATTATTTAATTACCCAATTTAAACTGTGCTTCTTTCTTTTTCAAAATTAATTATGTATATATGGGCATTTCGTATGTCTTTGGACAAATGATTTCTTCTGTTTTTAAGTAATCATGGACTAATGGTTTCTTTACTTCTCTTTATTTCCCATTATAATATTTTTATTCACATACCATGTGTTTAAATATTTTTCACATTTTATAAGGATGTGTAATAAAATTGGGAAATCATGATTTTTCATAGAAATCATGATGTTGTTTTATGTTAAAAGTTTTATATTTTTGATATAATGGATACTAATTTAATGGTGACCACTTTTTACGATTGTGGGTTTAAATTTATAAGTTCTGTCATAAATTTTTAAAACACTAAAAATGAAAAGAAAACTTGTAATGTGAAGAAGAGTATTCTAGTTGAAATAGCTAGATTATTTAATTTTTCTGTATGAGTCCTTATAGATGGTATCTAAGAATAGTTTAGATAATGTCAACAGTTAGTATGAATTCAATAGGATTAAATAAATTATATATACATTATGATAATTTTGAAATGATATATCATTTAAATATCACCATGTAGCTTCATCTATGAAATATCTGTTCAAATTTTTTTTCTACATATTAAAAACGGAAGATGATGTCGGATGGAACCAGGAGGTTGATATCTATCTGAATCTACAACCACGAATGGTGGAAATTATATCCAAGTAGTTGTAAAATGTAATGGATAATATTACACAAGATATAAATGGTGGTGGGATGCATAAAACATTAAAAAACCAAGATACCATAAGGTAACTTGATGATAGTGGAAGCTTTTATGAGGCAAAACCCTTCTTCATTCAGTGGATATTCTAAGCCAGTAGTAGCAAAAGGATGGATTACATCCCTTGTAAATATATTCAATGTTATGTTATGTTCATATAATCAAATTTCTATTCTTTCCATTTAACGTTTTGAAGGTTAGTCTATTCAATTATGGTCATTGTTCAAGATTATCAAGGATTTATAGGTTATTAAAGCCTTAGAGTGGGATGAATTTCAATGGATTTTCGTTGAAAAATATTTTCATATGGTTTTTATTTATTGGATAGAGAATAAATTCATTGATTTAAATAAAATGGATGTATATTCAGTGGTTTTTTATGAAGAAATCAGCACTCGAATGTCGTGGTATACTCCAAATCTTATTCTAGATCTCGATAGAAAAACCAACTATTTTTACTCTAGATTAAAGCCAATATATCGAAGGGAATTGGATTCCCATGAGTTAATAAGTAATAGAAACATTTAATATGTGTTTAGAGGGTAGTAATGGAGTTTTATTCTAATCATATGTCCATTGAAATCATGAAGAAGAAGAGGTCTAGATGGCATGTGATGGGTAAGAATCGATCAATGAAATATGATGGTATGAAAGAGAAACTTCCTCTTTTAGAAATGTGTGTTAAAAAGAACCATAGATAACAACTTACCAAAAATAGGGAGTTTTTTTATGTGGTATGTTTGGACCTATGGCCTTATATTGTAATGAAAATGATCTTAAGATCAATTTTGATAAGTATACTATAAAGTGTTATAAATGTGGTGAGACTTGTAATTATTCAAATGAATTCCCAATGAATGATCTGAGTGATGTAAAGCATCTGGACTATAAGAAAAAAGGTGTATTGAGATCCTTTATTACTACTTTAGTAAATGTCACGACACCCTATGAAGTGGTATCAAATACTTTTTTATTTACTCAGAATTTTATAAAGTCTTTCCTTATAAGAGGTCTACTCATTTTTTCTTTCTGAGAAATTTTCATTTAAATTGGAAATTTCACTTTAATAAATGAGATCGGAAATGAATTTTTAAAACACCTAGGGGAAATTTTATAGAAGTAGTACATTTTAATTATCATCCTCTTGTTATCTCTGGAGAGACATTACCTATAACCCTTGTTGTTTTTTCCATAGTAGAATTTGGTTTTATTATGGTTGTGGATTAGCATTCTATTCCTCATGCTAATATTTATTTTAAAGCTAAAGAAGTTGTTTTTTAGATAGTTTTTTGGTTTGAATACATGAAACAACCCATACTATTGGTACCATATCAGGAATCTTGGTAATTGATGAAATGTGGAAATGAATTTTATCATTTTCAAATTGTTTAAAATATGGGAACAGTTCAGTTTAATGATTTGTCAGTGGTAAATGAATATCTTGATATTTTTTCTAAAGAGATTCCCAATGTTATACATGATCGATATGTCGAATTTACAATTGACTTTGTTCATTACGCTAAGACAATTTAAAATCCCTCATATCGAATGTCTTAAATTGAACATCTTGAATTCAAAAATCATTGGCATGAGTTTTTTATAAATGCTTCATTTGGACCTGAACTTCACTAGGGGGAGAACCTATATTGATTGTTTGAAATTAATATGGTTCCATAAGACATTTAATTGATTATAGATCTTTGAATAACATCACTGTTGTTAATACAAATAAATTATCTTATATCAATGACTATTTGGATCATCTCTAGGGAGAGTAGTATTTTTCCGAGATTGACTTGATATCTAGGTACCATCAGTTGAAGGTGAAGAAGGATGATATTCCAAAAACATTTTTCAAACTATATATAGTCATTATGAATATTTTTTATACTTTTTATGTTATCTAATAACTTATATTATTCATGGATCTTATGAATAGAATGTTTCCTGAGGTACTGGATATGATTATGATTTTTTGACTGATAAAATTATGGTATATTCATGAAGTAAATAGGACCATGAAAACATATAAGTTATTTTTTGAAAACCATAAATGAAAATAAATTTTAAGGAAAATTCTGAAATTTTGAATTTATGTTACAAAAAATTTCATTCCTATGATACATTATTTCCAAAGATGGAATAACTATTCAACCTACTAAAATGAATGTGGTTTCATAATTTCAATAACCCTCAAATATATCTTATATATGATGTTATGTTGATTTTTAAGTATATTACTTGAGTTTTCTTGAAATTTTTTCAAGTTTATCTTGTCCAATAATAATTTTAACTTGAAAAGTAATTAAATTTTTCTTGAAAAATAATGTAATTATTGTTTTCCAAAATTAAAAATAAGATTAGTGATTGCTCCTATTCCAACAATATCTTCCATAAATGATGAATTTTTCCTCTCCAATGATACATAATTAAAGGATATTGGTTGTGCTCTCTTGAAGAATGATTAGGTAATTTCTGATTCATCAAGATAACTAAGAATCATGGGTTAAATTATCCCACACAGGATTTGGAATTAGTAGCTATGTGTTTCTATTTAAAAATATTAAGGAATCATTTATACAGAACCAAATTTGAAATATATTCTAATAACAAAATTATAAAATATATATTCACTCAATAGGGATTAAACATGATGTAGATAAAATGTCATGAAATGAAATTGTATAATGACTACATTATCAATTAAAATATATTAAAATAAAATAATGTGGAAGAATCATTTGGTTTAAAACATATTACATCATTAATTATGTTACATTTGGAACAAGACCCATTAATATACCATTTAATGAATTTCAGCTTGGAATTTTTTGGTGTAATAAATTTCTTTACTTTGTTTCAGGTTTATGTCCAGTCATATTTTTCAGATAAAATTATGTAAGCACAGAAGGAAGACATAGATTTAAGTAAAATTTTATAACTTGTTAAAATGGGTATGTTTCGTGAATTTAATCTTCTTATAGATTATGTACATTGATTTGGGAAAAATATTACGTGATCCTTATGTTTCCTAGTAGAAGAATGTATTGTTTTGAGAATCTCAAAGTTCTCTATTTTCAGTTAATTCTAGCTTCAAAATGATATACCGAGACTTTCAGGAGTATTACAGGTGGGATGGAATGAAAAGAGAAAGTAAAAAAAAATCATGATATGGTTGATATATCAAAATGATTAACCATAGTTGTACTTACCTAAGGGGATTCCTTAGCCTTTACCAATTCTATAGTGAAAATGGGAAATAATATAAATGGACTTCATTTTGGGACTACCAAAGTCATCTCTAGGTAACAATGCAATATGGGTTATTGTTGATAAATAGAATAAATATGTTCACTTCCTTCCTATTCAAGATACTATATATTTGGATAACCTTTCTCAAATATACCTCAGAAAGATTTTTAGGTGACTTGGAGTTCTTCTATCTATTTTATATGATCATGATCCCATGTCAATTTAAAAAATTTAAAAAAGTCATCTAGAATTCATGGGAATGATAATTAAATTTCAGTACAACTTTTAGTCCTTAATCAAAAGGGAAGTTTGAATGGATGATTCAGAATTTCAATTACATTATTCAATCTTGTTCACTATATTACTTGGGTTGTAGGAATCAAAAATTTCATTAGTTTAATTTTATTATAATACAATTTTTTATTCCGATATTCATATGGTAGATTTTGAGGCATTATATGGGAAGCAGTGTCAAATTCTCTTTTTTGGGATAAATATGGAAAAGGAAGTGGATGGGACCAAAATTAGTAGAGGAAGTGGGTAAGAATGAGAAGATGGCCCAACAACAGAAGAGGATAACTCAAAGGAGGTAGACAATTTATGTATATAATTGGAGGAAATAATTTTTCTTTCATGTTAGGTGATCAGGTTTTTTTTCAATCTCACTATAGAAAAGTGTTATGAATTTTTAAAAGAATGGAAAGTATAAAACATGGTTCCTTAGACCATATTAAATCCTTTAGAAAGTAGTTCTGGTCACCTACTATGTATCTTTTTCTTCGACAATATCATATATACATAATTTTTTTCATGTTTCAATTTTGAGAATGTTTGTTCCAAATTCATTTTATGTTTTGAGTCTAGAAGTGGTTCACTTGGAAGAGGACCTTTCTTATATAGGGAAACATGTTCAGATTAATTATTCAAGAGTCTATTTTTATAGGAATATTTTAATCCACCGTGTAATAGTTTTTTGGAGAAACCACATGTTTGAAGAAGCAATAAGGTAATCTGAAATGACTATAAGGTAAATGAACCCTCAATTATTTTATAAGTAATTAAAACTTCCAAGGAAAAATTTCTAGTAGGTGGGGAGAATGAAACACTATAAGGATTAAAGAAAAATTGAAATACATGAAATAATAATACTCTATGAAGAAAAATGTTTTTAATGAGATAGTTATAAATTAAATGTTAACCATAATTGGCCCACATCTATGATTTGAATTTCAATAAACCGACATCTACAGTTGCGATTAGTAAGTTATTTGGAGCCTAATAGAACCAATGTTATTTTTTGGTGAATAAAAACATACCCTTATGAATAGTAATATTACCAGTAAGAATAGTAAGTCATGTTATTATTAATTTTTTTATAGTTTTATATGATAAGGATTTGTTGATTAATATTTCAAGGTGATAGAAAATTACTGTTTTAAAATTGTTACTTCTGGAATAAAATATAATTTTATTTAAAATTTAATTATCCCATATTTATTAATATTATTTTCCTAAAATTGTTTTCATTATATAATTATATACTATAAAAAAGGGTAATAGTTTATTCGGATTTTTTTGACACAATTCGTTTTTTTTAATAGAAAACATACAGTTTTATGTTCTCGATGTGTTTAATGACATCAATATGATGTAATAATGGTGTAATAATTTTGTATAACACTTGAGGATTAAAATATGTTATAAGGTGTCTCAAGTTTCTAGTACCATGGTCTATAACAGTGGTAAAGACAATGTATTTTCAAATACCGCTATTGATGTGTCCTTCAAAATTATTTAAAAACTCCCTCACTTTCACCATAAATATCAAAATCACCAACTCTTTATCTCACACCACTAAGTATTTTAGAGTTTTCAAAATTATTTCCAATCCCCATTAAAAGTATAGTCCCCAATATTATGTCCCACTGGTGTCACCTACTGTTAAAATCAAAGGGCATTAAAGGGGATCTCATGGAGATGAGATCATGAGGCAATGATCCTCATTCTATTTCATATATATTCTTTTCAATTCTTTTCTTTTTATATAATATCATCATCCCCCCATATCAAAGAGTAAGTAAATATCTAATATTATATATAATTTTGGATTTTATCATGTTTATGGAAAAATTCATCATCATTCTTCCTCTCCTATTCCACTTATTCTAAAAATAAAAACATCATCTTTGATGTGTTGATTTATCGACATCGTAGATGATGTGTCTTCAATTTCCATTAGTTACTAATAATTTGGTTTCAAAAAAAATTTACTGGTTGAAATAGATTTTAATATATATTCAATCACTTCTAAAATGATATAGAATTAACTTATATGAATCATATTAATGTTATATAATTAAATTTGTTAGTGATTATTGAAGAACCACCAAAATGATATAAACTAATATATCTTATGATTTATCTATTGATTTATCAATATACTATATAACTAAAATGATTTATGGAATCATTTAATATTCTGGGAAAATATTAACACCATTTGATTCCACTTTTTATTGTCTTGTGCCATTCTAAAATAGATTAATTTATGAACAGACCATGAAAATCAGGTAAACAACATAACTAAATAAACATAAATAATAAAATAAAATTTATAAATTGGTTGAATTTTCTTATAAAAATGATTATATAAGGAGATATAAACATTAATATGAGTATTTAATGTATTTATAACACTATTTTAACCATTATAAAAGAGGATTCAACATTTTTTATCTAAGACGAACAAGAGGTAAGTAAATTCTAAACCCAATTGTTATTCTTTAGGTTAGCCTTCTACTTCATCAATTAAGTGCTACTGGGATTATTTGTGTAATTAATTTCATTACTATAATGATTTTTTTTATTTAACTTGTATACACATAATCCTTTTCTTATATTAAATCTCACTTCAATTATATGTAATTTTAAGGGTCATTCTTTTAAAAAATCCCCATATAAAATTATATTTTACGAAATTCAAATGATGTGTTTTTTCAAATTATTCTTGGTTTATGTTTATGTTATAGTTCATGATCATTGATTATTTTGAAAGGTTAGACCTATAACTCCTTAAAATACATTGGGCATGTGCATGTTGGATGGAAGTTGTATGGTTACTCGACATATAACATTGATGGTTACACCATAAGGTAGCCGTGTGGGATACATTATAAAGTTGCAGTGAGGGTTAAAAATCATAAGTTAACCTCAATGGTTACAATATAAGTATTTAATACTCCCTGAAAAATTTATGTTCTATATATTTTCATTAATTTTATATAGAAATAGCATTTTTCACAAAGTAAGAATTAATGTGTGATAAGTATGTCTTTGTGAAAATGATTTCATATATTATTCAGTAATCAGGGAGTAATGATTTCTATCCTTTTTTATATCCCTTACTGAATCTTTATGCACATACCATGTTGTTTGATGTTTATTCACATGTTATATGGATGTGTAATAGAAATAAGGGAGTCATGATTTATCAACGAAATGGATTTGTTGTTTTATGGTAAAAAAATATGTTTTTGATGATATTGATACTGTTTTAATGGTACCCACTTTGTATGCTTGTGGGATGAAATTTATAAGTTATGTACTATCTTTCGAAATCACTAAAATAAATATATAATTATGAATGTACAGAAGTTTAATCTAGTTGAAATAGCTATATTATGTAATGTTTAATTTCCAGTACTTATAGGAAGTCCCTCTCTAACCTTGATCAACAAACATTTGAAGGAATCGCCTCAATAATATTAGTTCAAGGTAGGACATTTTATTATATTATATTTATTTAAATACTGCTTCAGTGATTGAGTGTTATAAGTTATTTTTATATTAATAAAATGTTCTAAAAAAATAATTTTTGTTGGTTTGTTATATTATTTCCATATTTATATTGGATTGTTGGTTTTTCTATAATTTGTTTCAGGAAATTAGGTTATTCCTTTATTTATATACATTTTTATCATTCCAAGTGATTGATAAATTATTGATTCAATTTTATTATTAATTTTATAAGTTGAATAGAATGATTTCAAATTATATTTCTAGAATTATAGTAGTTTATGTGTATGGTAATGTAGTGTTCTTTATTATATAAAACATCATTTTCATACAACATGATTAATTGATAATACAAATAAATTTCATAATTTCAATTGAATTGATCTGGTTGTTGAAGAATATATTTATTTACAGTATGTATAGTTATTTTATGTGGGATTTATATATCTAATAATTCATTACATGATGTTTGGTTTTTGGATAATGTTTCTTGGTAATCTATGGGTATCTATGTTAGAAACTATTTGTAACACCCCAACACCAGTTACCCAGAGTCAGTTCATTATTACGTAATATTGGCATGATCACAAAAGATCAAGTCTCAAAAGACCGATTGGTTTAGTAGCCTTGGAATAACTAGATAGATTCATATATTTTACATTAAATCATAAAGTGAAATCAACTACAACAACATCTTGTCTTCATATCCCCTCATACAATCTTGAAAGTTCATTCATTAATTAATTTTCACATCCTGGGAAAAATAAAACTTTGAAAGGGGTGAGCTTAGATACTCAGTAAGGATAACAATATAGCGGAAACATTCATAAATAAGCTTAAACATTTAAGGCGATGTATATCTAAAACTAAATCCTTTTAAACATGAACATCATCATAATATGGAAATGATAAAATGAAATAATTCCATTTACTTATTCACATGGATATTCTACTAGTCAAATAAACACATGCAATATCAATAACAACATTCATAATGATGGAATGAATAATGCCATACTATCATAACCACATATCCAAGGCTTCGTGCCAAGACTACAATTAATATTTTTTCAAGGCCTTGTTCCAAGACACTAGTTTGTCTCATGAGACCTACCGATGCATCGAGGAGCTATAGCTGGCTCCACCCATCACTTATTAAGTCCAATGCATTCCTCATATGAACGGGTTAAACATAACATAAATATTCATATTAAAACTAGCATACGAAATGTCAACACTTTCTCCATAAACCAAGAATGGTATAAAAATAACACATCCACAGTAAAACATATCACAAAAGCTTCAATATAATAATTAAGTATTTTATCATAATAAATAAACTTCAAATAAGCTTAAAATCCATCAAATAATGTTGACATATATAAAATCAAAATTATTTGAGAGAAATATCTATTTTTTTAAATCATTTAAAAGTCAGATAATTATAAAATAAAACAATTACTTTGAAAATATTGTTATAACCTTGTAAGGGAAGCTTAGACGATTTTTTAACGGCGGAAAATAGATGCACCCACCGTAAAAGTTAAAAAAACATTCTTACCTTAATTCTGTCGAAAATGTTAAAAAGGACCTTGTTTGGAAAATGACAGAAAGATTCCTTTATAAAGTTCTTATAAATAGTCAAAAAGGGTATAAATGACTTTAAACCATAGTATTTATAATAGTATGAATTATTTTAAATACATTTTTATGAAACATGGATGTGGATGATAAAGAGGTCCCAGTAGATAATTGCGTACAAACAACTTCGGATAACGAAGAGATAGAGAATTAAACCCTTACCTTATACTTTTCCTAACTTGATGGTATGTTAACCTCCTGTATAACAGTTAAAGCATTTTTATTAAATTATACAATAACCATATACATAATTATGATATCATATATGATCATCTAATAATACTTGGTTAATAATATTTTAGTATTATCGTCGTTTCGGGTGTTAACTTACACATTTTCTTTTATATGTTTTGTTAACAATGTCGTGTTTGTTATGGATAGGTTGTATCTTATTCATATCCAAAATGATATAATGTTATTAAAAATTACTTTTAATCATCAAATGAGAATTAGTCTTTAATGGATACGACGGGGAATGAATCTCATCGTGTTCATGGAGACGGTAGTTCGTATGTACGCACGAGCGACAATATCATTTTTTTGATATTAAAATATTATATATTTGTATGGTATATCATATATAAATAATAATTATCATGTTATATTTATTATTTACATGAATTACACATCATTATTATACCTATCCAAAAAATAATATATTGAATAACAATTACACCAAGACGTGGAGACAGTAAGCCATACGTACGCATGTATGTTGACATGTCATTCAGATGATGGATAGAATACTGAATATGGTTGTACCATATTTATAATAACATCACAGTATATATAAGATACTGTAGTTATTATTTTAGAATGTAAATAAAAAATAAATAAGAAGTTGAAGAAGAAAAGAACTTGAAGTGGGTGGTGAAAACATTACCTCTTATTCGGGTTCTTCCTTTTGATTTGATCAAAAGGGCTCCATCAGTTGACTTTCTGACTAAATAAAGGGCTCTAGGATGATTTTAAGATATTTGAGAGTGTATTTGGGCATAGTTTAGCCGAGCCCAAAGGCTTTGAAGGTCTTAAATTGAGAGAAGGGGGAGTGCCCTTTTATAAGAGGGGTGAGGGGAACCTTTAGAAAAGCTAGAAATATTATTTTATAATAAATTAATATTCATTTTATAATGGATTTAAAGTGGATTATATAAATGTTAAGGTGGGTATAGGTCGCAAACCACTCAACAAATAGGTTTTATATTGGTTTGTGTCACATTATTAACCTTATCATTTAGTTTTAACTCTTTGTTAATTAGTTTGACACTTACCATGTCTCTTGGTATTTTTCTATTATATAGTCAATAAACATACTATAAACTTACAAGAGGCACCCAAGTAGTCCATTAATGATACAAATATCATTATTTAAGTATCTTGGCTGAACCATAGATTTTTAGAAATAGAATATAAATTAATAATATAATATTTTTTTTAAAAACTCTTTTATGTCAATTTTTATACTATTGGGTATTTTGTTTTTTATAATTTCATAACAGAATTATTTCATCGAAAAAAATTTGTATAATAAGTACTAATATGTCATATTAAACTATAAAATTATTGGAATTCATATAAAGTATCATATAACATTTATTGTGATATTTATAATATCAATTATTTTAATATTTCATTAATTAGGTAATTATTACATCACCATTGTGTCATAAATAAATTAAATTATTTAATGAATAAAAATTATAAAGAAAATACCATTATGTAGGAAATCTATTTATCTTTCTAATTAATATTTATAATCGAATTTATCTTATGTATAACCCTATATTAGAAATGTTTTAATAATTAAACATTGATTTTATCTCTTTACTCTTTAATGAGTTAAATAATAATAAATGCCCTAATCTAATCCAAGTGGACCTAAATGATAATATTATATTCCTAAGGATGTTTTTGGTCGAGATACACTTTTCCAATAGAATTAGGACATGTGTTAGGGAAATATTAATATCATTTTTACCATTAATTTCCCTATTTACTTTTAACTATGATAAATAAAAGTAAAAAGTTACTATTCACAAAAAATTATCTTTATCATATTGAACCACATTTTATTCCTTGATATTAACTATTTCTTTCTAATCTTCGAAATTCCACTCACAGAAGCAGTAAAATTATGTTTTATGAGAATTTTCAAATTCTCCTAGGAGGTGGGTAAAAGATGGTGTAAAGTTCCATAAAATTTTTATATATCTAAAATGCTTCTAAACTAACTGCAATGAATTACATTGAACTTATATAGGTACTATGTATCCATTTTAACCTTATTTAAATTTAAATAAAATAACTAATTATTTAAATAAAAATTCTGTTTTAAACTATAACTCAGTGTTTTTTCAGTATTCATAAAAAATTGAATGTTTTCAGAATAATTCCAAAAATTCACCCTAAGCTAATTTTGATATTCTGAATCCAAAAATGAAATCCATTTTGAAATATAAAATTTATAAAATTTCAAAAAGTGGGTATTACTATTCATAACGGCTAATTTGATTGGTTGTGGTATGTGTTAGAACTCAAAGTTGCGTACAACACACACTACAGTATTATTCAAAGAGAAGCGTACCATGGAAGCTTGGGGTGTTATATTATCCCCTCCTTCAAATAATTTCATCCTCAAAATTTATAGAATACTACTACATGAAAATACTTGGGTGGTTCTTCATCATAAGTTCCACGGGTTCCCACGTTGCCTCTTCCATCTTATGATTTCTCCATATTTACTAGACGAGTAGTCCGGTTTCTCAGTACTTGTTCTCTGGTATCAAAAATCCTGACGGGATCTTCGCAATAAGACAGATCGGGTTCCAGTTATAATTCCTCATAATAAGTACATGTGTTGGGTCAGGAATGTATTTTCTCAACAGTGATACGTGGAACACATCGTGAACTTTGGAGAAACTTGGCGGCATTGCCAAACGGTAAGCTACAGCCCCAATTCGTTCTAGAATTTCGAATGGTCTGATGTTCCTGGGACTCAATTTACCTTTCTTACTAAAACATATAACTCCCTTCCATGGAGATACCTTCTGAAAACATGATCTCCAAACTGAAATTTCAAATCCTTCCTTTCTTTTTCAGCTTAGCTCTTCTGCCTACTTTGAGCTACTTTGAGGTGGTTTTGGATTACCTTCACCTTCTCCATCGTTTCCTCCACTAGTTCTGGCCCTACAAGTTTTCTTTCACCAACGTCTTCCCAACAAGTTGGTGTGTGACATATCTTTCTATATAACACTTCATATAGTGCCATATGAATACTTGTATGGAAGCTATTGTTTTAGTAAAATTCTACCAGTGGTAAATATTGATCCCATATACCCTGAAAGTCAAGTGAGAAAAATTTAAACATGTCTTCTAAGGTTTAAAAAGTCTGTTCTAATTGTCCATCTGTTTGAGGGTGGTAGGCAGTGCTCAAATGAAGTTCAATATTCAAGTCCATCTGAAGACTCTTCCAAAATCTTGAATTAAAACAGGGATCACGATCAGAGAAAATTTATAAGGGTACTCCATGATGTCTCACACCTTCAATAATATATAGTCTTTATAGATGTTCCAATGGTAGATCTTCTCTTATAGCAAGAAAATGTGCTGACATGGTAAGAAGATCAACAATAACCCATATTTCATAGTTCCTTCTAGGAGTCTTTTCTATCCCCATGACAAAGTCCATCATAATATTTTCCCATTTCCACTCCGATATGGGAAGACATTTCATGACTACTCCAGGGTGTTGCCTTCCAACATTCACTTGTTGAAAAACCATACATCTTGACACAAAATCATCAATTTACCTCTTCATTTTGTCCAACTAAAAATGTTCTTTCAAATATCTATACATTTTGGTGCTCCCTGGGTGTATAGAGAAATTGGAGCTATGAGAATCATCTAATAATTCCCTTTTCAGATCAGGTATATCGGGAACACAAATGCTCTTCCCATATTTTAAAATTCCTTCTTCATACAAAAATATCTCAATCTCCCATCATTCACAGATTTATTCTTCTATTGAAATTATTCATCATCGATCTGATAACTTTTAATCATTTCTATTAAAGAAGGTTTGGAAACCATTTGAAAAAGAATTGATGTTTCAACTTCCATAGTTATTCCCATGTCCATCTTCACTAGATCCATGAAAATTGAATCCCTTTCAATTCTCATATTTTTCAATACTCAATGATCTTTTTTTCTCAAAGAATCTTCCACCTTTTTTTCCTTCCCCATGTTGTAGTGTATCATGCAATAATAATCCCTGAGTAATTCAAGACACCTCCTTTGCCTCATGTTGAGTTCTTTTTGTGAAAAAAAATATACTTCAATCTCTTGTGATCAGTATAAATCTAACATTTTTCACCATAGAGGTAGTGTCTCCATATCTTCAAAGCAATGATCACAGCTACTAACTCGAGATCATGAGTAGGATAGTTTTGCTCAAGAATTTTCAAGTGTCGTGATGCATAGAAAATAACATTATCCTTCTACATAAGGACACAACCAAGTCCTTTCTTCGATGAATCACTATAAATAATGAACCCATCATTCCCCGATGGTAGAGTCAATATAGGATCATTGACTAATCTTCTTTTCAATTATTCGAAACATTCTTCACACTCTTTTGTCCAAAACAATTTAACCCCTTTAGGTGTGAGCTTTGTTAATGGATTAGCCAACCGAGAAATATTCTTGAAAAACATTGATAATAACCTGCTAAACCAATAAAACTATGTACCTTAGTTTTACTCGTCAATGCAGGCCATTCATGGACTGCCTTGGTCTTAGAAGGATCAACAGAGATTCCATCTTTATAGGAAATATGGCCATGAAAAGAAATATTCTGAAACCAAAATTCACACTTGCTAAACATCCCATATAATTCATGTCTTCTCAGAGTCATCAGGATAATGCGCAAGTGATTTTCATTATCTTCATATCATTTGGATTATACCAATATATCATCAATAAATACCACCACAAATTCATCGAGATATTCCATGAAAACTCTATTACTTAGATCCATGAATACAGAGGGTTCCTTAGTCAATCCAAAAGGCATTACTGTAAACTCGTAATGCCCGTACCTAGTTTGAAATGATGTCTTCCAAATTTCTTCCTTCTTCAAGAACAACTGATGATATCTAGATCGAAGGTCAATCATTGAAAAGTATTGGGCTCCATGCAGTTGGTCAAATAAATCATCAATGCAAGGTAGGAGATAATTTTTCTTTATTGTTATGGCATTGATCTTCCTATATTCAACACATAACCTCATAGATCCATCTTTATTTTTAACAAAAACAACAGGGGATCCCCATGGAGAAACACTAGGTATAAAAAATCCCTTATTACTCGATTCCTCTAGTTCTTTCTTTAGATCAACTAATTCCACCGTGGACATTCTATAAGGGGTCTTCGATACAGGCCATGATCCCGGAATTAAATCAATGGAAAACCCAACTTCTCATTCTGGAGGATGACCAGGTGAATCTTTTGTAAACACATCTACATATTCATTCACAATAGGTACATACTCTATTTTAACATTTCATTCCTCACCCACAGTCATTTAATTCTCTTCCTCCCCAATAATTGAATTTAGTTGAGCTACTGGGGGTGGATCTAGGTAAGAATTAGGTGGTGGTGATTCCGCTATGTAGATAAGGTGTTCCTTATCATCATCATAAAAAATAGTAACCTCTTCTTCTTAAAATAAATTTTTGCATCATGGTCCAAAATCCAATCCATACCGAGGATTATATCAAATTCAATCATTGGTATGACGATGAGATCAACGGATAAAGAACATTTATGTGCTCTAATGGGGACTGATTCACCAAACATGGTTGCAATGATACTTCCCTTAGGATTTTTAACTGACAACTCCCTTGTTAAATCAAATTGGAATATCTAATTTTCTTAGCAAACTAGGAAGATATGAAACAATGTGATGATCCAAAATCAAATAATTCACTTGCTAAACTTGAGGAAACCATTAAATTACCTGCCACCACGTCTTTCGGAGCATCTACCTCAACAGTAGTGATAACTTAAGCTTGGAATTGATCCCTTGTCCATTTTTTAGGTAAGTTCCCCTGACACTTAGGACATTCATTTTCATAATGTCCCATCTCCCTACAATTGTAGTGTTGGACATTGGGAGCTTCCTTCTTCCCCTTGCAATCAGGAGCATGGTGGCCTTTTTCACCACACCTGTAACAGACTCCCATTCCATTTAAGCAAGTACCAGAGTGTTTCTTCCCACATTTACTGCAGTATTGATTTTCAAATTTTCCCTTCTTCCCATTATTTCCATTCCCAGAGTGATCAGTAGATCACTTCTTCTCCTTCTTTTCTTTAATGTTATAAGACTTAGAAAATTCCTTTTTTGTCTTGATAGCACATGAGACAATATCTTCGTACAATGAGAAGGTTTTTGAGACTAATTCGCAACAGAGAAATAGTTTTAACCCATCAAAGAAACGATCCATCTTACTTCTTGGGTTACGTATATAATCTCTAGTATACCTTTCTAACCTTGTAAAGTTAGCCACATACAATGTGACATTCCCATCCTCCTTTTTTCTCAGACTCAGAAATTGTCTTTCCATATCTGCTTGACGGTAACGAGGAATGTATTTTTCAATGAAAAGTTATTTAAACTCCCTCCATTAAATATTTGATACTTCATCATCATCCTCTGTGTTTTGAATAAAGGACCACCATTAATCAACATCTCCAATGAGGTGGTAAACTTCCATGATAACGTTTTCCCTTTCACTACTCCACAAAGCCTGAAATATTTTCTCTAGAGAATTTATCCATTTCTCATCTACTAAGGGATTTGTACTCCCATTGAACGTTGGTTGTTTTTGCCTCCTGAAGCGATCAAACATTGATCCTCCATGATGCGGATTAGGGTGATCCATACGGGTAAGGTTATTATTCATAACCTGAGTGAGTTTTCTCAGTATGGTGATTAGCTGATCAGCACCAGTTCCATCACCAGATCCACTATAATTATCTTGAGTAGGAGGGAAATCCCTATATGGAGTGTGTGCATTGATACAGTTTACATTTCGTCCACTAGGTTCCATTTCTAAACAACGAAATAAACTAGATCAGTTTATGAATCAAAATACATAATTCCATTATTGTAAAACACTTAACATTAATTGAACTATTTATGGATATAATCCATAATAATAAAAATGTTTTCTTTGATGAAGTATATACCCCTAAACCCTTCATAATGGTTTGTAAAGAAAATTAGAATTATCCTATGCATTTTCCCTAGGAGTGTCGTAACCAAGAGTTCAGTAAGGCCCGTTTTTGTGCACTAGTTCCCATTCTAGTCTAGCTCAAAGTGGTGTTTTCGTATTTTACACCTAGGTACATCTATGATAGAGTCGCCTCTACCTGCTCGTATACAAACATGGATGTATTACTCGGAAAACTCACAAAATCTCTACAACACCAAAATTCTAGGAAGTTCTTCTATACTAATCCTCAAATTATATCTTATGGATATGTGCTTTAATCAGTGTTTATCTAAATCTAGTTTCCAAGATTTGTACTAAACATCCTCTGATTCCAAATATAACACCCTGACCCCAGTAACCCAATGTCGGTGCATTATTACATAATATTGGCATGATCACAAAATATCATGTCTCGAAAGACCGATTAGTTTAGTAGCCTTGGAATAACTAGATACATTCATAAGGTTCACATTATATCATAAAGTGGAAAATACTACAAAAACATCTTTTCTTCATATCCCCTCATACTATCCCTACTGGTCATTCATAAATTACTTCTTCAAATCCTGGGAAAAATAAAACATTGAAAGGGGTGAGCTCAGATGCTCAGTAAGGATAAAAATATAGCAGAAACTTTCATAAATAAGCATAAACATTTATGGAAATATATAACTAAAAGTAAATCCTTTTAAACATTAACATCATCATAATATAGAAAAGATAAAATTAAATAATTCTTTTTACTTATTCATATGGATATTCTACTAGTCGAATAATCACATGAAATATCAATAACCACTTTCATAATTATGGAATTCATAATGTCAGACTATCATAACCACATAGACAAGGCCTCGCGCCAAGACTACAAATAAAAATTTTTCAAGGCCTTGTGCAAAGACACTAGTTTGTCTCATGAGACCTACCGATAAATCGAGGAGCTATAGCGGGCTCCACACGTCACTTATTAAGTCCAATGCATTCCTCATATGAACAGGTTTAACATAACATAAACATTCGTATTAAAACTAGCATAAAAAATGTCGATACATTCTCTATAAACCATGAATGGTATAAAAATAACACATCCACAGTCAAACATATCACAAAACCTTCAATACAATATGTATGTTTTTTATCATAATAATTAAACTTCAAATAAGCATAAAATCCATCTAAGGATGTTGACATAGATGAAATCAAACCTATTTGAGAGAAATATCTCTTTTTTTAAAATCATTTAAAAGTCACATAATTCTAAAATAAAATATTTACATTGAAAATATTTCTATAAGCTTGTAATGGAAGCTTAGAAGATTTTATAATGGCAGAAAATAGCTGTACAAACTGTATAAGTTAAAAAACATTCTTACCTTAATTCTGTCGAAAAGGTTAAAAAGGACCTTGTTTGAAAAATGACAGAATGACTCCTTTATAAACATCTTAGAAAAAGTCCAAAAGGATATAAATGAATTTAAACCATAGTCTGTAAAATAGTAAGAATTATTTGAAATATATTTTTAAGAAACATGGATGTGGATGATAATGAGGTCCCAGTAGATAATTACGTACAAACAACCTCGGATAAAGAAGAGATTATGAAATAAACCCTTACTTGTACTTTTCCTTAGTTGATGGTATGTTAAACTCATGTATAATAGTTAAAACATTGTTATTATTTTATATAAGAACCATATACATAATTATGATATCATATATGATCTTCTAATAATGCATTGTTAATAATATTTTAGTATTATCGTCATTTTGGGTGTTAACTTACTCGTTTTATTTTATATGTTTTGTTACATAAGTCATTTTTTTTATTGATAGGTTGTATCTTATTAATATCCAGAATGATATAATGTTCTTAAAAATTACTTTTAATCATCAAATGAGAATTAGTCTTGAATGGATACGATGGGGAATGAATATCATCCTGTTCGTGGAGACAGTAGTCCATACGTACGCACGATTGACAATATCATTATTTTGATATTAAAATAATATATAATTGGACAGTATATCATATATATAAATAATATTTATCATGTTATATTTATTATTTAAATAAATTAAACATCATTATTATACCCATCCAAATAATAATATATTGAATAACAATTACACCGCGATGTGGAGACGGTAAGCCGTACGTACGCATGTATGGTGACATGTCATTAAAAGGATGGATAGAATAATGAATATGGCTGTACCATATTTATAATAACATCACATTATATAGAAGATACTGGAGTTATTATTTTAGAATGAAAAAAACAAAGAAAGAATAAGTTGAAGAAGAATGGAACTTGAAAGAGTGTGGTGAAAACATTACCTCTTCTTCGGGTTCTTCCTTTTGATTTGATCAAAAGGGCTCCATAGGTTGGATTTATGACTAAAGGAACGCCTCTATGATGAAGGTAGGATATTTTAAAGGGTATTTGGGCAGATTTTGGCTGAGCCCAAAGGCTTTTAAGGTGTGAAAGTGAGAGAAGGGGGAGTGCCCTTTTATATATGGGTGAGGAGGACCTTTGGAAAAGCTAGAAATATTGTTTTATAATAAATTCATATTATCTTTATAATGGCTCCAAAGTGTATTGTTTAAA
Organism: Viscum album; assembly: GCA_963277665.1. NCBI lineage: Eukaryota > Viridiplantae > Streptophyta > Magnoliopsida > Santalales > Viscaceae > Viscum > Viscum album. The sequence goes on from OY728120.1 coordinate 2,101,999,720, forward strand.
GGTTAAGGTGGGGATAGGTCATAAACCACTCAAACAATAGGTTTTAGATAGGTTTGGGTCACTTTATTAACCTTATCTTTTAGTTTCAACTCTTAGTTAATTAGTTTGAACCTTACCATGTCTCCCTGTATTTTTATATTATATAGTCAATAAACATAATATAAACATCCAAGAGACCCCCAAGTGGTCCATTAATTTTTAGGAATATAATATAAATTAATAATATAATTTTTGTTTTAAAAACTCTTTTATGTCAATTTTGACACTATTGGGTATTTTGTTTTTGATAATTTCATAACAGCATTATTACTTCGAAAAAAAAATTATCATCAGACCTAATATGTCATATTAACCTTTAAAATTAGTTTAATTCATAAAAAGTATCAAATTAAATTTATTTTGATATTTATAATATCAATTATTTTAATATTTCATTAATTTGGTAATTACTGCATCACAATTGTGTCATAAATAAATTAAATTTTATAATGTCTAAAAATTATAAATAAAATACCATTATATAGGAATTATTTTTATCGTTCTAATTAATATTTATAATCGAATTTATCTTATGTATAACCCTTTATGAAATATGTTTTATTAATTAAACATTGATTTTTACTCTTTTTACTCTTCTTTTAATTAAATAATTATAAATGTCCTAATCTAATCCATGTGGAACTTAATGATAATATTTTATTCCTAAGGTTGTTTTTGGTCGAGATATACTTGTCCAATAGAATTAGTACATGTGTTAGGGTAATATTAATATCATTTTTACCCTCAATTACCCTATTTACTTTTAACCGTGGTAAATAAAAGTAAAAAGTTATTATTAACCAAAAATTATTTTTATCTTAATGAACCACATTTTAATATTTGATATTTACTGTGACTCACATATTTTAGAATTTCCACTCACAGAAGTGGTAATATTATGTTTTTCGAAAATTCTAAAATTCTCCTAGGAGGTGGGTAAAGGACGGTGAAAAGTTCCATAAATTTTTTATATATCTGAAATGATTCTAAAATAACTCCAATGAATTACATTGAACTTATTTAGGTACTATGTCTCCATTTTTACCTTAATTAAAATTAAATAAAATAAATAATTATTTAAATAAAAATTCATTTTTAAACTATAACTCAGTGTCTTTTCACTATTCATCAAAAATTGAATGTTTTCAAAAAATACCAAAAATTCATCCTAAGCTAATTTCAATATTATGAATCCAAAATTGAAGTCCATTTTGAAAGATAAAATTTATAAAATTTCAAAAAGTGGGTATTACTATTCATAACAGCTAGTTTGATTTGTTGTGGTGTGTGTTAGAACTCGAAGTTGCATACAACACATGCTACTGTATTATTCTAAGAGAAGTATACCGTGGAAGCATGGGGTGTTACACTATTTATAAGTGTTACACTCATGAGACTATTCACTTCTAGTGACCCTAGTTTATATTACTACACTATAAAGTTAATTTCCCTCTTGTTGTGGCTAGGTTATTTAAGTGTGTTCAATTAGGGTAGCGTCGTTCTAGTAGCACGATAGTTCCATAGAAATCATGTCACAGTATTTCTCCATAGGACCCAATGTAATTATCCAATAATGTAAAATACTTTATGTTTATGATTATTTATTTTATAGTGTTACCTATATCTACTATTTTTTTATCTTTTGATAAATTTTATTTGTATTGAAAATATATGATGAATATATTGTTGGATTTTCATATCTAAATTTATGTAGAAAATGAAATTTCGTTAAATAGTTTTAAACAATCATTGACGGATTTTGGTATAAAAAAAGGTATTGGGGTTTAGGTAGTATCATACAATGCTTGTTCTCATTGCCTATAAACAAAAATTTTTGTGTATATAGATTTTATTACATCATATCAGAAAAGGGAGAGGATCTACATTATTTATGGGTATTCCAAGTGTATTTTCACATATATATAGTGATGATGGTGTAAAGTGGAGACATTGGTTGCATGGAGGTCACACGTTTATTTTTTTTGTCAGGTTATTTATTTTGGGGTGTGTTTTGTAAAATGAAACCTAATTTTATTAAATTTTTATAGTTTAATTATATATTTATTAATGATAAATATGTTGTTTACTATAAAATGTTAGTGATTAATTATTTTAATGTTTTTCATTGTTAATAATATTTTATTTAGGTATATATTTTCTATTGATTAGGTCATGGTTATTTATTTAATAATAAAATAATATTTTTCAAATATATTTGATATTAAAATATATGTATTCATCATGTTATATTCATGATAGAAATATGATGATTAAATTTTATGTCTATTTCAAAAGTGAATAATTTCAAAAATACATGTTTTTTCCAACATCAAAACAAATTCCAGTCTATAGAAATTGGGAACATACTTTTGGACTATTCAAAAATCACATTGGGCATCAAGATAAGATTTCATTGCTTAGTTTACTGAAAAATGTTAACAAATCCCTCATTGTGTCTAATATTTGGTAGTCCATGTTATATATTAAATAGTATTATTAGAGCTCGTTTGGTATACTTTAAAATATTTTTTCTATAAATACTCTTAGTAATGAACTTTTATTTCCAAAGGAACGTCAAAAAATTATATTATATATTGATATATATTTGTTGATAATTTTTGAGTTATTATAATTAAAATACATGTTACAATATTTTATATTCATGTCATTTGAATTATATTATTTAATTTCTATTGGTAGTGTAAAAAATGGGGGAAACTATTAAGCTTTATTATCTTACTAAAAGTGTGGTAGATTGTGTATGGAGACTATGTAAATCAGTGTTATAAATCATGTGTTGTATAAATTTCCATATGCTTTGTACATGGATAGAGAATAAGTTATCAAGTAATTATTACAGCCCCTTGGTTTTGGATTTTTTTTCCATTTTCTGTGGATATATCCCACCTCTATTTTTATTTATCACATTATTATGTATATTTGGGGAATTTTATGGTTGTTTTATTATATCAAATTTATATATGTTTTATATTAGTTATTCTTCTATTTTTATTATTTATCGTATTTTTATTTCTTATTTTCCATAGAAGCATTTATTCAATAATGGTGTCAGTAATACACATAGATAGTGGTGTGGATATGTTTTTTTAATGAAACCATCAAGTTTATCTAAAATTTGGGTGGAAAAGCTAGTTGAGACCTAGCCCTATGGATAGATCATGAAATGAAGTTCACTATGAAGAACCCATCCACCTTTTATTATATCAATTACTATATGGAGCTATATAATTGATAGATAAAATTGAATGAATTGTTTATTTTATGAAAATTATTCATACATCAACGTAAAAGTTAAAAAAAACAAATTCTAAAATGTCTAAGCATGATGTAATGTCAGATTGTAGTCAAATCCATGATATATATTTTTCTATACTCTTCTGTTATTAAATGAATTATTCAATGAATAATTTTATACATTTACCTTAATGATGGATATGTGAAAAATAATTATTTGATCCATAACAAGGGAGAAACTCAATTTTGGAATATGTAACCCATTTATCAAAATTAGTTTACTTCAACCCAAATAATGCCTCAAATGTAACGTTGAAATATCAATTATTTGAAATGGTTTTGTAATATAATAAAATATCCCAATTATATTTTTCGTAACCATGTATGATGATTTATTTAATATGGTTTTCCAATATAATGATATAATCTTAAGAATTAATGGGATTAGAATTCCAATAACTCTAGATGATGGAATATATAGTACATAATACATAAAAAAGAGAATGTTGGGTGAGTCCCATTAAATAATTTTTATAAGTGTTAACAGATTATCTAATCAACAACCCATAACATCATTTGGATATAGACCTCTAGTATACTTATAATTTTGGACTCTGGTTCAATCAATGTTGAATTGATAAGACACTATAGAGGTGTTTAATTTTAATGGGATGTAAGGACGTGTACAATTATTTTGTAAATATCAATATTTTGGATGTAAGGCTGGAAACACTCGGTCAAGATATTATTACATGAAATTTGAAACAATTAAGAGAATAAAGAATCACTCTATTTGGATTGGAAAATATTGTTTTATATAGGTTGACTCTCATATTTGAAATAAACCATATGATCATCCAGAATATACCAGATTATGATACATAGATCGTGAACTAATGGATTTTACCATCAAACAATATACAATATGAGGTATTTCTATTATTGAATCTTATATAGATTGGTATTTATTTGATACATTCTTGATACATTATATTATGTCATATAATGTTATGAATCGATTTAATTTAATCTCATCTGAAATGAAAACCACTACTCCTCTCTTAATGAATAAAAACATATTTTTAAAGGCCCTGGTTTTCATTTGGAGGACTCTATTGTTGAAGATGTGTTGTAATTTCTAATTATTTACATAGATATCTTTGAGCATAATCTTGGATTGGGTTTTTGATTGTCTTGATGACCTGTATATTCTTTTATCATCTAATTTTTTTCTCACCCGATGTCAATAATTATGTTTTCCATGGTGACTGGTCACTAAGAATTTGGTAGACCAGGGCCTATTCATCCATAAGTATATACTATTTTATTATTTCATGTCATTTATGTTATCAATAATATTATTCATTAGTGGATAATTAAATACTAAAATAGGTGTTTATTTCATTACCCCTTACTAAAATTAATTTCATTCCGTGAATTTTATTTTGTTCTTATAGAAATAAATTTTTCTCGATATATGTATAATGACATATGTAGAATAACAAATAAAAACGATCAATTTTCATACATAACATAATGAAATATAATTTAAATGGATCCTAAGATCAATAAAATAATGGTAATTAATTCCTCCAATCCTTATACGCTTTCTAAAAAGTGATATTATAAGTAAAAAACATAGTAATAAATGATAAACTTCAAATAAATTATTATAAAAATAGATATAATTCCAAAAAAATTATTGTATATGTTAGATAGAAATACCTCAAACATAAAAACTGCATAAAATTCCAAAAAAATGATCATTTCAAATACAATATTAATTATAAAATCCAAATTTTCAACAATCTAAAACATTCAATATTTATAGATATTATCCAAAACATTCCAATTGTAACTATAATTAAATTGGAAATTACAATAGACTAATAAATCCTAATAGTGTAAAGGTATTATTAGATAAACATAAAAAAATATAATAGAGTGAGTATATTTGGGATAAAATATTTAATCATTCTGCTATCAAAGTAAAAAATCTCACTTCATAAGGCCCTTCAACGTCAGTTGTAGTAATTTCATAATTTTTTCCATTATCACTCAACATCATCAATGGTAAATTCCCTTCATAATTGGTGAACTGGTTGAATAGTGTCACTTATCCAAATAATTAAAACATAGAATAATAATTTTTTCTTTCTTTCACTTGAATTAATGGGATAGATGTCCCTTATATCCTCACTTGTAACAATCTCTCATTCCATTTAAGAATTTATTAGGTTTATTCATTACATAATTTTCAAAAAAAATTAATTTCATTCATTCCCTTATTCTCCATTATGTTCATTATATTCACTTGGATATTAGATACCTAATTTTTATTTTTATTTACATTAATTATATATAATATGAATAATAATATCTATGTTATAATGGAACCTGAAACAATATCATCATAAGATAAAAATGTTTGAGTGGATGGTACCATTCATAAGGTCTGCATAATTCCATCAAACAAAACATTAATTAGCATATTTAGATTACATATGTTCTCAATATAATTGCATTGTAATATTATTTTGTTCATAAATGGAAATAAATTCTTCATCCTTCTATATTATGTTATCTATCATCCTTTCCATTTATTTTTTTCCTCTTGGGAAAGATATTTCTCAAATAAAATCACCAAGATGGTTTTTATTTTCATTATCTCAACCTCTTCCTCCTCCTTAGTTTTTTGTGTCAGTTATTTTCATTTATATGAATCTCCTATAAAATGATATTCTACCAAAATATACGTTTTCCAATGATTACATATCAAATGCAGAAATATAATTTCAAGAGACATGATCCATTGTGAATCCACCAATGGATTCATAGTTTTATTAAAAGGATGTAGTCTTATTTCATATAATGTGATCCCTCATAAATGCCTCATACTATAGAACAATATGTTTCTCTATATGTGAATGATTATTTTTCCTAAACTAGTCTAGTTTCCCTAATATGTTCATGAACTTCATAGCCTTAATACCCATTTTATTAACATGCTAATAAGTTCAATCCATATTTTTAATATGTTTGTTGATATTTTTTATGACTTTTTATCTAGCCACCATCTCAAAAGAATTCCACACACATAATTACCTCAAAAAAATGAATATAAATCCATAACATAAGAATACCTAAATATTACTTAAAATTATAGGGGTTTATCTTAATTCCCATTATATTTATTTTCATCTAAAATATATTAGTAAAGGGTCCTTATAAACATCCTTTGATACCAACTGTATTGTAAAAACCCATGTATTTAATACAAATTATTTCACGATTTATTTTATAACGATACACATAATATGATACATAAAATCATAATGTATAGTTAATTTGATTAATAGGTACATAGTATATTTATTATAAATAGGATTATAGTGTAATTTTTGAAAAATTCCTTAACATGCTTTTAAAATTCTATCATTCTTCCAAAAATTCACTAGATAACCAAGTGGCGTACATAAGAAAGGGGTGATCTATGAAGACCAATTTGTTAATAAACCAAGAATAACCTAAAATATTTTAACAAATTTGATCCACTTTGATTTTTCTGGTCGCATAATTTGGGTTATATTAATAATATTGAATAATGAGGCATGATTCATCATGAGAAAATATAGGAAACATAGGAATGTGGTCTAAATGTAAACATATAATAAGATGAATAAGTCATGTATAACATCAAAGACAAAAGAACATAGTGTTATAATGATATCCACCAATGAATTATATATTAAATCTAATTTTATTAAAAAAATTAACCAATTAATTATAGGGATATGTAATTCTGGCCCCACTCTTCCCATTTATATAATGTTCATGCGTAACTGTACAACATAAATTCTACAAAAAAGTTATAAACAATAAATTTTAATCCCATGAAAAAGTATTTTATGATAAATATATTAATGTCAAAAATAAATTATGGATAGGTAAATCATTCCCAATTACCATTAGTGGAAATGGGGAAGGGTAATCAATATATAAAGTTTTTGGAAGGAAACACACCTGACACATTTTAAAGCATAAAAGCGGCATGTAAAATTTCATAGATGGTATTAGGGAGAATTAATTTTATCTATATTAACCATAAAATCATAAGGAATGTAATATTGGAATGTATGAACATAAATCAACATGAACAGTAGAAATTAAAATTTATAATACTGAGGTAGTTTTATAATAAAAAGGAGAATGAGTGAATCCCTTACCATGATAGGGTGGTTCTAAATGATTATGTAGAGATTCTTGAGAACATGGAGGATTTTTGGTAGGAATATAGAGCTTCAAATAAATTTTAATTAAATGTTAATTTGGTTTTTAGTGAAATATACTGGGAGATTTGGTGTTTGTATATAGTAAAACAAAGGATAATTATTTATTAATTTTCAACCAATGGTTTCAGAATCTATATGATAATGTAATAAAAAACACAAGAAACCCCACTTTTTCACATAGTTTCTACCAAAAAGGTGTTCATATTATTTTTTAGGGATAATGATTGAGTTCATTAAAATAATATCTTTGGTGATGTGAAATTGGGAAATTTTTAATAAGAATTTGTTTTAAAACCTTCACATAAATTATTTGTTATGAAGGATTCATTATGGGATTATAAAATTAAATAAATAATATTGAAATCAATAATTTTTTAACAGCTAAATATATATATGTTATTGGATATCGTTTATGAAATATATTATGTCACTTTTAGTTAATTAAGATTTCTTATGTCCCATAGTATATTTAATCAATATTTAATTTTTATCCAAAAAAATTAGTGTCTCTAAAAATATTAAAAAATTCACCATCAGATAATATTTACATGTTTCTTACAGAAATAATATTTACTTTCTCCAAATAAAACTCATCATTTTATAATTTATATTTTTTAAAAAAAATCTTCATATAATGAAAAATAATTGTTTTTTAGAAAAATAGTTTTCTAACCCTTAAAAATATATTTATTTCCTCATAAAATTAAATTTTCAATTAAATTTAATATATATTATTTAATAATAATATTTTATTAAAATAATATTTTTTTCATTAATTCATGAATTCATTAAAATAAAGTGTATAAATTGAATCAATTTATTTCCCCCCAAATACAATTTCTATTTCATCACATCAATATTTAATTTTTTTAATATTCATTATCTCATAATTTAAAAATAAAATTTAATAATAATAATAATGGGTAAAGTTAATAATTATCATTATAAAAATATAAAAAATTACAATATTATGGTCTAGAAAGATAGAACTGTATTACACTAGAAACTTCCATAAGGGTAAGGTGTGTGCCAATGTAATTTTCATGGGGTTGTTTGATGAACGTGGTTTAATTCATTATCATTGTGATCTTGAACTTATCCTATAAATATATGAAAAACAAATTCTATTATTTAATATAGAATTTGGATTAGAATAGGGAAATACCCATTGATATTTTCTGCCATGGAATCTCTGATAAATGGGTTACTTTTTGTATGATCATGTGAGTCAAGGAAATCACATACATTGTCTACATCAAAACAACATTATCAAAAACATTGATCTATTAATCTTGAAGGTAATTATACAACATATTTTTAATCAATGGTCATAATGTTTAATGGAATTTTTAATTTGAAAACCTAAAGAACTTTCTTAATAGAACATGTATTGCATGTGTTTTCTATAACCTCATTCCTTGATAAGGTATTTAATCATTTAAAAAGTAAATTTAATTTTTAATATATTGGAAATTTACATGATTTCATAATATATATATATTTTCCATTAAATTCCCATTAAATACAAAAAAAATAGATTTGGGTACTTTCACTTAATCACCTCTTCAGCTTCCCATTTCATTTCCCAAAACATGTTGTTCTGCCACAATACTTTGACTATGTGATTGGTCTTGTTTCATAGATCCTTGTCTCTAGTGTCAATTATATTCAATTTAAACTCATTGAATAAAATATTATTCTACAATGGTACCACATTTGATTCAGTACATGTTAGGGGTATGGTATGTTTTTCCTCTAGAGGGGTACATGGACCAAATTATTTACATGAGGTATGATTGGTGGGGGTGCAAGTCAACAGGACACTATTCTCACATGGTCATGGATATTTATGGTAATGATTTATATAGTAATAATATTTGAATTAATCCTATACCTATTGACCTTCTTCCACATTGATAAATTAATGAACCAATTATCACAGACCAGAAACTCTAGGTCATATCGATAACTAATTGAAAATATTTTTTTGATGATTTGGAGATCATTTCATATAAAAGCGAATGGAATAAAACAATTCTAAAATTACATGGATAAGTTAATTTCCAATTATTTAATTCCAAATAAATTCATCATAACTATATGGAGTATTCTAGATCTTCCCATATAGAGCCTCATAAAGTTAATGTTTAATGTGAGAATGGAAACTGTTGTTATATGAAAACATCACTAAGAAAAAATGATGATCCTAAAATATATCAAAATCCTCTATACAAGATCACATCCTCTTATATAAATAATAAATGATCCATTCAAACTGACCATTTTTTGAGGGTAAAAAAATTGTTAACACTGAGTTCTACATCAATCCGTTAATGAAGGTTTCTTTAAAAATCATGTTAAACATCAAATCTCAATCAAAGGAAACATAGATTGGAAGTCCATGATGTATTAGAAGTTCCCTTATGTATATCATGGGGAGTTAGTTAAGATAAAAATATTAGTAGATAGAAATGAAATGTCCTGACTTTTTTAGGTGATATTTAACTACCATATGGATTTATTTCCTTTAGGTTTCCTAGGGAGTCCAATGGCAGAATCTATTGTTATGTTTTCCAATTTCTGAAATGGTATGTGAAGTGAATTCATCATACCCTTAGTATTCCATCATCCCACCGTGACTTCATTTCATACCCTGAATATAGATAAAAAATTACAATATTTATGTTTATGTTATCCTAAAATAATTTTCTCTCCAAATATCATTACTTAATAGTGATTCTTAGATGAATAGAGAAGTATGAGCTATACATTAGTTGGGTTTTTAGGGGACATGTATTTGAGTTTCAAACCCTATAAATACATATTCAATAAATCAAAATATGGAATCTTTAATATTATTATCTATTGAAACATAGAATCTTGTTGGGCCTCCTGGATCCCATCAAGAATAGATAATTAAGTAGTTATTAGTTCAAGGTATGATGAGGATACTTTTATTATTAACATATTAATCCTTTTCATTTCTATTAATATTGAATTTTTTTCAATCCTCATCTGGGACTGACTTGTAGGATTGATTATAATTAGATCATCTTCCTCTTTTATTCATTTCCGATGACGGTAATGGAATTAACAAATAAAAATCTATCATAATTTCTACCAACCATTTCACATTTTGAGTTACATGAGTGAAAATATATATATGAAATATTGATTATCTATATATATATAAAACATCTCTCCATATAGAAAATTTAATGATATATTAAATATCCAGACCACTATTATGTATTATACATCATGCATTGGTTTGTTCATTTAATATATTTGTAATTGATAGGATGCTAATAATGTCACTTTTTCATCATCTGCGGGTACAAACTGAAGTGTTTATTATATGCATCGTTGTAGATCATTAATCCTCCCGAACCGGTTAGTAATGTGTGTATATGTTTAGTGATTATACTCTTATTTGGATCTTTGAATCAATATTGACATTCATTAGTCTCAAAAAGCATGGATCCCTTTAATGTAATTTGGGGTATTGGACATTAAAATCATGAGATATTTCTCACAAATCAATGAGAGTGAAAATATATTCCCTGGAAATTTAAGATTTAAATATTAGATAATGACCATTTGTATAATTCAATTTCCTTGCTTTTTGAAGGGTCCATTGATATCCCATTACTGGTGAGAACATGTCCAAATAAATATACTTACTAAATCAAAATTCACATTTACTATATATTCCAAATAACATTTCCTTTTTCAAAGGTATTGGCCCTATTTCAAATTCTACTCATGTTCATCCCGTTTTTTTAGTATATAATTATATTATCTACAAACTCTACCAATAAAAATTGATCCTAATCCATGAAATATCTATTTATTTTATGCATGTATATTTTTACAGAATTAGATATTAAAAATGGAATCTATATGAAGTTGTATTTTCAGTACCTTGAATATAAATTTTTCTTTTGGATATCCTCATTATTCACCTTTACATGACAATATGAACCAAATATAAATCATAGATAAATATTGCGATAAGGGTATTATTTTCAAAAAGATATAAAATTTTTTCCAATGATACTTATAGTTTATCATTATCTTTTTTATCACATGATTATTAATGAAATGTTAAATATTCTAGTACTTCTTCTTTAGAAATATAAATAGTGAACCACATTTTGAATTACATTGACATATAAACCCTCTACCTACATTCACCTATAATTTTTTCTTCATCTCCTAATGTTTAAAAACATTAATTATACATGGAGTCTTTTTTATTTTCAAGGATCTCAATATAATCTATATTGAGAACTCAACCTCTTCAATATGAGGAAGAGAAGACAATTCATTAGAAAACATATCATAAAATTACCTTATTACAGGAATTCCATAAAGAGTGGAATTTTCTTTAGTCTCAGTCATTTAAGATATATATTATATCTATTAAAGAATACATATCCATGATTGAGATATTTTTACCAAATATGACTCATCCTCTTACTTTCATTTTTATAATATAAGGGGGTGATTTATGATATTGAAGGTGATTTCCTTCTCTCAAAAATAGTTACTGTTTCTATATTTGGACATATAATCAATTTCAGTAACTACATAAAATTATACTATAGGGAGTATAAAATATTTTTTCTTCTAATTGCTTCAATAAAAATGATAGGGGAATATTTATATGATTTGTATGAAACTATTGACCCATTAATCATCTACACAAAAAACTCGGATTCCATATTTTCAGGTGGAGGTTTATTTTTCTACTAAACTGGCATGATTTGAAATAATGTTTAGAACATTAAAAAATATATATGTTCACTATTATAGAGAAATAAAAAGAATATATTTTACAACTTCATGTTCAGGATCCACTATATTTTTTGTGATTTCATAATCTCTTCCATTCCATATAGGCATTTTGAAGTTGTCTCCATCAGTTTTCATTAACAACCCCTGACATAGGGAATTGATTCTTATATTTTTTTTTTATTGAGTCATTTTACAATTGGATGAGAGTTTATTAGAGAATTCTTTAATTCCATCAAAATTGTTAGTTTTTCCTATAGATAATTTCAAGCCAGGTTCCCAACCTTCCTCATAATAATATCCCGTATCCTCTTGAACATAAATGTGTGATTCTTCATCTTGTACATATGATATGTGGTATGATTGAATTTCATAACCCATGATTTTTTCCACCACACCAACATAATTATAATATATTCTCTTCCTCCTGTCTACATGCCCATGAGACCCTTGATATTTTAAAATATAAATTTTAACATTGAGGGGAAATAAATATATTTCGTCATAGTTGTCAAAGTCTTGAATAGTAAAAAAAATAGATTCTTCAATCGTCCACCAAATGAAGAAATATTTTTTTGGGGGAAAAATAAACTACCAATTACAAAATTTTAGGGATGTTTTCTTATTTTTAGACTTATACCTAAGGATTTCAATGGGGTTTTCTAATCAAAATCCCAATAATAACTAGAAATTTATCTGATACCAACTATGATAACCCATATTTTAATTCACATTACATCATGAATTATTATATAAATGTAAACATAATAAAATCCAAAAATAGTTTTATGTGTATTATATTTGGGAAATTTAGTTTGTTGGAAAACCCATTTAATATGAAAACAATGTAGTTAGTTATAATTTCCTTAACATGAAAAAAAATCAATGTTATTCTAAAATGGCCCTTGATAACCATTGGACAAAAATAATATTTGGGTGAGCTATAATGCCATGTAATTGAATAAAAAATCATTGCTCAAATTTAATTAGAACGTGTGGGCCAAGGGGAATATGAAGGTAGAATAAGATAGTAGGAAAATCCTAATCTCTAATAATAATTCATGATATAAATGATTAAATAATGTTTATATAGGAATGTGGAAACAACATAAAATCTGTAATAATATACATAAGACGTTTATAACTACCGAGAAAACATAACTTAGTGTTCTTATGATAACATCATCTCATACTTAAATGTAATATAATGTTCTCAAAATATTATATAGTATTTTGGGTGGCTAAATAATTTCTTCCTCACCTTTCACATTCATATCATGTAAATGAAAATGTGTTTCACATAGATCATATAACATAAGGATTTATTTTTTCACTTTTAATCAAATTATTATGGAGTGTGAGGTACATACCTTAACATTTATAACCAATGAAGGATACAATCATCTTGTAAAATAACCTTTAGTGAAAATGGGGATGGGTATTCACTGCTTAATTGTTTGGCATTAAATTCATATGATAAATGTGGGAGCATAATGGTAGTATATATTGATTCTTATAAGTGATTAATGATAGTGATAGGGGTTTCATATCAATTTTAAAAAATAATTATAGTTATAGTGGAATTTATGATCCTTACCAAACGGAAACAATAATAAATTTAATGGGATAATAAATAACAGTTTCTTCAGTAATGGGGTGAGTGATATGATCTATTACTTTATATGGTGCTTTTAAAAGTTTAAATGTAGTTAATTTTTATATTAGGGTCACCTTGTGAGGTCCCTAATGAGGTAAGGGTATATTAATGTAATTATTGAAGCGTATTTAGTGAATATGAATGATATTTTTCTGGGATTATATAGAAAAAGGGATGATTATTCTTTATCAAACTCCAATCTAGGGTTTTGGAATCTATTTGATAACTTATACAAAAATAAGAAGCATTCCATTTTTATTTCATACAGTTTATTCAAAATAGAAGTGGTTTTAGTTTATTTATAACGCTAAAACCCAAGATCATACAAATAAGAACATTTTTGATGTGTAAGTGAGTCATGTTTATAATGAATTGTTTTTAAAATGTGTAAAATATAATCTAAGGATTTGAAAAATCATTATGTATTAATAAAATAAATAAAAACGTAAATAATTTATTTTTAATTGGGTTATAAATAATGTTTTTTATTACTTTTATGGAATATGTTATGTTAATTTAGGTAATTATGACGTGAAAATATACACCGTATATTTATACAATTTTTATTCTTTTACAAAAAAATTAGAAAGTCTCCCAAAATTATAAAATATTAACTGTTAGATAATATTGATGTTCAATTTTAAAAAATAATATTTAATTTTTTGATATGTATTTCAAAATTTGAGAATATATAGTTTAAAATAAAAATACTTCATTTCTTAAAAGTGTACTTGTTTTTTACAATAACAGTTTTCCGACCATTATTGAAATTTTTTTTACTTCCTAAAAATATATTATCAATTAGATTTAACAAATATTATTAAATTATAATGATTAATTATAATATAATTTCATTAAAAATTTATAAATTCATTAAAATAGATCAACTTTATTGATTCTATACATTTATAAATAATAAAATTTATGATTCGTCAAATTAAAATATAATTTCTTATCCAACTCATTATCTAATCATTTGAAAACAAATAACAATAGTAATGGGTAAATATAATCATTTTTTATTAAAAAAAATACACTATTGAGGTCTATATGAACAATTAGTTATTACACCAGAAAATTCCCTAAGGGTAAGGTGTTGGATGGATAAATTTTCAAGGGTTAGTTTCGTGAAAATAGATTGTGTGATGATCTCAACATGATTGAAAATATCTCATAAATAGTTTTTACCATGATGATGTGGTTTTATCTCTGCTTGGGATTTTTTAAGGGAAAAAACCCTAGGTAATTTGTATCCCTCAGAATATCTGATAAATACGATTTTTAGGGTATAATCCTACTAGTCTAGGCCATCGCTTCCATTGACTCGGTGAAAAGGTCATTATCATAACCTTCAATTTAATAATCTTAATTGTTTTTATAAAATTTAAATGTAATAAATGTTTATGATTCTTAATGGTAATTTAGATATAATATTCCATCATATAATCTAATATAACTGTAGTAGTGAAAATTTTTTCTATAACATCATTACAAGATGAGGTATTTAAAACATGATACGAGTAATTTCATTTATAAAAGTTCTGGTCATTAAATTTAATGATCCAAAGTCCAATAACCCTTACACAGTGATTTCACTGTTAAATTGGAAAAATATAAAAGATATATCATAATAAAGGATCTATTAATAATAGGCTATATTTGTTTTCAATAAGCCAATATGTGTTATTGGATGAAGTTGAGATGCTTGGAAAATTATTATGCCATCTTCTAGTAACAAAGTACATATAGCTTTGAAAAATTTCTATAAACAATATTACAATTATTTTAGTGATGTAACATCATAATTATTTGATTCATTAATGAAAAATTGTATATTATATTATTTATGAAGAATATTTCCATGAAAAATAATTATAACTCTATGTAGGGGATTTGATGGTGTCCAAATGAATTGTTCCACTAGGAATATTATTTGAAAATGGTTTTAATAATATTTTTTACTTCGATAAATTATTTTTAATATATATGAATGGGTGTTTCTGAAAATAGAAGGCCAACAACCATAGAATTCCCAAAGGGCTAGCCAGCAACAGCACGTGGGGGACCTATTGGATAAACATCATGTGATAGCCCGCTAAAGGAGGTCGCGCATGGAGGTGGTGGCATGGGCCAACGTATGTGTAAGACACATTAGACAGCATTCTAAAAGGCATAGATGGACCCATGTATAAGGATCATATTAGATGGTTGGATATTCCATAGTGATTACGCTTTTGGTGTTTTATGGATTTTGCATGAATGGAGATCCCTTGTTTTCTAGTTCAAATGGAGTAGCGTTGTAGATTGAATGATATATCAACATAATGGTGGTGAACGAGTCTAATGTTGGATGCCCATCCAAAGAACCCGATCCCTCCATCCTTAAAATGAATGATATAATTTGATACATATGATTCATGTGATATCTACAATCTTATGGATTTCACACAGTGTGTATTCAAATATGGTGATCATCTTCATCCTTAAATACCAGAAAAAATCATTCTCCTGATGAAGATAACTACAAACACAACCACTGTCACAAGAAATAAATACAGGGAATCGCCACATGCTTAAATGAAGAGAAACTCGTAAAACTTTTTGGATATGTGAAGATAAGGTGGATATTCCTATAGAAAAAAAATATCACAAAATGTAACTCTTAGGAAGGACCTCCTATCATGCGATTTTGATTGAGAGGAATCTATCGATAAAATATTTTTAATTCGATGGAATGGGCACATTATTACCTTGGTAAAATGTAGGGCCAAAAAATAGTGTGTATAGATATTTTTAATAAATTTTATTATTGTGATAATACACATGAGGATTCATAGATGATCTCATGCCATTGGACAGATTATGTGCTTCGCATAACCTTGGGAAATTCATGTGATTAGCTAGAAATAGTGATGTATTGTGGTGGAAAATAGTGAAAGAAACCTAGTATTTTATATATACATACTTGAAGGAAAATACAATATGAATATCAATGGTTTCTTGAGTCATTTTGATATTATGGAATTTTTTTATAGGGAAGATAAATAAAGAAAATGAATAATGTTTCTCTTTAATGCTCATGTACCATGCATTATCATGTTCATGAATGAATAAATAATGACACTAATGTTGTGTAGAATATCAGAAGAACTTATATATGATATAACTAATAGTTTTTGAGATTTTTTATCCTTTTTTGGTAATATTATATTAATGATTAATTTTTTCACCACTTTAACTCATTTATTAATGTATGTATTTAATTAAATATCTGGAGTAATTTCTCGATCATTTGGGTCACTGAGGTAGTTGATCTGATACATATGAAAAAGTTTATTTTATAAAGTCCAGTAGAATGGAAATGTACCTGAATAGGCACAAAAGTATTTTTGATCAATAAATTTCATGATGGATGATAAAAATATCATCCTGTAGTGGATCAATCCTTTAAGAAAGGATGAAGCCTCTCTATTGGAGTTGGGAGCAGGAATTCACTTTTGTTGTTCAAGAGAAGTATTCTCTAGTGTGGATTCTAGACTACTATAGTGTATAATATAGTAAGACATTGGGATTTAGTAGTATGAACCTCTTATGTGGATTCATAGGGGATATAGAGTGACTTTGTGTCAACCATTTTAATTTAATACATGATTATAGTAAATTATTATTTTTTAGGAGAATAACCACCATAGTATGAGTTGGTATTTGTAAATAACCTTTTAAAAAACATTTTCTCCTCTCTCCATTGTTATTTATGAATATTAAGTGATATATTGAGATAACACTAATATTGATGATAATTTTAATATTTTCATGTGGTTGAATTAAATATAAAAATATTGTATAAAATTAACCATAGATTCAACCCCTCCCCCTTCATTTATCAATACACAAAGGGGAACTAAAATTGGATTCATAACCTAGGTAAACTCAAAATAACCATCAGACATATAATACATGGAAATTTCAGGAAATGAGTCAAAACCTATGATGGAAAAAAGGATGTTACACATGGGGATACTAATCTAGTGATTTCTACCACAGCTCAAAAGAATAAAATAATGAGACATGTAAGAAAAATCAAGAATATTACTTTATTATATAAAAATATGCATCTATGTGAATGTAATAAAGATGGTTTAAGATGAATTGATTCTTTTTATTATTGTTCTTCTAGTTATTCTTTATCATGTAGTGATGATAAGAGATCACATAATGATATTCAATATGTATTCTACAAACATCTGAAGGATATCACCAAAGATGTTCTAATTTTTTTTTTAAGTCATAAATGGTGTTTAGGATAGAAAATTATAGATGTGAAATGATACAAATGCTATGTATGGGGAATTGGAAAAAAGATTTTGGATATCCAATACACTCATAAAACATGTTAAAAAAATATAGAAAATTCATATCTTTTAAATGAATGGTAAGTGGAAAATAATGAATAGTTTAAAGTATTAATATATAATAATTATTTGTGATTTAATTTATAGAATATTTTAATGAATTTTAAAAAATTCACAATATCTCTTTGGTTTCCAATTTTGATCAACATGAGGATAATGCTAATCAGTTAAATGATCCTGAAAATTATTTACAAAAATGAAGAATCATTTTTGGAATAAAAAATTTACATCAATAAGGAGGATTCAGAAGACCAGTTGATGTCAATTGATGGAGAGAAGTACTCCCTTAGTATAACATGATTAGAGATAGGGGTCAGACATAAAAATTTATAATCATCACATGCTAGAAAATCCACGATAACTAAAGGAATATAGCCTTCCCTTAATTTTTCCAATGAGAATAATGATTCCATAAATTAAATAAGATCATAATATATTCAATATACATTATCCTCAAAAAATAAGTTGTCCCACAACCAAGAAACTATTTTACATACCAATTTTGTTAAAAGTGTTGTCATTGTTTTTAAATCCATGATGTGGGAATGAATAGATTGTGAAAAATATCTTTTAAATCAACCACATCAAGGGTGAATGAGAAAAATAAAATGAATAATTATTCCCCATGATGTTTCCTAAAGGGTTTTGATGCTTCCCAAAATAATAAAGGTTCACAATCATTGAAACTAAATATATTACAACACAAAAGTCAATAATATGGGTAATAGGTTATTAATGGTGTTCCTGGAAATTTGAGTATGAATATTTGGAATGTTTACATAACATTAAAATTCATGAAAATGATATATGTCATATATTAAGTGGTACAAACTATGATGTAAATAGAATTTCTTCACCAAAAAATAATTCCACAAAAAAATGAATCAATCTTCAAAGGATATATTTGAAATAATTGAATATTTTCATGTGTAATTCAACAGATGTGGTCACAATTATAATGAGTGTCCATATTCACCTATCATGATCAAATCATCTAATGATGTTAATATGTGACTCCAAGAAACTGGAATTCATGTAGTTAAATAATGTAAAATGTCAATCTTAAGATGAAAAAAAATATAAAAATACTATTAAAATAACATATCCAATAATAAAAATGAGAGATTCTAACTTATATATAAGGGATAAAGAAATGGGTCAAACAATCACAACCCTAATGAATAAAGTATCCTTTCGTAGAAGTGAAGCAAAAATAATAGGTGTCTGAATTGAATATATATCAATGTGGAAGATCTATGTTCAGTGGTTTTTACTAATTTTGTGAAAAATATGGGTATAAAGAATACTCTTTTTAATATAACATGTCATTTATATAAAATTCAAAGTATTTAAGAAGAGTTATGGTGAATATATGGTAATATACTCTCATAGAAAGAATTATGGGACTCGAAATTCATTTAGGATACAAATAAAAACCAGATGTGAATTCTTAAAATAAGTTAGTGGAAGAAGTAATTTTAACGGTCACAAAGTTGAGTAATTAAGAAAAATATTTACAAGATATTTTCCCTATGATGATTAATGGAAGAATATTCTATATATAAATATAGCCATGTCATGTGAATATTCCGTGAAGATAGAGAAAATCAAGAAAGAGTTCCTAATTTATTTCCAAACAAATTGTAATTGGATAAATAATTGTTGGAATATTGAAAAAAATGTAAATGTAATTGATAGAATGGTTCAATAGTTATTGAGGTTGAATAATATATTCCGTGTAAATATAGTGACTTCTGTTTAAGATGTTCTAATTATAGACATTCTCCACATAATTGTTTGGAGATTCTGCCTAATCAGTGTGATCTATGTAAAATAAAAATGAATGAACATGATATCTAATTTAATCAAATTAATATAATTTAAAATAATATATCACGTAATATAAATATAGATATTGGGAAAAATAATGTCTTGGATTGAGAGGTATCTCTATAAATGATTTTTATTCCTAAAATAATAGATGGTCAGTTTTTATTACCTTATATGTGAATTATTTTGTACTAACATTCAGAGAATTGAACGGTATGTATTCTCTCCTGGAGATTGAACATTAATGAATCAAGGAAAATAATCTTCACTACCTTTTGAATGTAAAAATATGTACAGCTTTTTAATATTGGAACATAAGTTTTGAAAATTTACATTCCATCACTTGTTATTAATTGAATTAATCATTTCAATTTTGGAGGAGTTCATTGATGATGAAGATATAACAATAATTGAGGGATATAAGTTATCCACTGGAAATTTAATTTTTTTTAATCAATGGGAAATATTTATAATTTAATTGATAAATATTTAATATTTCAAACCCCTATTTGAGAATTTCGATCCATCATTTCACATCCATGGTTATTAATAGATATATCATACATCCCTATTTATATCTCTTTCTTTCTACGACATTTTATCCCACATTAACATAAATTTTTTTAACTAATAACTCTAGGAAAATAAATAAATGTGATATCATCCATCATATATAAGTGTTCAATATGATAATCTTAAATTGGATAGAACCCTTTTTCAAGAAAAAAATTTTAGATTAAGAGACCCCATTTCATGTTTTATAATTATTTATAATATGTGTGATAAATTATTCCCCACATATTTAATTGGATTATATGTGCTGATATTAAAAGAAATGCAAAGGGTAATATTTTTGGCCCTAGGTTTTATTTTTCAATAATTCCATATGTTTTGGTGGATGTATTGGTGATTCATATAGAGTTTTTATTCAATCGTCTATTTTAATTAGGTTTCACTCGTGGAAAATTCTCCTTGAAAACAACAATAACTGATGCAGTGATCTTAAGATCTAAATAATTATAACATTGATGTGTCTTTTTTACTACAAAAAAAATTATATTTCTATTTAAAATAATATAAATTTCATGAAGGGGATTTTTTGGAGTCCATTAAAATTTTATTTTTATTTTTTATGAATATGATGAAGAGTAGTGATTCTAATATTATTTGAAAATCATTTTAATTCAATTTTTAACATAGATAAACTATAATTATTATATATGAAAGGGTATTTAATAAATGTGAAGTCATACAACCATAGAAAAACCTAAGGGATAGCCCTCAACTATAGATGGGCGGACCCGAGGATTAACCATTATGGGATCCTCTATATAAGGCCACACGTAGTAGTTGAGGTGTGGTAGGGATTATTTTTAAGGCCCTTCTGAGTGTACAACCGAAGGTGTGGATGGGAGCATTTATAAACACCATATAGGTCAGACAACTATGCTAGTAGGCCGAAGCTAATAGTGGTTTATGATATTTGGTATCGGTGTTGATCCCCTATAAATTGATCAAATGTTTTATTAGTGCTGATTGAATGATATACATAGGGAATGATGATGTGAATGTTTAATGTGGGATGCACAAGCATTTGAAATTATTCCTCCATCATTTAAATGATTGATGTAAGATGAGATATAGGATTTAAGATATCACTGCCATCCATGGATCTTATGTATTTCATTTTTTATTAAGATTATCATATTCATCCATGGACACCTGAGGATTATCCATGTGATCTTGATAAAACAATTCATATCCACTCATCCAGTTGATGGATGGAGACAAGGTTTCATAAACTGAAGAAAACCATGAACCATTATCTTACAGACATACTGAATATTTTATAGACATCATAATTTCATTTGATATCATTACATGATTTATTGATAATGCATGATTTCATCGTATGAACAAATGACCCTCGTTAATGCCAGTGCATGATGGCATCACTTGATGATATTAAGAAAACAAAACCTAATGGAAATAATCTATGACAAATAAAAATAAAATGTGATTTTTCATTATGTAAAATGGATAAGAACTTCTAAATTGTGTGATGGTATCATAATAAGATACACATATCCTAGATTGGGTAAACCATCCATCTTTTGCTATTATTATCGCATCAATTATATTGGATTATCATGAGGATCCCCTTTGAGAAATCTCATAATCAACAATGTAATCATGAGAATAAATCATACGAACAATTATTCATTCTATAAATGAATTGGGAAGCTTAATTCAACTACATACATTAGATACTATTATCATATGCTATTTGAATAGCTCATAAATAATGAAGGAAAATCATATGATAGGTGGAGTATCCATCCTTTTAATAACGGAGGCATTAGTGAAGACGTAAGTTGATTCATTTTATAGAATATGAGAGAAGATATAGAAATAGAAGATCCAATAAAATTCATACTCTTGATAGAGAATATAATCACGGTCCTCTCTTGTGATGGGGGTCTATGATATAACATAGACTCATGGAAGAGATAAGTAACTCATAGAAAAATTTCATTTTTCCCAAGAAGGAACCAGTGAACAAAGCCAGTGGACCCAATGGTTATCTAGCGAATCAAATACATCTTATACAAAGAGAAAATAATGAACAACCGTGGTTATGTGAATTTACGGAGTATATACCGATAGATTAATTTTATGTCATGTGAAGGATCACCCAGTAAGTAACTCATTTCATGAGTCATTGTATGAGAGGAATCATTCAGCAGATATCTTGTCACATAATTGTAACCATGGAATATAACCTTGGTCATATGAAGGTCCCACAGACAGTGGGTTGAGATATTTAGAAAAAATAATTATGTGAAGACACTTGAGTAGACACATGTGATCACATGTACTTGGATAGTTCATTCACATTTCATTACATTGGACAGGTCATATGCTTCACATGAAACACTGATGTTGGGGAGTTGAAAAAGAGTGCATGAACCCCATGAATTATTATATACATACATGAATACAAATTCACAAATAAGATCATAGGGTTCTTACATTATATTGTGATTAAATAATTAGTTTTTTAAATATCATAAAATAATAATGATGATAAATGGTTATGTGAATTTATCATCCATCATGAATTATCAAATACATGTTTTTATAATGCTTGAGATTAAAGTCAGGAAGAATGTAAAAAAATGAATATATCTAATTATATAGTGTATTTCATTTAACAAATATTTTTTATGAATATAATATTCAGGAAGATGTTCTGTGAACCACTTGAACAAATTTATTTATTATTATACTTCATAATGAAAAATGAATAATTCTTTGAGCATCTCTTTTATTGATGAAACTGATCAGATATAGGTGATCAGTTTTTATTTGAGCAAGGATTGAAGACTACAATGGTACATGAATTAGTACGTGGGAAATTATGATCTTGAATGAAAATGGAGTAATATTAATAGATTATCCTATAGTGAATGAATCATTTATGAGTGGAGGAACCCTCATAGTTGGATTTAAGAGAAGGAAATCTATTATTTGATTCAGGGGAAGAATTCTCTAAGGGACATTTTTGAGAAGGAAAATATGACTTCTATTAATAAAATGGGATACAATATAAATAAACTCTTTTGTGGATTTAGGGAAGATACAATGAGACTATGTATGGACCATTGTAATTTTTTATAATATTATAGTGAATTATTTGTGTCAATAAGAATAGATAACAAAATAATGAGTATTTTTTTTACCAAAAGATGTAAATATCATGTGTTGTTCTCTTTAATCACATTTCTACATATGAAGTGAGACTCTGAGATATCACTTAGTATATTGAAAACCATGAAAAGTTCAAGTGGTTGAGTTCAAAAGAAACAAATTGTTAATATCAAAACATGAAATCATCCTCCCGCCCAAAGTAGTCATTCTATCCCAGACCACTATAGGGTTGATTAGTTTAGATATATTATAAAACTAGATACATACATGACATTTACATTAAAAAAATTGAATATTTTCATTCATCCAATATAATCATTAAATTATTCCATATACTCATAGTGAAAGGAGAACGAGTAATTGTTTAGTTAAGATTCTCACTAATGTTAAAAATAAAACAGAATCTATCATGAATACATAAGCCATAAAAAATATAGAAGATTAAATAATCAATATATTTTACTTTATTAAATATCTTAGGATTGAAAATATTTCATAGAGAATAAAATAATCACATGATTAATAATAAAAGAAATTCTAATTATGGAAATGTGTAATGTTAGAAAATTTGATCTTACCATGAGTACCTTGTGAAAATCCATCATGAAACTCCTAATAAAAGAATTATTCATTGATGTTTTACATAATGATAATCCATTTTTTCATGTCATAATCATTTTATGAGCCAACATACACCAATAAATAACCATTTTATTTAGTCTCCTATAAACTATCAATACATAAAGGGTCTATCAATAACTGGAAACGCCCAGGACTAGTCTTTTAAAAATAAAATGTTTTAATATTGAGTCAAAAATATAATCAATATTCCTTTTAAATAAATCAATATCCATATAGAATCATGAATACAGATCATCATTATTTACCTAGTAAATGAAATAAAATTCACAATAAACATACCTCACATGAAACTATATATTGAAATGGTATACTGTGAGGATAAATTAAAAGTAGTATAATGATACATAATAGAGCTATGATATTGAAAATATGGCAATTAAAAATAAAAAATCCAATGAATAATGTATTGTTGTGGTGAACATGATCATTAGAATGTCAAAAATCATAAAATTATGTTTATTCCATAAATTGTTAATGGGTGATATAAGACCATAAATTCATCATAAAAATTATTTTCAAATAAACTAAAATATTTCGTGAATTTTAGTGGAAATTAAAAAAGATTATTTAAAATTATCATTCCGTAAATCATCGGTATTTTTTTATGAACAACGTTATAAATAATTTAATGTTCATTTAATGATGTGATAATAATTCTTTTAAAATATTATCAAAATTTAATATTATTTTCTAAATATTATATTCTTATAAAAAATGTGGAGTTGAAAATATAATAAAAATTAATTAATACAAATTCCATTTTTTATCTATTAGGTAAATAAAACCTTATCAATTTAATAAAAACAAAAAAATCATAGAATAATGAAAAAAAATCATTAAAATACTAAGAAAACATGATGAGAAATATAAATAGGGAATAACAGTCAACGTGATGGGGAAAAATACTTATTCCAAATAATTTAAAAATAACATCCCATTCACAATACTGTAGATATTAACTAATCAATTGTATCAAAAACATAAAAAGGATTCTAGTTGAACCATTGTAAATAAAATCAATGATTTTAGATAAATATATTTAAAATGATTTAATAGTTTATAAAAGAAACTATAAAATAATTTAAATAATGTAGATATGGACGATAAAAATTCTTGGTAAAACAAAAAAATAAGGTCATTTTTTATTAAAACATACAATTTGTCTATGTGATGTCCCTGACCCAAATACTACTAAACTAGTGCCCCAGACCGAGTAACACATGACCTCATGTGTTCCTTCCAATACACCGGAGGTTTCTGACTAGCAGCGAGGGTCAAATATGATATGTGAGGAGACTATACCCTTTTCAAGAGATAAATCAACATCAGATAACAATTTAAATAATGGAAACAATATAATAAAACCCTTAAAACGCATAATAATCCACCATTAGACAAGGAAAAAATCATATCCAACATAAACAGGTCATTCCATGCTATTCTTCTATGAATACAAAACTCCAAAATTAAGACAAATAGGGGACTCCCCAAAACCATCCTAGCTCAATGTCCCACATGTCATCAGTGAACTTACCGAACCCGACTCACTTCCCAAGCATGTGGTCCTTGACCATTCCTTGACCTGCAACCATGAAATCTACTTTAGTACCCAACGGTAGCCTGACCAGGGTATGAGTGTAACTCAATAGGATACCATTAAAAGTTTCTACAAAATATCCTGTAAAATAAGACGTAGAATGAAAGTATGAACTAATGGAATGTAAAGGTAAAAAGTTAAATGATCCATTATAGAATATGTTTCTTTATAATTATTCTACCTTTGAATCCATGTTCACTAATTATGAATCCAAAGGTTTAAAATATATTTTTAATGTGTTCTATGGATTAGGAAAGTTCAATATTCAAAATCAAATTATAATAAAATCAATTCCTATCTCAATTGGCTTCACATGATAAAAACCTCATAATCCACACCCTAAAGCCTCTTTCCGGGTTGAATGAAACCATTAGGGTAATTGAACTTCATCCCCTTCTCTAACCCATGAATTTAAGGGTGGAGCTAGAACCTCGGTCCAACTCGACCAATGGGCAATGATCCTCATGTCTGTACCCCACTCTACCAGGCCTTGTGCTCGTGCCTCTTTAAAATTCACCATAGTTAACAACATCACAACATGAATAACCAATATAATTTTAAACTTCACAATAATATCAATAAATGGGGAATTAAAATTATTCCTCAATCCATTAACACATTCATTATTGATATCACTTAACCCTTTAGCACAATTTCCCATTTCATTTTCCTTTCTCGCAAAACAAATACAAGTGTATGCATAATTCCTTATCATATTCACATTGATCCCATATAACCTATTTAAATATCTTAAAAACAATCCCTTAAACATTAACCACACTAGATTCAACTGTCAACCATCAATCAGAAGTCATTACCTAAAAATATTAACACAATCACTAGGGATCTACACCATGATGGGTCAATTTCACACCTTACATTACCATTATCCCAATCTAGAGGGACGACACACCCCATGGGTGGCCCTAATTTGGTCTTGTCATCATGCTTGCATACCATGGGGATCAAGAGGGGCTGAAATAATCATTTAGGCACATAATACACCACATCCTATTAATGGAATCAGGAACACATCCTGAAGAGAATAAGAATGAAACCCGAAATAAAAAAATCTACAAAAAAACTATGGGATATAACTTGTAGACCACTTACCTTGAATCTGTTGTTGAATGCATTCCTAATCTAGGCCATAGATCCCAATTCAACCACCCATTGATGCCTCAACCAAAATCTCACCATAAAACAATTGTTTTAGAGCTTCATATGGAGAGGAATAAGAGATAAAATCCCTAAACTAAAAATAGAAGAAAGTGTGGGATTAACTATACCTGGATCTTGAATCTACAACCAATAGAATTCCGAATGGCCATAATATTTGGTAGATTGATCCATGGAAGATTTTGAATCATTTGGTGTGTCACTATTGTTCAAGGGAGAATAAGGGAGGTAAATCTTGAGTGGAACATAAAATCCTATAATGGAATTTTTGTAATTCTCTCATGGTTACAAAGACACATAATATACCCTTATTGTTTGTCAAACAATGATTTTTTTTGCAAATATTTCTATCCAAAAACATCTCCCTCCCACGGTTGAATGTATTGTGTAACAGTTTTCTCTAACCATCTGTATTCTATCCTACATTCCTAAAAACCTCCATTTTCTTCCTCATTCATGTTCTGAACCGTTGGAACACCCATAGGGTTAACATGTACACGTGAAAACATTTATTTTACAAGAAAAAGTAACATAAATGGAATCTAAACAAAAACATACTATACAGAAGATATAGGATCATACATCTTATATACCTTATGATGGCTTGTCCTCGATCCACTCCTTTTGAGCATCATTTAATTCCCAGGTAAAAGAGATTATGTCACTGGGCCGATATATCTAATACCCACTCCCATGTTTCATCCTGATCATTTGAATGATTTAATAGAACACGATCTAAACACACCAATTTTTCCTGCAATACCTCCCCCATATGATCTACAATACAAACTGGGCCCTCCTCAAAGGACACATTAGCCTCAATGTCAACATCCATGGTGTTGATCACATGGGACAGATCTGGGTGATACTATCGAAATTTTGAAGCATATAAAATATCATCTTTCCAATTATACCAATGTGGGAGAGCTAAGCTATAATCCATCAGTCTGATTCTCTAACCAATCTCAAATGTCCCAACATTCCTAGGGGCCAATATACCCTGTTTTTTGATATGGCGATGACCCAACCTTTGCGACACCTGAATAAATGAACAATCACCCACCATAAACTCTATAAGACTATAACAACGATATGAAAATGTCTCATTCCTAATATGAGTTATTTCAATATTTTTATAAATCAAATCAACATTCCCAGACATCCCCTACATCTGACTTGGTCCTAACAGTTCAGAATCTCTAGCTTCTAACCAACACAATGGGGATATTAAAGGTCTCCCATATAGTTTTGTAAAAGGATCCATATGAATTGATTCCATCAAACTATTATTATAGTAAAATAGAATCAGAGACAATTTTTTCTCCATGAACGTCCAAATTCTAGAAAAAATTCTCTCAACATGTCTTCAAATCACTGAATTTTAGATTTTGATATCTGGTCAGTCTGCGATTCGTAATTCATACTAAAAAACGCCAGGGTACCATGTTCATTCTATAATCCCTTCCAGAAGCACGAAGTGAAATGTGGATCATCATATGAAACTATGGTTCTTGTCACACTAGGCTACTATACTATTTCTAAAACATAAAATTATACCTACTTTTACACTATATAGGTCTCCACGATCGGCAAGAAATGAGCCACCTTAGTCAGTCAATCAGCCACCACCCAAATTACATAATTATTTCGAGGCGTCCTTGTATGACCCACTGAAATTCTATTTATACATCAATAAAAAACAATTATAGAATAGTAAATGACTGTTGCAAAAAACTTAGATAGTGATGTTCAACCTTCACCTGCTGACAGATTAGGTATCATTCCATAAAACTCACAAATTCATTCTTCATTCATGGCCACCAAAACTGCCTATGATGATCATGATACATCTCTTTCATGTTTGCATGCACTAACCACTATGACATGTGAAACTCACACATCAAATCACCTCGTACATCATCAGGCCGCACAAGATGGTCGTGAACATATGAAATTTAATAGGCTCTAAAAGTCCAACAAAAAGGTGAATCCCTGCCTTTTAGAATTTATTTCATATCCATACACTTAGTATCTACCTGGTAAATCTCTTTTACTCGATTCAAATGTGTAGAAAAAACTACTATAGATTCCATTGTCATCTTCCTATGAACATCCTATACCTCAAAATAAATCACAACAAAAAATGTCATCATCTACCACTCTGAACTGGATTCCTAAACAACCTAATTCGGAGTCTTCGGGCTCAGAGAATCCGCGACACTTTTCCATTTCCCTGGTATGTATACCAACTCCAAATTGAAATATTGTAGGTACTCAACCCTTCTTCTCTATTGAACATTTAAATCCCACTGAGGGAATATCTATATTATAATTTTATAGTTTAAAAACACTATGAAACATTATCACAACATGTTGTGGCTCCAATATTTCAATTTATGAACCACTACAGCTAGAATTATGTTATGAGTAGGGTAATTCCTTTCATGAAGTCTCAAATGCCTCAACCCATAAGCTACAACCTGATCATCCTACAATAACACGACAATAATACAAACACCAGACACATCACATAACTATGATTACTTTTTACCGGGTTTGAGTAAAAATAAAATTATTGGGGTAGTCAAGAGATTCATCATCTACTGAAAAGAATTCTCACAAGATTCTGAACAATAAAAAAATCCCATTATTAGTCAGGCTAGTGAATGGAACATCATAATGATAGAAATATCTAAAAAAATATGTTAATAACTAGCCAAACATAGAAAACTATGATCATTAGAGTTGTTCATCAGCTGCTCCCATGATACCACGGCCGACACCTTTTCTGGATCCACTGACACACATAAATCATAAATTATGGGTCCCATAAACTGCACCTCATCAATCCAAAACTCACATTATGATAGGTTGGAATAAATCATATGATATCTAGGTGTAACCAATATGATGTACAAGTGATTGGAATGATCTTCCAGAGTTCTGGATTACACCAAGTGGTCATTACTGAAGAAAACATAGATCTGATCCAGATATTGGTAAAATATTCGGTGTATCAAGGCCATGAACTCAACTAGTGCATTGGTCAATCTAAACAGTATCACCATAAATTTCAAAAAAATTACCTTATTTAGAAATCTATTTGTGGTATGTCATAAGGTCTCACCCACAACATCTGATATCTTGATCCTCAATCGATCTTAGATAAAATTGTTGTCCCTCTGATCTGACCAAACATGACATTGATTCTAGGAAGAATGTATTTTTTTTCTTAACCATCATCTAGTTCTTCTTCCATTAATGGACACAAATCCTCAATGATCCATCCTCCTTCTTATTAAACAACACAATATATCCCCATGTTGATGTACTAGTATGTATACACCCCTTAATATCCAATTCCTATAACAGAACCTTCATTTCATGATGTTCTTATGGTGCCATTCGATATTGTGGAATGGAAGCTTATTCTTGTCATGGTAAAAACTCAATTTTAAACATAACATATATCTTGTGTGGTAACCCCGAGAATTATTTAAGAAACACATCCTAAAACTAGTCTACAACAATAGGTAATAAAGTCTTCTCTTTCAATTCATCATCTAAAATATTGCATGCTACTAGGGTTGGGAGTTCAACCATCTATTGGAATAGTTTTCCTACACATCCTGCTCGTGAATCCCAAACATGAAGAAGGTCATAAGATATTTCGTTGAGATATGTGAACATTAACATGTCTCTATAAAAATCGATATGGTTTTGATACAATTCTAACCAGGTTGTAACCAATATTATGTAAAAATGGGAAATTTATAGGAAAGACATATCCCATAAAAAATTCCCACCAACATCTAGAGAACAATCCTTACACTACATGATGTCCTTAACTCATAACCCTAGTGGAGTATCAAAAGACATTTCCCCATATACAGTATCCACTGTTAATCCCAACACAGTTATGAATTGATTATAAATAAAAAAATTCATAGAACCTAAATCAAATAATGAACTAGAAATCCATGAGGCTACATGAATCGTACATCAAATAGTAGATGGTCCCACCTCACCATATTCATGTGTACTTTGAACTACATGGTGATGTCATACCCCTTTATGCTGGGGTCCGGCCTGAGTACCCAGCACCGCACTACAATGTTGGTAAATATGATCTCACCCTAGAGTTCCACATCCAACAACCTTACTAGTACGACCTATGGAGCTCCAACTACCAACCGGATATGGGGTAACAGACCCCTACCTACACTCAACATGTTCTTATAACCTGCATCATTCCATCACTATTGTGTGTTTCGGTAGAACCTCTGCATATGGTCTATCCTTCTGCCCACTCGGCACTCACCTAGTGGGTAGGTACACTGGTCATGATTTTGCGTCATCTTGCCACACTGATAACTGATTACCCAACCATTTCTTATAGAAGCTAATCATATATTTTGACAACTCTATAGACATGCACATGTTAACTATATGATGCACTATTCAGGTTCTCCTATGATATATGTTCTTGATCCACCACTTCATCAAAACATTTCAGTAAAAATATATTTACCTAAGACCTAATCTCTTGTCTCAGCCTATCCTAGATGCATATCACCACAGCATTCTAATCTCCTATAAATGTCAGAATTAATTTTCTCAAATCAAGGAAATGACTAGCAAAGTCCATTAACAACATTTTATCCTTTTTCAGCCTCATAAAATATGAAATTGTATTCTACCTTGTGGTTTCTAGGTATAGGTTCTAAATAATATTCTCCATAAAATTCTTCCACATCAACCCTTCATCCTTCCCCATTTTGATAATTATGTCCCACAAACGTTTTTCCATACCTCTTAGCATACAGCTGCTTACATTACTCACATAGGGATAAGTGTTTCTAGATGTTCATGAATAGTTGATATGGACTCTATCCAAAACATGGCTACCTCATACCCACAATCTCTGGTAATGGTCAGAGGGAGATATGGTGGAAACTCCATGGTCTGCTCAAACATACTCAGTGCAGCCTGACCTAGGTCACATTCCATCATTTTCATGAAATTAGAAATGTTCTCTTGGAACATATCCTCTCTATCCTCTTTGATCACTATGTTCTCTTTCTCCACTAATGGAGGAGCGTTCTCAGAAATTTACTTCTATCTCCCAACTGACACATTTCTTCGAGGGGGTCATTCTATATAATACCAAATATGGAATTTTTAACCTAACCATAATGCTTTTACGAATTGGAAAAAGATATAGATAGTCTCATCACATTCCATAACCACCCCAGTTTGCATACACTAAAAAAATGATCCCACTCAAAATAGGATCACTACCTATCACCATCTCTCCTTCGGCCATGGCTAACATGATTATACAATTCCGACGGTTATAAGCCTTATATTTTAATCCAATTAAAAAAAATTTACATATCCCAATTTACTCTTAAAACATGTTAATACACATTTACATATTTATCATGAACCATTTTCTAATTACTAATTTCCATTTCCACTTCCCTTTTTACCCATTCATACCATCTTTTTAGGTGAAATTACATTGATTTTAATAAAACATATGTGTCCTTACATTTATATCCTAGAAACCCATATCGTGTGTGTCCTACAATGATACATGTCACAGAACAATATAGGTTCATAGAATTATCCATGAAAGAAGAACCTAGTACCCTTCCGACCATGAGAAAAGTATCACAAAACTATGACATCACAAAAAAGTACATCACCTAATGGAGAAATATCATTAAATATTCAACGCACAACAAGAACTATAATTCCCTCCCAAGGGGACTGTGGTTTTTCCTCGTACATGGAATTTCCACTCCAAAGCACGAGGATATTAACAAACCTGGATAATTTCCAAACATCATATCTACCATCCCCAAAAGGTAAGAAAGTTAAAAGAAGTCCTTTGATACCAATTTGTATCATCCCCGAATGGAAATCCACTAAATCGGTACCCCAGGCCGAGTCACCACATGACTTCAATCGTTCCTTCCCATTTTCTAGATGCTACCGACAAGTAGCAAGGGATTAATAAGATACGCAGGGATACTATACCCTTTTCCCTAGACTAATCCACAACAACTAAAAATTTAAATAAAGGAAATAATTGGAAATAACCAATAACATGATAAATAACCAACCACCAAACTCGTTACAAATTATATCCAACAGAAAACACGTCATGCCATGATATAATGCCATGAAAAAACCCACTGGGGGAAGGAAGAACTGTGGAATCCACAAACCAGTCTTGACTCCATGTCCTAGACATTATCTGTCAACATACCGAACCCAACTCACATCCAAATTAAGGGGTCATTTTCTTATCCCTGACCTGCAACCATGAAGTCTTCTTGCATCCCCAACAGCTATCCAAGAATGTTTGAGTATAACTCAGGAGGCCACCACCAACGATATCTATAAAATATTTAGTAAAAGAATACAGTGCATGGATATAACTACTAGTGGAATGTAATCATAAATTGTTCAATGATCCATTATAGACTATGTTAATTTAAATTACTTATACAATTGAATCCAAGTAAACTAATTAGGAATCCCATGGTTTAATCAATCATTTTAATGGGTTCAATGGATTATGAATGTTCAATATTCTTAAGAATATGGGAATAAAATCACGTCCTAACTCACCGCGTAGAACATGTTAATAACCCCATAATCCTCACCTAGAAGCCTTAGTCCAGGTGAAATGAAACCATTATGGGAATAGAACTAAGTCCCCTTCCTTTACCCTTGCATTTGGATGTAGATCTAGAGCCTCAGTCTAGCTAGACATGTGGGCGTAGAACCAGAAGTCTATACCGCACACTACCAATCCATGTGCACATTCTAATTTATCAATATCCAAAATTAACCACATAACTAAAATCATAGGAAATATCATTTGAATCATAAAAAAATATCTATAAATGGGAATATAACATGTTTCATCATTTTGTTAACACATTGATTATTGATATTGTAACACCCCACGATTTTATGAGAAATATTATTTTTAATTTCCTTGATGTCTTGTGTTGTACGCTACACCAAGATAAGCGTGCACAATATGAAACACCATATTATATTGTAGAATATTCAAACACTATTCTAGGCTTGTGTTTCACACAAGAGTAACATTCCTCAATACCGTGTGTAGTACACAATTTCGAGTATCACTAAACAGTGATATATGTTATAATACTATTATGAACTATCCATTATGAATATTATTAACCATATTTTTATATTTATAACATTATTATTCATCATAAACATATTCTAGAACATGGTATGAGAAAAAAATAAAATTTTCAGGTAAAATAAGTATAATGACCCATACTTTACATACAATGTTAATACTTCCAAATTGAAGCACACTTATTACAACATATAACAAAACCATGAAAGGACCATATAGGTATAGTGTCCTTAGAAACTGGGAATCAAAAACAACTGGTTCATAAATCGTCTACATTGTCTCCCTTTTATTTTATCATATCTAGAGTCACTTTTGGCATATCATACTTAATACCCTTCTTCCTGACCTGGGGAAAAGAAAACATTCAAAATTCTGAGCTCAAATTCTCGGTAAGGGTAAACAAAAAAATATCAATCACATCATATTCATAATAACATAACATTTTGGAAATCTAAACCTACAAAAGAGATCATAATTTCATAACAAGGGAAAAATAATAGTAGTGAAATGTAAACCCAATAATCATAACATAAAAGATTAAACTTTGGGGCATACACACATAATCATAGAGAATCATTTCTTAGTAGTCAAGACTCATTTCTAAGACTATCTTAGCGGAAAAAATCCATTTCTAAACTGATTTCACTCCTCGTTTCAGTCCTTCTTCATTGAACCGAATTAACCTTCCATTCCAGCCATGTCTATCTCATGAGATATAAATCATTACTCAATTCATTGGAGGGAGTATAGTTCCCACCCATCTCATAATGAAACCATTCTTATGTGTGCCACTAAATCATAAATCATACATCATAGCATAACCCATGTCATAAAAATGGGATTCTTAAACATCGTGCCATCATAACATAATCCATATAAGATAAAAGGAATACATTAATATAATTCCATAATAACATAATCATGTAAATGTAAAAATAGGGATAGAAACAGAACCCTATGTTATCTTAGACTGTAAATAATTTTGATAAAACGCTTGAACTCCACTCTTGAGAAAATTATACTTTCTACATCAAAATCAATTTTCATTTCCTAAAATGTCATAAAATTTTAAAATAAAAGAAGTTGATTAAAAATAATCATTAAAACATGTAAAGGAAGATTCATAGAAATAATTTTCTGAAATTCCATTCAGGCCGTACATGTTAAAGAAAACATTCTTCTCGTACTTTGGCTGGAAAAGTCAAAAAGTACCTCATACTAAAAATGAAAAAAGATTCCTTTCATATAATTTAATAAAAACTCAACAAGGGGTAAAATTGGATTTAAAAAATTTTAGGTGGATGGAAATAATATTACATATTTAGGAAACATGGATGTGGATGATAAGTATGCCCTAGTAAATTCTGAACTATAAACAATCTCAGATAAAAATGTGATTGTGAGATTTTCCCTTACCTTAGGTCTGATTGGCTTCATACGTGTCCTAACCTCCTGTATAATGAATTAAATAATGTTATTGACTTATTCCATAATCGTAATGATTTTTATTATTACATATATGGTCATATTCTTAGCTTCCTATTAGTAATATTTCATTGCTACTTGTTATTCAGGTGTTTATTGCTTTTTGTTCTTATGCGTGTTTTGTCGAAAAATTATTCTTCTTCTTTTTAGGTTATAGATACATAATTTTTAGAATGGTATTAGTGAAATATATATCATATTTATTCATTAAATTCATTTATATAATCATTAATCATTGAGTATCATGTAGAGCGAGTCGCATCACATCGTGGAGACGGCATGTCGTACATACGCACGAGCGATGATATTGTTTGTATAATCGTGGAATTATATTTAAGTGTATGTATACTATTTAAGAATAAATATCACTTTAAAATAATCATATATATTTATTATTTACACCATTATACCCATCCAAGTATGGTGGTGGTGGAAAATAGATTACACCCTGGCGTGGAGACGGTATTCCGTACGTACGCACGCGCGATGATTTCAATTTCCGTAGGATGGATAGAAGTTTAAATAGGGTTGTTTCATATTTATAAAAACATATCAGTATATGAGTGATAATTATGTTATTACTTAATAATAAAAAAACTAAATAATAATAAGTAGAAGAAGAAATAAAGTTGAAATAATCGGTAATGGACATTACCTCTTCTTTGAAGCGCCTCTTCTTAACATCCTTTTAGGGCACTAAATATGGTCTTTGAAGAATACCAAGACCTCTAGAATATTTCTAGGGAAGTTGAGAAGGGAAATGGGAAGGGTTTTACTGAACTTGAAGGCTCAAAGTGGTGTGTGGAGGAGAGGGAGGAGGTGACCATTTGTAAGGGAAGAGAGAGGCACCTTAGGAAAAACTTAAAATATTATTTTATAATAAAGTGATATTCGGTTTTTAATAGCTCAAAAATTATTTATTTAGAAGATAAGGTTGGTATGGGTCTAAATCCTCACAACCAATATATTTTAGTCATGTTTAGGTTACTATTTTAACCTTATCATTTAGATTTAACTCTAAGTTAAATAATTTAACTTTTACTGTGTCTTCTTGTTTTCTTACACTATATGGTTAATAAACATACTATAAGAAGCCCAAAAAAACCCCTAGTGGTTAATTATTAATATATATATCCTTATCTAAGTCATTTGGCTGAACCTTATATTTTTAGTAATAAAATAACAATTAATAATATAATATTTTTTTTAAAAACTATTTTATGATAATTTTGACACAATTTGGTAATTAATTTTTGTGAAAATCATAAAAGTGTTATTAGTTCGAAAAAAGTTAATTAAATAAATTATAATATGTCATATAAACCTATAAAATTATATTAATTCTTAAAATGTCTCAAATTACATTTATTTGGGTATTTATAACGTCAATTATTTTAATATTTTCAATTAATATGGTAATTACTGCATCATCATTGTTTCAAAAATAAATTAAATTCTTTAATTTATAAAAATTATAAATAAAATATAATTAGGTAGGACATTTTTTAATATTTCTAATTAATATCTATAGTCTAATTTATCTTATGTATAACCCTAAATTAAAAATTTATTTAATTATTAAACATTGATTTTAACTATTTTAACACTTCTTTAAATAAAATAATAATAAGTGTCCTAATCTAATCCATGTGAACCTAAAGGGTAATATGTTATTCCTAAGGATGATTTAGGTAGAATTACACTTCTCCAATTGAATTAGGACATGTTTTAGGGTAACAATAATATCATTTTTACCCTTTATTACCCTATTTACTTTTAACCGTGGTAAATAAAAGTAAAAAGATATTATTCACCAAAAATTATTTTTATCTTATTGAACCACATTTTAATCCATGATATTAACTGTGTTTCTCGGATATTTTAAATTCCCCTCATAGAAGCGGTATAATTATGTTTTCTGTAATTTTGCAAAAAGCTCCTATGAGGTAGGTAAAAGACAGTGAAAAGTTCTATAAAATTTTTATATATCTAAAATTTTTATTAAATGTCTAAAATGAATTACATTGAACTTATATAAGTATTATTTATCAATTTTGAACTAAAATAAATTTAAATAAAATTAATAATTATTTATATAAAAAGTTGGTTTTTAAATACTAACCCAGTGTTTTCAGTATTCATCAAAAATTGAATATTTTCAGAAAAATATCAAAAATTCAACGTAGGATAATTATGATGTTATGAATCAAAAAATGAAGTCCATTTTGAAATATAAAATTTATAAAATTTCAAAAAGTGAGTATTACTATTCATAACGGCTAGTTTTAATAATATTTTATTTTCATATCATTGTTTAGTGAAACTCAGTATTGCGTACAATGCAAGATATCGAGGAAGGTCGTGATTGCGTGTAAAGAAAGCCAAGATAGTGTTGTGTGTAGTGAAAGATTCCTTTGATGATTTATATAACATAAAAAATATTTCTCATAAAAATCTCATGTGTTACATTTTACCCCCCCTTAAAATGAATTTTTCCATCGAAATTCATCACATTGTAAAAAACAGATGAGGATACCTCTCCCTCATCATATCCTCAAGCTCCCATGTAGCTTCTTCTAATTGGTGGTTCCTCTATAAAACTTTCACCAAGTGAGTTGTCTTATTCCGGAGGACTTTTTCGCTACGATCCCGAATCTCTATCGGCTATTCTTCATAAGGAAGATCTTGCTCCAGCGGTATAACTTCTGTGCTGAGTACATGTGAAGGATCGGGTATGTTCTTTCTCAGGATAGATACATGGAACACATCGTGAACTTGAGCAACATTCCGTGGAAGCACCACTCTATAAGCTACCTTTCCAACGTGATCCGGTATTTCGAAAAAACCGATATACCTAGGGCTCAACTTTCCCTTCTTTCCAAATCTCGTTACTCTCTTCCATGGAGATATTAGTAAGAAGACATTATCACCCACTTCAATCTCTAGGTCTTTTCTTCGGTTATCGGCATAAATTTTTTGTCTAATCTGGTCTCCTCTTATGTGTTGTTGAATTGATCAGACCTTTTCTGCAATCTCATCAACAAGATCAGGTCCTAATAGCTTTCTTTCCCCGACATCATCCCATTAAGTTGGAGATCGGCATTTATTTACATAGATATATTTATAAGGATCCATATGAAAACTGTAGTGAAAGCTATTATTATAAGAAAATCCCACAAAATGTTGGTGTTGATCCCAACCTCCTTTGAAATCCGTAGAGGAAGATCTCAACATATCTTCTAGATTTTGAATTGTCTTCTCAGATTGACGGTCTGTCTAAGGATGATAAGTCGTGCTGAAACTCAACTCTGTATCCAGAGTATGCTGAATACTTCGCCAAAACATTGCGGTAAACCTCAGATCCCGATCAGATATAATGGAATGTGGTAATCCATGCAATCTTGCCACTTCCTTTACATATATCCTGGAAAGCGGATCCAGATAGAAATATTCTCTAATAGCAATGTAGTGTGCCGACTTCATAAGATGATGAACTATGACCCAGATAGCATTATTGCCTTTGGATGTTTTAGGATGTCTGGTGACAAAGATCTTAGTGATGTTTTCCCATTTCTATTTGGGTATGGGTAATGGTTGTAACATCCCCATAGACTTTTGGCTCTCAGATTTAACTTGCTGACAAACCAATCATTGAGAGACATATTCAGCAACATCTCTTTTCATTCCATCCCACCATAAGTACTCGTTCAGGTCCCTATACATCTCCGTGCATCCAGGATGAATTGAGAATGAATAACTATGAGCCTCATCCAGCAGATCCTTCTTTTATTCTAGGATGGGAGGAACATATATCTGATTCCGGAACCTTATTATCCCATCACAATCATTGTTGAATTCGGGAACATTTCTGAACTTCTTTTGTATCTCTAAATATTCTTTATGTTCCTCTTTAATCATCACATGTATTGATGGTTGAACATTCATTTGAGAAAGATAATATTTTTCCCCTTCCATTATAATTCCAAGATCCATCCTCTGTAAATCCATAAATATTGGATCTTTTGTGATCCTCATCATTGATATTCTAGCATGGTCTTGTCGACTTAATACATCTTCCACCTTGTTTTCATTCCCATGGTGGTAAATAATTGAGCAGTTGTAATCCTTAATCAGCTCCAACCATCTTCTATGGCACATATTCAGCTCCTTTTGTGTGAAAATATACATTAAAATTTTCTGATCTGTATAAATATCATACCTTCCTCCATAAAGATAATGAATCCAAATCATGAGTTGGGTAATTTTTCTCATGGATTTTCAACTATCATGAGGCATACGCTATCACCATATCATTTTGCATGAGAACACACCCCATTCCATTCTTGGATGAATCACTGTAAATCAAAAACATTTCTATACTACAAGGAAGTGTGAGAACAGGTTAAATAGATAACCTTCTTTTTAACTCCTTGAAATTCTCTTCACACTCCTCCATCCAAACGAACGTATCTCCTTTTCGAGTCAACCTGGTGAGTGGATTAGATAATCGTGAAAAATATTTCACAAAACGTCGATAATATCCAGCCAAACCAAGAAAACTTCGGATCTCAGTTTCTGTTTTTGGTCTCGACCATCTTTTGATAACCTCTATTTTTTCTAGATCTACTGATATCTCCTCTTTTTAGATTATGTGTCCCAAAAATGAGAATTTGTGAAGGAAAAATTCACACTTGGTAAATTTTGCATAAATCTTCTCTTTCCTCAGGGTCTTTAATACAATTCTCAAGTGATCTTCATGTTCTTTCTTGCTCTTTGAATAAACAAGAATATCTTCTATAAATACTACCACAAACTGATCAAGATAGTCTCTGAATACTCTATTCATTAGATCCATGAAGATAACAGGGGCATTAGTAAGACCAAATGGCATCACTATAAATTCATATAGTACATACCTTGTACGGAAAGACTTCTTTGGTATATCCTCCCATTTGACCCTTAATTGATGATACCCTGAATGAAGATCAGTCTTGGAATATTATTATGCTCCACGTAGTTGGTCAAATATTTCATCAATGCGTGGGCGAAGATATGTTTTGATGATAGTGATCATGTTATGTTCTCGATAATCAATGAAAAGTCTCATTGATCAATCTTTATTCTTAATAAACAGAAAAGGTGCTCCCCAAGGTGATGCACTAGGGAGTATTAATCCCTTATGAAGATTCTCTTGTAGTTTCTTCTTAAACTCCTGCAACTCAATTGGGGCCATTCTATAAGGTGTATTTGAAATAGGTAAAGCACCCAGTACGAGTTCTATTGAATACTCAACTTCAAGATTTGGTGGAAGACCAGAAAATTCCTCCGAAAAGACATCATTAAACTCCCGTACAATGGGAATAATCTTAATCATGAGTTTCTCTCCAACCATTTGAGATAAATAACCTTCATTTAGTGGAATCAAGACCCATAAGATGGAATAAATTTCCACTGGATGGTTATGTTCATCCTTGCATCGATAGACGATCATAGATTGATCTGGAATATGAAATGTGACTTCCCTTCTTTAAAAATTGATATGAGCTCCATATAAATAAATCCAATCCATGACAATAATCACCTCAAATTACACTATAGGAAGGATCGCAAGATTTACAGGAAGCACTCTCCCACAAACTTCAATGGGTGAAGAATTATAAACTTTTGATGTGACTTTCGTTCCATTAGGGTTTGTCATAGCTAACTCAATATCTAACTACTGAGGTAATATGGTGATACCCTTAGAAAATTCTTCAGAAATAAAAGACTCAGTGAATCCAGAATCAAATGAAACATTTTCTACTTTATAGTGAATGGTAAGTGTACCTTTCACCACTTCGTTATCTTACTCTACATCAGTGATAGAAATTTCATGTGACTTTCATTTCTCATTGGCCTTAAGAGTTTGTTGACATCGATCATCATCAAAAACCCTTGGATTAGGGAATTGATTGGCATAATTCCCCATTTCCTTGCACATTTAACATTGAATTGTAGGAGGTGCACTCTGTGTAGCATTTTCTTTGTTCGCATCACTAGAAATCTTTTTCCCATCATTGCGGCATTCAAATGCCTGATGGCCTTCTTTTCCACATTTGAAACATTTACTTGTCCCTTTAAGAAAACTCCCTCCATGTTTCATTCCACACTTTAGGCATAAGGGAAATCATGTCTTATATTCAGTGTGCTCTTTAGATTTTCCTATGAATTCCATTTTCCTCTTCTTATGAAACTCATATGACTGATGGGTTACTCAAATCTCCATCTTAACCTTGAGAGCACATTGAATGATATCCCCGTAGCTATTAAAGTCCCTTATGACTAACGCCCTTCTAAGACTTGGATTTAAGCCACTAAAGAACCGATCAATCTTACTCTCAGGTTGGATAATAATCCCAGAAGCATACCTTGCAAGTCTTATACAATTTGCTTCGTAGGTACCAATGGATTCATCATCCTTTTGCTTCAGTTCAAGAAACTCCTTATCCATCTTTGTTAGATGAATACAAGGGAAGTATTTATTGAAAAATAAGTACTTAAACTCATCCCATTCCCTGGACTCAATTTCATCTCTTGGCCTCATATTCTTGATAAGCATCCACCATTGACTAGGTTCACCTTCCAATTGATAAACTGCTAAGATGACTTTATCATGTTGAGAACATTAAAGAACTAAAAATATCTTTTCAGTAGTACTAATCCATTGTTCAGCAACTAATGGATCAGTAGACCCACTGAATGAGGGTGGAAGCTGCCTCATGAAGGATTCAGCAGAATTTTGATCCTTCCTTTTCTCGATTGGAAGTCCTACAAGATTCATAGCTTGAGAAATTTGTGTGATCATGCCTACAAGATTTTGCATTCCAGCTCCCATAACGTTTGGTTGCTTAGGGGGACATTCATTGCATTGCCCGTCGCTTTCAGAATTAACACAGTTCCTTCAGGTTCCAGCCATTCACTAAAACCAATAAGCATAGTGTGAGAAACACTAATCATTATAGTAAAACAACATAATCAATAATAAAATTTCAAGCTTTAGGTCATATCCTATGTGATTCATGGAAATTTCTAAAACACAAAGATTTTTTCCTATGCTTAGACATATCCTTAGGGTTCTTACTAAGGATTTCACATCCTAGTTTCCAAATGTTGACTATACCTTTCCTCAGATGCCAACTATAATGACCCATACTTTACATACATTGTTAATACTTCAAAATTGAATCACACTTATTAAAACATATAACAAAACCATGAAAGGACCGTATATGTATATTGTCTTTAGAAACAGGGAAACATAAACAACTGGTTCATAAATAATCTACACTTGCTTCCATTTATTTTATCATATCTTGAGTCCCTTTTGGCATATCTTACTTAATACCCTTATTCCGAACCTGGGGAAAAGAAAACATACAAAAGGTTGAGCTCAAATGCTCAGTAAAGGTAAACAAAAGAAATATCAATCACATCATATTAACAATAACATAACTCTTTAGAAATCTTAACCTGCAAAAGAGATCATAAATTCAAAACATGGGATAAATAATAGTAGTGAAATGTAAACCTAATAATCATAACATAAAATATGAAACTTTGTTTCATACACACATAATCATAGAGAATCATTTCTTAGTAGTCAAGACTCATTTCCAAGACTATTTTAGCGGACAAAGTCCATTTCTGAAACAAATTCACTCCTCCTTTCAGCCCTGTTTCAATAACACCCCTGGTAAATAAAGAATATGACATTTTCATATTTATCCATATTTGTGAATAAAATATTAATATAAATTTAAAGGGGACTCTATTCTCGATGGTGTACCCAACACGCAACAACTAGTTTCTTGGGAATCTTACGTTGCACTCTAATA
Source organism: Viscum album (assembly GCA_963277665.1). Lineage (NCBI taxonomy): Eukaryota > Viridiplantae > Streptophyta > Magnoliopsida > Santalales > Viscaceae > Viscum > Viscum album. The sequence continues at coordinate 2,102,043,682 of OY728120.1, forward strand.
ATAAAATAATATTATTTTAAATGGTAGTTAACATGTAGCCATTGTACTGGCGGGAATGGATAGAAATAACTAAAATATGATTATATATGTTTTTAATTTTTTTTACACTTATCTAATAAAATATAAATGCTTAAAATATGGAAAGAATTCAATTTTAGGCATATATGCGCTAGTTTTCACTAAAGGTTCACTTATCGCCTTTTGATGGCGAACCGTCATTAAATATAGTTTTGTTCACTCTTATACATTCTATTGGACAAAATAAAACTCTTCTTAAGAATTGGGACATCAGAATTTACTTTGTGTAAATTTTTGGTATCATTCCGATAAAGTTCATTTTTTAATGAATAGTGTAAAATGTTGTATTTTAATTCAAAACCAATTTTTAATCTAATTTATTTATATGATTAGATTATCTTTTGAATTTATTTTAAAGTGAAATTATAATATATTTTTACCATTAAATCCAATAGTGGTCGTTGGAATTAATTTCACTTTGAAATCAGACATAAACTATTGTCAATCTTTTGATACTTATTATTTCATAAAAACACGCTATTTGCTCTGACAGCGGGAATTTATTATTAAATTAATTAATGTGACTTATATGTTTTGAATTTTTTAAAATAGAATTCATTTTTGAATTCGGAATATAAAATATAGCTTAGGGTGAATTTTTGGGATTTTTCTGAAAAACTTCAGTTTTGATGAATAGTGAAACCACTAAGTGGTACTTATAAATACTGATTTTTCCGTTTAAATGAAATTGTTCCATCTTTGTGTTTTTAATTTCAAAAATCCGACATACATGGTTGTCATTAAGAAGTAAAATGTGCTTCAATGGGATAAAAATATTTTTTTGGTGAATAATAACTTATTAAGTTTTTAATCGCGATTAGAGGTAATTAGTGTAGTTTAAGGTAAAAATAATGTTTTAATAATATGAAATGAACTTGAAACATGTCCTAACCTCATTGGATGTGTCATGGCCGACCAAGAAAACTCATGGGTCAACTTGGGGGCCCCATGAAGCCACTTTGGTTGGAAAATGACATTAATATCGTTTTATTTAAAGTTAAAGTAAAAATGAGACAAACATGAAATGTTTTACTAAAACAATTTTTACATGGGGTTATACAAATCAGATTTTTTACTATAAATATTAATTGGAAATATAAAAAGATTTACTAAATCATAGTATTTTTTTATAATTTTTATACCTTAAATAAATTAAATTATTTTCGACATCATGATGATGCATTGATGACCTCATTATTTAACGATTTAAATAAATTGGAAAGATAATGTAATATCTAAGACCTAAACATGTCCAAAACCTATTGGATGAGTGGATTTCTAACCCTTATCACCTTATCCTAGAAAAAAATCAATGTGGGACCTCTTAAATCCGAATACCATTTTAAAATAAAGTGACTTTTCTTTACCTTCCAAGAGTGCCCCTCCTCTCCTCTTATAAAAGGCCCCCACCTCTACCTCCTTACCCACACTCCAAAAGACATTGGCTCGGCCAACCTCTACCCATTTTGTCTCTCCACTTCCCTATATTACTCCTTTAAGCCTCAATTTGGGCAGAAGTATTCCCAAGGAATCCTTTGAGCTCAAACCAAAGGAGGTTACCCGATTTTAAGGTAATGTCTTCACTTGAGTCCTTTTGTTTTATTTTGCTTCTCCAGCCCCCTAAACCCTTTTTATTAATTTCTTTTGTAACAACTCCAGTATCATCAATATACTAAGATTTTTTTATAAGAACGATTCGAGCTACACTTTCACACACCTACATCTAATGGTTAAAGAACATACTGTTTCCGTTGATGGCGAATTTCTGCCTCACGAAACGATGATTGTTCAACACTCATATAACACCTTCAAAGGTGGCCATTAAGATGTAACTATATTTATCTATGATATTTAATATGTTTATGTTTTACTTAATATTCTTTATTTTTCATTTATGGTGTAACTTTATGGTTTCCATTATTGGTAAACGTGATATCTTCATTTAAGGAATCGCGGACTACCGCCCCCTTAAAGTGATATGATTCGTTAATGCCATATGTGGGACGTATAAAGGGTGTATTTAAAGTTATTATTTATGATTTTATACTGGATTATAATATACCTATATATCATTATTATTTCTTTCCATTATTGTATGATATAGAAATGAAAGTAGTGTTCATGCGTACGTACGGCTTACCGTCTCCATGAACGGTGCATTTCATTTCTTATCCCCAAATGTAATGTACTATTATAAGTACATATTTATAATGTTTATATATAAGGTATGTTACATATAAATGATGAATATAATTCTGGAATTAAAATATAAATACCTCTCATTTAGTTTTAATTCCATTAATATGACAATGAAATGAAAGTAGCGTTCATGCATACGTACGGCTTACCGTCTCCATGAACGGTGCATTTCATTTCTTACCTCGAAATGATTATGTAATATTATAAATACATGTCTATGCTGGATATATATGATATATATGATATCCAAATCATGAATATCATTCTGGATATAATGAACCATTGACCACACGAACAACATGTAATTGTAAGAAGTCCACTTTTGACTTAAGAACCAAATATCGACAAAACAAACATTATTAACTTAAATGATTACATAATGTTTATAACATGTCAATAATTGATATAAAAGGAATAATTAACTTGAAAAAGGTTCTTAAGAAAGTATAAATTAACTCAAGTTTATTATTCAGGACGTTAAAGAATGATCGAGTCAAGTCAGACCCGAGCTAAGGGATCCTACTCCACTCTTTCTTTTTAAGTACACTCTTTTATGCCATTACTTTTAAAGCTCATCTTTCTTATTATTGGGATATTATTTTATATTACTGTTACTGTAATTTTTATGTTCATGTGATGAGAGACCCTATTCTCTCTCATCAATCCATTTTGGATGTTTTGAGTGGCACCGTTAGGCTGCTGAATTTTCGTAAGAGATCTATCATCTCTCTTTCTCTTTAAGTACTCCCCTTTATGTCACTTCTTTTAAACTCCTATTTGTTATGATGGGGGATGTTCTTTCATATTCCTATTTCTGTACATTTTATTGTAATGTGACGAGATACCCTATTTGATCTCATCAATCCATTTTTGGGAAGTTTTAAGTGGCGTCGTTAGGATGCCGAGTTTTTGTAAGTGATTTTTCATCTCACTTTTATTCCCGTGAGATTTATGATACATTTGCCACAATTTCCTTTGAGTGTTTTATGTACTGAACATTATTCTACTATTTGTGTAATATAATTTCTTTTATGAGTATTTACATCAATGATTTATTGTCCTTCTTTCATGGGGTGTATGTTTTGAAAGATACCCAAGTTGGTAAGGGAACCTTTCACCCTCCTCTTTTTTAAAAAGACTTCTTTTCTTGGGTCTTTTAATTTACATATTGTTATTTTGGGATATGTTCTCATATATCCTTATTGATGTAAATTTTATTTCCATGTTATGAGATACACTTTTTATCTCTCATCAACTCATTTTGATGTGACGTCGTTAGGCTGTCAAGGGAACTTCTTAACCCAATTTCGATTTCTTTGGGTTCAACATGTAGTTATTGAATATGTCATCCTTTGAATATGTGTGAATGACCTTTGATTATTTTACACTTAATATCCACTTATATTTGGTGTATTCGTTTGTCACACATAATTATGTAATTGATTTATCCTTAATCCAAGGATACCATCTTTGTATGGGACTTCTTCTCAATCTCCTTTCATTGAGGCATATTTTGTTTTATACACAACCTTTTTTTATATGGTGTATAAACCCCTTTTACTTTTAAGTTTATTCAAAAGGAATCTTTTTTATACGAAGCTTTTTCCAAACGACAAAAGGGACTGTTTTTTTCGTACGTATGCAGCGACAATGACTTCTCCACAGCCGTGACTATTATTTGAGTTTCGGCTTCCTCTATAAGCCATAACTTCTTTTTAAAAGAAAAATAAATACCATGTTTTAATTTTCTTTTATCTTGGTATTGAAAATGGTTTTCATAATTTTTTTATATCAATGTGTTGTATTGATATCCTGTGATTGAAAGATGGAAATATTATGTTTCCTTTATGCATGTTTTATGTGATACGATTATGTTGAGGTTCTTGGGCATTATTATGAAGACGGGTGGTTCCGTGATAAACTAAGGGCGGGTGAGCCCGATATAGCTCTCCAATTCATTGGGTAATGCGAAGGAGTGAAACGTTAAGGTTTCTCCGAAGAGATTTAGGAAATATACTGTGATGGGTATTCCAAACGTAACCAAGAGGGTTACTCCCTACGTAAGAATGTTATAAATGCCTCAAGTTACCTTTTATGTCTTATGATTACTATGATTTATTCATGATTTGATGAGGTATGTTAAAGTGCCTATGTTTTATGGGTAAAGTATGATTTAATTCTTATGTATATATGAACTCATGTTTCCTTTCCATATTTTTATATCCCTTACTGATCTTTTTATGCTCATCCCAAGTTTTTGAAATGTTTTTCACAGGTCAAGGGAAAGGTACGTGATGTGATGATAGTGTCAAGGATGTGTCAAGAAAGAATCCATGTTTTATTTTAAATATTTTTCTGTTGATGGGAAGAATGAATACTGTCTTTTATGTAACCACTTTGTCTAAATGTGGAATGTAATGCAAGTTTCATGATCTAATTCTCTAAAACTCTAAACCTGAAAAGATCCTAAATGTGTAATCTTGTAATAACTCAAGATTAAGTAAGGTTTAAGTCTGGGGCCTTATAGTTGGTATCAGAGGTCAGTTTAGATAACTTTAGAGGTTAGGGTATTCTCTAAGCACAAGTGACATTTTCATAATGGTTAGGATTTCAGAAAGAGTCATAGTTTTAGATAAAGTGAATGAGTAAGTATATCTTAGTATTTATCTTCCTCATTAGTACATGATGGTTATGTTGATATACTCACACTGACCTTTCTGGTTTTAGTAAATGGCTGGATCTAGCAGGCACCAAAGTGACAATGGGTTTGAAGGAAACTATGGTGGTTCTCTGATTAAGAGACTGGATGAGACGGGGGATTCAATGAGGAATCTCATGGTTGTTCTAAACCAACTATCAAGGAGTCATGATCAACCACTTCAACCATGGTGAGTTCTCTAATGCATCATGTACGAGATGGCCAACTCGATGTGGAAATTCAGGTAATAATTATTAAGGTAACCATTAGGGTTTATATGATCCTTACATTTTAGGTAATTATGGGTTACTCTATGATATGATAGAAAATGAAAGGAATGAGATAAACTTGAGGTTAAAATATGTTATGGTCATTTTTTAATATTTTATCTCATTTTGGGGGATGTTTTAAGAATTATATAGTTTTGGAAAAAGGACAACACGCAGACCGTGTGACAACCCGTCGCGTCGGACAAAGCTGCGGGAATCGAACCCACAACCAAAGTGCGACTGGTATTTATCGCCTACCACTGGACTACGTGAAGTCCCTGGTTAGTTTGACTGATTCGTTCTAGTTATATGATTTTATGAATTAATAGTAAGTTGATTTTGGGTTATTTATGGAAATGATTAACCTATCATGGAGGATATGTGATTAGGTTAATTACTTTTCAATATGATACTTTAGGAGCAACTGATGTTGTTTGGAGATAAATGTTACGATTTAACATGGAAGACTATGTGACTAAATCCTTCAAATATTTGGGTTTCAACCTTAGGTTGGTTACTTTGAATAATTTTATGGACAAATTTTTTATCTAATGGTCCTCGTTGAACATTGGGTTTTGTTGGACAAATTTTGGAGATTAAGCATAGATTTTCTTTTTATAAAGGGTTATCCTTTTCTGGATTATCTGATCTTGTACTAGCCTTTTTGGTTTTGGTTTTGGTTAAAGTCGAAATACATGTGAAGTATATATTTATCTTTTGTGGATTAGGTGATTCTTTAGAAGTTGGTTATAGTACTCTTAATGTGAACAAGTCTTCCTAAATACTCGTCTTTTGGAGAAAATATGATTTTGTGTAAGGAATATAATAAAAGTTGAAAGTCAACATGATAAGTGATTATGTTTCCTTAGGAATAAATTCCTCAATAAAAAATAACTTAAAACAAAAATGTTTTCTATTAACTTTTCCTTCTGGGGAATCGAATACTGTTTAACCCATCACAAGTTTGTGATTTTCTCGTGGTTAACTTTCTCCTAAACATGTTTTCTATCACTCTCCATCAGAACATGAACCTTTGTTTTTTCCTCCATGTCCATATTTTCAAACTTGGAATCCTAGTATGGCTTAACTCGGGTGACCTTTGTACTTATCTTTCTTTATTTTAAAGTGATTGTTTTACTGACTCTTGTTCCGATGTGGGACTTTCAAGGATGTTTCCAAGCTCAATTTTAAAAATTGCGAGGACGCAATTCCCAAAAGGGGGGAAGGATGTAACACCCCAGGTAAATAAAAATATGAAATTTTCATATTTATCCATATTTGTGAATAAAATATTAATATGACTTTAAAGGGGACTCTATGCTCGATGGCGTACCCAACATGCAACAACTAGATTCTTGGGAAACTTACGTTGCACTCTAATAATAAAATAATATTATTTTAAATGGTAGTTAACATGTAGCCATTGTATTGGCGGGAATGGATAGAAATGACTAAAATATTATTATATATGTTTTTAAATGTTTTTACATTTATCCAATTAAATATAAAGGCTTAACATACGGAAAGAATTCAATTTTAGGCATATATGCCCTAGTTTTCACTAAAGGTTCACTTATCGCTTTTTGATGGAGAACCGTCATTAAATATAGTTTTTTTCACTCTTATACATTCTATTGGACCAAATAAAACTCTTCTTAAGAATTGGGACATCAAAATTTACTTTGTGTAAATTTTTGGTATCTTTCCGATAAAGTTCATTTTTTAATGAATAGTGTAAAATGTTGTATTTTAATTCAAAACCTCTTTTTAATCTAATTTATTTATATGATTAGATTATATTTTGAATTCGTTTTAAAGTGAAATTAGAATATATTTTTACCATTAAATCCAATAGTGGTGGTTGGAATTAATTTCACTTTGAAATCAGACTTAAACTAGTGTCAATCTTTTGATACTTATTATTTCATAAAAACACGCTATTTGCTCTGACAGCAGGAATTTATTATTAAATTAATTAATGTGACTTATATGTTTTTAATTTTGTAAAATAGACTTCATTTTTGAATTCGGAATATCAAATATAGCTTAGGGTGAATTTTTGGGATTTTTCTGAAAAACTTCAGTTTTGATGAATAGTGAAACCACTAAGTGGTACTTATAAAAACTGATTTTTCCGTTTAAATGAAATTTTGCCGTCTTTGTGTTTTGAATTTCAAAAATCCAACATACGTGGTTGTCATTAAGAAGCAAAATGTGGTTCAATGGGATAAAAATATTTTTTTGGTGAATAGTAACTTATTAAGTTTTTAATCGCGATTAGAGGTAATTAGTGTAGTTTAAGGTAAAAATAATGTTTTAATAATATGAAATGAACTTGACACAAGTCCTAACCTCATTGGATGTCTCATGGACGACCAAGAAAACCCATGGGTCAACTTGGGGACCCCATAAAGCCACTTTGGTTGGAAAATGACATTAATATCTTTTTATTTAAAGTTAAAGTAAAAAATGAGACAAACATGAAATGTTTTACTAAACCAATTTTTACATGGGGTTATACAAATCACATTTTTTACTATAAATATTAATTGGAAAGATAAAAATATTTCCTACATCATAGTATTTTTTTTATAATTTTTAGTCATTAAATAAGTTAAATTATTTATGACATCATGATGATGCAGCGATGACCTCATTATATAACGATTTAAATAAAATGGAAAGATAATGTAATATCTAAGACCTACACATGTCCAAAACCTATTGGATGAGTGTATTTCAAACCCTTATCACCTTATCCTCGAAACACATCAATGTGGTACCTCTTAAATCCGAATACCATTTTAAAATAAAGTGACTTTTCTTTACCTTCCAAGAGTGCCCCTCCTCTCCTCTTATAAACGGCCCCCACCTCTACCTCCTTACCCACACTCCCAAAGACATTGGCTCGGCCAACCTCTGACCATTTTGTCTCTCCAAATCCCTATATTAATAATTTAAGCCTCAATTTGGGCAGAATTCTTCCCAAGGAAGCCTTTGAGCTCAAACCAAACGGAGTTACCCGATTTTAAGGTAATGTCTTCACTTGAGTCCTTTTGTTTTATTTTGCTTCTCCAGCCCCCTAAACTATTTTTATTTATTTCTTTTGTAACAACTCCAGTATCATAAATATACTAAGATTTTTTTATAAAAAGGATTCGAGCTACACTTTCACACACCTACATCTAATGGTTAAAGAACATACTGTTTCCGTGGATGGCGAATTTCTGCCTCACGAAACGATGATTGTTCAACACTCATATAACACCTTTAAAGGTGGCCATTAAGATGTAAATATATTTATATATGATATTTAATATGTTTATGTTTTACTTAAGCTTTTGTATTTTTCATTTATGGTGTACCTTTATGATTTCCATTATGGGTAAACGTGATATATTCATTTAAGGAAGTGCGGACTACCGCCCCCTTAAAGTGATGTGATTTGTTAATGCCATATGTGGGATGTATAAAGGATGGATTTAAAGTTATTATATATGATGTTATACTGGATTATAATATACCTCTATATCATTATTATTTATTTCCATTAATGTATGAGATAGAAATGAAAGTAGCATTCATGCGTACGTACAGCTTACCGTCTCCATGAACGGTGCATTTCATTTCTTATCCCCAAATGTAATGTACTATTATAAGTAGATATTTATAATGGATATATATAAGGTATGTTACATATAAATAATGAATATAATTCTTGAATTAAAATATAAATACCTCTCATTTAGTTTTAATTCCATTAATATGACAAAGAAATGAAAGTAGAATTCATGCGTACGTACGGCTTACTGTCTCCATGAACGGTGCATTTCATTTCTTACCTCTAAATGATTATGTAATATTATAAATAAATGTATATGTTGGATATATTTGATATATATGATATCCAAATCATGAATATCATTCTGGATATAATGAACCATTGACCACACGAACAACATGTAATTGTAAGAAGTCCACTTTTGACTTAAGAACCAAATATCGACAAAACAAACATTATTAACTTAAATTATTAGATAATGTTTATAACATGTCAATAATTGATATAAAAGGAATAATTAAGTTGAAAAAGGTTCTTAATCATGTAGAAATTAACTCAAGTTTATTATACAGGACGTTAAAGAACGATCGAGTCAAGTCGGACCCGAGGTAAGGGATCCTACTCCACTCTTTCTTTTTAAGTACACTCTTTTATGTCATTCCTTTTAAAGCTAATATTTCTTGTTATTGGGATATTATTATATATTACTGTTACTGTAATTTTTATTTTCATGTGATGAGAGACCCTATTCTCTCTCATCAATCTATTTTGGAAGTTTTGAGTGGCGCCGTTAGGCTGCTGAATTTTCATAAGAGATCTAACCTCTCTCTTTCTCATTAAGTACTCCCCTTTATGTCACATCTTTTAAGATCCTATTTGTTATGATGGAGGATGTTCTTTCATAATCCTATTTCTATACATTTTATTGTAATGTTATGAGATACCCTATTTGATCTCATCAATCCATATTTGTGATGTTTTAAGTGGCGCTGTTAGGCTGCCGAGTTTTCGTAAGAGATTTTTCATCTCACTTTTATTCCCGTGAGATTTATGATACATTTTCCACAATTTCCTTTGTGTGGTGTATGTACTACCCATTATTCTACTCTTTGTGTAATATAATTTAGTTTATGAGTATTCACATAAATGATTTATTGTCCTTCTTTCATGGGGTGTATGTTTTGAAAGATACCCAAGTCGGTAAGGGAACCTTTCACCCTCCTCTTTTTTAAAAATACTTCTTTTGTTGGGTCTTTTAATTTACATATTTTTATGTTGGGATATGTTCTCATATATCCTTATTGATGTAAATTTTATGTCCAAGTGATGAGATACACTTTTTATCTCTCATCAACTCATTTTGATGTGACGCCGTTAGGCTGTCAAGGGAACTTCTTAACCCAATTTCGATTTCTTTGGGTTCAACATGTAGTTATTGAATATGTCATCCTTTGAATATGTGTTAATGACCTTTGATTATTTTACACTTAATATCCACTTATATTTGGTGTATTCGTTTGTCACACATTATTATGTAATTGATTTATCCTTAATCCAAGGATACCATCTTTGTATGGGACTTCGTCTCAATCTCTTTTCATTGAGGCATATTTTGTTTTATACACAACCTCTTTTTATATGGTGTATAAACCCCTTTTACATTTAAGTTTATTCAAAAGGAATCTTTTTTATATGAAGCTTTTGCTAAACGACAAAAGGGAATGTTTTTGTCGTACATATGTGGCAACAATGACTTCTCCGCCGCCGTGACTATTATTTGAGTTTCGGCTTCCTCTACAAGCCATACCTTCTTTTTAAAAGAAAAATAAACACCATGTTTTACTTTTCGTTTATTTTGGAATTAAAAATGGTTTTCATAATGTTTTTATATCAATGTTTTGTATTGATATCTTGTGATTGAAAGATGGAAATGTTATGTTTCCTTTATGCATGTTTTATGTGATACGATTATGTGGAGGTTCTTGGGCATTATTATGAAGACGGGTAGTTCCGTGATAAACTAATGGCGGGTGAGCCCTATATAGCTCTCCAATGCATTGGGTAACGCGAAGGAGTGAAACGTTAAGGTTTCTCCGAAGAGATTTAGGGAATATACTGTGATGGGTATTCCAAACATAACCAAGAGGGTTACTCCCTACGTAAGAATGTTATGAATGCCTCAAGTTACCTTTTATGTCTTATGATTACTATGATTTATTCCTGATTTGACGAGGTATGTTAAAGTGCCTATTTTTTATGGGTAAAGTATGATTTAATTCTTATGTATATATGAACTCATGTTTCCATTCCATATTTTTATATCCCTTACTGATCTTTTTATGCTCATCCCATGTTTTTGAAATGTTTTTCACAGGTCAAGGGAAAGGTACGTGATGTGATGATAGTGTCAAGGATGTGTCAAGAAAGAATCCATGTTTTATTTTAAATATGTTTCTGTTGATGGGAAGAATGAATACTGTCTTTTATGTAACCACTTTGTCTAAATGTGGAATGTAATGCAAGTTTCATGATCTAATTCTCTAAAACTCTAAACCTGAAAAGATCCTCAATGTGTAATCTTGTAATAACTCAAGATTAAGTAAGGTTTAAGGTTAGGTCCTTATAGTTTCACTGAACCAGATTAACATGCCATTATATCCATGTCTATCTCATGAGATATAAATCTTTACCCAATTCATTGGAGGGAGATATAGGTCCCACCCATCTCATAATGAAACCATTCTTATGTGTGCCACAAAATCATAAATCATACATCATAGCATAACCCATGTCATAAAAATGGGATTCTTAAACATCGTGTTATCATAACATAATCCATATAAGATAAAAGGACTTCATAAAAATAACTCCATCATAACATAATCAAATCAATATAAAAATAAGGATAGAAACATAACCCTATATTATCATAGACGGAAAATAATTTTGATAAAATGCTTCAACTCCATTCTTGAGGAAAATATCCTTTCTACTTCAAAGAAATTTTTCCTTTCTTAAAATGTCATAGAATTTTAAACTAAAATAATTTGATTAAAAATAAACTTTAAAACTTGTAATGTAAGCTTCATGGAAATAATTTTCTAAAATTCCATTCAGTTCGTATAAGTTAAAAAACATTCTTCGCGTACTTTGGCCAGAAAAGTCAAAAAGTACCTCGTACTAAAAACGACAAAAGATTCCTTTCATATCTTTTACTAAATACTCACCAATGAGAAAAATTGGAATTAAAAAATTGTATGTGGATGGAAATAATATTACATATTTAGGAAACATTGATGTGGATGATAAGTATGCCCCATTAAATTCTAATGTATAAACAATCTCGGATAAAAATGGGATTGTGAGATTTTCCCTTATATTAGGTCTGATTTGATTCGTACATGTCTGAACCTCCTGTATAACAATTTAAATATTGTTATTAAATTATTCTAGAATCTTACTCATTTTTATTATATCATATATGGTCATATTCTCAGCTTCTTATTAGTAATATTTCATTGCTACTTGTTATTCCGGAGTTTATTGCTTTTTGTTATTATGCGTGTTTTGTCGAATAAATTCTTATTCTTCATTTTATGTTATAGATTCCTCATTTCCAGAATGGTATTAGTGTAATATATGTCATATTTATTCATTAAATTCATTTATATAATAATTAATCTTTAAAGATCATGTAGAACGAGTCGCATCACATCGTGGAGACGGTAGGCCGTACGTACGCACGAGCGATGATATCGTTCCCATGATCGTGGAATTGTATTGAAGTGTATGTATACTATTTCAGAATTAATATAACATTACAATAATCATATATAGTTATTCTTTACACCATTATTACCATCCAAATAAGGTGGTGGTGGAATACAGATTACACCACAACGTGGAGACGGTATTCCGTACGTACACACAGTGATTTGGTTTTCTGTAGGATGGATAGAAGGTGAAATAGGGATGTTTCAAATTTATAATAACATATCTGAATATTAGTGATACTTATATTATTACATCACAATGAAACAACTAATGAAGAATATGTTGAACAAGAAATAAATTCGAATGAATTGGTATCGGAAATTACCTCTTCTTTGAAGCGCCTTTTCTTAACCTCCTCTTAGGGAACTAAAGATGGTCTTTGAAGAAGACCACGACCACAAAAATGTTTCTAGGGATGTTTAGAAGGTAACTGGGTAGGTTTTGGCCAATCTTGAAGGCTCAATGTGGTGTGAGGCAGAGAGGGAGGAGGTTCCCTTTTATAAGGGAGGAGAGGGGCACCATAGGAAAAACATAAAATATTATTTGATATTAAAGAATATTCGGTTTTTAATACCTCCAAATTGGTTTATTTATAACTAAGGTGGGGATGGGTCGAAATAATCTCAACCAATAGATTTTAAAAATGTTTTGGTTACTATTTTAACCTTATCATTTTGATTTAACTATAAGTTAAATAATTTAACTTTTACTGTGTCTTCTTTTTTTCTTACACTATATGGTTAATAAACATACTATAACAAGACAAACGAATCCAAAGTGGTTCATTATTAATATATATAACCTTATCTAAGACATTTGGCCTAACCATATATTTTTAGGAATAAAATAACAATTAATAATATAATATTTGTTTTAAAAACTATTTTATACCAATTTTGACACTATTTGGTAATTGATTTTTTTGAAAATCATAACAACATTATTAGTTCGAAATATGATAATTAAATCAATAATAATATGTCATATTAACCTATTAAATTAGTTTAATTCTTGAAAAGTCTCATATTACATTAATTTTGGTGTTTATAACATCAATTATGTTAATATTTCATTAGTAAGGTAATTACTACATCATCACTGTGTCAAAAATAAATTAAAATATATAATGTCTAAAAATAATAAATAAAATATAATTAGGTAAGAAATTATTTAATCTTTCTAATCAATATCCATTTTCAAATTTATCTTATGTATAACCATACATAAAAAATGTTTTTAATTATTAAACATTGATATTAACTATTTTAACACTTCTTTAAATAAAAAAATAATAAGTGTCCTAATCTTATCCAAGTGGAACTAAAGGGTAATATTTTATTCCTAAGCTTGTTTTTGGTCAAATTACACTTATCCAATAGAATTAGTACTATGTTAGGGTAACAATAATATCATTTTTCCTTAATTAACCTATTTATTTTTAACCGTGGTAAATAAAAGTAAAAAGTTACTATTCACAAAAAATTATTTTTATCTTATTGAACCACATTTTACTCCATAATATTGACGGTGTCTCTAGGATTTTTGAAATTCCACTCACAGAAGTGGTAAAATTAAGTTTTATGTATTTTTTCAAAAAGCTCCTAGGATGTAGGTAAAAGCCGGTGAAAAGATCAATAATATTTTTATATATATATAATTATTATAAAATGACTACATTGAATTACAGTGAAGTTATATAAGTATTATGAATCAATTTTACCTAATATAAATTTAAATAAATAATTAATTATTTAAATAAAATGTCGGTTTTTAAATAGTAACCTAGTGTTTTCACTATTCATAAAAAATTGAATGTTTTCAGAAAAATGCAAAAATTTCACCCTAGGATAATTTCGATATTCCAAATCCAAAAATGAAGTCAATTTAGAAAGATAAAATTTATAAAATATTAAAAAGTGGGTATTAATATTCATAATGGCTAGTTTTAATAATATTTTAATAGCATATCGTTGTTTAGTGAAACTTTGTATTGCGTAAAACGCAAGCTATCGAGGAAGGTCGCGATTGCGTGTAAAGCAAGGCAAGCTAGTGTTGTGTGAAGTAAAAGATTCCTTTGATGATTTATATAACATAAAAACAAAATATTTCTCATAAAAATCTCGGGTGTAACAATAAGTATTTTTCAAAAAATGCATTTTTGTCACCTTTAATGGTGCACCAATTTTAAATCTAGTATTTGGCATTTTTATAAGTTAATTTTGAAAAATAAAACATTTTTCCATGGAAGAAAGATATATAAATTTATTTTGGAAAATTTTTTGACATTATTCGGATAAACGTCATTTTTTGATGAATCGTAAAAATACGTAATTTTTTTTAAAAACAACTTTTTTCTTCGAGATAATTTATATGGATAAATTATAATATTTATTATTTTTAAAGTATAAATATAATATATTTTTCCATTTAATATAATTTATGTCATTATCATTAATTTTACATTGAATTCATAGGTAAAAACATTTCAATCTTTTGTAGTGTTTTATCTTTTAAAACATGTTTTCTCAACTACGAGATGAATTTGAAATAAAAAACAGCAAAATAGGTTTATTGAATTTGGAGAAATTTATTCCTTATTTGGAATCAGTTGGTCCAAATTATGTTAATAGGCTACTTTTTATTTTAAGGCATTATGAATAGTAACTATGGGAAATTTTATTTACAACAGTTAAATGTAAATTAGGTAATTATGGTTAAAAATAATATTATAAAAATACACTAACACTTGTATTAATATATTTGGATGATTATATTTCGTCCTAAAGTATACTTGGGTCTAAATTATATCTTTTGGAACCCACTTGGATGTGATTAAGAACTTTAATTTATTTTATTTAAATAAAGTGAAATATGTCTCACTCAAACATTAATAATTAATGTATTTTTAATATTACATTATAAATAATATAAATTCGATTATAAATACTCATTGTAAAGTTAAAATTTTTTTCTTAAACATTGTAATTTATTTGTGAGTTATAATAAATATATATTTACTTTAATAGCTTATACATTAATGATCTAAAAATTATTTATATAATGAAAAATCAATAATATAGTTTTTATTAAAATAATAATAGTAATCAAAAGGACAAGAAACAAGACCAAATGTTATTGGTCAAGTATATCTATACCATAAGCATCCAATAGTCTACTTTTGGACCATTTGGAACCTTATAAAACAGATTATGGAATTTATATTATATTATTTTAAATGATGTCAAAGTTGTCACTCATAAATTGATAAACATGTCATTTTAAAATTTGGGTGTTTTAGAAGATAAATTCAACTAAATGTTTTCCAATCAAATATATTTAATTTATCTTTACCTTATTATTTTATTTTTTATTTTAATAAAAGAAATATGTATATTAAATCATTATACAAATATGTTGTAGTAATTATATTATTAAGAAAAATATCAAATAAATGGTTTTAAAAATACTAAAATAAATATTATATGAACTAATTATTGTGCTAGACGAAATTTATTGATGAATATGACTTGTTATAAATTTATTAAATATTTTTGTTCGAATATATCGTATATATAGATTATATTTAAATTCAAATAAATGAATAGTGTCAAAATTGACACTATTGATATTTTATAAAAATATCACATTATTAAATTGATTAAAAATCACAAAAATATTTAAAAAATATAAATTAAAATTTATATGGTCGAAAATGTAATGTCATATACAATTATTGTCAATTTTCAAAACCTATGTAAGTATTAATAACAATTTAAAATTTATAATATTCTTACCACAAATTTAAATAAATAGATTAAATAAGGATAAATCAAAATGATAAGTTATAAAATAAAATAAAAACATGTATAAATTTTATTTTTTAAAGTGATTACAACACTATATTTCCTCAAATACTAAATTGAGTCACTTCGGATGTTTTTATGTGGGGATTGAGTTTATTATGAATTAATATTTTTGAGGATTCCAAAAGTGCCCCTCTCCTCTCGTATATAATGGCACCTACTTCCCTCTTATCTTCACTCAATTTTGAGCCTTCAAGCTCTGAAAAAACAAAAAAAATTACTCTTCACAACCTCTATATTAATATTAAGATGTTATAGTCTTCTCAAAAGACCTACTCCAGTTTCCTCATAGGATGTTTAAAAA
This sequence comes from Viscum album, assembly GCA_963277665.1. Lineage (NCBI taxonomy): Eukaryota > Viridiplantae > Streptophyta > Magnoliopsida > Santalales > Viscaceae > Viscum > Viscum album. Next base: position 2,102,060,429 of record OY728120.1, read on the forward strand.
AGGCACGTCAAGGAAGAGGTACTCTCTTCTACCGATTCTAAAATGTTTCTTTCTTCTTATACATCCTATTATATAGTTGTTTCATAATAAAGTTACATCATCTATATCACTAATATACTAATATGTTATTATAAATATGAACAACCATATATCACCTTATATCCATCCTACAAAAAATGAAATCATCATGCGTGCGTACGTACAACTTACCATCTCCACGTCGTGGTGTATTCTGTTTTTCCACCACCAATATACATGGATAGATATAATTGTGTAAATAATAACTATATATGATTATTATAACATAATACAGATTATGAGATATTATATCATCCACTACAATTCTGGTCAATAATTATGGGAACGATATCACCGCTCGTGCGTACGTATGGATTACCATCTCAATGACAGGATGAGATTCATTCTCCATGTTAACCATTCAAATTATTATAAACTATATATAATAAATAATCATGAGATATATGTCATAATAATTATAATGGATTTATGTATATATTATTTACTTACTTCTATTCAATTTAATGAGGAAACGAAAACCTCGTTTATGTGTACCTATGGCCTACCATCTCCATGAATGGTGTATTTCATTCCATTTATAGATCTATTATATATATATGTTATATTATTATTATATATTATATATAAATCATGTTTTACATTATAGAATTAATTAATCATGATCTAACTAATCATTTAAATAATTATAAGTCAAAACACGTACGACAAATGAAACGATTTTACCCAAAACAGTGTTTTAACATGGAATTGACTAATGAACGAGTAATATAAAGTCGTATGTCAATCATATATGTTATAATAAATAATTTTATGGTTTTTTTACAGCTTAATAATATGTTTAAAACCACTATACGGGATTCTTGGAAACATATCGAAGAAATTGGACCTAAGGTAAGAGATGATTATTCCAATCTTATTTTTCTCTGAGATTTTTTATTCGTAAGTATTTACTGGGGGTGTGTTTATCATCCGTGTCCATGTTTTCTCAAAAAAATTCATAAGATGTTCAATATTCTTCCATGTATGTTTAATGACCATTTTACCATTTTTTACCACCTGGTATTGATGGAATATTTCTATTTTTTACAATACGAGGTACTTTTTGACTTTTCTAGCAAAAGTAAACAAAGAATGTTTTTTTAAATTATACGGCATGAACATATTTTTACAGTTTCCTAACGCCTTATTTTCATGAAGATAACTCTAAAATATTTCAGGATTATATTACAAAAAACCTTTTCTTTTAAAATTTCATGGAATTTTGAAAAATGGAAATGAATTTGTAGAAGAAAAGATATTTTCCTCATGAATTCATTTCATGTATTTTATCAGAAACATTCTTCTTCTAAGATGACATTATTTAGTATGTTTATGTTTCAAGTATAATGTCTCTATTATTCACATTGTTTTATTTTTCGTATGATGAAATGATATCCACTTGTTTTCTATGAATTATGTTATTATGGGATGATGTTTATGAATCCCATTTTATTCTTTGGGTTATGATGAATGATTTATGATTATTTTTTGGCACACATAATAATGGTTTCATTATGAGATGGGTGGGACCTATATCTCCCTCTAATGCATTGGGTAAAGAATTATATTTTATTTGATATACTTGGATGGAATGGAAAGTGATTCTGGTTCTGTAATACCGGGCTAGAACAGCAAGTAAACCCCAGTTCAGTAATAGAAAATGTCCAATATGATGGTATTGGAAGAAATACATTGGCTACTATGGAAATCATAACATGTTCTTAATTGTTACCACAATTACATGATTTATTCCCATGGTATTTTATCATGATTAATGTTCCTTTATGGTCTATGCCTTATGTACTACCAAGATTTATTTCACAATTCACGATTTTGATGTTTAAACATTATGTTCATATTTTTATGTTCAAATTTATATGGTTTGTTTTTTTCCTTCATGCGTACCCTTAATTAGAATTTGAGCTCACCCTTTTTATGTTTTCATTTCCCCATGACATAAAGAAAGGTGTTAGGTAAGGAAAAAAAGGGGGAAGATCTTTATCGGAGATGTTGAAGATCATTCACCATGATTATAAGTTAATGTTCTGAGTTTCCAAAGACAGTATACTATTACTGGCCTTGGGTGCCTGTTTTTGTTATGTATTAATTATTCCACAAAAGTAATGTAATGTCCATGTACATCATGCTTTGTTTGCTACAGTTGGTATCAAAGGAAAGTTTTATTTAACCTTAGGAAAATATTATTCGAAAACATTAGTGGGATCCCTAGAGATATTTCTAAGGTATGTCTAGGGATGTTTTTACGGTTAAGTATAATGTATAGGTTATAATACTAGAATTATGTTAACGATCATGAATAACCTAACATTAAACATATGATATTAGAGATTGGAAGTACTCCCCATTGATTATGTTGTTTTACTAGTATGATATTTTCCTCTCAAACCATTATTTTTTGGGTTTTAGAAGGAAATTGGAAGAATCTTATTAATGGAGAATATGATGGAAAATTGAATGATTTTTTTCACGGGAAACCAAAATAAATAGTAATTGGAAGGTCAAACATCATTATTATTCCAAATCAGAAATCTTATAATATGATAAATAATATCAACATGGGTAAGATTCCTGACTCAGCTATTAAGAGAAAGATGGAGTTTGATGATGATTATAGAAGAATGAAAGTTCAATTTCCCTCATTTAAATCTTGTGGGAAGAGGCATCATGGATAATGTTTCGATGGAACTGAAAGATTCTTTTGGTGTAGAAAATAAGGACACAAATCTCGTAATTATAATGAAAAAGGTTCATTTAACACAATGGACAAGGAAAATGGTATTGCTAAGACATGAACAAAGGTTAAATGTTTTAAATGTTCAATGTACGGGCATTATGCAAACCAATGACCTAAGGGAAATCTCAGGAAGAGAATCAGCATGGTCGTATGGGTAGTATTTATGTCGATGAAGATGAAGATACTACAAATGATATATGAGATGAATGGAGAGTAGAGGATTAAAATTATGAAGCTCAGTCAATGGTTTAAGATGGTAGTGGGGTGATTTCATGTTTATCATGAATAATTTATGGTACTATAGAATAAAGAAAAATCTTAGGATTGTTACACTATTGTTTATCCTTGAGTATTTGAATGTATATGATGAATGGTAATGGTAATGATGAAAAGTGATTGTAATATTTTTGGAAATCATATGATATGCACATAATGAAGTGATAAAGAGAAAATATTATGTTTGATAGTATTAATGATCTCATGACTGCTATAATGAAAATGTGTTATCACGGTTTGAGTATATAAAAATTTTGGAATTTTGGTAAGTGGAAAGAGTTATGTTTTGACAGCATTCATGTTTTCACTATGGTTCTATGGTATTTCATGCATCAAGAGAATACATGATTATGGGATTAACATGTTTTTAATGTGACCAACAAGATATATCTTATGGTATATGGGGGATAAATGGTGGTATTTACATGCCTAGTAGATGACCTCTCTAGTAATATTTTTAATTATAATATGAGATTGGACAAAAGTATTTTGGATAAGCCTCAAGATTGGAATGGATTACATTGGACAACAGATAATATTGTTTAACGCTACAACTTTTTTTCAATATTATTTCTGGAATGTTATAATGGTATAGTTTTAGAAAAAAAAGGAAACCTATAGGATGGGAAACAACTCATCACATCGGACAAAGATGCGGGAATAAAACCCACAACCGAAGTATGAAAGGCCTTTATCAGCTACCATTGGCCAACAAGAAGTTTCTGGTTAGTAGAAATTAGTTTTATTTTATTAAGCGGTATGATATATGCAGTATTAGCCCATTTTTGGAATCATATATGGTTAATCTCACAATAGATGGACATATGTATATATAATAATTTATAATAACATTTTTTGTGATAATTACCTATCATTCTATCACATGATATGCTAATACTTTAATAATGAAAAATTCAACTTCATTTCATTATATAAGAGATGAAGTGGAAATTTTTCATGGAATGACCAACGATGATTTTACACTGAAATCAAGTAAGTATTTATACTTATTAACCAACTTTTGGGAAATGTTCTTGAAAAAGAAAAATGTTGTCCTTGTACCCTCATATCTGATTAATCTGACGATACCTTAGATCATCAAAAATTTATGGCTTTGTGATTGTTGTATTTTTCATATCCATGTTCTCTACCACTCTTCATCAGAACTTGATGGTTAGATTTCTAATTCATATCCATGTTTTCATCTATGCTCTCCTTTGTGGAAACCTAGTGATTTCCTAATTTGGGTGACCATTAGGTATCATACTTTTATTTTTTAAAATTATTTTTTAGTATTCCTTTATACAATATGGGTCTCTATGAATGAAAATTTTATATAGTAAACCATTTAAAACCTCGTCAAATTTTGGGGGAAAACTCATTTTAAGGGTGGTAGAATGTAACACTCAGAGATTTTGTGAGAAATATTATTTTTTAACATCATTGATTTCTTGTGTTGTACGTTACACCATGATTATCTTACACTATACGCAACACCATATTATCTTTTAGTATACACAAACTCTATTCTTGTCTTGGGTTGTACACAAGTGCGACCATCCTCAATAGCGTGTGTTGTACGCAATACCGAGTTTCAATAAAGAATGATATATTGTTATAGTATTATTATGAATTATCAATTATGTAGAGTATTAAACTCATTTTAAATTTTAATTCCTTATCATTTATATTACAAAAATTCTAAAACATTTTATGAGAACAAAATAAAATTTTCGGGTAAAATTAATATTTTTCAAAAAATGCATTTTTGTCCCCTTTTGATGGTGTACTGATTTTGAATATACTTTTTGAAATGTTTATAAGATAAATATGGAAAATAAAACTTCTTCCTTGGAATCTGGTTATAAAAATTTATGTTGGACAAATATTTGACATTATTCTGATAACATTAATATTTTGATGAATAGTAAAAATATGAAATTTTATTATTAAAAACAACATTTTTCATTGAGATAATTTATATGGTTAAATTAAAATATTGATTGGTTTCAAAGTATATTTAGAATATAGTTTTACCAATTAATATAATTTCATTCATTATCATTCATTTTAAATTTAATTCATATGTAAAAACATATCAATTTTTTGCAATGTTTTATCTTTTAAAACATGTTTTCTCAATAGTGGGATTAATTTTAAATTAAAAACTGCATCTTCATTGTATTGAATTTGGAGAAATTGATTCCATATTTGGAATCAGTAGGTTCAAATTATGTAAATAGGATACTTTTTATTTTAAGGCATTATGAATAGTAACTATGGTAAATTTTATTTACAACTGTTAAAGGAAAATCTGTTAATTAAGGGTAAAAATAATACTATAAAATTAACATAAGACTTTTATTAAAATAATTGGATGATTATATTTAGTCTTAAAATATACTTGGGTCTAATTAGTATCTTTTTTAACCCACTTGGATGTGATTAAGAACTTCAATTTATTTTATTTAATGAAAGTGAAATATATCTCACTCAATGTTTAATAATTAAAGTATTTTTAATATAAGTTTATAAAGAATAAAAATTCTATTATAAATACTCATTTGAAAGAAAAAATGATTTTATTCATTATGGTAATTCGTTTATGATTTTTACCAAATATATAATTACCTTAATAGCTTATACATTAATGATGCAAAAAAATTATTTATTTAATGAAAAATAAATAATATAGTTTTCATTAAAAGAATAATAAAAATAAAAAGGACAATAAAGAGGACTAAACCTTATTTTTATAGTATATCTATACCCTAAGCACAAAAGGGTCAACCTGTGGACCATTTGGAGAATTATATAACAAATTATGAGATTTATATTAATTTATTTTAAATGATGTCAAAGTTGTCACCTTCATAATTTAACAAAAATATCATTTTAAATGTTTAGTGTTTTAGAAGATAAATTAGGATAAGGTATTATTATGAATGATATTAGATTTATATTCATCTTATTATTTTATTATTAATTTTTATTCAATAAATTAGTATATTAAATAATTATACAAAGATGTTGCAGTAATCATTTTATTAAGAAAAATATCAAATAAATTGTTTCAAAAATATTAAAATAAATATAATATGAACTAATTAATGTGAAACAAGAATTTTATAGATGAATATGACATTTTAGGAATTTTTTAAATATTTTTTTTCGAATATATTCTCTGTGTGGATTTTATTTAAATCGAACTAAATGAATAGTGACAAAATTGACACTATTGATATTTTATAAAAAACATATTATTAAATTATTTAAAAATCACTAAAATATTTAAAAAATATAAATTGAAATTTATATTCTCTAAAATGAAATAATGTATCTAATTATGGACAATTCAAAACACATAAGTATGTATTTTTAACAATTTATAATTTATAATATTATTACCACCAATAAAAATAAATAGATTAAATAAGGATAAATCAAAATGATTAGGTTTAAAATAAAATAAATACATGTCTAAATTTTACTTGAGGATATTACAGCCCTATATTACCTCATTTATTAATTTTATCCACTTTGGAAGTTTTTATGTGGGGTTTTAGTTTATTATAAATTAATATTTGTGAGGTTTCCAAAAGTTCCCCTCTCCTCTATTATATAAGGGAAACTCCTTCCCTCTTCACATCACTCAATTTTGAGCCTTCAAGATCATAAAATCCCTGGAAATTCATCTACTCAATCTCGCCTGTTATATTATAGTGTTTTTGGTCTTCTCAAAAGACCTACTCTAGTAACCTAATATGAAGTATAAAAGAGGCACGTCGAGAAAGAGGTAATCTCTTCTACCGATTATTTCAAGTTTCTTTTAACTTATAATTCCTAATAATTAGTTGTTTCATTATAATATAATAACTTCAGTATCTCTAATATACTTATATTTTATTATAAATATGAAACAACCCTATTTCCCCATATATCCATCCTACAAAAAATGAAATCACCGCGTGTGTGTACGTACGGCTTACCATCTCCACGCCATGGTGTAATCTTTTTTTCCACCGCAACTATAATTGGATGGATTTAATTATGGAAATATTAACTATATATGATTAATATAAAATCATACTGATTATGTTATATTATATCATCCACTCCAATTATATTAAATAATTATGGGATCGATATCATCGCTCACGCTTACGTAGGGATTACAGTCTCCACGGTGTGATAAGTTTCATTTTTCATGTTAACCATTCAAGAATGATTATAAAGTATATATAATAAATAATCATGAATTATATGACATTATAATGATAATGTATTTATGTATATGTTATTTACTTACTTCCATTCAATTTAATAGGGATATGAAAACAATGTCCATGCTTACGTTCGACCTACCGTCTCCATGAACGGCGTATTTCATTCCATTTATCGATATATTATATATATATATATATATATTATGAATATATATTATATATAAATCATGTTTTAAATTTTGGAAGTAATTAATAATGATCTATGTAATCATATTAATAATTATTAATCAAAACACATATAACAAATGAAACGATTTTACCCAAAATACTACTTTAACCTTGAATTGACAAATGAATTAGTAATATAAAGTCTTATGTGAAGAATATATGATATAATAAATATTATTGTGGTTCTGTTAGAAGTTAATAATATGTTTAAAACTATTATACAAGAGTATCAGAGACATATCGAAGAAATTGGACCTATGTTTAGGGATAATTATTCCAATCTCGTTCTTATCTGAGATTATTTATTCGTAAGTATTTACTGGGGGTATATTTATCATCCATGCCCATATTTTCACAAAATATTTTCATAAAATGTTTAATATTATTACATGTATGTTTAAAGTCATTTTTATACTTTTTTTACCACATGTTATGGAAGTAATATTTCATTTTTTTAAAATATGATGTACTTTTTTACTATTCCTGCAAAAGTACAAGAAGAATGTTTTTAAACTTATACAGAATGAGAAGATTTTTACGGTTTCATAATGCCTTATTTTGATGAAGATTCCTCTACATGATTTCATGAATATTTTAAACAAAATACTTTTATTTTAAAATTTAATGGAATTTTGAGAAAAGAATATGATTTTGAAGAAGAAAATATATTTTCCTCAAGAATTCATTTCAAGTGTTTTATCAAAACTATTTTTCATCTATGATGACATTATTTAGTATCTTTATGTTTCAAGTATAATGTATCTATTATTTACATGGTTTTATTTTCCATATGATGAAATAATATCCATTGGTTTTATATGGATTATGTTATTATGGGATGATGTTTATGAAACCAGTTTTATTCGTTGGGTTATGAAGAATGATTTATCTATATGTTGTGGAACACATAAAAATGATTTCAAAATGAGATTGGTGGGACCTATATATCCCCCCAAATCATTTGGTAAATATTTAATTCGCATGAGATAGACATGGCAGGAATGGCATGTGAATGCAGTTCAGTAATACAAGGCTGGAAGGACAGGTAAACCTGGTTCAGTAAAGGACATTGTCCACTATGATGGTCTTGGCAGCAATTCCTTGGCTACTATAGAAATCATAACAAGTGCTTAATGGTTTCCACAATTAAATTTTTTATTCCCATGCTATTCTATCATGAATAATGCTACATTATGATCTATACCTTATGTACTACCAATATTTATTTCATAACTCGTGATTTTGATGTTTAGACATTATGTTCATGTTTTTAAGTTCAAAGGTATATGGTTTGTTTTATTTTCTCCATGCTTACCCTTACTAAGAATTTGAGCTCACCCATTTTATGGTTTCGTTTCCTCGGGATATAAAGAAAGGTTTTAGGTAAGAAAAAATAAAGGAGAAGATATTTATGGGAGATGAGGAAGATCTTTCACCACGATTAGAAGATAATTATCAGAGTTTCCAAAGACACTAAACAATTACGGTCCTTGGGTGTCTATTTTTGTTATATATATTTTATCTGGAAAAAGTAATATAATGACCATGTACATTATTCTTGGGTATCTACATATATGACAAATCCCTTTTCCCTCATTTACAATTTCATATACCAATCCCACCAAACACTTTCATATGTAACCATAATTTATTTTTATATTCACAATGATCCCATTTATCCTATTTAAAATTAAACCAACAATACCTTAACCCTTAACCACACTAGACACAACTAGCCACCATAAATCATAACCCAATGCATAAACCAATTTAAACATTCTCTAGAGGTCTACCTCATTATGGGAAATTTCACACCTTACAATACTTTTATCCCAATCGGGAGGGCCCAAATACCCCATGGGTGGCCCTATTTTGGACATGTCATCCCCCTTGCCTAAAATGGGGATCAAGAAAGGTTCAATTTTTCATTTTTAAAACCAATACACCACATCTTGTTAATGGAATCGTGAACACAACAATATGGGAGCAAGAATGAATCCCTACAAGCTCAAATATATGAATAAACTATTCAATATATATTGTATAGAACTACCTAGAAACTGTTGGGAAAAAAATCATAATCGAGTACTTACATATGAATTCATCCAAACTTTAAAAAATCATCCAAAATATCACAGAAAATAGGTTTTAGATAGTTTTTTGGAGAGGAGGAAGATAAAAAAACCAAAAACCAAAAAAGAGAATCAAGAGTGGGATTAGCTTTAAATGGATCTTCAATTTGCAACAAACGACACTCCAAATGGCCCGAAGATGTAGGTGATTAACCCATGGAAGCTCTTAATGATTTTGGGACATCACTAGAGTTTAGGAAAGAATAAGGGAGGAAAATTATGAGTTGAACAAAACATCTAGTAATAGAATATTTTAATTTTAAAAAATTTACCAGGCTGCAAATTTTACAAGAATGGTTTTCCAAAACGTGCACAGACTGTGCTAATTCTACTATCAGATAATATCACCTCACATGTTTACTTGGGATTTATGAATGGTTTTCTCTAACCCAACAGCATGCCTAGAAACCCCCATGTTCTTCTTCATTAATGTACAAAACATCTAAAACACCCTCCTTGAATTAATATGAACAATGGAATACACTTATTTAACCAAAATAAGGATGATAAACTGAAATGTAAACAAAAACATACCTTAAGGGAGATCATGGATCTTATAGCCTATGAGTCCAAAAGAGAAAAAGTGATCATAAAAATATGAAAACCCTATAAATTATAGTGGGAGTTAAAAAAATGGGGTTTAAGTATATAATTATTATTTAATTGTTAAAAGTAAACTTTAAACATAGTCAATATATTTACCCAATAATAACATACATATATATGATATATGTTTTATTAATATATAATATCTCTCTAAAATAAACATTCCACGCATACATAAATGATTATTGTACTTGAAAACTATGTACATAAAAATAATATTTGATTATAATATTCATCATATAAAACATCTTATTATGTATAATTTACCTTTCTAAATTCATCATATGTAGAACCCTACCACATAAAAAATGAAAAAATTTAAATATAACGAAGGATGTGCCCATATTCTCATTGAAGATAAACATAGGTGATAACAATAAATGATAATAAGGGGAAAATAGATAGGAATAAGGATATGAGAATATGATCGTATATTATGATAATCATACCCTATTATTCAAATATTTTTAATCATATATTATAGAATAAGGATTTTTCATAAAAAATAAAAAATATATAAGAGATTAGATTCATGAATAATAAATCATGAAGTATTAGAATATAACATAATCATAACACATAATTTTGTGTCATACGTATAAGAAAATAAAATAATCTCTTTAATCAATTATCACTACTAACAATATCATAGTGGATTGAGATCTCTCCCTAGTCCATCATTTCAACATTCAAGGTTCCCTACAAAGACAAACATATTGTACAGAGCCCCTTACTGATCTGGATTCAGTCCTCCTACCAGCCCTTATTATATCATAAGATATCCCTCATTGCCGAAAATTATTAGAGGGATATAGAATTCATGTTCCACCTATCATAGAATCAAAACTATATGTACATGCTCCATATTTTCTTAATAATTTATCATATCATCATATCAATAACCAAAAAATTAAATGGGTTTTATAAAATTATCACCATTCCATCATGGAATAACTCATGGAAATGAAATTGGATTCATAATGGTATAACCATAATATAATTAACCCATGGGAGTTAAATGGGTTTCAAAGAATCATACCAAAATAATAATAAGCATAAGTCATGCATTGAATGAAAATATATTGAACATAATATTATTTCAATTGAGGTATAAAAATTCGTAAATGATGTTTTCATATATGAGAAACCCAATTAATATATCATTCTAATATTTATTTGGAATCCTGATAATATAACTATTTATTTTGATAAAATATAAACATAAAATCACAAAAAAAAATAGAAAATGCATTTCCATGAAAACACCCATGGAAACAAATAAATTAATCTTTAAATAAAATAAAGGTTATAATAGTGTGAAAATTCACTAATTTAATATATATTGAAATATAAAAATTTATTTCATGACTATGAAAAATTTTAAATATGAAAAGTTTTGAGAATCTATTTTTTAAAAATATTTATGTGTATAATCCATTTACAAAAAATAACTATGATCAAAATGATCATATAAAATTATTTCATTTATGGATAAAAACGATTATAAAGCAATATTGAATAGTTTATACATGGAATTAAAAATTTATCTGATATAGAGGAAATTAGGATTTCTTTTATGTAGAAATTTTTCATAATCATTTTTAGTACAAAATATTGTAATAAGTTAATAATATTTACAAAGAGTATAATAAAATATATCGGGTATAATGGATATTATCTATATAATTTCCCCCAACATTAATTTATTATACAAAATTATGAAAATCTGTTATATTGTAACGTAAACCCAAACCCCTTTAGTAATTTAGAAATAAAAACATTCAACAAATAGAAAATTAGATGGATTTTTAAATCACATTAATTTTAATTATAAAAAATAAAATTCCTTCATGGGATTCATATACTCCACAAAATAGATACAAATGTGGAATATGACATAATTATCACATAAATAAAAGTGTGTCGGGAAACCATTACCTCATTTCTCATCTTTTATTATACAAAATAAAATATCTAGTATAATAAATATATACTTATTGAACATATCTCTTAGAGAAATATTCAATCATAAAATACTATATATCATTCCTTTAAATTTTATAGTTAACATTTTGTTGAAAATTAAATCATTAAAATAACATTTAGGTGAAAACTATTTCTACTTTCATACTTGTTTTAATTTAATATTTCATGTTTGTTCACATTGGTCATGGTTTCATCTTATAAAAATAATATGTCATGATAAATTTATAATTTTAATTCAAAATATGAAATTTTATATACATTCAAATAATGGGGTGATGAAATGTTAATGGGATCACACCAAGAATAAAATAATCAATTTGTATTCTTGGGTGTTGTTTTCACAATTCAATTATTGAAATTAAAGAAATGAAAAAAGTAATTCAAATTTAAATAATTATTACTTTATCATAAATATCATATATATATATATTCAGTAATTATATCCTTATGAACAACAATTTAATGAAAAATGTAAAACTATGACATCTCTTTATTTTGGTGGTCATCCACACGTATGCATGGGCAAATATTTCATTTTCCAATAGAAGGGAAGGTAAGAAGGTAAATAATATAATATAATTACATAAGAATAATAATTTAATAAATATAAAATTTAAACCATAAATTATTTATAATATATTATCATGAATTGTTGTTATGTAAAATGAAACATATCTCTACATGGAGGCGGTAGTCCACACATATGCATGAGCAATACATTCATATCTCAATTGAGAGAAATGACATATAAAATGGTTTTCTCATAATCATAATAACACCACAATATATATAAATACTTTTTTAATAATTTTATGATGGAAAAAATATATTTCAATCATGTATCCAATGAGATAAACTTTGAATGTATTTGATAATACAATTACCTAATCTTTTGGATACCCCCATTGGATTTCACATTATGCCTTCAAATGATGGTCGTAGTGGACTACCAGAAAATATAGGATGTATATAGGGGATATATTATGGTATTAAGGTAGTTTTTTTAATAATAGTTCTCAAAAATTGTGAATAATGTATAATATGTGGTTCCCTTGGATAAGTGAGGGAAAAGACACACTTAGAATTACGTAAATGATTTTTATATTATTATAGAATGTCTCATGTATAATACATCCAAATTGAAATTAATTAAAATAAAAAGATTAAAAGTAAAAAATATCATCATAATATAATATTTAAAATGTTTTATTTCCATTTTAAACCATTTAATTTGGTTTATTCTCTTTGTTAACGCTTTTTACTATAATCGTGGTAAAACATTTTTAGCCAATTATAGTCCTATATCAACTTATATGGTGAAAATTGTAACAAAAATCATACATGGATAAAAGTTTATAACAATTAAAATTAATACAATCCTCTTCAAAAAAATTAATTTATTTAATTAAATATTATTGAATATAAAATATGATTATAATCATTTTGGGAAAAAATAATTTAATTTTAATTAAAATATATCAATACCAAAATGGAATGATAATGTAATAAAAATTACCATAATTTGAACTTTATTATTACATATATATTTATGTTCATACCATAATTCTTCAAAAGCATATTAATTTTAGTCTTCTATAATCATTTAACTTTAGTTCTCAACGGCTTGCACAATCACTGTATCATTATTTCATAAGTGTTTAATGTAATTATATCATAAAAATTAAGTTAAATTTAATTAATATCTAAAAAATAATTTATTTATGTTCAAAATAAAAAATTATATCCAATTATATGTTTTTTTATTCCTATGACAATATGTTATTGATATTAAAAGAAAGAGAGTTCTATTTTGTAATTATTGTAAATTAAAATAATATAAATGTAATTATCAATGAAATATTTAACAAAAATGAAATATATTTGATTATATGATTCATATGGTAGCATTAATAACATAATGTTAAATAAAAAAAATAGGATGATTTTGATACATTATATTATTTTATTAGCACCGTTTAACCCTTACCTTGGTGAAAATTTACCACTATTTCTAATAATAATGAGAAAAATAAAAGGGATCTATTTAAAAAAATTGGACCAACTTACTCAAAATTTAGAATAATGCTTCAAATTTTCCATTCCTAGAATTGGAAAAAAAATCTTTAAAATATAAATAATAAAACACAATTGGGTTAGTTTTTTGATATATGTGTTTTTAAGCCAAACATTGAACTTATAAGAAAATAAGGTATAATTATAATTATTTTGTAATTAATTAGACAATTTTTAATTAAATTATACTTATTATTCATTTATATCTAATTAAAAACATTATGAGACATTAAAATTACTTTATTTATTGTATCAAATATCAGTTTTAAAAAAATCGGTATTTTTCACTATTCAGATAAAAATAATTCTGTTCTAGAATATTCACAAAAACATATACTTAATTATACATTAAAATATTGATTTAAAAAGTTATTTTATTTTTAATGAAATAATATTTTTGATAAAATTATTAAAAAATTATAATATTTAGATACAAAATGAATAATTTTTTTAGAAAACATTTTTTTGAAGCACGAAATGACTTTTAAAATAATTGTGTACATGACCCATGCCTGTCATGGGGTTGTAAATACAATTATTTAAAATGATAAAATGTATATTAACTTCGGTGTTGTTAGTAAATGAGAACATAATAATCAAGGTGTCACCTTAAATTAGAGAATGAAATAGTTTAGTTTAAAAAAAATTATTTTATTTAGAAAATAAAATAAATTAAAAGAAATCAATAAATATTTATTAAAATTAGTTTTGAAAATGTTAGTGACTAAAAATAGTGATATGAAATAGGTGATCATGTGAGGTTCTATTTTCCAATTTCAATGTTATCATAGTCCCAATTTTTCCAATCCTCTTCTACTAATCTAATTAAATTAATATTCCACAATCGGTTCCTCTCACTCTATTGGTCAATAATGATGGTGAATGTATACCCTAACAATATCTTACTTATGTATACTATAATTCCTTTTGGTTAAGATTTTTATTTAATAACTTCATTTGATTTATTAAATTCCGGATCAGGTATTATTTATCCCAAACAATAAAAAATTTGTACTACCATTTACCTAAGTTCTATCCATCGCAGAGTACATAACCACAAATATGTGATATATCCAATGAGATATAAACTAAAACCACGCATAGGGAGATAATTATCATTTAATGAAAACAATAACAACATAATCTCAACTCAAATATGACCACAGAAAATAATAAAAATCACTATTTAAAATTTGAATCCAATTTTGCCGAAGATATAAAAGGTTATTAAAACATTATGTGAAAGAACTCTCTAATTAAAAATGGAAAAAAATATCCTTCACCAATAAATCATATTTTTACCCCACCATGTTATGGTAAATTTAAATGAAATTTTAATAATAAAAAATTAAAATACTATAAATTAAAAAAAGAGGGAAAAAGAATATTAGAAAACATTTCCTCGATAATATGTCCCCCACAAGATCACTTATCTTATTCCCACCTTATGGTTGAAACCTGAAATTTCTCATTGTTATGAGATGTTATAATTGTACATTGATACCTGCCATTTAAATTTAAAATTCTTTAGATATGTGTAAAATAATTTATGGTGGCAAAATAAGAGCTTCCTTTTTCTGGCGGCCAACTACTAGTCCACAAACACCAATTTCACTCATTAAAGGGAAGCCTTAATGACTTAAATTTTACAAGAAATATAATTAGAAGATTTCCCATTGATGAATATTTCAAACCCATCTAGAATCAACCTCATTTAGTGGTCGGTCGACAGTGATATGCCTCATTGAAGAAGGTAGAGTCTACCCTTCCAACCAGCATATGTTTCCACATTTATTTAATTTTTAGGCTAAAGGATGTTTAAATGGGATATAGGTCCTAAATAATAATTAATAGCTCAGAAACCATGGAATCAAAAATAATTTAATTACACAAATTGGACTAAAAAATTAGAATTTATTCTCAAAAAATATAAGCAATTAAAAACTATAAGATTTTCCAGAATTAACAAATTTTCACATTATAGTTCAAAACATACAAATAATAATAAAATTGTGAATATCAGCTCAAAATGATTAATATTTTGGGATTTAATCATTGAAAAAAAATATAAATAGTAATGAAAATATTATCTCTATAAATTCCCCCAGAGAAAGCACATAGACTCATGGATAATTAAAAAACAAAATCAAATTAATGTAAATTTTAATTATATATCAAAGAGACCTACAAATTTAACACCATGAAATAAAAGATATCATCATCCTCAAAAACTATTATTTAAAGATCCAAATTAATATTATTAAATATATTTTCACTTCAAATCTCCTCTCATGTTCATAAAACACTTACCTCGCATACATTTACTCCCATTACACAAATTTCAGTTTTCAAGAATGTCTTCCTCTTCCAATACTCAAGAAAGTGTCACCATGGTCTTGATAAAATATTATGTCTCCACTCAAATTTATTCAAGGACATGTCTTTATAATGTGGACTTTTCAGGGTTTTCAGTGGGTTAATGTTGGTATGATTTCAATGTGAAATATTCTGAAGCAGAATAAGTATCTCTTGACTATATTTTAAATAATAATTTCATGATTATAATTTTTACTCAAGTATGGTCTCCTCCTCACTCCTCTTATTAGTGAATAATCCCTACCATCGATTATAATAAAGGAGTGTTCACACCATTAATCTTTTCACCGACAAAAATTTCAATATTGTCAAACATATTTTTCTTTGAAAGCTCTTAATATGTATTTTTTCTCCATTTGAAGCTCTATAATGGAATAATATCTTTTATAATAAATGCACCAAAAAAGATACAAATTTCAACAGAATTATTTTTTCAGTAGAAAAATATTCTCTCTTAAAATTTTGTTTCCACAAAAATTTTCACTAATTAATTTATCACAATACGAGATAGCTTCCCCCACACATAAATTGAACTAATCTAGGAAATTTTATTCCACGATAAGGTTTTATATGGAAAATAGGATTGTAATGTGGCTAATCTAACATTACCATCATGTATAATATGGGATACATGGATTAAATTTCAATTATAAGCTATAATGAAAAGTATTATTTTTAATTTGAGTGTTAATAATCAATGAAATGCCTCAATAATTTTAAACACCATTACCTAAATCCCACATGTTTTGATTGGAATAAATCAAATTCTTGTTCAATGAACTATTTTTTGGTTCCCTCAAGAATTAATGTGAATGAAAATTATATGATAATTATGGTCATAAGCCTCATGGAAATTTTATTTCAATGATAAACAATGTGAGATGTGGCATGAGAGTCAAATATAAGAGTACTCTTCACCAAATTACTCAATATTTGAACATAGAACAAAGTAATTTTCAACATTAATTTAAGATATTTTTCCTAGAATAATATGTTTCACTAATTGACCTGGATTTTTGAAATGGTTATGATAAAAATTTTACCTCAATGTTTCAAAAAAAAGACAAACATACACTATTTTTTTAATATAGAAAAACAAAAAATTTAAATCCCTAAACTAAAAAATTTTCCGCCACCTCACATAATTGATGTAGTGTTTGAAATTCATTCAAATTTGTTTATCATGTATTAGTATTTGGAATTTAATCAGAGTAATCATAAAAGTGTATGGGAAAGTTACAACCTAACTTATTAGTAGTGTAGTTTTGTGTTAAGATCCAAACTGGAAAAATGTAAAAGCCTACAATAAAAGAAGAAAAGAAAACATAAGATATTTATTTGGAGAAAATTAAATATAAATTGAATGAGAAAAGAATTATATATCTTATATTAATCAAGCAGGTGAGTCCTCATTTTTGACAGCCACCAGATGAGAAGTTTTACAAGGTTATCCCAAACATGGTGGTGGGTGGAGATTATTTAATATGAACCACCACATGTTTTTCATCTTATCTTGAATTCCTTTGTTCTTTTTTAAGATAATTTCATGATTGGAGTGTCGTAGATACCACCCCATCAATGTGGTAGAGATTACATGGTGGGGGTAGGATAATTAATGAGTCCTCATATTTCTCCATTTCCAATTTCATTACATCTTCATTATTCTTCAATGGTTTATTAACATATGATTCATCAAAACAACAGTCCAAGAGATTGTTAGAGTGTAATTATATTTGAATAATATTAAAACATGATGAATCAATATCAAATTATTCCCTTTAATAGTAAGCATCTTTTGTTCTTGTTTCCATAGGAAAATATAATTTTTCATGTTCTTGAACTCCAACCCATATGTGTTCAACAAGTTCAAGGAGCTCTAGATGATCCTCATATAGTGCATATTATTTTTCATCCTCATCCTCTAATGAACAACATTTGTAGTCAGAATTTGAAAATTTCATTCAACAGGATGGGATACTCAATTCAGCATCAATAAAATTAGATGAAAATGTGTTTTATAAAATATCAACTCCCAAATTTTTTCATCTTCAATTTCTTCATTATTTGAAAGTTTCTCTTAGAGTTAGAGTACATTAAATAAAGGAAAGTAGTCTGTCTCCTCCACCATCCCATTAAATTCCACCTCTTTACAAGTTTCTTACTTCAAGGGTTCAAGCTCTTCTACATTGTAAGGTATTTCATGATCATGTAATTCTTCACACTCATTCTATAATCCATTCAGATATTAGTTGATCTCTCACATGTAGCTCAATAGGAAATAATTCATTTTTTTCCATCGCATGTTAGTACTTATGTTTTGGTTTCTCCATAAATGCACAGATATATTAAAATGTAGGTTCTACTTTTTTCTCCAGTTGTTCTTTCTCTTTTCAATGTTCGTACATCTGAACTATATCATAAAAAATATCATCTAGTCATTCCACTTGTCTATAATTTATCCATGAATGAAATAAATAATATTTTGATAACATACATGTGAATTTTTTATTGCAGTTTTATTTAATTTTTTATATGTTAAATAGATACGAATTGATTGTTGGCACTGCCTCCTATATATCAACAATTTCTTTTTAAATCTATCTATTGGGGGATTTTGAAAAGTCAATTATTTCTAATGAAAAATGTAGTAAACTAGTCATCCTAGTTTGTCACTAGAGAAGAGCACATGAAAATCTAGCTGTCACCTTAAAATTAGAGAATGAAATGGTGGTTGTTTTTGAAATTATTTTATTTAGAAAACAATCTAAAGTAAAAGAATTAAAGAAAAAAATATATAATGAAATTTTGAAAATGTATGTGATTGAAAACAGTGCCATGAATTTGGGGATCATGTCAGGTTTAGTTTTATAATATCAATTTTATCATAGTTCCAATTAATCCAACCCTCTTCTACAAATCCGATTAAAGTTAGATTCTATGACTGATTCCTCTCACTCAAAGGATAAATGGTTGTAGTGAGAGTAAAACAAACCAAGATCATATTTTGTTATGCTCTACAATATCTTGCAGAACAGTTTCTATAAACACCTTCAATTTAATTAGGTAATTCTCGATTGAGACTTATTTATTCTAAAAAAACAAGAATATGCACTAACCCTCCAACAAATAATAATGATCATTGATTACTTCACAACTAATCCATTATATATCACATAGTATATAGAGAATAACCTTCTATAGGGAGATAATGTCATTTATAAATGAAATAATAAAAAATAATATATAATCAAATTTGATTGACCAATATAATAAAAATCGGTATTTATAATTTGAAACCGACATTTTAGGAGAGATAAAAGGATATTAAACCATTAAGTTAAATAACTCAAGAATTTAAAAATGGAAAACTACATCTTACCCAAACACAAATATTTATATCCAAATATGATATGATAAATTAAAAATATTTTTTAATAAGAATACATTACAATATTAAAATGACATAGAAGATGAAAAAAAAAGAAGAATTGAAACATTTCCTCCAGAATAATTCATCTAATTGTTCACTTCCATTCTCCCCTCTATATGGTTGAAACATGACATGGTACATTCTTATAAGATTCTTAGAATGGATTTGGATATCAAACTTTGAAATTTAAAATTCTTTGGAGATTGTTACATGATGTTATGGCCCTATAAAATGATCGACCTTTTTTTCTACAAATTATTATTCCACTTATACCAATTTGTCTCACCCAAGGGTTTCCTTAATGAAAAACATTCTAAATGAAATTTAATTAGTACCATACCCATTGAGTAATATTTCTATTCCAGCTTTAATAATCCCATTTTATTTTCAATAGCCCAAGATGTGCCTTACTGAATGAGGTAGCCTCCATTCTACTGACCAGAATATGTTTTCACATTTAAGGTTTTTTTTATCTTATGGATGTTAAAATGGGATATAGGCCCCAAAGAATCATTTTTATCGCACCAACCATGTAAATATAAAAAATATATTTACTAAAAATAGATCAAAATTTTAGACATTATTATCACAAAATAGAAATAATAAAAAACTTATAAATTTCATAAACTAACAAACTTTCACATTTTATCTCAATACTCACCAAAAATCAAAAAATTATTAAAATAATCTCAAATTGATTAATTTTTATGGATTAAATCATTGAAAAAATATAAATAATTTTTAAAATATTATCTCTATCAGTTCTTATTTATTACGAATGAGTGAATAGATATGAATTTAGATCTAAATTTATATATATAATTCATAATGGGGTTAATAAAATTCGTACCAACAAATTTCACAGCAATGTTATAATATATCAAGGTTTTTTAAGATTTATTTTTTATGGAAATCTGGCTATTGAATGCATGAAGTCATATTCAAATGGAAGTATATTATAAAATATATGGTTTTTATATTCAAGCCACCTTAAATAAATTCTTCCATTTAATTTTTACATTTATCTATATTTAATTAGATTATCACGATATGGTAATGAAATCTAAAAAAAATTCATGATAACAAATAATATTTCTATATTAATATAATTTATATTTTTTAATTAATTATTCCTAAAACCATGTATGAAACATTATAATATTTTTGGGATTTTATAAATATACCATTATTGCTAAGAGATACATTCCACATAAGACTATATAGAATTATATTCCTCTTACATTAGTAGAAGAAATAATTTATCTTTATGATATAGAATATGTGATAACATACATAAATTATTTCATTACATTTCAAAAGAAATTTTTCAACATTTTATTATTCTTTGATCTATTTCAAAATTTATCTCATCTCTTACTCTAATAAATAAATATTAAATATAATGTTTTCTTACCAAAAATAATAAAATAAATTTTTATTTGATCATAAGGTCAATAAATGTATAAAATTTATTTTCATATGTGAAAATATATTTAAAAAAGTCAAAAATATTAGCACTATTTATAAAAAATAGATAATTATTTATATGATGAAATAATATATTAATCTCTAAAATATAAACAACAATAACCAATATCTAAATTAAACCATTCTGTAAATAGTTAATCATATGAATCCTCAAAAATTTGTCCAACAAATTGATAACCCAAAAAAATGAGTTATTTAAAAACATCTTTTTTGAGATCAACTGTAAAAATCTCCCCAAATTGCATAAATTAGTTCGTATTGTGACCAACAAAACACTAGAAAAATAGTATCATATATTCTCTTCAAAAAAGATAATTCATTCAAAAAATGACCTGAATCCACATGAAACAAAAATAAAATCATTTATGCTACCATAAATTATCATAATATTTATTTTTGAAATTATGATTAATGTAATCATATAATTATTCTAGAATAATTTACTTCTTCAAAAATAACATAAATCACTTAGTCACTGAATCACTTTTCAATATCATTGTTATCTACAAGATAAAAATATGATCCTCAAATTAAGTAGCTATTTTATCCCTTTTTTCATGTTTTCCTCAACATCAATGGACATATTAACCCATAATTTTATCATAAATAATTAAAATAATCAAAAAATATAAAATCATTTTTCCTCCAATAATTTTATTCAATAAAACAAATGATAAAACAAATGGTTTTATTCCCAAATCGACCTTCCAAAATAATCATAATCATTTTAAAATCAGTTCAAATAAAACATAAAAATAGTTTTATATGAATATAAACCTTTGATAATACATAGAATTATCAACCCATGAATCATTGGGTTAATACCTTACCAATATGGAATATCGTAAGTTATTATAGGTTATATCCTCTCACTCATCCTAATGGTTCGTGTAGAAAATATGAATTAAACCATGTGTATCCCATTGGATTGTATATATAGTTTTAAAGTCTTATGACTACTCATTGTGCACCCATGATGACCTATTTAATACTCAATCCATCCCTTGAGATTTATAATCCTTGGTTGCATCTATTCCCTAGCCACAAGAACTTATTTATATACAAGAGGGGATTTCTTTTATAGGAAAACTACATTCTATTCATTAACATGACTATTGATAGTCTCTAATACATTGTATTATCCTATTAGTTAACAATAAAACATTAATTCAAATCTCCAAAATAAATTAAACCATTTTCTTTACCATCTATAGGGACCCATTCTTGAAATGGATTGATATTATATATCTTAGATAAATATTCAAAATATCTCCTAAAAAATATTCCTAAAACCATAAAAGTTTATTTTACATAATGGAAATATACATTAAAATATTCTCTCAGTATATTATTCATCATCAAAAACATAAATATTTTCTTATGGTAACATTCCATACAAATAAAACATAGTAGACTTCTTCATAACTTGAGGAAAAATTAGTATATATGTATAGTGATCTAAAATTAATTGTTAGGGTTAACATAAGTGATATCAATAAATGATTATAAGTGATCATGTGATATAACTACTTTTATAATAAATTGATCATAATATTCATTGATAAAAAAAATTAGTGAAATTTCATTATTCATATATCATAGAATAAGAATAATTCAATAAAATGAATAAACAAAAAATAGTGTGGAATCATTAATAATTAATCACGATTCATTATATTATATCATAAACATAATTTATATGTTTTTGGAATATAAATGAGCATAGAAAATAATTTCCTTAGTCAAGGATCACTACCAACACTATCATAGTGGACTGAGTTCACTCCTTATTCCATCACTTCTATACTCAAGGTTTACTCCCAATACTATATTATTAGACAGATCCCCTTACTAAACATTGTTCACTCCCCATTCCAGTCCTTATTACATCAAGACATTACTAGAAATCCAGCCTATAGCCTCGGTTTATATGCATGGCTATATGTTATTCCCATTTTTCAACATACATTGTATTCTATTTTCATATAAATTCAAGCATGGAAATCAGGGCACAAATATAGAAACTATTTTTACCATGGATGTACACCAATAGTTGATGTATTCTGTTGTGGATATTGGTAATCAAATTCTATTCTATTTCCATGATTAGGAACCATGGAAACGTTCCAAATAGCCATGGATTTCACTGTACTAGTATATATATACCCACAGTATAAAACTACAGATATTAGTTATTAATCAGTTATAGATATCCATGAGTTCAAATTACAGAGGCAGATATACATCCATGGTAGAACCCAGGGCTGTTGGGTTTTTTCCATGGTTCAAAACCAAGTCTATGGATTTTTTCATTACGTATTGAAAATTTATAGCCACCTTAACTTTCCTATATAATGAGACATGCACTACAATGAAATAATTAAATATATGAAATTACAGTCACATCATAAAAAAATTCAACATAACTATATGATACCATATCTGTATAATAAAATTCAACATGTACTCTAACCCATATAAAATTTACATCGTAAATTACACTCAATATCAGTGTCATCATAACCATGATAACCCTCAACCATACCTCTGATATAAACACCATATCTACCTCTAACTTAACCATAATCTCCATCATCATGAAAATCATATGCTTCATTGTCATCAACATCGACATCGCCCAAGATTTTGGCACCATCCTTAGAACAATCTATCACTAAAAATCTACATAAATAAAATGCATCAGAATCAATCATGAATCCATAGAGACAATAGCTTTTTGTGGAAGTTTATAATAAATAGAAAACAAAGAATTCATTAAATGTTTATTTATCATATTTTGATTTGGATTATATCCTTCTAATTTTAGAATTGATTTTTGATTGCGAAATTCATTTATTCCACTATGACCAAACAATAATTACTAGTCGAAGAAATAAAGATGAACTACCAGTATATTGATGCTAATATTTTATTCCCAATTAGAAAAAAAACTATTACTTTGATCTTATTGTACTTATATCACATATAGATTATCATTCAATCCTAAATTATTAGGTTCTTATTTTTTCAATGCCTCTAATGAAATCTTTTCAGTGATATATAACATAAAATTAAACGATAATATCATATGAGGAGTTAAATTCAGTAAAAATAAAATAAATTAGAACATACATAAAATCATCTCCTTGGTGGTAATATTTTCCAAAGTACAATATTTGTTTTTCTTTCTTGTAAAAAATATTTTTTTAGGAACACAACAATCGATATTCAAAAACTATTTTAAGGAAAAATAATGAAATTAAGTGACATTTAAATACATTATATTGACCTAAACCAAGATAAACTGAATCAGGTTGGTCATAATTAAATAAATATTAATATAAAAAACTAAATAGATATATTATAAATATAAAATAAAAAATTAATCCAAAGGAATATACAAGAATGATAAGTAATCTAAACTGTACAAAATTTGAAGATGTTATTGTGATAATTTAAAATTGTAAACAAAATATAATACCAATGATTTCCATTATATAGGAATAAAAAATTCTTAATATTCTACTCTTAAGCATATTATTATTGTTTTGAGAAGAATATGTATGTTATAAATAAATTTTATATCCAGAAAAATGTATTCATGATACACATTTGAATAAATTCTTAAAACATAACATGATTAAAATGGAATTAATGTTGCACGATTTAATTGATAAGTAACATGTTATATATGAAATTATTAATGTCAATATCATGTATAAGATTATATATTTTAAAAACTAAATTATCATAATGGGATATATTGTTTATTAATTATTCCCCATGCTATTTTAAGAATGAAAATCTAAAATATTATTTAGTGAACATTTTGAAAATTATGATATGGTGAAGGGTTAATCATATTATTTAGAAACATAATAGAATTTTAAAATTTTAATATGATTAATTGTTAAATGTTATATAAAACACATTATAATTCTATAGTTTGAAATTGAATAATTTATAGGATTTTAGAAATTAAAATGTAAATCATGAATTATGCTTTCCCTTCAATGTGAAAAAGCTATGTGGGTTCTCAAAAAATATTTTCTCAACTATAGTTTAACCATATATATTATATTTATAGTTATTATATCATTAATCATCTATTGATGATGTATCCCTTACATTGTATTTTTTAATAAATGATTGATTATTCTTTGGCAACATTGGCTATAATAAATTAGAATAAGAATTTTATTGATATCCATGTCTGGTTCAATATTTTTTATAAATGGTTAGGAGTATACTTGGGATATAGTTGTTATGATGTTGTTCATAAAAATATTAATTATATTTTGAAGAATGTTGTTGTGGATGACACCATGAAGATAGAATGTTTGAACGCCTATGAAGGAGAATACTTTCTGAGAAACGGACTTGTGGAACAAGGAGATTGTGGTATAAACATATCATTTATTAGGATTTGAGAAGGAATTTGGCGTTCCAATTCTAGAAAATGTGGTAACAGTTAAATAAAAGTATAATAGATGTAGTTGTACTCATAGGTACACTATATATTGTACCTTTATTGACGATTTGGAATAATAGTGCAAGTGTTTCTTCTTAAAAAAAGAATTCCATTTGTCTTAAATCCTTTGTTGAAGATGAACCATGGTATTTATGTTTCCAAAATATTATATAATCTCCTTGAGAAAAAATATAGTTTTAGGTAAAGTGTTAAAAAGTACTGGGTGTTTTGAAATGTTTATCTGATTATATTCTATCATTTATTTCGGATACTAGAAATTTAGAATAAGAATATGGTGTTGTTGAGTGGATTTTTAAAATTTTAAATAATAAGGATGGAATCCTATAGTGGACTCATCAATAAATATTTGCATCAAAATTATTATTGATTATTTGTTAGGTTTTGTGTTATATAAATTATGTTATATGGTTTTTGGATCTTATTAAAAATAAATTATATCAGGTAGATCATGTATGTTCAATTTATATTAAGGGAATGATCAACCAAAGAAAATACAAGTCTAAAATGGTTGGGTTATGTAGTTTTTCAAAAAAAATATTTGGGAAATTTAACATGACATGGTCATTTATGAAAGAGGGACAACCCCATGACCTAAGTGCATTTCTTTATAAAGGAAAGGAATTGAAGAATTTTTTGTTTTCATATATGGATACAGGTTTAAAAATTATCATTAATGTTTTTGAATAACCTCTATAATGGGTTAATACTTTGATGGATCGTAACTAGGATTTTCTATTGGGGGAGGAATAGTACATTCTTTTTTTCATTTAGAAAGATATATATATTTATAAGAATTATTTTTGTGAGAGTATGTCTATTTTATTATTGGATAATTTCTGGATGTTTTTCTATTTTGGAAGTCGATTTTGATTATATATAATGATATTCATATACTAAAATATTTTTGGATGATAGAAGATTGGTGAAGGATTTTTAGGAACACAATACTTTAGAAGGTGTAAGATGGTATATTATGTACTGGACAAAGGATTTTTCACTTTATGTGTTCAAGTTAAAATGGTACATGAGCTTTTATTCTTACTATAAATTACATAAAGTCATGGGATGGTTTTTTGGTTTTCCAAAATGACTATTTAAACATTTTAACTCTAATGAGATTTTTTCTTATTAGGGATTTTATGATTGTGGGAACATTGGACGAATATACAAAAAAAGTGTGATATGTACCAATGATATTGCTAAAAATTTATATTGTGGACATTGGTGAAATCCTTCAGGATAGAGATCGGTTGGGTGATTTCTATTCTTAATGTAAGAAATGTTATAAAGTTAGATATTATATTTTTTTTCTATATGAATTTTTTAGGTCAAATTATTTTAATTACAATTATTTTTCAATAATGACCCTTATGGAACTGAATATTTGTTGTTATTATTCACCATGGAATGTTAAGTTCCAAGATAGTAGTGGTGGATGTATAAACCACTTCTAGGGAATGTGACCACGTGTAGTTTTAAATATAGAATGAATTTTTTTAAAAAAATTTATGATTATGAGAGTTAGTTGATTTTGATGAGAAAATTAAAATCTATCAAATATTATGTAGGTATAAATATTTTGTTTTAATGTATCTTTTAGATTATTCTATATGGATATGATATACTAATATAGTAGTAAATGATGATCTATTATATTACATAATGTTTAAAATCTATGGGTTTGAAATTTAGTTATAGGAATGTGAATAGAGGATAAACTATCAGGGAATCAATAAAATTACATTTCACTTGAAGGTTCATTTGAGGTGGTAGATCATAACTGATTTATTTATAAATGAATTTATTACCATGAATTTTTAATGGAGGTGAAATTAATAGAACATGTAGTTTATTGAAGATAACCTTGATAAGTAATGAGATATTTCTTAATTATGTGATGTAATAGATCTATTTGTGGTTGATTTAAGAAGATGAGGTAATTTTTGTCCCTAAGGGTGACTCCCAATTGATCACTTACTCTTGGATTTTTATTTTAGAACAATTATCAGTATCATTCTATTTGTAACTGGGTAGTGTTTCATGAAGGAGGTAGCCAATTAAACTCTATTTCTATTCTTAATAAATCATTAATCATGTTCCTCAATTAAAGGAAATATGTGTTGTTATAACTATATCAATAGTATAGGTTTTGGTTATAACCAATAAATAATAATAAGAATAAGTATGTTATGAAATCATTGAAATTTACTTCATTTAAGTACTAGAAGAAGGATCCATCATAAGTGTTTGGTAATCAAAGTGTATGTTGTTCCAAAAATAATGAAAACCAGAATCATTTAGAGTAATCAGATCCTAGAGGTGTTTATTAATAGGAATGAAATATAATTAAATTGGATAAATATTTATACATTGAAGTGATGGGGTATATGTATAATGTATTTTTTGATGATATAATTTATTTATTTGAGTTTATGTAGATATTAAATGATGAAAAAATTTATCTAGAGAAGGAATCTTGATAAATGAAAACGGAATTTATTAAAACCATAAAACTATAATAAGTAAAAAATATTCAAAATAGAGAGAAAATACTAAATGTAGTAAATCAATATTTCACGAATATGAGTTTGAATATTTTTTTTGTTTAATTACGTGCTTTTTCTCATGATCTGGGAGTGAAATGCATCTAGGAGTGAAAATTTATTTCATATCACAATTATTTGTTTTATATCATCCATATTCATATAAAAATTAAGAATTAAATTAATTTAATTAACATAAATAAGAAATGTAATTTGTACATTAAGAATAATTTTAAAATATGTAATTGATTATATATAAAAATTTATCTAATACAATAAATTACAGACTCTTCCAAAATATGATCATCAAAATGGAATGTGATATTGTGAAATCATGAATGATCAGTATTTCTTCATGCTCCACATCAACTCTCCCTTTCCAACAAACAGACTTTTCAAACAACTGTTCTCACCACATATCACCCAATTCCATCAACTTTGTGACCTTCACATTTATTAAATGGGGAAAATTATTTTAGAGCAACATTAGATAAAATATTTTTCATGAAAATATTATAAATTAATATATATATATATAAGTGGATTAAAATTTCATTCCCAAATATATACTCAATTCTTTTTCTAAATTTGTTATCTAACAGACATAAAACATATTGGATTTACCAAAATGATATTGTTGTTTTCCAAAAATGTTTCTATAATACTCTTATATCCAATACCATTTTTTAAATTATAGAACTATTATCATTGGATTGATCCACGATCCATGTGGGTCAATTCAAGACTTATCATATTTTTTTGAAACCTCATTGTATGGTATGAGATTGAAATAGTCATAAATAAATTTTGGAAAGGAAAAAAATATTTATAATATATCTTTAATTACTATCATTAAGTTATAAAATATTTCTAGTAAATGGGGGATCTACAAACACCTATAGTGAAGCTTCATGATTCGGGATATTATCTTTAGTGGTAGATGGGGTACCAATTTAGGTGTACATTATAGAGTCAATGATTATTAGTGGACAGATGGAGGGAGAAAACCTGATTGATTTCCCTATACAAATTAAGGTGGGTATAGATATGGATATGGAAGTGGGATATATGGGGGAGCAGTACACTATATATTTGTTTGTGGGAATATGTTACAATGAGGGATGAGAGCCTGAGAACTACCAAACTATGTGGTTATGGGTTGAAATGGATTTTGAAAAGGATCGTATTTAAGGCATATATAAGGTATAATTAGTGTATGTACTCCACGAGAGCGAATCATGATGAGGGTAGGATGAACTAAATGACCTTACAGAGAATAAAGTTGCATAGTGGTATGATAAATAGTATAATTGGTCATACTATTATACCCCACCAGATAATTATCTTTTGTAACATAATACAACTAAATTTTCGATGATGTTGCTTAAAATAACAAGGATAATAAAATAAAATGAATGATAAGAATATAAATATTATGAATGAACATAATATCTATACATGTATTTTATATTATATGGTGATAAGAGAAGACATGCCTAAATTTATAATAGATTTTTAATTTCTATTTATTATTTCACCAAAAACATCTTTATAATCATGAATTCTGAACTTGAAATATAAAATAATAATATAATATAAATATTAATAAAGAAAATATTAAATAATTCAATTGTAAAATAAAATAATCAGTAATAATATAATGCATTTCAATATAAAATTTCCATTGATCATTGTATAATTTTATCACATACTATTTCTTAATATATTGTTAGGAGTCATGATGTACCTTTTATAGAGAGTCTAATTGTTATGATATATATGTGTGTGTGTGTGTGTGTACGATAAATACTATTTGTATTAAACATTATTTTAATTAGGTTAGTTGGGATTCACATCACACAATGATGACCCTTGTTTTCAAATAATTTTTTTTTGTTATTTAATGATTTTTTTATATTTTTCATTGATTTTCAATGAGTTATTTTCAGAAACATTATGTTTCTGGTGAAAAAATGGAAGAACGATAGGTTTTAATGGTTATTATCTATGGTTCAGAAAGCAGTCCACGAGCTATAATTCTTGTTCAAGTGCAAACTAGTATACATTTGAAGGGATAAATGAATTCCATATGGGTTCTATCATCACAATATTAGGACTCATAATCATAGTTCATCATTACATAAGATCAATGAACTTATTTTTAGAATCAATTTTCAGTTGGGTTCTGATGGGGTATATAATTCAAAGGACCTAATGGGTGAGATATTCTTTAACATTCATAATTATTGTGTTCAATTCCTCTAACTATTTAAAACAATGAATGGTAAATATGATTATAAATCTGATTTTGAATCACTGTTTTTTTGGAGATCAAAGGTTAATTTTTTTATCTTTGGGAATAACATGGTTTGTGTAATTTGGTTGTTATACATCAAAATACTGAATTAAAGATCACATGCATTCTAGAATCCATAAAAGTCCTTCTCTTCATCTTTATTCTCACACCCATTATACATAATTCCTATTAATATAGATCTTACTTATTTTTAATATATTTTATGTCTTCTAAATTATATCATCACAAAATTCATAGTATTAATATTATTTTCTATATTGGTTAGATACAATGATTGATTGGTTTTATCTTCAGGAATTATTTTTTTATTACTAACATTGTAATCCATAATCTAATAAGAACAATTAATGTATATATTTTTGATACATCACTTTTTTTGTTCATATTCCTATCTACTTTTAGATTCAAAATGGTATTTTTGTATGCTGCATGAAGCGACCCCATTCTAGTATTACTTTTCAACATCTCCAGCATATTATAACAATAGAAGAACGATTTTAAATCATTGATACCTTAAATAAATTTACAAATGGAATTAATAACTACTCACATGAAATTCAATATTGATTGGATCCATATATAAGATATTATCCTATCATATGTTAAATAAAATCATTTTGAAACAAATGATATATGAATTTTAAAAAAAAACACAAATTTTCTACTCTAAATTTCTCTTAAATTTTAACCAGGTACCTAGTAAAAATATAAATATTTCAATATTTTTCTGAATATCATGATGTTCGGTGTCATTGTAATTGTGACATATTTCTTCATCGTATAATTATTTAGGTTTCGAAACACAATTCTTTTCACTTTATGAAAATTAATTAAATAGACCCATTGTCTATTTTAGATTATAATCCAAATTATAATATGTGACATGTTTTTAATATGGTAAATCGTCTAAATAATTGTTTTTAGTTAATTTTTTAGTTGTAATGCTCCAATATATAGGATGTTCAAAAATAACATCGCACATCCTACAATCATCGTAGTTGTAACCTTCCATCCCACCCCAATTACTGAAACCAGTGCTTAATGATGAGCTATATAATTTGATGGTATTTTCTATATCTCGTGACCTCTATAGAATAATAAATAGTACCAAAGGATTACCAATTACCATTAGAGTATAATTTACGCCATCACACATGAAAACCACATAGTCTTATATAAAATTGACGAGGACCCATGAATATAGCATAGACAACACACCATGAAATATATATTCATCCAAAAATATCAATACTGAATACTATCCAACATTTTCTCTAATACCCCGAACCTAGTTACCCAGATTTGTTGCATTATTACATAATATTGGCATGATCAAAAACATCATGTCATGAAAGACCGATTAGTTTAGTAGTCTTGGAAACACTAGATATATTCATAAGTCTTACATTACATCACAAAGTAAAAAAAATACAACAACATCTTGTATTCATATCCCCTCATACTATCCCTGCAGGTCACTCATAAATTACTTATTCACATCATGGGAAAAATAAATCATTGAAAGGGGTGATCTCAGATGCCCAGTAAGGATAACAATATAGAGGAAACTTTCAAAAAATAATCACAAACATTTAAGGAAATGTATATCTAAAACAAAATCCTTTTAAACATGAACATCCACATAATATGGCAAAGATAAATTGAAATAATTCCATTTAATAATTCACATGGATATTCTACTAGTCGAATAACCGCATGAAATATCAATATCCACTTTCATAATGATGTAATTCATAATGCCAGACTATCATAACCACTTAGTCAAGGCCTCATGCCAAGACTACAAATAAGAATTTGTCAAGGCCTTGTGCCAAGACACTAGTTTGTATCATGAGACCTACCGATTCATCGAGGAGATGTAGCAGGCTCCACCCGTCACTTACTAAGTCCAATACATTCCTCATATGAAAAGTTGAAACATAACATAAACATTCATATTAAAACTAGCATACGAAATTTCAATACATTATCCGCAAACCATGAATGGCATAAAAATAGCACATCCACAGTCAAACATAACTCATTCAATACAATATGTAATATTTTATTGTAATAGATTATCCTCAATCGAGAATAATGAAGGATATTGACATAGATTAAAATAATCATCAAATTATTGGTAGAAATATCCCACTTTTTTTTGAAAACATTTTAAAGTCACATTATTTGTCAAGAATCCATTTAAAATAGATTGTTGAATAAAAGTGTCCCATACCAACTAGAAACTTTTAAAAGGAATTTTGATTTGAAAACTTTAATTTTTATATAAATAAAACCTTAAAATCATTTTTAAAACATGGTCATTAATGATAATGATTTAGAATAATAAATCTTTAAAACTTTTTAAAATGATATTATAGTTAGAGTTCCTAACCAAAAGAGAGACACTTGAATAAAAATAATTGAGGTAATCAAAACTTTGTAATATAATGAGAATAAATGGATTCATGATATACTATGTCAAAGTACATTATATACACCATATAAAAGTGATTTAGTGTATAACAACAAAAGGGTCTCAGTGGATTATAAATTGAGGTGAAATCCCTCATAATGGCCATATCTTTAGGTTAAGGATAAATCAAAAACATAATTATGTGTGACAAATATAAATACACTCAATATTATTGGGTATTCAGTGTAAAACAATCAATGGACATTCACATGTATTCTTGTAAAAACAACACAAATGAATTAGATGTTTAACTCAATAAATGGAGATTGAGTTAAAATTACTCTTATCAAGTTCATATCGATGAATTGAGAATTTATAATTAGAGTGATTATGTGTATCAAAAGTATATCCATAGAATGGGGAGTGTAAATTATTACATATGAAAAAAATAGTGATTCCACACATAATCTTGGAGTAAAATAATCAATGAAGTATGCGTAAAGCCGAATGAGTGGAAATTGAAATTTCAAATTCCCCTATCGATTTGGTAAATTACGAAACATACACCCTTGAAAGAAGGATCATATAGTGATGATGTAAATATCCATAAATTAATGTATATTACACAATTAATACACTCATGGTCAGTACAAACACCACATGAAATAAATAAGTGGTGAACAATGGAAATCTCATGGAATTAAAAGTGAGATAAGAAACCCCTTACTCTGTACTTTTATTTAGTAGATGGTATGTTAAACTCATTTATAATAGATAAAAAATTGTTATTAAAGTATAAAAGAACCATATACATAATTATGATAGCATATATGATCATCAAATAATGGTTTGTTAATAATATGTTAGTATTATCGTCGTTTTGGGTGTTAACTTTCTCGTTTTCTTTTATATGTTTTGGTACATAAGCCATATTTGTTATTGATAATTTGATTCTTATTCATATACATAATGATATAAAGTTCTTAAAAATTATTTTTAATCATCAAATGAGAATTATACTTGAATAGATACGATGGGAAATGAGTCTCTTTGCGTTCGTGGAGACGGTAGTCCATACGTTTGCACAAGCGACAATATCATTCTTTTGATATTAAAAAAATATATAATTGGATGGTATATCATATATAAAGAATCATTATCATCTTATATTTATTATTTACATGAATTAAACATCATTATTATACCCACCCAAATAATAATGTATTGCATAACAATTACACCACAACGTGGAGACGGTAGGCCGTATGTACGCACGTATGGTGACATGTTTTCAAAAGATGGATAGAATACAGAATATGGTTGTACCATATTTATAATAACATCAAATTATATATAAGACACTGGATTTATTATTTTATAATTAAAATAACAAAGAAAGAAGAATTTGAATAAGAAAGGATCTTGAAAGGGGGTGGTGAAATTATTACCTCTTCTCTAGGTTCTTACTTTTGATTTTATCAAAAGGGCTCCTTATGTTGGATTTCTGACCACAGGAGGTCCTCTAGGATGAATCTATTGTATTTTAAAAGATATTTTTGTAGGGGATGGTCGAGAAATAAGGCTTTGAAGGTGTGAAAAATTTGTTAGAAGTGGTTTCCTTTTATAAGGGGGAGGAGGGGCTATTAAGAAAAAACATAAAATATTATTTTATAATAAATTCATATTCAGTTTATAATGGCTCCAAAGTTTATTATTTAAAGGTTAAGGTGGGTATAAATCGAAAACCTCTCATCCAACATGTTTTAGATTGGTTTTGTTCACTATATTAACTTTATCTTTTTTATTTAACTCTTAGATAAATAGTTTGAAATTTACCATGTCTCTTTGTATTTTTATTTTATATAGTGATTAAACTTATTATATACTTACAAGAGACCAAAAAGTGGTCCATTAATGATACACCTATCATGATATTAGTCCTTTGGCCGATCCTTAGATTTTTAGGAATAGAATATCAATTAATAATATAATATTTGTTTTAAAAACTCATTTATGTCAATTTTGACACTATTTAATAATTGATTTTTTAAGTCTTAACATCTTTATTCATTAGAACCAAATAAATTTAAGAAACCCTAAAATTTCATATTTACCAATAAAATTATTTTATGTCATCAAAACATTCAAATTATATTTATTTTAACATTTTTGATACCAATTATTTGATTATTTCAATAATAAATATAATACTGCTTCATTATTGAGTCATAAATATATTTAATTATTCAATGTCTAAAAATTATAAATAAAATACCAAAATTTGGGAAATATTTTTATCTTTTTAATAAATATTTATAGTAGAAAATATAACATATATAACACTATGTAAAAATTGTTTTTCTAAAAAATATATGCTTATGTCATTTTTGTTTTTACTTGAACTAAATTTATATAATGTGTCATTATCACTTTCATGTGGATCCATGGGGTCCAAAATTCGACCAAAAGATTCCCATTGTCAGACATGTATCAACCAATAGGGTTAGAAAACGTTTTAGGATAATTTATTATTATTATAATATTATTTTTTACCCTTATTTACCCGATTTACCCTTTAACTATGGTAAATAAAATATTTACCGAAATAATTATTCAAAATGTCTAAAAATCAAAGTTATATATTTAGACAATTTGTACCTCATGATTTTAAATATGAAATATATTTTTCTAAATTCAAATCACAGAAGTGGCAGAAATTAATTTAAAATTAATTTCGGTTGTTAAAACAAAAAGCGTGTTTTTAAGAGATAATAACTATCAAAAGATTGGCACTTGCATATGACCAGTTTAAATGTGAAATTACGTCCAATGAACAACATTTTATTAAATGGTAAAAATATATTCTAAATATATGTTGAAGCAACTAAAATTAATTATTTATCACTATTAATTATTTCGATTAAAAAAGTGGTTTTTAATTAAAATTTAGTAATTTTCACTATTAATGAAAATATGAAAGTTATCTAAAAAGTACCAAAATTTCACCCTATGCTAATTTCGATATTGCGAATCCAAAAATGAAGTCCATTTTGAACAATAAAATTTATAAAAAATCAAATAGTTGGTATTACTATTCATAACGGCTAGTTTGATTGGTTGTGGTGTGTGTTAGAACTCGAAGGTTCGTACAACGCATGCTACTGTATTATTCAAAGAGAAGCATACTATGGAAGCTTGGGGTGTTACATTCTCCCCTCCTTAAAATAATTTAATCCTTGATATTTTTAAAATTGGCCATGGTAATATAATTGAAAGTCCCACATCAGAAAAATATTCAATAAAACTATCACCTTAAAAGAAAGAAAGAGAAGTACAACGGTCACCCAATATAACTCATTCTATGATTCCATGTAGGAAAACATGGATATGTAAGATAAACTAAGTGTCAAGTTCTGATGGAGAGGGATAGAAAACATGATTAGGAGAAAGTTAACAATAAGAAAACCAAAAACTTTAGATGGGTCAAATGGTCATTAGTTTCCCAGTAGGAAAAGTATACGGACAACACTTTTTTCAGTTACATTACATAAAGATGAGGAATTCATTTCTGAGATTAACTAAGAACATAAAGATATATAATTACTTTTAATATAATGTTTCATTCTTTAATAAATTTCTACTACTAAATCATTTTTAAACGATGAGTATTCAAGAAGACATGGTCACACTGGAAGAGTTACAATAAACTTCTTATAGAATCGCATGATCCACAGAGGATAAACTATATATTTACCTTGTCTGTAGAAATTAATCCAAAACAAAATGGTTAGTATAAGATCTGATGATCCACCCAAAGTATATTCCATTAGAGAAAGAAAAAATAATTTTAATTTCTAAAATTAAACCAACAATACCCCAAAGTTAAATAAATATCATTCAATAAACAATTGTCCTTTAAATCCTTAAAAATAATCCAAATTAATATTGAAACTGAAAACATAGAAGAATTTGGTAATGTATTCTTCCACGTTAAATTTTACCTCCAAATGACATCAACTACTATTAAAGTCACATACTTAAAAACTAATCAAATATTCTCTATTATAGGTTAATCATTTCCATAAATAACCCAAATCAAAATAAATCCAAAATAAAAACATAGATAAAAATCAACCATTACTGCTCAAACGAAATCCCATAGTATTCTATTTTCCTTAGGCATATAGTGTCCCAACAAAGAGAACATATTCCAAAATAAAATTTATCACTTAATCACCAAATCATTTTCCTATACTAAGGGTATTCATTTTATAAGACATAAGATCCCAAATCAACTTATTATTGATCAATAAATTTATTTAACTAAAAATAATTAGTCACACTAACCCAGGACTTCACATAGTCCAGTGGTAGGTGATAAATCCCTATCGCACATTGGTTGTGGGTTTGATTTCACAGCTTTTTCTGACGCGACGGGTTGTCACACGGTCCGCGGGTTCTCCTTTTTCAATGACTATATTTTATAACATTTCCAAAATAAGATAATTCCTCAAAATAACCATAACACAATTTAAACACAAATGTTATCTCATACCTTTCATTTTCATCCCAAAATATAATAACTTGTAATTGCCTCAAACCCAATGATAATATAAAACCAAATGGTTATTTAAAACAATATCCATAAGGGAAAAGATAAGTCTTCCTCAAATATCATTTTCACATGAAAAATTGTGGGGTTACAAATACAAGAGAAAATTATTCCAGAGTAATCCCATCAAAAAGGAGAAGTAATACATTTAAACATTTCTCCAACCATTTATTTCCACATAGCTTCATCTTTTTCCAAGAAAATATCCTATAAAATAGGTCATTCACTTGTGTAATGGCCAGGTCCTCTACATTTACATCAAATTACTATAAATGGATTCTTGGGACCATTTTTATTTTCTTCCATAGTACTCTTCATTTTTCCTCGACAATTATTCAATATATGTCCTTCTTTCCCACACGTAATGCATTTCTGTGGTCCATTGAGACATTTTCCTGTGTGACTCCTTCCACATTTCATGCATGATGGAAACTAAGGATTATTTTCTTCATGGTCTCCACTTCTGGAGAACTTATCATTCATCACATTTCTATTATTTTTTAGTCCATGAATTGGTTAATATATATGTTGTTGATCATATTTTTCGAAAACTGATTTGGAATGAAAATGATATCTTTTATGCCTATCAAAATTCCAATTTGTTTCTCATTTCCACCACTGTTCCAACCTTGTAAATAATTCTCAAAGTTACTATGACATCCTTGGAATCTAGCCATTGACTAAAACCTGAAAGCATTGTGTGAGTAACAGTATTCATGAAATCATTTAGAGAATATCACGATTCCATATTCTCAATTTGAAACACCTTAAGATTAATAGAGGTCATTTATTCTCATGTTATATTAAAATATGTCAAAATTTTTTGTAAATAAAATGTGAATTATCCTAAGCATATACCTCGGGAGTGTCATAACCAAGACTGAAGCAAGGCCTGTTGTCATTCACTAGTTCCCGTTCGAGTCAAGCTCAAAGCGGTGTTTTCGGGTTTTACCCCTATATAAATCAGTGACAGAGCCTCCTCTACCTGCTCCTATCTAGATAGGGATTTATTTCCTGGAAAACTCACAAAATCTATAAAATACCAAAATTCTTGGATGTTCTTCTATACAAATTCTCAAAGTCTATCTTAGTTTTATGTTCTCGAATCAGAGTTTATCTTAATCTAGCTTCCATGGATTGTACTAAACTTCCTATGATATCAACTATAATGCCCCAACCCTAGTTACCTAGAGTCGGTACATTATTACATAATATTGTCATGATCACAAAAGATCAAGTCTCGGATGACTGATTAGTTTAGTAGTCTTGGAAACAATAGATATATTCATAAGTCTTACATTACATCATAAAGTAAAAAAACTACAAAAAAAATTTATCTTCATATCCCCTAATACTATCCCTACTGGTCATTCATAAATTACTTCTTCACATCCTAGAAAAAATTAAACATTGAAAGGGGTGAGTTGAGATGCTCAGTGAGGATAACAATATAGAAGAAACTTTTATAAATAAACATCAACATTTACGAAATGTATAAATAAAACAAAAGCCTTTTAAAATTGAACTTAAGTATAATATGGAAAAGATAAAATGAAATAATTCCATTTACTTATTCACATGGATATTTTACTAGCTGAAAACCTACATGAAATATCCATAACCATTTTCATAATGATGGAATGCAAAATTCCAGACTATCATAACCACATAGTCAAGGCCTCGTGGAAA
Organism: Viscum album; assembly: GCA_963277665.1. Lineage (NCBI taxonomy): Eukaryota > Viridiplantae > Streptophyta > Magnoliopsida > Santalales > Viscaceae > Viscum > Viscum album. The sequence goes on from OY728120.1 coordinate 2,102,100,152, forward strand.
GACTACAGAAAAGATTTTGTCAAGGCCTTGTTCCAAGATAGTAGTTTGTCTCTTAAGGCCTACCGACGCATCGAGTAGCTATATTAGGCTCCACCCGTCACTCAACCAATAGGTTTTAGATAGGTTTTGGTCAATATATTAACTTTATCTTTTTGATTTAACTCTTAGTTAAATAGTTTGACATTTACCATTTCACTTTGTATTTTTATATTATATAGTAAATAAGCATAAAATATACTTCCAAGAGACCCCAAAGTGGTCCATTAATGATAAACCTATCATTATATAAGTCCTTTGGCCGATACATAGATTTTTAGGAATATAATATCAATTAATATTATAATATTTGTTGTAAAACCTCATTTTTGTCAATTTTGACACTATTAAATAATTGATTTTTTTTAAATTATTAACATATTTATTAATTCAAACCAAATTCATTTACGAAATACTAACATGTCATATTAACCAATAAAATTAGTTTATGTCATCAAAACTTTCAAATTATATTTATGTTAACATTTATGAGACCAATTATACGATTATTTCTTTAATAAGGAAAATACTGCATTATTATAGTGTTGTAAATATATTTAATTATTAAATGTCTAAAAATTATAAATAAAATACCGTTACATAGGAAATATTTTTAGATTTCTCATGAAAATTTATAGTCGAAAATATAACATTTATAACCCAATTCAAAAAATTGTTTTTCTAAAAGATATATGCTTATGTCATTTTTGTATTTTCTTTAACTTAATTAATATAAAATGTCATTATCACTTATTGGTGAATCCATGGGGTCCCAAAATCGACCCAATGTTGCCCACGGTCATAAATGTGTCAAAAAATAGGGTAAGAACACGTTTTAGGGTAATTTATTATTATTATAATAATATTTTTTATCTTTATTTAGCGGATTTACCCTTTAACCATGGTAAGTAAAATATTTAACAAACAAATTTTTCAAAATGTCTAAAAATAAAATTTATCTATTTAATAAATTTGGACCTCTTGATTCAAAATATGTAATCCATTTTTCAAAATTCAAATCACAGAAGATGAAGAAATTAATTAAAAATTAATTCCCGTTGTTAAAATAAAAAGAATATTTTTAATATATAACAACTATCAAAAGATTGGCACTTGCTTCTGTCTAGTTTAAATGTGAAATTACGTCCAATGACCAACATTTTATTAAATGGTAAAAATATATTCTCAATATAATTTGAAACCACTCAAATTCATAATTTATCACTCTAAATTTTTTTGATTAAAAAAGTTTTTTTAAATTAAAATATAGTAATTTTCATTATTCATAAAAACATGAAAGTTATTCGAAAGTACCAAAAATTCACCGTAAGCTAATTTCAATATTCTGAATCCAAAAATGAAGTACATTTTGCAAGTTAAAATTTCTAAAATTTTAAAAAGTGGGTAATAATATTCATAACGGCTAGTTTGATTGGTTGTGGTGTGTGTTAGAACTCGAAGTTGCGTACAACGCACGATACTGTATTATTCAAAGAGAAGCGTACCGTGGGAGCTTGGGGTGTTACATTCTCAATGAAAAAATTTGTGGAAATCCAAAATATGACCATTAATATTAATCCTTTGATCAATTAAACATTCATATATAGATTACTAAAATTTTATATATGTCAACAGAGGAGGTATTTTTTTGAATTGAGGATAGTGGCCAATAAATATATCATTATATATATATCATTACAAATACAATACTACATATACCCAAGAAATAATGGGAATTAATACTTATAAAAATGTGTTTTAAAATAATTATTTTAAGGGTATTTTGCTATTGTTATTGTTCTTTATAATCTCCCTATTTTTTATTCATAAATCATTCTTCCTAAACTAATATTAAAATGTATAAAGAGAAAATTATTATGAATTATCCCCTTACATTACGATAGTTAATGAATGTTTTTCATTTGATTCTCTATTCCCTTAGAATCATCAAAAAATTAGAGGAATGTTTGAAAATGTGGGGGTATTGATGAATTATCATCCCTGGTTAATGGGATCAATGGTTTCAATATGTAATTTACAACTATGCCACTATTTTAATGGGTGGAGTTATGAAAATTCATTTCATACATAGGTTAAAAGTTTCATCTAGACATACTATGTCAGTAACATAGTGTTAATAATATATTTAATGGAATAAGTGAAGGATCATGATTTAATTTATCTGATCCTAAATTAGGGTAATCATTTCAACCATGAATATACCTTACATAGAGAATGATATATGACTTCCAGTAATATGTTTTCCATAGTTTAGAGGTTTAGATTGTTTTATAACCACTCATATATGAAGATGTATGATTGAATGATTTTCACATTACATATACATTTATATAAATATATCTAGACTCTGCACGTCATCAAAAATAAATTTATATGAACATAAACAAATCAGTATTTCATTTAAAAATATACTATGTATAGTCTAATGTTTTGTATTATTAATTCATAATCAACAAATTATTTTAAAAAGGCATCACACATCATGAAATTGATTGGGGGTAATAATAGATAATTTGATATAATGTATGAAATTTAAAAAATATCCATTCTATATTTCAATAATATCGTGTAAATATTTATAAATGTTTCAGTGTTATATGTGCTTTATAAAAATATCCAGATCAAAAAAAATTCATAATTTTCAATAAAATGTGTCATAAAATGTAAAACTTGAACGAATATCGATAGGTTCATCCAAAAAAATCATTATCATCCATTCATTTTTAAAAAATTTTGTCTAGTAATGAAATAATAAATACCAACAAATTGTTCTTCTTATAGTTCAATTACATAAAACACATGTCTACCATGTGGTGAAAGAATATAATGTTCCTTTGTTTGAGTATAACGATTCCTATCAATAACTCTAAATCCTCAAATTTCAATATTCATTCGTAATCATTTCATTGAATCCAACACCATTCCTTTCATCTCTAGGACCAGACGATGTTGATAGTAATAGTATTAAATAATTCTTTCGACAACCACATAATATAATATATTTTCTAATTCAGTTTTCCTATCAAATATGACTGCTTTAAAATATATTGTGGGTGTTATCGTTACACTATCATTCTATATATCCATTTTTCATGATGATTTATAATTAATTTAATGACACTGAAAACCATTACCATACAATAACGTGTCACATTGATTGGAGAAATGGATAATGATCTTATTTCATCAGATGCATCATGAATTGGTAATGTTGTATCCTAAGAGATACTGACATCCAATATTAAATAGATTCCTTAAATTTTGTTATGAAAAAAAGTAATTTTTTTACCTTTGACTTAAGAAAGAGGTAAATTCATTATTTCTCAATGGATCCTTCCATATAATATATAGATAATGATGTATCCTGATTATTATTTCAATATGTTCTCTAAAAATATTAATTATTTAAAATTTTAAAATTTTATAATGAAGTCATATAATGAAAAAATTAAAATTTTAATAGATTACGTACTTGATGTAGTCATAAAACATACCAAATTTAAATAAAAATATATGATAAGTGATTTCCAACTCCTCCCGACTTAATGAACACGATGAGTTTGATCCGGATACCCCCTTTTATTTTGGGTTGTGAATGAAATATTTTCTCAATGGGTTAATATTTCTTATTTTAGCCCTCATTATAAGGATATAACTCTTATAGATGTCATCCATGTATGAAAAATATAAATTCATGCATCCCTAGGATAAATAACCTTTCAAAATAGATCATCTCGGGTGATATATATTTCTCAAATAATATTTCAATGTAAAAATCATTCATTCTAAAAGCAACATCCTCAGACTCGTAACATGACCACTAGAATGAAATTCTAGTGGAATATGCATAGTCAAATTTAATATACTTGTCAAAAATAATTATGTGAAATTTTTCTCCAAGAGACAATGATTAATCAGTGCATCTCTCTATAATTTCAAATTGAATCATTTTCTCGGTATTTTGGAACAATGGAATCAATTAAAATTACATAAAAAAATAGAAACTCTAAAATTATGATAAAGTGACTATCGAATGGAAATGGGAACCAACTATTTTAATAAGACCTATTAATCATGGTTTTTAATAGATTTTAGTTTCACATATTATGTTTTAACCATTATTAAAATGTTACATAAATAACCATATGGAACCATCATAAATTCGAAGTTCTAATAAAATTGTTTTTTCTTCAATTATTATTTATTACATAAAAAAGAGACATTGCAATAATTTTGAAAATTTAACATAGGATATAGTATTTCATTTATAACTGAACCCATCAAATCAGTACATGACTGAAAATCAACTTTTGTTTTTCCGTTGACACATATATGAGTAGTATGTAACATCTCACAAATTTTATGTTAATATGAATTACATATGAATAATGACACAATAAATTCAATGACCAACATGTAATCTCAAATAATATACTTTTATTTACCCTATTACTATTGGATTTGGACGTAAAATCCTTTTATGTTATGATATTTTATTTATTTTAATAGGAAATTAATTCTGGTCAACATGTTCTATAATAATGTCATTCCTCTAAATTATATTCCAACCACACATCACTCAAAAACTTGAGAAACCATTTATCATCCATAATAGAGCTGTAAAAAACATAAATTACCCCATCCAGAATGCATCATAAACTTGTTTACCATCATTAAAATGATCCATTAACTCTTCTATTGTTGTCTCAAATTATATTTCCATATTATTTCTAGGACCACAAGATTTAGATCTAAATATACTCCTTGTAGTTAATAGCTTCATTATACACAACCATGATGGAATATAAAAATTGGTAATTAAAAAGTCCATGTATTTAGTGAAATGTACATTTTTTTGAAATTTGATGAAACCATAATAGGATAATCCAAATATAATATTTTATGGGTCAGCTCCCAAATATGGAAGTAACCTATCAAATTTATTATAAAATAACATATCAAGGTGATGCACTATTTCATCACTATGAATGTTTATTACATCATTATTAAATCTCATGTTTCATGTGGTTTGTTCTAACATATTTTTTTGAAGCCTATAAATTAAATGGAAGATCCATATAGCATTATTTGGTAGGATGGGTTGAGTTATGTCTTTATTATTCTTTTACCTTGGTGTACCACACTATTTTTACTAACTAATATATTTATTTTCATTACATAATAGGAAAAAAATATTTTGATAATGAATGAATCTTAGTAAATTAAAATACAAATCATAAAATAACTTTTATTCCATATAATAAATTTCTGGCATACATGCATCATCATATAGTTTTTTCTATATAAATTTAAGGAGATATCCATCTTTAGAATTGATAAATCAAAATATTTATTTCCCATTATATAATCTCCTTAAAAAATATATTTTTCTAATTTCCCTAAATGTATTCTATACTAAGGTATTGTCATCTTCCATCAACATTCAAACTGGTAGATAGAAGAAATTTTTTTTCCCAGTATTCATTTCCTCATAAAGTGGATTAAATGAGGACATGGATTAAAAATGAATAAAAACTGATCATAAATAAAAAAATTCATGCTAATCCTTTTGAGATGAATCAATTTCATTCTCTACATGAACATTCTCTATATTTTGATATTGCAAGTGATAGTTTCTTTATCCCATTTTTAATTATATGATAACTTACTTCATTAGAAGTTAACCAAGGTCCTATTGGGTAATAATCACATGTGAATAGAATAAATCCACCATATGAATCATTATTGAATGCAAATTCCAAAAAAACACAAATCCTTAGGAAACTCATTAGTGATCTGATCAATGTTGTACACCCAAATTTTATCATTCTTGATGAAAATGAACAAAATTTATATACATAATATAAGAAATGTATTCATATAATGTATATTATTTCATAAGGTAAAAAATATTAATCAATACCAAGTTTATAAAATAATCATAACAATCATCTTTAATGGAAGGTAAAATAATATATGTACATTATTCTAAGAGAACTCATATTTTATTCAAATCAATATATTTTTAAAAATTATTATATAATTTATATATTTCTCTAATAAAATATTTATGGTTCTTGATTTATGGGATCCCTATTAGAGGGATATTCATTATCATTATAACCTTTTGGTGTCTATTTTTTGAATCTATTAATTTATTGTTGTCAAAGGTTTATAACATAGAAAGGCGCATAAGTCGCTTGAGGATTCTACATGAGGCGCAGCATATAAAACACACCTCTTGAATCCAAGGTTTATAATATGAAAATAAATCCAATTATAGATATATTTTAAATATAATATAAATTTAATCAGATCCAATTAATATTAATTAAAATACAAACTAATTGTATTAATTTTTTTTATAAATATATAAATTAAACCTTATTGGGAGTAGTAGTCATATAAGATATAAATTTAGTTTATCCCTAAAATTCTTGTTATGTCTATTGATTCAAAATGATACATATGTATAATTTATATATATTTATATTTCATTGAAAACACATTATTTTTTAGTTATTTTTGCAATTTATCTACTAATTATGATCAAAAAATTTAGAAATATCAAACATTATATCTTGTAGGTCATTTAGTGGTTATTTTATAATGATTTTATTTTTGTTATATTGTCATTAATTTTCTGTATTTTTAAATTAATGGAGATAAATCTATTTAAATCACACAAAGAAAATTAATTTTCTAGTATAATATCCCTTCTACGAATATTTTATAAATTTATTTTATAGATAATGATTATCATAAACCAAATTGACCATTTTAAGAGATTTTTTAATTAAATTCATTTTAAATATGATTGAATCTAATAATGTTGTGTTCTAATCATTTAATATTTAAAACAATGTAAATTAATGAAAAATATAAGATTACTACATTTCCTATCCTATTAGTCGTCATGAGATTTCTCTCAATGACATTTTTCTAAAATAATTCCTTATCTGTGATAAGAGTTTGATATATTTCATTATAATCCATCGAAATACATTATCTATAAATCATATATTTTATCCTAGTTATATGGTAAGGTATAATAGTAGGATTCCATCAATTAGGAAAACTAAATAGTTGCTTAAAATATTCAGTTAAGGACAACATAATTATCAGTGTCATATATTAATTTTAATGAATTTATTAAATATTTTTTAACAATATATGATCATTATCTAAAACATAATTCTATGAATGGGATTGTTCATTTAATATATTTACATCATTCTTTCCATTTTTTCTCTATGTTTCTATCAAATATATTTCATTTCACGTTTTTCCCTATAAACCATAGTGAGTCAAAGCTAGATAAGAAAGATCTTGTTGAATTTTTTATTTATAAATCATCTTTGGATTATTCTAGCACATAATGGACACATGATATTTTTACTCTAGAATCAAACTAGAATTTGGTCTTAGTGGGGAAGTTGTTTACATCCTTTTTATCATCGAGTGAGTATTATAGATGATGTACATTGAGATTCACCCACTAATACAATTACCAATTCACATAGTTGGTCAACTAAGTACTAACATTATCTATTTATTTTTTACATAAAAATGATAAATATTTATAAATCCATCCAATTTAATTTCCATATTTCAAAAATTGAATATTAGTATTTTCTTCATGATATATATTTCATCATTGAGTTATATCATCTAATCCAAAATTAATTTATCATAATTATCTCATTCCTCATATAAAATTATTTCCCTGATTTTATTTATGTTTTTGTATTCATCATTATTTCTTTATCACATAAGCACATATTTTTATGTCAATCACTTTTTATCAAACCTTCTATGAAATATAAATTTTTATTATAAAAAAATAAAATAATTAATCTATAGGTAATTGTCTTAATGCTCAGTGTGATTTACGTGACATTGTGGGGGAAAGAACATATGGGAAATAAAAATTATGAAATTTCATAGATAAATAAAAAATAATGATGAAATATATTCTCAATGGGAATCAAAAATATCAATTCAATAAATGTACTTTGTGAAGGAAGACATGTTTAATAATATAATATTAGTGCACATCCCTCCTAATATTCATTGACATCTATATTCCTTAATAAAAAGGTTATGGAAAATAGTTGTTAATTGGGAGAATCTAAATAATACTAAATTAATAATCATTAATAAATATTAACCAATAAATTAGTTAGTAGAGTGAGTAAGGATTAATTTTTTTCATGTACAATTGTCTATTTGAATCCTTCATTTATTATGAAATCGTGAAGGTTAACAAATTATGTGGTCTAACAATAACATTTTTCTATATTTCCATCATAAAATGTATTACCTAATGAAAAATCTCTTGAATGAATTATTTAATTATAATTTTTTTCTATATCAATAAGAATAAATGGGTTTTATTAAAGATAAAATGAAACTATGTGTTTTCCAAATTTCTATTAAGAGAAATTCTAGAATTTGATTCCATTAAATAGATGATGTTAAATTTGAAATATCTTACCAATTTATAAATGTATTTGTATGTATATTAGATTTATTGGTAATTTCTACAAATATAAGATGTAAAAATAATTATTTTTATTCATGATGAGTGCAAAGAAGCCTATGAGTCTTGGGAAAGATTCACTCTTTTAATTAGGTATTGTAGGAACCAGTACTATTCTAAATACTTTCTCATGGACACATTGTACACAAATTTCTCCCCATAAAAAATTTAAAGATTTTATTTTTCATAGAAATAAACTTGATAATAGTATAGAGGAATTAATAAATAATAATACTCTTTAATTAAAATCACAGAAATCCACCATAAGAAAAGAAACAATAATTTTAAAACAAAATAATTTTTTAAACAAAATGATGAATTTTAAGGACATCATAATTTCATATATTCTATTTCATGCATGTATTGATGATTAAAATTATATAAATTACATTTATATATTATTTCATGTAGTAAATTGTATAAGAAACAAAAATAATAGGGAATAGTATAATTTTGATAATTTTATTAAATCCTTCCACCACAGTACTGAGAAAATAATTTATAGACTATAATTAATGAATTGAATTGGAATCAATAGACAATAATTAGAAAAATATTAGAAAAATTTTATATGGAGAACATCGTGCATAATCACTATAGAAAATTTAAAATAAAACTGGTTCAAATTTTTATTAACATATACCATACGAAACTAATGAAATTCAACCCCTATGAGAAATTTGAATTGAATACTCATCTGGATATATGGAATAATAGGTCATTTCAAATATAGAAAAATATACTTTCACTAAACCAACAATGTAAATCCCAAAATACCATTAATGGGTATGTGTATTCAAGAGGAGTGACCAATTATGACCAATGTGGACTATGATAATTGTCGAATGGTGGGGTGGCCTCATCTGAGGCACGCTGGAGGAGGAGTTACTGAGGCCTCCTAAGAGAAGCATTAGTAGGGAGGTGGTCACGTAAGAGGTATGTTGATGGAGGGTTTATGGGAGGTCGTCATGGGATAGTGTGGGCGGGGAGTTGTGGTGGATGCATTAGAGGAGGAGTATCATAGGAAGGTTGCATGTCCATGTTGGAGGAGGTGTATAGTGGGGAGGTTGGGTGGCCACAACTGAGGAGGAGGATAGATAATTTTTGGGTGGAATATTTAGGATACGGGGGCTCCCATATATTAGAAGTCATGAGGCTAATGGAAGGAGGGTCGTGGGGTGGATATGAGTTCTGTCAGTGTAGGAAGAGGGACGTAAAACCCCTATTTTCTTGGTTTCTATAAAACCATGGATTCGGATAAACATATATCCATGATTTTAATTTAAACATATATATATATATATATATTATGTTATCTCCATTTCCAAATAAATTCAGGGCTTTAGATCATTCTTATAGTAGAATGATATACTAATCATTGTCAAATTAATTTGAGGGTATATAATTTTTTACAGAGATCACAAATAATAAAAACAATAAATATATGTTTCATAATATCATAAAACAATAAACATGTAATTATATCATCAAAAAAGGGAGGGAACTAATTATAATAATCATTTGAAGATTTCATCATAGTATAACTTGTGGAACAGAACCGGGTTCCATAACGGTTTCATCAAAACTTAATTAACCCATTGGAAACAAACATTCATCAAATCATTATCATCATAAGACATATGTATAACTAAATTTAATGGTATAACAATATCATAATCCATGTGAATAAGAAAAATCTTTAATGTATGATAAAATTTAGAAAATTAAATCATAATTTGATCCTTTTTTAAAAAGATACAAATACTAATTTTCATTTGATAAATTTTTAAATGAAAATTATCAATATATTGGGATAATACTTTTATATTAACATGTGAAAATAAAATTTTGAAAAAAAATAAAATCAATTAATTTCATCATATTGGTAAAATTTCATTAATTTCGTATTCGTTATAAGAAAATATACCATTCACCCCTTTGTAAAAAGCCTAAAAACAATTTAGAAAAAATGAGAATATTTCATTTTTTCAAAAAAATTATATACACTAAAAAGTAATTATATTTAACTTGTAAAAAAATTCCATGTATTGATAAAAATATTAATATTTCTTTTTGGAGGGTATAGACATAATGTTGTTCGACTAAAGAGAAAATAAGGATATAATTCCATTATATGAAACTCATGGTCAATGTAGGTACCAAATAGAATGGATTTTACTAATAGTTTAAAATTATTAGAATTACTAGAGTGTAAGAATATATATGGTTGTTAGAGGATACTATCCATATAATTTCCCTTAATAAAAATTTTGAAAAGACAATATTGAAAAGAAATCAGACCATTACATAAACCCTTAATACATTAATAATCTCCAAATAAAAATATCATGAAAGAGATAATCATTGATCGATTTCTAAATTAGCAAAATTTTTGTGATATTAATGATTAAAATAATTCCTGGAAAATATATACAATACAGAAAATATATAAGTGGTGAATATAGTATATGACTCACATAAATAAAAATGAAATGAGAAACCCCTATCACAAGTCTCTTCTTACTTCATAAACATTCTAATAAATTTTATAATAAATATATATTTATTTTATATATAACATATAACCATATTAAAATTTAAAATACTAATTTTTATTTATTTTTAGTTTATTATTATTATATTATTAATTTTTTTAATGAACGTTCGTTAGAAAACTCATACATTTTCCATGCATGTTTCTATTCAATTATAGTTGTACTATCACGTTGTTCGCAGTTTCATCATCTATAGAGACATAATGATAAAATATGTATAATATTTATTCATCATATGAACTTTTTATATTAATTTATAAATATGTTTTATATAAAATTAATTTTTATCTTTTTGTGAAGATAGTAGAATGTACATACGCACTAGTGATGTTTTCATGTTTTGATGGATGGAACAAAAGAAAGTTAAATAATACATAAACGTTAAATTATTTTTATTATTTTGTAAATATAAAATACATTAAATAAATAAACCCTTATTCAAATCTATGTAGTGTGGAAATGAAAAATGAATCCTGTCAATTTAGGGGAGAGTTAGTCCACATGTACGCATGAGTGATGTTATCTTTTTCCAATAGATGGGTTGGAATGATGGTAGATAGTAGAATAAAATTAAATAATAATCAGTATTTCTTAAATATATATTATATAAATTAATTATATCATAGTAACAAATAATGATATATGATTATGGTTAATTAATAATATCAAGATATGAATGTACTAGTCCACACATACGGACAAATGATAAATTCATTCCCGATATGATGGAAAAAATGTGGAAATTTGATTAATAAAAATCATAATAACATCTACGTATATTTATGATAATTTATTATTCATTTTATATTTTATACAAGAAATTTATTTGGATTTGAAGGAAAGAAATAAACCATGAAAGAATATGTTATGATAACTACATATTCTTTTATTGACCTACTTTTGATTTCACAATTATGCAGATATGTATCATATTAGAGGATCATAAGAACATGGATATGGTTATGGTAGATATGAATATATTAGGATAGGTATTGGCTGATATATAGTACTCCAACATTGTGGATAATAGTGTATCGGATGTTCCCTTTTAAAAGCTAGGAAAATGAAAAAAATGGTAGTACATAAATAATTATAATATAATATTTGTATTAATAAAGTATAATTATACCGAACAAATATAACATCTAATAAAAAAATTATATTGTGTATATAAAATTATAAAATAAAATATAGAAATGATTTGCTTCCATTTGACACATTATCTTTTTGTTTAACAACATTGTTATCCATTTTTTAACTAAACTATGGTAACATATTTTTTAGACATTGAGGGTCATTAATTAACATCTAAGGATAAAAATGGATTAAAAATGTTCCATTAATGATATTATAGTACATTTACCATTCCACATGACCTATTTAGTGTTTCATTTATTTTTAAATCATTTATAATATATTATTTTTCATAAAATATCTTTAAATTCATTATTACATCTATTCAATTAATTTTTCACCAAAGATAATAATACATCAACGTAAATAGAATACAAGTCAATTTAAAAAAAATTATAATTATTTATTATTGTTTTTTAATACTACAATTCATAAAAAGACATGTTAATTTTAATATTTTAAAATATTTTTCTTTAATGTTTCTACGACTCACACAGACACAATATCATTAATGTGTAATAATTTCAATTAATTATATCATCAAAAAAATAAAAAAATAATTACTAAAATTAATATATTTTATTATTGTTAAAAGTAATAATGTATTTCTGACCATAACATCTTTATATAAAAATAAAAATATATTGTAGATGATAAAATAAACAGATTCAAATATTATAATATTCATAACATAAAATATTATAATTGTCATTATCAAATGAAAATGGAACCAGAATGATATGTAATATATTTAAGGATTTTTCTAAATTATTTAATCTCATACGACTATATAAATAAAAATTTTTTGTTTATTTTGAGACCTTGTCGCATATTTTAAAAAATATATTACTATTTTACCCATATATATGTAACAAATATTTACCCTTGTAACTACTCATAATGAAAAAAATAAAAGTGCCTTTTTTTACAAATTCTAACTCCAGAATTAAAAATAAGGAATTATATTTTAAATATAAAAATCACATTAGTTTAACTAAATAAATTATATTATAAATTCATGAAATATAATGATAATTTTTTTTGAATAATGTGTATTTAAGTAAAAAAATTAACATATAATAAATCAACCATAATAATGATTATTATGTCATAAATAATATTATATGTAATTAAATGATATTAATATTACATGATGATAAAATTCAAAAATAAATGGGGATTTTCAATTACATGATTTTCAGAATATAAATGATGGTTTTACAAAAATAAATATATTTTACTATTCAGATAAAATCAAATTCATTTAAAATATCCAAAAAGTCACCCTAATTTAATATTTACTTGCTTATTATAAAACCTTTATTATTTAATTAGAGTATAATTTAAATTTTTGATTTAAATTAATTATTATTTCCATGATCAAAATTTACAAAACACCATTTTTCAAGATGAAATATCTTTCTGAAGCATAAATTGAATTGGAATAAAATAGTTTTTATTTATTTTTGAATTAACCACTATATTTGAATTATATAAAAATTATAATTTATATTTTATAATGTGTTTAATCATATTCATACCAATCAATTTAATAAATATTATATAATATATTTTGGTTTTTTTTCAACTTAGTGTTGCATGTCATGAAATATATAAAATACATACAACATATTTAAGGATAAATATATTACAAAATCAAGGAGTGTTATAAAAATTCCAAAATAATAGGTGGATTCTAAAAAAACCATTATGAATTTAACAATATTTAAAATAAAAATCCTAAAAATGGAAAACATGAATTGAAAATCTAAATACATTGAATAAAGAGGAATTAATTGTATCATATTTCAAATGGGTAGTATTTACACCATATAAAATAAATTCGGTTCAAAATGTAACTTATGTCTCAATAGTGTAGCATTTAAATGAAACCCTATTACACTAGATTCTGTCTTCATCATATATATTATACCCTCCAAAATAATCATTTTAAATATATTAAAAACATTCACAACAACCTTTTCCATATATATTCTATTTTTATGGTAATATAATAATCATTTTCATCTAATTAATTTAATAGTTCTTTTTTATGCTGTCCAATTGTGTTAATTGGTCAATTTCTCAAAAATTAATTTAATATATTTATTGGGGTTAAATATTTTATGTGTAACATTACCACCTCAGTTCACAATAAATATTAATTTTTCCAGGTCACCACTAATCCTTAGGAAATCCACCCCATATTTCATAGACTTCCCACTAGATGTTAAAGACTATAGTGGTATGGTAGAGATACTATACCTACATATTAGTGTATAAAAAGTGGAAAAATATTTTCATCCAGATACATAATCGAACTAAAGAGGATTTAAATATTCATTGAGAAAAGTGTAAATAAATAGTCAACCATAATCAATTCTATATAAAATTATAGTATACAATACATTATAAGAATTCATACATTAGTAGCATTTATATAAATCAAAAACTAAAAAAATAAAATTGGGAACTTGGGAAATTCCTCCAAAAGAGGACTTGAATCCTCAAACGTTTTGAAACTTTAATACCATTTCCCATTTGATGAAAATAAAAATTAGTATAGAAAACTAGAACTTATCATTTCCTCTGACCATAAATTATTCTTTATTATCATCCAGGTGTTGAGTAGAGTCTACGTACACCTATGGAAGTCACCACCATTTATATCCCCAAATATGTAGTCTAAATTATATGTTCACTCGACGATACAACAAATTAACTAGGAAATAGAAAATAAAAAAGACAACATTAATGACTAGGATCCATAGGGAAATAGATGTTTGTCTCACCTACATCAACTACTAGCAGATGTCTCTGAGAGAAAAGTGTTTAATGACATGGACATTATAAAATTATATTTTTTTCCTGAATAAATGTGTGTTACATTATGTAATTTTATACACACTAGATATAATGAGAAAAAAACAAAATTATATATAATTAAAAATGAAAATTATATTATTCATCTATGAACCAAATTAAAATTCAAAACATTACAAACATAGAAAAAAATAAAATAGAATGATTAAAATTGGAAAGTATGTACTTATCCAATCAACTAGAATTATCAAGATGACAACTAATGCTATATAAATAAAATAAAATTTTATTAGATGGATTAAAATCATATGAAAATAAAAATAAAAACTTCTGAGAAATTGTTGTGAATTGAGAGTTAAAGAATGATGTGGTATTTAAATGGAATAAATAGAAATGTAAATTTTTTGATTCCATAGTTATATGACCATAAAAAGTATGACTATTGGAAACTATACCCTTATATGAAAGCATTATCATTATAATTTATTTATAAGTAGTACTGCCATGTGATAATTGATACAAAAATGAGATTTGATTTCCTCAACCATTAGAGTTGTTTCATCTAAATCACATTTTTTCAAACATGGGAGAGAGGTATCAACACATGGGTTATTCATAGACTATTCCTATTACAAGATTCAACAATAGATGATTTAATGAAATATCATATAAGATAAGGTTATGTTAGTTGAAATTACAAATTGGTCGATGTTAGCCGTGCCACCTCATGAAACTATAAAATCATTAACCTTACCCATATGGCATATATAATAACAGGGTTATGTTTCCTGAATTGAGATATATTTATTATAAATTCCTTAGTAAAAACAAATTTAATATTCCCTTAATTCCTCTTAATAATATTTTTCCTAATAAATTATATGTTTAATTTAAATGATTTTGATAACATGATTTTTGGATGCATATGTATTATGTTTATATTATTCTAGAAAATATATTCATATTTTATAGTAACCCAAAGTATTTTAAATAAATTGTTTTAATTAAATATTAATTTTATACACCACTATATATAATAATTGATAAACTATTTTTATAAAAATCTACTATAATTTAATAAGTGTAATAAATATTATCATGCCTTAAAAACTAATATTTTATATAATTAAGGATTTTAAATTTTAAATTTTAAATTATTATATTTAGTGAATTTTTCTAATAAAAAAACATCATTGTTTCAATAATCACATCAGAATTAGGTTAGAGTGAATTTATGGGAATTTTCTAATCAAATTTAATTTTTTAAACAGTATAAAATTTGGTTATATGGTTCTAGTATATTTTTTCATCATATTTTTTTATAATGTTTAATAATTAATTAAACACAATCGAAGACCTAAATCATGATACTTTATTAATATATAATATTTCAAAAAATTTAATCATGTTTTAAAATTGATTCGGACATTCCAAATAATAAAAAGGGATGTATCATTTTTTTTAAACATTAAATTGTGAAATCATCAACATTCCTTGCCCAAAAAAAGTATTAAAAATTTGAATTTTTCTTCTGTTGGATTAAAATAACATAAATTATTACACAAATTTACAAAACCATGAGAAAAACTATAGGTATTCTAATGTATTTTCATTTTTATAACCCATTTTCCAGGACATATATATGGAAATTATTATACAACTTTTTCGTTGGTTCAATAAATATCCATCAATATTTTCATTTTAATTGACTCATAATCCATCCTCAAAAATTGGTTGGAGATTTTTCCCTCCATTTAGTCCCCAAGGTATCTAAAATTCCCCACAGTTGCATCCTAGTTTTTTAGGAACTACTCTTCAAGGTAATTGAAGTCCTCAATTCTCTATTCCATTCAAGTACACTATTCATGTGGTATGTAATCTAATTTCCAAAATAATATATTTCTCCACTTTATATAATCCAATTCCCTTAAGAATATACATTTATGAATGGGATTCCTTTGTCCCCTATTATTTTACCATTATATAAATACATGTTATAAACCAGTCGTGATGCCGAATTTACATCTTAAATTTCCATATTTTACTATATAAATTCTGTTTTTCTTTATAATTTAACTCCCAATCATATTTTATTTTCAAGCGGTATTAAACGTGATTAAAAAATTAAATTTTTATTCTGGTATTTACATTTATTTACCCTTATTTTCCTTTCATTGTTCAAAATAATTGATGTAATAATCATATCATTGTTCTATTTTCTATTACAAGATTTTGATAAGAAAGTCATCCTTTATCCTCCACATATTATTAACTTAATGATTTATTATGACGTGTGTATATCACATGATAATATGAGATATTAATGGTGTGAATTGATAGTTTTCCAATGCTTTGTGTATTGAATTTAGTTTCTATAGATGAAATTTGTTATGATAACTTGATGAATAACATTAATAATTTTCATTTATGAGGTATTTTTTATAAAACATTGTGATATGATTATGAATTTCTCATTTAAATGTGTAGAGAAATTTTCATGTTATTATTCATGTTATTATTATTAAGTTATATCTCATGCTCAAGCCTTACCATTCTAAGTACAATCAGTTGAAGTTGAAGAAAAATGATATTACAAAAACATTTTTCAAACTATATATGGTCATTATGAATATGTTTTTATACTATCTGGGTTATCTAATAACCTATATTATTCATGGATCTTATGAATAGAATGTTTCCTGAGATACTGGATATGTTAGTGATTTTTTACTGTTTAAATTGTGGTATATTCAAGAAATAAATAAGAGAATGAAAAACATATAAGGGATTTTTTTTAAAACCATAAATGAAAATAAAATTTAATGACAATTATGAAATTGTGCATTTAAGTTAAAAAAAAATTCATTCCTAGGACGCATTATTTCCAAAGATGGCTTAAAAATTCTTCCTTCTAAAATGAATGTGGTTGTGTAATGGCAAAGACCCTCTAATATATTTGATTTTTGAAGTTTTGTTGATTTGGAAGTATATTACCAGATTTTTTTTGAAATTTTTTCAAGTTTATCCTGTCCACTAATAATGTTAACTCGAAAAGTAATTAAATTTATCTTGAAAAAAAATGTAATTATTGTTTTCAAAAATTGAAAATAATATTACTGTGTGCTCCTGTTCCAACCCTATCTTCCATAAATGATGAATTTTTAATCTATAATGATACATCATTAAAGGGTATTGGTTGTGTTCTCATGATGAATGATTAGGTAATTGCTTATGCTTCATGATATCCAAGGTATCATGAGTTAAATTATCCCACACAAGATTTTGAATTATCAACTATGTGGTTCTATTTAAAAAATTTGAGGCATCATTTATACAGAACCAAATTTGAAATATATTCTAATAACCAAATTATTAAATATATATTCACTCAATAAGGATTAAACATAAGGTAGATAATATGGCTTGAATTGATCTAGTATAATAACTACATTATCAATTACAATCTATTAAAATAAAATAATGTGGAATATTTATTGGGTTTAAAACTTAATGCATCATTAATTATGTTACATTTGGAACAAGACCCATTAATATATGATTTAATGAATTTCAGCTTGGATTTTTGGGTGTAATAAATTTTGTTATTTTTTTCATGTTTATGTCCAATCATAATTATCAGATATAATTAAGCAATCCTGGACAGAAGACAAGGATTTATGTAAAAATTAATAATTGGTTAAAATGGGTAAGTTTCATGAATCTAATCTTGTTATAGATTATACACTATGGTTTGGGAAAAATATTATGTGATCCTTTTGTTTCCTAGTAGAAGAATGTATTTTTTTGAGAATCTCATAGTTCTCTATTTTCAATTACTTCTAGCTGCAAAATGATATACCAATACTTTTAGGAGTATTATAGTTTGGATGGAATGAAAAAAGAAAGTGAAAAAAATTTCATGATATGTTTGACATTTCAAAATTTTTAACCAGAGTTGTACTTACCTAAGGGGATGCCTTAGACTTTACCTATGCCAGAGTGGAAATGGGAAATTATATCCATGGACTTCATTTTGGGACTACCAAATACATCTCTAGGTAACAATGCAATAAGGGTTATTTTTTATCAATATAATAAATATGTTCATTTCATTCCTATTCGAGATACTATATATTTGTATCAGCTTTCTCGAATATACCTCAGAATTATTTTTAGGTGACTTGGACTTCTTCTATCTATTGTATATGATCATGATCCCATGTTAATTTAAAAAATTTGGAAAAATCATCTAGAAGTCATGGGAAAGATAATTAAATTTTAGTAGAACTTTTTATCCTTAATCAAAAGGGAAGTCTGAATTGATGATTCAAAAATTAAAGGAAATGATTCTATCTTGTTCAATAGATTAATAGGGGTATCGGAATCCAAATATTTCATTAGTTTAATTTTATTATAATGCGATTTTTCATTCCTATATTTATATGGTAGCTTTGAGGAATTATATGGGAAGAAGTGTCAAATACCCTTTTTGGTATAAAGATGGGAAAGGAAGTGGATGGGATGAAAACTAGTATAGGAAGTGGTTAAGAGTGTTAATATGGCCCAACAACATAAGTGGATTGCTCAAATTAGGTAGAAAATTTATGTATAAAATTGGAGGAAATAATTTTTCTTTCAAGTTAGGTGATTAAGTCTTTTACTGAATCTCACTATAGAAAAGTGTAATGAATTTTTCAAAGAAAGGAAAGTATAAAAAAGGGTTCTTTAGATCATCTGAAATCCTTTAGAAAGTGGGTTTGGTCACTTACTAAGTATCATTGCCTCCGACAATATCATAGATACATAATGTTTTTCATGTTTCAATGTTGAGAATGTATGTTCCAGATTCATTTTATGTTTTCAGTCTAGAAGTGGTTCACCTGGAAGAGAACCTTTCTTATATAGAAAAACTTGTTCAGATTCATGATTCAAGAGTCTATGTTTTTAGGAATATTGTAATCCACCATGTAATGGTTTTTTTGAGAAACCACATGTTTGAAGAAGAAACAAGGTAATCTGAAATGGATATAAGGGAAATGAACCCTCAATTATTTAATAAGTAATTAATATTTCTATGGCTTAATTTCTAGAAGGTGGGGAGAATGCAACACTACAAGGATTAAAAAAATTAAATGCATGAAATAATAAGACTCTATGAAGAAACACTTTTTTAATGAGATAGTTATAAATTAGATGTTAAACATAATTGGTTCACTTCTATGATTTGAATTTCGATAAATAGACATCTACAGTTGTGATCAATAATTTATTTGTAGTCTAATAGAACAAATTTTATTTTTTCGGTGAATAAAAACTTACCCTTATTAATAGTAATATTACCCATATGAATATTAAGTCATGTTATTATTAATTTTTTCATAGTTTTATAAGATAATGAGTTCTTGATTAATATTTCAAGGTGATAAACAATTGTTGTTTTAAAATTATTACTTTTGGAATAAAATTAATTTTATTTAAAATTTAATTTTATCATATTTAAGAAAATTACTTTCATAAAATTGTGTTCATTTTATAATTAGATACTATAAAAAAGGTTAATAGTTTATTTGGATTTTTTTGAGACATTTCATTTTTTTGGTTAATAAAAAAACATACAGTTTTATATTTTTAGTGTGTTTAATGACATCCATATGATGTATTAATGGTGTAATCATTCTGGATAACTCTTGAGTATAAAAATATTTTATAAGGTGTCTCAAGTTTCCAGTACCATGGTCTCTAATAGTGGTAAAGACGGTGGATTTTCAAATACCACTATTGATATGTTCTTTAAAATTATTTAAAAACTCCCTCACTTTCACCATAAATTTCAATATCACCCACTCTTTCTCTCACACCACTAAATATTTTAGAGAAGTATAAATTATTCACAATTACCATTAAAATGATCTTCCCCATGCTTATGACCAACTGGTCTCAACTAATGTTCAAATCCATGGGCCTTAAGGAGGATCACATGGAGAAGTGATATTGAGTTAATAATCCTCATTCAATTTCCTGTCTTTTCTTTTCAATTCTTTTCTTTTCATATAATCTCATCATCTCCCCTTATCAAAGGGGAAGGAAATCTCTAATATTATATATAATTTTGGTTTTTCTCAGGTTTATAGAAAATTTCATCATCATTATTCCTCTCCTATTCCAATTTTTCTAAAAATATAAACACCATCTTTGATGTGTTGATTTATCGACATCGTAGAAGATATGTCATAAATTTCCATTAATTACTAATAATTTCGTTTCAAAAAATTTAATTTCTAAAAAATATTTTAATATATATTCAATAACTTCTAAAATGATTTGTAATTAACTTATATGAGTCATATTAATGTTATATAATGAAATTGGTTAGTGATCATTGAAGAACCACCAAAATGATCTATACTAATATCACTTATGATTTATCTATTGATTCATCCATATTCCATAAAACCAAAATGATTTATAGAATCATTTAATACTATGGGAAAATATTAACACCATTTGATTCCACTTTTGATTTTCTTGTTCCATTTAAAAATATAATCCTTTATGAACAGAGCATGAAAATCATGTAAATAACATAACTAAATAAAAATAAATAACAAAATAATATTTATAAATTGGTTTAATGTTCTCATAAAAATGATCATATATGGAAATATAAACATTAATATGAGTATTTAATGTATTTATTACACTATTTTAACCATTATACAAGAGGATTAAACATTTATTATCTAATATGAACAAGAGGTAACTAAATTCTAAACCCAATTTCTATTCTTCAGGTTAACCTTCTTCTTCACCAATTAAGTGCTACAGGGATTAATTGTGTAATTAACTTCATTAATATTATTAATTTTTTATTTAAGGTGAATACACATAATCCTTTCCATATATTAAATCTCACTTCAATTATATGTCATTTTAAGGGTAATTCTTTTTAAAAATCCTCATATAAAATTATATTTTACAAAATTCAAATGCTTTGTTTTTTTCAAATTATTCATATTTTATGTTTATGGTATATTTCATGATAAATGATTATATTAAAGGTTGGTACCTATAACAACTTGTAATATGTTTGGTATGTGCATGTTGGATGGCAGCCGTATGGTTACTCCACATATAACTTTGATGGTCACACCATATGGTTGCCATGTGGGTTACATTATAAGTTTGAAGTGAGGGTTATAAATCATAAGGTAACCTCTATGGTTACAATATAAGTATGTAATACACCCTAAAAAATTTAGGGCCTATATTTATTCTTTAATTTTATATAGAAATATCATTGTTCATAAAATATGTATTAATGTGTGAGAAGTATGTCATTGTGAAAATTATTTCATATGTTTTTTGGTTATCATGGAGTAATGATTTCTATACTTTTTTATATCCCTTAATGAATTTTTATGCACATACCATGTTGTTAAATGTTTATTCACAGGTTATAAGGATGTGAAATAAAAATAAGGAAGTCATGATTTATCAACGAAATCACTTTGTTGTTTTATTGTAAAAAATTATGTTTTCAATGAAATTGATACTGTTTTAATGGTACACAATTTTTATTCTTGCATGTTGAAATTTTTATGTTATGTACTATATTTCGAAAACTCTAAAAAGAAAATATAATTGTGAATGTACATAAGTTTAATCTATTTGAAATAGCTATATTATGTAATGTTTAATTTCCAGTCCTTATAGGAAGTCCCTCTCTAACCTTGATCGACCAATATTTGAAGGAATCAACTCTAGAATATTAGTCCAAGGTAGGAAATTTTATTATATTATATTTATTTAAATACTGCTTCAGTGATTGAGTGCTATAAGTCCTTTTGATACCAATAAAATGTTCTTAAAAATTAATTTTTATTGGTTTATTATATCATTTCAATATTTATATTAGATTATTGGGTTTTCTATAATTTGTTTCATGAAAATAGGTTATTACTCTATTTAAATACAGTTTTATCATTCCATGTGATTGATAAAATATTGATTCGACTTTATTGTGATATAATCATAACCTAAAGTAATGTTTAGATTTATAATTAATTTTATAAGTTGAATAGAATTCATTCAAATTCTATTTATATATTTATAATAGTTTATGTATATGGTGATGTAATTTTTCTTATTATATAAAACATAATTTTCATACCCTTTGATTAATTGATAATAAAAATAAATTTCATAATTTCAATTGAATTGATCTGGTTGTTGAAGAATATATTTATTTATAGTATATACGGTTGTTTTATGTGGGATTTATATATCTACTAATTGATTCCTTGATGTTTGGTTTTTGGATAATGTATCTTGGGAATCCATGGGTATCTATGTTAGAAACTATTGATAAGTGTTACACTGATGATATTATGCACTTCCAGTGACCCTAGTTTAGATTACTACACTATAAAGGTAATTTCCCTCTTGTTGTGGCCAGGGTAGTTAAGTGTGTTCAATTAGGATAGAATCATTCTAGTAGCACGATAGGTCCATATAAATCTTGTCGTAGTATTTCTCCATAGGACCCAATGTAGTTATCCAATAATGTACAATACTTGATGCTTATGATTATTCATTTTATATTGTTACCTATCTCTACTATTTTTTGTTGTTTTCAATTGATAAATTTTCAGTGTATTGAAAACATATGATGAATATATTGCTGGATTTTCATATCTAAATTTAAGTAGAAAATGAAATTTTGTTAAATAGTTTTAAATAATGATTGAAGTATTTTGTTATAAAAAATGTTATGAGATTTTGGGTAGTATCATACAATGCTTGTTCACGTAGCCTATAAACAAAAAATTTTGTGTATATAGATTTTATTACATTATATCGGAAAAGGGATAGGATATACTTTATTTAAGGGTATTCCACCTGTATTTCTACAGATATATAGTGATTATGGTGTGAAGTGGTGACATTGGTTGCATGGAGGTTACACATTTATTTTTTCTGTCATGTTAATTATTTTGGGGTGTGTTTTGTAAACTGACACATAATTTTAATTATTTTTTACAGGTTAATTTTATATTTATTAATGATAAATATGATTTTAACTATAAAATGTTAGTGATCAATTATTTTAATGTTTTTCATTGTGATTCATTTTTTATTAAGGTATATATTTTCTAATGATTAGGTCATATTTATTTATTTAATAATAAAATAACATTTTTCAACTATATTTTTTATTAAAATATATGTATTCATCATGTTATAATCATGATAGAAATATGATATTTAAATTTTATGTTTATTTCAAAAGTGAATAATTTCTAAAATATATGTTTTTTCTAACATCAAAACTTATTCCAGTCTATGGAAATTGGGAACATACTTTTGGACAATTCAAAAATCACTTTGGGAATCAAGATATGAATTCATTGGTTAGTTTACTAAAATATGTTAACAAAACCCTCACTGAGTTACTTTTTTTGGTAATCCATTTTACATATTAAATAGTATTATTGGAGCTCATTTGGTAAACTATAAAAGATGTTTTCTATAAATACTCATAGTAATTATCTTTTATTTACAAAGGAACTTCAAAAAATAATATTATATATTTATATTATTTGTTGATTATTTTTGAGTTATTATAATTAAAATACATGTTAAAATATTTTATATTCATGTTTTTTGAATTATATTCTTTAATTTCTATTTGTAGAGTAAAAAATGGGGGAAAATATTAAGCCTTATTTTCTTACTAAATGTGTGGTAGATTTTGTATGGACACTATGTAAATCAGTGTTATAAATTGTGTGTTGTATAAATTGTCCTATGCTTGGTACAAGGATAGTGGATAAGTTATCAGGTAATTATTACAACATGTTGGTTTTTTATTTTTTTCAATTTTCATGGGATATATCCCACCTCTATTGTTATTTATCACATTATTATATTGATTTGGGGAATTTTACGGTTATTTTATTATATCAAATTTATATATGTTTTATATTAGTTATGATTCTATTTTTATTATTTATCATATATTTATTTCTTATTTTCCATAGAAGAGTTTATTCCATAATGGTAGCAGTAATACGCATAGATAGTGGTGAGGATATTTTTTTATAATGAATCCATTGGGTTTGTCCAAAATTTGGGTGGAAAAGCTAGGTGAGACCTAGCCCTATGGATAGATCATGCTATGAAGTTCACCATGAAGAACCCATCTACCTTTTATTTTATTCAATGACCATATAGAGCTATATAATTGATAGTTAAAATTGAATGAATTGTTTTTTTAATGAAAATTCTCCATACATCAACGTAGAAGTTAAAAAACATAGACTAAAATGTTTGAGCATGAAGTAATATCAGATTGTGGTCAAATACATGATATGTAATGTTCTATCTTCTTATGTAATTCTACAAATTATTCAATGAATAATTTTACACATTTAACTTAATGATGGATATATGAAAAATAATTATTTGATCCATAACAATATAGAAACTCAATTTTTGAATATGCAACACATTTTTTAAAATTATTTTACATCAACCCAAATTATGTCTCAAATGTAACATTGAAATCTCAATTATTTGAAATGGTTTTGTAATATAATAAAATATCCAAATAATATTTTTACTAACCTTGTATGATGATTTATTTAATAACATTTTCCAATATAATATATAATCATAAGAATGAATGGGATTAGAATTCCAATAACTCCAGATGGTGGAATCTATAGTACATAATACATAAAAAAAGATAATGTTTGGTGAGTCCCATTAAGGAATTATTATCAGTGTAAAATGATTATCTAATCAACTACCAATAACATCATTTGGATATAGACCTCTGGTATACTTATAATTTTGGAATCTAATTCATTAAATATTAAATTTATAGGACACTATAAGGTTGTTCAATTTTCATGGAATGCTAGGTCATGTACAATTATTCTATAAATATCAATATTTTGGATGTAAGGATGGACACACTTGGTCAAGATATTATTATATAAAATTTGATACAAAGAACATAATAGAGAATCACTCTATTTGGATTGGAAAATATTTTTTTATATAAGTTGACTCACGTCTATGAAATAAACCATATGATCATCCGGAATATACCAGATTATATGATATAGATCATGAACTAGTGGATTTTACCTCCAAAAAAGAAACAATATAAGGTATTTATCTTATTAAATCTTTTATATATTGATATTTATTTGATAAATTGTTGATACATTATATTATATCATATAATATTTTGTATCAATTTATTTCAATGTCAGCTAAAATGAAAATAACTACACCTCTCTTAATGAATAAAAACATATTTTTAGAGGCCCTGGTTTTCATTTGGAGGTCTCTAATGTTGAATCTATGTAGTAATTTCTAATGATTTACATAGATATCTTTGATCATAATGTTGGATTGGATTTGTTATTGTCTTGATGACCTGTATATTCTTTTATCATTTAATTTGTTTTCTCACCAGATGTCAATAATTATGTTTTCCATGGTGAGTGGGAACTAATAATAGGGTAGAGGAGGGCCTATTCATCCTTAAGTCTATATTATTTTATTATTTCATGTCATTTATGTTATCGATAATAGCATTCATTAATGGATAACTTAATATTAAAATAATTGTTTATTTTATTACCCCCTACTAAAATTAATATAATTTAGTTAATTTTATTTTGTTCTTATAGAAATAAATTTTTCTCAATATATGTATAATGAGATATGTAGAATAATAAATAAGAATGAACAATTTTCATAACTAACATAATGAAATATAATTTCAATGGATCCTATGATCAATAAAATAATGGTAATTCATTCCTCTTATCCTTATACGCTTTCTAAACAATGATATTATAAGTAAAAAAAACAGTAATCAATGATAAACTTCAAATCAATTATTATAAAAATAACACAAATTCAAAAGAAATGTTTTTATATGTTAAATAGAAATACATTAAACATAAAAACTACAGAAAATTGAAAAATAATGATCATTTCAAATACAATAATAATTATAAAATCCAAATTTTCAACAATCTAAAACATTCAATATTTATAGAGATTATCCAAAACATTCCAATTGTAACTATAATTAAATTGGAAATTACAATTGACTAATCAGTCCTCGTAGTGTAAAGGAATTATTAGATAACCATAAAAAATATAAAAGAGTAAATATATTTGGGATAAAATAATTAATCAGTTTGTTATCAAAGGAAAATCTCTAATTTCATAAGGCACTTCAACATCAGTTGTAGTAATTTCATAATATTTTCCTTTATCACTCAACATAATCAATGGTAAATTCCCTTAATAATTGGAGAAATGGTTTAATAATATCACTTATCCTTATAATTAAAACACTAAATAATAATTTTTTCTTACTTTCACTTGAATTACTAGGACAAATGTCCCTTATATCCTCACTTGTAACAATCTCTCATTACAATTAAGAATTTACTAGGTTCATTCATTCCATAATTATCAAAAAAAATTAATTTCATTCATACCCTTATTATCCATTATGTTCATTATTTTCACATGGTTATTAGATACCCTCTTTTTATTTTTGTTTACATTAATTATATATGATATGAATAATAATATCTATGTTATAATAAAACATGAAACAATATCATCATATGATAAAAATTATTGATAAGATGGTACTATTAGTAAGGTCCAGATAATTCTATCAAAAAATCATTAATCAGAATATTAAGATTACATTTGTTGTCAATATAATTCCATTGTAATATTTTTTTGTTTATAAATGGAAATAAATTCTCCATCTTTCTATATTATATTATTTAACATCCTTTCCATTTATTTTTTTCCTCTTGGGAATGATATTTCTCAAATAAAATCACCAAGAAGGTTTCAATTTTCATTATCTCAACCTCCTCCTCCTCCTTAGTTTTTTGTGTTAGTGCTTTTCATTGATATGAATCTCTTATAAAATGATATTCTAACAAAATATACATTTTTCAGCCATTATATATCAAATGTAGAAATATAATTTCAAGATACATGATCCATTGTGAATCCACCAATGGATTCGTAGTTTAATTAAAAGGATGTAGGCTTCTTTCATATAATGTGATCCCTCATAAATGCATCACACTATAGAACAATATGTTTCTCTATATGTGAATGATTATTTTTCCTAAACTAGTCTAGTTTCACCAATATGTTCATGAACTTATTAACCTTAATACTCATTTTATTAACATGTTAATAAGATCAATCCATTTTTTAATATGTTTGTTGATATTGTTTATGACTTTTTACCTATACACCATCTCAAAATAATTCCACACACATAATTACCTCATAACATAATGAATATAAATCCATAACAAAAAAATACCTAAATATTACTTAAAATTCAAGGTGATTATCTTAATTCCCATTATATTTATTTTCATCTAAAATATAGTAGTAAAGGGTCCTTATAAACATCCTTTCATACCAACTATATTGTAAAAACCCATGTATTTAATACATATTATTTCACGATTTATTTTATTATGATACAAATAATATGATAAATAAAATCATAATGTATAATTTATTTTATTATCAGGTATATAGTATATATATTATAAATAGGATGATAATGTAATTTTTGAAAACTTCCTTAACATGCTCCTAAAATTCTATCATTCTTCCAAAAATGCACTAGATAACCATGTGGCGTACATAAAAAAGGGGTGATATATGAAGACCAATTTGTTAATAAACCATGAATAACATAATATATTGTAGAAAATTTGATCCATTGTGATTTTAATGGTCGCATAATTTGGGTTATATTAATAATCATGAACAATGAGGCATGATGTAAAATGATAAAATATAGGCAACATAGGAATGTGGTATAAATGTAAACATATTATCAGAAGCATAAGTCATGTATAACATCAAATATAATAGAACATAGTGTTATAATGATATCCTTCAATGAATCAAATATTAGATCTCATTTTATTAAAAAAAATTACCCAATTCATTATAGGGATATGTAATTATGGCCCCACTCGACCGATTTATATAATGTTAATGCGTGACTGTACCACATAAATTATACAAAAAAAGGATATAAATAATAAATTTTAATCCCATGAATAAGGATTTTATGATAAATATATTAATGTCAAAAATAAATTATGGATAGGTAAATAATTCTTAATAACCATGAGTGGAAATGGGGATGGTTATTTAGTATATAATTGTTTTGGAAGGAAACACACATTACAAATTTTGATGCATAAAAGCGGCGTGTAAAAATTAATAGAAGGTATTAGAGAGCATTAATTGGGTCTATATTAACAATAAAATCCTAAGGAATGTAATATTTGACTATATGAACATAAATCAGCGTGAACGGTAGAAATTAAATGGTATAATACTAGGGAAGTTTTATAATAAAAAGGAGAATGAGAGAACCCCTTACCATAATAGGGTGGTTCTAAATGATTGTGTAGAGATTCTTGAGATCATAGAGGCTTATTGGTAGGAATATATATATTCAAATAAATTTTAATTAAATGTTAATTTGGTTTTTAGTGAAATATAGTGGGAGATTTGGTGTGTGTGTGTGTGTCTAGTAAAACAGAGGATAATTGTTTATTAATTTCGAACCATTGGTTTCAGAATCTATATGATAATGTAATCAAAAACACAAAACAACCCATTTTTTCACATGTCTTCTACCAAAATGGTGTGACATTTATTTTTTTAGGGATATTGATTGAGCTCATTAAAATAATATCTTGGTTGATGTGGAAGTGAGTAAATTTTAAAAAGAATTAGTTTTAAAACCTTAACATAAATTATATGTTATGAAGGATTCATTATGGGATTACAAAATTAAATAAATAATTTTAAAATAAATAATTTTTTATGGCTAAATAAATATATTTCATTGGATATCGTTTATGGAATATATTATGTCACTTTTGGTTCATTAAGATTTCATATGTCCCAAAGTATATTTAATCAATATTTAATTTTTTCTCAAAAAATTTAGTGTCTCTAAAATTTATTAAAAATTCACCATTGCATAATTTTGGCATGTTTCTTACATAAATAATATATATTTTCTCCAAATAATACTCATCATTTTATAATTTATATTTTTTAAATAAATCATCATTTAATGAAAAATAATTGTTTTTTAAAAATATAGTTTTCTAACCCGTAAAAATTTATTTCTTGCCTCATAAAATTAAATTATCAATTAAATATAATATATATTATTTAATAATCATATTTTATTAAAATATAATTAATTTCATAAATTCAGGAATTCCTTAAAATAAAGTGTATTAATTGAATCTATTAATTTCCCCCAAATATAATTTCTATTTCATCACATCAATATTATATTTTCTATAATATTCATTATAGAATAATTTAAAAATAAAATTTTATAAAAATAATAATTTGTAAATTTAATAATTATCTTTATTACAATGTATAAAATTACATTATTATGGTCTAGAATGATATAACGTTGTTACACCAGAAACTTCCATAAGGGTAAGGTGTGTGCCAATGTAATTTTCATTGGGTTGTTTGGTGAACGTAGTTTACTTCATTATCATTGTGATCATGAACTTATCTTATAAATATATTACCAATAAATTCTATTATTTAATATAGAATTTGGATTAGAATAGGGAAATTCCCATTGATATTTTCTCCCACGGAATCTCTGATAAATGGTTTTCTTTTTGTATGATAATGCGAGTCATGGAAATCACATACATTGTCTACATCGAAACGACATTATCAAAAAAATTAATCTATTAGTCCTAAAGGTAATTATACGAAATGTATTTAATCAATGTTCATAATTATTAATGGACTTTTTAATTTGAAAACCCATAGAATTGTCTTAATTTCCCATCTGTTGCATGTGTTTTCTATAACCTCGTTACATGATAATGTATTTAGTCATTGAAAAAGTGAATTTAATTTTTAATATATTGGATCTTTACATGAAATCCTAATATATATATATTTTTCCCATTAAATTCCCATTTCATACACAAAAATAGATTAGGGTACTTTCACTTAATCACCTCTTCTGCTTCCCATTTCAGTTCCCCAAACATGTTGTTCTGCCACAACACATTAACTATGTGAGTTGTCTTGTTTCATAGATCCTTGTCTCTAGTGTCAATTATATTCAATTGAAACTCATTGAATAAAATATTATTCTACAATGGTACCACATTTTATTCAATACATGTTATGGGTATGGTATGTTTTTTCCCTAGATGGGTACATGGACCAAAATATTTACATGAGGTATGATTGGTGGGGGTTCAAGTTGACATGCAACTATTTTCACACGGTCAAAGATATTAATGGTAATGATGTATATATTAATATGTTTTTACTTCATCCTATACCGATTGACCTTCTTCTACATTGATATATTAATGAACCGATTATCACAGACCTAAAACTGTATGTCATATCGATAACTAATTGAAAATATTTGTTTGATGATTTGGTGATCATTTCATATAAAAGTGAATGGATTAAAACTATTATAAAATTTCACGGATAAGTTAATCTCCAATTATGTAATTCCATATAAATTCATCATAACTAGATGGAGTATTATAGATCTTCACATATAGAGCCTAATAAGGTGAGAGTTTAATGCTTGAATGGAAACTATTGTTATATGAAAACATCACTAGGGAAAATGATGATCCAAAAATCCATGTAAATCCTCTATATCAAACCCTTAATGAATGGTTCTTTAAACCATCCTGTTAAACCTCAGATCTCAATCAAAGGAAAAAAAATTGAAGTCCATGAAGTATTAGAAGTTCCCTTATGTATATCATGGGGAGTTACTCAAGATAAAAATCATAATTGATAGAAATGTAATGCCCTGACTTTGTTAGGTAATCTGTAAATACCAGATGGATTTATTTCCTTTAGGTGTCCTAGGGAGTCCTATGACATAATCTATTGTTATGTTTTCTAATATGTGAAATTTTATGTGAAGTGCTTTCATCATACCCTTAGTATTCCATCATCCCACCTTGACTTCATTTCATACCCTGCATATAGATAAAAATATTACAATATTTTTGTTTATGTTATCCTAAAATAATTTTCTCTTCAAATATCAATACTAAATAGAGATTCTTAGATGAATAGTGAAGTAAGAGATATGCACATAATCTAGATGATCCCACATTAGTTGGGTTTTTATGGGACATGAATTTGAGTTCCAAACCATATAAATACATATTAAATAAATAAAAATATGGAATCTTTAATATTATTATCTATAGAAACTCAGCAACTTGTTGGTCCTCCTGGATCCCATCAAGAATAGATAGTTAAGTAGTTATTTGTTCATGGTAGTATAAGGATACTTTTATTATTAACATATTAATCCTTTTCATTTCTATGAATATTGAATTTTTTGAAATCCTCATCATTGATTGATTGGTAGGATTGAGTATAATTAGATCATATTCCTCTTTTATTCATTTCCCATGATGGTAATGGAATGAACAATAAAAATCTATCATCATTTCTACCAACCTTTTCACATTTTGAGTTACATGAGTGAAAATATACGTATGAAATATTGATTATTGGTATATATATAAAACTTTTTTCCATACAGATAATTTCATGAAATCTCAAATATGAATACCAATATTCTGAATTATACATCATGCATTGGTCAGTTCATTTAATTTATGTGTAATTGATATGAGGCTAATAATGTCACTTTTTCGTCATCCACGAGTACAAACTGAAGATTTTATTATATGCATTGTTGTAGAACATAAATCCTCCCTAACTGGTTAGTAATCTGAGTATATGTTTAGTGATTATACTCTTATTTGGATCTTTGAAACTATATTGATATTATTTAGTCTAAAAAAACATGGCTCCGTTTATAGTATTTTTGGGTATTGGACATTAAAATCATGAGATATTTCTCACAAATCAATTATAATGACAATTTATTCCATGTAAATTTCAAATTTAAATCCTAGATAGTGTCCATCTATATAATTCAATTTCCTTGCTTTTTGAAGGGTCCATAGATATCCCATTACTAGTGAGAACATGTACAAATAAAGATACTTACTAAATCAAAATTCACATTTACTATATATCCCAAATAACATTTCCTTTTTCAAAGGTATCAGTCCTATTTCAAATTCTTTTAATGTTCATCCCGATTTTTTAGTATATAATTATATTATCTACAAACTCTACCTATAAAAATTCAACCTAATATATGAAAAATATATTTATAATATACATGAATATTTTTACCGAATTAGATATTCCAAATGGAATCTATATGAAGTTGTATTTTCAGTACCTTGAATATAAATTTTACTTTCAGATATCCTCATTATTCACCTTTACATGAAAATCTGATCCAACGATAAATCGTAGATAAATATTGGGAAATGGGTATGAGATTGAACAAGTTATAAAATTGTGTCCAACTATACTTATAGTTTATCATTATCTTTTTTATCACATGATTGTCAATGAAATGTTAAATATTCTAGTAATTCTTCTTTAGAAATAAGAATAGCGAACCACATTTTGAATAGCATGGACATATAAACCCTCCACCTACAGTCACCTACAATTGTTTCTTCACCTCCTAATGTTTAAAAACATCCATTATACATGGAGTCTTTGTTATTTTCAAGGATCTAGATATAATATATATTGAGAACTCAACCTCTCCAATATGAGGAAGAGAAGACAATACATTAGAAAACATATCATAAAATTACCTTATTAGAGGAATGTCATAAAGAGTGGTATTTTCTTTAGTCTCAATAATTTGAGATATATATTCTATCTATTAAGGAAAATATATCCATGATTGATATATTTGTACCAAATATGATTCAACCTCTTATTTTCACTTATATAAAATAATACGGTGATTTATGATACTGAAGATGATGTCCTTCTCTCAAAAATTATTATTGGTTCTATATTAGGACATATAATCAATTTTTATAACTACATAAAATTATACTAGAGTATAAAATGATTTTTATTTTAATTCCTTCCATTAAAAAGATAAGGTAATATTTATATGCTTTGTATGAAACTATTGACCCATTAATCATCTACACCAATAACTCGGATTCCATATTTTGAGTGGATTGTTATTTTTCTACTAAACTGGCATGATTTGAAATAATGTTTTGACCATTTAAAAATATATATGTTCACTATTACAGAGAAATAAAAAGAATATATTTTAATACTTCATGTTCAAGATCCACTATATTTTTTGTGATTTCATATACTCTTCCATTCCATATAGTCATTTTGAGGTTGTTTCCATCAGTTTTCATTAACAACCCCGGACACAGGGAATTGATTCTTATAATTTCATTATTCTTTTCTATTGAGTCATTTTACAATTGGATGAGGTTTTGCTAGATAATTCATTAATTCTATCAAAATTCTTAGTTTTTCCTATAGATAATTTCGAGCCAGGTTCCCTAACTTCCAACCTCCTAATAATTTCCCCCAGCCTCTTGAACATAAATATGGGAGGCTTCATCTTCTAAATATGATATGTGGTATGATGGAATTTCCTACCCCATGATTTTTTACACCACACCAACATAATTATAATATATTATCTTCCTCCCGTCTACATTCCCATGAGTCCCTTGATATTTTAAAATATAATTTCTGACATTGAGTGGACATAAAAAATTTTCCTCACAGTGGTTGAAGTCTTGGATAGTCAAAAAAATAGATTCTTCAATCGTCCACCAAATTAAGATATCTTTGGGGGGGAAATAATCTACCTTTTACAAAATTTTAGGGATGTTTTTTTATTTTTAGTCTTATCCCAAAGGATTTCACTAGAGTTTTCTAATCAAAATCCCAATAATAACTAGAAATTTATCTGATACCAACTATGATAACCCATATTTTAATTCACATTACTTCATGAATTAATATATAAATGTAAACATAATAAAATCCAAAAACATTTTTATGTGTATTATATTTGTGAAATTTAGTTTGTAGGAAAAACATTCAGTATGAAAACAATGATGTTAGTTAGAATTTCCTTAACATGAATAAAAAATTTCAATGTTATTCTAAAATGGACCTGGATAACCATTGGACATAAATAAGATTTGGGTGAGCTATAATGCCATGTAATTGAATAAAAAATCACAGCTCAAAGTAAATTAGTACGTGTGGGACAAGGGGAATATCAAGGTAGAATAATATGGGAGAGAATCCTAATCTCTAATAATAATTCATCATATAAATGTTTAAATAATGGTAATATAGGAATGTGTAAACAACATAAAATCTAGAATAATATAAAAAAGTCGTTGATAACTACCAAGAAACATAACTTAGTGTTCTTAGGATAACATCATCTAATCCATAAATGTAATATAATGTGGTCAAAATATTATACAATATTTTTGGTGGATAAATAATTTCTTCCTCACCTGTCACATTCATATCATGTAAATGAAATTTTTTTCACATAGATCATACCACAAAAGGATTTCTTTTTTCACTTTTTATCAAATTATTATGGAGTGTTGGTACATACCTTAACATTTATAACCAATGAAGGATACGATCATCTTGTAAAATAACCTTTAGTGAAAATAGGGTTGGGTATTAACTACACAATTGTTTGGCATTAAAGTCATAGGATAAATTTTGGAGCATAATGGTAGTATGTATTTATTCATATAAGTGATTAATGGCAGTGATAGGGGTTTCACATCAATTTTAAGAAATAATTATAGTTATAGGGGAATGTATGATCATAACTAAACATAAAAAATAATAAATTTAAAGGGATAATAAATAAAAGGTTCTTCGGTAATGGGGTGAGTGATATGATCTATTACTTGATACGGTTCTTCTAAACGTTTAAATGCAGTTAATTTTTATTTTAGGTTTACCTTGTGAGGTCTCTAATGAGGTAAGGGTATATTAATGTAATTATTGAAAGGTATTTAGTAAATATGAATGATATTTTTTGTGGTATTATATAGAAAAAGGGGTGATTATTATTTATCAATCTCCAATATAGGGTTTTGGAATCTATTTGATAAAGTATACAAAAATAAGAAGAATTCTATTTTTATTTCATATAGTTTCTTCAAAATAGTAGTGGTTTTAGTTTTTTATATCACTAAAACCCTAACTCATTAAAATAATACCATTTTTGATGTGTAATTGAGTCATTTTAATAATGAATTGATTTTAAAATTTGTAAAATATAATATAAGGATTTGAAAAATCCTTATGATTTAATAAAATAAATAAAGCAGGGAAAAAATTCATTTTTAAGGGGGTTGTAAATAATGTTTTGTATTAATTTTATGGAATATGTGACAATAATTTATGTCATTATTAAATGAAAATATACACCGTATATTTATAAAAATTTAATCTTTTACGGAAAAATATGAAAGTCTCCAAAAATTATAAAAAATTAACTGTTAGATAATATTGATTTTCAATTTTAAAAAATAATATTTAATTTCTGGATATAAATTTCTAAATTTGAGAATATATAGTTTAAAATAAAAATACTTAATTTCTAAAAATGTACTTGTTTTTTACAATAAGATTTTTCCGACCTTTATTGATATAATTTTTACTTCCTAAAAATTTATTATAAATAAAATTTAACAAATATTATTATATAATAATGATTAATTATAATATAATTTCATCAAAAATTTATAAATTCATTAAAATAGATCATATTTATTGATTCCATACATTTATAAATAATAAAATTTATGTTTCATCAAATTAAAATATAATTTATTATCAAACTCATTATCCAATCATTTTAAAATAAATAACAATAATATTGGATGAATATAATAATTTTTTAAAAAAATACACAATTGAGGTCTATATGAACATTTATTTATTAGACTAGAAAATTATATATGGGTAAGGTATTGGATGGAATGATTTTCATGGGTTAGTTTCGTGAAAATTGATTGTGTGACGATCTCAGCAAGATTGAAAATATATCATAAATAGTTTTTACCATGATGATGTGGTTTTATCTCTGCATGGGATTTTTTAAGGGAAAACCCATAGGGAATCTGTATCCCTCAGAATATCTGATATATGGTATTTTTATGGTATGATCCTACTAGTCTATGCCATTTCTTCCATTGACTCGGTGAAAAGGTCATTTTCATAACCTTTAATATAATAATATTAATTCTTTCTATAAAATGTAAATGTAATAAATGATTATGATTCATAATGGTCATTTAGATTTTATATTCCATCTTATAATCTAATATAACTGAAGTAGTGAATTTTTTTTCTATAACATCATTACAAGATGAGGTATTTAAAACATGATATGGGGAATTTCATTTATAAATATTTAGGTCACTACATTTAATGATCCAAATTCTAATAACCCTTACCTAGTGACTTCATTTTTAAATTGGAAAATATATAAAACATATCATCATAAAGGATCTATTAAGAATAGGCTATATTTGTTTTCAATAATCCAATATGTGTTAGTGGATTAAGTGGAGATGCTTGGAGAATATTTGTGCCTTCTTCTAGTACCATAGTATATATAGCTTTGAAAATTTTCTATAAACAATATTAAAATTATTTGAGTGGTGTAACATCATAATTATTTGTGTCAATGATGAAACATTGTATATTATATTATTTAAGAAGAATATTTCCATGAAAAATAAATATAACTCTATGAAGGGGATTTGATGGTTTCCAAATGAAGTGTTACACTAGGAATATTATTTGAAAATGGTTTTAATAATATTTTTTACTTAGATAAATTATTTTTAATATATATGAATGGGTATTTCTGAAAACAGAAAGCCAACAACCATATAATTCCCCAAGGGCTAGCCCTCAACTGCACGTGGGGGACCTATGGGATAAACATCATGTGATTACCCGCCAAATGAGGTCGCACATAGAGGCAGTGGCATGGGTGAACCTATTTGTAAGACACATTAGACAGCATTCTAAGAGGAATAGATGGACCCATGTATAAGGATCATATTAGTTTCTTGGATATTCCATAGGGATTATGCTTATGGTGTTGTGTGGATATTTTGATGAGTTTTGATCCCTTTTTTCTGTTTTGAATGGAGTAGCATTGTGGATTGAATGATATATCAATAGAATGATGGTGAATGAGTCTAATGTTTGATGCCTAGCCAAAGAACCCAATCCCTCCATCCTTAAAATGAAGGATATAACTTGATACATATTATTCATGTGATATCTACAATCTTATGGATATCATACAGTGTATAATCAAATATTGTGATCATCTTCAACCTTAGATACCAGCTAAAATCATTTTCCTTATGAAGGAAACTACAAACACGACCACTGTCACGAGAAGGTAATATAGTGAATCACCGCATGCTTAAATTAAGATAATCTCATAAAAATCCTTGGATATGTGAAGATAATGTGGATATTCCTATAGAAAAAAATTATCACAAAAATAAACTCTCAGGTAGCACCTCATGTCATGTGATGTTGATTGAGAGGAATCTATCGATAAAATATTTTTCATTCAAAGGAACAAGCACATTATTTCCTTGGTCAAATGAAGGGAAAAAATTGTGTGTATAGATATTTGTAATAAATTTTATTATTATGATAATACAATTGAAGATTCGTAGATGATATCATGCCTTTGGACAGGTACTATGCTTCGCATAACCTTGGACAAGTCATGTGATTGGCTAGAAATAGTGATGTTGTGTGGTGGAAAATAGTGAATGAAACCCATTATTATATATATAAATACTTGAAGGAAAATACAATATGAATATCAATGGTTTCATTAGTCATTTTGATATTATGGAGGTTTTTTTAAAGGGAAGATAAATAACGAAAATGAATAATGTTTCTGTTTAATGCTCGCGTACCATGCATTATCGTGTTCATTAATGAATAAATAATGACACTAAAGTTGTGTAGAATATCAGAATAACTTATATATGATATAACAAATATTTTTTGAGATTTTGTAACCTTTATAGGGAATATTATATTAATGATAAATTTTTTCACCTATTTAACACATTTATTAATGAATGTCTTAAATTAAATATCTGTTGTAATTTCCCGATTATTTGATTCACTAAGGTAGTTGATCTGATACATATGAAAAACGTTTATTTTATAAAGACCAGTATGATGGAAAGGTACCTGAGTAGGCACAAAATAATTTTTGATCAAGATATTTCATGATGTATGATAAAAATATCATCCTCTAGTGGATCAATCGTTTAAGAAAGGATGAAGCCTCCCAATTGGAGTTGGGAGCAGAAATACACTTTTGTTGTTCAAGAGAGGTATTCTCTAGTGTGGATTCTAGATAATGCTAGTGTAGAATTTAGTAATACATTGGGATTTAGTAGGATGAACCTCTTATGTGGATTCATAGGGGATATAGAGTTTCTCTATGTCAACCATTTTAATTTAATACATGATTATATTGAATAATTATTTTTTAGGATAATAACCTCCATAGTATGAGTTTTTCTTTTTACGTAACCTTTTAAACAAAATTTTCTCTTCTCTCCAATATTATTTATGAATATAAAGTTATATATTGAGATAACACTTAGATTATGGATAATTTAAATAGTTTCATGTGGTTTAATTAAATATAAAAATATTGTAAAAAAATAACCATTGATTCAACCCCTCGCCCCATCATTTTTCAATACAGAAAGGGGAACTAAAATTTTTATCATAACATAGGTAAACTAAAAATAACCATGAGACTTTTATTACATGTAAATTTAATGAAATGAGTTAAAACCCATGATGGAAAAAAAGATGTTACACATGGGAATACTAATCTGGTAATTTCTACCACGGCTC
This sequence comes from Viscum album, assembly GCA_963277665.1. NCBI lineage: Eukaryota > Viridiplantae > Streptophyta > Magnoliopsida > Santalales > Viscaceae > Viscum > Viscum album. Next base: position 2,102,140,235 of record OY728120.1, read on the forward strand.
AAAAGAATAAAATAAACATACATGTAAGAAAAATATAGAATATTATTTTATTATATTAAAATATATATCTATGTGAAGGTAACAAAAATGGTTCATGATGAAGTGATTCTTTTGATTATTGTTCTTCCAGTTATTCTTTATCATGTAGTGATGACAAGAGATCACATAGTGATATTTAATATGTATTGTACAAACATTTGAAGGATATCCCCATAGATGTTCTAAAAGAATTTTTGAAGTCAAAAAGGGTCTTTATGATGAAATATTTTAGATGAAAAATTATAAAAATTCTATGTATGGGGAATTGGAAAAAATATTTTGGATATCCAATACACTCATAAAGCATGTTAATGAAAATAAAGAAAATGTATATCTTTTAATTGAATGATATGTGGAATATATGGAATAATTTAAAGTATTTATATAGAATAATTATTTGTGATTTTATTTATAGAATCTATTAATGAATTTTAAAAATTTCACAATCTCTCTTTGGTTTCCAATGTTGGTCAACTTGAGGATATTTCTAATAGGTTAAATGATCTTGAGAAATATTTACAAGAATGAAGAAGCATTTTTGGAATAAAAAATTTACATCAACAAAGAGGATTCAGAAGAAAATTTGATATTAATTGAAGGAGAGAAGGACTCCCTTAGTATAACATGATTATAGCTAGAGGTCAGACATAAGAATTTATAATCATCACATGCTTGAAAATCCATGATAACTAAAGGAATATAGTCTTCCTCTAATTTTTTCACGGAGAATCATGATTCCATAAATTAAATAAGATACTAATATTGTCTATACACATTATCCTCAAAAAATAAGGTGTCCCACAACCAAGAAACTATTTTACATACCAATTATGTTACAAGTGTTGTCATTGTTTTTAAATCTATGATCTGGGAATGAATGGATTGTGAAAAGTATCTTTTAAATCAACCACATCAAGGGTTAATGAGAAAAATAAAATGAATAATTTTTCCCCATGATGTTTCCCAAAGGGTGTTTAAGCTTCTCAAAATCATTAAGGTTCACAATCATTGAAACTAAATAGATTACAACACAAAAGTGGACAATAAGGGTAATAGGTTATTAATGGTGTTACTTGAAATTTGTGTATGAATATTTGGAATGTTTACATAACATTGAAATTAATGAAAATAATATATGTCATATATTTAGTGGTAGAAACTATGAAGTAAAGAGAATACCTACACCAAAAAATAATAGCTCAAAAAAATGAATCAATCTACAAAGACTATATTTGATTTAATTGAATATTTTCAAGTGTAATTCAATAGATGTGGTCACTATTATAATGGTTATCAATATTCACCTATCATGATCAAATAATCTAATGATGTGAATATGTTACTATAAGAAAATGGAATTTAGGTAATTAAATACTATAAAATGTCAATCATAAGATGCGAAAAATATAAAAATACTATAAAAATAACATATCCAATAATAAAAATAAGAGATTATAACTTATTTATAAGGGATAAAGATATGGGTCAACAGAATCACTACCCTTATGAATAAAGGATCCTTTTGTAGAAGTGAATCAAAAATAATATGTGTCTGGATTGAATATATATCAATGTGAAAGATCTATGTTCAGTGGTTTTTACTAATTTTGTGAAACATATGGGTATAAATTCTACTCCATTTAGTATAACATGACATTTACTTAAAATTCAAAGGAATTAAGAGGAGTGATGGTGAACATTAGGTAATATACTCTCATATAAAGGATTATGGGACTAGAAATTCATCCAGGATACAAAGAACAACAAGATATTAATTCGTAAAATAAGTTAGTAGAAGATGTAATTTTAATGGTCACAGAGTTGAGTAATTAAGAAAAATATTTTCAAGATGTTTTCCCTATGATGATTAAGGGAAGAATATTCTACATATAAATATAGGTATGTCATGTGAATATTTTGTGAAGATAGAGAAGATGAAGAAAGAGTTCATAATTTATTTCCAAAAAATTGTAATTGGATAAATAATTGTTGGAATATTAAAAAATTATGTAAAAGTAATTGAAAGAATTTTTCAATAGTTATTGAGGTTGAAATATATATTCCCCATAAATATAGGGACTTTTATTTAAGGTGTTATAAATATGAACATTCTCCACACAATTTTGTAGAGATTCTGCCTAATCAGTGTGAGCTATGTAAAATAAAAATGATTGAACTTGAAACCTAAGTCAATCAAATGAATATAATTTGAAATAAATATTACGTAATATAAATATAGATATTAGGAAAAAATAATGCCTTGGGTTGAGAGGTAGCTCTATAAATGATTGTTATTCCTAAAATAACTTATGGTCGGTTTTTATTACCTTATATATGAATTATTTTGTACTAAAATTCAAGGAATTTAAGTGTATTCCTTCCTTCCTTGAGAGTGAATATTAATGAATCAAGGAAATTAAATATTAACTTCCTTCTGAATTTAAAAATATGAACATATTTTTAAAATTGGAACATAAGGAATGACTATTTCCACTCCATCACTTGTTATTAATTTAATTAATCATTTCAATTTTTGGAGAGATCATTGATGATGAAGATATAACAAAAATTGGGGGATATATATTTTCCACTGGAAATTTCAAATTTTTTTGTTAATATATGGGAAATATTAAGAATATAATTGATAAATATGTATTATTTCAAACCCCTATTTGAGAATTTTGATTCATCATTTCACATCCATGGTTGTTAATAGATATATCATACATCCCTATTTATATCTCCTTTTTTCTACGACATTTTATCCCACATTGACATAAATTTTATTAAATAATAAATGTAGGAAAATAAATAAATGTTATAACATCCATCATATATTAGTGTTCAATATGATAATATTAAAATGGAGAGAACCCTTTTTTGGGGAAAAATATGAGTTTAGGGGACCTCATTTTCATGTTTTATCATTATTTATAATATGTGTGATAAATTATTCCCTATATATTGACTTGAATGATATGTTCTGTTATTGAAAGAAATACAAAGGGTAATATTGTTTTCCTTAGTTTCATTTTTCAATAATTCCATATGTGTTGGTGGATGGATTGGTGATTCATATAGTGTTTTTATGCAATCCTCTATTTTTATAGGGTTTCACTCTTGGAAAATTCTCCTTGAAAACTACAATGACTGATGCAGTGATCTTATGATCTAAATAATTATAACATTGATGTCTCTTTTTTTAGTAAAAAAAGAAGAAGAATATTTCTATTCAAAATAATATATATTTCATGAAGGGGATTTTATGGTGTCCATGAAAATTTTATTTTTATTTTTTATAAATATGATGAAGAGTTTTGATTGTAATATTATTTGAAAATCATTTTAATTCAATTTTTAACATAAATAAACTATAAGAATTATATATGATAGGGTATTAAATAATTATGATGGCCTACAACCATAGAAAACCCTAAGGGATATCCCTCAACCATAGAATGGAGGACACGGGGTTTAACCATTATGGGATCCTCTAAATAAGGTCACACGTAGTAGTAGAGGTGTCGAAGGGATTGTGTTTAAGTCCCTTATGAGTGTACGACCAAAGGAGTGGATGGGAGCATTTATAAACCCCATAGAGGTCAGACAACTATGCCAGTAGGCCAAAGCTAATAGTGGTTTTTGATATGTGTTATCGGTGTTGATCCCCTAAAATTGATCAAATGGTTTACTAGTGTTGATTGATTGATATACATAAGGCATGATGACGTGAATGTTTAATGTTGGATACACTAGCAGTTGAAATTATTCCTTCGTCATTTAAATGATAGATGTAAGATCAGATATAGGATTCAAGAGATCACTACCATCCATGGACTTCTGTATTTCATTTTTGATTAAAATTATCATATACATCCATGGACACCAGAGGATTATTCATGTAATCTTGATAAAACAATCCATATCCACTCATCCAGTTGATGGATGTATACAAGGTTTCTTAAACTGAAGAAAACCATGAAACACTATCTTATAGACATACTGAATATTTTGTAGACATCAAATTTTCATTTTATGTCATTACATGATCAATTGATAATGCATCATTTCATTGTATGAACAAATGACACTCATTAATGCCAGTGCATGATGACATCACATGATGATATTAAGATAACAAAACCTAATGGATATAATCAATTATAAATCAAAAGAAAATGTGATTTTTCATGATGTAAAATGGATAAGAACTTATAAATTGTGTGATGGTATCATAAGAAGATAAACATATCATCTATTGGGTAAACCATCCATCTTGGGCTATTATTATCGCATCAATTATATTGGATTATCATGAGGATCCACATTGAGAAATCTAATAATCAACAAAGTAATCATGAGAAGAAATCATACGAACAATTATTTATTCTAACAATCAATTGGGAATACTAATTACACTACATTCATTAGATTCTATGATCTGAGGCTATTTGAAAAGATAATCAATAATGAATGAAAATCATAGGATAGGTGGTATATCCTTCCCTATAAAAAACGGAGGCATTAGTGAAGAAGTATGTTGCTTCATTTTATAGAATATGAGAGAAGATATAAAAATAAAAGATCCAATTAAATTAATACTCTTGATAGATAAGATAATCACGATCCTCTCTTGAGATAGGGGTCTGTGATATAACATAGTCTTATGGAGGAGATAAGTAACTCATAGAAAAATATAATTTTTCCCAAGAAGGAACCAGTGAACATAGCCAGTGGACCCAAAGGTTGTCTAGTGAATCAAATAGATCTTATACAAAGAGAAAATATTGAACAACCATGGTTATTTGAATATAAGGAGGATATACTGATAGATTAATTTTATGTCATGTGAAGGAACACCCAGTCAGTAACTCATGTCATGAGTCATTGTATGAGAGGAATCTTTTGATAGACATCTTGTCACATGATTGAACCCATGTAATATAACCTTTGTCATCTGAAGGTACCATAGACAGTGGGTTGAGATATTTAGAAAAAAAAATTTATGTGAAGACACTTGAGTATACACATGTGATCACATGTACTAAGATAGTTCATTCACATTGCATTACATTGGACAGGTCATATGCTTCACATGAAACACTGAATTTGTGGAGATGAAATAGAGTGCATGAACACCATGAATTGTTATATTCATATGTGAATAATAATTTACAAATAAGATCATAGGGTTCTTACGTAATCTTACAATAAATAATTATTTTTTTTAATAACATAAAATAATAATGATGATAAAATGTTATGTGAATTGATCATCTAACATGAATTATCAAATACATGTTTGAATAATTCTTGAGATTAAAGTCGGGATGAATGTAAAAAGGGAATATATCTAATTTTATAGTGTATTGCATTTAAAAAATAATTTTCATGCATGTAATATTCAGGAAGATGTTGTGTGAACCCCTTATACAAATTTAGTTATTATTATATGTCATTATAAAAAAGGAATAATTCCGTAAGAATCTCTTTTATTGATGAAACTGATCAGATATTGGTGATAAGTTTTTATTTGATCAAGGCTTGAAGACAACAATGGAACATGAATTAGTACATGGGAAATTATGATCTAGAATGAAAATGGAGTAATATCAGTAGATCATCCTCCATTGAATGAAGCATTTTTGAATGGAGGAACCCTTATAGTTGGATTTAGGAGAATGAAATCTATTATTTGATTCAGGGGAATAAGTCTCTAAGGGAAATTTTTGAGAATGACAATATGACTTCTATTAATAAAATGGGACCTGATATAAATAAACTCTTTTGTGGATTTAGGGGAGATACAATGGGACTATGTATGGACCATTTAATTTTTTATAATATTATATTGACTAATTTGTGTCAACAATAATAGATAACAAAATAATGAGTATTTTTTGTACCAAAACATGTAAATATAAAGTGTTGTTCTCTCTCATCACATTTCTACATATGAAGTGAGACTGTGAGATATCACTTACTACATTGAGAACCTTGACATGTTCAAGTGGTTGATTTCAAAAGAAACAAATTGTTAATATCAAAACATAAAATCATCCCACCAACCAAAGTATTCATTAAATCCTGGACCACTATAGGGTTGATTAGTTTTTAACTATTAGAAAAAAGGATACATACGTGACATTTACATTAAAAAATAATATAAAAATAGATTGAAGATTCTGATTCATCCTATAAAATCATTCAATGATTCCATCAACTCAAAGGGAAAGGAGAACAAGTAATGGTTTAGTTAATATTCTCACTAATGTTAATAATAAAACAGAAGCTATAATAAATACATAAGTCATAAAAAAATAGAAGATTAAATAATCAATATATTTTAATTTAGTCAATATCATAAGATTGAAAATATTTCATAGAGAATAAAATAATCACATGAATATTAATAACATAAATTCAAATTATAGAAAGGTGTGATGTTGGACAATGTGTTCTTACCATGAGTACCTTGTGAAGATCCATCTTGAAACTCATAATAAAATACTTATTCTATGATGTTTTACATAATGATAATCCATTTTTCAAGACATTATCATTTTATAAGAAAACATACACCAATAAATACCCATTTTATTTAGTCTCCTACGAACTATCAATATATAAAGGGTCTATCAATAACCGGAAGCCCCCATGACTAATATTTTTCAAAAAAATTATTTTCATATTGAGTTAAAAATATAATCAATATTCCCTTGAAATAAATCAATATCCATATATAATCATGATTACAGATCATCCATATTTACCTAGTAAATGAAATGAAATTCATAATAAACATACCTCACTTGAAACCATATATTGAAATGGTATATAGGGAGGATTGATTAATATTATTATATATGATACATAATACATTTATGATATTGAAAATATGGAAATTAATAATAAAAAATCCAATGAATAATTTATTGTTGTGGAGAACATGATCATAATAATGTCAACAATCATAAAATTTTGTTTATTCCATAAATTGTTAATGTGTGAAATAAGGCCAAAAAATCATCATAAAAATGATTTTCAAATAAAATAATACATTCGGTGAATTGTAGTTGAAATTAAAAAATATTATTAAAAAACATTATTCCATAAATCATCAGTAATTTTTTTAAGAACAAAGTTATAAATAATTTAAAGTTCATTTAATGAAGTGATAAATTTTCTTTTAAAATATTATTAAAAATTAATATTATTTTGTAAATATTATATTCCTATAAAAAATGTGTAGTTGAAAATAAAATAAAAATTAATTAATAAAAAATATATTTTTTATATATTATGTAAATAAAACCGTATCAATTTAAAAAAAATCCTAGAATAATGAAATATTATTCATTGAAAGACAAAGAAAAAATGATGGGAAATATAAAAAGGGAATAACCGTCACTGAGATGGGGAAAACTACTTATTCAAAATAATGTAAAAATAACATCCCATTCACACTATTTTATATATGTACTAATGAATTGTATGAAAAACAAAAAAGGATTCCATTTGTACCGTTGTAAATAAAATCAATGATAGTAGATAAATATTTGTACAATGATTTTATAGTTTATAAAAGAAACTATAAAATGATATACATAATGTAGATATGGAAGATAAAAATTCATGGTCAAAAACACAAAATAAGGCAATTTTTTATTAAAACATACAATTAGTCTATGGGACGTCCCCAGCCAGAATACTACTAATCTAGTGCCCCAGGTCGAGTCACACATGACCTAAAGTGTGCCTTCCAATACACCAGAGGTTGCTGACTAGAAGCGAGGGTCAAATATGATATGTGAGGAGAATATACCTGTAACACCCCGAGATTTTATGAAAAATATTCTTTTATTTTCATTAATGTCTTGTGTTGTATGCTACACCAAGATTACCTTGCGCTATACACAACACCGTATTAACTTGCAGTATACACAACACTATTCTTGGATCGTGTTACACATAATTTTGATAATAGTTATTCTACGCATCATTGAGTATATATATATATATATATATTCAATGTATAAATGAAATATGGTTGGATTCTGTTATACGAAACAACGAAGGATTCTTTCACAACACGCAACCCTGACTTGTCTTGCATTACACGTAATCGCGACCTTCCTCGATAGCATGTGTTGTACGCAATACCGGGTTTTACTAAACAATGATATATTATTATAATATTATTATGAACTATCCTTTATGAATAGTATTAACTAAATTTTGAATTTTATAACATTATTATTCATCTTACACATTTTCTAGAACATGGTATAAGAACAAAATAAATTTTTCGGGTAAAATAAGTATTTTTCAAAAAATGCTGTTTTGCCGCCTTTTGATGGCGCACCCACATTAAATCTAGTTTTTGACATTTTTATAAGTTCAATTTACCAAAATAAAATTTTTCTTTGGAATCAAGAAATAAAAATTTAATTTGGATAAATTTTTCATATTATTCTGGTAACTTTCATATTTTGATGAATAGTAAAAACACGCTATATTTTAATTAAAAACAACTTTTTTCATCGCAATAATTTATATGGTTAAATAATAATATTGAATTGTTTTAAAGTATAAATAGAATATATTTTTACCATTTAATATAATTTATGTCATTAGCATTGATTTTACATTAAATTCGTAGGTTAAATCAATTCAATCTTTTGCAATGTTTTAAAGAAAAACCTGTTTTCTTTCGACAACGGGATTAATTTTAATTTAATTTCTGAAACTTCTGTGTATTGAATTTGGGAAAATGGATTCCATATTTGGAATCAGTGGGTCAAAATTATGTAAATAAGCTACTTTTTATTTTTGGGAATTATGAATAGTAACTATGGTAAATTTTATTTGCCGTAGTTAAAGATAAATCATGTAATTAAGGGTAAATATAATATTATAAAATTACCCTAACACATGAAAAAATTCTATTTTATGGCTAAACATAGATCCATATAACCTAAGGGTCGTATTATATTCATTTTAAGTACTTTTGACCATGAAAATAATTTAATTATTATTAAAACCATAGAAAGTGACAACATGTCACTCTCTTAAATCTTATAAGTATAATAATTTTAATTTAGTGATAAACATAATAAAACATCGAACATAAATATTCTCCATAAACCTAATAAAATTATCTACATCATGATAATTTATTTAGAATTTTTAGGGATTAAATAATTGTCATTAATGGTGGTACATTAATGATACACAAATTATTTATTAAGTGGAAAATAAGTAATATAGTTTTTATTGAAATAATAATACCCATTAAAAGGCCCAAAAACCTGCCCAAAACTTAATGGTAGATTATCTATACACCTTAATAATCCAATTACCTAATATATAACCGTTTGGAGCCTTATAAAAGTGATTATGACACTTATATTATTTTATTTTAAATGATGGCAAAGTTGTCACCTTCATAATTTAATAAATATAACAATTTAAATATTGTCATTTTACGATGATAAAATTGATTAAAAGTATTATTGGTAAAGGTAATAGATTTATCTTCATAATAGGATTTTATTTTTAATTTTTATTCAACAAATCAGTATATTAAATAATTATAAAAAAGTGTTATAGTAATTATTTTATTAAGAGATAAACCAAATAAATGGTTTTAAAAATAATAAAATAAATATTATATGAACTATTTAATGTGATCCACTAATTTTATAGACACATATGACCATTTATGAATTTATTAAATCTTTTATTTCGAACATATCTTCTGTATATATTTTATTTAAATTCAAATAAATGAATAGATCCAAAATTGACACTATTGTTATTTTATAAATATAACATATTATAAAATTGTTTAAAAATCACAAAAATATTTAAAAATTATAAATTTAACTTTATATGGTCTATAATGTTATAAAGTAAACAATTATGGAAAATTCACAACAAATAAGTAATTATTTGTTATAATTTAAAATTTAAAATTTTATTACCACAAATAAACTTAAATAGATTAAATAAGGATAAATCAAAATGATAAGGTTTAAAATAAGATCCAAACGTGTCTAAATTTGATTTGTTGATGATATTACAACCCTATCTCATCTAATCTTCTAATATGAGTCATTTTTGGAGGTTTTTAAGTGGGTTTCGATTTATTATAAATTAATATTTTTAAGAATTCCAAAGGTGCCCCTCTCCTCCCTTATAAAAGGGCACCTCTTCCCTCTCTTCCACACACCACTTTGAGACTTAAATATCGGCCAAACCCTGCCCAATTATCTTCTCCACTTCCATAAAAACATCCTATAGGATCTCTTCTTCTTCAAAGACCAATTTTAGTGCCCTAAGAGGAGGTCTCAAAGAGGCGCTTCAAAGAAGAGGTAATTTCTGTTACCGATTCTTTCACCTTTATTTCTTCTTCCACTTCTTCTTCTTAGGTTGTTTCATTATGAAGTAATAACATCAGTATCACTCGTATACTTATATGTTATTATAAGTATGAAACAACCCTATTTCACCATCTATCCATCCTATGGAAAATGAAATCATCGCGCGTGCGTACGTACGGAATACCGTCTCAACACCGTGGTGTAATCTATTTTCCACCACCACTTTAATTGGATGGGTATAATGGTGTAAATAAAAACTATATATGATTATCGTAAAGTGATATTGATTCTTTAATAGTATACATACACTCCAATAAAATTTCACGATCATGGGAACGATATCTTCGCTCATGCGTACGTACGGAATACCGTCTCCACGACGCGATGAGATTCATTCTCAATGATTAACCATTCATAAATGATTATAAACTATATATAATAAGTAATCATGAAATATATGACATAATAATGATACTGGATTTATGTATATATATATTTATGTCATCCAATTAATTCCATTCAATTCAATGAGGAAACGAAAACAACGTTCATGCGTACGTACGGCCAACCCTCTCCATGAACGGTGTATTTCTTTCCATTTATCGATCTATTATATATATGTTTATTATGAATATATATTATATATATAAATCATGTTTTACATTCTGGATGTATGTAATCTTGATCTAAGTATTCATATGAATAATTACAAGTCAAAACACGGACGACAAATGAAACTATTTTACCCAAAATGCTCTTTAACATGGAATTTACAAAAGAACGGGTAATATAAAGTCATAAGTGAACCATATATGATATCATAACAATTAATATGATTCTGTAATAAGTCAGTAACATTATTTAAATCATTATATAGGAGGTTCGGATACGTACGAAGCATATCGGACCTAAGGTAAGGGATAATTTTTCAAATCTCATTTTTATCCGAGATTGCCTATTCGTAAGTATTTACTGGGGTTATTTCTATTATCCATGTCCATGTTTTATAAAAGTGTTTTCATGTATGATTAGAGTCCTTTTTACCCATTTTTTACTTTTACTAAATGGTATGTAAGGAATCTTTCTTTTGTTTACGTTACGAGGTACTTTTTGGCTTTTCCGGCAAAAGTACGAAAAGAATGTTTTTTTAAAATATATGGCATGAATGAATTTTTAAAACATTATTTCCAAGAAGCTTCCTTTAAAAGTTTTCAAGTTTATTTTTAATCAACTTCTTTTATTTTAAAATTTTATGACATGTTAAGAAAGGAAAATGTTTTTGAAGTGGAAAGGATATTTTCCTCAAGAATGGAGTTCAAGTGTTTTTTCAAAATTATTTTCCATATATTATAATATAGGGTTCTGATTCTATCCCTATTATTACATTGAATTGATTATGTTGTGATGGAATTATTTTTATGAATTCCTTTATCTTATATGAATTTTTTTATGATGTCATGTCTTTTAAGATTCCCATTTTTATTACATGGGTTATGCAATGATGTATGATTTATGATTTTGTGGCACACATATGAATGGTATCATTATGAGATGGGTGGGACCTATATCTCCCTCCAATTAATTGGGTAAAGATTTATATCTCATGAGATAAACATGGCTGGAACGGCAAGATAAACCGGTTCAGTAATACAGGACTAGAACGAGGAGTGAAGTCGATTTAGAAAGGGACTTTGTCCACTAAGATGGTCTTGGCAGCAATGCCTTGGCTACTATGGAAATCATATCATGTGCTTAATGGTTTCCACAATTACATGTTTTATTCCCATTCTATTTTATCATTTTTAATGTTTCTTTATGATCTATGCCTTACGTACTCCCATGTTTGGTGTCATTTCTCAATCTTTTGATGTTTAAACATTATGTTCATGTTTTTAAGTTCAAATGTATATGGTATGTTTTATTTTATCCATGCTTACCATTACTGAGCATTTGAGCTCACCCTTTTTATTTTTTCTATTCCCCAGGATATAAAGAAAGGTTTTAGGGAAGAAAAAAAGGGAAGATCTTTATGGGAGATGTTGAAGATCTTTCACCATGATTAGAAGATTATGTTCCATGTTTCCAAAGACACTAAACCATTATGGTCCTTGTGTGTCTGTTTTTTTTATGTATTAAGTATTCCACTAAAGTAATGTAATGTCCATGTACGTCAAGATTTGGGTCTCTACAGTTGGTATCAGAGGAAAATTTTAGTCAACCTTTGGAAACTAGGATGCGAAAACATTAGTGAGATCCCAAGATATATTTCTAAGGTATGTCTAGGGATGTCCCTAATGATAAGTATACATATAGGATATAGTCCTAGAACTACGCTAACGATCTTAGAATTAAACCTAACATGTTAGATGTCGAAGGTACTCCCCCTTGATTATGTTATTTTCCTTGTATGATATTTTCCTCTCACAGAATTCTATTTGTGTTTTAGTCAATGGAGGGAACTAGAAGGAATTTGGTTAACATTGAATCCAATGGACAAATCGGTTACTATGAGAAACAAAATTGAATAATGCCTAGAGAGAAAGATATTGTGATTATGCTGAATCAGTCATCGCGATATATGATTAAGAAGGTGAAATTTAGTGGTATGCATAATTCATCAAATAAGAGGAAGATAGACTTTTATGCATGTTCACATGTTGAGGAGCATAAATAAAGGAAGATAGAGATTTCTAAAGAAGGGAAGAAAAACATTGAGGAATACCTCAAATGGAGGGACAGATGTTATCTGTGTGGAGAAAAGGGTCATAGAGTGACAGACTCTCATGGAGTTCAATGTCTTATTTGTGGAGAACATGGGCATTACCCAACTCAATGCCCTGACCTAAAAAGTTACTTCTAAATCAAGGAAGGACTTATTCCAGAACAATCATTGAACAGGATGTATTAAAGTGTTTATGTATTAGTATTCAAGAATAATGTTGTTGAGGTACTTTTATGGTGTATTAGAATATTTTTATATTAGTCTATTGTGGTTTTCAATAATTTTATGGTACCGGTAACCATGAAAAGTGATTCAAATATTTTTGAAAGCAGATGATATGCGCATAATGAATGGATAATAAGAAAATGAAATGTTTGACAGTATTCATGAGCTCATGATTGATATAAGGACTAAGTATATAGAATTTTGAGGATTTTGGTATGTGGAAAGAGTTAACTTTTGACAGCACTCATGTTTTCACTAAGATTCAATGGGTATTCATTCTTCAAGAGATTACATGATTATGGTATTCACATGACTGGAATGTGATGAACAAGATATATGAGGGATAAATGATGGTATTCACGTGCTTGTTATATGAACTTTTTAGTAATCGTTCTCTTTATACAATGAGTTTGGAAAGAAGTATTTTGGATAATCCTAAAGATTGGAATGGATTCTGTTGTACATAAGTCAGTATTGTTTAAGGATATAACTTTTTTCGATATTATTGATGGGATGTTATAGTAATGTAGTTTTAGAAAAAGGACAACCGGTAGGACTGCCGACAACCCATCGCATCGGACATGGCTGGGGGAATCGAACCCACAACTGAAGTGCGACTGGCCTTTATCGCCTACCACTAGCCTACAGGAAGTCCCTGGTTAGTAGAAACTAGTTTTATTTTATTAAGCGGTATGATATATGAAGTATAAGTTCATTTTTTGAACCATATACGATTAATCTAACCATAAGATGGACTTATAACTTTTTCTTGAAAGAGATGGAATGACCCATCATTCTATCACATGATCTGCTAACACATCACGAATAACAAATTCCACTTCATTTCTTTAAGGGATGAAGTGGAAATTTTTCAATTCACGAACAATAGTGAGATTGTACCAAAATCGTGCAAGTATTTCTTTTAATTCATCAACTTTAGGGAAATGATCTTGAAAACCAAAAATGTTGTCCTAGTTCCCTTATATCCGATGAATCAGATGGTACCTTGGATCATCACAAATCAATAGCTTTGTGATAATTGGATTTTTCATAGCCATGTTCTCTACCACTCTCTATCAGAACTTGATGGTTAGATTTTTCTTCCATATCCATACTTTCACCTATGTTATCCTACGTGCAAACCCAGTGATGAGTTAATTCAGGTAACCGTTACATTTAATACATTATTTTTTAAAGCCATGTTTTGTTATTCCTTTTTACGATGTGGGTTTTTGTTAAACAAACTTTCGAGTAGTAAACCATTTATAACCCCGATGAATTTCGAGGGAGAAATTCATTTTAAGGGGGGTAGAATGTAACACCCAGAGATTTTATGAAAAATATTCTTTTAATTTCATTAATTTCTTGTGTTGTATGATACACCAATATTACCTTTCACTATACACAACACCGTATTAGCTTGCAGGATACGCAACACTATTCTTGGATCGTGTTACACACAATTTTGATAATAGTTATTCTACGCAACATTGAGTATATATATATATATATATTCAATGTATAAATGAAATATGGTTGGATTATGTTATACGAAACAACGAAGGATTCTTTCACAACACGCAACCCTGACTTGGCTTGCATTACACGCAATCGCGACCTTCCTCGATAGCATGTGTTGTACGCAATACCGGGTTTTACTAAACAACGATATATTATTATAATATTATTATGAACTAGCCATTATGAATAGTATTGACTAAATATTGAATTTTATAACATTATTATTCATCTTACACATTTTCTAGAACATGGTATAAGAACAAAATAAATTTTTCGGGTAAAATAAGTATTTTTCAAAAAATGCTATTTTGTCGCCTTTTGATGGTGCACCCACATTAAATCTAGTTTTTGAAATGTTTATAAGTTCAATTTGACAATATAAAATTATTCTTTAGAATAAAGAAATAAAAATTTACTTTGGATAAATTTTTCATATTATTCGGGTAACTTTCATATTTTAATGAATAGTAAAAACGCGCTATATTTTAATTAAAAACAACTTTTTTCATCGCAATAATTTTTATGGTTAAATTATAATTTTTAATGGTTTTAAAGTATAAATATAATATATTTTTACCATTTAATATAATTTATGTCATTACCATTGATTTTACATTAAATTCGTAGGTTAAATCAATTCAATCTTTTGCAATGTTTTAAAGAAAAACATGTTTTCTTTCGACAACGGGATTAATTTTAATCTAATTTCTGCAAATTTTGTGTATTTAATTTGGAGAAATGGATTCCATATTTGGAATCAGTGGGTCCAAATTATGTTAATAAGCTACTTTTTATTTTTGGGAATTATGAATAGTAACTACGGTAAATTTTATTTACCATAGTTAAAGGTAAATCGTGTAATTAAAGGTAAATATAATATTATAAAATTACCCTAACACATGAAAAAATTCTATTGGATGGATAAAAGTAGACTCATATAACATAAGGGTCGTATTATATTCATTTTATGAACTTTTGACCATGAAAATAATTTAATTATTTTTAAAACCAAAGAAAGTGACAACATGTCACTCTCTTAAATCTTATAAGTATAATAATTTTAATTTAGTGATAAACATCATAAAAATTCGAACATGAATAGTACCCAGAAATATAATAAAATTATATACATCATTATAATTTATTTAGAATTTTTAGGGATTAAATAATTGTCATTAATGGTGATACATTAAAGATACAGAAATTATTTATTAAGTGTAAAATAAGTAATATAGTTTTTATTGAAATAATAATACCCATTAAATGGCCCAAAAACTAGACAAAAACTTATTGGTAGTGTATATATACACCTTAATAATCCAATTACCTAATATATAACCGTTTGGAGCCTTATAAAAGTTATTATGACACTTATATTATTTTATTTTAAATGATGCCAAAGTTGTCACCTTCATAATTTAATATATATAACAATTTAAATATTGTGATTTTAAATGATAAATTAGAGTCAAATTATTATTGTGAAATTTAATAGATTTATCTTCATCATAGGATTTTATTTTTAATTTTTATGCAACAAATCAGTATATTAAATAATTATAAAAAAATGTTGTAGTAATTATTTTATTAAGAGATAAACCAAATAAATGGATTTAAAAATAATAAAATAAATATTATATGAACTATTTAATGTGATACACTAATTTAATAGATACATATTACCTTTTATGAATTTATTAAATCTTTTAGTTCGAACATATCTTTTGTATATAGTTTATTTAATTTCAAATAAATGAATAGTGTCAAAATTGACACTATTGTTATTTTATAAAAATAACATATTATAAAATTTTTTAAATAACACAAAAATATTTAAAAATAATAAATTTAAATTTATATGGTCTATAATGTTATAAAGTAAAAAATAATGGAAAATTCACAACAAATAAGTAATTATTTGTTATAATTTAAAATTTAGAATTTTATTACCACAAATAAACTTAAATAGATTAAATAAGGATAAATCAAAATGATAAGGTTTTAAATAAGATCCAAACATGTCTAAATTTGATTGTTTTATTAGATTACAACCCTATATCATCTAATCTTCTAAAATGAGTAATTTTTGGAGGTTTTTAAGTGGGGTTAGATTTATTATAAATTAATATTTTTAATAATTCCAAAGGTTCCCCTCTCCTCCCTTATAAAAGGGTACCTCCTCCCTCTCTTCCACACACCACTTAAAGACTTCAAGCTCCTCCAACCACTACACAATTCTCTTCTCCACTTCCCTAGAAACATCCTAGAGGTCATGTTCATCTTCAAAGACCAATTTTAGTGCCCTAAGAGGAGGTCTCAAAGAGGCGCTTCAAAGAAGAGGTAATTTCCATTACCGATTCTTTCACCTTTATTTCTTCTTCCACTTCTTCTTCTTAGGTTGTTTCATTATGAATTAATAAAATGATTATCACTCATATACTGATATTTTATTATAAGTATTAAACAACCCTATTTCACCATCTATCCATCCTATGGAAAAAGAAATCACCGCGCGTGCGTACGTTTGGAATACCGTCTCCACGCCGTGGTGTAATCTATTTTCCACCACCACCTTACATGGATGGATATAATGGTGTAAATAATAACTATATATGATTATTGTAAAGTGATATTGATTCTGTAATAGTATACATACACAACAATAAAATTCCACGATCATGGGAACGATATCATCGTTCGTGCATACGTACGGAATACCATCTCCACGACACGATAAGATTCATTCTCAATGATTAACCATTCATAAATGATTATAAAGTATATATAGTAAGTAATCATGAAATATATTACATAATAATGATACTTGATATATGTATATATATATATGTATGTCATCCAATTAATTCCATTCAATTCAATGAGGAAACGAAAACAACGTTCATGTGTACGTACAGCCTACCGTCTCCATGAACGGTGTATTTCTTTCCATTTATCGATCTATTATATATATGTATATTATGAATATATATTATTTATATAAATCATGTTTTACATTCTGGATGTAAGTAATCATGATCTAAGTAATCATATGAATAATTAAAAGTCAAAAAACGGACGACAAATGAAACGATTTTACCCAAAACGCTCTTTAACATGGAATTTGCAAAAGAACGGGTAATATAAAGTCATAAGTGAACCATATATGATATCATAACAATTAATCTGATTCTTTAATAATTCAATAACATTATTTAAATCATTATACAGGAGGTTCAGATACGTACGAAGCATATCGAACCTAAGGTAAGGGATAATTTTGCAAATATCATTTTCATCCGAGATTGACTATTCGTAAGTATTTACTGGGGTTATTTCTATCATCCATGTCCATGTTTTATAAAATTGTTTTCATGTATGTTTAAAGTCCTTTTTTACCCATTTTTGACTTTTACTACATGGTATGTAAGGAATATTTCTTTTTTTTACGTTACGAGGTACTTTTTGACTTTTCTGGCAAAAGTAAGAAAAGAATGTTTTTTAACTTATACGGCATGAATTAAATTTTAAAAAATTATTTCCAAGAATCTTCCTTTAAAAGTTTTCAATTTTATTTTTAAACAACTTCTTTTAGTTTAAAATTGTATGAAATGTTAAGAAAGGAAAATGTTTTTCATGTAGAAAGGATATTTTCCTCAAGAATGGAGTTCAAGTGTTTTTTCAAAATTATTTTCCATCTAAGATAATATAGGGTTCTGTTTCTATCCCTATTATTACATTGAATTGATTATGTTGTGATGGAATTATTTTTATGAATTCCTTTATCTTATATGAATTGTTTTATGATGTCATGTTGTTTAAGATTCCCATTTTTATTACATGGGTTATGCAATGATGTATGATTTATGATTTTGTGGCACACATATGAATGGTATCATTATGATATGGTTGGGACCTATATCTCCCTCCAATTCATTGGGTAAAGATTTATATCTCATGAGATAAACATGGATGGAACGCCAAGTTAAACCGGTTCAGTAATACAGGACAGGAACGAGGAGTGAACTCGATTCAGAAAGGGACTTTGCCCACTAAGATGGTCTTGGCAGCAATGCCTTGGCTACTATGGAAATAATATCAAGTGCTTAATGGTTGCCACAATTACATGTTTTATTCCCATGCAATTTTATCATTCTTAATGTTTCTTTATGATCTATGCCTTACGTACTCCCATCTTTTGTGTCATTTCTCAAGCTTTTGATGTTTAAACATTATTTTCATGTTTTTAAGTTCAAATTTATATGGTATGTTTTATTTTATCCATTATTACCCTTACTGAGCATTTGAGCTCACTCTTTTTATGTTTTCCTTTCCCCAGGATATAAATAAAGGTTTTAGGTAAGAAAAAAAGGGAAGATATTTATGGGAGATGTTGAAGATCTTTCACCGTGATTAGAAGATTACGTTCCTAGTTTCCAAAGACACTAAACTATTACGGCCCTTGTGTGTCTTTTTTTGTTATGTATTAAGTATTCCTCTAAAGTAATGTAATGTCCATGTACGTCAAGCTTTGGGTCTCTACAATACCCTTTTCAAGAGATAAATCCACATCAGATAAAAATTTCAAAAATGGAAACATTACTAAAAAACCATTAAAACGCATAATAATCCACCCTTAGACAAGGAACAAATCATATCCAACCTAAACATGTCATTCCATGATATTGTTCTATGAAAACAAAACTCCAAAATTAAGACAAATATGAGACTCCCAAATACCATCCTAGCTAAATGTCCCACCCCTGATCAGTGAACATACCGAACTAGACTAACTACCCAAGCATGTGGTCCTTGACCTTTCCTTGACCTGCAACCATGAAATCTACATCGGTACCCAACGATAGCCTGACCAGTGTATGAGTGTAACTGAATAGGATACCAACAAAAATGTCTACAAAATATCCAATCAAAGAAGACGTAGAATGAATGTATGAACTAATGGAATGTACAAGTAAATAGTTAAATGATCCATTATAGACTATGTTTCTTTAAAATTATTCTACCTTTGAATCCATGTTCACTAATTAAGAATCCAAAGGTTTAAAATATATTTTTAATGTGTTATAAGGATTATTAATGTTCAATATTTAAAATCAAATTATAATAAAATCAATTCCTATCTCAATTGGCATCGCATGATAAAAACCTTATAATCCACACCTTGAAGCCTCTTTCCGGGTAGAATGCAACCATTATAGGAATATAACTTCATCTCTTTCTCTAACCCATGAATTTAAGGTTGGATCTAGAATCTCAGTCCAACTTGACCAATGGACATAGAACATCATGTCCGTACCCCACTCTACCAAGACATGTGCTCATGCCTCATTAAAATTCACCGTACATAACAACATCACAACATGAATAACCAATATCATTTGAAACTTCACAATAATAACAATAAATGGGAAATTAACATTATTCCTCAATCCATTAACACATTCATTATTGATATCACTTAACACTTTAGCCCAATTTCCCATTTCATTTTCCTTTCTCGCAAAACAAATACAAGTGTAATCATAATTCCCTATCATATTCACATTGATCCCATATAACCTATTTAAATGTCTAAAAAACAATCCCTTCAACCTTAACCACACTATATTCAACAATCAACCGTCCATCATAAGTCATTACCTAAAAATATTAACACATTCACTATGGATCTACACCTTGATGGGTCAATTTCACACCTTACATTACCATTATCCCAATCGAGAGGGCTGGCACACCCCATGGGTGGCCCTAATTTGGTCATGTAATTATGATTGAATCCCATGGGGATCAAGAGGGGATGAAATAAGCATTTAGACACATAATACACCACATCATATTAATGGCATCATAAACACATCTTGAAGAGGACAATAATGAAACCCTAAATAAAAAAATCTACAACAAAACTACGGGATATAACTTGTAGACCACTTACCTTGAATTTGTTATTGAATGCATTCCTAATCGAGGACATAGATCTCAATTAGACCACCCATTGATGCCTCAACCAAAATATCACCAGAAAACAATTGTTTTAGTGCTTCATATGGAGAGTATGAAGAGATACAAACCCAAAACTAAAAATAGAAGAAAGTGTAAGATTAACTATACAAGGATCTTCAATCCACAACCAATAGCATTCCAAATGGACATAATATTTGGTATATTGATCCATGGATGATTTTAAATATTTTTGTGTGTCACTATTGATCAAGCGAGAAGAAGGGAGGAAAATATTGAGTGGAAAATAAAATACCATAATGGAATTTTTGTAATTCTCTCTAGGTTACAAAGACAAATAATATACCCTTATTGTTTGTAAAACTATGAAAAAAAATTCAAATATTGATATCCAAAAATATCACCCTCCCATGATTACATGTATTATGGAAACGTTTTCTATAACCATCTATAATCTATCATAAATTCTTAAAACCTCTTTTTTCTTCCTAATTCAGGTTCTGAACCATTGGAACACCCATAGGGTTCACATGTACACGTGAAAACACTTATTTTACAAGAAAAAGTAAAATAAAAGGAATCTAAACAAAAACGTACTATATAGAAGATATAGGATCATGCATCCTCAATACCTTATGATGGCTCGTCCTTGAGACAATCCTTTTGAGCATCATTTAGTTCCCAGGTAAAATAGATTATGCCATTGGGCCGATATATCTAATACCTGCTCCAATATTTCCTCCTGATCATTGGAATGATTCAATAGAACATGATCCAGACACACCAACATTTCCTAAAATACCTCCCCCCCCCCTATGATCTATAATACGAACTAGGCCCTCCTCAAAGGACACATCAGCCTCAATGTCAACATCCATGGTGTTGATCACATGTGATGAATCTGGGTGATACTGTCGGAGTTGGGATTCATAGAAAACAGCATCCATCCAATTATACCATGGTGGGAGAGCTAAACTGTAATACATCAGTCTGATTCTCTACCCAATCTCTAATTTCCCATCATTCCTAGGGACCAACATACCATGTTTTTGGATATGGTGATGACCCAACCTTTGTGACACCTAAAGAAATGTACAATCACCCCCCATAAACTCAAGAAGTCTATAACAACGATATGAAAATGACCCATTCCAAATATGAGTTATTTCCATATTTTTATTAATCAAATGAACATTCCCCGACATCCCCTACATCAGACTTGGTCCTAACAGTTTAGACTCTCCATCTTCTAACCAACACAATAGGGATATTAAAGGTCTCTCATAGAGTTCTGTAAAAGGATCTAAATGAATTGATTCCATCAAACTATTATTATAGTACAACAGAATGAGAGACAATTTTTTCTCCCATGAACGTCCAAATTCTAGAACACATTCTCTCAACAAGTCTTCAAATCACTGAATTTTACTTTTTGATTTCCCATCAGTCTGTGATTGGTAATTCATACAAAAAAACACTAGGGTACCATGTTCATTCTATATTCCCTTCCAGAAGCACGAGGTGAAATGTGGATCATAATATGAAACTATGGTTCTTGTCACACCTGGATACTATAATATTTCACAAACATAAAATTATACCTACTTGTACACTGTATATGTCTCCACGATCGGCAAGAAATGAGCCACCTTGGTCCGTCGATCAACCACCACCAAAATTACATCATTATTTCAAGGAGTCTTGTAAGACCCACTTAAATTCTATATATAAATAAATAAAAGGAAATTATATAATTGGAAATGACTTTATCAATCAACATGGATAGTGATCTTCAACCTTCACCTACTGACAGGTATGGTTTCATGCCATAAAACTCACAAACTCATTCTACATTCATGGCCACCAAAACTACTTACGATGATCATGATACATCTTTTTCATGTTTGGATGTACTACCCACTATGACGTGTGAAACTCAAACATCAAATCCTCTTGTACATCTTTAGGCCCCACTACATGGTTGTGAACACAATAAATTTCATAGGTTCTAAAAGTCCAACAAAAAAGTGAATCCCCACCTTTTAGACATTATTTCATATCCAAACTCTTAGTATCCACCATGTAAATCGCTTTTACTCGATTCAAATGTGTAGACAAAACTACTACCGATTTCATGGTCATCTTCCTATGCCCATAATATACCTCAAAATAAATCACAACGAACAGAATCATCATCTACCACTCTGAATTGGATTCCTACACAACTTAATTCTGAGTCTTCTAGTTTAGAGCATCCGTGACACTTTTCCCTTTCCCCAGTATGAATACCAACTCCAAATTAAAGGATTGTAGGGACTCAACCGTTCTTCACTATAGAACATTTAAATAACACTAAGGGAATATGTATTTTAGAATTTTATAGTTGGAAAACACTATGAAACATTATCCAAACAAGTTGTGTCTCTAATAATTCAAGGTATGAACCACTACAACTAGCATTATGTCATGAGTGGGGTAATTCCATTCATGAAGTCTCAATTGCCTCGACCCATACGCTACAACCTGATCATCCTAAAATAACAATACAATAATAAAAACACCAGACACATCATAGAATAATGTTTACTTTTTACCGAGTTCCGATAATAATAAAATTGTTGTGGTATTCAACAGATTCATCATCTCCTGAAAAATAATTCTCACAAGCCTATGAACAATAAAAGAATCACATTTTTGTTTAGGCTGCTGAATGGAACATCCAAATGATTGAAATATCTAAAAAAATATGTTAATAACTGAACAAACATAGAAAACTAAGATCATTAGAGTTGTTCATGGGCTTCTCCCATGAGACCAGGGCCTTCAACTTTCTAGATCCACCGACACACATAAATCATAAATGATGTGTCCCATAAACTGCACCTCATCAATCCAAAAATGACATTTTGATTGCTTGGCATAAATCCTATGCTATATAAGTGTACCCAATATGATGTCCAGGTGATTGGAATGATCATCCAGAGTTCTAGAGTACACCAAGAGGTCATCAATGAAGAACACTTAGAACTGATGCAGATATGGGTAAAATATTCAGTGTATCAAGGCCATGAACTATGCTAGTGCATTGGTCAATCTAAACAGCATCGCCAGAAATTTAAAAAACTTTTACCTTATTTATAAATATATTCGTGGTATTTCATAAGGTCTTACCCACAACTGCTGATATCCTCATCCAATATTGATCATAGATAATATTTTGGGTCCTCTGAGCTGACCAAACATGACATTGATTCTATGAAGAGGGTATTGTTTCATAACCATAATCTAGTTCTGCTTCCATTAAGGGACACATAGCCTCAATGATCCATCAGCCTTCTTAGAAAACAACATAAGATATCCCCATGTTGATGTACTAGGATGTATAAACCACTTAATATCTAATTCTTGTAACAGAACCTTCATTTCGTGATGTTCTAATGGTGTCATTCGATATCGTGGAGTGGAATCTTATTCTTGTCCTAGTAAAAAATCAATTTTAAACATAACATCTATCTTGTGTGGTAACACCGAGAATTATTTAGGAAACACATCCTAAAACTAGTCCTCAATCGGAGGGAAGATATTCTTTGATTTCTCATCATCATCTAACATATTGCATGCTAATGGGGTTGGGAGTTCACCAAACTATTTTAATAGTGGCCTTGCACAACCCGCTCGTGAATCCAGCCCATGAAAAAGGTCATAAGATATTCCATTGAGAGATGTGAACATTAACTTGTCTCTATAACAATCGATATGGTTTTGATACAATTCTAACCATGTCGTAACCAATATTCTGTAAAAATTAGAAATTTCTAGGAAAGAAAGATCCCATAAAAAATTACCACCAACATCCAGAGAACAATCCTAACACTGCATGATGTCCTTAACTCATAACCCTAGTAGAGTATCATGTGACATTTCCCCATATACAGTATCGACTGTTAATCCCAACACAATTATGAATGGATTATAAATAAAAAAAATTGTAGAACCTAAATAAAATAATGAACTAGAAATCTAGGAGGCTACATGAATCGTACATCAAATAGTAGATGGTCCCACATCACCATCTTCAGGTGTACTCTGAACTGCATGGTGATGTCATGCCCCTTTATGCTGGGGTCCGTCCAGAGTACCAAGCACCGCACTACAATGTTGGTAAATATGATCTCATCCAAGAGTTACACATCCAACACCCTTACCAGTTCTACCTATAGAGCTCCTACTACCTTTCAGATATGGTGTAACTGACCCCTACCCACACTCAACATTTTCTTGTAAGCTGCATCATTCCATCAAAATTGTGTGTTCTGGCATAACCTCTACACATGGTCTATCCTTCTACACACTCGGCACTCAACTGGTGGGTAGGTACACTGGTCATGCTTTTGCCTCATCGTGCCACACTGATAACTGATTACCCAACCATTTCCTATAGAAGCTAATATTATATTTTGAATACTCTATGGACATCCACATGTTCACTATCTGATGCTCTCTTCAGGTTCCCCTATGAGAAAAGTTCATGATCCACCACTTCATCAAAACATTTCAGTAAAAAGATTTTTAACTAAGACCTAATCTCTTGTCTCAGCCTATCCTTGAATCATATAACCACAGCTGCCTCATCTCCTATAAATATCAGAATAAATTTTCTCAAATCAAGGAAATGACTATCATAGTCTATTACCAACATTCTTTCCTAAGTTAGCCTCATAAAATATGACATTTTATTCTACCTTGTGGTTTCTATGTATATGTTCTAAATAATATTATCCAAAAATTATTCCAAAAAAACCCTTTAGCCTTCCCCATTTGGATAATGATGTCCCACAAACATTTTTCCACACCTCTCAGCATATAGGCCGCTAACATGACTCACATGGGGATAAGAGTCGCTAGATGGTCATGAATAGTTTTGATGGAATCTATCCAAAACATGGCAACCTCATGCCCACAATCTTCGGTAATGATCGGAGGGGGATGTGGTGGATACTCCATGTTCTGCTCAAACATACTTAGTCAAACCCGACCTAGGTCACATTCCATCATTTTCATAAAATTAGATGTTTTGTCTTGGAACATATCTTCTCTATCCTCTTTAATCACTATGTTCTCTTGCTCACCTATTGGAGGAGAATTCTCAGAATTGACCTTTTATCGCCCAAATGACACATTTCATTAAGGGGGTATTTCTCTATAATACAAAATATGGTCTTTTTAACATAACCATAATTCTTTTACAAATTGGAAAAAGATATAGATAGGCTCATCACATTCCAAAACCACCCCAGTTTTCATACACTAACAAAATGATCCCACTCAAAACAGGATCACTACCTTTCACCATCTCTCCTAAGGCCATGGCTAACATGAGTATATAATTCCCACGGTTATAGGTGTTATCTTTTACTCCAATTCAAAAAAAAATTACATATCCAAATTTACTCTTAAAACATGTTAATACACAATTAAATCTTTATCATGAACCATTTTTTAATTACTTATTTTCATTTCCACTTCCCTTTTTACACATTCATACCATCTTATTAGGTGAAATTACATTGATTTTAATAAAACATATACATCCTTACATTTATATCCTAGAAACCCATATCGTGTGTGTTCCTACAATGGTACATGTCACATACCAATATCGGGTCATAAAATTATACAAGAATGAAGAACCTAGTACCCTTCTGACTATGAGAAAAATATCACAAAACTATGACATCACAAAAAAATTGCATCACCTAATGGGGAAATATCATTAAATATACAACGTACACCAAGAACAATAATTCCCTCCCAAGGGGACTATGGTTTTTACTCTTACATGGGATAGGCGCTCCAAAGAACGAGCACATTAAAAAAGCTGGATAATTTCCAAACACCTTATATACCATCCCCAAATAGTATTAATGTGAAAATAAGTCCTTTGATACCAATTTGTATCATCCCTGACATGGAAGCCACTAAACTGGTACCCCAGGCCGAGTCACCACATGACCTCAATCATTCCATCCCATTTTCCAGATGCTACCGACAAGTAGCAGGGGTCAAATAAGATATGTGGGGAGAATATACCCTTTTCAAAAGACTAATCCACAACAACTAAAAATTTAAATAAATTTAAATAATTGAAAATAACCCATAACATGATAAATAACCAACCACCAAACTGGTTAAAAATCATATCCAATAGAAAACATGTCAAGGCATGATAGAGTTCCATGAAAAAAACCACTGAAGGATGGAAAAACTATGAAATCCACAAAACAATCTTGACTCCATGTCCTATACATCCTCTGCGAACATACCGAACCCAACTCACTTCCAAAGTAAGGGGACCTTTTCGATTCCCTGACCTGCAACCATGAACTCTTCTTGCGTCCCCAACTGCTGTCCAAGAAGGATGTGAGTATAACTCAGTAGGCCACCACCAACGATATCTACAAAATATCCTGTAAAAGAATATAGTGCATGCATGTAACTACTAATGGAATGTAATCATAAATCATTCAATGATCCATTATAGACTACGCTATTTTAAATTCCTTATAAAATTTAATCCAGGTTTACTAATTAGGCATCCCATTGTTTAATCAATCATTTTAATGGGTTCAATGGATTATGAATGTTCAATATTCTTAAAAATATGGGAATAAAATCATGTCCTAACTCACTGCGTATCACATGTTAATAACCCCACAATCCTCACCTCGAATCCTTAGTCCAGGTGAAATGCAACCATTAGGGGAATAGAACTATGTCCCCTTCCTTAACCCTTTCATTTGGGGGTAGATCTAGAACCTCAGTCCAGCTAGACCAGTGGGCGTAGAACCGCAAGTCTATACCGCACTCTACAAATCCATGTGCACATTCTTATTTATCAATATCCAAAATTAACCACATAACTAAAATCATAGGTAATATCATTTGAATCATCAAAAAATATCTATAAATAGGAAGATAACATGTTTCATCATTTTCTTAACACATTCATTATTGATATTGTAACACCCTGAAGTTTTATGAGAAATATTCTTTTTAATTTCCTTGATGTCTTGTGTTATACGAAACACCAAGATAAGCGTGCACTATAGGAAACAACATATTATCTTGTAGTATATGAAAACACTATTCTAGGCTTTTGTTTCACACAAGAGCGACCCACCTCAATACCGTGTGTAGTACGCAATATCGAGTATCACTAAATAATGATATATGTTATAATATTATTATGAACTAGCCATTATGAATAGTATTAACCAAATTTTGAATTTTATAACCTTATTATTCATCTTAACCATATTCTAGAACATGGTATAACAACAAAATAAAATTTTCAGGTAAAATAAGTATTTTTCAAGAAATGCATTTTTGGCTCCTTTTAATGGTGCACCAAATTAAAATCTAGTTTTTAAAATTTTTATAAGTTAAATTTGACAAATAAAACTTTTTCCTTAAAAGAAGGATATAAAAATTTACATTGGATAAAATTTTGTCATTTTTCCGATAACCTTCTTTCTCTGATGAATAGTAAAAATACACAATTTTTTAAAAACAACTTTTTCCATTGAGACAATTTATAAGGCTAAATTATAATATTGAATGATTTTAATGTATAAAGATAATATTTTTTCCATTTAATATAATTTAAGTCGTTATCATTAATTTTACGTTTAATTTGACGGTGAAAACATTTCAATCTTTTGCAGTGTTTTATCTTTTAAAACATGTTTTCTCAACTGCAAGATTAATTTGAAATAAAGAAACTGAAAAATAAGTGTATTGAATTTGGATAAATTGATTCCATATTTGTAATCAATAAGTCCAAATTTTATTAATAGGATACTTTTTATTTTAAGGCATTATGAATAGTAACTATGGTAAATTTTATTTACAACAGTTAAAGGTAAATCAGGTAATTATGGGTAAAAATAATATTATTAAATTACCCTAACACATGAATTAATATAAGTGGATGATTATATTTCGTCCAAAAATATAATTGGTCGAAATTTTATCTTTTGGAACCCACTTGAATGTGATTAAGATGATTAATTTATTTTATTTAAAGAATATGAAATATGTTTCACTCAAACTTTAGTAATTAATGTATTTTTAATATTACATTATAAATAATATAAATTCGATTATAAATACAAATTTTAAAGTTAAAATGTTTTTCTTCATCATGGTTACTTATTTGTGAGTTATAATTAATATATATTTACATTAACAGCTTATACATTAATGATGAAAAAAAATTATTTATTTAATGAAATATAAATAATATTGTTTTTATTAAAATAATAATACCAATCAAAAGGACCATAAACATGACCAAACATTATTGGTCGAGTATATCTATACACTAAGAATCCAAGGGTCGACTTGTTGACCATTTTGTGCCTTATAAAACAGATTATTACCTTTATATTATATTATTTTAAATGATGTCAATGTTGTCACCTCCATAATTTAATAAACATATCATTTTAAATGATAGGTGTATTAGAAGATAAATTCAACTAAAAGTTTCCTAATGAGAGCTATTAGATTTATCTTAATCTTAGTATTTTATTTTTAATTTTTATAAAACAAATAGGTATATTAAATAATTATATAGAAATGCAGTAGTAATTATTTTATTAAGAAAAGTATCAAATAAATGGTTTTAAAAATACTAAAATAAATATTATATGAACTAATTATTGTGCTAGACGAATTTTATAGATGAATATGACATGTTAGAAATTTATTTTATATTTTGGTTCGAATATATCTTATTTCTGGATTATATTTAAATTCAAATAAATGAATAGTGTCAAAATTGGAACTATTGATATTTTATAAGAATATCATATTATTAAATTGTTTAAAAATCACATAAAATATTTAAAATTTATAAATTAAAATTTATTTTGTCGAAAATTTAATAACTTAACCAATTATGGTCAATTTTCAAAACCTATGTATGTATTAATAAAATTTTAAATTTATAATATTATTACCATAGATTTAAATAAATAGATTAAATAAGGATAAATCAAAATTATAAGGATTAAAATAAAATTAAAATATGAATAAATTTGATTTTTTGATGCGATTGCAACACTGGATTACCTCATATCCAAATTTGAGTCACTTTGGATGTTTTTATGTGGGGTTGGAGTTTATAATGAATTAATATTTTTGAGGTTTCCAAAAGTTCCCCTCTCCTCTCCTATATAAGGGTACCTACTTCCCTCTTCTATTCACTGAATTTTGAGCCTTCAAGATCAGAAAAACCCAAAACATTCCTCTTCCCAAACTCTCTATTAATATTATAGAGGTTCTAGTCTTCTCAAAAGACCTACTCCAGTGTCCTAAGAAAATGCTTAAAAAGGCACGTCGAGGAAGAGGTACTCTCTTCTACCAATCTTTCATGTTTCTTACTTCATCTACTTCCTATTCATTAGGTGTTTCATAATAAAGTGATATCATTTGTATCACTAATATACTAATATTTTATTATAAATATGAAACAAAAATATTTCACCTTATATCCATCCTACAAAAAATGAAATCACCGCGCATGCGTATGTACGGCTTACCGTCTCCATGTCGTGGTGTAATCTGTTTTTTCACCACCACTATACTTGGATAGATATAATTGTGGAAATAATAACTACATATGATTATTATAACATAATATAGATTATGAGATATTATATCATCCACTACAATTCCATTAAATATTTATGGGAACGATATCATTGCTCATGCGTACGTACGGATTACCATCTCCACGACAGGATGAGATTCATTCTCCATGTTAACCATTCAAGAATTATTAAAAAGTATATATAATAAATAATAAAGAAATATATGACATAATAATTATACTAGAATTATTTATATGTTATTTACTTACTTCCATTCAATTTAATGAGAAAACGAAAACATCGTCCATATGTACGTATGGCCTACCGTCTCCATGAACGGTGTATTTCATTCCATTTATCGATCTATTATATATATATATTATATTCTGATTATATATTAAATATAAATCATATTTTAAATTCTGGAAGTAATTAATCATGATCTAAGTAATCATTTATATAATTAGAATTAAAAACACCTACGACAAATGAAACCAATTTACCCAAAACACTGCTTTAACATGGAATTGACAAATGAACGGGTAATATAAAGTTGTAAATGAATCATATATGAAATAATAAATATTTTTATGGTTCTATTACAACTTAATAATATGTTTAAAACCCCTATACAAGAGTCCTAGACACATACTGAAGAAATTGGACCTAAGGTAAGGGATAATTATTCAAATATCATTCTTATCTGAGATTGTTTATTCGTAAGAATTTACTGGGGGTATGTTTATCATCCATGTCCAAGTTTTCTCAAAATGATTTCGTAAAATGTTTACTATTCTTACATGTATGTTTGAAGACATTTTTACCATTTTTTACCACTTGGTATGGAAGGAATATTTCTATTTTTTACCATACGAGGTACTTTTTTACTTTTCCAGCAAAAGTACATGAAGAATGTTTTTTAAACTTATACGGCATGAATAGATTTTTACAGTTTCCTAACGCCTTATTTTCATGAATTTAACTATAAAATATTTCATGATTATTTTCCAAAAAAACCTCTTCTTTTAAAATTTCATGGCATTTTGAGAAATGGATATTATTTTGAAGAAGAAAAGATATTTTCCTTATTAATTCATTTCAAGTGTTTTATTAGAAATATTTTTCTTCTATGATGACATTATTTAGTATGTTTATGTTTCAATTATAATGTCTCTATTATTCACATTGTTTGAGTTTTATTATGAGGAAATGATATCAATTTATTTTCCATGAATTATATTATTATGAGATGATGTTTATGAAACCCATTTTATTCATTGGGTTATGATGAATGATTTATGTTTATTTTGTGGCACGCGTAATAATGGTTTCATTATGAGATGTGTGGGACCTATATCTCCCTCAAATTAAATGGGTAAAGATTTATATTTCATGAGATATACTTGGCTGGAATGGAATGTGAATCAGGTTCTGTAATACAGGGATGGAATGGCAAGTAAACCCCAGTTCAGTAATAGACAATGTCCACTATAATGGTGTTGGCAGCAATGCCTTGGATACTATGGAAATAATAACATGTGGTTAATGGTTACCGCAATTACATGTTTTATTCCCATGGTATTTTATCATGATTAATGTTCCATTATGATATATGCCTTATGTACTGCCAATATTTATTTCACAACTCATGATTTTGATGTTTAAACATTATGTTCATGTTTTTATGTTCAAATTTATATGGCTTGATTTATTTCCTTCATGCTTACCCTTACTGAGCATTTGAACTCGCCATTTTTAAGTTTTCATTTCCCTAGGAAATAAAGAATGGTTCCAGGAAAGAAAAAAAGGGGAAGATCTTTATGGGAGATGTTGAAGATCATTCACCCTGATTAGAAGATAATCTTCCGAGTTTCCAAATAAACTAGACTATTACGGTCCTTGGTGTCTGTTTTTGTTATGTATTATTTATTCCAGAAAAGTAATGTAATGTCCATGTACATTATGCTTTGGTCTCTACAGTTGGTATCAAAATAAAGGTTTAGTTAACCTTAGGAAACTAGGATGCGAAAACATTAGTGTGATCCCTTGAGATATTTCAATGGTATGTCTAGGGATGTCTGTATGGTTAAGTATAATGGATAGGTTACAATCCTAGAATTATGGTAACGATCATGAATAACCTAGGATTAAACATAAGATATTAGAGATTGGAAGTAATCCCCATTGATTTTTTTGTTTTCCCAGTATGATATTTTCCTCTCACACTATTCTATTTGGGTTTTAGAAAATGACTGTAAATAGGAAGATTCTTATTAATGGAGAATATGATGGAAAATGGAATGATATTCTTCATGGGAAACCAAATTAAACCGGAATTGGAAGTTGAAACATCATTATTATTCCTAATCAAAAATATTATAATATGATCAATAATATCAACATGGGTAAAATTCCTGACTCGGCTATTAAGAGAAAGATAGAGTTTGCTGATGATTATAGAGGAATGACTATTAAATTTTCCTCATGTAAATCATGTGGGAAAAGGAATCAAGGATAATGTTTCCAGGGAACTAAAAGATTATTTTGGTGTAGAAAATAAGGACACAAATCTAGTAATTGAAAATAAAAAGGTTCAGTTAACCCAATGGACAATGATAATGATATTTCTAATACATCAACAATGGTTAAATTTTATAAATGTTGAATATATGGGCATTATTCAAACCAATGCCCTGAGATAAAATCTTTGGAAGAGAATCAGCATGGTCGTATGGGTAGTATTTATGTCGATGAAGATGAAGAGAATACAAATGATATACCAGATTAATGAAGTGTTGAGGATTAAAATTATGAAGCTCAGTCAATGGTTTAAGAAGGTAGTGGAATGATTACATGTTTATCAAGAATAATTTATGGTAATATAGAATAAAGAAAACTTTTAGGATTGTCACACTATTATTTTTCCTTGAGTATTTGAACGTATATGTTGAATGTTAATGGTAACAATGAAAAGTGATTGTAATATTTTTGGAAAGAAGATGATATGCACATAATGAAGTGGTAAGAAGAAAATAATATGTTTGATATTATTAATGATCTCATGACTGATATAATGAAAAAGTGATATCCGAGTTTGAGTATATAAAATTTTTAGAATTTTGGTATGTGGAAAGAGTTAAGTTTAGACAGCATTCATGTTTTCACTAAAGTTCTATGGTAATTCGTGATTCAAGAGAATACATGATTAAGGTATTCACATGTTTTGAATGTGACCAACAAGATATATCTTATGATATATGGGGGATAAAAGATGTTATTTACGTTCTTGGTAGATGACCTCTATAGAAATATTTTTAATTATACTATGAGATTGGACAAAAGTATTTTGGATAAGCCTCAATATTGGAATGGATTACGTTGGAAAACAGATAAAATTGTTTAATGCTACAACTTTTTTTTAATATTATTTCTATAATGTTATAATAGTATAGTTTTAGAAAAAAAAGACAACCTACAAGATGGGAAAAAACTAATCACATCGGAAAATGATGCGGGAATCAAACCCACAACCGAAGTATGGCAGGCCTTTATTGCCTACCACTGGCCAACCGGAAGTTTCTGGTTAGTAGAAATTAGTTTTATTTTATTAAGCGGCATGATAGATATAGTATAAGCCCATTTTTGGAATCATATATGGTTAATATCACCATATATGGACTTATATATATATAATAATTAATGCTAACATTTTTTTGTGATAAATACCTATCATTCTATCACATGATCCGCTAATACATAAATAATGAAAAATTCAACTTCATTTAATTGTATAAGTGATGAAGTGGAAATTGTTCGTGGAATGACCAAGGAGGATTTTACACTGAAATCAAGTAAGTATTTATACTTATTAATCAACTTTTGGAAAATGATCTTGAAAACCAAAAATGTTGTCCTAGTACCCTCATTTCTGATTAATCAGATGGTACCTTAGATAATTAAAAATTTATGGCTTTGTGATTATTGTATTTTTCATAGTCATGTTCTCTACTTCTCTCCATCAGAACTTGATGGTTAGAATTTACTTTAATATCCATTTTTTCATCTATGTTCTCTTATGTGGAAACCTAGTGATGTCCTAATTTCGGTAACCGTTAGGTATCATACTTTTATTTTTTAAAATTCTATTTTAGTATTCCTTTATACGATATGTGTTTCTATGAATTATTCTTTTTAGTAGTAAACCATTTATAACCTCGTCGAATTTCATGGGCGAAATTCATTTTAAGGGGGGTAGAATGTAACATCCAAAGATTTTATGAGAAATATTATTTTTTTATTTCATTGATGTCTTGTGTTGTACATTATACCATGATTATCTTGTGCAATACGCAACACCGTATTAGTTTGTAGTATACACAAACTCTAATCTTGGCTTGTGTTGACCCAAAAGCGACCTTCCTCAATAGCGTGTGTTGTACGCAATACCAAGTTTCAATAAACAATGATATATTGTTATAGTATTATTATGAACTAGACATTATGTAGAGTATTAAACTCATTTTAAATTTTATAACATTATCATTTATCTTAAAAATTTTCTAGAAAATTTTATGAGAAAATAATTAAATTTTCAGGTAAAATAAATATTTTTCATAAATGCATTTGTGTCGCCTTTTGATGGCGTACTGGTTTTGAATCTACTTTTTCAAATGTTTATAAGTTATATTTGGCAACTAAAACTTCCTACTTGGAATATGGTTATAAAAATTTATTTTGGATAAATTCTTGACATTATTCTGATAACATTCATATTTTGGTGAATAGTAAAAATACGTAAAATTTTAATTAAAAACAAATTTCTTCATTGAGATAATTTATATGGTTAAATTATAATATTGAATTGTTTTAAAGTATAAATAGAATATATTTTTACCATTTAATATAATTTAAGTCATTATCATTCATTTTACATTGAATTTATAGGTAAAAACATATCAATCTTTTGCAATGTTTTAACTTTTAAAACCAGTTTTCCCAATAGTGGGATTAATTTAAAATTAAAAACTGAAACTTCGTTGTATTGAATTTGGAGAAAGTGATTCCATATTTGGAATCATTAGGTTCAAATTATGTTAATATGATAATTTTTATTTTAAGGAATTGTGAATAATAACTATGGTAAATTTTATTTACAACCGTTAAAGATAAATCAGGTAATTAAGGGTAAAAATAATATTATAAAATTACCATAACACTTGTATTAAAATAATTGGATGATTTTATTTCGTCCTAAAATACACTTGGGTAGAATTGGTATCTTTTTGAACCCACTTGGATGTGATTAAGAACATTAATTTATTTTATTTAATGAAAATGAAATATATCTCACTCAAACATTAATAATAAAAGTGTTTTTAATATAAGGTTATAATGAATATAAATTCTATTATAATTACTCATTTTAAATACAAAATGTTTTTATTCATCATGGTAATTCTTTTGTGATTTTTACTAATTATATAATTACCTTAATATCTTATACATTAATGATGAAAAACTTATTTATTTAATGAAAAATCAATAATATAGTTTTTATTAAAATAATAATACAAATCAAAAGGATCAAAAACATGACCAAACCTTATTAGACCAGTATATATATACCCTTATCTTACAAGTGTCAACATGTGGACCATGTGGAGTATTATATAACAAATTATGACATTTATATTATTTTATTTTAAATGATGTCAAAGTTGTAAACTTCATAATTTAATAAACATATCATTTTAAAATTTTAGTTTTTTAGAAGATAAATTAGGATAAAAGTATTATTATGAAAAATATTAGATTTATTTTCATATTAGTATTTTATTATTAATTTTTATGTAAAAAATAAGTATGCTAAATAATTATACAAAAAAGTTGTAGTAATTATTTTATTAAGAAAAATATCAAATAAATGGTTTCAAAAATATTAAAATAAATATTATATGAAATAATTAATGTGCTACACGAATTTTATAGATGAATATGACATTATAGGAATTTATTAAAAAAAATTTGAATATATCTTATGTGTGGATTTTATTTAAATTCAAATAAATGAATAGTGACAAAATTGACACTATTGATATTTTACAAAAAACATATTATTAAAATATTTAAAAAACATTAAAATATTTAAAAATTATAAATTGAAATGTATATGGTCAAAAATTTAATAATTTATCTAATTATGGACAATTAAAAACACTTAAGTAAGTATTTTTAACTATTTAAAATTTAGAATATTATTACCACAAATAAAAATAAATAGATAAAATAAGGATAAATCAAAATAATAAGGTTTAAAAAAATAAAAACATTTTGACTCGTTCAGGATATTAAAACCCTATATTACCTCATATATTAATTTTAGCCACTTTGGATGTTTTTATGGGGGTTTTGAGTTTATTATAAATTAATATTTTTGAGGTTTCCAAAAGTGCCCCTCTCCTCTCCTATATATGCGCACCTCCTTCCCTCTTCACATAACTAAATTTTGAGCCTTCATGATCAGCCAAACCCCGCCAATTCATCTTTTGAAACTCTATTTTTATATTATAGAGGTTCTAATCTTCTAAAAATACCTACTATAGTAACCTAATATGATGTTTAAAAGAGGCCCGTCGAGAAAGAGGTAATCTCTTCTACCGATTCTTTCAAGTTTCTTTCATCTTATACTTCCTCTTCTTTAGTTGTTTCATTATAATGTAATGAATTCAGTATCTATAATATAATTATATTTTATTATAAATATGAAACAACCTTATTTCACCATATATCCATCCTACAAAAAATGAAATCACCACATGTGTGTATGTACGGCTTACCGTCTCCACGCTATGGTGTAATCTGTTTTTCCACCGCCACTATAATTGGATGAATTTAATTGTGGAAATAAGAACTATATATTATTATTATATAATAATACTATTTATAATATATTATATCATCCAATCCAATTATATTAAATAATTATGGGATCGATATCATCGCTCATGCGTACGTACGGATTACAGTCTTCACAATGCGATGAGTTTCATTTTCCATGTTAACCATTCAAGAAAGATTATAAAGTATATATAATAAATAATCATGAATTATATGAAATTATGATGATACTGAATTTATATATATGTTTTTTACTTACTTCCATTCAATTTAATAGGGAAACTAAAACAACGTTCATGCGTACATACGGCCTGCCGACTCCATGAACGGTGTATTTCATTCCATTTATCGATCTATTATATATATATATATATATTATTCTGAATATATATTATATATAAATAATGTTTTACATTTTTGAATTAATTAATCATGATCTATATAATCATATTAATAATTATTAGTCAAAACATATACGATAAATGAAACGATTTTACCCAAAACACTGCTTCAACCTTGAATTGACAAATGAACGAGTAATATAAAGTCTTATGTGAATCATATATGATATAATAAATATTATTTTGGTTCTATTACAAGTTAATAATATGTTTAAAACCACTATAAAATATCAACAGATACATACTAAAGAAATTGGACCTAAGTTAAGGGATAATTATTCCAATCTCGTTCTTATCTGAGATTATTTATTTGTAAGTATTTACTGGGGGTATATTTATCATCCATGCCCATGATTTCACAAAATGTTTTCATAAATGTTTACTATTATTGCATGTATGTTTAAAGTCATTTTTACAACTTTTTTACCACATGTTATGGAAGTAATCTTTCTTTTTTTTACAATATGATGTACTTTTTGACTTTTCTTGCAAAAGTAGAGGAAGATTGTTTTTTAACATATATGGAATGAATGGATTTTTTCAATTTCATAATGCCTTATTTTGATGAAGCTTCCCCTACAATATTTCATTAAAATTTTAAACAAAATAATTTTCTTTTAAAATTTCATGGCATTTTGAGAAAATAAAATGATTTGGAAGAAGAAAATATATTTTCCTCAAGAATTCATTTCAAGTGTTTTATCAAAATTGTTTTTCATCTAAGATGACATTATTTAGTATATTTATGTTTCAAGTATAATGTCTATATTATTTACATGGTTTGATATTTCATATTATTAAATGATATACATTTGTTTTATATGGATTATCTTATTATGGGATGATGTTTTTGAACCTGATTTTATTCTTTGAGTTACGATAAATGATTTATGTATATTTTGTGGCACACATAAAAATGATTTAATTATGAGATTGGTTGGACCTATATATACCTCTAATGCATTGGGTAAAGATTTATATCTCATGATATAGACATGGCAGGAATGACATGTCAATCCAGTTCAGTAATACAAGGCTGGAAGGACAAGTAAACCTGGTTTAGTAATGGACATTTTCCATTATGATGGTCCTGGAAGCAATGCCTTGGCTACTATTGAAATCATAACATGTGATTAATGGCTTCCAAAATTGCATGTTTTATTCCCATTCTATTTTATCATGAATAATGTTACTTTATGATTTATTCCTTAAGTACTCCTAATATTTATTTCACAACTTGTGATTTTGATGTTTAAACATTTTGGTCATGTTTTTAAGTTCAAATGTATATGGTTTGTTTTATTTTCTCCATACTTACCCTTACTGAGAATTTGAGCTCACCCTTTTTATGGATTATTTTCCTCAGGATATAAAGAAAGGTTTAGGTATGAAAACATAAAGGGGGTCATATTTATGGGAGATGATGAAGATCTTTCACCATGATTAGAAGATAATGATCAGAGTTTCCAAAGACACTAAATAATTATAGTCCTTGGGTGTCTGTTTCTTATATATATTAAGTATTTGGAAAAAGTAGTGTAACATTCATGTACATCATGCTTGGTTCTCTACAGATATCACAAATCCCTTTTGCCTCATTTACAATTTCATATACCAATATCACCAATCATTTTCTTATGTATCCATAATTTCTTTTCATATTCACAATGATCCCATTTAACCTATTTAATATTAAACAAAACAATACCTTAACACTTAGCCACACTAGACACAACTATACACCTTAAATCATAACCTATTTCATAACCCAATTTTAAAATTCTCTAGAGCTCTACCTCATTATGGGTCAATTTCACACCTTACAGTACTTTTAGCCCAATCGGGAGGGCCTAAATACCCCATGGGTGGACCTAATTTGGATATGTCATCCTCCTTTCATAAAATGGGGATCAAGAAAGGTTCAATTGTTCATTTTGAAATCCAATACACCATATCTTTTTAATGGAATCATGAAAACCATAAGATGGGAGAAAGAATGAAACCCTACAAGCTTAAATATATGAATAAACTATTCAATATATATTGTATAAACCTACCAAGAAACTATTGGGGAAAAACTATTAATTGGGGACTTACATCTGAATTCGATCACACTTTGAAACCTAATCCAAAATATCACAGAAAATAGGATTAATATATTTTTTTGGAGAGGAGGAAGATGAAAACCCTAAACAAAAAAAGATAATCAAGAGTGGGATTAGCCTTACCTAGATCATCAATCTGAAAAAAATGACACTCCAAATGGCCCTAAGATGTGGGAGATTGACCCATGGAAGCTCTTAAAGTTTTTGGGACATCACTAGGGTTCATGGGAGAAGAAGGGAGGAAAATTATGAGTTCAACAAAGCATCTAGTAATAGAAGTTTTTTATTTTTCAAACATATACCAGGCTACACATTATACTAACTTGGTTTTATAAAACGTACAAAGACCATGTTGATGCTACTATTAGATAATATCCCCTCACACGGTTTCCTGGGGTTTGTCATTGGTTTTCTCTAACCCAACATCATGCCTAGAAACCCCCAATTTCTTATTCATTAATGTTAAAAACCTCTAAAACTCCCCCTTGAATTCATATGAAAAATGGAATACACTTATTTAACCAAAATAAGGATCATAAACTTAAATGTAAACAAAAACATACCATAAGGGAGATCCGGGATCTTATATCCTAGGAGTCCAAAAGAGGAAAAGTGATCATAAAAATATGAAAACCCTATAAAATATTGTGGGAGTTAAAATAAATGGGGTTTAAGTATATAATGATTACTTAATTGTTAAAAGTAAAATTTAAACATAGTCAATATATTTACCCAATAATAAAATACATATATAAGACATATGTTTTATTAATATTTAATATCTCTCCAAAATAAACAATCCTCACATCGATAATGGATTATTGTACTTGAAAACAATGTATATAAAAATAATGTTTGATTATAATATTCATCATCTAAAACATATTATTATGTAAAATTTACCTTTCTAAATTCATCATACGATGAACCCTACCTCATAACAAGTGAAAAATTAAAATATAACAAAGGATGTTCCCATATTCTCATTAAGGATAAACCTAGGTGATACCAATAAATGATAATAAGGGAAGAATAGATAGGAATAATGATATGATAACATGATCATATATTATGATAATCATACCCAATTATTCAAATATCATTAATCATATATTATAGAATAAGGATTTTTCATAAAAATTACAAAATATATAAGAGAATATATTCATGAATAATAAATCATGAACCATTAGAATATAACATAAACATAACACATAATTTTCTGTCTTATACATAAGAAAATCAAATAATTTCCTTAATCAGTTATCACTACTAACAATATCAGAGTAGATTGGGATCTCCCCCTAGTCCATCATTTCCACATTCATGGTTCCATCCAAAGACAAAAATATTGTACAGAGCCCCTTACTGATCTGGATTCACTCCTCCAACCAGCCCTTATTATCTCATAAGATAACCCTCATTACCGAAAATCATTAGAGGGATATATAATTCATTTTCCACCTATCATAGAATCAAAACGATACGTACATGCTCCATATTGTAATAATCATTTATCATATCATCATATCACTAACCAAAAAAGCGAATTGGTTTTACAAAAATTTCATCATTACATCATGGCATAACTCCTGGAAATGAAATTGGATTCATAATGGTATAACCATAATATAACTAACCCACGGGAGTGAAATGGGTTTCAAAGAATCATACCCAAATAATAATAAGCATAAGTCATGCATTGAATGAAAATATATTGAACATAGTCATATTTCAATTTAGGTATAAAAATCAATAAATGATGTTGCCAAATTTGAGAAACCCATTTAATATATCATTCAAATATTTATTTGGAAGCATGATAAAATAACTTTTTCTTTTGATAACATTTAAACATACAATCACCAAAAAAATATAGAAGTTGAATTTCCTTGAAAACGCTCATGGAAAACAATATATGATTATTTAAATAAAATAATGGTTATAATAGTGTGAAAAATCAATTATTTCATATATATCTAAATATAAAATTTTATTTCATGCCTATGAAAGATTTTAAATACGAAAATTTTGGGAAAACTATTTTTTAGAAAGATTTATTTTTTTGTCCATTTAAAAAAATAACGATGATTAAAATGATCTTATAAAATTAGTTCACTTATGGATAAAATCTATTATAAAGCAATATTGAATAGTATAGACATGGAATTAAAAATTTATCTAATACAGATGAAATTAGGATTTCTTTTATTTAGAAATTTTTCATAATCATTTTTAGTAAAAAATATTGCAATAAGGTAATAATATTTACAAATAGTATAATAAAATATAACTGGTATAATGGATATGATCTATATAATTTCCCCCAACATAAATTTATTATACAAAATTATGAAAATATATTATATTGTAACGTAAACCCATACCACTTTAGTAATTTAAAAATAAAAACCTCCACAAAATATTAAATTAGATGGATTTTTAAATCACTTTAATTTTAATTATAAATAAAATAAAACTCATTCATGGGATTCATATACACCAAAAAATAGATTCAAATGTGGAATATGACATAAGTATCACAAAAATAAAAGTGTGTCGGGTAACCATTACCTCATTTCTCATATTTTATTATATGAAATAAAATATCTTGTATAACAAATATATACTTATTAAACATATCTCCTAGAGAAATATTAAATCATAAAATACTATATATCATTCCATTATAATTTATAATTAACATTTTGTTGAAAATTTCATGATTAAAATAACATTTAGGTGAAAACTGGTTCTGTTTTCATACATGTTTTAATTTAATAGTTCTAGTTTGTTGACATTGGTCATGGTTTCATCTTATAAAAAAACTTTATCATGAAAAATTTATCATTTTAATTAAAAATATGAACTTTTATATACATTCATATAATGGGGTGATGAAATATTAATGGAATCACACCATGAATATAGTAATCAATTTGTATTCATGAGTTTTGTTTTCATAATTCAATTATTGAAATTAAAGAAATGAAAATAGTAATTCACATTTAAATCATTATTATTGTATCATAAATATCATATATAAATTCATTAATTATATCCTTATGAAAAAAAATTTAATGAATAAATGAAAAACTATGACATCTCTTTATGTAGGTGGTCATCCACACGTATGCATGGGAAACGATTTCATTTTCCAATAGAAGGGAAGGTAAGATGGTTTATAATATAATATAATTACATAGGAATAATAATTTAATAAATATAAAATTTAAATCATAAATTCTTGATAATATATTAACATGAATCATGGTTATGTAAAATGAAACATATCGCTACATGGAGGCGTTAGTCCACACATTTGCATGAGCAATACATTCATATCTCAATTGATAGAAATAACATAGAAAGTGGTCTTCTCATAATCATAATAACACCTCAGTATATATAAAAACTTTTTTAATAATCTTATTATGGATAAAATATATTTCTATCATGTATCCAATGAGAAAAAAAATTGAATGAATTTGATAATACAATTACCTCATCTTTGAAGACCTCCATTGGATTTCACCTTATGCCATAAAATGATGGTCGTAGTGGAATACCTAAAGATATAGGATGTATATAGGTGATATATTATGGTATTAGGGTAGTTTTTTTAACTATAGTTCTCCAAAATTGTGAATAATTTATAATATGTGGTTCCCTTGGATAAGTGAGTGAAAAGACACAACTAGAATTACGTAAATGATTTTAATATTATTATAGAATATCTCATGTATAATACATCCAATTTAAATGAATTCAATTATAAATATTAAAGTAAAAAATATCATTATAATATAATATTTATAATGTTTTATTTCCATATTAAACCTTTTAATTTGGTTTATTCTCATTATTTACCCTTTTTAATAGAATCTTGGTAACACATTTGTTTTCCAATTATAGTCTTGTATCAACTTATAAGGTGAAAATTGTAACACAAATCATACATGGATAATAATTTATAACATTAAAAAATCATACAGTCATCTTCCAAAAAATAATTTATTTAATTAAATATTATTTAATAGAAAATATGATTACAATCATTTTGGGAAAAAAATAATTTAATTTTAATTCAAAAATATCAATACCAAAATGGAATGATAATTCAAGAAAATTTACCAAAATTTAAACATTATTATTACATATAAATTTACATTCATACCAAAATTCATCAAAAGCATATTAATTTTAGTCTTTTATAATCATTTACCTTTAGTTCTCAACGGCTTGCACAATCATTGTATCAGCATTTCATAAGAGATTAATGTAATTATATCATCACAATAAAATAAAATTTAATTAATATCATACAAATACTTTATTAATGTTAAAAATAAAAAATTATAACCAATTATATCTTCTTTTTTTCCTATGAAAATATGTTATAGATATTAATAGAAATAGAGTTCCATTTTGTAATTATTGTAAATTAAAATAATATAAATATTTTTATCAATGAAATATTTAACAAAAATGAAATATATTTGATTATATGATTTATATGGAAGCATTAATATCATAATATAAATACTAAAAAAAATTGGATGATTTTGATACATTATCTTTTCGTTTTAACCCCATTTAACCCTTACTGAGGTGAAAATTTACCACAATTACTAACAATAATGAGAAAACTAAAAGGGGTCTATTTAACAAATTTGGACCAACTTACTAAAAATATGGAATAATTTTTCCAATATTCCATTCCTGTAATTCTAAAAAATCTTTTAAATATAAATGATAAAACACAATGAGGTCAATTTT
Source organism: Viscum album (assembly GCA_963277665.1). Classification (NCBI taxonomy): domain Eukaryota; kingdom Viridiplantae; phylum Streptophyta; class Magnoliopsida; order Santalales; family Viscaceae; genus Viscum; species Viscum album. The sequence continues at coordinate 2,102,184,944 of OY728120.1, forward strand.
TTTGATATATGTGTTTTTAAGCCAAACAATGATCTTATACAAAAATCACGTATAATTATAATTAATTTTAATTAATTAGAAAAATTTTAATTAAATTATACTTATTATTCATTTATATATAACTAAAAAATTGAGACATAAAAATTATTTATTTATTATATCAAATATCAGTTTTCAAAAAATCGGTATTTTTCACTATTCAGATAAAAATAAATGTGTTCAAGAATATTCAAAAAATATATATACTTAATTAAACATTAAAATTGTGATTTAAAAAGTTATTTTATTTTTACCCAACAAATATTTTTTAAAAAATTATTAAATAATTATAATTTTTAGATACAAAATGAATGATTTTTTAGAAAACATTTTTTTGACGAGTGAAATGACTTTTAAAATAATTGTGTACATGACCCATTCCTGCCATGGGGTTGTAAAAAAAATTATTTAATATTATAATATGTATATTAACCTATGTTTTCTTAGGAAATGAGAACATAATAAACAAGATGTCACTTTAAATTACAAAATGTAATAGTTTCTTTTTTTAAAAACTTCTTGGATTTAGAAAACAAAATAAATAAAAATAAATCAATAAAAAATTATTAAAATAAGTTTTGACAATGTTAGTGACTGAAAATAGTGATATGAAAGAGGTGATCGTGTGAGGATCTATTTTCCAATTTCATTGTTATCATAGTTCCAATTTTTTCAATCCTCCTATACTAATCTTATTAAGTTAATATTCCACAATCGGTTCCTCTCACTCCATTGGTCAATAATGATGGTGAATGTAAACCTTACCAATATCTTACTTATGTATATTATAATTTCTTTTTGGAATGATGTATATTTAATAACTTCATTTGATTTGTTAAATTCCGAATCAGGTATTATTTATCCAAAAAAAAATTGTACTACCATTCCCCTTTGTTCTAACCATCGCAGATTACTTAACCACAATGTTGTGATATAAACTAAAACCATGTGTAGGGAGATAATTATCATTTAATTAAAATAATAGCAACATAATATCAACTCAAATATGATCACACAAAATAATAAAAATCACTATTTATAATTTGAAGACAATTTCGCTGAAGATATAAAAGAATATTAAAAAATTATGTGCAAGAAATATCTAATTAAAAATTGAAAAAAAATATCCTTCACCAATAAATCATATTTTTCCCCCAGCATGGTATGCTAAATTGATATGAAATTTGAATAATAATAAATTAAAATACTAGAAATTAAAAAAAGAGGGAAAAGAAGATTAGAAAACATTTCCTCAATAATATGTCCCCCATAAGATCATTTATCTTATTCCTACCATATGGCTGACACCTAAAATTTCCCATTATTATAAGATGTTATAATTTTACATTGATACCAACCATTTAAATTTTAAATCCTTTAGAGACGTGTAAAATAATTTATGGTGGAAAAATAAGAGCTTCCTTTTTTGGCGGCCAACTACTAGTCCACATACACTAATTTAACTCATTAAAGGGAGGACTTAATGAATTAAATTTTACAAGAAATATAATTAGAAGATTTACCATTGATGAATATTTCAAACCCATCTAGAATAATCTCATTCAGAGGTCGGTCGACAGTGATATTCCTCATTGAAGAAGGTAGAGTCTACCCTTCCAACCAGCATATGTTTCCACAATTATTTATTTTTTAGGCTCAAGGATGTTTAAATGGGATATAGGTCCTAAATAATAATTTATATCCCCTGAACCATAGAATAAGAAATAAGTTAATTACACAAATTGGAACAAAAATTTAGAATTTATTTTCGAAAAATAAAAGCAATTAAAAACTACTAAATTTTCCAAAATTAACCAATTTTCACATTATAGTTCAAAACATACAAAAATTCATAAAATAATGAATATCAGCTCAAAATGATTAATAATTTGGGATTTAATCATTGGAAAAAAATATAAATTATAATGAAAATGTTGTCTATATAAATTCCCCAAGACATAGCACATAGACTCATTGCTAATTAAACAAAAAATTCAAATTAATGTAAATTATATATATATATATATATATCCAAGAGACCTACAAATTTTACACCATGAAATAAAAGATATCAGCATCCTCAAAAACTATTATTTAAAGTTCCAAATTAATATTATTCAATATATTTTAACTTCAATTCTCGTCTCATGTTCATAAAACACTTCGCATACATTTACTCCCATCACACAAATTTCAATTTTCAACAATGTCTTCCTCTTCCAATACTCAGCGAAGGGTCACTATGGGCATGATAAAATACTGAATCTCCACTCATTTTAATTCAAGGACATTTCCATATAATGTGGACTTTTTAGGGTTTTTCGATGGCTTAATGTTGGTACGATTTCAATGTGAAATATTCTGAGGCAGATTAAGTGGCTCTTGACTCTATTTTAAATAATAATTTCATGATTATAATTTTTACACAAGTATGGTCTCCTACTCACTCCCCTTATTAGTGAATAATCTCCATCAGCAATTATAATAAAGGAGTGTTCACACCATTAATCTTTTCTCCAACAAAAATTCCAATATTGTCAAACATATTTTTCATTGAAATCTCTTGATATGTATTTTTTTTCTCCATTAGAAGCTCTAAAATGGAATAATATATTTTACCATTAATGCACCAAAAAAGATACAGATTTCAACAGAATTATTTTTTCAGTAGAAAAATATTCTCTGTCACGACCCGTCCTCGGGGCCCGTGTCGTGACTACCCCAAGCCCGCCTTTCATAGGCCACGGGATGGCGACTAGCACCAAAGGCGTAAAATCCCGATAACTGGGAAGGCAGTGCCTTTATAAAAGAAAACAAGCACCACAGAGTACAAGCGGAAGAAAAACACTAAGTACAAAAGAAATTCTGAAAAGTAAATGGGCCAGAATACAAACCCAAGAGAAAGTACGACTACAACTGAACAAGGTACAACAGCAAAAAGACAAACAGTTGGATGAAGGAAGCAGCTCCTGGGTCGTCCTCCTCGGATCCTACCTGAAGGGTAGGTACAGATAGCGCAGCTCCTGGTCGTCCACCACGGATCCTACCTGAAGGGTAGGTACAGATAACCTCCTCCACGCTCTCGTCCGTCAACCTCCTCTGTGATTCATCACATCGTGTAGTCTACCTCCGGGTACTAACTCGTCGTGTAGTCCACCTCCGGGTACCAACCAGTCCTCAAACACTCGGCCTCTGTCAGCACTGCCTGTTATCTACAACCAACACAATGAGCTGCGGGCATAGCCTGTGTAGGGGTGAGTATAACGATACTCAGTAGGAACCCCGAGACCCTCAAGGTCTCACTAAAACAACAATGATAACCACAAGAAGATCTCAACAGATAACCTCTACTTAGATATATGCCCATACATATACCTAAGTTATCAAGTAACCCATCTCAATCATGAGGAAACATAAGGATTTTGAAATCAACGGATAACCACTACCCAGGTATATGCCCATACATATACCTAAGTTATCAAGTGACCCATCTCAATCATGAGGTAAACACAAAGGTCAAAAGTCTCAGCTCAAACCAGAATTTTCATTATTGAAACCGTAACTGCTGAAGAGCTCCATCTCTGGAGTGTACAGTGGTCCTGTCATGACTCCGAGGTACTGCTCACTAACCTAAGACTGCTGAAGTACTCCTCTTTTCAAGTACCACGGGCCTGCCACCTCACACAGTAGTGCTTCCCGCCGGGGTCTGCCACCCAAACACAGTAGTGCTCCCCCCTCATAGCCTACAGAGGTACTCCTCCTGTCGAGTACCGCGGGTCTGCCACCTCACATAGTAGTACTCCTCCGTTGTGGGTCTTCCACCTCACAAAGTAGTTCTCCCCACTGGGCTACGTAAGTCACTCCGAATCGAATCGGACAAGTAGTCTTCAGGTCTCTTCCGGCTACACGGTCTCCGTACTCCGTACACTCGTCTTTGGGAGGGTCCTCTCCACGAGCTACAAGTCAATACTCCAAGTATCTGAAAGTCCCACGAAGAAGTATCTCAAAGGACCGCCTTGTCATAGGGGTCTCAACGCAATAGACGGCGCGTCAATCGGACGCTCGGTCTGTGAGTTACTAGCCTTTTCATCCCCGGGGCCTGGTTGGTTTCGTGTACGAACCAAACCGGCCATATCTCAACTGTACACCGATCTCTCATAGGGTATACTCATAGGGACCGTTTCACAACGTGATCAACAACACCGCTGACGGTTCTTCAAACGGACGTCCGGTCAGAAAGATATCAGCTTTTCCGTTCCAGGGGCCCGGTTGGATTTCGGGTACAATCCAACCCGGTTGTATCTCAACTGCATCCAAAACTCGGGCGAAGCATGCCAAAAGTTCCGTCTCAACTAGAGGAAAACAATGAGACAAACGGTGCGTCAATCGGACGCCCGGTCTGTGAGTTATTGGTTTTTTTGTTCCAGGGGCCCGGTTGGTTTCTTGAGCGAACCAACCCGACCGCACTCCTACGGCATCCAAACCTCGAGCGGAGTAAGGAAAAAGATCCATCTCACTTAGAGGAAATCAACAAAGTCAACGTCTCTTCATTCGGAAGTCCGGAACTCGAGTTATGAGCGTTTCAGCTCTGAGGGCCCGGTTGGTTTCGTGTACAAACCAACCCGGCCGAACCCAAAGTTCTCCGAAACCTTGAGTGCGATATACCGAAACGACCGTCTCGATCCACGAATCGCATTGCCACTGACGGTGTGTCGTTTGGAGGTTCGTAGCACAAGTTATGGGGATTTGAACCCAAATAGTTCCGTATCGGGGGTTTCGGGGCCCGGGCCGACCCGGCCCGAGACCCCCCCGGTTGGCCCGAACCGGGTCGACCCGCCCAAGAAAGGGTCGGCCCGGACCGGCGCGGCGCGGCCCGGCGCGGCCTAGCCCGGCCCGGTTCGGCCCGGCCTGGCGGACCGGCCAGGGGCCGGTCCGGCTCAGCGCGGCGCGCTCGGCGCGCTGCCAGCTCAGCTTCGGCCGAGCTGATTGAAAAAAACGGGGGGCGCTTGCCCCCCCCCCCTTTGTAACCGCAACCCCCCCCCCCCCAAATGGGGGTGCCGTTCAACTGGCCGGGGGAATTTAATTCCCCCGGCCTTCCCCATTTCCGGCCGGCCCGACCTGGCCGGCCGGCTCCTCCTCTACGGGACCGGCAGTGGCCGGTCCCTTTCCGGCTCCGACACCGACGGCCCGGCTAGCCGCCGGTCACCAAACTCCGCCGCGGCCCAGAACCGGTCGCGGCCATTGTCGTCCGGCGCGGTGCGATGGCACCGCGCCCCTCCGCCGCGGCCCCGCTCTGGCTGCGGTGCCCTCGTTTTCCTACGACGCGGCGCGATGGCGTCGCGTTCTTGAATTTCTTTCCACGGTGCGACGCGACGGCGACGCGCAATACTTGTCGTGTGATTTCCGCGTGGTGTGACGGCACCACTCCATTCCATTCCATCTGCAAGGAAACAAACATGAACATAGGAGGGGGTTCGGCCGTGTTTGTGCGGTCCGGCCCCCCCTCTCATTAATCGATAACATTTAGTCGTTTATCCTCGAAGTTCGACATTCTAGAATCAAGAATGGAAATAATTAATTAAAATAACAATAATCCCCTACCTCGGCTTCAAGAGCTTTGTTCGTCAACGACGGGCAGAAAACGAGCATCGTGGAGGTCGGGCGTCGCGGGAAAGGACGTCGACGTCGTGAAGCGAGGATTCGATGTTCTTTGACGGCGATTTCGTCGCGGAAATCCGTCGAAGAAGAGACTACGTGTAAGAAGTACGTCGCGTCGCAGATACGGCGTTGCGGAAGGACCGTGTTCTTCGGCGGAGAAGTTCTTCGTTGAAGAACGGTGTTCTTCGCGTTCTTCGTTGAGTTTGAAGAAGATGAAGAAGACTTCCCAACTCTCTCAAGGAGACAAAACGCTAACAAAATAAAATAAGTCTAAGGCTTATTTTATTTACACAACTAAACAACTTTGAATTTCAAAAGATGAAATTAAGCCACTCAACTTAATTAATAACTCAAGTTATCAAAATTAAAAAGGAGAGGAGTTATTGGAAGTTGAAGAGTTAGGGTTCGTGTAGGCCCCACCACACTTAATCCTCTCAAGGGAGGTTAAGTGGATGTGGGTCCCACCTCTAACTCCCTTTGGGAGGATATAACTAACATGGTTTAAAATAAATTGTGTTTCCACATTTTATTTGACATCATTTAAAATTCCCCAAAACTAACTCTCAACCTGCATAAAACGCAACCTCAAAAAAGGTCTCCTTAAGCGAAAATCGGCACTGCGAGTTAATTGGTGTCCTCGGATTTCAATTCCGAGCACCGGTTCAAAAGTTAGAAATTCCCGCTCATTCGTTCACTAAACCTACCCGAGCCAAACTTCAGAAATTGATTTCGGGCACACCGGGCCTCAGAATCAGGCTCCGTCAGAAACTGCGTTCTTGTAAAATTCCAAAGAAAATTAAGAAAAAAATTCCTTGAAATTTCCAGGTCTTTACATTCTCTTTTAAAATTTTGTTTCCACCATAATTTTCACTAATTAATGTATCAGAATACGAGACAGCTTCCCCCACATGTAAATTGAACTAATCTAGGAAATTTTATTTCAAGAGAAGGTTTTATATATAAAATAGGATTGTAATGTGGCTAATATAACATAACCTTCTTGTATTATATGGGATACATGGATTAAATTTTATTTATAAGCTATAATGAAAAGTATAATTTTTAATTTGGGGGTTAATAATAAATTAAATTCCTCAATAATTTTAATCATAATTACCTAAAACCCACATATTTTGATTGGAATAAATCAAATTCTTCTTCAATGAACTACTGTTTGGTTCCCTCAAGAAGTAATGTGAATGAAAATAATATGATAATTAGGGTCAAAAGCCTCGTGGAAAATTTATTTCAATGATAAAGAATGTGATATGTGGCATGAGAGTCAAACAGAAGAGTACTTTTCAACAAATTACTCAATATTTGAACACGAAAAAAAGTAATTTTCAACATTAATTTATGATAATTTTCATAGAATAATAATTTTAACTAATTTACCTGTATTTTAAAAATGGTGATGATAAAAAAGTCACCTAAATGTTTCAAAAACAAAAAAATTGGCAAACACACACTATTTTTTTAAAATAGAAAAACAAAAATTTAAATCCCTAAACTAAAAAGTTTCACCCCACATCACATAAATGATGTTGTGTATGAAATTTATTCAAATTGTTTTATCATATATTAGTATATGGAATTTAATAATAGTAATCATGAAAGTGTATAGAAAAGTTACAACCTCACTTATTGGTAGTGTAGTTTTGTGTTAAGATCCAAACTGGTAAAATGTAAAATCCTAGAAGAAAAGCAGAAAAGAAAACATAAGATATTTATTTGGAGAAAATTAAATATAAATTGAATTAGAAAAGAATTATATATCATAGATTAATCAAGAAAGTGAGTCCGTAGTTTTGACAGCCACCAGATGAGAAGTTTGACAAGGTTATCCCAAATATGATGGTGGGTGGAGATTATTTAATATGAACCACCACATTTTGTTCTTCTTATCTTGAATTCCTTTGTTATTTTTTAGGATAATTGCATGTTTAGAGTACAGTAAGTACCACCCCATAAATGTGGTAGAGATTTCGTGGTGGGGTAGGATAATGAATGAGTCCTCATATTTCTCCATTTCCACATTCACTAAATCTTCATTATTCTTTAGTGGTTTATTAACATATGATTCATCAAAACAATTTTCTAAGAAAATGATAGTGTGTAATTATATTTTAAGAATATTAAAACATGATGAATCAATATCTAATTATTCCCTTTAAATGTAAGAATCTTTTGTTTCTGTTTCCATAGGAAAATTTAATTTGCCATGTTCTTGATCTCCAACGTATATGTGTTCAACAAGTTCAAGGAGATCTACATGCTCCTCAAAGAGTGAATATTATTTTTCATCCTCATACTCCAAGGAATAACATATGTTGTCCGAATTTGAAAATTTCATTCAACGATATGGGATACTCAATTCAGAATCAACAAAATTAGAAGATAATGTGTTTTATAAAATATCATGTCCCAAATTTTTTCGTCTTCAATTTCATCATTAGTTGAAAGTTTCTCTTAGAGTTAGATTACACTAAATATAGGAATGTAGTCTATCTCCTCCATCTTCACATTAAATTACACCCCTTTACATGTTTCGAACTTCATGGGTTCAAGCTCTTCTACATTGTAAGGAATTTTCAGATCAAGTAATTCATCACACTAATTCTATAATCCATTCAGATATTAGTTGATCTATCACATGTAGCTCAATAGGCAATTATTCATTCTTTTCCTTCGCATTTTTGTACTTATGTTTTGGTTTCTCAATAAATGCATAGATATATTAAAATGTTGGTTCTAATTTTTCTCTCCAGTTGTACTATGTATTTTCAATGTTCTTATATCTGAAATATATCATAAAAAATATCATCTTGTCATTACACTTGTCTATAATTTATCCATGAATGAAATAAATAATATTTTGAAAAAATAATTGAGAATTGTTTATTGCAGTTTTGTTTAATTTTTTATTTGCTAAATTGTTACGAATATATTGTTGGCACTGCCTCCAATGTATCAACAATTATTTTTTATATCTATCTATTGGTTGATTTTGAAAAAACAATTATTTAGAATGAAAAATGTAGTAAACTAGTCATCCTAGTTTGTCACCAGAGAGGATCACATGAAAATAAAGTTGTCACCTTAAAATTAGAGAATGAAGTGGTGGTTGTTTTTGAAATTATTTTGTTTAAAAAACAAACTAATGTAAAAGAATTAAAGAAAAAATATTAAATGATATTTTGAAAATTTAAGTGATTAAAAATAGTGACATGAATTTGGGGATCATGTCAGGTTTAGTATTATAATTTCTTTTTTATCATAGTTCTAATTAATCTAATCCTCTTCTACCAAGCCTATTAAAGTTAGATTCCACGACTGATTCCTCTCACTCCCTGTGTAAATGGTGGTAGTGAGAGTAAACCATACCAAATCATATTTTTTCATACTCTACATTATCTTATGGAACAGTTTCTATAAACACCTTCAATTGAATTAGTTAATACTTTATTGAGAATTTTTTATTGAAAAAACAAGAATATGCACTAACCCTCCCACAAATACTAACGATCATTGAGTACTTCCCCAGTAATCCATTATATATTACATAGTATATATAGAAGAACCTTTTATATGGAGATAATGACATTTTTTAAAGTAAATAGTAAAAAAATAATCTATAATCAAATATGATTGACCAATATAATAAAAATCGGTATTTATAATTTGAAACCGACTTTTTAAGAGAGAGAAAATGATATTAAACCATTAAGTGAAAGAACTCAAGAATTAAAAAATGGAAAACTAACTCTTACCCAAACACAAATATTAATATCCAAATATGATACCAGTAATTAAAAATATTCTGTAATAAGAATACATTACAAAATTAAAAAGACATAGAAGATGAAAAAAAAGAAGAATAGAAACATTTCCTCCAGAATCATTCATCCAAAAGTTCGCTTCTGTTCTCCCCTCTATATGGTTGAAACATGACATGGTACATTCTTGTAAGATGCTTGGAATGGATTTGGATATCAAACATTGAAATTTAAAATTATTTGAATATTGTTACAAGATCTTACATCCATATAAAATGATCGGCATTTTTTTCTACAAATTATTATTCCACTTATACCAATTTGTCTCACCCAAAGGTGTCGTTAATGAAAAACATTCTAAATGAAATTTAAGTAGTACCATACCCATTGAGTAATATATCTATTCCAGATTTAATAATCCCATTTTATGTTCAATAGACCAATATGTTCCTTATTGAATAAGGTAGCTTCCATTCTGCCGACCAGAATAAGTTTTCATATTTATTAATTTTTTTGATCTTATGGATGTTAAAATGTGATATAGGTCCAGGAGAATAATTTTTAACGCTCCAAAAATGTAATTCTAAAAAATTTATTTTCTAAAAATAGATTAAAATTTTAGACATTATTATCGCAAAATAGAAATAATAAAAAACTCCTAAATTTCTTAAATTAACCAATTTTTACATTTTAGCTCAATACCCACCAAAAATCCAAAAATGATTACAATAATCTCAAATTGATTAATTCTAATAGATTAAATCATTGAAAAAATAAAAATAATTTTGAAAATATTATCTCTATCAGTACTTATTTATTAATAATGAAGGAATAAATATGAATTTAATTGTAAATGTATATATATAATTCATAATGGGGTTAATCAAATTCATACCAATAAATTTCACAGCAATGTTATAATATATCAAGGTTTTTTAACATTTATTTTTTATGGAAATTTGGCTATTTAATGCATGAATTATATTCAAATGGAAATATACTCGAAAATGTATGGTTCTTATATTCAGGCCACCTTAAATAAATTCTACTATTAATGTTTTACATTTATCTTACTTCAATTATATTATCATGACATGGTAACAAAATCTAAAAAAATATTTTTTTCATGATAACTAATTAATTATTCAATACTAATAAAAATTATATTTTTTAATTAATTATTCCTAAAACCATGTATGAAACATTATAATATATTTGTGATTTTATAAATATACCATTATAGCTAAGAGATATATTCCACATAAGACTATATAAAATTATATTCCTCTTACATGAGTTGAAGAAATAATTTACCTTCATAATATAGAATATGAGATAACATACATAAATTATTTCATTACATTTCCAAAGAAATTTATCATCCTTTTATTATTCTTTGATCTATTTCAAAATTTATCTTATCTCTTATTCTAATAACTAAATATTAAATATTGTGTTTTCTTACCAAAACTAATAAAATAAACTTTTAAATGATCATATTGTCAATAAATGTATAAAATTTCTTTTCATATGTAATAATATATTTAACAAAATCAAAAAGATTAGCACGATTTATCAAAAATAGATAATGATTTATTTGATGAAATAATATATTAATCTCTAAAATATAAACAATAATAACTAATATCTTAATTAAACCATTCTGTAAATAGTTAATCATATGACTCCTCCAAAATTGGTCTAACAAATTCAAAACCCAAAAATATGAGTTATTTAAAAACATCTTTTATTGAGATCAACTGTAAAAATTTCCCCAGATTACATAAAGTAGTTCATAGTGTGACCAAAAAGACACATGAAAAATAGTATCATATATTCTCCTCAAAAAATATAATTCATTCCAAAAATGACCTGAATCTACATGAAACAAAAATAAAATCATTTATACTACCATAAATTATCATAATATTTATTCTTGAGATTTAGATTACATTAATCGTATAATTATTCCAGGATAATTTACTTCTTCAAAAATAACATAAATCACTTAGTCAATGAATCACTTTTCAATCTCTTTGTTATCTACAAGATAAAAATATGATCCTAAAATTAAGTATCTATTTTATCCCATTTTTCCATGTTTTCCTTAACATCAATGATCATATTAACCCCTAATATTATCATAAATAATTAAAATAATCAAAAAATATAAAATCATTTTCCTCCCATAATTTTATTCAATAAAACAGATGATAAACCAAATGTTTTTATTCCTGAATAGGTCTTCCAAAATAATCTTAATCATTTTAAAATCTGTTCAAATAAAATATAAAAATGATTATATATGCATATAAACTTTTGATAAACCATAGAATTATCAACCCATGTACCTTTAGGTTAATCCCTTACCAATAAAGAATATCCTAAGTTCTTATAGGTTCTATACCCTCACTCATCTTAATGGTTCATGTTGAAAATATGAATTAAACCATGTGTATCCTATTGGATTTTATATATAGTTTTAATGTCTTATGACTACTCATTGTGCACCCGTGATGAACTATTTAATACTCAATCCATACCTTAAGATTTATAATCCTCGGGTGCATTTATTCTATAGCCACAAGAACTTATTAATATACAAGAAGGAATTTATTTTATAGGAAAACAACATTCCATTATATACCATGACTATGGATGGTCTCTAATACATTGTATTATCCTAATAGTTGACACTAAAACATTAATTCAAATCTCCAAAATAAATTCAACCATATTCTTTACCAACTATAGGGACCCATGATTGATATGGATTGATACTAAATCTCTTAGATAAATATTCAAAATATCTCCTAAAAATATATTCCTATAACCATAAAATTTTATTTCAAATAATGGAAATATACACTAACATATTCCCTCAATATAGTATTCATAATCCCAAACATAAATATTTTCTTTTGGGAACATTCTATACAAAGAAAACATATCATACTTTTTCATAACTAGAGGAAAAATTAGTATATATGTATAATGATCTAAAATTCATTATAATGGTTAACTTAAGAGATATCAATCAATTATTATAAGTGATCATATGATATACCTACTGGTATAATAAATTGATCATAATATTCAATGATCAAACACAATTAGTGAAATTTCATTATACATTTATCATAGAATAAGAATTTTTCAATAAAATGAATAAAGGAAAAATATTATGGATTTCTCATTTATTAATCATGATTCATTATATTATATCATAAACATAATTTATATATTTTTGGCATATATATAAGCATATAAAATCATTTCCTTATTCTAGGATAAATACCAGCACTGTCATAGTGGACTGAGTTCTCTCCTTATTCCATCACTTCTTTAGTCAAGGTTTACTCCCAATACTATCATATTAGACATCTTCCTTTACTAAACATTGTTCACTCCCCATTCTAGTCATTATTATATCAAGACATTACTATAAATCCAAACTATAGCCTTGGTTTATATGCAAGGCTATATGTTGTTCTCATTGTTCAACCAACATTGCATTCTATTTTAATAGAAATTCATGCACGAAAATCAAGGAAAAAATTTAGAAACCATTTTTAACATGGATGTACACCAATAATCGATTTATTTTGTTGTGGATATAGGTAATCAAATTCTATTCTATTTCCATGATTAGGAACCATGGATACAGTCCAATAGCCATGGATTCCACTTTGGAAGTATAGATATACCCACAGTATAAAACTATGGATATTAGTTATTAAAAATTTATAGATAGCCATGAATTCAAATTGCGGAGACAAATATACATCCATGATAGAACCCAGTGCTATTGGGTTGTTTCCATTGTTCAAAACCATGACTATGGATTTTTTTCAAAAAGTATTAAAAATTTATAGCCACCAAACCAATACTATATATTGAGACATGAAATTTAATGAAATAATTCAACATATGAAATTACAGTCACATCAGAATAAAATTAAACATAACTATATGATACCATATCTGTATAATCAAATTAAACATGTAATCTAACCCATATAAAATTTACATCGGAAGTGACACTCAAAATCAGTGTCATCAGAACCTTGATAACCCTCAACCATACCTCTGATATAAACACCATATCTACCTCTAACTGAACCAAAATACCCATCATCATTAATATCATATTCTTCATTGGCATCAGCATCGACATTGCCAATGATTTTGGCACGACCATTAGAACAATCTAGCACTACAAATCTACATAAATATAATGCATCAGAATCAACCATGAATCCATAGAGAAAATATCATTATGTGGAAGTGTATAAGAAAGAGAAAACATAGAATTCAATATATGTTCATTTATCATATTTTGATTTTTATTATATACTTTAAATTTTAGAATTGATTTTGGATTGTGAAATTTATTTATTCCACTGTGACCAAACTATAATTATTACTTGAAGAAACAAGGATGAAATACCAGTATATAGATGCTAGAATTTTATTCCCAAATAGAAAAAAAACAATTACTTGATCTTATTGTACTAATATCAGAGATAGATTATCATTCAATCACAAATTTTTAGGTTCTTCTTTTTTCAGTACCTCTAATGAAATTTTTTCAGTGATATATAACATAAAATTAAATGATAAAATCATATAAAGAGTTAAGTTCAGTAAAAATAAAATAAATTGGAACATACATAAAATAATATCCATGGTGATAATATTTACCAAAGTACCATATTTAGTTTTCTTTCTTGTACAATATATTGTTTGAGGAACATAACAATCAATATTCACTGACTATTTCAAGGAAAAATAATGAAATAAAGCGACATTTAAATACATTAAATTGACCTAAACCAAGATAAACTGAATAAGATTGATCATAATTAAATAAATTTTAATATAAAAAACTAAATTGTTATATTAGAATTATAAAATAAAAAATTAATTCAAAGGAATATAAAATAATGATAAGTAATTTAAACTGTACAAAATTTTGAAGATGTTATTATGATTATTCAAAATTGTAAACTAAATAGTTGACCAATGATTTTTATTATATAGGAATATAAAATTCTTAATATTTTACTCCTAATCATATTATTATTGGTTTGAGAAGAATATGAAAGTCATAAATAAATTTTATATCTAGAAAAATGTATTCATGATACACATTTGAATGTATTCTTAACACATAACATGGTTAAAAAGTAATTAATGTTTCATGATTTAATTGATAAGTAACATGTTATAAATGAAATTTTTCATGTCAATATCATGTATAAGATTATATATTTTAAAAATTATCTTATCATAATGGGATATATTCTTTATTAATTATTTTCCATGCTATTTTAAGAATGACATACTAAAATATTATTTTGTGAACATGTAGAAACTTATGATATGGTGAAGGGATAATGTTATTATTTAAAAAAATAATAGAATTTTAAAATTTTAATATGATTAATTCAAAAATTTAATATAAAACATATTATAATTATATAGTTTAAAATTGAATAATTTAAGCGATTTTAGAAATTATAATGTAAATCATGAATTATGTTTTCCCTTCAACGTGAAAAAGCTATGTGGGTTCTCAAAAAATATTTTCTTCCATGATATTTTAACCATATATGATATATTTATAGTCATTATATCATTAAAATTATATTGATGATGTATCCATTACATTGTATTTTTGAATAAATAATTTATTATTCTTTGGCAACATTGGTTATGATAAATTAGTACAACAATATTGATGACAGAAAAGTGTGGCTGAATATTATTTAAAAATGGTTAGGTGTATCCTTGGGATATAGTTGTGATGATGATGGTAATAAAAATATTATTTATATTTTGAAAAATGGTGTTTTGGATGACACCATGTAGTTATAATGTTTGAACACCTTGGGCGGAGAATACATTATGAGAAATAGACTTGTAGAACAAGGAGATTGTGGTATGAACATATCATTTATAGGGATTTGAGAAGGTATTTGGTGTTCCAATTCCATAAAATGTGGTACCAGTTAAATAAAAGTATAACAGATGTAGTTTTTCTCATTGGTCCACTATATATTTCAACTTTATTAATGATTTGGAATAATAGTGCATGTGTTTCTTCTTACAGAAACAATTCCATTTGTCTTAAATCCTTTGTTGAAGATGAACCATGGTATTTATGTTTCCAAAATATAATATAATGTCCTTGAGAAAAAATATAGTTTTATGTAAAGAGTTCAAAAGTAGTGGATGTTTTGAAATGTTTATCAGATTATATTCTATCATTATTTTAGGATACTATAAATTGAGAATAATAATATGGTTTTTGGGTCTTATTAAAAATAAATTATATCATGTATATCATGTTTGTTCCATTTACATTAGGTTAATGATCAACCAAAGAAAATCCAAGTCTGAAATGGGTGGGTTATGCAATTTCTCAAAAACAATATTTGGGAAATATAACATGACATGGTCATTTATGAAATAGGTACAACCCTATGAAGTAAGTGAATTTCTTTGTAAAGTAAAATAATAGAAGAATTTTTTGTTTTCATATTTTGGATAGAGGATAAAAAATATTAATGTTTCGTTGAGAAAATTATCTATATTTATAAGAATTATTTTAGTGAGAGTATTTTTATTTGATTATTGGATAATTTATGGATGTTTTTCTATTTTGGAAGTCAATTTTGATTGAATATCATGATCATGATATACTAAAAATGTTTTTGATGATAGATGATTGGTGAAGGGTTTTTAGGAACATAATACTTTAGAAGGTGTAAGACCATATATATTGTACTGGACAAAGGATTTTTCACTTTATGTTTAAAAAATAAAATGGTTCATGAGATTTTATACTTAGTATAAATTCTATGGAGTCATGGGATGGTTTTTTGGTTTTCCAAAATGACTGTTAAAACATTTTAACTCTTAGGATATTTTTTCATAGAGGGGATTTTATGATTGTGGGCATAGTGGAAGAATATACAAAAAAATTGAGATATGAACAAAACACATTTCTAGAAATATATATTGTGGACATTGGTTAAATCCATCAGGATAGAGATCAATTGGGAGATTTCAATTCTTAACGTAATAATTGTTATAAAGTTAGATATTATACTGTTTTGGGGTGTGATTTTTTTTAGTTCAAATTATTTTAATTCCAATTTTTTTCTATAATGACCCTTATAGAACCGAATTGTTGTTTTTCATCTTCGCCATGGAATGTTAAGTTCCAAGATAGTAGTGGTGGAAGAATAATCTACTTCTAGGGAATGTGACCACATGTATTTTTAGATATAGCATGATTTTTTTTTGAAAATTGATGATTATGATAGTTAGTTGATTCTGATTAGAAAATTAAAATCTATCTAATATTAGGTAGGTGTAAACATTTTGTTTCAATGTATCTGTTATATTATTCTAGATGGATATAATATACTAATATAGTAGTAAATGATGATCTAGTATATTACATGATGTTTAACAGATATGGGTTTGACATTTAGTTATTAGAATATGAATGGAAGAGAAACAATTAGGGAATAAATAAAATTACATTTCCCTTGATGGTTCATTTGAGGTTGTAGAGCATAACTGATTTATTTATAAATGAATTTATTAGCAAGAATTTTAATGGATGTGAAATCAATAGAACATGTATTTTATTTTAGATAACATTGATAAGTAAAGAGATATTTCTTAATTATGTAATGTAATAGATCTAGTGGTGGTTGATTTAAGAGGATGAGGTAATTTGTGTCCCTATTGGTGACTCCCAATTGATCACTTACTCTTGTATTTTTAGGTTAGAAGAATTTTCAGTATCTTTCTATTTGAAACTAGGTAGCTTTTCTAGAAGGAGAAATCCAATTAAACTCTGTTTCTATCCTTAATGAATCATTAATCATGTTCCTCAATTAATGGAAATATTTGCTGTTATAGCTAAATCAATAATATAGGTTTTTGTCATAACCAAGAAATAATAATAATAATAATAATAAGGATGTTATGAAATCAATGAAATTTACTTCATTGAAGTAGTAGAATATAGATCCACCATAAGTGATTGTTAATCAAAGTGTTTGTTGATCTAAAAATAATTATAACAAGAATAATTTAGAGTAATCTGATCCTAGAGGTGTTTATTAAGAGGAATGAAATATAATTAAATTAGATAAATATTTATAATTTGAAGTGATGGGCTATATGTATAATGTATTTTTTGAGGTTATAATTTATTTATTTGAGTTTATGTAGTTATTACATGATGAAAACATTTAGCTATAGAAGGAATCATTATAAATGAAAAAGTCATTTATTAAAACCATAAAACTATAAAAAAGGAAAAAAAATTAAAAGAGAGAAAAAAATTAAAGGTAGTAATTCTATATTTCACTCATATGAGTTTGAATATTTTTAAAGATTAATTGCGTGTTTTTTCTCATAATCTAGGAGTGAAATGCATCTATGAGTGAAAATGTATTTCATATCACAATTCTTTATTTTATATCATCCATATTCATCTAAAACTTAAGATGTAAATTAATTTAATTAACATAAATAAGAAATGTAATTTGTACATTAAGAATAATTTTCAAATATGTAATTTATTATATATATAAATTTAATTAATACCATAAATTACAGACTCTTCCAAAATATGATCATTACTTGGGAATGTGATATTGTGAAATCTTGAATGATCAGTATTTCTTCATGCTCTATATCAACTCTCCCTTTCCAATAAACAAACTTTTCAAACAAGTGTTCTCACCACATATCACCCAATTCCATCAACTTTGTGACCTTCAAATTTATTAAATGGAGAAAATTATGTCAACGAAACATTAGAAAAAATATTTTTCTTGAAAATATTACAATTTAATATATATATATATTTAAGTGGATTAAAATTGAATTCAAAAATATACACTCAATTATTCTTCTACATGTGTTATCTTACATACATAAATCATATTAAATTAACCAAAATGATATTGTTTTTTTTTCAAAAATGTTTCCATAATACTTTTATATCCCATACCATTTTTTAAATTATAGAACTATTCTCGTTGGATTGAACAATGATCCATGGGAGTCAATTCTAGACTTATCATATTTTTGTGAAACCTCATTATATGGTAAGAGATTGAAATAGTCATAAATAAATTTTGGAAAGGAAAAAAATATTTATAATATATCTTTAATTACTATCATTAAGTTATAAAAGAATTATAGTAAACAGGGGATCTACCAACCCCTATAGTGAAGCATCATGATGTAGGATATTATCCTTTGTGGTAGATGGGGTACCAAATTAGGTGTACATTTAATAGTCGATGATTATTAGTGGACAGATGGAGGGAGAAAACATGATTGATTGCCCTGTACAGATTAGGGTGGGTATAGAAATGGATATGGAAGTGGGATATATGGGGGAGGAGTACACTATATATTGGTTGATGGGAATGAGTAACAAGGAGGGATGAGAGCCTGAGAACTACCATCCTATGTGGCTATGGGTTGAAATGGATTTGGAAAAGGATGGTATTTAATGAATATATAAGGAATTATTTGAGTATTTACTCCATGAGACCGAATCATGATGAGGGTAGGATGAACTAAATGACATCACAATGAATAAAGTTGCATTGTGGTATAATAAACAATAGAATTGGGCGTACTAGTATACACCACCCAAAAAGTATCCTTTGTAACATAGTACAACTAAATTGTCTATGATGTTGCATAAAATAAAAATTCTAATAAAATAAAATGAATGATAAGAATATAAACATTATGAATGAACATAATATCTATACATGTACTGAATATTAAATGGTGATCAGAGAACACATGCCTAAATTTATAATAGATTTTTTATTTCCATTTATTATTTCACCAAAAACATCTTCATTATCATAAATTCTAACCTTAAAATATAAACTAATAATATAATATAAATATTAATAAAGAAAATATTAAATAATAAAACTGTAACATAAAATAATCACCTATGATATAATGCAATTCAATATCATATTTCCATGGATCATTGTATAATTTTATCAAATACCATTTCTTAATATATTGTTGGGAATCCTGATGTAAATTTTATAGGGCATCCAATTGTTATGATATATATATGTGTGTGTGTGTACAAGAAATACTATTTATATTAAGCATTGTTTTACTTGGGTTAGTTGGGATTCACATCACTCAATGATAACCCTTGTTTTCAAATAATGTTTTGATGTTCTTTAATGATTTTTTTATATTTTCCATTTATTTTCAATGAGTTATTTTCAGAAACATTATGTTTCTGGTGAAAAAATGGAAGAAATGTAGGTTTTAATGGTTATTATGTATGGTTCAGAAATCATTCCACAAGCCATAATTCCAGTTCAATTCCAAAACTAGTATATATTTGAAGAGACAAATGACATCAAACATGGGTTCTATAATCACAATATTAGGACTCATAAACATAGTTCATCATTCCTTAAGATCAATGAAATTATTTGTAGAATCAATTTTCAGTTGGGTTCTGATGGGGTATTTAATTCAAAGGACCTAATGGGTGAGATATTCATTAACTTTCATAATTATTTTGTTCAATTCCTCTTACTAATATAAACATGCAATGGTAAATATTCTTATAAATATTATTTTGAATCTGTGTTTTTTTGGAGATCAAAGGATAATTTTTTGATCTTTGGGAATGACATGGTTTGTGTAATTTGGTTGCTATACATCTATCTACTGAATGAAAAATCACATGCATTCTAGAATCCATAAAAAAACTTATCTTCATCTATATTCTCACACCCATTATTCATAATTCCTAGTAATATAGATCATACTTATTTTGAATACATTTTTTTCCTCTAAAATATATCATCACAAAATTCATAGTATGAATATTATTTTCAATATTGGATAGATACATTGATTGATTGGTTTTATCTTCTTGATTTTTTTTATTACTAACATTGTAATCCATAATCTAATAAGAACCATTAATGTATATATTTTTGATACATCCCTATTTTTTTCATATTCATATATACATTTAGATTCAAAATTGTATTTTTGTATGCTACATGAAGTGACCCAATTATAGTATTACTTTTAAACATCTCATGCATATTATATCAATAAAAGAATCATTTTAAATCATTTATACCTTAAATAAATTTACATATGGAATTTTTAACTACTCACATGAAATTAAACATTGAGTGGATCCATTTACAATATATTATCCAATCATATGTTCAATAACACCATTTTGAAACACATGATATATGAATTTGGTTAAAAAACCAATTTCCTACTCTAAATTTCTCTTAAATTTTAACTAGGTACCTTGTAAAAAGGGAACTTTTTCGATATTTTTCGGAATATCATGATGTCCGGTATCATTGGAATGGTGACATATTTCTTCATCAGATAATTATTTATGTTTCGAAACACAATTGTTTTCACTTTATGAAAATTATTTAAATAGAACCATTATCTATTTTAGATTATAATCCAAATTCTATTATGGGACATGTTTTTAATATGGTAAATCATCTAAATAATTTTTTTCAATTAGTTTTTTAGTTGTAATGTTCCAATATACTCGATGTTCAAAAATAACATTGAATAACATACAATCATAGTAGTTGTAACCATCCATCTAAACCCAATTACTAAAACCAGTGCTTAATGATGAGATATAAAATTTGATGGTATTTTCTATATCTCATGACCTCCATAGAATAATAGATAGTACCAAAGGATTGGCTATTACCATTGGAGTATAATTTATGCCATCGCACATGACAACCACATAGTCTTATATAAAAGTGACGAGAACCCAAGAATGTAGCATAGACAACATTCCACAAAATATTTATTCAACAAAAAATATCAATACCGAATACTATCCAACATTCTTTGTAACTCCATGACCCCAGTTGCCCAGATTTGGTGCATTATTACATAATATTGGCATGATCACAAAAGATCTAGTCTCGAAAGACCGATTAGTTTAGTAGTCTTGGAAACACTAGATATATTCATAAGTCATACATTACATTATAAAGTAAAAACAACTACAACAATATCTTGTATTCATATCCCCTCGTACTATCCCTGCAAGTCATTCATAAATTAATTCTTCACATCTTGGGAAAAATAAATTATTGAAAGGGGTGAGCTTAGATTCTTAGTAAGGATAATAATATACCAGAAACATTAATAAATATGCATAAACATTTAAGGAAATGTATAACTAAAGTAAAAGCCTTTTCAACTTGAACTTCAGCATAATATGGAAAAGATAAAATGAAAAAAATGTCATTTACTTATTCACATGGATATTCTACTAGTCGAATAACTACATGTAATATCAATAACCACTTTCATAATGATGGAATGCATAATGCCAGACTATCATAACCACATAGTCAAGGCCTCATTCCAAGACTACAAATAAGATTTTGTCAAGGCCTTGTGCCAAGACACTAGTTTGTCTCATGAGACCTACCAATTCATATAGGATCTATAGCAGGCTCCACCCTTCACTTACTAAGTTTAATTAATTCCTCATTCGAAAAGTTGAAACATAACATAAACATTCGTATTAAAACTAGCATATGAAATGCCAATACTTTATCCACAAACCATGAATGGTACAAAAATAACACATCCACAGTCAAACATAACTCATTCAATACAACATGGGAGATTGTATTGTAATAGATTAACCTCAATTGATAATAATGAAGGATATTGTCATAGATTAAAATAATCATCAAATTATTGATTGAAATATCCCCCTTTTTCATGAAAACATGTAAAAGTCACACTATTTGTCAAGAAGCCATTTATAATATATTTTTGAATCAAAGTGTCCCATACCACTTTGAAACTTTTAAAAGGAATTTTGATTTGAAAACATTAATGTCCCTATAAATAACTCCTTAAAACAATTTTTAGAACATGGACATTAATGAGAAAGATTTAGAATATTAAATCTTTAAAAAAATTAAAATGATATTTTTGTTAGAGTTCCAATGAAAACGTTGTAATATCATGAGAATAAATGGATTCATGATATACTATGTCTAAGTACATTATATACACCATATAAAAGTGATTTGGTGTATAACAACAAAAGAGTCTCAGTGGAATGTAAATTGAGGTGAAATCTCTCATAATGGCCATATCCTTAGGTTAAGGATAAATCAGAAACATAATAATGTATGAAAAATATAAATACATTCAATATGATTAGATATTCTGTGTAAAAAAATCAAAGGACATTCACACATATTCTTGAAAAACAACACCAATGAATTAGATGTTTAACTCAATAAATGGAGATTGAGTTAAAATTAATATTATAATGTTCATATAGATTACTTGATAATTTATCAATGGAGTAAATATGTGTATCAAAATTATATCCATAGAAAGGGGAGTGGAAATTATGAAATAAGAAGATAAATTGTGATTCCACACATAATCTTGGAGTAAAATAATCAATGAAGTATGCGTAAAGACGAATGAGTGGAAATTGAAATTTCAAATTCCATTATCAATTTGGTAACTTATGAAACATAAACCTTTGAAAGAAGGATCATAAAATGATGATTTAAATATCCATAAATTGAATTATATTACACAATGAATACAATCATGGGTAGTACAAACACCACGTGCAATAAATAAGTGGTGAACAATGGAAATATCACTGAAATAAAAGTGAGATAAGAAACCCCCTAAATTATACTTTTCCTTAGTATATGTTTTTTTAACCTACTATATAATATTTATAACATTGTTATTAAATTATACAAGAACTATATTCCTAATTATGATATCATATATGATCTTCTAATAATGTTTTGTTAATAATATTTTAGAATTATCGTTGTTTCGGGTGTTAACTTACTCGTTTTCTTTTATATGTTTTGTTACATAAGCCATGTTTATTATTGATAAGTTGTATATTATTCATATAAAAATGATATCAATTCCTTAAACATTATTTTTTAATCATAAAATCATAATTATACTTGAATGTATACGATGGGAAATGAATCTCATTGCGTTTGTGGAGACGGTAGTCCGTAAGTACGCACGAGCGACAATATCATTCTTTTGATATTAAAATAATATATAATTGGATGTTATATCATATATACAGAATAATTATCATCTTATATTTATTATTTACATGAATTAAACATCATTATTATACTGATCTAAATAATAATGTATTGAATAACAATTACACCACGACGTTGAGACGGTAGGCCGTACGTACGCACGTATGGTGACATGTCATTAAAAGGATGGATAGAATATAGAATATGGTTGAACCATATTTATAATAACATCAATGTATATAGAATGTACTGGATTTATTATTTTAGAATGGAAATAACAAATAGAGAAGAATTTGAAAAAGAAAGGAACTTGAAAGAGTGTAGTGAAATTATTACCTCTTCTTCGGGTTCTTCCTTTTGATTTGATCAAAAGGGCTCCATAAGTTGGCTTTATGACCACAGAAAGGCCTCTATGATGACGATAGGGAAGTGTAAAGGATATTTTGGAAGGTTTTGGCCTAGAAAAAAGGCTTTTAAGGTGTGAATAATTTGTTATAAGTGGTGTCATTTTATAAGGTGGAGGAGGGGCTCTTTATGAAAAACGTAAAGTATTATTTTATAATATATTTATATTCGGTTTCTAATTTCTCAAAAAGTTTATTATTGAAATTTTAAGGTGATTATAGGTCGAAAACCACTCCAAAAATAGGTTTTAGATAGGTTTTGGTCACTATATTAACGTTAACCTTTTGATTTAAGTCTTAGTTAAATAGTATGACATTTACCATGTCTCTTTGTATTTTTATATTATATAGTAAATAAACATAATATATACTTCCAAGAGACCCCAAATTTGTCCATTAATGTTTCACCTATACTGATATAAGTTCTTTGAATGATCCTTAGATTTTTAGGAATACAATATCAATTAATAATATAATATTTGTTTTAAAAAACCAATTTATGTCAATTTTGACACTATTTATTAATTGATTTTTTAAAGTACAAAAATAAATATTAATTCGAACCAAATTCATTTAGGAATTCCTAACTTGTAATATTAACCAGTAAAAAAATTTTATGTCATCAAAACTTTCAAACTATATTTATTTTATCATTTATGATACCAATTATTTCATTCTTTCATTAATAAGGCAAATACTGCTTCATTATTGTGTCATAAATATATTAAAATATTCAACGTCTAAAAATTTTAAATAATATACCTTTATTTAGGAAATATTTTTAGATTTCTAATAAATGCTTATAGTTCAAAATATAACATATATTACCCTATGTAAAAATTGTTTTTCTTAAAGATATATGCTTATGTCATT
Source organism: Viscum album (assembly GCA_963277665.1). NCBI lineage: Eukaryota > Viridiplantae > Streptophyta > Magnoliopsida > Santalales > Viscaceae > Viscum > Viscum album. Next base: position 2,102,209,856 of record OY728120.1, read on the forward strand.
TGTGTATTTACTTTAACATAATTAATATAAAGTGTCATAATCACTTACAAGTGGATCCATGGGGTCCCAAAATCGACAAAAATATGCCCATGGTCGTACATGTATCAACTAGTAGGGTTTGGACATGTTTTAGGGTAATTTATTTTTATTATAATATAATTGTTTACCCTTATTTATTGGATTTCCCCTTTAACCATGGTAAATAAAATATTTACAGAAGTAATTATTCAAAATGACTAAAAATAAAAGTTATATATTTACATAATTTGGACCTCCTAATTATAAATATGTAATCCATTTTTCTAAATTCAAATCACAGAAGTGGAAAAAAATTAATTTAAAATTAATTCCCGTTGTTAAAACCAAAAGAGTGTTTTTTAGAGATAATAACTATCAAAAGATTGGTACTTGCTTATGTCCAGTTTAAATGTGAAATTACATCCAATGGAAAAAAATTATATTAAATGGTAAAAATATATTCTAAATATACTTTGAAACCACTAAATTTCATAATTTATCACTATTAATTATTTTGATTAAAAATGTTGTTTGTAATGAAAATTTAGTAATTTTCACTATTCATCAAAATATGAAAGTTATCTGAAAAGTACCAAAACATCACCCTAAGCTAATTTTGATATTACAAATCCAAATATGAAGTCCATTTTGAAAGATAAAATTTATAAAAATTCAAAAAGTGGGTATTACTATTCATAACGGCTAGTTTGATTGGTTGTGGTGTGTGTTAGAACTCAAAGGTGCGTACAACGCATGCTACTTTATTATTCAAAGAGAAGTGTACCGTGGAATCTTGGGGTGTTACATTCTCTATTATATCAAATAATTTCGTCCTAAAAATTTTTAAAATTGGGCATGGGAATATAATGAAATGTCCCACGTCGGAAAAAGATTCAATAAAACTATCACCATAAAAGAAGGAAAGAGAAGTACAATGGTCACCCAAGATAACTCATACGATGATTCCATGTAGGAAGACATAGATATGGATGATAAAATATCTGTAAAGTTTTGCTGGAGAGAGATAGAAAACACGATCAGGAGAAAGTTTACAACAAGAAATCCACAAGATTGTGATGGGACAAATGATCATTAGTTTCCCAGTAGGAAAAGTATACGGACAACATTTTTTTAAGTTACATTACCTAAAGAAGAGGAATTCATTTCTGAGATTGACTAAGAACATAAAGATATATACTTACTTTTTATGTAAAGTTTCATTCTTTAATAAATTTCTACTACTAACTCATTTTTAAACAATGAGTATTCAAGAAGACATGGTCACACTGGAAGAGTTAGAATAAACTTCTTATAGAATCACATGATCCACAAAGGATAAACTATATATTTACCTTGTCTTTAGACATTAATCCAAACCAAAATGGTTAGTATAAGATCAGATGATCCACCAAAAGGATATTCTATTAGAGAAAGAAACACTAATCTTAATTTGTAAAATTAAACCATCAATACCGCAAAGTTAAATAAATAGAATTCAATAAACAATTTTCCTTTAAATACTTCAATATAATCCAAACTAATATTGAAACCCAAAACATATAAGAATTTGGTTATATATTCTTCGACATTAAATTTTATCTCCAAATGATATGAACTATTATTAAAGTCACATACATAAAACCTAATCACATATTCTCTATTATAGGTTAATAATTTCCATAAATAACCCAAATCACTATAAATCCATAATAAAAACATAGATAAAAATCCCCCATTACTGCTTAAACAAAATCCTATAGTATTCTATTTTCCGTGGGAATATAGTGTTCCCAAAAAATAGATCATCTTCCAAAATAACATTTATCATTTTATCCCCAAATCATTTTCATATACTAAGGGTATTCATTTGATAATACATAAGATACAAAATCAACTTATTATTGATAAAAAAAAGCATTTAACTAAAAATAATTAGTCACACTTACCAGGGACTTTACGTAGTCCAGTGGTGGGCGATAAATCCCAATCCCACTTTGGTTGTGGGTTTGATTCACCCGGCTTTTTCTGATGCGACGGTTTGTGAAACGGTCTGTGTGTTCTCCATTTTCAATGACTATATTTTATAACATTACCAAAATGAGATAATTCCTCAAAATAACCATAACACAATTTAACCACAAATGTTATCTCATACCTTGAATTTTCATCCCAAAATATAATAACTTGTAATTGCCTCAAACCCAAGGATCATCTAAAACCAAATGGTTATTTATATCTATATCCATGAGAGAAAAGATAAGTATTCCAGAAAGATCATTTTCACATGACAAACTGTAGGGTTAAAAATACAAGAGAATGTTATTTCAAAGTAATCCCATCAACAAGGTGAACAAATACTTTTAAACATTTCTCCAACCATTTATTTCCACATAGCATCATCTTTTTCCAAGAAAATATCCTATGGAATAGGGCATTCACTCGTGTAATGGCCAGGTCCCCTATATTTACAGAAAATGACTGTAAATGGATTCTTGGGACCAATTTTACTTTCTTCCATAGTACTGTTTATTTTTCCTCAACAATTATTCATTTTATGTCCTTCTTTCACACATGTAAAGAAATTATTTGGTCCATTGAGACAAATTCCTGGTTGTATCCTTCTACATTTCTTGCATGATAGAAATTGAGGAATCTTTTCTTCATGGTCTCCACTTCTGGATCTCTTATCATTCATCACCTTTATCTTCTTTGATGATTCCGGGAGTTGGTTAATATATATGTTTTTGATAATATTTTTGGAAAACTTATTTGGCATGAAAATGATATCTTTTACGCCTATCAACATTCAATTTCTTTTCTCATTTCCACCATCATTACCACCTTGTACATAATTCTAAAAGTTACTATGACTTCATAGGAATCCAACCATTGACTAAAACCAGAAAGCATTGTGTGAGTAACAGTAGTCATGAAATCATTTAGATAATATCATGACACCATATTCTAAATTTGAAACACCTTAGTATTAACCAAGGCCATTTATTCTAATCTTATATTAATATAATTCAAATTGGTTTGTAAAGAAAATGTAAATTATCCTAAGAATATCCCTCGGGAGTGTCGTAACCACGTGTGAATAAAGGCCTATTGTCGTGCACCAGTTCCCATTCAAGTATAGCTCGAAGAGGTGTTTTCGGGTTTTACCCCTAGGTACATTTGTGTCAGATCCGCCTCTACCTGCTCATATCCAGATAGAGATGTATTTCATGGAAAACTCACAAAATCTATACAATACCAAAATTCTAGGATGTTCTTCTATAAAAATTCTCAAAGTCTATCTTAGTTCTATGTTCTGTAATCTGGGTTTATCTAAATCTAGCTTCAAATGTTTGTACTAATCTTCCTCTGAAACCAAATGAAATGCCCCGACCCCAGTTACCAAGAGTCGGTGCATTATTACATAATATTGGCATGATCACAAAAGATCAAGTCTCGAAATACCAATTAGTTTTGTAGTCTTGTAAACACAAGAAATATTCATAAGTCTTACATTACATCAAAAAGTAAAAAAAACTACAACAACATCTTGTCTTCATATCCCCTCAAACTATCCCTGCAGTTAATTCATAAATTACTTCTTCACATCCTGTGAAAAATAAAACATTGAAAGGGGTGAGCTCATATGCTCAGTAAGGATAACAATATAACTTAAACATTCATAAATAAGAATAAACATTTAAGGCAATGTATAACTAAAACAAAATCCTTTTAAACTTGAAATTAAGAATAATTTGGAAAAGATAAAATGAAATAATTCCATTTACTTATTCACATGGATATTTAACTAGTCTAATATCCACATGAAATATCAATAACCACTTTCAAAATGATGGAATGCATAATTCCAGACTATCATAACCACATAGTCAAGGCCTCGTGCTAAGACTAAAAATTAGATTTTGTCACGGCCTTGTTCCAAGACTGTAGTTTGTCTCATGAGACCTATCGATGAATCGAGGAGATATATCGGGCTCCACCCATCACTTACTAATTCCAACGCATTCTTCATATGAAAAGTTGAAACATAACATAAGTATTTGTATTAAAATTGGCATACGAAATGTAAATACTTTATCCACAAACCATGAATGGTATAAAAATAGCACATCCACAGTAAAACATAACTCATTATATATAATATTGAAGATTGGATTATAATAGATTATACTCAATCAACAATAATTAAGGATATTGACATAGATTAAAATAATCATCAAATTATTGAGAGAAATATCCCCCTTTTTCTTGAAAACATTTAAAAGTCACAATATTTATCAAGAAGTCATTTAAAATAAATTTTTGAATCAAGGTGTCCCATACCACTTTGAAACTTTTAAAAGGAATTTTTATTTGAAAACATTAACGTCCATATAAATAAATCCTTAAAACCATTTTTAAAACATGGACATTAATGAGAACTATTTAGAATAATAAATCATTAAAACATTTTAAAATGATATTTTAGTTAGAGTTCCTAACCAAAAGAGAGACACATGAATAAAAATAATGGAGTTAATCAAAACTTTGTAATATCATGAGAATAAATGGATTCATGATATACTATGTCAATTTACATTATATACACCATATAAAATTGATTTGGTGTATAACAACAAAAGAGTCTCAGTGGAATGTAAATTGAAGTGAAATCTCTCATATTGGTCATATCCTTAGGTTAAGGATAAATCAACAACATAATTATGTGTGAAAAATATAAATGAACTCAATATGATTGGTTATTAAGTGTAAAACAATCAAAGGACATCCTAACATATTCTTGTAAAAACAACACCAATGAATTAGATGTTTAACTCAATATATGGAGATTGAGTTAAAATTACTCTTATCAAGTTCATATCAATGACATGAAAATTTATCAGTGGAGTGATTATGTGAATCAAAAGTATATCCACAGAAAGTGGAGTGGAAATTATGACATAAGCAAATAAATAGTAAATCCACACATAATCTTGGAGTAAAATAATCAATGAAGTATGCGTAAAGTCGAATGAGTGGAAATTGAAATTTCAAATTCCCTTATCGATTTGGTAACTTAAGAAACATACACCCTTAAAAGAGGTATCATACAATGATACTTTAAATATCCATAAATTATATTATATTACATAATGAATAAAATCATGGGAAGTACAAACACCACTTTCAATAAATAAGTGGTGAACAATGTAAATCTCATGGAATTAAAAGTGAGATAAGAAACCCCTTAAACTTTACTTTTCCTTAGTCAATGGTATGTTAACCTTATATATATCTGTTAAAAATTTATTATTAAATTATACAATAACCATATACATAATTATGATATCATATATGATCTTCTATTAATTCTTTGTTAATAATATTTTAGTATTATCGTCGTTCCAAGTGATAACTTACTCATTTTCTTTTATATGTTTTGTTACATAAGACATGCTAGATATTGAAAAGTTTTATATCATCCATATACATAATTATATCAAGTCCTTAAAACTTATTTTTAATCATCATATGAGAATTAGACTTGAATGGATACGATGGGAAATGAATCTCATCGCGTTCGTGGAGACGGTAGTCCGTACGTACGCACGAGCAAAAATATCATTCTTTTGATATTAAAGTAATATATAATTGGATGGTATATCATATATACAGAATCATTATCATCTTATATTTATTATTTACATGAACTAAACATCATTATTATACCCATCAAAATAATAATGTATTGAATAACAATTACACCACGACGTGGAGACGGTAGGTCGTACGTATGCACGTATGGTGACATGTCATTCAAAGGATGGATAGAATACTGAATATGGTTGTACCATATTTATAATAACATCTTAGTATATATAAGATACTGGAGTTATTATTTTATAATGGAAATAATAATGAATGAAGATGTTAAATAAGAAAAGAACATGAAAGAGTGTGGTGAAATTATTACCTCTTCTTCGGGTTTTTTCATTTGATTTGATCAAAAGGGCTCCTTAAGATGGATTTATGACCATAGGAGGGACTATATGATGATTTTATGGAAGTTTAGAGGATATTTTGTCAGGTTTTGGCCGAGAAAAAAGGCTTTTAAGGTGTGAAGAATTGGTTCGAAATGGTTTCCTTTTATAAGGGGGAGGAGGGGCTCTTTAGAAAAAACTTAAAGTATTATTTTTTAATAAATTCATATTCGGTTTATAATGGCTCAAAAGTTTATTATTTAAAGTTTAAGGTGGATATATGTCTAAAAACACTCAACCAATAGGTTTTAGACAGGTTTTGGTCACTATATTAACTTTATCTTTTTTATTTAACTCTTAATTAAATAGTTTGACATTTACCATGTCTCTTTGTATTTTTATATTATATAATAAATAAGCCTAATATATACTTCCAAGAGATACCCAAGTAGTTAATTAATGATACACCTATCATGATATAATTCTTTTGGCCACCACTTAGATTTTTAGGAATAGAATATCAATTAATAATATAATATTTGTTTTAAAAACTTATTTATGTCAATTTTCACACTATTTAATAATTGATTTTTTTAAAGTCTTAACATCATTATTAATTACAAAAAAATCATTTAAGAAATACTAACATGTCATATTAACCAATAAAATTCTTTTATGTCATCAAAACGTTCAAATTATATTTATTTTAACATTTTTGATACCAATTGTTTGATTCTTTCATTAATATGGAAAATACTCCTTCATTATTGTGTCATAAATATATTTAATTATTAAATGTCTAAAAATTGTAAATATAATACCATTATGTATGAAATATTATTATCTTTCTAATTGATATTTATAGACGAAAATATAACATATATAACCCTATGTAAAAATTATTTTTCTAAAAGATATATGCTTATGTCATTTTTGTATTTACTTAAACTTAATTAATATAAAGTGTCATTATCACGTAAAAGTGGATACATGGGGTCCCAAAATCGACACAAATATGCCCATTGTCAGACATGTATCAACCAATTGGGTTAGGACATCTTTTGGGGTAATTTATATTTATTATAATATTATTTTCTACCCTTATTTACCATATTTACCCTTAACCATGGTAAATAAAACATGTACCGAAGTAATTATTCAAAATGCATAAAAATAAAAGTTATCTATATACAAAATTTTTACCTACTTATTTTAATTATGGAATCATTTTTTCTAAAATCAAATCATAGAAGTGTGAGAAATTAATTTAAAATTAATTCTCATTGTTAAACCAAAAAGCGTGTTTTTAAGAGATAATAACTATCAAAATATTCGCACTTTCTTCTGTCGAGTTTAAATGTAAAATTACATCCAATGACCAAAATTGTATTTAATGATAAAAATATATTCTAAATATACTTTTAAACCACTCAAATTCATAATTTATCACTATTAATTATTTCAATTAAAAAAGATGTTTTTAATTAAAAGTTTGTAATTTTCACAATTCATCAAAATATGAAAGTTATCTGAAAAGTACCAAAAATTCACCCTAATATAATATCAATATTCAGAATCCCAAAATGAAGTCCATTTTGAAATATAAAATTTATGAAAATTCAAAAAGTGGGTATTACTATTCGTAATGGCTACTTTGATTGGTTGTGGTGTGTGTTGGAACTCAAAGTTGCGTACAACGCACACAACTGTATTTTTAAAAGAGAAGCGTATCGTGGAAGCTTGGGGTGTTAAATTATCAAGGAAAAATTTGTGAAAATACACAATATGACCATTCATATAAATCTTTTGATCAATTAAACATTCATCTATATATTACTAAAATTCAGAATATGTCAACAGAGGAGGTATTTTATTGAATTGAGCAGAGTGGCCAATCAATATATCATTATATATATATCATTACTAATACTATAATATATATACCTGAGAAATAATGGGATTTCATACTTATAAAAATGTGTTTTAAAATAATTATTTTAAGGGTATTTTTCTATTCTTATTGTTATTTATACTCTCCCTATTTTTTATTATTGAATCTTTCTTCCTAAACTAATTTTAAAAAATATAATGAAAAAATTATTAGGAATTATCACCTTATATTACGATAGTTAATAAAAAAAATTTCATTTGATTCTCTAATCCCTTAGTTTCATCAAAAAATTATAGTAATGTTTGAAAATGTGGGGGCATTGATGAATTATCATCACTGTTTAATGGGATCAATGGTTTCAATATGTAATTTACATCTATGCCACTATTGTAATGGGTGGAGTTATAAAAATTCATTTCATACATAGGTTAAAAGTTTCATCTAGACATAATATGTCAAGAACATAGTGTTAATAGTATATTTAATGGAATAAGTGAAGGATCGTTATTTAATTTATCAGTTCCTAAATTAGTATAATCATTTCACCCACGAATATACCTTACATAGAGAATGATCTATGACTTCTAATAATATGTTTTCCATAGTTTAGTGGTTTAGATTGTTTTATAACCACTCATATATGAAGATGTCTGATTGAATGTTTTTCACATTACATATACATTTATATAAATATATCTAGACTCTACATGTAATCAAAAATAAAATTATATAAAAATAAACAAATCAGTATTTAATTTTAAAAAATATTATGTATAGTCTAATGTTTTGTATTTTTAATTCATAATAAACAGATTATTTTAAAAAGGATTCACACATCAGGAAATTGATCAGGGTTAATAATAGATAATTTGATATAATGTATGAAATTTAAAAAATATCCACACTATATTTCAATAATATCATGTAAATATTTATAAATTTTTTAGTGTTATATGTTCTTGATAAAATTATCCAGATCAAAAAAATTCAAAAATTTCAATAAAATGTGTCATAAAATGTAAAATTTGAACGAATATCGATAGGTTCATCCAAAAAGATCATTATCATCCATACATTTTTCAAAAATTGTTTCCAGTAATGAAATAAAAAATAACCACAAATTGTTTTTTTTATAGTTCAGTTACATAAAACACAAGTCTACCATGTGTTGAAAGAATATAATGTTCCCTGGTTTGAGTATAACGATTCCTATCAATAACTCCACAAATTCCAATATTCATTTGTAATCATTTCATTGAATCCAACACCATTATTTTCATCACTGTGACCTGACGATGTACATAGTAACCGTATTATATAATTATGTTGACAACAATAGTTTATGATATATTTTCTAATTGAGGTTTCCTATCAAATATGATTTCTTTAAAATATATAATGGGTGTTATCGTTACACTATCATTCTATATATCCATTTTTCACGATGATTTATAATGAATTTAATGACACAGAAAACCATTACCTTAGAATAACATGTAACACTGATTGGTTCAATTGAAAATGATCTTATTTCATCATATACATCAACAATTGGTAATGTTATATCCTATGAGATACTAACATCCAATATTAAATAGATACCTTAAATTATATTTTGAAAAAAAGTAATTATTTTTCCTTTGACTTAAGAAAGATGGAAATTTATTGTTTTTCAATGGTTCCTTCCACTTAATATATAGATATTGATGTATCCTAATTATTATTTCAATATGTTCCCTACAAATACAAATTATTTAAAATTTCAAAAAGATATAATGAAGTCACAAATGAAAACATTAAAAATTCAATAGTTTACTTACATGATGTAATCATAAAACATAAAAAATTTGAATAATAATATATGATAAGTGATTTTCAACTCCTCCCTATATAATGAACATGATGAGTTTGATTTGGATACCCCCTCCTATTTTGGGATGTGAATGAAATATTGTCTCAATGGGGTCATATTTCTAATTTTACTTCTCATTAGTAGGATATAACCCTTATAGATGTCATCCTTGTATGGAAAATAGAATGTCATTCATCCTTAGGATAAATAACCTTTCAAAATAGATCATCTCTGGTGATATATATTTCTCAAATATTATTTCAATGTAAACTTCATTCTTTCTATAAGCTACATCCTCAGACTCGTAACATGACCACTAGAAAGAAATTCTATTGTAATATGCATAGTCAAATGTAATATACATTTCAAAAATAATTCTCTGAAATTTTTCTCTAAGACACGATGAATAATCAGTGCATCTCTCTATAATTTCAAATTGAAACATTTTTTTTGGTCTTTTGGCACAATGGAATCAATTAAAATTACCTAAAAATATAGAAACTCTATAATTATGTTAAAGTGACTACAGAATGGAAATGGGAACCAACTCTTGTAATAAGACTTAATAATCATGGTTTTTAATAGATTTTAGTTTCACATATTATGTATTCCCCATTATTAAAATGTTACATAAATAACCATCTGGAACCATCATGAATTCAATGTTCTAATAAGAAAAATCTTCTATTATTTTTTATTACATCAAAAAGGGAAATTGCACTTATTTTAACCAATTAACATGGGATATAGTATTTCATTTATAACAAAACCCATCAAATTAGTACATGACTGAAACTATACTTTTGTTTTTCTGTTCACATATATATGGGTAGAATGTAACATCTCACAAATTTTTTGTTAATATGAATGACATCTGAATAATGACACAATAAATTCAATGACCAATATGGAAACTCAAATAATATACTTTTATTTACCCTATTATTATTGGATTTGGAATTAGAATTCTTTTATGTTATGATATTTTATTGATTCTAATAGGAAATTAATTCTGGTCAACATGTTCTATAATAATATCATTCCTCCAAATTATATTCCAACCACACTTCACTCAATGAATTGGGAAACCATTTATCATCCATAATAGAGTTGTAAAAAACATAAATTACCCCATAAATAATGCATCATACACTTGTTTACCATCATTAAAAAGATCTACTAACACTTCTATTGATGTCACAAATTATATTTCCATATTATTTCCAGGACCACTAGGTCTAGATATAAATATACTCCTCATAGTTAATAGCTTCAGTATACACATCGATGATGGAATATTAAAATTTTTAATTAAAAATTCCAGGTATTCAGTGAAATGTACATTTTTTTGAAATTTGTTGAAACCATAATAGGATAATCCAAATATAAAATTTTATGTGTCAGCTGCCAAATCTGGATGTAACCTATCAAATTTTTTATAAAATAACATATCAAGGTGATGCAATATTTCATAACTATGATTATTTATTACATCTTTATTAAATCTCATATTTCATGTTTTTTTCTCACATATTTTTTTTAAAGCCTATAAATTAAATCGAAGATCCATATAGAATTATTTGGTAGGATGGGTTGAGTTATGTCTTTATTAATCTTCTAACTTGGTGTACCATGCTATTTTTACTAACTCATATAATCATTTTCATTACATAATAGAAAAAAATATTTTGAGAATGAATGAATCTTAGTAGATTACAATCCAAATCATAAACTAACTTTTATTCTATATAATAAATTTCTAGAATACATGAATCATCATGTTGTATGTTCTTTATAAATTTAAGGAGATAGCCATATATAGTATTAATAAATCCAAATATTTCAATCTCATGATATAATCACATTAAAACTATATTTTTCTCATTTCTCTACATGTATTCTATACAAAGGTATTCTCATCTTCCATCAACTTTCAAACTGGTAAATAGATGATTTTTTTCCCAGTATTCATTTTCTCAAGGAGTGAATTAAATGAGGACATGGATTAAAAATTAATGAAAACTGATCATAAATAATAATTTTCATACTAATCCTTTTGAGATGAATCAATTTCATTCTCTACATGAACATTCTCTATATTTTGAAATCACACGTGATAGTTTTTTTGATCACGTGTTTAATGATATGATAACTCACTTCTTCATGAGTAAACCAATGTCCTCTTGGGTAATCATCACATGTTAATAGAATTAATCCACCATCTGAATCATTATTTAATGCAAATTCCAAAAAAATCACAAATCCTTATGAAACTCATTAGTGATCCGATCAATGTTGTACACCTAAATTTTATTATTCTTGATTAAAATGAAAAAACTTTATATACATAATAAAGAAAATGTCTCAATATGATGTATATTATTTCATAAGGTAAAAAATATTAATCAATACCTTGTTTATAAAATAATCATAACAATCCTCTTAAATGGAATGTAAAATAATATATGTACATTTTTCTAGGAGACCTCATATTTTATTCAATTCCATATATTTTTAAAAATTATTATATAATTTACATATTTCTATAATGAAATATTTATGGGTCTTGATTTATGGGATCCCTATTGGATAGATATTCATTATCATTAGAACCTTTTGGTGACTATTTTTTGAATCGATTAATTTATTGTTGTCAAAGGTGTATAACATAGAAAGGCGCAGAAGTCACTTGAGGATACTGCATGAGGCGTAGTCTATAAAACACACCTATTGAATCTATGGTTTATAATATGAAAAAATCCAATTATATATATATATTAAATATAATATAAATTTAATTAGATCCAATTAATATTAATTAAAATACACAATAATTGTATTTATTGTTTTTTTATAAATATATAATTCAACATCATTGGGAGTTGTAATAGTATAAGATATACATGTAGTTTATCCCTACAATTCATGTTATATATATTGATAAAAAATGATACATATGTATAATTTATAGATATTTATATTTCTTTGACAACACATTGTTTTTTATAGTTAGTTTTGAAATTTATTTATTTATTATGATCAATAAATTTTTAAATATCAAGCATAATATATTGTATTTCATTTAGTAGTTATTTTATAATGATTTTAGTTTTTTTATATTGTCATTAATTTTTTATATTTTTAAGTTAATGGAGATAAATTAGTTTAAATCACAAAAATAAAATTACTTTTCTAGTATAATATCTCTTCTACAAATATTGTATAAATTTTTTTTATCGATAATGATTATCATAACCCAAATTGACCATTATAAGAGATTATTTTATTAAAATCATTTTATATGTGATTTAATCTTACAATGTTGTGTTCAAATCATTTAATATTAAAAACAATGTAAATTAATGACAAAGAGAAGATTACTACATTTCCTATCCTATTAGACCTTGTGAGTTTTCTCTCAATGAAATTATTCAAAATTAATTCCTTATTTGTGATAAGAGTTTGATATATTTCATTATAATCCATCTAAATACCTTATTTATAAATCATTGATTTCATCCAAGATATATGGTAATGGCTAATAGTAGGATTCCATGAATCAGGAAAACTAAAGAGACGCTTAAAATATTAGGTTATTGAGAACATAATTATTAGTGTTATATATTAATTTTAATGAATTTATTAAATATTTTTTAATAATATATGATCATTATCTAAAACATCATTTTAGGACTTGGATTGTTCATTTAATATATTTACATAATTATTTCGATTTTTTCTCTATGTTTCTATCAATTATATTTCATTTCAGGTTTGTTTTTCCTATATACCATAAAGAGTTATAGATAGCTAAGAAAGATATTGCTGAATTTTTTATTTATAAATCATCTTTGGATTAGTCTAGCACGTTACTGACACATGATATTTGTACTCTAGAATCAAACGAGAATTTGGTCTTTGTGAGTAGGTTGTTTACATAATTTTTATCATTGAGTGAGTATTATAGATGATGTACATTGAGATTCACCCACTCATACAAATATCAATTCAAATAGTTGGTCAACTAAGTACTAACATTATCTATTTTTTTTAAATTAAAATGGTAAAAATTTCTAAATCCATCTAATTTAATTTCCATATTTCATAAATTGGATATTAGTATTTTCTTCATGATATATAGTTCATCATTGGGTTATCTCAGCTAATCCAAAATTAATTTATCATAATTATCTCTTTCCTCATATAAAATTATTTCCCTATTTCTATTTTTTTTGTTCATCATTACTTCATATATCACATAAGCACATATTTTTATTTCCATCACTTTTTATCAAACATTCTATGAAATGTAAATTTTTATTATAAAAAATATAAATAATTAATCTATAAGGAATTGTATTCATGCTCAGTGTGGTTTACGTGCAATTATGGGGGAAAGAGAATATGGGAAATTAAAATTATGAAATTTCAAAGATAAATAAAAAATAATGTTGAAATATATTCTCAATGGGAATCAAAAATATCAATTCAATAAATGTACTTTGTTAAGGAAGACATGATAAAAAATATAATACTAGAGCCCATCCCTCCTAATATTCATTAACATCTATATTTCATAAGAAAAATGTTATGGAAAATTGTTGTTAATTAGGAGAATATAAATAATACTAAAATAATAATCATTAATAAATACTAACCTATGAATTATTTAGTAAATTGAGTAAGGATTAATTTTTTTCAGGTTCAATTGTCTATATGAATCCATCATGTATTATTAAATCATGGAGGTTAATAAATTATGTGGTCTAACAATAACGTTTTTCTATATTTTCATCATAAAATGTATTACCTATTGGAAACTCTCTTGAATGAATAATTTAATTATCATTTTTTTCTAAATAAATAAGAATAAATGGGTTTTATTAAAGATAAAATGAAACTGTTTGTTTTCCCAATTTCTATTAAGATAAATTATAGAATTTTATTCCATTAAATGTGTGATTTTAAATTTGAGATATTTTACCAATTTATAAATGTATTTGTAAATACACTAGATTCATTGGGAATGTCTAAAAAGATAAGTTGTAAAAATAATTATATTTATTCATGATGAGTGAAAAGAAATATATGAGTCTTGGGAAAGATTCACTCTTTTAATTATGTATTGTAAGAACCAACATTATTCTAAATACTTTCTCATGGAATCATTGTACACAAATTTCTCCCCATAAAAAATTAATAGATTTTCCTTATCATAGAAATTAACTTGATAATACTATGTAGGAATTAAAAAAATTAATACTCTTGTATAAAATTCACAGAAATCCACCATAAGAAAAGCAAAAAATATTTTAAAATAAAATAATTTTTTAAACAAAATGATGAATTTCAAGGACACCATAATGTAAAATGTTCGATTTCATGAATGTATTGATGATTAAAATTTGATAAATTACATTTATATATTATTTCATGTAGTAAATTATATAGGAAACAAAAAAATAGATAATACTATACTTTTTTTAATTTTGTTAAATATTTCCACCATAGTACTGGGAAAAGAATTTATAAACTATAATTAATGAATTTAATAGAAATAAATAGACATTAATTAGAAAAATATGAGCAAAATTTTAGAGTGATAATATATTACATAATCTCTATAGAAAATTTACAATAAAAGTGGTTCAAATTTGTATTAATATTTACCATAAGAAACTAATGAAATTCACCCCTATGAGAAATCTAAATTGAATCCTAGTCTGGATATATGGAAGAATATGTCTATTGAAATAGAGAAAATTTTCATTTCACTAAACCAACAATATAAATCCCAAAATACCATCAATGGTTATGTGTATTCAAGAGGTGTGACCAACTGTGACCAATGTGGAGTATGATGAAAGTCGAATGGTGGGGTGGCCACATCTAAGGCACGCTGGAGGAGGAGTTACTTAGGCCTCCTCTGAGCAGCATCAGAAGGGAGGAGGTCAAGTCAGAGGTATGTTAATGGAGGGTTTAGGGAGGTCGTCATGGGATAGTGTGGGTGGGGAGTTGTGGTGGATACATCAGAGGAGGAGTTTCATGGGAAGGTTGGATGTCCATGTTGGAGGAGGTTTATAGTGGGGAGGATGGGTGGCCACATCAGAGGAGGAGGATTGATAATTTTTGGGTGGAATATTTAGGAGAGGGGGGCTCACATATATTAGAAGTCATGAGGAAAATGGTAGGAGGGTCATGGGGTGGATATGAGTGTTGTGAGTGTAGGAAGAGGGGCGTAAAAGCCCTATTTTCTTGGGTGCTATAAATCCATGGATTCGGATAAACATATATCCATAATTTTAATTTAACCATATATATATATATATATATTATGTTATATCCATTTCCCAATAAATTCATGGCTTCAGATCATTCTTCTAGTAGAATGATATACTAATCATTGTTAAATTAATTTGAGGGTATATAATTTGTTACCCACATCACACATAATAAAAACAATAAATATGTGTTTCATAATATCATAAAACATTCAACATGTAATTATATCATCAAAAATGGGTGGGAATGAATTTTAATAATCATTTGATATTTTCATCATAGTATAACTTGTGGAACAGAAACAGGTTCCATAACGGTTTCATAAAAACATAATTAACCCATTAGAAACAAATATGCATCAAATAATTATCATCATAAGACATATGTATAATTATATTTAATGGTATAATAATATAATAATCCATGTGAAGAAAAAAAATCCATAATGCATGATTACATTTAGTAAATTAAATGTGGTTGTTAGAGGATACTGTCCATATAATTTCCCTCAATAGAAATTTGGAAAAGGCATTCTTGAAAAAAAATCATATTATTACATAAACCCTTAATACAATAATAATCTCAAAATAAAAATATCATGAAAGAGATAAACAATGATCGATTTCTAAATTAAAATAATTTATGTGATATTAATGATTAAAATAATTCCTAGAAAATATATACAATACAGACAATATATAAGTGGTGAATATGGAATATGACTTACATAAATAAAAAAAATGAGAAACCCCTATCCCAAGTCTCTTCTTACTTCGTACACATTCTAATATATTGTATAATAAATATATATTTATTTTAAATATAACATACAACCGTATTAAAATTTAAAATACTATTTTTTATTTATTTTTAGTTTATAATTTTTATTTTATTAATTTTTTTAAATGAACATTCATGAGAAAACTCATACATTTTCCATGAATGTTTCTATTCGATTATAGTTGTAATATCACCTTGTTCGCAGTTTCATCATCTATAGAGATATAATGATAAAATAAGTATAATATTTATTCATCATATAAACTTTTTATATTCATTCATATATATGTTTTATATAAAATGAAATTTCTTATCTTTGTGGACATAGTAGAATGTACATACGCACTAGTGATGTTTTCATGTTTCGATGGATGGAACAAAATAAAGGTAAATAATATATAAAAATTAAATTATTTTTATTATTTTGTAAATATAAAATACATTAAATAAATATACCGTTATTAAAATATTTGTACGGAGGAAATGAAAAATGATTCCCATCAATTTAGGGTGGTGTTAGTCCACATGTACACACGAGTGATTATATCATTTTCCAATAGATGGATAGGAAAGATGGTAGATAATAGCATAAAATTAATGAATAATAATTATTTCATAAATATATATTATATAAATTAATTATATCATAGTAACCAATCATGATATATGATGATGGAAAATTAATCATGTCAATACATGAATGTAGTAGTCCACACATACGGACAAATGATAAATTCATTCCTTATTTGACGGAAAGAAGGTGGAAATTGGATTAATAAAAATCATAATAACATCTATGTTTATTTATGATAATTTATTATTCTTTTTATTTTTTATACAATATATTTATTTGGATTTGAAAGAAAGAAATAAACCATGAATGAATATGTTATGATAACTATATATTCATTGAGTGACCTCCTTTTGATTGCACAATTATACATATATGTATCATATTAGGGTAAGATCATAAGAACATGGATATGGTTATAGTTTATTGGAATATATTAGGATAGGTATTGGATGATATATAGTACTCCAACACTATGGATACAAGTGTATTGGGTGTTCCCTTTTAAAAGTGAGGAAAATGACAGACATGGAAGTACTTAAATAATTCTAATATAATTTTTTTAATGAAGTATAATTATTCCGAATGAATATAAATTCTAATAAAAAAATTATATTGTGTATATATAATTATAAAATAAAATATAGATATGCTTTTCTTACATTTTAGACATTATCTTTTTGTTTAACAACTTTGTTATCCATTTTTAACTAAACTATGGTTACATATTTTTTAGACATTAAGGGTTATAAATTTACATCTAAGGAGAAAAATGGATTATAAATGTTCCATTAATGATATTATAGTACATTTACCATTCCACATGTCCTATTTAAGGATTAATTTATTTTTAAAACATTTATCATATATTATTTTTCATAAAATATCATTAAATTCATTATTATAACTATTCAACTAATTTTTCACCAAAGTAAATAATTCATCAATGTAATTAAAATAAAAACCAATTTTTTAAAAAAAATTATAATTACCAATTATTGTTTTTTAATACTACAATTCATAAAAATACAAGTTAATTTAAAATTATTAAAATAATTTTCTATAATGTTTCTATGACTCACACAGACACAATATCATAAATATTTAAGCATTTAAAGTAATAATATCATCACAAAAAATACAAAATGAATTACTGAAATTAATATATTGTATTACTGTTAAATGTACGAATGTATTTCTGACCATAACATCATTATATCCAATTTAAAATATATTATATGTGATAAAATAAATAGATTCATGTACTATAATATTCATAACATAAAATATTATAATTGTCATTATCAAATGAGAATGGAACCAGAATGATATATACTATATTTAAAGATTTTTCTGAATTAATTTATCTCATAAAACTATATAAATGAACTTTTTTTGTTTATTTTGAGACCATGTAGCATATTTTAATAAATATATTTCTAGTTTTACCCATAGATATGTAACCAATATTTACCCTTGTAACTACTCATAATGAAAAAAATTTAAAGAGTATTGTTTTCCAAATTCTAACCCCAAAATTAAAAATATGGAATTATATTTTAAATATTAAAATCGCATTATTTTAACAAAATAAATTATATTATAAATTCATGAAACATAATGATAACATTTTTTTGAAAAATGTGTTTTGAAGCCCAAAAATTAACTTATAATAAATCAAGTATAATAATGATTATTATGTAATTAATAATATTATTTATAATTAAATGATATTAATTTTACATGAAGATACAATTGAAAAATAAATGGGACTTTTCAATTACATGTTATTTTTAATATAAATGATGGTTTTACAAAAATCAATATTTTTTACTATTCACATAAAAGAAAATTCATTTAAAAAATACAAAAATTCACCCTAATTTAATATTTACATGCTTATTATAAAACATTTGTTATTTAATTCAAGAATAATTTCAAATTTTTATTTAAATTAATTATTATTTCCATGATCAAAATTTACTAAACACCATTTTTCAAGATGAAATATTTTTATGAAGACAAAATTGAATTGGAAAAAAAATAGTTTTTTTGAATTAAATAGTATATTTTAATTATATAAAAATTACAATTTATATTTTATAATGTGTTTAATCTTATTCATACCAATCAATTTAAAAACTATTATATAATATATATTGGTTTTTTTTCATCTTAGTGTCGCATGTCATGAAATATATAAAATACATACAACATATTTAAAGAGAAATATAATACAAAATCTTGGGGTGTTATAAAAATTCCAAAATAATTGTGGGATTCTAAAATAAACCATTATGAATTTAAAAATTTTTAAATTAAAAATCCTAAAATTGGAAAACATGAATTGAAATGCTAAATTCCATGAATAAAGAGGATTTAATTGTATAATATATCAAAGGGGTAGTATTTACACCATATAAAATAAATTACATTTATAATATAACTTATGTCTCAATAGTGTAGCATTTAAATGAAACCCCATTATACTAGATTCTTTCTTTATCATACATACTATATCCTCCAAAATAATCATTTTAAATATCTTAAAAATATTCACAACATCCTTTTCAATATATATTCTATTTCTATGGTGAAATAATAATCATTTGGATCTAATTCATTTAATAGTTCTTTTTTATGCTGACCACTTGTGTTTAATGGTAAATTTCTCCAAAATTAATTTAATATATTGATTGGGGTTAAATATTTTATGTGTAACATTACCACCTCAGTTCACAATAAATATTAATTGTTCCAGGTCACCACTACACCTTAGTAAATCCAACCCATATTTTATAGTCTTAAAACTAGATGTTAAACACTATAGTGGTATAGTAGAGATACTATACCTACATATTAGGGTATAAAAAGTGGAAAATGTATTCATCCAGAAACATAATTGAACTAAAGAGGATTTAAATAGTCATTAGAAAAAGTGTAAATAAATAATCATCCAAAACCAATTCTATATAAAATGAGAGTATACAATAAATTATAATAATTCATACATTAGTAGAATTTATATAAATCAAAAACTTAAAAAAGAAAAAGGAGAAATTGGGAAATTCCTCTAAGTGAGGACTTGAAT
Organism: Viscum album; assembly: GCA_963277665.1. Taxonomy (NCBI): domain Eukaryota; kingdom Viridiplantae; phylum Streptophyta; class Magnoliopsida; order Santalales; family Viscaceae; genus Viscum; species Viscum album. The sequence goes on from OY728120.1 coordinate 2,102,230,319, forward strand.
CCTCAAACGTTTTGAAACATTAATACCATTTCCCATTTGATGAAAATAAAAATTAGTATAAAAACTAGACCTTACCATTTCCTCTAACCATAAATTATTCTTTAGTATCATCCAGTTGTTGAGTAGAGTCTACGTACACCTGTGGAAGTCACCACAATTTATATCCCCAAATATGTATTCTATATTATATGTTCACTCGACGATACAATAAATGGACTAGGAAATTAAAAATAAAAACACAACATTAATGACTAGGATCCACAGGGAAACTAGATTTATGCCTCACCTACATCAACTATTGTAAGATATCTCTAAGACAAAAGTGTTTAATGACATGGACATTTAAAATTTATATTTGTTTCCTGAATAAATGTGTGTTACATTGTGTAATTTTATACACACTAAATATAATCATAAAAACAAAAAAATTATATAATTAATAATGATAATTATATTATTCATCTATGAACCAAATTAAAATTCAAAACATAACAACCATTGAAAAAAATAAAATATAATGATTAAAATGGAAAAGTCTGTATTTCCCCAACTAACTAGAATTATCAATATGACATCTAATGATTTATGAATAAAATAAAATTTTATTATATGGATTAAAAACATATGAAAATAAAAATAAAGGCTTCTGAGAAATTTTTGTGAATTGAGAGTGCAAGAACGGTGTGGTGTTTATATGGAATAAATATAAACGTAACTGTTTTGATTCCATATTTATATGACCATAATAAATATGACTATTGGAAACTATACCCTTAGATGAAATCTTTACCATTATAATTATTTTTTTAAGTAGTACCACCATGTGATAATTGATACAAAATTGAGATTTTATTTCCTCAACCATAAGAGTTGTGTCATCTAAATCACATGTTTTCGAACATGGTAGAGAGGTATCAAAAATTGTCATATAAATTGACTATTCCTAGTACAAGCTTCAACAATTTATGATTTAATGAAATATTATATAGGGGAAGTTTATGTTAGTTGAAATTAAAAATTGTTCGATGTGAGCCATGCCACCTCATGAAACTATAAAAATCATTAACCTTACCCATACGGCATATATAACAAGGGTTTATGTGTCCATATATTGGATATATTTATTATAAATTCCTTATTAAAAACAAAATTAATATTCCCTTAATTCCTCTTAATAATATTTTTACAAATAAAATATCTGTTTAATTTATATGATTTTGATAAAATGATTTTTGGATGCATATGTATTATCTTTATATTATTCTAGAAATTATATACATATTTTTTAATAACCCAAAGTATTATGAATAAAATATTTTAATTAAATATTGTTTTTAAATACCTATATATATAATAAATGAGAAATTGTTTTTAAAAAAATCTACTATAATTTTATAAGTGTAATAAATATTATTATGCCTTAAAAACTAATATTTTATATAATTAAGGACATAAAATATAAAAGTTTAAATTATTATATTTAGTGAATTTTTCTAGTAAAATAAAAATCATTGTTTCAATAATCACATCAAAATTAGGTTAGAGTGAATTTATTAGAATTTTCTAATTTAATTTACTTTTTTCAAACAATATAAAATTTGGTTATATGGATCTAGTATATTTTATTTCATCATATTTCTTATAATGTTTAATAATTAATTAAACACAATACATGACCTAAATCGTGATACTTTTTTAATATATAATATTTTAAAGTATTTAAACATGTTTTAAAATTGATTCAGATATTCCAAAGCGTAAAAAGGGATGTATAATCTGTTAAAAACATTACTTTGTGAAATCATCAACATTCCATTCCCAAAGAAGTATTAAAAATGAATTTTTGTTATGTTGGATTAAAATAACATAAATTATTACCCAAATTTATAGAACCATGAGCAAAAACTATAGCTATTCTTATGGATTTTCATTTTTATAACCCATTTTGAAAGACATATATATGGAAATTATTATACAACTTTTCCACTTGTTCAATAAATATCCATCAATATTTTCATTTCCATTGACTCATAATCCATCCTCCAAAATTGTTTAGTGCTTTTCTCCCCATGTAGTCCCCAAGGGGTCTTAAATCCCCCACTGTTCCATCCTGGGGTTTTAGGAACTAATTTTCACAGTAATGTAAGTCCTCAATTATCTATTCCATTCAAGTACACTATTCATGTTGTCTGTATTCTAATTTCCAAAATATTTCATTCCTCTACATTATATCATCCCATTCCTCTAAGAATATACATTTATGAATGAGAGTCATTTGTCCCCTATAATTTTACAATTCTATAAATACAGGTGACAAACAAGTCATGATGCCGAATTTAATTCTCAAATTTCCCTATTTTAATTTAGAAATCCTATTTTTCTTTTTAATTTAACACCCAATACTATTTTAGTTTCAATGGGTATTCAACTTGATTTAAAAATTACATTTTTTATTTGGATATTTACATTTATTAACCCTTATTTTCCTTTTATTGTTTAAAATAATTGATGTAATAATAATATCTTTTTTTTTATTTTCTATTAAATTATTTTGATAATAAAGTCATCCTTTATCCTCCACATATTATTAACATAATGATTTATTATGATGTGTGTATCTCACATGATAATATGACCAATTAATTGTGTGAATTGATAGTTTTCCAATGCTTTATGTAATGAATCTAGTTTCTATAGATGAAATTTAATATGATAACATGATGAATATCATTAGTAATTTTCATTTATGAGGATTTTTTTATAAAACATTGGGATATACTTATGAATTTCTCATTTAAATGTGTAGAGAAATTTTCATGTTATTATTCATGTTATTATTTTTATTTAATATCTCATGCTCATGCCTTATCATTCTACATCATGTTCTTATTAAAATATATCTATATCACATGGTAATGGTTTCTCTTGCTTATTACCTTACTTGGATTCATGATCACCCCTTTCTATTCCTGTATGTCCACAGGTTTTCAGATGTATTAAATATAACATAGGGAGAACCCATGGAGATGTATTCCATGTAGATTTATTATAATTTCATACATTTTCATTTATTATGTACCTTATTTCCAAGTTCCAAATCATTATATATTCTTATGATTATACCAAATTATCAAAAGTTATGTAATAAAAAGGATGCATTCCTTATTCGGTATCAATGTATGGTTTAGTAATTTTTTGTAATTTTTAGATCAATACTTAGGGAATAACCCTAGGTATACATATAGATATAGTAAAAAATCTTATTATTTTTGTGAAGTATTAAGTAAGTGTTTTTCACAAAAATAAATCTCTATCTAGATAAAAACAAGTGGATGTGGATATTAAATAGATGTACCTAGGGGTAACATAAAAAACACGGATTTTATTTAGACTCGAATAAGAACTGGTGCAAGAGAATTCATTTATCTTCACTCCTCATTTGACACCCCATTTAATTTATTTTGGATAACAACATGATTTTTATGATCCATTGTAAATGACATATAGAAAACTTAATTTCTATTAGTATATTAGTAGAATATTTATGAATGATGTTTTATAATGGAGATTACCTTAAAAATTATATGATTCATAAATTTAAAAAATTTATCACTTTGGTATTCTTCTTTTATAAAAATTGTTGAGAAATATGTGAAATTAGTTAAATTATTAGGTTAAAGGATTTTTCACAAACAATGTTCCGATGGAACATGGAATTTAAACCATCAAAAAGATGATGAATAAACTAACTCGAGTGTTTAAAATAACATAAATCACGTCAAGAGACCAGAATCGCCTCTAAGAGAACAACATTCCATTAAGTCCATTATGTGTTCCCAAAAACCTTATTCCATTGGATCTACCCTTCCATTTATTGAAGAAAATTTTATAATCTCTGTAGAAAAGAACTATCTGGTACTCTATTGTTCAGATAAATTGAAGGTAACCCTGGTTGTATACCTCTTAGAAGGTGAAGAATATCATTAGTGGGAACTGATTAAAAATATAAATACAATAAGGGAGTTCAATGCTATGGATTGGAAAGAGTTGAGGTGAATAATATTAAAAAAATATTTTCCTTGTTTGATGTGAATGAAAATAGATAAGTAATCCCACGAACTGAAACCAATGAAAAATTAATCAGTGGGAATCTTTGAGATGAAAAATACAAGAAATGCTTGATACACTAATATCTTTGTTATAGATCCTAATGGAAATGTTGATATACATTCCAATGGGATGAGACCCCATATATGAAGTTATATATAACATAGAGACTATAAAATCAATTTTGAGATAGTGTAGAGTTGTATGAAGGAAGAATTTGAGTTTGGAGAGATGGATTTGTCAAATAGTTTGAATTAAAATTAGCGAGGAATGGAGAAAAAATTGAGGTGGATATTTTACCATGTAATAGGTGGAAAGGAAGTGAAGCATCACACATGCTTCAAAATTTTGGAAGAATAATAAAGTGAAATTATTACATGAGATTTTAATGATATAATAGTGATTAAATGATGCCCATATAGCTCAAAACTATCGTTGTGAGGTGTAGACTCAAATTATCAACACTAACAGAAAATGGAATATGGTACATGTCCATTTGGAAGATTAATTATTCAACATTCTATATCTTGGGTAATTTTCAAAAAAAAATATCTACATCATAAGATAATAGAGGGGAACCAGTGTCACACTTAATATGGGCCAAGGGAGCATGGTTAGGAATTTCCAATCATAGCGGCTGAAATGGAGGATCTAAATGATATTGTGGTAGGTACTCTCATTGAACTCGGAAAATTGAGAAAGTAATTTGTTTCATTTTGGTTCTTCACATTCCGTTATTTCATCTCGGTTTTAAAAGAATATAAAATCAGTTCATAAACAACATGAAGTATATTTATTTTTCAAGACTCCATGAGGAATTATCCATGAATCAATAGTTTATAGAAACCCTAGTCATAACATTGGTGATTAAAATCTCATAATAAATCTAGTTTTCATTCCCAGGGTAGAATTCTACAGCATACAAGGGATGAAATATTTATCAATTTTCAAATATATGATCAACTATAGAAGAAATTAAATTTTAGTAGTTTAGAATGAACTACCCAGTGTAATTTCCAAATGATAGATATCCCAGTCTGGGGTTTTCCTAGAAGAACCTCATATATCATTCTTTATTAAGAATACCAATGAAAATGGAGAGGGAAATAAAAGTATAAATATTGATAATGTCCCCATATTTTATGAAAAAATTATGTGTTTCCTTAATATTTTATGTAGTCCCCCGCCTAGAAATGGAGGTGGAGTTTTCAATTGAACTCATACAGGATACAAGACGATATCAAAGGCCCTATATAGAAAGTCAAATATGGAGTTATATTATTTATGAAAACAACATCAATATCTTTTTTATAGTGGATTTATCGAACCATATGTGTCTCCATATGAAGAACCTATCCACTTTTTAAAGATTACGGTTTGATAAATGTAGATATTCATTGATTATATAAAAATTAATAGCACCACAGTTAGAATAAGTACCCTCTCCCAAGGATTGGAGATTTATTTGACCATTATCATGGGGATCTATTCTTCTCAATGATTGACCTCTGATATGGCTATCATCAATTGAGGGTGAATAAATATGATATTTCAATGAATAAAATCCAAACAAGATAGCATATTTATGATTTTGTTCTGATTCCCTTCTACATGACTAATTTTTATGTTATATTTATAGATTTGATGAATATATTATTTATGGACTACCTTGATAATTTCATGGTAGTTATTTATGATTATATTTTGATATATTGAAAAAGTATTTAGGATATTTACTGTCATCCAAGTGATATATTGGAAACAATGTGGAAGGAGATTTTTTAATTCATAAAAATTATTTTTTTCATTAAAAATAGTTTCATTCATGGGGAATATTACAACCAATGAAGGAATCACAATTGAACCTGTGAATAATAATTCAATAGAGGAGTGGCCTAATCCTACAATGGTAAATATAATTTTTAGATTCCTTCGTTTATTTGGGTATTATATGATGATTTAGAAAATATTTTCACAAAATCCCTATGCACTAACAAAGTTAACTGGAAAAGGGGATATGTTCATTTGGAGCAAGGAATATAGAGAATATTTTCAATAAATAAAATATATTTGGGTTACTACATCTATATTAACTCTACCATCTTTTGGATAATGTTTCATCCTTTATAGTGACATATCTTAGAAAGGTCATGTATGACTCGTCATGAAAAATGAAATGGTTATATCTTATGGATCTTAGTATATAATCCTCATGAGGAGAATTATCATATGCATGAACTGGATTTAGAAATCATTATTTTGGATCAAAAAAATAAGGATGGACTATCATTATGCAGATAAATTTGATAGATACATAAACCACCAATGTCTAAAGTATATTTTCATGCAATGGGAATTGAACACATGACAAATGAAATGGTTTGAAAATAACAAATACTATTAATGTTCAATTCATTATTACCCCAAAATAGAAAAAATGTCACTAATTCATCATGTAGGAAAGATCATCTTGTTCTGTTGATGACTAGGATTTATAGAAATATTTTGATCAAGGACCTAGTAATATTGGACATGGTAATCATAAGGGATGGGACATCATCAAAACTATTATAAAGTATTTCTCAATAATAATTAATAGAGAAGATCAAAAAAATCTAAAAAAGAATCACATTTGTTACATAGGAATATAGAGTCTATGATGAATTTGAAGTCAATCAATTTCAACGTTGACCATGATGTTGTACTAAAATTTTATACAATGCTATGATTCCCATATATACCATAAAAAAATAATGATATGATGGATAAAGATCATATATCCTCATTCTCTATATATCATGGAATATTTAAAATGTATAAGGATCTTTATTATCATTATTGGTGGGATAATATGAAAAGGGATATTAATGACTACACTACTAGGTGATTGGTATGTAAAAAATGTGAATTTAGAGACACAACTTTTTAAATGGGTATTGCAACCAATACCCATACCATCATTAATGTGGAATAATGTTACCATGGGATTTATCATTGGTTTCCAATTAATATTCAATGGAAACAATAAAATATGGATTATAGTGGATTATGTCACAAAAAATACACATTTGATCTCTATGTAGGAACATTTATGGTTCTAATTGTACCACCTAGTCAATGTGTTGTGTAAAAACCATAAATATGAAAAAATAACATGACAACTAGAGGAGATAATAAAATAGGGATACAACACCTTATATCAATAGAAAAAATGAGTTTTAATTTTGTAAATGAACACTGTTATAAATTTAGGATATAATCGCATTTATATTGGCACCATTGAATAAAATTGTGGGTATAGATTATGATATGGACATGGGTAATAAAATACCCATGTTGTTACCCCACGTTATACATGTTCTCTCCTAATCCACACCCTCTTTCATCCCAACCCGCTCGCAATTTCCTCTCCCTCCCTTTCGTTACATATCTCCATGGCCCTCCTTTCCCAGTACAACAAACCAATCTCCCACCATTCCTCTCCCCCGACGTGGCCACCGACCTTGTGATGATCCACCTTCGATAATTTGGTCACCCTACATCCCCAATGACACTGCATGGGGGTGGACTCCATACCTCCTCCTCTGTTGCACCTCCTACAGAGTCACATAGCCTCCACGCATTCCTCTTCGTCCTTGACCTATCATTATATGGTGGAACTCTTAAATGTGTTCTTCATCGATTTGAGGTAGAAATATTCACCTATTACCTTCATTATTGCTCTTGTTTTATCCACTCTAATTTTAATGGTTCCCATGAATGATATTAGTTTTGATTCCTGCATATCATGGTGTAATTGACCAAAAAATGCGATTCATTAGTGTGTCATAGAGATCATATGTCTCATGATATAGAATGCATGAGTCACTCATAATTTTGGAAATTTTATGAGGAAAAATGAATTTGTTTGGAATATTTAGTTAAATTGATGGTAATTTCTTGGTAATCAAGTGTTTATAGTTAATGTGTTTCCCAAATTAATTTCATGGGTATATTTTAGGAATATTATATGTAGTTATTGTGGATTCAGAAGGTAAAATCACCTCAATAATGTTTTAGGTATTAATTAATATTTAGCTATTATTAAAAAATTCATTATAAATTTTTATTATTAATTATTTGAATTTCATGCCATGGGATAGGTTCATATGATGATTTTGGATAATAAGTTCATGTTTTTAGATTTAGAATTGTCATCATAAGGTAGTTTCAGGGTTCTATATTTGTTGTATTTCCCTAATTGATAGTTTTTTATTAATTTAATTAGATATTAAATTATTTTTGGTTTTCTGGGAGCCCCTTCAGAGCCTTTGTGGGTCGTCTTTTGGAAGTGAGGGTCTTGGGTATCTCACAGAGGGGTATTGTTCACAAACCCTCTCTCTTGGTTTATGATTCAAGTTAAAACATCATGTGATCTAAGTTTATGCATAAGGGTAGGAGAGGGGAGAAACCTAGATCATTAAGACTCACTTAATTTTTGTACTTTATAGTTTAGATTTAAAAATGGCTATAGGGATTGTGGGAATAGAAATTTAGATCTTACTTATAGTGGTCCTTGATGTTGAGCACTCCCAAATAGAGTCTTAGTTATTTCGTGTGAATTACTAATATGTATTACATATTTTGGTTAGTTCATCAGGACTATGTAGACAAGGGATGGTTCCCCATGTCATCCATAGTTCTGGTCACCAACTCTAATCATGTTTTTGGATGTTTAGGGAACCAATAGGATATATGATGTTGTATTGGATTCTTATAGAGATATCATATGGACCAAAATTAATGTGTATTAGTATCTTTTTGTATTAAATATCCTTTTTCTTTTGACACAAATTCTTGATATTTCATGGATTATTGATCCTTGTTCACTTACGCTCTAGACTCTATCCAGAGTCAGTTTTGTTTATATTGGGTTGTGTAGAACCTGGGGGTCAACAACATTTTTTATACTTGGGTTTTTGGTTTTTTTATTTATTGATTTAATGTTAATTACATAGGTTATGTTTTTAATTTCTTAGGAATATTTCCTGGGTATCCATTGGTTAGATCATGTGATTGAACTCACAATAGTGATTTATGAACACGATTATACATCATAAGACCACATCATAGTAGCATTCAGAATTCTCCTAAAATAGATTATGACAATTGTAATTATATTATAGGGATGATATATTGATAATTGGGGATTCATAATATAATATTTTTTTCAAACAATACTAGAAAGTCTATAATGGTTGTGTTGGTGTGGGTGTAGTGTTAATACCCCCAGTTGCATAATATTGTCTTATCTTATTTGATCACAATGTCAAACAACATCATATTTTAGATATTTGAATACTTTTAGGAATGTATTATGCACAAAATTTTCATATGAAATTATAATTTTTACAATCATGAATTGAGAGTGTTTATAGGAAAATCAAATCCATAAGAATTGGTATCATTTCACATTGATTTTAAATTATTTGAATAAAACATGTGATGCAAATTTTACAGTCATATATTATTATAAATATGAAACAAGGTATATTGCATGATGTAGAAAAATCTATGATGTCAGGGTTTGTGATATCTAGTGATTTGTGATACAACTATGTGGTGTATGTATTTGATGGAATTGTGTATCATTTGAACAAAAATCCTTTATTGATGGACTTGTTATTTAGTATTGGGATGTACATATCCATATGAATATTCGTTTTTTCTTCTTGGTATTAGATCCATGTATCATTTATCATGTATAGATGACACACTGATTATATATGTATAAGAAATCATTGTATCTCACTTATTTTCCAATTATTTCCTTACAGGTGGATTCATATGATGAGGCTGGTTCTATCAACTACCACCAAAGGAAATGAGTTATACATTGGATTCTTGTATTGTTTCTTCTGTTTTTAATCTTCGGCGATATTTTAATTAGGTATTTTTTTAATTTTGTATTTCCTATAATTTTGTTCTGTGTTTTGGATCTTGTTTTGGTGGATTCGAGTCAGTTGTTGAAGGCAACGTACATGTGTATGCATTGGTTTATATATATATTTGTGTGTGTGTGTGTTCTATTTTTATATATTGATTCATGGTAGTAATAATATATATATTGGGGCTAGGTGTTCTTATATATAGTTATGAAAAATACATACATGTGTAAGTTTAATGTTGTATGTGAATGAATTAACATATATTTAAGGACCACCATTTACATATTTGGCCATCTGAATATGTCTATAGGGCTATGTTTCCTTATATATATTTGTATTTTCATTGGTGTACAATCAAAAAATGGAAGATTCGAGCTTTAAACATAAAAAGATGCACTCTATGCGGTTGAGTAAGGTTCCCTATGAATAAACCGTTAATTAAAATTCCATAATTTCTTGATTAAATTAAATTATAATTAATTATTATTAAATGTGTATATTCTTTTTAAATTGGTTGTGTCTCTTTTAAATGACATTTCCACATTAAATAACAATATTTCCCTATGAATTCATCATGGACTAGTAGAAAATTTTAGCCAACTCAAAAAGCGAAAATGAAATTTCAATCAATTTAGTGATGTTAATAACGTTATTTTGAGAAAACATGAATTGATCATTCTCATAAAATTATAATAAAAAATGAAAATATTTGTATTATTTTCATAAAAAACCTTTGAAGACAAGATAACTTCTTCAGTAATATCGTTTTGATCAAGATAAAATCGATTACCATACCAGGAAGAATCCACCACTATGTACCTAAGAATTTGTCTGCTTTGATCTTCATGGATCACACACATTAGTTCTCATTGATTTCCACACACTCAATTGAAGTTCCAATGTTATAGTGATTGATGATTTGGGGTTAAAGGCTATAGAATTTAGTGAGAAATAGAATGAACTATGGTGTTTCACCACCATTTATCCTCTAATTTCATGAAATTGAATCTCCTTCTTGAACCAATAATATCATCTTTTTGTAATGTGATTTCTAATTGATGAGATCTCAATTATGAATGATTAAATGGCCATTTCTGAATGACTATTTAGAGGAATTCGTTAGCATCACAGTGGGAATTTTTTATTAATTATTATAACATTGTATATGTGGGAAGGGGGTTCAAGTGGGAACAGTGGGGGAGAAGGGGGTAGGGGGCAGTGTGGGTGCAGGGAAAATTAGGGGTGAAGGGGGGTGTAGAGAGGGTGGGGTTGTAGGCGTGATATGTGGGGGTGAACGACCCCCCCCCCCCCACGAACCATCCCCTCTCCCTCCCCCACCGCCTACCCTACACCAGCTCCTCCCCCTCCCCTTAAAATTTACCAAACCATCCCATTACCCCTGACACTACCCAGCCCCTCACACTCCCCCCTGCACTACAATAGTCCCTCCCCCTCCCCCTACACTACACTATCCTATCCCACTACCCCCTTTGAACCAACACCTCCCACTCCTCCCGACCTTGCACCATCCCCTCCCATTACACCTCCCTCCTACTGCACTATCCCCCTCTCCATCCCCCCATTCCTATACTGGACCCTCCCCATTCCCCCCTCAAATACACCAGCCTATCCCCCTACCACAATTCCTACATCATCCCCACCCCCATTCCCCCCATAAATACACTAAACAATCCCCCTCCCCCTACACTACACCATCCCCTCCCCCACCCCCTACCATGTTACATCCCCTCCCCCTCCCCCCTAAACTACACCAGTCCCTCCCCTCCCACTACTACTTTATCCCCTCCCCCTCCCTCAGCTAAACCAGCCACTCCCCATCCCCCTTCCCTACACCATTCCTTCTCCCTCCCACATATCACACAAGCCCCTTCCACTCCTTTAGTTTCACCAGCCCCTCACCCCCTACTGCCCCAGCCCCTCCTCTTCCCCCCTTCCCTAATGCTTCCCCTCCACCTCCACTGACTGCACTAGCCCCTCACCCTCCCCCTACACGAACTAGAACTCCTGCACCATCCTACCCTTGCACCCCTACACCAGCCTCCCCCACCTCCCCCTACTGCACGGACCTCCCCCCTTGAATAGGAACCCCTCCCCCTCCCCACCAGTAGTGAACAAGGGTAAATAGAATAGTATAAGAATAAGGAAGTAGAAGAATATTAATAGGAGGAGGAGGAGGAGGAAATCTCAGAAGATACTACCTGAGGCCAAGAACAAAGTCACCCAAGACAAGATTCACCCAAGAACCAAGTCTCCCAATTTAAATCCAAATCAATAAATATGTAACTCCCTCCCTAACAGAATCCCCCATTAATTTGTTACACTATTTTCCCAGAAAAAAACCACTACCGACTACTATTGGTGAGAATAGACCAACTGCATAATTACTATACTGCCTCTAGAGGTAAATAACACCTCAAATAATTCTCCCAACCTGATATATTCCATATTTTCAATGTCTTATGGTATCTTTTCGAATTTGTATTCCATATTAACATCATATTATTTATAACATATTATATTTAAATTTCGTATATTATCTCTATATGATCACTATTTATGTACTATTCCTCACCCCATATGTTTCATTTACATGTATAATTAACTAAAATAATGAAATTTTTACACTCTATCATTCTCTTTATTATGTATCCTCATGAATGTATTTATATATACAATTTTGGGTTACACATGTTTTTTTCAAACTAGTGAATTAAATATTTTATTACATTTACCTTATATATCATATTTATTTATACCTTATAGAGAATAAAAATATATCTTAATGTTAAATATCATGGATAATTCATGTTCTTCTATAGATATTTCATGTCTTATTTTTTCCCTGACATTCAGTTCATCTTATATCGTACCCTCTTGTAAAAACAATATAATAATGATTTCATACCACGATTCACACACCATGTTTTTAGTGTTCATGTATTGTTTTGACATTCAATACTATCAAAACATATTGTTTTTCACTTTATAAATTATTCCTCACATGTTAAATTAAATTATTCTAGTACTTTTTTCATTAATTTATGACGTGTTATGATTCCATATCTCTCATACAATTCCTACGAAATATTATCTGATAATGGTTCTCATTAAAATTCATAGTGGAATACTAGTTTTATTTAAATGTTCATTATATCAAATATAGTTATCAGTAATAATTTGTGTAGATAAAATTTGGTGATATTAATTATGTGTATATCCTTTATGTGTATAACATCTCACTTTTTTCATTAATGAAATGTTTTCTCATTTATGTGTGTTCTGTTTATGGGGATTATTCTTCACTAGTCACTGATTTAGGTGAACATTTCCATGCAGATGTCGATGATAATTCTGGTGTTTTTTGTGGAGGAGATAATGATGTTGCTGATTTTGTAGGATATGATGTGGATCGTGATGGTTATGATGATTCATATATTCTGGTACATTTCATATGTAAATTTTATTATTATATTATACATTTAATTTTATCATAAATTTTTATTTTATTATGATGATATTTATATGAAATTTTTAAATTTTTTATCTTGGATATAGTCAAAATTATTATACTATGTTGGAGTTCTATTAATATTTTATTATTGTTTTTTTATATATTAGAATAAAATCCTTCCTTAATAATGTCATACTTCAAGTGCTTCCACTATGTCACATGTAGGGGGTTGAAAGGGGATCCCTGATAGAATCATCAGTCCCTCATGAATCTCTTCATCTTCCACTACCTATAATCTATTAAGTATGTATAAATTTCTAACAATTCCAATCCATCATCTGGAATTAAATCATTGAACACTTATGTCATTTTCCAAAATTCACCATATAATTCCCCTCATCCCATAATTTTATTGGAAATCATCATAGTAGCCATCCAATTCAAACAATGTTTAATATTTACAATAATATATCATATTTGTAAAGGAAACCATCTAATATCTATTGAAATAACCTATCCATTATATAAAATGTTTAATATCTAGATTCCCCACGACATTTCCCACATTATGTGAAATCTTTCAAAACAATTCAGGCTATATTTGTACTTTGGATACATTCTAAATATCTCCTTCACCCAAGATTAATATTCTCTAGACCTCTATATTAATTTAACACAATAATTAATACATATGGGATAATCTTACACAAGATTAGTTTAATCATACGAGGCCTATATTGTAACACCCCAAGATTCTATAGTACACTTCTCTTTGAATAATGCGATAGCGTGTGTTGTACAAAACATCGTGTTCTAACACACCACAACCAATCAAACTAGCCGTTATGAATAGTAATACCTGCTTTTTGAAATTTTTTATATTTTATATTTCAAAATGGACTTCATTTTTTGGTTTTGGAATATCGAAATTATCCTAAGATGAATTTTTGGTATTTTTCTGAGAACTTCCAATTTTTATGAATAGTGAAAAATACATAAAAGAAACTTTTTTAATAAAAATATTTTATAGTGATAAATTATATTATTGAGTGGTTTTAAAGTATAATTAGAATATATTTTTACCATTTTATCCAATGGTGTTCATTATAATTAGTTTCACTTTGAAATTGGACCTAAACAATTGTCAATCTTTTGGTATATATTGTTTCTTAAAAACACGCTATTTGTTGTGAAGCGGGAATTAATTATAAAATTAATTAATGAAACTTATATGTTTTTAATTTTGTAAAATAGACATCATTTTTGAATTCGGAATATCAATTATAGCTTAGGGTGAAATTTTGGCATTGTTCTGAAAAGCATCATTTTTTGATGAATAGTGAAACTACTAAGTGGTAGTTAAAAAAACTGAATTTTTCATAAAACATAATTTTACCGCTTCTGTGAATGGAATTTCTAAAATTCAAGAGACAAGATTAATATCAATAATTAAAATGTGTTTCAATGAGATGAAAATAATTTTTGTTTAATAGTAACTTTTTACTTTTATTTACCACGGTTAAAAGTAAATAGGGTAATTAAGGGTAAAAATGATATTAATATTACCCTAACACATGTCCTAATTCTATTTTACAAGTTTATCTCGACCAAAAACAACCTTAGGAATAAAATATTATCATTTAGGTCCACTTGGATTAGATTAGAACATTTATTATTATTTAATTCAAAGAAGAGTTAAAAGAGTTAAAATCAAAGTTTATTTACTAAAACATTGTTAATATAGGGTTATACATAAGATAAATTCTATTTTAAATATTCATTAGAAAGATAAAACGATTTACTACATAATTATATTTTATTTATAATTTTTAGACATTAAATAAATTAGTTTATTTATGACACAATGATGATGTAGTAATTACCATAATAGTGAACAATTAAAATAATTGATATTATAAATACCCAAATAAATATAATTTGAGACTTTTAATGAATTAAACTAATTTTCTAGGATAATATGACATATTTGTATTGATTTAATGGACTTTTCTCGAAGTAATAATTCTGTTATATGTTTCACAAAAATCAACTATTGAATAGTGTCAAAATTGACATAAAAGAGTTTTTCAAACAAATATTATATTATTAATTGATATTAAATTCATAAAAATCTACGGTTCGGACCAAAGACTTATATCATGATATTTGTATCATTAATGGACCACTTGGGGGTCTCTTGTATGTATATAGTATGTTTAATAACTATATAATACAGAAATACAAAGTGACATGGTAATGTCAAACAAATTAACTAAGAGTTAAAACTAAAAGATAAGGTTAATATAGTAACCCAAACCTGTATAAATTCTATTGGTTGAATGTTTTTAGACCTATCCCCACCTTAACCTTTTAATAATCAACTTTGGAGCCATTATAAACAGAATATGAAATTATTATAAATTAATATTTCTAGTTTTTCCAAAGGTGCCCCTCACCCCTCTTATAAAAGGGCACTCCCTCTTCTCATTACTTCACACCTTCAAAGCCTTTTGGTTTGGCCAAACTCTACCCAAATAATATCTCAACTTCCCTAAATACAACCTAGAGGCCTTATTTTGATCAGAAATCCAACCTAAGGATCCATTTTGATCAAATCAAAAGGAAGAACCTGAAGAAGAGGTAATGTTTTCACCACCCTTTTTCAAATTCATTTCTTCTTCCACATCTTCTTTATTTGTTATTACCATTCTAAAATAATAACTCCAGTATATTATATATAATGTGATGTTATTATAAATATGGTACAACCATGTTCAGTATTCTATCCACCCTTTGAATAACATGTCACCATACGTGCGTATGTACGGCTTACCGTCTCCACGTCGTGGTGTAATTGTTATTCAATATATTATTATTTGGATGGGTATAATAATGACGTGTAACTCATGTAAATAATAAATATAACATGATAATGATTCTGTATATATTATATACTATCCAATTATATATAATTTTAATATCAAAAGAATGATATTGTCGCTCGTGCGTACGTACGGACTACCGTCTCCACGGACGTGATGAGATTCATTCTCCATCGTATCCATTCAAGTATAATTATCATTTGATGATTTGAAAATATTGTTTAAGGAATTGATATCATTATGGATATGATTAATATACAACCTATCCATGAAAAACATGGCTTACGTAACAAAACATATAAAAGAAAATGAGTAAGTTAACACCCGAAACGACGATAATACTGAGATATTATTAACAAAGCAATGTTAAAAGATAATATATGATATCATATTAACATATATTATTATTGTATAATTTAATAACAATTATTTCACCATTATAAAAGAGGTTAACCTACCCTCAACCAAGGAAAAGTACAAGGTAAGGGTTTATTTCACAATCTCTTCTTTATCCGAGGTTGTTTATACGTAATTATCTACTGGGATCTCTTTATCATCCACATCTGTGTTTCTTAAAAATGTATTTCAAAAAAATTACTATTTACAAGAATATGGGTTAAAGTCATTTATACCCTTGTTTTACTTTTTATAAGTGTTTTATAAAGGAATATTTCCGTCATTTTCCAAACAAGGTGCTTTTTAACCTTTTTGACAGAATTAAGGTAAGAATGTTTTTTTTAACTTATACGGCAGGTGCGGTTATTTTCTGCCGTTATAAAATCGTAAAAGCATCCCTTACAATATTATAATAATATTTTCAAAGAAAATGTTTTATTTCATAAATATATGACTCTTAAATGATTTCAAAATAGAAAGAGATATTTCTCTAAAAAGAGTTTTGATTTCATCTATGTCAACATCCTTTGATGGATTTTACGCTTATTTGAAGTTGATTTATGATGATACAAAACTTCTATATTGTATTGAAGGTTTTGTGATATGTTTGACAGTGGATGTGCTATTTTTATACCGTTCATAGTTTATGGTGAAAGTATTGACATTTAGTATGCTAGTTTTAATATGAATGTTTATGTTATGTCTAAACCTTTTCATATGGGAATGCATTGGACTTAATATGTGATGGGTGGAGCCCGCTATAGCTCCTCGATGCATTGGTAGGTCTCACGAGACAAACTAGTGTCTTGGCACAAGGCCTTGGAAAAATCTTATTTGTAGTCTTGGCACGAGGCCTTGGTTATGTGGTTATTATAGTCTATAATTTTTCATTCCATCATTATGAAAGTGGTAATTGATATAGCATGTGATTATTATATTAGTAGAATATCCATGTGAATAAGTAAATGGAATTATTTCATTTTATTTTTTCCATAATATGTTGAAGTTCAAGTTTAAAAGGATTTTGTTTTATGTTATACATTGCCTTAAATGTTTATTCTTATTTATGAAAGTTTCTGCTATATTGTTATCCTTACTGGGCATTTGAGCTCACCCCTTTTCTATGTTTTATTTTTCCCAGGATGTGAAGAAATAATTAATGAATGACCTGCAGGGATAGTATGTGTGGATATGAGTGTGGGATATGGAGACTATTTTGTTGTAGTAGTTTTTTACTTTATGATGTAATGTAAAACTTTATGAATATATCTAGTGTTTCCAAGGCTACTAAACCCATCGGTCTTTCGAGATTTGATCTTTCTTGTGATCATGCCAATGTTATGTAATAATGCACTGAAACTAGGTAACTGGGGTCGGGGCGTTATAGTTGGTATCAGAGAAAGTTTAGTACAAACATTGGAAGCTAGATTTAGATAAACTCTGATTAGAGCACGTAGACCTAAGATGAACTTTGAGGATTAGTATAGAAGAACTTCCTAGAATTTTTGTATTGTAGAGATTTTGTGAGTTTTCCGAGAAATACATCCCTGTCTGGATACGAGCAGGTAGAGGCGGCTTTGGCACAGATGTACCTAGGGGTAAAACCCGAAAACACCGCTTTGAGATAGACTCGAATGGGAACTGATGCACGACAACGGGCCTTGCTGCACTCTTGGTTACGACACTCTCGGGGGATATGCTTAGGATAACTCTCATTTTCTTTACAAATCATTATGAAGGGTTTATTAGTATATAATTCCTTAAAGAAAACATTTTTATGATTATGGATTATATCCATAAATAGTTCAATTTATGTTAAGTGTTTTATAAGTATGGGATTATGTATTTTGATTCATAAACTAATCTAGTTTATGCCATTGTTTAGAAATGGCGCCTAGTGGAAGAAATGGAAACTGTATCAATGCACGCACTCCATGTAGAGATTTCCCTCCTGCTCAAGATAATTATAGTGGATCTGGTGATGCAACTGGTGCCGATCAGCTAATCACCATACTGGGACAACTTACTCAGGTTATGAATAATAACTTTACCTGTATGGAGAACCCTGATCCACAGCGTGGAGGATCAATGTTAGATCGCTTCATGAGGCAACAACCACTAACATTCAATGGGAGTACAAATCCCTTAGTAGCTGAGAAATGGATGTTTTCCCTAGAGAAAATATTTCAGGCTTTGGGGAGTAGTGAAAGGGAAAAAGTTATCATGGAAGTTTACCGCCTCACTAGAGATGCAGATCAATGGTGGTCATTGATTCAAAATACTAAGGAAGATGATGAAGTATCAAATATGGAATGGAGGGAGTTCAAAGATCTGTTTTTTGAAAAATACTTTCCTCGCAACCATCGAGCAGATATGGAAAGGCAGTTTCTGAGTCTGAGACAAAAGGAGGATGAGAATGTCACAAAGTATGAGGCTAACTTCACAAGGTTAGCAAGGTATGCTGGAGATTATATACGTAACCCAAGAAGTAATATTGATCGTTTCTTTTATGGGTTAAAACCATTTCTCCGTCGAGCATTAGTATCACAATCCTTCTCGTCGTACGAAGACATTGTCTCATGTGCTATCAAGACCGAAAAGTAATTCTCTAAGTCTTATGACTTTAAAGAAAAGCAAGAGAAGAAGATATCTATTGATCAATCTGGTAATGGAAATAAGCAGAATAAGGGAAATTTTGAATATCCATCTTGTGGTAAATGTGGGAAGAAACACCCCGGTACTTGCTTGAAGGGAACAAGAGTCTGTTACAAGTGTGGTGAAAAAGGCCACCAAGCTCGTGATTGCAAAGGGAAGAAGGAAGCTACCAATGTTCAGTGCTAAAATTGCAGGGAGATGGGGCATTATGCAAATGAATTTCCTAAGCGTCAGGGGAACTTACCTCAGAAAATTCCAAGGGATCAAGGCCAAGATTATGCTATCACTACTACTGAGGTAGAAGCTCCGAAAGATGTGGTGGCAGGTAATTTAATGGTTTCCTCAAGTTTAGAAAATTCATTATTTGATTCTGGATCATCGCATTGTTTCATATCTTCCCAGTTTTCTAAGAAAATTAGATATTTCCAATTTGATTTAACAAGGGAGATTTCAGTTAAAACTACTAAGGGAAGTATCATTGCAACAATGTTTTGTGAATCAATCCCCATTAGAGCACATAAATGTTCTTTATCTTCTGATCTCATCGTCATACCTATGATTGAGTTTGATATAATCCTTGGTATGGACTGGATTTTGGACTATGATGCGAAGATTTATTGTAAGAAGAAAGAGGTTACAATTCTTGATGATGATGACAAGGAACACCTTATCTTTAGAGAAGAATCGCCACTGCCTAATTCTTATCTAGATACACCCCCATTACCACAACTAAATTCAATTATTAAGGAGGAAGATAATGATATAACTGTGGGTGAGGAAATGAATGTTCAAATAGAGGATGTACCTGTTGTGAAAGAATATGTAGATGTATTTCCGGAAGATTTACCTGTACATCCTCCAAAACGAGAAGTTGAGTTTTCCATTGATTTAAATCCTGGATCAAGGCCTATATTGAATACCCCTTATAGAATGGCCACTGTAGAATTAGTCGAACTAAAGAAACAACTAGAGGAATTGAGTAATAAAGGATTTATTCTCCCTAGTGTTTCTCCATGGGGAGCCCCTGTTCTTTTTGTTAAAAAGAAAGATGGATCCATGAGGTTATGTATCGACTACACGGAGATCAATGCTATAACAATAAAGAACAAGTATCCCCTACCTCTCATTGATGATTTATTTGACCAACTACATGGAGCTCAATACTTTTCAAAGATTGACCTTCGATCTGAATACCATTAGTTGTGTGTGAATAATGAATACATTCCGAAGACAGCATTTCAAACCAGGTACGGGCATTATGAGTTTACTATAATGCCTTTAGGATTGACTAATGCACCCTCTGTATTCATGGATCTGGTGAATAGAATTTTCAAGGAATATCTCGATGAATTTTTGGTGGTATTTATTGATGATATCTTGGTATACTCAAAAAGCTACAAAGATCATGAAAATCACTTGCGCATTATCTTGAAGACTCTGAGAAGACATGAATTATATGGGAAGTTTAGAAAGTGTGAATTCTGGCTTCAGGAGATTTCTTTTCTTGGTCATATTGTCTCTAAAGATGGAATATATGTTGATACTTCTACGAACAAGGAAATCCATGAATGGCCCGCACCTACGAATATTACTGAGGTACGTAGTATTATTGGTTTAGCAGGTTATTATTGACGTTTCGTCCAGAATTTTGCCGGATTGGCTAACCCATTAATGAAGCTCACACGTAAAGGGGTTAAATTTGATTGGACAAAAGAGTGTGAAGAATGTTTCGAATAACTGAAGATAAGGTTATTCAATGATCCTATATTGACTCTACCATCGGGGAATGGTTGGTTCATTATTTATAGTGATGCATCGAAGAAAGGACATGGTTTTGTCCTTATGCAGAATGATAGGGTTATTGCCTATGCATCACAACAATTGAAAATTCATGAACAAAACTACCATACTCATGATCTCGAGTTAGCATCTTTGATCTTTCCTTTGAAGATATGGAGGCACTACCTCTATGTTGAAAAATGTGAGATTTATACTGATCACAAGAGTTTGAAGTATATTTTCTCACAAAAAGAACTCAACATGAGGCAAAGGATATGGCTTGAATTAGTCAAGGATTATGATTGTACGATAAACTACCTCCCTGGGAAGGCAAACAAGGTGGAAGATGCTTTGAGCAGAAAAGACCATGGATTTTTGAACAATATGAGAATTGAAAGGGATCCAATTTTCATGGATCTAGTGAAGATGGACATGGGAATAACCGAGGAAGGTGAAACATCAATGATTTTTCAAATGGTTTCCAAAACATCTTTACTAGAAAGAATTAAGAGTTCTCAGACCGATGATGAAGAATTTAAAAAGAAGATTAAAGCTGTGAATGATGGGATATTGAGAGACTTTGTGTATGAAGATGGAATTTTGAAATTTGGGAAGAGGCTTTGTGTTCCCGATATACCTGATCTAAAAAGGGAATTGCTGGATGATGCTCATAGTTCCAATTTCTCTATATACCCTTGGAGCACCATAATGTATAGGGATTTGAAGGAACATTTTTGGTGGGACAACATGATGAGGGAGATTGCTGATTTTGTGTCAAGATGTATGGTTTTTCAATAAGTGAAAGCTGGAAGCCAACAGCCTGGAGGAGTCATGCAACCTCTTCCCATACCGGAGTGGAAATGGGACAATATTACTATGGACTTTGTCATGGGGCTACCAAAGACTCCTAGAAGGAACGATGCAATATGGGTTATTGTTGATCGTCTTACCAAGTCAGCACATTTTCTTGCTATAAAAGAAGATATACCACTGGAACATCAAGCAAGACTATATATTAATGAAGTTGTGAGACTTCATGGAGTACCCCTATCGATTATTTCTGATCGTGATCCCCGTTTTACATCAAGATTCTGGAAGAGTCTTCAAAAATCCCTGGATACTGAACTTCATTTGAGCACTGCCTACCACCCTCAGACAGACGGACAATCAGAACAGACAATTCAACCCTTAGAATACATGTTGAGATCTTGCTCACTTGACTTTCAGGGTATGTGGGATCAATATTTACCTTTGGTATAATTTTCCTATAACAATAGCTTCCATTCCAGTATTCAGATGGCACCATATGAAGCGTTATACGGAAAGAGATTTCGCACACCAACCTATTGGGATGACGTTGGTGAAAGAAAACTTGTAGGCCCAGAACTGGTGGAGGAAACGATGGAAAAGGTGAAGGTAATCTAAAATCACATCAAAGCATCTCAAAGTAGGTAAAAGAGCTATGCCGATAATCGAAGGAAGGATTTGTAATTTCAATTAGGTGATCATGTTTTCCTGAAGTTATCTCCATGTAAGGGAGTCATACGTTTTGGTAAGAAAGATAAATTGAGTCCCAGGTACATCGGACCTTTCGAAATTCTAGAACTAATTGGGGTTGTAGCTTACCGATTGGCAATGCTGCGAAGTCTCTCCAAAGTTCACGACGTGTTCCATGTATCTCTATTGAGGAAATACATTCCTGACCCAACGCATGTACTCACCAATGAAGAATTAGAACTGGAACCCGATTTGTCTTATTGTGAAGAGCTCATCAGGATTCTTGATACAATAGAACAAGTACGGAGAAACCGGACGACGCGTTTGGTAAAAGTTTTTTGGACAAACCATAAGATGGAAGAGGCAATGTGGGAACCCAAGGAACTTATGATGAAGAACCACCCGAGTCTTTTCATGCGGTAGTATTCTGGAAATTTCGAGGAAGAAATTATTTGAAGGAGGGGAGAATGTAACACCCCAAACTTCTACGGTACGCTTCTCTTTGAATAATGCAATAGCGTGTGTTGTACGCAACATCGAGTTCTAACACACCAAAACCAATCAAACTAGCCGTTATGAATAGTAATACCTGCTTTTTGAAATTTTATATATTTTATATTTCAAAATGGACTTCATTTTTGGTTTCGGAATATTGAAATTATCCTAAGATTAATTTTTGGTATTTTTCTGAGAACTTCCAATTTTTATGAATACTGAAAAATAATTAAAAACAACTTTTTTAATAAAAATAATTTATAGTGATAAATTATATTATTGAGTGGTTTTAATGTATAATTAGAATATATTTTTAACATTTTTTCCAATGGTGTTCATTAGAATTAATTTCACTTTGAAATTAGACCTAAACAATTGTCAATCTTTTGGTATATTTTGTTTCTTAAAAACACGCTATTTGTTGTGACAGCGGGACATAATTATAAAATTAATTAATGAAACTTATATGTATTGAATTTTGTAAAATAGACATCATTTTTGAATTTGTAATATCAATTATATCTTAGGGTGAAATTTTGGCATTGTTCTGAAGAACTTCAATTTTTGATGAATAGTGAAACTACTAAGTGGTAGTTAAAAAAACTGAATTTTTCATAAAACATAATTTTACCACTTCTGGGAATGGAATTTCAAAAATCCGAGAGACACGGTTAATATTAAGAAGTATAATGTGGTTCAATGAGATGAAAATAATTTTTGGTGAATAGTAACTTTTTACTTTTATTTACCACAGTTAAAAGTAAATAGGGTAATTAAGGGTAAAAATGATATTAATATTACCCTAACGCGAGTCCTAATTCTATTGGACAATTTTATCTCAACAAAAAACAACCATAGGAATAAAAAATTATCATTTAGGTCCACTTGGATTAGATTAGGACATTTATTATTATTTAATTCAAAGAAGAGTTAAAAGAGTTAAAATCAAAGTTTATTTACTAAAACATTTTTAATATTGGGTTATACATAAGATAAATTATATTTGAAATATTCATTAGAAATATAAACAGATTTACTACATAATGATACTTTATTTATAATTTTTAGACATTAAATAATTTAATTTATTTATGACACAATGATGATACAATAATTACCATAATAGTGCAAAATTAAAATAATTGATATTATAAAAACCCAAATAAATATAATTTTGAGACTTTTAATGAATTAAACTAATTTTATAGGATAATATGACATATTAGGATTGATTTAATTGACTTTTTTCGAAGTAATAATTCTTTTATAAGTTTCACAAAAATCAACTATTGAATAGTTTCAAAATTGACATAAAAGAGTTTTCAAAACAAATATTATATTATTAATTGATATTAAATTCCTAAAAATCTAATGTTCGGCCAAGAGACTTATATCATGATAGGTGTATCATTAATGGACCACTTGGGGGTCTCTTGGATGTATATAGTATGTTTATTTACTATATAATATAAAAATACAAAGTGACATGGTAAATGTCAAACTAATTAACTAAGAGTTAAAACTAAAAGACAAGGTTAATATAGTAACCCAAACCTATCTAACTTATAATGGTTGAATGTTTTTCGACGTATTCCCACCTTAACCATTGAATAATCAACTTTGGAGCCATTAGAAACCGAATATGAATTTATTATAAATTAATATTTCTAGCTTTTCTAAAGGTTCCCCTCACCCCTCTTATAAAAGGGCACTCCCCCTTCTCATTACTTCACACCTTCAATGCCTTTTTGTTCAGCCAAACTCTTCCCAAATACTCTCTCAACTTCCCTCAATACAACCTAGAGGCCTTAGTTTGATCAGAAATCCATCCTAAGGAGCCCTTTTGATCAAATCAAAAGGAAGAACCCGAAGAAGAGGTAATGTTTTCACCACCCTTTTTCAAATTCATTTCTTCTTCCACTTCTTCTTTCTTTGTTATTACCGTTATCAAATAATAACTCCAGTATCTTATATATACTGTGATGTTATTATAAATATGTTACAAACATATTCAGTATTCTATCCACCCTTTGAATAACATGTCACTATACGTGCGTATGTACGGCTTACCGTCTCCGCGTCGTGGTTTAATTGTTATTCAATATATTATTATTTGGATGGGTATAATAATGATGTGTAACTCATGTAAATAAAAAATATAACATGATAATTATTATGTATATATGATATACTATCCAATTATATATTATTTTAATATCAAAAGAATGATATTGTCGCTCGTGCGTACGTACGGACTACCGTCTCCACGAACGCGATGAGATTCATTCTCCATCGTATCCATTCAAGTATAATTATCATTTTATGATTTAAAAATAATGTTTAAGGACTTTATATCATTCTAGATATGAATAAGATACATCCTATCCATGACAAACATGGCTTACATAACAAAACATATAAAAGAAAATGAGTAAGTTAACACCCGAAACGACGATAATACTAAGATATTATTAACAAAGCAATGTTAAAAGATTATATATGATATCATATTAATATATATGATTCTTGTATAATTTAATAACAATTATTTCACCATTATACAGGAAGTTAACCTACCCTCAACCAAGGAAAAGTACAAGTTAAGGGTTTATTTCACAATCTCTTCATTATCTGAGGTTGTTTATACGTAATAATCTACTAGGATCTCTTTATCATCCACATCCCTGTTACTTAAAAATGTATTTCAAAACATTTTTACTATTTACAAGAATATGGGTTAAAGTCATTTATACCCTTTTTTGACTTTTTATAAGTGGTTTATAAGGGAATATTTTCGTCGTTTTCCAAACAAGGTGCTTTTTAACCTTTTCGACAGAATTAAGGTAAGAATGTTTTTTTTTACTTATACGGTGGGTGCGGTTATTTTCCACCGTTATAAAATCGTCGAAGCTTCCCTTACAAGCTTAAAAGAATATTTTCAATGAAAATGTTTTATTTCATAAATATATGACTCTTAAATGATTTCAAAATATAAAGAGATATTTCTCTAAAAAGAGTTTTGATTTCATCTATGTCAACATCCTTTGATGGATTTTACGATTATTTGAAGTTGATTTATTATGATACAAAACGTCTATATTGTATTGAAGGTTTTGTGAAATGTTTTACTGTGGATGTTCTATTTTTATACCATTCATAGTTTATGGTGAAAGTGTTGACATTTCGTATGCTAGTTTTAATACGAATGTTTATGTTATGTTTAAACCTTTTCATATGGGAATGCATTGGACTTAATATGTGACGGGTGGATCCCGCTATAGCTCCTCAATGCATCGGTAGGTCTCATGAGACAAACTAGTGTCTTAGCACAAGGCCTTGGAAAAATCATATCTGTAGTCTTGGCACGAGGCCTTGGCTATGTGGTTATGATAGTCTGGCATTATGCATTCCATCATTATGAAAGTGGTAATTGATATTGCATGTGATTATTCGATTAGTAGAATATCAATTTGAATAAGTAAATGGAATTATTTCATTTTATTTTTTCCATACTATGTTGAAGTTCAAGTTTAAAAGGCTTTTGTTTTAAGGTATACATTGCCTTAAATGTTTATTCTTATTTATGAAAGTTTCCGCTATATTGTTATCCTTACTGGGCATTTGAGCTCACCCCTTTTCTATGTTTTATTTTTCCCAGGATGTGAAGAAATAATTTATGAATGACCTGCAGGGATAGTATGTGGGGATATGAGTGTGGGATATGGAGACTATGTTGTTGTAGTAGTTTTTCACTTTATGATGTAATGTAAAACTTTATGAATATATCTAGTGTTTCCAAGGCTACTAAACCAATCGGTCTTTCGAGATTTGATCTTTCTTGTGATCATGCCAAGGTTATGTAATAATGCACCGACTCTAAGTAACTGGGGTCGGGGCGTTACATATATAACTATTATCTATTGAAATCTGACTTATTCACTTCCTCCAGTACTATCATAATATGTCTGGAGAACACACTTTCATTTCGTACTTCAGAAGTTGTTACATACATTGTTTCCACCATATTCTACATCAATAATTCCATATTTTCTAGGTGTCGCTTATGATTCTATCATTGGGTTATGTCAATTTTTCATTCTAAATTTTATTTATGTAAATTCCAACAGTTTATTAGATTAGCTATCATGACAAATCAAAACAATATGCCTATTTATAAATTTTTTACATGCCAATTCTAATAATCTCCAACATGAAGACTATTTTAAAGGTTCTAAATAATTCACTCAACTAATTTATTCTCTCCCTGAAACTTATAGTAATATTTCGATCCCAAATTTGGCACCATACAAAAAAAACTATAAATTTTTTATGTTAGTCACTCTCTACGATCCATTGGAAATGTTAAAAAAACATCCAGAAACATTTTCCTTTTACCATTTCTCCACCATAAATTTCTTCCACGTAGCATTATAACCTTTTTATTTAAGCACTCTTATCCCATCTATAAATTTTATACATACATAATGGTGAACTCCCACTACTTCATGATATATAAAATTCTTCCACCTTATGATTTTGAGTTCTATTTAAAAAAAAATCTTGTACCTTATATTTTATATACTATTTTATGCTTTTGCAATCAGGATAATCCCATACTTCTAGATTTAGTGATACCACAGATAATGACATTCATTTCAATTTATTCTATTTTAATGTATATTGTCTATGAAATATTTAAATCCTAATACAGTCTATGAATTCTTATGGAATTTTATCCCAAATGAAACTAGGAATTCATTGGTCCATTTTTTCCATCTTCTTTCTTCCACCTAATTATTACTCTTCATAAGATCATTTTTTTATCATATAAATATATTTTAGGCATTGATGATCATTATTAAGTTTTTATTCCAACGATGAATGAACCAATACATTTAATCACCACTCCTAATAATGAAATATTCCATCTTAATTAAATTTCATCACTCATCCTAGAAACTGTTTTGTTTTGGATGAAATCTTAAGAAGACTTTTTAGTTATATATATATAGTACGTCTCATTTTTTTGAAAGCTATACCAACATAAATAAAAAATTACAACAAAAGGAGTCTCCATTCATCCATGGTTATTTATTTGATAAACGTTCATGAAAAACCATATACCATGATCATCAAAAGTAACACCCATATATCTATAAGAATCATTTTCAATGACCATGTGATGGTAAAATGAAATTATGTGATATTGATTTAGATGACTTCTAATAATTTCTTACTCCATATATCATAAATATTACAATATACTACTTCTCAAAGGTGTAATCATTGTATAACCCATATTCCATTTGTTTAAGATAACACATTCCTTCAAAACTATGATTTACACTCACTTTTTCACTCCTGTGTTTTTATATTCCCATTCTATAGATCACCACACAATATTTTTTTACCATATGGGACACACTAATACATATATAACATTTGTTTGAACTCAATATTTTCTCACACTATACTTTCTCCAATAAATACCACTTGAAGTTTCACATTTTATAAATTAACAACATATAGAAACACATTGTTCAGTTAAAAAATGGAAATTAATTCTGTATCATAGAAATCTATAGAGCTTCTAAAAATACATAAGAAAAAATATCAAATGGGTTAAGTAAACTATATAAAAAAACCAAAAAATTCATTAAGGCATGGGATTCACAGAACATCTTAGAATAATATTCTTGAATAGACCATTCACTCCCAATTGTCTCATATAAACACCCCTACCTTTCATAATTCCATATATAGAAGTAGGAAAATCTGAATATCATCAAATAAATCTTCATAAGTATGCCTTCAAATACTAAAATCAACTACATTATCATTTTCTTTCTTCGATCCATGTTTCCACCTTCAAGGACAAAAACATCCAAAACTCACTCCAGGAGACTTCTAGATGAGTTTTCACAACCTTCCTTAACCAATATTCTTGTTGAATGTCATCAATATTGATCATGAATTATCCAACTCAATTCCACTAAAATAATAATCTCACACTGAATCTGAAATTCATAATGGTTGGAACATGATTATGCAGCATTGACTGCTGGGTATGACGTAGTAGCATGGGCTGCTGGATATGAGGTCGGTACTAGGTATGAGGATCAAGTGTAGGCTACTGTGTAAGAGGAATATGCAACTGTAGGGTGTTTTTAAAGGAATTTGGAAGTTGTAACCATAGATTAAATCATTTTAAATGGCCCTATATCCATTGGTTAAAACTATGGATATAAGTCTAGGTGGGTGAAGCTACTTTTTCTATGGTTCCAGACTATGCAAATGGCCCTATTTCCATGGATAGAATCGTGTATATAAGATTTTCTATATAACCATTCCATTTGGATACAAGGTTTGTTAAACCACTGATATTAACAATCGCCACTATTTTTGGTTTCTATAACATTGATTACAAACATTTCATATATCCTTACTTTGTAGTCGAGGAATTTTCTAAATGGGGGATGAATTTAACAACCCAAAATATTTTAAATGATATTTATTTCCTCAATAAATATTTTTTACAATCAATAATTTCTTACACATATAAAATTTAATGAAAATAAATAAATTTTATCTCATTAGAAATAATAATTATAGTATTCAGCTATATGACAACATAAAATTCATAACATTACAAGTAGACAAAAAATATATAATGGAATTGTAAAAATGAAAATGTATAGATCACCCCACTCTACTGGATTCATCGCCAACTGAAAATTATAAATAAATAAGGAAAAATATTAGTAAACTAGTAAACAACATATTAAAATGAAAATATAACCTTTATATAAATTATAGTTAATATATGGGTGAAATAATGAAGTGGTTTTTATAAGGTATAAATGGTAATGCGGCTATTGGGATTCAACCATATTTTGGCATATTTCTGATGTTCCAAATACATTTATCCATTCAAGATACCAAAGTAACATTTCCTAGAAACTCCCATGCTTCCCCCATCTACAGTAAGGTAGAGATCATCATTCCATATACTAGCGGTCATCTATGATTCTGGATGAATGACTCTTCGGGAACCATATTGGATGAGATGATGGGTGGCTGAGCTCAATACACCCTTTTGGGGGAAATTTTTTCCGGCTCATTGACTATCTTATTGATTAAGAGATATGATCACAACTCCAATTATAATCCTGATATGGGACCGATTACCAGGAAAAAATTATTATTGGATAATATTCTAATTAAAAAATTTAAGGTGTCTCAATAATGAACCAAAGAATGATTGGTCTCATTATTTAATCTAATTTTTCGTATTCTAGGTTATTCATCCATTTTCCTAATGGTGAATAATTACTTTATGTGCGGAAGTTGTATGACCTAATGCTTTAGAATGTCCTTCCATGGGAGGAGACAATTAATATTCCACAGAGTAGATTGATTCATTATGAGTCATCTAAAATATAATGGTTATTTCAAGAATAAAAACCCACATAGTTCATTCACACCCTTGGGACTGGCCCCAAGGTGGATTCCCTTATATAAGGCATGATCATTCCATTCCACTCTCTCATGAAAACATTATAGGATCACCCTGGTACGTAGGAATTCATGATTCTTAATGATGTGTTAATTGCATCTACCTAATACCTTGTGATATATGATCAGTGTGAGAAATAAGGGTGAATAGATGATCAGTCTCATGGCATATAGACATGGGGATTATGTACTAGGGCAGTCCTTGGGATATTTGGTATAGAGCCCAGGACTTGAAAAGCAATCCTATATCTCATGAGTATGGATGAAATCAAATCCATTTAAGTTTGGTTTCCCCTTAAACATATGATATGATCTTGTGTATGATCACATTCGGGGACATTATGACCATCCTCGAGGTTTCTATAATGATAGAATATTATACTAATATGGATTCCCTATTTATTCTGTATATACTGTATTATGTTGGTTGTCAGGAATTATGCACAAATTATTCCCTATTGGTTGTGGATTATATTTCACAACTACCATTGTAACCTTGGGGTGTGTATTATAAATGATGTGATCAATGAATCTCCAATAGCCCACATTAGCCATGATTGTTGTGAGAAACCAGGGTTATCAAGTGATCAATTCCAATTCTTTTTGTAAGGGGATTAGAGACAACGATCCCCCTGGATGATCAATATGGATATCGACCCTCAAAGAGGTGGCCTACTTGTCTTGAATATTGTAGGAATCATAGTCATAGTAGTTCCCTTGATTGAGGATTTCACTTTGAGGTCTCTATAATATTTAGGGCTTACACATCAGTGGTGGAAAAGACTATTAAATCCTAGTATTCCCTCATTTCTTAGACATGATTTTCTAGAGGGTGTCGCATGATCCATTTGACCTCTCTGGGGGACATCATTAGATCTAAATGGTTTCCTCCAAATATAATTACATATCCTTACTTACATGTCTAGACGGTGTCACATGACTTGGCAGAAATACATGAAGGGAATTGCGAGTCATGTATAAAATGTCTGGAGGGCAACCCAGGTCATGGATGGGATACCCATAAGATGTCATGGGAGCCCAATGATATTCCATTATTCTCTCATGATACATTTTTAACACATCTGGAGAATGTCTCATGTCTTTGTTGACATCCCTAGAGGGCATTGTGAATCCATGATAATATTTCCATATGATGTAGAGACAGCCCATTATTAAACATATATGATTTTGTGTGACATCGATGATATATTAATCCACCATTATATTAGTTTGGGTATGAATCTAAATGTGGTAGCGAGGAATGGCTGAAAATTCAATGGGGACATATGTGAGACTATAGTTATATATCCATGAGGGTTGTGTGACATTTCCTTGACATGTCTCATGGGATTTGTATGTCCCGTGTAGATTGTTAATGGAACATCATGAGATCTATGTGACATGTCCTGGTGTTGTCATGTGTCGTTGGGAGGCTCACACGAAGCACATGTGGGCAAGAGAACATTTTTTGATTTAATTATTCCACATAATGTTTTTGTTTTGTCCATTTCCTTGTAGATTCATTGGTTTTTCTTTCATTATTTATATTGAGTCTTGATTGATCACGTGGGTGTGCAAGATATTCATCTCATATCTCATAAGAGAACATTCATGTGATCTATGAATGATAATGATAAGTGGATTATGCATATCAAATGTCTACTCGAGCTACTCACCAGAATGTTACTAGATGGTAGTCTGGTTGGTCATGTGATCAGTCTCTCCTAGAAGTATGTTGTTGCGCTCTAGAGTTTCCTTAGCATAGTCCCCGTATCATATTGGTATCTATCTACTTTTTCATAATGGGTGGGGGATTTATATTCCTAGCCACACTAATTTTTCAATAATTTTCATAGCGTATCGGGCATAGATTCGGGTTGTAGTTGGGGTAGGGGGATGGTGCCACCCTACATTGCAAGTCTTTTCCATGGGTCATTCTGAGTACATCTCCTAATTTTCAACGATTGTGAGTCTCTTCCTTTAACACCTCTTTTTTAGAATTACTATTGATTAATGAATACATTATTTATCTTGTGGGTATGTCAAATAACATTTCATCTTTTCCAATAGACATGTCTGAGGGCGTCCACTATAGCACAAGGCCTTACCTATATTACTTTGTGGGGAATGGGTGGCCTGTGCAGGTATCTTCCTAATATCTAGTTCACTTGTTAGAAGGTCTCACGGGGCCACACAATAGATGTCCTGGCCTATCACATGACTTTTAGTGATAGCACGATCTCGCGCCTCCTACATTTTTATCATTGCTGTTTTGTTTTAAAAACTCCTAGGAAAATGTAGGTTTTCACAATTAATGTAAAGGATATTTACTCGATTAATTTTTGATACCTCGATTGACCATTATGGGTCATATAGGGATGTTTGAGATTTTCATGGACAAATCATTCCATTTTAACATATAGCACTGATGGGGAAGCATAGAATCGCCTATAAATACTTGGAGACCTTTGTGTGGTGAGGTTGAAAATCCAAAGATCTTTTTCAAGACTGGTCGGACACATCGCTGATTTATTTTGGTGTCTTGGGGGTATCTAGTGGCTTATAGCTTGACCTTTTTTGCAGTAGTGAGTACCTATTTCTGAGGTATGTTGAAAAGTCACCGAGATCTTGCGGTGTCGTTCATATCACCAGGGGAGTGTTTCATGTCATTCAGTGACTATGTGTATCTCTCTCCTCCTGCGTTTTTTCATATACTTTTATTTTATAATGTATTGGGGGTCTGGTGATTTTTCTAAGATATCATCAAGGAATTTTATTCTTCCAAACAATGATATGGAACATGTGCATTATGACCATGGGAGTTATCTCCCTATGGATATTATTCCTCCATATTCTAGGATGCATTTTGGAGGATTTTTCAGTCACATTACTATTATAACCCATGGGGCATAGGGGCACCCATTTGGTTGTCGGTAGAGCCTTCACAAGAGTATAAATGTTCATTAAAGGGGTCCTCTAGGACAATTTGTAGTTTATTTGTTCTGTGTGGAGTCACCAGATTACTATGAAATGGTCAGGGGATCATGAGTCCATTGGAGGCTCATGCAATATGAAATTCTTGGCTCCTCCACTTTTGTGGTGGAGGTAATACCCATATTCATGTATTTTATCTTTTGGGATTTTAGATTATTCTTATTCAGTTGGAATCAAAATATGTCCAACCCCCCCCCCCAACCCCCCAAAAAGTGACATCCCTTGGGACAAGGACCCTATTTTAAGGAAGATTAATACCCTCCTAACACTTTGGTGATGTTGCGAACCAGTTATCATAAGTCAAATTTTGTCAATTGGGAGACATTTTCTATTCTAGGAAATTTCCTATTAAATGATATTCTTTTATCTCAGACCTCATGTTTCTTTTAGTTTTGGGGATTTCAGCTCATACCACATGCATCATTTAGTTTACAGTATTTTAGATCAGACCTAATATTACATTAGTTTGGGGTCTTTTAGCTAAGAGATTATATCAAATTTCATTGATGAATTTTAGCTCAGTCATTGTATATGAACTTGCAATATTTTTTATATATTCCACAAATGACCAAAAACACACTGATATGTTGTGTTTTTTATGTGGTGTTATTGAGGCTTATAAGTATTTGAAGGCACCTTTTCAGAGCGACACATTTTTTTCACCACCATATGAACATATGCATGATCCATATTCATGCATGCATAGCCATGAATGGGGTCCATGAAGCTGAGTATCATTTTCAAGGGATACAGGAGATTTATAGAGTGAAATTGTCGAGGTAGAAATACTATGGAAGCTAGAACTACAAGGGTATTTGGAATTTGGTTGATGGAAGTCACAATCAAAATGTCAGATCAATTTAGTTTAGAATGGTTTAGACATGTCGGGTATGTCCATTAACACTGCAGGGATTCAGGTCCTACCATGGTGTCTTTGAGGAACACATGTATAATGAGACACATTATACTGGGACTAGATGTCTCTTGTCGATGAGTCAGATCCCATATACATCAATTGTAGGGATTAACTAATATATACATATTCTTTTCCAGGGGATATTAAATACTGGTGACCACTCAAACATCTCAATGTTTTAATTGGGTATGGAAGTAATGCTTTCCTAGGATGTGTTCAAGCACCCAAGGGAAATTATATCTTAAATTATAATGATTGATCCCAACTTTATTGGAATTGGAATCACAAGGTGTGGTATATCAATGTTTAGGGAATGAAGTGTTGCAATAAATCCTTGATAAATGATATGAGTCACATAGACATAACATGGGGGATATAGAATCTGCATGGATAGTTTGGAGTGGGGATTGAAAATCATGAACTAGAGCACTAGAGTCGGGACAATGATATTGGATAGTCATATAGGGTGTAGTTCAGACAATTTGAGTCATTCTGTGTTGTCATAATGATGTTGGGTCTCACAAGGATTAGAATTTCCTTTTTCAAAGTGAAACATTTTTTTACCACCATATGCACATATGCATGATCCATAGGAATGCATGCATAGTCCAACAATGGTCCCTTGAATTTGGACAACCTTTCCAATGTCCATGGATGGTTATGGTGATCTGAGATACCCCAAATCTTGTAGTGTGATCTGTGTAATGTGTAAAAAACGAGGGGTTGAGTCGTATAAATGTTGTGATACTGCCTAAATAATGTATTCTCATGGATATGAGATTATACAAACCATCAATATAACTTTTTCCTAGATTTGGGGGTCCAGCGAGCATAGATGGGATTTTACAAGAGTCACTTGTTAGACCATATGAGTTCATGCCTTATTTATTTACGCATTATTTTTTTCCAAAAAAATGAAGGTAAAGTGTTTTGAAAGAGAATAAATGAATTTTTATTAGGATTCCATTTGATGGATTTCAAAATAACTTGTTCTGTATCTATTTCACTGGTAGTCTATTGCCTTACAATTTATACATTTTTATGCTACTGTTTTAGGTCATTCTGCTTTAACCAATGTTTGAGTAGTTTAATGTCATGACAATAATGGAACTAACATGGTAGATGTCACAAAAATATCATAACATGGATTACTAGGGTAAAAATACTCCGACAGCATTATGAGGATAACCTAAAACACAATGGGGTGATACGTTCTTCCATGTTTATGTAAGCATGACGAGAAACAAAATTCCATTTATACTACATGAAGATGTATTAGGTTATTGGGTCTAAGAAATTATGAATCAACAACATCATCAAACAGATATATCTATTTTATTTTTTAGTTTCATGAATTGTTGGGGATGACCTGAGAAGCTTGACACATGATGTGTGGAATATGGTCCGAGGTTCATAAAAATATAATGGGAGAACCCCATTCTCTAGTTGTAAGGGGTATGTCTTCTATGGTCTTTTGATAATGGAGGATGGAGAGTGCTGGTTTTCCCAGTTTGACATAATGTAGTGGGAATGTACATTACTCATTGTAGTTTAATGTTATGTGGTAATGACAGACCTCCATACAGTTCAATGTCATTCGGTAAAGATGTACCTCCAAGAATTTTATATTCATGCAGTAAGGACCTACTTCCATGTAT
This sequence comes from Viscum album, assembly GCA_963277665.1. Classification (NCBI taxonomy): domain Eukaryota; kingdom Viridiplantae; phylum Streptophyta; class Magnoliopsida; order Santalales; family Viscaceae; genus Viscum; species Viscum album. The sequence goes on from OY728120.1 coordinate 2,102,266,612, forward strand.
TTTAACATCATGTGGTAATGGTTTACATCCATGTAGTTTAACATCATTTTATAAGGACATAATTACATTCATTTCAAACATTTTGATATGAGGATGTACATCCATGTTGTTTTACATTGTGTTGTAAGTACATACTCCCATGCATTTTAATATTATGCGATAAGGATGTGGGAACCAATGTGAAAGTGTCTGAATGTTGTGACTATACCTAAATATGGAGACTCTAGTAATACTATGTATATCTTGAGGAAGATAATTATGCCACACGTATTACTAATTGAATCCTCCTGTATAGCTCAGGTTCATATGCATGGAAGGGCATTTTTATATATTTTTTGTTGGGATAGGGCTTGATGTTGGAAATTTTACAGTTTTTATGTCTCATGTTAGAGCATAAATTACATCACAAGTAGTTCTTGAATTGGAAATACACTACATAGTTCAGACCCATACATAAATTTGGGAATTATTTTCCATTGATCTTTGCAAATAGTCTAAGGATTGGAGATCCTAGAAACACCATGTATCTATGATGATAGGATTCAAGCCTCTTGTAGTTCAAGATGTTCCATGCACATTAATGTCGTGCAGTGAGGAAAAAAGTCAAATGACATAAATAAATGAAATGTCTATGGTCAGACCCAAAGATAGATGTATGGGTGTCACTATGTGTATCATGATAATGAGAATCAATCCACAAGTAGTTCATGAAGAATCATGATGATTAATAACATGTGTAAAGGAAATTGACTGTGAAATTTAACATCATGTAGTGAGGACTTATGGTATTCCTTTTATGATCGTTCATTCTGGACCATTATGGAACTATTGTGTACTATTGATCATTTAATTTGAGGTAAATCCTCTACCACAACTACTATGCTCATGGGAGATATAATTTTTGCAAGAAACAAGGAAGGGATTGGGTTTCCCTACAATGTAGAGACAATTGATGGTACAAAAAAGGGAAATTTCAATCATTTGGTGGATGTACCAATATGTAGGATCGAAGTGTCCCTATGTTTCTCATTGTAAATGAAATTCATTCCATAGATATATCTTAAATAATTGTGCATTTTAATTTCATGCTATAATAACGTAGTTAACCTGAAGTGAATAGAGATAGATATCACATATCTGTGCACTTTTATGTCATGTGGTAGGGACAATGGACATGAAGATTAATGTCATGTGGTAAGGATAAAAGGTTCCATGTATTTTAATTTCATGTGGTAAAGATGAAATATTACATATTTTTTAACATCATGTGGTATGGACAAACTTGCACAGTTTGACGTCATGTAACTAGGATAGGTTCAGTACAGTTTAATGGCATGTTGTTAGGACATGTTGTATATAGTTTAACATCATGTTGTTAGGGTGAGCTCCATGCTATTTAAAATCATGTCATAAAGATGAGTGATGGGACCTTCACTAATGTGGATTCCCTTGTTTTGATATCTACAAAAATTATTTCTTGAGAAATCGTGCATTTGTGGAAGTGGTGACATGCTCCCCATTAATCATAGAAATTGATTAAGACCCGGTGTCGTAGATGTTATGTATGATGTACGTTCACCCCCATTTGTGTTCCATCTTCAGGAGATTCTATCCTAGTATCATTGTGGGTTTGAGGGCCAAAACTGATACCCCATGGGGGAATGTGTGGAGGAAACCCCTTTTATTGAAGGCTTATGCAATCTGAATATGGTGGACCACAGGGTTGTTAAATGTGTGAATATTGTTCCCATCAAGCCAATCCAATTAATCTACTCACTTTTGTGATTACTCAACATTTTATAGGTTTCTACAGATTGCTACTCAGAGTGAGGTTAGTTGCAACTCCATGGGTAAAACTGCCTCGATCATATTCTCCTATTAGTTTTGTGTTTCTTTTGTATCTATATGTGTGGAAATATGGTAGTCCAATAAATCCTAGAGGATATTGTCTAGACCATACATCATATCATTTTTTCACCATCATATAATGTATATTTGATAGAATCTTATTGAAGGCCTCTATCTCTCCAATTTCATTTTAATGATATCAAGGTGTGTGATTGGACTCAATATTGTACTATTGTTATAACATCATAATTTCTGTAGAACATATATTTGTGTCCTTTTAATCAATATTATGTGAGGGACACAAAACCTTTTATAATATGGGAATTTACGATTTTGATGATATTATTTTTCCCTACATTATTGAGGGGAATCACCTCATCCCATGTGAAATGTATTTGGTAGCAGTAAGCATGTACATAATCTACATAACGGTGGCTGGAGGATATGCCACATGACATCTATCTACAAATAGAAAATGGTCTGGAGTATTTAGATGTATGTATAAATTATGGGGGTTGTTGGATGAAGTATTAATGGATTTGAAATGACTTAAATTTCATGGATAATTCCGCATGGTCATGTATCATGATTACCTAGTAATATCCTATAATATTGATCTATTAGGATAACCTATTCCTAAATAGATTGGAGTCGCGAAAACCCGCATGGAATTCTACTATGATGGAAGAAATATCTACTTATACTATAAATCTGGGGATGATAACATTGAATCTAGACATAATGATGGGTTTATTCTCATTAGGTTCATCTATTAAGGTAATGTTCCGTACACGATGCTGAAAATGTTCTCTTCCATATCTATCGATTGGGAGTGTCCCAAGTTGGAGATACCTGATTACGGGATCCATCCATCAAAGGATGATTGTTGGAGAATCACGCTATGAGGTGATCATGACCTATTTGATCTCCTCCATATCACATAATATCATTATCGTGACCACTCTCTAATGTGTATTATGGAAGATTTCTTCTTCTTGGCCAGGTTCATTCAAGACAGTGGTATTATTGGCCAACTCATCGGTGCATGAATTATTTGATTGGGGAACATGATGCAATGTTGTATCATTATATAATTAATCCATTAGACCCATAAAATACCATGTAAGAGGGTATAATTACTCATTTTTTTTGGTGTATTTTCCAATTATCTAATTTACCACTTAAATTTAATCCCCATTGACATTTAGGTAGGGTATTTATAGTTGTAGGTCTACTTCCATGACAAAAATGAGGTCTTGGTATTCTACCTAATTATTTATGCAGCCTTCAGATTGTGAGAAAGATTACAAAAATACATCATTTTCCAGAGAGATAAATAACACCCCTATGCCAAACTGATTGAACATTGGGTTTTCCATTATTGCATTGATAGTACATTTTTAGATGCCATCAAAATATCTATTCCATGTCCCAATTGTGTAATTGGAATAAAAGACCTCTTCTTATGGAATCTTGCTGTATTAAAGTATATTTTATAGGGTTGGGTGTGAAGTAAGGAAATCATCCCGGGCCTTCCCATTCACTAACATCTATGACAAAAACCGAATGACATATTTCTGAAGAATAACCACTCATTAGTCCATGTTCGCAATCTGTATCGGACAACCAAGGATGTATATAAACAGATTAATAAAAGTAGCCAATTGGATTTCATGGTGTTGCATGTTTTGCCTAAGATTTTTTTACTAAGAATATTATTACGAGGAAGTTATTCTCGACATCAGAATAGCTGGTCTCATTGACTAGTATATTCTGACGTAGTTAATAGAGACTGTTCTCACATCCTACATCATTATTTGGTACACTGAGGGTTCTGAATGATAATTCCATAGTAGTTATAGGTAGGATGAGTGTCCTCCCTTCTATTGGAGGTATCAAGACCTGTTGCTGCAGTATGTATTTATTGATATATTAGAAATATTTTTTCCAATAATCATCCCCCTGGTAGGTGATTTAATTCTTCATTAGCTTAGGGATGTAGATATCATGGTCGACCAGGTTGGTAATGAACTATAAAATGAGAGAAATGTTCTCTGGGAACCCCACCAATTGTTAAAGATTTTAGGGAGGTGTCATTTCTAATATAGAACCAGTTTTCTCTAGGATGAACAAGGTGATATGGTGGAATACCATAATGCCACAGAATTTCCATGATGTTACCCTGAACGCACATTTTGGAAGATTCATCTTCTGAATGAGATTTTAATTTTTTTTTCAAAAATTGGTTCATAGTTAGTTATTTGATCAAATCTATGAAGAGATTTAACCACTAGGTCTTCAGAGTAAAATTCAATTGTATTTCTTATGAACAAATTAAATATATGGTGCATGACATGTTTATATGTGGTTCCAAAATTCTTCAATTCAAATTGAATGATCTAGTGGAAAATGATCTACTGAGAAACTCTAATGGTAGTGTTATATCCATATTTGGGATCCATATTTATCTAATTGAGCCTTGAGATTAAATCCATGAATGAAATGTATTGGAAACCAAATGTTTCATCAATCAAGAGATATATGATTGGAAATGGGAAATCATCCTTTAGTAAATGCAATTTAATTTCTACAAAATCAATGCACACTAGAATCATCCCATTCGTCTTCTTGATTAGGAAGATGTTATTATTCCATTTTGGGGTCTTCACCCCTATAAATAAAATTCCTTTGATCAACATGATTACTTCTACAACTAAATTTATGTCAAGAGAGTAGTTCATTCAACTAGTTGTCTGATTGAATCCTTGATGCTCATCTGGGAACCCGACGTGGTGCATAGCCACATCTGGGTTCATTCTAGGAATTTCTATGTCACTTCATATGGACAAATATCTATGTTGCATCCTAAATGTTATTTAAATCTCTTTATATTTGATGGAATGGTAGAACTAATCAGTTTAGGCCATTGTCCTTCCAATGTTCCCAGGTACATAGGCCCAAGTTCATCGATGGTGGTGGAGACGCCTTCCTTGAATGCTGGAGGAGAATTTCTTCGGTTAGCCTCATATTCACCCATATCAGAATCTATGGAGACATTTTCAAACAATGTTAGAAATATGAGGGCCCCACTATAATAATTAGGGTAAGATGGTCTTTGAGAAGATACACTAACATCCCATAAAATCATGAGTCATTGTTGAGTAATGTCGGGGATGATAGTCATCGATGGTGTCACTAGGGAAAAGAAGGATTTGGGCATATGGGATTATATTTATGAACTCCCCCAGGATTATGGGAAGTCTTTGGTCGTTATTGAAAATATTCTAGGGATTTGAAGGGGTGGTCCCCAATCCATTAAAAGCAAAAACCTATGCACTATCATCCATCACATGACATTTGCCTCTATTTTTATAGAAATCTACTTCATCATTTGTGGCCTTGAATGTATTGAAGGGATCCCTTCCACCATGTAGTAAAATGACATTCTCATTAATGGGATACATCAGACACTGATGTAATGTTGAAGGTTTCCACAGGTGTCTATGTAGTGAGGGTCTTCTTAGATGGACATTATATGTAGTGTCTTGTTGTATTACCATAAAACCATCATCTGATGTAACATCCCCAGACTGTCCTTTGAACATAATTGTCTTGAGAGTCCTTTTCTAACAAATATCATATGCTTGGATGATTATCTTATTGAGAGAAAAATCTCCATTGCCATATCTCAAACTCTTTAGTGTTCTGACTGGTATAGTATTGATCTCAGAATATTTAACTATTTTATCCAATTGTATGTTGATATTATTGAGACATATGAATACATTTAGGTGTTTGATTTCTCCTTGAATGGCCCAATCCTAATCTAGATTAGTGAATGATATGGCAACGTAAAAATATGATTTCATGGTCTCTAATCAATTGACATTGATGATAGTGACTTCTGTATCAAATTCTTGTAGGCTATAGAGGGAATCATTAAATTCCACCCAATGATCTTTTTAATGAGATAGGGAATTGTGGACTAAGAGCTTGGCTGGAACTAACATCATATATTTCTGAGCATCGTACTTTTTGGGTCTGGGGTCAGCACTTATAGATATGGGGATTCTCTTAGACAGGAAGATGAGGTGTCAATGAATTTTAGGTTGATGGCCTCAGTTCCAATACTGGGGTTGGGGGAGAATATTCTACTGATGGGACATGTCATCCTAGACTTCCCCTTTGTCTGAGAGGATCAGATGAATGAACTCATGCTAAGCAGTCATGCTAGAAAATAGGGTGTGGACTGCTACTAGAGAGTTTTGAGATGCCACCCTTCCCTTATTGGGATTTCTATAGCTCTTCCAATGTGTCCCAGCTATATATGTATTTTTCATAGGCCCAATACTAGAATATTTGTTCTGGCCATGCCCATGATTTCCTCTATATCCTCCATTCATGCACATGTAACCTCTTGGTCCCTTATTCAATGAATGAAACTCCTGATTTGAGGAGAAATCTTCGTCAGATAAGTGTTTGGACAAGTTTATTATATTGATATAACAATTAATGAGATATTATTATGATGTGGGTTCTGCTTGGTGGGGAGGTTCCCATGTTTCAGATATAGTAGGGAAGAAATTGTCCAGAATTAAGGCTCACATTGGAGTAGAATATAACTCATCATCCTATTTATGTTCCTAAATCTTGTGGTCACACCCACCTTTGGGAGGATCATTAGGTGTCTCATTCTTGGGTGGTGGATGTATTTTAGGATTTCCAAATTGTGGTCTCATAGTGTAATGGTCTCGGTTAACAGTCTTTCATATCATCCAGTTGTTGAATTTTCGTGCACTGCTGGCTGGGGATTTTTCCCTATAACTCCCTTCTTTTGGTTGGATCATAGTTATGCATGACACCTACATTGGGGATTTTTCTCACACCAATGTTGTAGAATAATTCATTATTTGACGGATTTATTCCAAGATGAAGAAATTTTGGATATTATGACCCAACCTTATATGGGGAGGGCAGTAATTGGGATGTTCAGTGTGGTTGATCTCAACAGGCTTCTTGGGTTGCTGGAGCGTGAGCATGTTGTTGTCCATGGTTGTCATGAAATAACCAGGTACATATTCATTTTGGATGGAGTATACCTTATTCATATGTTCTTCAAATCCCAGATAAAGCTGACTTCTCTATGGTTCTAGATGAGGGATATTTTTTGGTTGTCACTAATCGACTAGAGGTGATGGGTGGTTTGGTGCCTAAATGGGTATTCAGATTGGTGACTCTACCATATTGACATTGGTAGCTCCATCTTCTACTATACTTGGAAATTCTCCCTATTTTGTGGGCATTATATTAATTTTTGACCGTGTTAGCTAGAATAATTCTTCTAGATGTTGGGTGTTTTAAGAAAACACACAGAATCCACCTAAATAGTTCATTAAAATAAATTCATCTAGTACTCATCCCTGATATTTTTACCAAAAAATTATAGCATCTACTATTATGATAATTTAATGAGGATTTAGTAGGTTAAACCCTTTAATCATTATATTAATCCATAAAAAGTCTCAGTTACACATGGTTTCATGTTTTTCCGGTCAACAATCCTTGTCTTATATTATGCAAAACTAAATTGATAAAGGAATTGATGATGAAGATCTCCCCGTACTAACACAGATCCTACAAGAATACTTTTATAAAAAACAATGTATATCACTATCTGGTTCTATAAAAAAGAACTATTCTTTGTTTATTCTTGTTTATATTATGGGCACATCATTGGCCCACATTGGTATAAAAAGTGTGTGAGAAGTTGTTAAGGGTTTCCCATACCATCTCATGTAGAGAAGATAAGATTCAAAAATTGGGGGGGGGGAATCTCATCCACCAAATCAAGATATGGATTCCTCTTAGGATGCATAAGAGTTTTTCACCCTTCCATGGCTTCAATTTGAGTATCTAAGGCCTCAATAACGCTATGGAGCTCTAGGGGAATCGTTTCTTGAGCCAGATCTCATGCATATGAACCAGGTGGGGTGATGAGGTGCCTATACTTTTTTCTCATGCATATTTTCAAATCACCAGCAGACTGAATGGTTTTCCTAGTGAGGGAGTGGTGGTTCACGCAATTGAGGAAATTCATAATCATTTTCATCATCAACAATTATGGGGACAAGTCGTCCAAATCTAGAGCCAACTTAATACTCACATACCTCTCTTTTTGGTGTACCAGCTATGGGGAGAGTGTATTCGTCTGTTCCTTAGGAGGATACCCATAAACAATATATAGTTTTAGTATCTCCACATTGAGTTCTCGGAGAGTTTTTATTTATCTCTCATAACGTGAAAACCATTCATCCGTGGATGGATCCTCGCATCTTTTGAGAGGTGATCGGGATGTGGTTGTTCCATTCTTCGTGGTTATATTTTTTCATGGAGGTGGAAAATATATATATTAAGGTTCCATATTTTGGATTTGTCTTTTGTTCCTGATGCGTGCAGCATCATTTGGTGTGTCCAAGTCACCCTCCCAGAAATGAATTATTTCCTTGTCATGGACTTTAACATTTTTCTTTTGATAAATTTTTTCAAAGATGATAGTGGTGAAATTCATAGAGGAATATCGATATATGTTGTTTCTTCCATTAATTTTGATGCAACAGGATGATTATGCACAATCTACATTAGGTTTGTTGTGAGAATCCTTGTCCATATTGGGCTATTTTCAATTTCATCCCCAACAGGGTATGTTTTTCTTCACCACATATTCCTCTCATTTGGTCCTATGAACAATGAATCTAATGGATTTTTCAGGCTCATTTTTCGATCCTACCAAAACTAGCTTGGGTTTTTCTTTTGAAGGGAGGAGCTAGTGTAATATTGACATCTGATCAATTCCTCCCCATATGGATAAGACTAATTCTCCATGTAGTGGTGATGATGATGAAATATCTCCCATACTTGTGTGTTTGTGGTCACCTAGGACTATAGTTGGCATTGATTGGTTCAGTTCTTTAGGACCCAATGGTGCAAGAGAAGTACTCCATGACTCTTATAATGTATATATATGTATAAATTCCAAAAACCCAATGGGTGGGGTTTTTTTGGGATCACCGATGAAAATTATAGGGTCATATTATTGGATTATGATCATCATAGAGGTTTTTAGATATATATTCCCCCTGACAAATAGAATAGGTTTCGCTTTAAAATATTTTCGGTGTATCCAAAATCTTCTTCGTAATTGATGATCTGAGGGTTAGAGCAGGTTGAAGATAATCCACTTGTCTTGCGGGCTTGTTAGACTCATAGATAGATGATACATTAGCTACAAACATGGCCTATTTGTATTTGTTTAATTACAGACACATAGGATATGGGAATGATGACAGACCCCTGATGAGAACCATTTATTATGAGAAGTTGTGAGAGAGATCAAAACTTCAGTATATGTGTTTGAAAACAATTCATGCTTCTTTGAGGGGCCTAGTTTAAAGTAATTTTTGTTTTCATATGTTTCTCTCTCTCTCTCTTGATGATGTCTGTGAACTATTATATCAAAGTCATTCTATTGTAGTGACCAATTTTTCTGTTCATTACCCAATCCCCAAATCTCGCCAGAGGTTATAACATTTCACAATGCTGCATCTAAGGGGCTTTATTATTCCAAGAAGAAAATTATGATGCTCCATAATATCCCCACACTCGAAAATGGTTGTATGAAATGAATTCAGTAATTATATAATGAAGATTGGTGATGAAATATGGAAAATACTATTGGAGATTTGAATTGTGGTTTTCCAGTTCTGGATCCTCGACCATTGAGATTACTGCATGTTCTGGCTATCAATAGTGTATATTGATTTTCTAAAGCTAAAAAATCATATCCAAATTTAGGTAGTATCCAATAATTTATTCTTTGATGAGCATCCCAGTTATTATATCACAGATAATCTTTGCACTCTTTTTCTATCTCATCTAGGATCACATAGTCAAAAGTTGCAAGGTTCCAGAACATAATGGGGTGGTAGTTTCTAGAGAACCCCCATACATATACCAATGTCTTCCTCTTCCTTATCACACTTACATGCCCCCATCTAATCAGACCATTTAATATGAATCTGATTATTCCCTGCTGATCAGAGTGTGGTGCTGTTGGAAGTTTATGGGGATCAATATACAGTTTACCCTAATGATTCGACCACCTCTCTATTCGAAGGTCTCGGTTTTTTTAACTCATGTCCATAAAAAGGTGTCTGCTCAATGGGAGGATAGAAATATCCATGGGAGATATCACTGTGTGGAAGTTGACCATGGTGGATTTCAAGATAAATTTTCTAACAATCCATCTCCACACTACCAAGGGGGTGAATATCATTGAAATGAATGTCTTCATCTTTCTCTTCGATAAAAGAGTCGACAGACCCTTCTGGTGTTGAAATTGTGTCTTGAACAACCTCAAGAACACTAGAATTGAATATTATAGGAACATATACCCTGTTCTACATCATTTTTGTAATATTCCAATATTCCTTTTGGGATTTTATATGTAATACCCCGTGATTTTGTGCATTTTATTTTTGAATTAATTTAACCTTTTTTATATTTTTCATTCCTTGCATGACTGAGGATAGTCCATTTTATATAAAAGCATTATTTTTGTCTTGCCTTATATGAAAAAAAATTAATCATGCATTACATGAATCATAACATTGTCTTATTGTATAAGAAACATCGAGGTTATCTAGCATTATACACAAAAATGACTTTCTTCAATGGATTTTGTAACATGCAAGACTGAGGTTTATCGAACAATGATATACTATTAAAATATAATTATTAGATATAAGAAGAAAAAACCATGAAAATAAATTACATTTTATGAATAGTATTAAGTAAATTAAGAAAATATTTGTTTTACATAATAAAATATGAAATCCAAGTTTACCAATTAAATATAATTTAATATCAAAACTTATTGAATATTAAAATATTATTATGTTCAAAAGGCTATTTTACCATAATAGTTTAAATTTTAATTTATGTATTATAATGAACTGTGTTAAAAATTTATTTCACATGGAACCTATAAGGAATAAATTACATGTAACACCTACTTGGTGTAAATTACACACAACACTGACATGGAATACAATTCATGCAACACTGAGTTTCTACAAAACTTCTTTTTTAAAAATAATTAATTAAATGATATAGTTATAAACTAGAAATTAAACATATTAATATGATTTTTAATAACTAATTTACAATATTATTTATAACTAATAATATTAATATAGTATATTTATAATGAAATATATGGTTTTTGGTATAGTCCTTTTATGTTTAACAATATTGTTTTCTCGAATGAACTGATTTTATTGTTCTTCTGTGAAAAATTATAAAAATAATTTTATACACTTTTATAAATGTAATTGGATAAAATATACTTCATTTTTTAATTTATAACATCTAAATTATCCCATAGTTACTATTTGGGATTTTTCGGAGATACATCATTTTTTGATGAATAATGGAAACTACTATGTTTTAGTTAAAAATGGATTTTTGTTTAAATAGTTATTGGTGATAAATTATACATTAAATTTGATTTTAGGTCACATTAAAAAAATAATAAATCAATTAATACAAATTATTTAATTATATTCATTTTCACATTTAAATTTAATATAAGAACATTATAATATTTTGAACCTTTTCTCGTTTAAAAACATGATATTTTGTCCAGTCTTCAGGATTAGCATTGAAATTTATTTTCATTATTATAAGAATTGAATTTAGAAAAACAAACATACACCATTATAATGTGTATAATATTTATATTCCAATATGTTTAACTTAATTTTTTACCCAAAATATTAGTAAAAGTGATTAATCACAGAGTATATGGTAAAATTAATCTTAATTAGGGACTAAACCTTATAATAAAGTGCCCAAATGACCTATAATATTGTAAGACACATAATTTATTTCTATATAACTGACACAAACCTTCCATTATTGATCTATGTTGGTTTATTATGTCATTATTTATTTAAGGAAAATTGTACATCTTACTTGTATTAAAAAATTTCATGTGAGTATTTTTCATTCCCTATAAAAGACCACCACCTCTCCCTCATATTCACAAAACTCAATACCATTATTTTCAGTCCTGCACTACAAAATAAACTTAACATAAATACTCTATTATTCCTCTTATCATTAACATTGTAATAAGGAAATCCATTAAGTCCTTCTAGAAAAAACCAAATGTAGTTACCCAATTAAGAGGTAAACTCTTCTTTCAAGTCATTTCTTTTATTTTCCTTCTCTACCTGTCCAACTATAATTATTATATTATTATTAAAGAACAAAAGTATACCCAATATACAGTTATTATTTTATGTTAATATCTTTACATACACATACACCGACCTCAATATAATGGGTAACGAGCATATTGTTTCTGTGTATTTTGTACTACTGCCTCACAGAATAATGACCTTTCACTTTTTTGTTGCAACCTACCATGGTGGTCATTATAATGGAATATATTTTTATATATTTCATGTATTAAAATTATTGTGAAATAGTTTTAATTTATACCTTTTTAAAACAAATATCATTTTACTCTCCATTTTGTATTAATACTATAATTTCGGTTGAGAATGTTTGGACTACCACCCCCAAAGCGATATGATTCGTTCAAACACCCAATAGATTGTATTAAGGATGGTTTTAGTGAATATATAAGAAATATATGAGATAATAAATCTAATATAATATTGATATATATATATATATATATATATATTCATATATATACATATCTTTTATTTACTTCCATTCTATCAACCCAACAATTAAACGGAAATATCATTCACATGTACGTACGAAATATCGTCTCAATAAATGTGGTATTCTATTTCATATATATATTTTACATAGATTATTTTAATTAAAATATAATTTATATATATAATATTTATATCATGTTTTATATTATTTAAATCATGATATATATTATATTTATCAAATATATACAAATTATGATACATGCGAATAATAAATCGAATATTACTCAAATGAAACCTTATCATTGGATTATTAACAAAAAGGGAATATATGATCATAAAAAAATATATGGTATTATATATTAAAATATTTTTCTTTAAATTTTATATAATAAATTTTTATTTGTTATATATGTGGTGTGAATGTGTATGATGAGAGTCATGACCCAAGGTAATGGGATTTCATCTCACTTTTTATTCACGTGAGATACCTGTTATGTTCAACACTCTTTCCCTTTGTGAGGTTTATTAACATACCATGAATGTATTATATGTATATTATACATTTACTTATAAATTTTAATATTGAATTATTATTATCTTTCTTTCTTGGGGTTTATGTTTCAAAAGATAGAATATCAGTTAAAATGTTTTGTCTCAATTTTCCATATTGAGACTCATGATTTGATATGCACCTAAAATATTTTTATAGGTGTATAGAATTCCATTTTACATGTTATGTAATGAATCTAGTAAATTTAAATATGTCTTATGCTTTATTTCATTTTATTTTATTACATTTAAATTTGGATTCCAAATTATAATTTTATACGAGTTTATTAAGACAATCTCATCTTTTTTCGAGATTGCTTACCTTTATGCTTAATTTAATAAATTCTTATTTTACATATCTTGTAACATCTTTTAATTTTATTCTACCATATTAATTAATTCTATATTCATGTAGAGGAAAAAAAATTTACTCTTTTTTACATATGAATGTTAATAAATTATTTTTATGAAATACATATTTTACCCTATCCTTGGTTGGAAATCAATCTTGATTCAAAAACATGTTTTATAAAAAGGTTTTCCATGAACATTATACTAATAACCTATGATCATTAAAAGAAATTTTTACTTTTTTTATTTTACGAAGATTTTCTAATGGATTCTTCTTATCTCTTTCCAAACGATGTAATTTTCTTTCCATTTTACCATGCCAAAGGAATATTTTTTAACCTCATATGACATTTATTGATTTATCCACCATCAATCCTTTGAAGATTTAATTTCATGTTTAATAATTAGTTATAGTTTTATAAAAAATTTGATATTCAAGGAAAATATTATTCAAAATATTTTCAAACATCTTTTTTTCAAGGAAAATATCTTTCAAAACATTTTAAATATTTTTTTGTAATTTTTGTATTTTTTTTAAAGAAAAAGGTTTTCAATGTGTTTTAAAAAACTATTTATATTTTTTAAAAGTATTTTAAAATAAAATATTTACAAAAAAAATCACGATTTATTTTTTTTATTAAATGATTTTATGATGAAAATGGTTTTTAAAATGTTTTGATTCTTATTTTATAAATTTTCACTGAAAATTTGTTTAATATGATTTAAAGTATTATTTTTAAGTCTTAATGTTATTTTCATTTGAAATAGTTATAAAATGGGTCCATGTATTAAAAATACATTTTCAAAGAAGAATGGATATTTTCCTCATATAAAGGTTTTGATTGATATATCAAAATTTATTCCCATATACGATGACATCCATTGATGTTACTCATGCCCTTCTAGGAAATGATATAATTTTTCCATTAATTTCCTTTTTTAATGAATTATTCTTAATTTAATGGTATTTATGAAACCAATTTCTATTTATTAGGTTTTATGTTTAGGATATATATTTATCTTTAAAAGGATATATGTTTATGATATATTTTTCTCTTCAACAAGTTATGATTTTGATGAAATGATTACAAAACCAATATATTTTAGAGTAGTTGTGTTATTTTTAGATGTTTATGATACCAATTTAATTTCATTGGTTAAAATGTAATTTTTTAGTATTTTGTTTCACAAGTATGTATGATTTCCCTATGAGATGGGTGTGACTTATATCTCCCTCCAATGCTTTTGATAATGATTTATATCTCATGAGATATACTATAGTGTTGTTGGGAGAAAAAAATTAATACAAAGAGAGCCATGGTAGTGAACCATGACTACCCAGATGTTATGATGGGTGAACACATGCTACTATGATGTCCCAAGATGTAAACTATATCTACCGAGATTGTATGAGGGGTGATCTCTATAGGACACAGGGACACCCTGGGAGGGGAGGGGTGAATCAGGGTGACAACTTTTTCTTTTAATGTGATGGATATTGTTCCCATGTTGGTAAGAACATGTTAAACCTGTATGATGAAAAATATTAGAAAGAAAACATTCACATGCAGAGAGATGACACAATACTTTTTACTAGGTTCACCACTATGGGCTATGTCCAAGGATCATACGCCAACAGGTTGTCGGTCACACCAAATTCTACTAAGCATCACATGCTGTGTATTACAATGTTTTGGGAACAGTCACTATGTCCTAGGCTTACTGCATTTACAAAGGTTCTAGGATAGCTTCCTACATCCCTCGAGTTACTCCCATTGACTCCCCCTATCTCACTACCATTGGTGAAGTCCCACTCAGTTTATAGACGTGAAGTTCTCTTCATCATTGCAAAATAATGAATCCTCTGATGTATATAGATGCTCTGTTGAAGTCCAACTCTCACTCGTAGAATAATCTCACTTTGCACCGAAGGTATCGGGAAATCATCCGGATTTCATGCAGCTCAAAAAAGACAACTGTGCATCAACAACACCTGGCGCGCTTCTCAAAGTCGGCGCGCAAGTTTCACAGCCGGCGCGCAATTTATAACTGGCGTGCAAGTCTACCTCCACCACTTGCGCGACTCACACTTCTTCAACCCCAGACTTGCGCGACTCACATTCCTTTCTACCCAAACCAGTTTTGGCATACAAAGGACAACTATCGCGCTTCTTCAAAAATTGGCGCGCAAGTGTCACCAAACCACCTATGCGAAACTTCCTTCCCCTACTCCAAACTTGGGTGACCAAAAAACTTTCTCATCCAAACCACCCTGGACACGCAGCAAACTACTGTCACGGAACTTATACTTGCACGACCCACAACAATATGAGCGACCACTACACCTGCGCTACGGGATCAGTGTAATTCTCTAAGTCTCGAACATTTTACTGAATGAGGAGGGGTCTACCTGTATTTATAGGCATTGGGATACCCTAAATGACGGCTCACAAGTCTTACCTCATCACGCATGTCTTCTACCGCGCTAGTCACTTGCGCGACCAACCCTAAAACATGGGTACCCCTTATATATTTGAAATATTTTGATGTTCTGATCTTGAAAAACATTATCCTTGAAAGTTTACTCTTCGTTGAGTACACAGTGCGCAAGTCCCTTTTGAAAAAACTAATTTTCTTCTTTTGTCGATTTTCAGGTCCAGAAATTTTGGCAAACACTGGAAAATGATGCCACCTTCAAAACTGTTATCTGTTTGTTCTGTATGATCACCCTGATGGCACACATTCTGGACTTCTGCTGAGGATTGACAACAAACACAAAACATACTCCAATTCATGCATAGAATGACCATGGTTCCAACAATCTCCCCCTTTGGGTTTGTTGGAAATAGGTAAATAAATTCAATAGATCACCATCCATAGGCAAACCACAAATGCAAGAATCAACTCATCCAACACTCTAAGTCTACGTGAGCAATGATCGGTGTAGAGAACAAGAGAGGAAGATTGAATTGGGTTCCCATATAATGTATTCCTTCCCATCCAATCCCCAACAATGAATTGTCAAGATGTCACAAAATCATTACATGCCTGAATTTATTTCTTTCTCCCCCATTTATAATAAACCAAAAGACCAGTAATTGTTCATTGTTCATCTCAAACCACACTCCCCCTGGATATTATCTCCCCCTCCAACCAGCATCACATTCATAAACAGATTAAAAACAATTATCTTAACTTGGGAGAGGGGATGTTTGAAACCTTTTTATGCACTGGGAGGTGGATGAACACCGAGGATCAACTGATGCTTCTCAAACACAGCCACTGAAAGTGGATTGGTCATAATATCATCCACTTGCTCATTAGTTCCCACATGATCTATTCTAATCACCCCTTGATCAACTTTTTCATTGATAAAGTGATACCTGATTTCAATATGTTTCGTACAAGAAATATAAATGATATTCTTCATAAGATCAATTGTGCTCTTGTTATCACAATAAATCACCATTGGTAGTTTCATCTCATCACCAATATCTGTTAGTTGTTGCTTCATCCATAGTAGTTTAGTGAATTCCATTGTGGCGGAGATATACTCAGCTTCAGCAGTACTAAGAGAAGTTATTTCTAATTTCTTGCTCAACCAGCCAACACATTTATTCCCAATATAGAATGCACCACCACTGGTGGACTTTCTGTACAAAACATCGCCATCCCAGTCAGCATCCGAAAATGCTGATAATTCGCAGTCCCTTCCTGCAGCAAAGTATAAGACATAATTGTGAGTACCTTGAATATACCTCGTGATTCTTTTTACTGCTGCCATATGTTCCTCCTTTGGATTACTCTAAAAGAGGGCTGCAAGACATGTGGCAAAGACAATATCTAGAAATTTCGTTGTCAGGTATAGTAGTCTCCTAATGATACTCCTGTACATGGTGGGATCTACAGAGGTCCCATCCTCATGCTTTCCAATTTTACTTCCAACTACAATCGGAGTTGACATTGTTTTGTAGTCATGCATATTAATCTTCTTCAACAGCTCTCTTGCATACTTTTCCTGAGAAAGGAAAGTGTAATACTTTTTTTGAATCTCCAACATCCCCATGAAATATGTGGGCTCCCCAATCATAGACATTTCAAATTATGATTTCATGTGATTGGAAAATTCACCAACTGATTTCTTCCTACTGAAACCAAATATGATATCATCAATGTAGACTAGAACAATGAATTGATCATTTATAGAATTCTTCAAATATAGTTTTTGGTCAACTACTCCTCTTTTGAATTACATCTTCTTGAGATAAAAGACCAGCCAGTAATACCATGCTCGTGGTGCCTTCTTCAAACCATATAGTTCTTTCTTCAGTTTTCAGTCTTTTGTTTCATCAGTACCAAGAACAAAACCCACCAGTTCTTCAATGTAGACTTCTTCTATGAGTAAAACATTCAATAATGTTATCTTGACATTAATTTAATATACTTTATATCCTATTTGGAGTTCCATGGAAAGGAAAAAGACTAATTGACTCCAGTATAGCCACTAGAGAAAAGGTTTCTGTAACATCAACACCACCAATCTGGGAGTATCCTTTACATACCAGCCATGCCTTGTTTCTAATAACACTTCCATGCTCATCAAAATTGTTCTTGATGATCCATTTTGTACCAATAACATTGTGACCTTCGAGTCTCTGGAAAACATCTCATGTCTGATTTTTGGTAATCTGATCTAACTCTCCATTCATATCATTCACCCAAGTTTCATCCATTACATCTACTTCAAATGAGGATGGATCCACAACTGACGAAAATGCAGACTGCGTGTTATTCCTCATCCTCCTTATTTGTGTCGGTACACTCATGTCCCCAATTATGTTAGATGCATAAATCACAGCTCTACGATTTCTCCTGTGCGGTTCAGTTTCATTCTCTCCATCCACAGTTTCTTCTTTAGATTCTTCTTCTGAGTCAACACCATGATGTGACTACTGAGTGTTTTTTAAATCTTCCTCTATTTCGGTATTATTTTTTTCTCCATGTCTACTTTCTTCCTCACTTTCAATGACATCAGCATTTGACATCCTTGAAGCATATGTGTTTTTCTCTTCAATTATCATTACATCACTGCTTTCCACAATCCTTCCTAATTTCTTGTTGAAAAACATGTAGGATTTGTTGTTCATTGAATATCAAAGGAAAATTCCTTCATCTTCATTGTCACAATACTTCCCTTGATATCCTTCATTATTCATAATGAAGCATTTACTTCCAAAAACACGAATTTATTTAAAAGAGGGTTTCATTCCATGCCACAATTCATATGGTGTCTTCATCTCACCCATATAAAGTATTGTTCAATTAGGAATATATACTACATCTTGAACAACCTCTTTCCAGTAATGTCATGGAATACGACTCTCAATCAGAATAGTTCGTTCCATGTTGTTCACCAGTGGATTCCTACATTCAATAACTCAATTTTGTTGTGGAGTTCTCAATGTAGCTACCTGGTGTGGTATTCCATGCTTCTCCAGGTAATTTTCAAATTCAGTGGAAGTATATTCCCTTCATTTTTCAGATCGTAACACTTTTATTGTTCTTCCAGTATCATTCTCAGTGATTCACCGATATGTTTTCATGCAGTCAAGCACTTGTCATTTCCTTTGAATGGCCATTACACATGCCATTCTACCGTAATCGTCTATGAAAAGGTGAAAGTACTTTTATCAATGAGTTCTGACAACATTAATCGGCCCTCATACACTTGTATGAATTAGATCAAGAAGATTAGATGCCCTTTTCTTCTATGGTTGATATGAACTGCAGACCAGCTTCCCACGAATGCAAGCTTCACAAGGTTTTTCATACTCACTCTTCAGGTTGGGAATGTCGATAAAAATCCTCAATTTAGATATGTTCTCCATGTCTTTTTGATTGACGTGTCCCATTCTCTGAGGCCACAATTTGTTTTCTTCTCCAGCAGTCATATAACAAACATTTTCATTACTATCAACCTGATACATGTTGCCTTCTATTCTGTATCCCTTCCTAAGTGAATTTCCGGTCTTTCCCTTGATAGTGCATCCTTTCTGATTAAAAGTAACTACAAGTCCCAAGTCATAGAGTTGACTCATGCTGAGTAGATTATGACATTGGCTATCTATATAAAGGACTTCAATCTTCTTTAGCTCTCTATTTTCTAATTCATTACTTCCACTGCCTTTGATTTTCAGAGCTCCATCATTACCAAATCGTACTATACCATCCACCTTCCTTTTGATATCCGTTAATAGGACAGCATTACCTATCATATGTGATGAACAACCACTATCTAGAGTCCAGGTACTGTTTCTTTTTTTATCTTTGAGGGCCACCTCTGCAAGGTTGGATTTCTCGATCTTCTTCTTTTCTTTCCAAGTGATGTTGGATTGACTATAAGAAATTTACGGCCTTATAATTATTTCTTCCACGTAATCATATTCTTCATACCCATAATCTTTTTCTAGTGGAGAAAACTTGTTTGTGAGATCAACACCATTAGGAGGGTGGGTATTGACCTGTCTCTGAGAGTTGTATCAATCTCTCCTATCAAATATCTTCCTACAATACATAGCTTTATGGACAAATTTAGAACAATGAAAATAGAATCCACAGAAACTATTTCTTCTATAAGATGGAGGATAGGAAGTCAGTATCCTTTGGTGATGTCCTAGATCTTCCCCAATCAAGTATCTCCTTGCCTCTTCACAATATGACATGGTACGGCCCAGATAGCCACAGAACTGACACTTCATGAGAGGAAATATCATTTCACTTTAATTTATACTCATGCCTTTTTCTTTGGGAGAATATTTGGATTTCCTATCATTTCTAGAAGTTTGAGGATAATTTTCAGTTCATCTTTTAGTTTTAACTGATGGTTTCTTTTTCAGCACATCAGGAAATGTTTGAATATGTCTAACTTTTATCTTGACTTTATTTTGGATCACTTTACTTGAAGTAGTTGATGTCTCATCTTCACATCCAATTCCACTCTTTCCCCTGCAAGCGGGTCTTTGATCACTCAAGATTTTTCCAACCCCATTTGAACCACACTTGGCTCTTTCCAGTAATTCTACATCTGAGTATCTTCCAAACTAAATTTTATTCTTACCCTCATTTGTGGTTGATTGACATCCAATTTTAATCCTATGAGTAAAAACTTCATTTTCAAGACCCTCAACTGTCTTGGACTTCTCTTCTAGTCTGGATGAAAGGTAATATATGACCTTTGCCTACTCTTCAATTCTCAGCTTCAGATCCACTACATCATCATTGCTTTAAAGTATTTTAGACTTTACTTTCACCAATTCTTCCAGTCGTTCAATTTCAACTTCAATTTGATCAACATATTCAGTTGATTCTTCTACAATTGATTTCAACATATTGCAACTCGTACATTATTCTTAAGCTTATGAACAATATCCTTAAGTTTCAACTCAGGTTCTGTAGTAGTATTCAACTCTTTTTCTCCAGTATTGTCTTCTGATTTTTCAACAGTGGCCATCATGGAAGCATGGTTCCCAGTTTTAAATTCTAGTTCTTCTTCATCAAAGAATTCATTATCATATTCTACCTCTTCACAGACAAAAATCTTCTTCGGTAAATTCTTTCTTGATTTGAAGTCTCCCCTTTTGAAAAACCTTTTCGGAGGCTTCCCAATTTTTTCAGAATTTCTATCCTCATTATCGATATTTCTGGAACACTGAGAGGCAATGTGACCAACTTTTCCACAATGAAAGCAAGAAAAAGGTTACTTCCCTTTGAATTTTCTATTTCCCTAATGGAACTTATTTGCAATGAGAGTAATAATTTCATTTTCCTCAACATCTTCACCACTACTATATTTTTATATTTTCAGTTTCTCAATGGATTTGAATGTCATTTCCTTGCTTACTCGAGTCGTAGCATCTTTTGGTTTGACCATCATTTCATATTCCACCTGGCTGATATTCCAGATAATGATTGGAACGATTTCTTTCCTCAAGGGATAAGTCCTTTGAATTGTAAAGGGGAGGAATTAATCTTAATATTTTATTCACAATGTATTCATCTTTGATTTCTTCACCTAGACCCTGAATTTCATTAACCACTTCAGTAATTCGATTGAAGTAGGAATCTGCATTCTCATCAGGAAGCATCTTCAGATCATCGAACCTATTGTTCAGGATTTTTAATTATGAATCCTTCACTTTGCTATCTCCTTCATAAATATTTTCATGTTTATCCCACAATGGACTTTTCTGAGGGGAAACTCATCACTTTTAGATAGATCTGATCAGAAAGTGTTGTGGTGAGAGCATTCTCTGCTTTAGCATCTGCATGAAGAATTTTCCTTTCTATATCAGTCATAGCCAGCCCTGTTGGATCAGTAACAGGTATACCTTGCATAGTGGAAAATAGAACATCCATTCCAAGGTATCTTATATGATATCTCATTCTATTCTTCTAGATCTAGAAATTACTTCCATTGAAGAGAGGGACTCCCCTGACATTGACTGCATTCTCCATGACGACATAGGACAGATTCAACACCAGCAACCTTTACCATCTGATAACACATATAGGACCCCAGTACACCCTAAGACGGGATAGGTGAATCAGGGTGACAAATGTTTCTTTTATTGTGATGGATCTTGTTTCCACGTTGGTAGGAACGTGTTAAACCTGTATGATGAAAAATATCAGAAAGAAAACATTCACATGCAGAGAGATGACACGTGACTTTTTACTTGGTTCACCACTAAGGTCTACATCCAAGGAGCATACACCGACAGGTTTTCAGTCATAAAAAATTCCACTAAACTTCACTAGTTGTGTATTACAAAGGTTAGGGAAAAATTACTTTGTCTTAGGCTCACTGCCTTTAAAAAGGTTCAAGGATAGCTCATTGCGTCCATCGAGTCACTCCCGTTGAATCCCACTATCTCACTGCCCTTGGTGAAGTGCCACTCATTTTATATACATCAAGGTCTCTTCATCATTGCAAAATAATGAATCCTCTACTGAATGTAGATTCTCTATTGATGTCCAACTCTCACCTCATAGACTAATTTCACATTGCACTGAAGGTATCGGGAAATCATCCAAATTTCATGCATCTCCAAAAAGACAGGCGTGCTTCAACAACACCAGATGCGCTTCTCCAAGCCGACATGCAAGTTTCATAGCCGTCGTGAAAGTTATAACTGGCGCGCAAGTCTAACTCCCCCACTTTCATGACTCACACCTCTTCAACACCAAACTTGCACGACTCACATTACTTTCGACCCAAATCGGTTTTGGTGCGCAAAGGAAAACTATCGTGCTTCTTCAAAAACCGGCGCGCAAGTGTCACCAAACCACCTGCATGACCCTTACTTCTCCTACTTCAAACATGGGCAACCAACAACCTTTCTCACACAAACCTCCCTAGATGCACAACAAACAACTGTCGTGCACCATATACTTGCGCGACCCATAACAAGTTGTGCGACCACGACACCTTTGCGAAGGGAGCACTGAAATTCTCTAATTCTCTAACTTCGTACTGAATGAGGAGGGGTCAACCTATATTTATTGGCATTTGGATACCCTGTGCGACGACGCACAAGTCTTCCCTCGACACGCAAGTCTCGGCACGAATGTCTTCTACCGCACTTGTCACTTGTGTGACCAACCCTAAAACATGGGTTTCCCTTATCCCTTTTCCATATATTGATGTTCTGATCTTGAAAAACATTAGTCATGAAAGTTTCCTCTCCTATGAGTACAGTCAAGTCCCTTTCCGAAAAAAAACATTTCTTCATTTGTCAATTTTCAGGCCCATAAATTTTGGAAAACAATGGAAAATGATGCCACCTTCAAAACTGTTATCTTCTTGTTCTGTATGATCACTATGTTGGCAGACATTCTAAACATTCACTAAGGATTGACAAAAAACCCAAAACATACTCCAATTCATGCATCGAATGAATATGCTTCCAACAATCTCATTCTACTATGGTGGACATGGGATTGAACCATGAATACCAAGAAGGTATGGGCAATAAACCCATACTACCAATATGGTCTTGGATGTAATGCAATGGATACTAGGGAAATCATATTATATTCTTAAGTATCTACCAGAATCCTTTTTTTTATTAGAATGTTATGATTTCAATGATTATGTTCTTTATTTCTGTATTATTCATGACTTATGGACTATAATAATTTATTACATGATCCATGTATATGATATTTTATATGTACATTATGATCATCTATTTTCAGTATCTTGTTCTTATACAATAATGCTCATAATTATGCTTCTATGTGTCTCTTATTTACCCTTACTGATAATTTGAGCCCACCACATTATTATTTTTCCTTTCCAAAGGTTATGATAAAATGTTTTATATAGGATCACTAATGGTGAAGATATTTATGGGTGGTTTTGAAGATCTTTTACATTGATAGAAGATTTTTTTTCCAAATTTCCAAATACACTAAACTATTATGGTCCATGGGAATCTATTTTGGTAATGTATAGAATATTCATCTAAAATGATGTAATATCCATGTACTTTAAATTTTTTTCCCTATAGTTGGTATCAATGTAATGGTTTAGTATCATACAAAAAATTTCATTCACACTTTTCTTATAAAAACCATGGTATTTTGAACCAATAAAAAAATCACATTCCATTTTCATATAAAAATTATGATGAAATACCATTTTTTCAAAATAATTTAAAATGAAATATTCATAGTATATACGGGTAATTATTTTCATTGAAAATTACCTTCAAAAAATATAAATTAAATTTCAACTTAATTCAAATTAATGATGGTGTTCTTTTTTTCCAATCGTAAAATTTAAAATAATGATTTCTTCCACAACTTATATAGAAGTACCTCATTCAAAAAATGAAAATAAGAGTCATTTTTATACCTTGTATGCATATTAAAATATAGTTGGAAATGAAATAAAATAGAATTAAACATATAAATAATAATATTCTTGAACCATTTTTAATAGCATGTATATGTATGAAAATTATTTTAATTGAATTCATTAAAACATTGTTTTAATGAAAAATCCATTAAATTAAATATTTTATACCGTCATACATTCATTAACCTCCTAAAAAAAGAAATTATTTCACTTATTTACCTTATTAGTAACAATTTTATGTACATTATATTTACATAACTTCTTTTATTTAATTTGTGGACTACTTTTAATAGTTAGTTAATCAGTTACATGAGACATTTTCAGGGCATTCCATTCATAATAACTGAACAATTTATGTAGGATCACATTTTTAGTGACATCATTTTTCCACCCTCTCCAATGCATAAATAATTGAATTGTTATCATTTAAAAAAAAATAAGTACTATTTTTGAACCATATATTAATTTTGTACAAGAAAAATGAATCTCATCACTTCAAAGAAGAGGTAATATACTCTTATGATATAATTGCATTATCATTTTTCAATTCATGGAAATGTTAATAATTAGATGATATATTAAATTTTTATATTGATAATTATTTCAATAATATCTTATATATTTATTAATTCCATCATAATAACCATCCTTTTGTGATGGTGATAAAAAATTAAACTCATCGCTTCATGGAGGTCGTAATACACATATACACATGAGAAATGTTTGGATTTACAATATAATGGACTGAAGAGGAAAAAGGGACTTACCATAGTAATAATAATATCACATTGTTTTTAGTACTATTGTTTTATTTTTTTCATTGTGGTTAAAAAAATTGATGTAGGTAGAAGATAAAATAATCCTGAAATAGGTTAAATAGACATTTTCCTTCCCCTTAAATATCCTCTTTTCCAAACACCATAGTTGTTATAGTATTTGTATATTGGTATGATAATGAATTATTTGATATTAGAGGTATTTTTGGTAGATATTTTGTTTTGTATTAGTTAATCTAGATTCCTCATAATATGTACAGGATAAAGGAGAGTACGTTTCCTTTTACAAGTGAGGGGAGGGGCACCATTGGATTTACATAAAGTATAAAAAATAATATAAATTAATTTTCATCTTCAAGTGTATACGAATTTAAATATTTATAATATTCATTGCAATTGAGTCCAAATAATCTAATATAATTAAAATTTTCTATGTTTACATGATTTTTTTTGCCCATATCAGTTTGTATTAAACATCCCCAATTAACCTTTGATGATTATCACGATGTAGACCTTTTTTACAATATGTTATATTAAAAAGTTTCCTAACATGAAAATTTACCTAATGGTTTAAAATTATTAATATTTTATACCATATCCTATTATGTATTCCAAATAAAATATTTTCATGGATTTTAATTCATTTAAACACTATTTCATTACATAGTTTATCAAATAAGACAATTTCAGGACTATTCACATAGATTCACTTTAATGACAAAAGATAGTAATTTATTTTTAATATAAAATTTTTATATGATACTAATATGTTATATTTATATAAAAAATAACGAAACATAATAATTCATTCAAATTATATTAATTATAATTTTTTTAAAATAATTTACCTCAATTTTCTACTAATTGAACAAACACTCCTCAATGTCGTGTATAGAATTAATTTATTTATCCAATCAATAGAATTTTATAAAAAAATAACACGATGAAAAAATCATAAATTTTAAAATTAAAATTAATAACCAAACATAAACACTTTTCATAACTATTGAAAAATATTAGATATGTTAAAATAAAGAGTGACATTTTTTTATTCATTATTGAAAACCATATTATGGTCATTATCAATGGAATGTAGATAAAATTTCCATGTTTTCAAACAAAATTTCTCATGGAAAAATAAAATTATACAATAAAATAATTTTCTATTTAATGGAGTCATTTGGGACTTATCTAACTATATATAACAATAATTTCATGACATACCCATTCTGAGGTGAAAAATATTTATTATGTCTACTATTCAAAATTAAACAAAATAAAAAGGGACAAATTTACAAAATATGAGCCCAATTATTAAAATTATTTATTCCAATTTTTTATATTCAATTTCTATAATTATATGAAAAAATTAATATAAATTCAAAAGGGGAATTAAAAAACAAGTTTTTGGATAAATGTGTTTTTAACAATAAATATAAACCTAATCTAAAAAAATAATATTTATTATTACTCTTGAATTAATTATATAATTTATAATTATAATTAAATAACAAATTTGACTTTTAAATTACATTATTGAAAGAAATGAAATGACTGTTTTACCAAAAATGGTATATTTCATTATTCACTAAAACTTCAATATTTCCTAAATTAACAAGTATTACACTCTAATATAATTTTACTATACTGATTCAAAAAATTTATATCATTTTATCAAATTAAAATTATAATATTAAAAATAAATCATTTAAATAAAAAATATATAATACATGAAAATTAATTTAATTGGAATAAAATAATTGGATTTTTATTGAGAATTTACTTTGTAATAATATAATGAATATAAATATATAAAATATAATACATGAATATTAATAAGGATTGAAAATGTTTTAATTTTTACATATTTTTCACAATTATTCTTGTATGATATATGAAACATGATATAATTATTCACTTTTATTTCCGTCAATTTACTCTCTTCATTTGGAAAGTGGAAATCATGGTAGTTGTTGTGTTCTACATTGATTGGAAACATTGTGTTCATCTATAATTCATTGATAGTTACATGATATTAGTTTTATGGGATTAGTTCATGGCCATAACAAAGTACATATTTTTAATCAGTATTAGAGATATTTTTGGTTTCCCAAAAGTTTCAAGTATTTCTCAAGGTTTTTCTTCTGCATTAGATGTGCTAGCTGTTGGTTTGCCTTTTTGGCTAGGTTTCTTATGATATATTTGGATAATAGATTTGTAGAATATTTTTATCTTCCAATTTTTCATTATCTCACCTAATATGAGATTTTATTTAGTTTCATAAGTCATATTTTATTGGGTTACATTTCATCTCACTAATTTTCTCATTATTTGTTTATACGGTGTCCTAATTGGTATTTTTTACTCACCTCTACATGATTTTTCCATACCACACATGTTGTGTCTATGTAGGTAATTTATAAATTTTAAGTGACTTTGGTGGATGTATATCCAATACTTTTGTCAGTTGTTTATGCTTGATAACTATATGAGGTGATGGTTATTATTTTAGCTCTCTTCTTTTGAGTTTCTTTATAATGAATTTCCAGCCCATTTAATGCAGTGATTGTAAAATGAGTATTTATCTATTCTACATGTTTCTATTTTAATGTAATCTATGTGTAATTGGTGTTGATGATTCATATCCTATATACATTTGTTATATAGTTTAGGTATGTATATATTTCTTTTTATCTTTTTCCTTTATTGTGTTCAATAGGTTATTATCTAGTGAATAATATTATAGGTTAAGGCTTCCCATATTCTTTTCTATATTATTTTATTCATCTTCCCCAATCCTATCATATGTGGTATTTTTGTGTCAAATTTAGCATACCACTAGACTAGTTGGGTTCATGGATTCTTATTTAATTTAAATTACATATAAACTAATTAACTCTTCCAATTTCCATCCTATCAAGTTGTGTAAAAAATAGAATATATTTGAAATCAATATATAATAGAGACTGTAATTGAAAATAGAGTTCCCTCATTAATATTATATAGTCATGAAACTTGTTTCAGTTTTTTTTTTTGATTTTCTTAAGGAATCTATAGTATTCCAATTTTATATTAGTACAATATATTATCGATAAACCAATTTAATGATGGAGTACTCTATCAATGTTTTTTAAGTTATGTTATTTGGTTTTCTTATATTCTTTGAGGGTTTATAAGATAATAATTATTAATTTATTTAATTATATTTTAATAATATTTATTAGTTGTTTATCTAATTTAAAATGTATAAATGCGTATATGGACATGTATATCGAACCCCTCTATATTGAGATGAAATGGGTGGATTTTCATTGTTGGGGCTAATCATTGTGTAGTAGATGAAGCGTAAAATATTATCTATTCAAAATAAGATTAGTGACCAATCAATGTTATATATTATCATATATAAATAATCATCTTCAATGTTTGAGATCTTTGGTTTGTGATCCTTTGGTTCTAATGGTTTCACCTCAACTGGCACATCATATATTGAGGAAATTTGGTATGTTTATACCAATATATTTTGATCCCTTAAATATTATATAAATTATTTGTAAAATGCAATATCAATTATCTTGACTTAATTGGATGAATTGAACTGGTACTTAATTTCATGTAACCTATTTAAACAAGTACCATATTAAATACTAATATATATATATTATTAATAATATTTGGAGTTAGATCATGATACAACCTTTTGGAGCGTCTTATCCATGTTCATGATCAATGCGATAAATAATTGTAGGATAAATCAATCACATGTGTTCATGTCTTATGGAATAATCATAAGAATAACAACGAATCATAGATATATGAATCAATGAAGGGTGATCAATGGACAAATCTTTTCTCTGATTAAGTGATTTGATGAGTTTTTTTTAAGAAAAAATTTGCTTGCATAAGATAAATTTTAAAACAATTATATCCATATTATTTATTTATTAATATTTTTATTTATTTCCATCTATTTTAGCGGATTTGTATTGAAAATTTTCAAAAACACATTAAAAAGTACAAGACTTATTGTCAAACATACAAAACCATATGGACCGTGAAATGTGGCCATTCCACTAAAAAAATTGGCATGTGAAAATTTCTTGGTCCTATCTACATTCCTAGTGATATTAAAATCAGTATAGAAATATCAATAAAAAGTGTATAATTATATTATTTTAAATCCAATTTAAATCATGTTTCCACATTTAATCCCACTATCATTTTGTGGTCCTCTATGAAGTTCATCAAATAGTGATTCTTTTTACCTTTATACTCTTTTGATGTTATCTCTTTGATTTTGGTTTTTCCTTTTTGAATTATTGATGTATAGGATTCAATTTTCATTTCATCATCTCTCTCTATATTATAATTATTTTCACTTTCCCTATCATTCTCAGGTGACCAAATCCATAGTTGTGAGTTTCCTAAATATTGGGGTTTCTACTTATTTAGAGTATGTGATGTCCCAATATAATCTAGATCTACCATAATTTTATATTTGTGTGTTAATTACAATTATTAAAGGTAGGATATTCTATACCATTTGATTTATTTGACACATACCATAGTTTTTTAGTGTTCTAAATAATTTTATTACCAATATTAGGTTCCAAAAAATCACATTAAATAAGATTATGATAATATTATAGAATTTAATTTTGATATTTTTAATTGTCATAAAATTTTATTTCTTAAACCAATGATTTTACTTTCTAAAAAAATTCAAAAATCCAATTGTTTACTAAAATGTTAATTTTATCTAATTACAATTTATTTTTAACCCAATGTGATATCATGATTTATGGAAATTTCTAAAAGATAAATTTAATGATTTGAAATTATAATTTGAATGAAAAAATGTATTTTTGATAGGTAATGTGATTTTCATTATTATTTACACCCTATTTATCATACTCCTTATTATAATTAATACAAATATAGAATTTTATGAATTTTATTTTTTTTCTTGTAATATAATAGTTTGTTAATTTTTGGATTTTTTAGTTGTAAAAGGAGATATTTATTTATAAAATTACTTATTCATTGAGGTTTGGTTTTCGAATAAAACGTCATGTGAATCCTTCTACTTATATGTGGAAAACTAGATATCAGCAACACACTAAGATTATTACATCTTTCTAGTTCCCTTTTTATATTACTACACTATCTAGAATATTTTATTCATAATAAGGATGATAGGTGTGTTCTGTTTAGTTTCAATAAATATGCTCTCATGTTGGATTCTTAAATGTTAGGTCCTCTTTTTTAATCTTAATTCCCTATGTAGTTATCATATGATGTGTAATATTTTGTGTATATGGTTATTAATATAAATTTTCTATCTCACATATTGATATTTTTTTCTTGTATTGGTAAATTAATAAATTATTAAAATGATTAAATTAAAATAATATTTTTCCCTTATTTAAATACATGTAATTTATTTCATAGTTTTAAAATTTTTGTGGTGATTTATTTTATGAAATGAATTTTGTAAAATTGTTATTGGTATCCTATCAGGATTGTTCTAACACCTCACATACACACATTAGTATATATAAATATTTGGTTTTATAGTATATAATAAAAATGAAATGATATTATTATATTGGTGGAGTTTCATATATGGTTACTTGTGGTTATGAATATATATAGATGGGGACCCTGTTACATTTACTGTTTTTTGGTATGTTGGCTTTTTGAGTTGAATTTTTCAAAGGATTTCAACATTCATCCTCTTCTTTATGGTTTTCCATTTCTTTTTGAGATACGATTTCTATTTTTTACTATACATTATTAGTAATTCCTTATCTAGATATCTCTCTTTATATATATTCTGTTAATGATGGATTACGTTTTGGAATTTTTATATCATACATATTTTGATGTAAAATTTAATGAATGTATTTATCCTATTATAGAAACTCTATTATATGGATTCATCCTATTATATTATTATATAGTAGTAAATGATTATATTAAACGTTCATTCACTGTAAAATCAATAAAACATGTTTTTTTGTTTAACTTTTCAATTATTCCATCACATTGAGATTGTAAAATTTCTTTAAGCCTTATGGTGAATCAACATGGTTATCAGGATTAGATGACCCATGTTGGATAATTTCTTGAATCCCATATAAGTTTATAAAATTTAATCAACATTAAAAAAAATTATTATAAATGTTATTTTAAAGTTCAAATTAATTTTTTATTGAAAAAAAATAAGAATCAAAATTAAAAATATTATGTAAAATAGAGTTCTTATATTCACAAATGAACACATATAGAATGATCATTAATAGATGTAAGTGAAACCCATGTACATGAGTAGATAAATAATCCTTAGTATTACCTTGATAAAAAAATTTATATATGAAACAATCCAAATATAACATCCTTTATTGATAATCCTTTCATTATCCCTTGTTAATCACTAATCCCCTTAAATGATCTGTCACTGGTCCCCTTAATAATACACATACATGATCCCTCTCCTATAATAACCCCTTTATAAAATCAATAAATGATCTCAACCACCACACATGATCCCTATATCTAACCAATTCCAATCCCCAACACTACTCCATGAACTCTTCATGATACCCTTTTCCCTCCATGTTGATCCCCATACCCTTCCTTGATCCTTTAATAATGTCATTTTCCATCTCCATCAATATGAATTACTCTTTCACAAATCCCTTCACACTCCCTATTAACATCCTTCCAAAACCCTCTTCAATATTCTCTTTACATACTTTATTTTTTTAGTTAATATTATTTTATCACTTAATTTGAAAATATCTTAATAAACTCATGACTAATTGCTCAAAATTTCAAAACATTTCCAAACAAACAATGTTAATTTATTCAAATTTTTTTAAAACATCAATAATTTAGCTATGTTTATTAAAATAATATCTATTTTTTCATTTCTATAAAAAATATCACAAATTTATCAATTTTATTTAATATACAAAACAAAAAATTGTACCATGTTTTGTGTAAATGTTTCTAATAACAATCACTAATAGGTTATTGACATTGATTACATAAAAGACTCTATCATTTTCATTATTAAATACATTTAACTCTATGAAATCTTTTCCATTAGATATATAATTATACATCATATACATATTCATACAATCCCTTAATCAATGAAATTGAGTACAATCACAAGACTATGAATATTTCAATCTTGTATTGGATAACCCATAAAATCTTAATACGTTAAGAGAAATGAATAAATCATATGAATACATGACATTTGATTATTCACAGATGTTTAAAATATTTTTTGTCAAATAAATAATCAGTATGGTGAATTTACATAATTTTATTAAATCAATTATTAAATTTTTTTTACTTTTCTTGTAGAACGATAAATCGATTATTGGATAAGAAAATCCTTCTCAGGGATCCAAAACATACCCATCCACACTCAAATTACCTTAGTCTTGAGTATGGAGTAAAATTAGAATTAATGTATAAAGGTTAACAAATAGACAACCTTTTTTACCATCAATGAAGTGGATTAAAATAATGTGTACACCCCAAGTATACCAATGAAATACACACACATATTTTAATTTATATAAATTATTTGTATACTCAAGTGCATCAATGTAGATAAAAATTCATCATTCAATTTCCTTAGTGAAAACTATATATCAAAATAAACATGAATCCTAGATAATATTAACATATTATCATAACCCATGAATTTTTATGATGACTATCCATTAAGGATAAATCAAAAAAACATTCAAGGGTTTATTTGTTATATTCAAAGAATTATAAACACCTTATTCAAATAAATTAACAATAATTGTTATGTTTTATAACTCAAATCATGTGTTGTTAAAAAAAGTGAATGAAATATTTTGTTTATCCATCACAATTGGTTACAAAATCAACACTAATCTGTCATGTTTTTGTATACCATGCATCAAAACCTCTATTGTTGAAAACTTTTTTTTATTATTGAAATGAATATTTATCACACACTTTATCCACATTATTTCACTTATAAATCACTATATATACAAAATAAATTGATATAGAAAATTTGTATCCCATAACCATGAATAAATAATATATAATTGAATATTTCTAATATAAATACCTAATGGCATGACCCAACCAATGCTGGGGAGTGAGTAGAAACTACCCCAATCTCACCTCCATAGGCCAGGGGTGATGAAAAGCATTGGATGGGAAAAAAATTGGGAAGTATTTTCCTATATACCAGTACACACACACATAGAAAACTCAATGTAAAAGTGAATATGGAAATAATTAAGAGATGATATAGTCCTAAAAATAATCCAAAAATTTATGAACCACTATACAGTACAAGTTCATTAATGTGACATTAATGGAGAAGGGGTAAAATATAGGACAAAGTTTAAAATTGTCCCAACCATATGGAAAATGAAAAGGTAAAATAACTGATAGATCCCCACTCCAGGATCCCAAGCTATGAACACCATTCACGGTCCAAGAACCCATATCCCTATGCTCTTCCAGAGTCATGATCAAACATGTTCATCATATTTATAATGTAGGATACATGCATGAATATCCCATGATGTGGTTTATATAAACATACCTAGTATGATGCCTCAAATGTTGTAGGTGGAGTAGAAAGATATATAATACATAGGAATGTAGATAATAGAACAAGGTATATTGAAAAGTGTGCAGCTCATCCCAACAAAAGAGTGAAGTAATCACATCCAAAAACAAAGAGCTAGGAATGGTGAGATGGTAAAATTCTTTTCATGACTATGTTACCTATAATAGATGATTAAACTCATCCAACCATGAGATACTAGACACAGAAAGAACAAGGCGTAAATTTAGTGTATTCACCTCCCCTAGATTATGACTGACCAAAACCCCTGGAGTGGGTAATAAAATAGTATATATATATATATATATATATATATTCTCTGTAAAAAACCCAATGAGACTATAAGGGGATATCCATCTAACAGATCAGCCCAGGAAGAAGAGTCACCAATAGTAGCAAGATAAATCACAAATGATACCCAGTATCCCACAATTCTGCCATAAAAATTCAAGTCAAAAGGGAACAATCACATCACCTTGATACTATGTTATTTGGGTGGAAATGTCTCACCTGCACAGTTTTAGGTCATGTCACAAGGATGTGTCTCGATAGGGAAAGTGCCCCTATTACTCTTAAGTCCAATGTTATGTTAAAGTACATCTCATCACTAATACATATCTAGTGGTGAAAATATAAAAATAAGACCATTAATTATTGATTTAGTGATCTTACAATCCAATATTAATTTTATAGAACTCACACACTTTTGTATTAGGGGGTTCCACTGCAATAATAGTCCTAGAGGACCTGTATCTTGGTATAGCAAGGGGACATAACTATAGTTCATCAAGGACCATATCCCTATCTGATTGGGGGATTTTACTCAGATGTAACTATAGAGGACCCTTTCCCAACATGATGGGGGGATCCACTATGATATCATCAAAGACCCACACCCTAGTTTATGAAGGGGTTCCACTCCAAAACCTCTGATATGATCACCCGACCACTGCTATCATCGAACACCCCGTAATTTTCATCATGCACGGAGCACCACACAATATAACTCAAAATATTAATATGAGATTCCCATCATGTCTTATGTATAAAAACACACATGATATGATATGTAATTTCCCAAAAAGGACATCCAATGAAAATGGTGATTTTCACTGCAACATTCATGAACAATACATCTTGGTACCCATGTATCGACCCCGAATAAGAAATTCGCAAACTGACATCAAAATATAAATTTTGAACTGCGTAAAATGACTACATATACATAAAATCAATTTTTTCACTCTT
This sequence comes from Viscum album, assembly GCA_963277665.1. Lineage (NCBI taxonomy): Eukaryota > Viridiplantae > Streptophyta > Magnoliopsida > Santalales > Viscaceae > Viscum > Viscum album. The sequence goes on from OY728120.1 coordinate 2,102,301,697, forward strand.
TATAATATATGGTGGTTTTAAGACACCACACATAGAATAATTGGGGATTGTTACTGATAAGTCATGGACTAGTACCATGGTCCTTCCATTTGCTGAACCGACCAGTTTCAGTGGTAGACTACCAAGCTCGATAGTTTGGCACTGGCCATGGTCAAAGGACACACCACAATAGTAACACCCCATAATTTCATGGTACATTTGATCAAAAAAATTCAATATCCTGTGTTGTACGCTAAAATGAGATAAGCTTGCACTATACGCTATATGAGCTTAGCTTGTGGTATGCGGAACATTTTGATTATCTCTCCTTATACAATGTTTTTTGTTCTTTGGATATAATTCATTTTATTCTTGACCTATTTTAATTTAATAACTATACAATATTATGTTTCCTTGAATCCTATTTATTATAATGTTAGGTATGAACTATAATAACATTCTTCTTAAAAACAATATAAATGATAATAAGTGTGTTTATAAAATAATTAAATCACTCTTGATGGATTTATTAATTTAATTTAGGTTTAATATATTTAATATAATGATTAAAATTAATCATATATGTTTTCGAGAAATTATATAATAACAATTTCAATTTTTCAAATAAAATTATTATTTAAAAAAATGCAGTTTTTGCATCTTTTGATGGAGTATCAATTTTGAATCTAGTTTTTTACAAAATAATATATTATATTTAACCAAATAAACTTCTTCATGGGAATAATGATTTAAAAATTTACTTTGGATTATTTTTGGATATTTTTGTGACAAGATTTACATTTTGATGGAAAATAAAAATATACATGCATTTTAGTTGGAAACAATTTTTTTCATCGAAATAATTTATGATGATAAATTATATTATTATTTGGGTTTAATTCATATATATAATATATTTTTATTATTTAGTATAATTTTTTTCATTGGAATTATATTTTCAATGAATTTTGATGTAAAAACATTTCTATCTCTTGCATTGTTTTATCTTTTAAAAACTCATTTTCTATTCTCACAAATGGAATAATTTTAAAATAATTACTATAAATTCATTGTTTAAAATGTATTGAAAGAAACTCCATATATTGAATCCTAATTTTCAAATTATATAAATGGGTCTCTTTTATTTTTGGACATTATGAATATTATCTTTTTTCAAAAATTTATTTCCATAGTTAAGGGCAAATCTTGTCATTATAGGTAAGTATTATATTATTAAAATAACAAAATTACACCCTAAAACATAACCTAATCTAATTGTATGAGTTTATTATTACTAATAGAATCCATTGGTAAAATATAGGACCACTTGGATCCACATGGATAACATGAATGTATTTATAATATTATATTCATGAAAAGTCATTTTTGTTAGCATTTTTTTTAACAACTAAATTGTTTTCAATATTTGATTATACCAAGGATCTATTAGACCAAAATTTTATTTCAAAGTATAAAATAATAGCCTATATAATGGTAATTTATTTTATAAATTTTATGAAAAAAATAAATAAACTCAATGTCGAAAAAATAATGAAGTAGTAATTGCTTCATTAATGGAAGAATTAAATGAATGATAATAAAAATATAAAAATAAATATAATATTACATTATAAATTATATAAAATGACATTACAGATAAAATACTTATGTTATTGATATATTTTATATATTTTTTTAATGTTATCATGTTGGATATATATTTTTAAAAATGAAAATATTTAATAGTTTTAAAAATTGAAATAAATGATCCTTAAAAATAAAAATTATTTTATAAAATGTTATAAAATTCATAAAAATATATGATTCATCCAAATATATATGATTTTATTTAATATATCATAATAATCTATTTTGAATCATTTTATAGACACAAGTCCATGAAAATGACATAGATATTATTAAAAACCAAGAATGTGACAAAATGCCACACTCTCATTTCTTATAAGTACAATAATATTAATATATGGATAAAATGATGAAAAATTAGATCATGAATATTATATGGAAATTTAAAATAGTTATCTACATCATAATAATTTATTTATAATTTTTATAGAATAAATAATTACAGTATATAATGACACAATGGTGATGATATAGTTATTTTATTAATAAAAATATCAAATACGTGTGTTTAAATTAACTAAAATATATATAATTGGAATTATTTAGGTGATAAACTAATTATAATGGGTAATATGAAATTTTATTAGTATATTAAATGAGGTTTTCGATGTTATCATTCTGTTTTTAATTCATATAAATCCAACAAATTGAATAGTGTCAAAACATTCACTATTATTATTTTATAAAAATAACTTTTTATTAAATTATTTAAAAATAATAGAAATATTTAAAAACAAACAAATATTGATGATTATAATGTCTAAAATTTCATAAATATTCCGTTTATTGAAAATTAACACCATATAGGTAATAATTTATAACCATTTAATATTTAGAATATTATTACCAAAATTAAAATTTATCAGATTAATTAAGTATAAAACAAAATTATAAGGATTAACCTAAAAGAAAAAATTGTCTAAATTTTATTGGGTGATAGAATTAAGACTCATCCTCCTCTTATATTCTATATAATTATATTGTATTCATTTAGACATGAAAATTAATTTATAGTCATTTAATACATGGAGAGTTTCCAAAAGAGCCCCTCACCTATCTTATAAAAGGGCACCTCTCCTCTTTTATTCACTACTATACATCCTATTAAATTAGAGAAACCCTACCCAAATATCCTCCCAATATATTACAAATCATCCTAGAGTCCATAATTTGGCATGAATTCCAACCAAAGGAGCCCTTTTGTTCAAATCAAAATAAGACACCTGAAAAAGTGTTGCTCGTGGAAATCTAACCAATACCAACGCGTATATCACAAATCATTGAAAAAACCAGTTGGAAAAGTATCCTATAGAAAATATTAATTGAATACATGGAAATGGTCTAATGTAATGTTGATTTTCCCTATGGTTTCCTCAAACCGTTGGGATAAGCATAGAATTCCAAACGATTTTATACAACTATCGGGAACGGATTAGTCTGGCATAGTTGTCCCAAAGGTTTCCACAAACCATTTTGATATTCCCTCTATCCCAATTGGTATTAAATACCATTGAGATAGATAATCCCAAAAACCAGTCAATCCCCTTCCTCTATCCATAACTGAACAATTCCCAAGGGTTTTCTTGAGATGTCCCCCTCCTATTAAAACTACATCCTAAGCCCACTTCCTCCATAACTGATCAATCTAGGATTCCAACCCTGTATAACATGTTCACTTCCTCATGAACCCAGCTCTAACATTTTTTACTAAACGATATTTCCCCAAGATGAGAACCCTACTTCCTCTCAAGATATCTATAGTTGATTCAAGTAATTTTTGTTCTTCTGCTTCAAATCAGAATGTTATAACTTTGTTATGTCTTATTCCTCCATTAATTTTTAATTTTTTCATTCTATTTCACTAAAATTATCTTTATATTATCTGTATTATGATGCCTTTATGAACCCAATCCATATATAATTATATTTTGTGGTTTTTTTGTGTATTTGTTGTTATTTATCTTTATAAAACAATTTTGATTGATACTGAATATGTCAATATGATCATGATTTATTTTATTCATGGTTTATTTTAAATTAAAGGATTATTGACATGCTTTTTTTGGTTAGAAATAATTACAACTAATGAATTTTTTACTTTAATGGGGATGCCAATATACTTTTTCATTATGAATCTACCCTTAAATGTTTTCTTTGAGATATCACACTCTAAATTTAAAATGATGATAATATCACTATAAGTGGATCATAGAGATCTTTTTTGGGATGTTTAATACTATATTACATTAAATTTAATTATAATTGATACTGAAAGTACTGTTATAATGTCAATATAAAACATAAGTATAGGGGGATTTTTAATGATGGAATTTATAGTGATTTTTAAGTACTGATAAAATCCAATTAAATTAGAGTAATTATTATAATCATTTTAATGATGTTTCTCAATTGTTTTTTTGGATATATTTTTAAATATAATATCAATTTATATTATTCTAACAATGAATATTTCCAATTTAATTTCATTTTAATGTCATCAATGGTTTTACTATTTCTATGGTGCTATTTTTGATTCTCATTGACCCAACAGTAGTAGTAAGAATTATTATTATATATATATATAGAAGCAGTAATATTGTGATATAATTTTGAAATAATTCAAGTTAATACAATTTAAAATAAATATTATATTATAGGGTATAATATTCACAATACTACTAGTTCTTGAAGTATCGTTTTTTAAAAAATATTATTTTACTATTATTTGTAGAGACAACTATGTGATAAATATGACCACTATTTATATATCTCATGTATTTTTAGTCTAAGTTTCAACTACATTTAACTATATTTAGATTAATTTTCCAAATAGTTGTATTTATTTTTGAGGTTCCCACCTAAAGTATTAGATGTCCCGAAAAAGCCTTATTCTATGTATTTACTGCTTCACTCAGTTGTGAGATCCATAGTGGAGAGGCCATGTTGGTTGGTACAATAAAGAATGGGTGAATGAGTGTTAAATTTTTAATTATTTTTTTTTTAATTCAAATTATTTTATTAGTTAATTTAATGATCCCTTCTATATTTCATCAACTCGTCCTCACCTAATATGAAATGTTAATAGAGAAACCCCAATGTATAATGTTTTAAAAGGTTCAGACTTAACTACCTACACCATTCCATGGTGGTTTAGTTACCAAAATTGAGGATTCTCCACTATAAGCCCTAGTGGTCACTCTAAGGACTTCACAATACTATAGGAATATAGACCCACTATGCTCCAACTCAAGAGACCCACCAATGAATTCATATTCCCTCTAACCAATAAAAAGGTGTGATTAAAATAAAACAATATATCCCTAATCTCTATGATTCTTATATACCACATGATGTAGATATCCCTTCATGAACATGCACTAATTGAAATAGGATCTATACCAAAACTTTTATGATGTGCTTATTTGATATTGTAATTTGTTTTTTGGGCACAAAGACCATATATGAAAGAGGATTGTGTACATTTATCATATATGGCATTTAAGATTCACAAGACATTTGTATTATTACGTATTTCAATACATTATAATGAAATATGTTTTAGTTGTATGATGTGTCCATATTGACTTTTATATTGGTTTCGTATAGAACTTGATACTGGAATTATACCCAGCCAAAGCACAATGTTTTTTTAATGAACATATGGATCTTATTTTGTGTTGTTCTATGATGATGTAAATAAATTCCACTAGTTTAACAGATTTATTTTAACACATGGGAGTTAATTTAATAATTAAATGGAATATTTATTGTTTAATGTAATAGAGGTAATCATTAAAATATGGTTCATGATGGTAATGATTCACCTTGATTATTTTTATTCCCTAGGGATGGTAAAAGTAAAGAAATGTATAATTATTCATGTATGTTTAATTAAAATTAATTGAAGTAATTTAGGAATCATGATTATATGAAGAGGGAATGATTTATTAGATACATATAATTATTGTTTTTGTTTGTGGTTTTTGATGAGAAAATTTATTATGATATGATATTTTCAGATCTAGTATGGATATAGCATACTTATGTTCTTTGTGGTTTTGTTGTAATGCATGAGTGACTATTGATCATTTAGTAATCTATCACATGAGTGTGATAAATTATTATTGTTGGGATGGAATCACGTAGGGTTAATTTATCTAGATAAACATGACATGGATGAGAATCATGGACACTTTTTAGTTGAATGATTCTAAGTTTAATGGTAAGTAACTCATTAGAGAATGAGCACGGTGGTGTGATCGGGTGATATGGGAGTGTACACTCATTGGGATTGTAACAACTTCAGTTTTAATAAATTATTATTATGTTTGAATAAATTAAAATTCATTTATGGATTCGATTTCATGATACACCAATATATGGTCAATATAATTAATGAATATCATACCATTTAATGAATATTTTACAATTTAATACTTCAAAAAATGATTATTAAAATGATTAATTAAATATGATTTTTTCTTCAATAGATAATTTCATTGTAGTTGAGTACAAATTCGATAAATCCTTTAATGAAATGGGTATATGGAACATAGGAGGGGACTATGATACAAACATCTCCACATAGAATTTTTTTCAGATATTTTCTACTACACCTAAGAGAAAGACTCTTTAGATCATTTATTATTATATGAGGTATATATTTAAAGAATATCCATCAAACAATGTTGGTCTAATACTAGGTTACATCAAAAACTCAATATAATATTCACCCTCTATGTTAAATTTTACATTTGAATTGTGCATTTGATTAATTTATATTTACATATCACTTATCTTATTCTTTAAAAAGGTTTACTCTGATGCTCTCAGTTCCTTATTTTTAAATTTCTGTCAAATAAATAACTACAATTGGCACCAATTTTATTTTGCACATCCATATTTGTTTAGAAATGTATGAAATGAAACCTATTGAAGAGATTCAATGAAAAATTATGAATGAAAACCATCGTCGTATGGCTGATATGGTCGTTCCTCCACTAGTGCCTATTGTGAGTATTTTATTCAAATATATATATTTACATAACATATAATGTCTTGTGATTAATATTGTTTTAAAGGTTTTTTAGGATCCACCACTGAGGCAATAATGTTTTCATGAGAATCCTTGTATCGGTCCTAGTACTCTAGATAGTGGAATGATGGATTGTGGAATGAGAGACAGGTGATCTAGTCAGTATACCCAATTAGACCCTTCCCCTTCCACTGACACACTATCTATCCTATATTCCCTTCCAGCTGTGTCATTAGGGAAACACGTTTTATTTAGGCATCCCATGTTTTCACCACCCTTTAAATTTGAACCTCCTCACCCTTTTATACCATATCTGATGATGATTCCCACTCCACATCCATATCATACATTTGGAGAGCCTTCTACGCCATCTTCTTTTACTTATACTTCATTCTCTAGGAGCTTTTATATTCTATCATCTTCAACTCCTAATCCACCACAATCTATGCCTAAAAAGTAAACACTGAGACCCACTCCACCTATACATGGTGTTCCTTCAGTATATACATATCCAACGATTCCCATTGATCTGGCTATCATAGGTATATTTATAGAACCCCACAAAAAGTATATTATAAATTATATTTATTATAAAATGTATTGATATAATATTTTTTAATTTCATAATAGATAGATCTACTGATTGGAGGTGGGGAGGGGGTGTACACGCATGTGTGAAGTGTGGAACTGCCGCACACAGTAGTAGGTGGACTACAATGAAGGCAATCAAATTATTGAAAAAATAGGGCAGCAATGATGGAGTTTTTTTGTGATGCTTGCTGAATACACTGACATCATTTCCATCATCCTTCTCCCATGGACACAGTACCCAAACAAAGTCAATCATATTTCATGGGAACATGTATGGGTAAAAACTAGTTTTATTTAATTTAATATATAAATTTTGTATATGAATTAATATTTTTTTGTCACCTTCGATTTAATTTACATGATGGTGAGTTTTATCAACAAAAACATCTAAAGGAGTTAGGTGAGATTTGTAGAGCCTATAAGAATGAGTTATATATTGGACGACATGCTAGTTTTGTCATAGAGCTAAATGAAATACCTTTCATGGATGATTTTCCATTAGAACAACATCGGAAACTTATTTCTCATTAGAGGACTATCAACATTAAGGTATTAATAACATTTGAGGTAATGAAATTAAAATTTTCATGTTTTAGATTATTTATATATTTTTTATTAATGAATGTTATTCAGAAATCCTATGGAAGAAATAAAGATACATTGTTGAAAAAAAATATCTCCACACATTGGGATGTACTACGATATCAGATCATGATAGGAATATGGTACGTCAGTTGTTTAAAAATTTTCTTTAGGACTTTCACATTCTATTGTTTCCTCAATAATTTATTATATTTATAATCTTTTCATATAATTTTAGTTATGAAAATCATTATTGGTAACCTATTTTTAACTATGTTTTACTACATTCAATTTCATTATTGAGGCAAATATTGAAAATTGAATGGTGGGTCCTCAAGAAAATCTGTTTTGCACGATTAGTAGGAAAAAATATGGATGGGCGGTTAACAATCCAACAAATCAGTAGATTGTATGTTTTAAGTTATTGATATAATATTTTAAAATCTATTGTGTATCATAATAATCAATTTATATTTGTAACAGGATGCTTTAGTGGCCCCTTATTCGTACAGACCTAACAATTTTTGTCCAAATGATCACTTACATTAGGTATTGGGAGATGATCACCCAAGAAGAGTACAATGCCAACCTGGGAAGTGTATAGTACCAAAGAGGTATTTTCTATATTCAGGTACCAATTTTGGTTCCATTGATTTTGAATAGGTTATGGAACAGGAACAAAATGATAAAATAGTACCACATAGGTGGAATAATATTATTCAAGGGAACACACTCAATTATGAAACTAATGAATGTTTTATGGCGAGCACTTACACATGACATTTGAAAAACATGTTATAAATATATGTCGATGATTTGTGGAATATATATTGAACCAATTTGAAGTTCTAGTGGTGTTCTAGATGATTTTGTTCTTGGTGATAATGATGGCAATGAAGAGGACGAGGAAGAGGATGATGCTGAGGGGGAGAGTGAGGACGAGGTTGAGGCATAGGATGAGGGAATGGAGGTTGGAAAACATGAGGATGGGGATGATAGTGGGGATGAGGGTGAGGATGATTTTGAGGAAAAAAATGAGGATGATGATGATTCTAATGATGATAGTTACTATATTGAAGGTGATGATGGATAGATTGATCCATTACATTTTTTTTGATATTACTGACATTTGATATTTTGTGTTTTTCTAGGAATATATATGTGTGTGATTAGGTAGGTAAAATTATATTTATTTCATTATCTATAAGTAATAAAACATGACATGATATGTAAGTAAAGATTCTATGAATTATCTTTTTACATGGTATCAATGATATTTCAAAATTATCTTTTTTACATACACTCAATATCTTGGAAGAATATCATTTTCTTATTTTTTTCGTCATACCACTACTTAGTCATATTTTTCTAATTCATTTTATTTTGATTCTTTACATTAGATGACACCATTTATTATCTAGTCTCATTCACAGATCATGTTTTACATGATACTTTGTGTTTTTTGTATTTATTATCAAAAATATTTTGATTTTATGATAACTTTTTAATCTTTTTGATCTGATTTTTATGAATACATCATTGTATAATGTTTTATGATCCAATAAGTTGTTTTTTGGTGTGTTGATAGCCATATGTATTGGTTATGGGGTTTGTGAAAGTGTTTAGGGGACTATGCCTGTGGGAGAGGGGTGTGTAGGGGGAGAGGATGTGCCGGGGGAGGCTACTGTTGGTGAGGTTGGTAGTGGGGGATGTGCAGGTGGGGAGGGGGTGTTCTTGTGGGGGTGTGAAATAGGGGAGGGGTAGGGGTTTTCAGGTGGGTAGAGGGTGGTAATTTGGATGGGGTCTGTTCATGTGGTGGATCGGGTGTGCAGGGGAGGGGGCTATGTAGGGGAGGTTATTGGGGTGAGTTGGGGAGTGGTGATGTAGAGGTTGGGAGGGGAGGTGGTGGGCTATGCAGGTGGGGAGGGGGTATGGATTTGGGTTTATAAATTAGGGGAGGGGTGTGTAAGAGGGTTGGAGTTGTGCAGGTGGGGCGGCGGGCTATGCAAGGGGATGCTTCCAGAGGTTATGTGAGGAGGGGGGATATGCAGGTGCTGAGGGGTGGGTTTTTTAGGTGGGGAGGGGTGTGAAAGTGGGAAGGGCGTGTGAAGGTGGGGAGAGTGGGAAGTATATGGGGAGTCTACTGAGTGAGTTGTGGGGAGGAGGGCTCTGTATGTGGGGAGGGGGTGGGCTGTGCAGGTGGGGAGGAGGTTTGCAGGTGGGGAGGGGGTGTACAGGTGGAGGGGGTGAGTTGTAACCAAATATTTACCATAAAACATATAAACCTTGATAATCATGTATAATAATATATGAATATCAATCCAATCAACTAAAATCTAATATCATCATTTTCACATGATTTTAAATGAGGTATAATTGGACTATCAGAAAATTCAATTCCATTAAACTATTTTTCAGTGAAAAGATTAGATTCAATATCCATTATGAATTCACCATTTTTTAAAATGAAATTTTATAAGTCATTTTTCTATTTTCATATCTAATTACATTTGAAAAGTATTATTCAATCATCAATCACAATGAATTCATCTTTAAACACAAAATACTAGGAATAGAAATTATATATTAAAACCAAAAACACGATTTCCTTATATAGGGATTATCATGATTCATTTTAACATCAATACAATACCTCTCTAAATGACCCTATTTTAATTTTATTTTTTTGTAACATGAATATGTAATCTTGATCTATACATGATCAATTAATTAAAATCTATACCCCACTATTCACCCTAGAACATAGATCATATCCAATAACCCAAAATGCAAAATAAATTCTAGTATTTTCCCTTAATTTGATATAAACTATCCTTTCCACATCCATCCCCAAAATCATAACTCCAATGACTCACTAGATGGGTTAGCTATACATGTCAATATACACATTCATAACCACTTATCTAACAATAGTGTCATACATAAACATCTAAAAACCCTGAAGATCAGCATTCCATTTACATTCCTGATGTATCATATGAAAAATATCCCAAGATCCATACTCTAAGGTATAAATAAAAAATTGTTCACTTACTAGCACAAATCAATCTATGATCATCCTTATCACATTCCCCATTTTTATTGTTCAAAATCCCTATAAAATTTCAAGAATTTTCAGGTAGTATGATTTAAAATTTATTGACCTAGCATGAATAACCTATGATGACTTGGGAAATAACTTAAACTACATTAATTATTTGGTTTTATCTATCTAATTTTCCTAAATAAATTTTCACCACATCTATTATAAACCACAGGTCATACACTATTTCACTATATGGAGAGATCCACACAATTTAAATACACTAACCAAATATTCTTAAAAACCCTCTAGGATAAATGTCTATCATCACCCAAGCATTTTCACCAATTGAATATTCTAAATTCAAACTCATTGATTCATCCCAAACATTATAATTTGGTCTAAAATTCCTGATCTCTCAAGCTTCTTCTACCCCATATTATCAAAAGTTCATCACCAAGGCCATGTACCACTTCCCAATACATAACCACACTATATCATAGGATGTATAATAATTCCCTTTATTCCATATTCCACATCTGAGGGTAATACATTCCCCCAATTCAGATTTTTACATGGTTGCACCTATACCATTGATTTTGAAAATGGTTTATAAGCTCGTCCCAATGAATTTCAATGAGGAAACTCCACAATATTATGAATCTATGAATCATGAATCCTAGTCCAATCCTAAAGTATTTTACTAGTTCTCAATGCCATAAATTGTTGATGGACAAGAACATGAAATTGATCTGATACACCCAACTACAATAGTGTTAATTAGTAACACTGAAATGAAACACTGAATTATGCACAATGTATTAAAATTGCATAAGGTAATTACCTTCAAAATTCTGAATTCAATCCCTAATGTATTTAATTATGAACTCAATACACATTACCCAATTCATAATTCTCTATGTATTAATTATTCTATATAACAAAAACATAATTATTTTATCAATTTTGTATTTATTATATTCATAATTTATAATAAAATTCTGTATGTGTCACACTATGATTTTCAATTCAATGCTTTCATTCAAATCCACTTTTGGTTCTTAGTATTCTCTGGGTTTTTGGTTGTTCAGAGCTTGAATTTTTGGTGTCTCGTGTGTTCTTGATCTATGTACTTCTTCATGGGTGTATTTTATGAAATGTGATCTCCTATTTTGTCAAAATCATGGTATTAGGTTGTGGTTTTTTGGATTTGGTGTTGTGAAACTCCTAGTGGCACCACTTGTGGGGAATGTTGTTGAGGTGGTTTTTACACATGAGTTGGATGAGTTTAGGGGTGAAAAGAGTTATTTATTTTTGGAAATTTTCTCCCCTATAATTGGCCTATATTTCTGCTTAGTTTTCCTCCATGGACCCCCCCCCCACACACACACACACACACAAATTCTGTGGCTATGTAACACTTTTTGGGTAGATAGAATAGGCCACACGGTTTTGCCGCACAGTTTACTATACCGTGCAGCTGAACCCTACAAGGGTGTCCAGGTCCATAAAACATTTTTTCACTCCATATTTTCCCTTTCTTAATAAACCCAAATCTGCCCATTTATTCTAAATTTCGTGCCCTACCTCTATATACATCCTCCATGCTCTTTCTCCCTTCATTGGAACTCAATTTTGAAGGGAGATTTGAGGGGGGAAATATCTAAAGCTTTTAAGTGTTTAATTATCCCTTTAATATCTTCCCACCCCATGGGGTTTCTTTCACCATTTTGTGAGTTCTAATGTGTCCAGCATCTTGGGTTCGTACATAGTGTTTGTCTTCTTTTTTTTTGGGTGAAATCATGAGGTTTTAGGTTGAATTTCACTTCTTTGAGGTGTGGCGGTTGTGCGATTGAAGTGTCACACCATGATTACGGGTTTTGGCACAAATGGTAGGTTATCCCATGTTTATTTATTTCTTGATGAGTTATAATGCTGGATTTGATTATTTTTCATATTCCTCATATATTGTGTGTGGTGATAAAATCATTTTTTATGGATTTGGTTACTCGATTAATTTTATAGTATCATTTATTATTTAAATTGGGTATTTTCTATGTTTGAATATGTGGTAGTATTACGAAATATGAAACTGATTTATTATTTTTTGAAAGGGGCTTCCAATTCAGTTTTTTTAATGCTTTAGTGTCATTTGGGCCGAAATCTTGTGGTTTTGAATGGGTTTTATGTGTGGTACCTTGTTATACTTCTTGAATGTGTTTTATGAAAAAGTATGTTTTCATGTGTATCGTTTGTGGTATTATTCAAGGTGATTTTGTTACTCTTTATAGGGGTTTAATTAATGTTTATAGGGATTCCAATTCTTTTTTGGATAGGTATTGGAGTGAATTTGGCCTAGAAAAGGGTTTCGAAATGGGTTTTGTGTGCAAAACATGATTATAATCCTTGGGATTGTTAAATGAAAATTGTAAATTATTTGTGGAGTTAAAAAGTGGTAAAAGGATGTAAATGTACGATTTTGGTGAGTTTGTTCGCCTAAGATGGGTTTTTAATGATAAAGTAGTGATTCAAGATATAGAACATTTTTATAATGTTTTATAATTTTTTGAATTTTTTTTATCAAATTGCCAGAAATGTGTGAAACACGTTTTTGGGATATTATGTGTCAGTATGATTTTTAAAAAATGAATTTTGCCAAATAATGTAATTTTATGTGACATGTATGTGGGATTTTTAGTTAATGTGTGATGTTGATGTTGTATTTTCATGTTAAAATTGTATTTCATGGCTTGTTGAACTTGTATGAGCACAATAGAGAAACTCGGGGGTCTAGGTGGGTGGATGTGTACTAGTGTGTTAGTGATCCTATGGAGTTTTGTAGTAGTTTCAAGTTTCAAGTATGACGCTTACAACACTAACTAAACTATTAATATGATGATGTTTGGGAACCTCTAGGTTATGGGGGTTCTCCCTACTAGTGTCTTGTGTGCACGAGAACTAATATTTTGATAGTTACTCTCACTGAGATACGAGGTACCTGGGACCCACAACAAGCTAGTGCCTAAGGGATATTTCTTTTGGCTTGTGCTAATTTTATGATTTATGTTTACCGTAACAATATGGTGTGATTGGTTGGAAAATTTATTTTCTTTTTTATTTTATTTAATAGTGTTGATTCTTCAAAATAGAAAACTTGAAAAATATATTTATTTAATGATTCATCTTTTCGAAATTTTTACTTGCATTCCATGTTTTGGAAACCGTACAATATTTTCGACTATGAATGTATATCACATGGAATCTCAGAGTGTTGTTCTGCTAGTAGACTTTGGAACACAACCTAAATAAAAATTTGGGTGTATGTAGACTTGGTTATCTTTTTCTATGGTTTGGGCCCAACTTTTTGTCCAAATGCTTTCGGTTTCTAGTGGTCCACCATGATTCTGTGTTGTGGAGATGGCTTGAGGGAGGTTCCCCTTGACATGAGGAGGTTCTTGGGCTTTAATTGTTGTATTTTCAAGTTTTTATTGGTCATTAAACACTGATTTAAATGGGGTGATTTAGTTCTTAATTTTTTTAAATTATGGTTGGGTTTCAAAATTCCAGATTTGGTTTATTGGACTTGTTTAGGGATATAGGTTTATGAACTCAAGAAATTCGGCCAAACTTTTTTATATGATACTTAGGAACATGTGATAGGATGTGTGGATATAGAACACCTTTTCAGCTTTGTCGCAGGCTGATTTTGGTTCTGATTTTGATGGCGACCAAATTCGTTTCGGGACAGAATGGTGGGGCGGTTGAAGTTTCTCACCAAGATTACGGTTTTGGACACAAAAGGTAGGTGTTCCATGTGTAACCACTTCTTGATGAGTTAGAATGCTGGAATTCCTTATTCTTGAGGTTCCTCATATGTTTTGTGTGGTGAAAAAATCATTTTTGATGGATTTGGTTGAACGATTAATTATGTTGTTTTTTTTCATTAAATTGGGTGTTTTCCAAGTGTGACTCTGGTGGTATTTTTATTAAATATGAATGTGATTTATTAGTTTTGGAAAGGGGATTCCGATTCTATTTTGTTAATGATTTAGTGTCTTATAGGCCTAAAATAGGGGTTTTAAAATGGGTTTTATGTGTGGAACCTTATCATACTTCTTGAATGTGTTTTATGAAAATGTGTGTTTTCATGTGTATAATTGGTGGTATTATTCGAGGAAATTTTATAACACTTGAGATTGGTTTAATAAATTTTTCTCAGGATCCATTACTATTTTGGATTATTATTGGTGTGATTATTTCCTAGAAGAGGGTTTCGAAATGGGTTTGTGTGTAAAACATGCTTATACACCTTGAGATTGTTTTATTAAAATTGTAAATGATTTTTTGAGTTAAAAATTTTTGGAAAAGGATGTACATGTATTTTTTTGGTGAGTGTGTTCACTGATGATTTGTTTTTAAATGGTAATTTTTATTATTTAAGATGAAAAACATATTTATAAAGTTTTATAAATTGATAGAATGTTTTATCAAATTGCAAGAATGGTGTGAAACATGTTTGTGAGCTGTTTTGTGTTAGTATGATGTAGAAAAATGATTTTTTCTTGTGAAAGGAGTTTTATGTGACATATATGTGGTTATTTTTTGTGAATGTGTGATGTGGAAGTGGTATTTTCATGTGGAAATTATAATTCATGGCGTGTTGAACTTGTTTGAGCAGAAGAGGGAAACCCATGTATCTAGGTGGGTGGACATCTACTAGTATGAAAGTGATCCCATGGGGTTTGGCCTTAGTTTCAAGTAGGAATTTTCATGTTGAAAACACTAACTAAACAATTATGATGTTGTTTTTGGGGAACCACTAGGTTATGCCTATTCTCCCTACCAGTGGTATGTGTGCACGAGAATAGATATTGTGACAGTTACTCTCACCAATATACGGAGTAATTGGGACCCACAGTGAGCTAGTTCCTTGGGGTAATTTCCAATTTCTTATGCTCATAGGATGATTTATGCTCAACATCGACATACAGTATGATTGGATGGAAAATTAAATAGCATTGGTATTTTATTTAATAGTGTTAATTCTTTAAAATGTCACAATTGAGAGCAATTTTTATTTTAAGTTGCATCTTTTAGATATTGTTACTATCATTCCATGTTTATGTAAACATGCAAGATATTAGTATTTGAATGATTATAACATGTAATATATTAGTGTTGGTATCCTACTGGACTTTGGACTACACCCTACATAAACCTTTGGGGTTAAGTAGACTTGTTATTTTTGTCACAGGTTTAAGAACATCTTTTTGGGAAATGGTTTGGGTTTCTAGCAGTCCTTCGGGATGTCGTGTTGTGGAGATGGCTTAAGGGTGGTTCCCCTTACCATGAATAGGTTCTTGGGATGACTTATTATTCTTTGTAACTTTTTATTGGTCTTTTGAAATTTATTTTAATGTGTAATTCAGTTCATAATTTTTGAAAAAGTTGGTTTTGTTTGAAAAATCATGATTTGGTTTATTGGAATTGATTGTGGTTTTTTGTTTATAAAATCAGGAAATTCATTCCAAAATTCCATTATATGATACTAGGGGACTTGTACAAGCATGTGGGTATTGGGAATGCCTTTCAGGCCTGTCGTGGGGTGGTTTTGGTGTGGGTTTTGATGGCAACAAGATTCGGTTTTTGACAAAACAGTGGTGTGGTTGATGTTTTTCACCAAGATTATTGGTTTTGGCACAAAAGGGAGTTGATTATATGTGTATGTATTTAATGAGGAGTTATAAATAGGTATTTAATTATTTTTCATGGTCCCCATATGTTTTGTGTGGTGAGAAAACTATTTTAGTGGGATTCGGTTAAGCAATTAATTTTATAGTTGAATTTTTTCTTTAATTTTAGTGTTTTCTATGTGTGACACATGTGGTACTTTTATGAAATATGAATGTGATTTATTTGTTGTGGAAATATGCTACCAATTATGGTTTTTTAATTCTATAGTGTCATATGGTCCTAAAAATGGGGTATTAGTGTGGGTTTTATTTGAGGAACGGTGTTATACTTCTTGAATGTGTTTTATGAAAATATGTGTTTTCATGTGTATCATGTGTGGTATAATTTTAGGTGATTTTATAACTCTTGAGACTGGTTTAATAAATTTTTCAAGGGATTAAAATTAGTTTTTGGATTCTTATTATTGTGATTTTTTTCCTGGAAGTGGGTTTCGACATGGGTTTTGTTTGAAAAACATTGTTATACCCCTTGGGATTATTTTATGAAAATTCTAAATAATTTGATGAGTTAAACAATGTGGGAAAAGGAAGTACATTTATTGTTTTGGTGACTGTGTTAAACTAAGATGGTTTTTTGAATTGTAAATTTTAGATTTAAGATATCATACATTTTTAGAATGTTTTATATGTTGATGAAATGCTTTTTCAGTTGGAATGAAATGTATGAAACACATTTTTGGCCTATTTTTTGGGAGTATGATGTGTAAAAAATGAATTTTTCCTATGAAAGGAGTTTTATGTGGCATGCATATGGGATTTTTGGTGAATTTGTGTTTTGGAGGTGGTATTTCTATATGAAAATTATATTTCATGGTGTGTTGAAATTGTTTGAGCACAAGAGGGAGTGTCAGGTATCTTGATGGGTGTACATGTACTAGTATTCTAGTGATCCCATAGTGTTTTGCCTCATATTCACATAGAATGTTTAATGATAACAACACTAAAAAAACTATAATGATGATGGTGTTGGAGAATCACATGGTTACGGGTATGCACCCCACTAGTAGCTCCTGTGCACGAGAAACAATATTGTGATGGTTACTCTCACCGAGATAAGAAGTACAAAGGACCCACATCAAGCTAGTCCATAGGGATTATTTTTCATTGCATGTGCTCATAGGAGTATTTATGAATACCATCGGCATACGGTATGATTGGATGGAAAATTCAGCAGCATTTTTATTTTATATAAAAGTGTTGATTATTTAAAATAGCCCACTTGAGAACTATTTTTATTTAATTTTTCCTCTATTAGAAATTATTACTAGCATTTGATGTTTTTGAAAACATGCAATATTTTCATATTTTAATGTTTATCAGATGGAATGTCTTAGTGGTGGTATCATACTGGGATTTTTCTCACACCATACATACACCTTTTGATGTATGTAGACTTGGTTATCTTTTTCGCGTGTTTGGGTTATAATTTTTGTACAAATGGTTCGTGTTTCTTGCGGTACGTCATGATGCGGTGTAGTGGAGATGGCTTGAGGGAGGTGCCCTTTCCATGAGTATGTTCTTGGGCTTTCTATTTTGTCTTTTTACAATTGTATTTTTCGTTTAACATTGATTTAAATTTCAGTAAAACAATTCTAACTTTTTTTGAATGATTTTTTTATTTCAAAAATCCATTTTTGTTTTATTGGATTTTTTTGTGGTTTTATGTTTATAAACATGCGAAAATCATTCCCAGATTTCTTCATATGATACATGGGAATTTGTGCCAGGCCGTGGTGATTTGGGAACACCTATGGTCCTTGTCGTGGGCCTGGTTATTTCTTGGTTTTGATGGCGACCAGATTCTGTTCGTGACAAAACACTGGTGTAGTTGAAGTTTCGCACCATGATTAAGGTTTTTGACATAAATGGTAGTTGATTCCATGTGTCAGCATATCATTACGAGTTATCATGATGGATTTTATTATTTTCCATGTTCCACATATGTTGTGTGTGGTGTGAAAACTGTTTTTTATGGATTTGGATAAGCGATTAATTTTATAGTGTCATTTTTTCTTTAAATTGGGTGTTTTCCAAATGTGACTCTTGTTGTTGTTTTATGAAACCTGATAGTGATATATTAGTAATTGAATGGGGCTTTCAATTCTGGTTTTTTAATTCTTTAGTGTCCCATGGGCCTAAAAAGAGGGGTTTTGAATGGCTTTTATGTGTGGAACCTTGTTATTCATCTTAATCGTGTTTTATGAAAATGTATGTTTTCATTTATATCTTTTGTGGTATTTATCGAGGTAATTTTATTACACTAGATAGTTGTTTAATAAACTTATCTAGGGATTCCAATTCTTTTTTGGATGTTATTGGTGTGATTTTGGCCTGGAAGAGTGTTTTGAAATGGGTTATTTATGCAAAACATGGTTATACCCCGTGTGATTGTTTTATAAAAATTATAAATGATTTTTTGAGTTAAACAATGTGGGAAAACGATGTACATGTTCTGTTTTGGTGTGTGTGTTCAGCTAGCTTGGGTTTTTGAAATGTGAAGTTGTTATTTAAGATGTCAAACATTTTTTGAATGTTTTATAAGTTTCTAAAATGTTTTATCAAATTGCAAGAAAGGTGTGAAACATGTTTGTGGGCTGTTTTGTGGGAGTGTGATATGGAGGAAAATGAATTTTTCGTATGAAAGTTATTTTATGTGACATGTATGAGGGTTTTTTTTCTGAATGTGTGATGTGGAAGTGGTATTTTCATTTGAAAAGTGTATTTCAAGTCTTGTTGAACTTGTTTTATCACAAGAGGGAAATTCGGGTATCCAATTGAGTGGATGTGTACTTTTATGAGATAAATCCCATGGGTTTTGGCCTTAGTTTCACATAAAAAAGTTTAAAACTGAAAAAAAAAATTGAAGATGATGATGCTGGGGAACCAATAGGTTTTGATTGTGTTCCCTAATAGTGGCTCTTTTTCATGAGAATACATTTTGTGATGGTTACACTCACCGAGATATGAGGTACCTAAGACCCACATTGAGATAGTTCCTAGGGGATATTTCCCATTGCATGTTCTCTTTTGATGATTTATGATTACTGTTAGCATACGGTTTGATTTGACGAAAATTCAGTAGCTTTGGTTTTTAAAAAAAATGTTGATTCAATAAAGTATCCAACTTTAATGCTATTTTTATTTAATGTTGCATCTTTTAGAAATAGTTACTAGCATTATATGTTTTTGAAAACATGCAATATTTTCATCTTTGAATGTTTATCACATAGAATCTCTAAGTGGGTGTATCCAACTGAAATTTGTCTCACACCCTACTTAATTCTTCTGGTGTAAGTAGACTTGGTTATCTTTTTCACAGGTTTCGGTACATCATTTCGTGCAAATGGTTCAGGATTATAGTTGTTCTTCATGATGTTGTGTTGTGGAGATGGTTTGAGGGAGGTACCCCTTTCCATGAGGAGGTTCTTGGGCTATCCATTTTGGATTATTATTTTTTTGTATTTTTATTAGAACAATGATTTAAATAGTTTAATTTAGTTATGATTTTTTGTAAAAGAATGGTTGGTTTGAAAAATACCGATATGGTTTCTTGGATTTAATTGTGTTTTTATGTTTATAAACATCGAAAAATCACACCCAAATATTATTATATGATACATGGGGACTTGTGACATCCCATGGGGATCAGGATCTCTCATTGGGCCTTGTTGTGGGTAGGGTTTTGTGCCATTTTTTCTGGAAAATAGATTCGGTTTGGGACAACAATGTATCGAATTATGTACACTCTCTTTGGGTTATGTTATCTAGTGAAGATTCGGGATAGCATGAATCTAGGATTGTCAGGAAATGAAATTATGATTATGGGTAGTGTGACTAGACCTCAAACCGAATGATGGGATTCAGGTTTCCATGGGAACACATGATTTATATGAGTAATATGGTTTTCATGGTTTGATGATGATCTGTGGAAATGAAATGATGGTTGGGATAATGTTCTCAGTTATCTCGCAAGGCCTGGAAAGTCATGTGGAGCCAAGAATATTTTCTAAGATTAATCTCTAGGATTTTGTGGTTGATACCATTATGCGACAAAGGTCTCGTAAATTAAATGGATCATTTAATCACTTAATCACAAAATAATGGATCAACTCCATTGAGACAATCTTCTCTATCCTTCAGTGTTATGAACAAGAGATGGTTCTTCAGGTTGTTAGACATATGGAGTGAGAAGTGGATCAGTGGTAGAAAATGATAGAGAATATAAAGCCTGGTGAAAATATCGAAGTGATGGAGTGGAATGAATTAAAAAACTGATAAATAATCTCCTCAAATTATCATTCTTAAAATGAAATGGTATTTTGTTTACCCAAAGAAAAAAAGGAAACAAATCTATCATTTCATATGAGGCAAACACAAAAGACTATCATGATATGCCTCTGAATTTTTCGTTACCCACAAATGGATTTTTGACCGCTCCATTGATGCAATAAAACCTTGTCGATGAAAATCCCTAGAGATATGTGACTTTGATTGATATGATGAAATTGTCTGATGATCCCTAAAAGAATCAATGGTGTTTAGATAATATCAAGGGTGTCACATTGATAAGAAGTAGAATGTGGATTTTAATTCTATGGTCTGATGGAGAAATATAATAGTGGAAAGGCATTTCAATATCCCACCTGTCAATTTTCGGGAAATAACACCCAAGAAATTTCTTAATGGGGATGAGTAAATTCCTTAATTATAGTAAGGAAGGGAACCTATAAAATGATTTCTGACATGGAAAGCCCATTAATGCTTCATAGGAATGGAATAATCCAGTAAACCCTAAGAGCATGTTCAATTCCTCATCGGTAAGTAACTAGAGAAATTTTCAAACCAATTCCTTATGCTAAGGGTTTTCAAAGACATCCAACAACCTCCATGGCAGCCCGAGAGATATTTTTCCTTCACAACCAATACGGTGGACCCCGAACATGATGTCAGGATAGGTAGGCAAGTTTTTTATTCAATAATTGTGAACTTATTATTTTATTATGATATGATGAATGCTTTCATATTATAAAAGTTTAGTACAACTATTCAAACACCACAAAAAGTCATGGATGTAGGGATATTGGTGAAAATGGAAATGGGGAAATTATTGCATCCCATGTATATAAATCATCCCCTATCATAATTTTTGTGTAACAAATCTCATAAAACATTGTAATACTAACATTTGTGTAATTTTATGACATTTTGAGTATAGTTTGGCTTTCCTAATATAGAGAGAAAAAAACTTTCCATGAAAAGGAAAGCAATCTCCGTGTTCTAAATCATCCCCTAATTTCATACAAGTGCAAGGTGTATAAAGAATCTTATTTAGTACCTACATCTGTTATAATGATATAACTACATGAAGATAAATATAATATAGATCAATTGATTGTGTATAAGTAATGAACAACCATATAATACATGTATATATTTGGGGAATACACCTATGCGTTTCTTGAGAAATTGCATGATATTCCTCCTAGTTTATTAGTTAAACAATCTATTGATCTTATACATGGGGAGTTTTAAATATACATGAATCCATATATAATTGATATTTTGGAACATGAGGAGTTTAAGAAGAAGCTTCTATAGAATCAATAAAAAATGGTTCATATACACAAGTGCTTAACCATGGGGTTCACTTGTACTCTTCATCATGAAGAATGATGGTTCAATGCACCTTATGATTGATTTTAGCATCCTCAAAAATTTCCCAATAAAGGAGAATTATCCTATACCTCAGATTTATGACTTGTTTGATTAGCTATGTGGAGCATAGCACCTCCCCAAGGTGGATCTGCAGTTGGGATTTTACCAAGTCAGGGTGAATAAAGAGGATGTCCCCAAGAATACATTTTATACAAAGTACATAGACTATGAGATCATAGTAATTCCTTTCGGATGCACTAATGATCTATTAATCATTAGGTAATTGATGAATATATTCCTTAGATATTACTTCAAAAAATGGTTGGTAGCCTTTATTACTGATATTCTCAAATAATCAAAAAATAAAGAGGATCATGTGGAGTTTTTTAGAAAGGTTATAAAGACCTTATAAAAGGATAATCAATATGGAATGTAAATCAAATATGTGTTATATTTTATGTATGTCTGATTATTGAGACATAACAACACAATAAATGGGATATTTTGGACCCTTAAAAAATATAAAAAATTTATTGATGGTCGATGCCAACATCATTGGTAGAAATCTATATATTCCTTAGATTTTTAGGGTATTATTTTCAATTTGTCACAAACATATCAAAATTTAGAAACCCTCTAAGAAATTTTACTCAGAAAAGAGTAATGTTTCATCCGAATGAAGGATTTTAAGAGAGCTTCATGGAGCTGAAAATGAGGCTTATCACTAGACATATTCACACACTACCCATAAGTGGATTTCATTTTGTGGTATTCAGTGACACTTCAAATAATGTTTTGGGTTGTGTGATAATTTATAATGATAAAGTCATAGCATATTTTTCAGGGCTAATCGATGATTGAGTGCATAACTACCCAAAAAATTTATCCACAGTTGGTAGTAGTGATATTATCTTTGAAAATATGACAACGTTATCTCATTGTGTAGAAGTGTGAAATATATATGGATCAAAAAATCCTAAAGTATATATTATAATCGAAATATATGAATAAGTATCCACTAATATGGGTATAGATAGTCAAGGACTATGCCTGATCAATTCACTACTATACTAGGAAAGAAAAGAAAGTGGTTGATGATCATTATAAAAAGGATCCAACAATTTTATCATTGATGATAATTTATAAGGATATAATCATATTATACATGAAGTGTATGGACTTGGGAATCTTAATGAATTGAACATAGTCAGTATTTTCTCCAATGATAGGTCAACCATCTCTTCTTGAAAATATAAAGGATTCTTAGATGTATAATGTATGAATTTTGATGAAAGTGAAACTATAATAAAATTTAATTCCTCTGTGTTCAGTGTTAGTGTAGGAGTTGTGTGATTTGGGTCATGAAAATGGGTACCATATAATATAGAGATAAAGAAGGAACTTTTAAATAATGCACATTGATCACTTTTTTCCATTCTCCTCTGAAATACAATGATGTATCGAGATCTCTAAGATCACTATTGGTTGGACAATGTGAAGGAGGATATCACTGAATATACATCAATGTCCCAAGTATGTTAGAAAGTAAAGGCATAAAGGAATTATTATAAGAATATTATGCAAACATTAACTTTAAAACATATAAATGGGAGAAAAAAACATTAAATTTTCCATCAGACATCCAAATACAACCAAGGGAAACAATGTTATACGGGGTTTTATTGATCATCCCACAAAAAAATGTCAGTTTGTTGTAATTTGACAGGATTTCATATTGGTTCAACATTCATGGATATGCATCAAAGATGTGATAAGAATGCATGGAGTACAACTATCGATTTTATCCTATCAATATCCATGATTAACCTCTATTTTCTAGAAGTGTCTCCAACATGCCTTTAAAAATGTGTTTAACATCATCATGACTTATCATTATCAAACTAATCACTACTCTTAGTAGACTATATAGATAATAAAGGACATGTTGAGTTCAGGATCAACTGAATTATAAGAAGAATGGGACAACCATCTTTTTATGTTTGAGTTCTCTAATAGTATATGTTTCCACTCAAGCATCCAAATTTCTCCCTATAAATCTATCTATGGGAAGAGGTTCAAAACACCTTCATGATGGGAAGAAGTTGGAGAATAAAATTGATATCTCCAGAAATTGTTGATGAAATTGTGGAAAAGGTAATTACCACACAATAGCACATCAATCAGGCTCAAATATAGAGACATGATAACTATAATTGAATTGACCAAGAGTTTGATATTAGAGACATAGTATTCGACTACATATCTCCGTGGAAGAATGTGATGATATTTATTATGAAGGGAATTCTTAGTCCAAGATAAATTGTCCCCTTTGAGATCCATGATCAAATCTTAGTAGTTTCCTATCGATTTGTACTCCCACCAAATGTATATCATGTATGGTATGTATTCTATGTATCCCTCTGATGAAATTGTTTACCAACCCACTCACATTTTTCCGATCCTAAGGTGGTTCCATTATTAAATGACATTCCTATGAAGATAATTTGGTGAATATCTTAGATCATTGATAAAATGTTCTATGGTATAATAAAATTCCCCATGTCAATGTGTTGTGGAGAATCCAAAATTTTGAAGAAGCAACATGGGAATCACAGTAAGTGAAAAATCAGAGTTACCCTCATCTATTTTATAGTGGGAAATAAAAATTTTGGTGGAAAAAATTATTAAAGGAGGATGACTGTAATGACCAGAATTATGATAAAAGAATTCTACATTTGGTTTAATTAAATACGGATATTGATAACACATGCAGTTATTTTGTTTCATCATATCCAATTTGATTTAAAATACCATTATTTATCATTCTTATTGATAATATAACCATTGAATAGTGATCACATGATTAGTATATATATAGGGTATTAACATATCTAATCGATAGAGAGATAGGAAGTATTGTCCTCAAATAGTAGGATTGTATCCTATGAATCCCATTAATCAGAAAATCTATGGGAGATAACATCATTGGGATTTTCCCTTGACCAAGCCTAATATGAGATCTAATAATATAATTAGGATATAATCTATTTACAGGATAATTTCAGGCTCATTAAAATCATGGTCCAAACCTTGTTCACTAAACTACCCATGAAAGTCCCACAATCACACACCATTCCCTTAATGATTTTTTTGGTGTTTTTAAGGGATATGTATCAATACCCTAGTGATATGATTGTGCTAAAAAAATATAGAACAATGGATATATTTTCTTCCTTTTATTGTTAATTTATATATTATTTTCATTTTGATTCCATAAAACAAAAATACGATTGTTGGTTAATATTCAAATTCAAATAAGGAATTTATTTTTAAAAAATTAGTAGATTATTTTTAAATAAATAATATCTTAATAAAATATTGTTATTAAAATGTTTATATTAAATATAAATTATCATAATATTTTTATGAAGTAAAAAATAATTTTTCTTATGGTTCGAAAACTTTTATTGTGAGAGAAACCATCATTTCTATATAAATGTCAATTTTATTTCAATAGTTAAAATTCATATATTTAAACATTATTTAAATAAAATGAATTTTATTTTTGGAATAAGACCATAAAATTATCCAACATTTAACTTTCATAATTTCTTGAGATAGTCAAATTTTCAGGTAAAAATTAAATATTGTATTAATATACATTGTGTATTAAGACATCACAATGACCCAAAAGTGATGTAATAAATAATATAAATGGAATCCATGACCAAATATATGTTATCCCATTAAAATAATGTATTTTTTTATTTTATTAATTTTTTAAATCCAATATGGGTCCTTCAAATCAATTAATATATTACATGATTTTAAAATCATTTCCTTAATAGTGTGACTCCACTCCACATAAGAAAAGAAATTATTTTATTATGATCAGATTTTGGTATTTTAAAATAATGAGAACCAATCCAATTTAAATTAATCCATGGAAAAACCCATGTGATGGTTTGTGGTTTTGGTTGTTTTATAATGTTGATTCCAAATCCTAAATAATAAATAAATCCCCATAATTTCCAATATAATCTCACCCAAGCTCAAATTTTTCATCACTCAATCTCCATAGAGAATTTACATAAACTCCAATCCATTGTCTACATTCCTCCAAAGGCATCCCCAATCTCTCAGAAGCCCCTCCCAAGAATTTGTAGTTTCACACTCTAGTAATGAATTTATCTCTTCTCATTACCAATCAAGAACATCTTTTATGTTATGTCTCTTAAATTCCATTTGATTATATTTGGATTTTTCCCCCATATTCCCCTCACTATCCATTTAATGTATAAATGATTATATCCACATTTCACTTTCATTAATCCTCCAATGATCTTCTATGTACACCCATTACCATTTCTCAATATAGTTAGTATTCTTTTCTAATTTCAAGTTTCTTCATTACCTTATGCATTCAATTTCCAAATTTCAAATATTAGAATATGTTTTTCCAGGACGCTAATTCATACAATATAATTTATATGTGGTTAGAGAACCCCATTCATATCATAAACCCTTTTTTTAATCCTTATGAGACATCATTATGATGCATAAATTTCATCATTATTTTGTCATGAAAAAACAGTTGTGTAGTGAATATCATACCCATTACCTATCAATGTTATTCATATTTATGCACATATACATTTTTATTTGAGACCTACATGTATATAATCCACAATAATGAATCATGTAATTAATATTATGATGAATAAATAAATGTTTATGATCATTGTTTCACAATTAATAATGAGAATGAAATGAATGTGATGGGTGAGCCTAGAATTATATAGTAGTGCAATGAATTAGGAAATGTTTACTATCATGAGACATCATGTGGTATAGGGATTCAAAATTATTTATTTATGTGACTTTTTCTACCAAGATTTTTTTTTGACCTTGACTGGTATTTTTATTCAGTTTATTCTATTGTTTCCTCATTTTCCATATTATGAATATCATGTTATTTCTTGTCTCACTGATCATATTTATGATTCTTGACCATTTTTAACACCATTTGGATATTCTTATTATCTAATATTTTACACCTTATGCAATTATTATTCAATTAATGTGATTTATAGCTCACCACTTTTTATTTTTTCACATACGTTATCTCGTGCAACATTAAATGCCATTGAATTTTTGAACTATGTTAATGAAGTTTTTAAAAATTTGGTTTTATACATTTTTTGAAATGTTATGATATGTACATAACACCCAATGATAGAAAAATTATCGATTGTGTGGGTGGTATTATGTGTATATAAATTTAATAAGTCATGCATTAATTTGAAATAAAGAGAAGGTTTGTTATTATTGGTTTTTAGAATATACATTCCATTGAAAAAATTTCCATTAAGTAAAGATTTTTTTAATTCTGTTTGATTTATCACATAATTATAATGAAATTATACGACTAGTTTTATACAATTAGAATTTATCATCAATAGTATATGAAATGCTTCTTTATAGCCAATACCATGAACTTTATTATAACCATTTTATACTAGATGGATTTTATATTTAGACACACTACCATCCCTGTTAGTTTTCATATAGAAACCCAACTTATACCCTATGGGTCTCACCCTTTTAGGAACATGGTTAATATACACGGAGTCCATAATAGATTTCATGGATTTTGACAATTTTTTGAATCTGAACTCCAAATATTCAATCAATAGATTGTAGTTTCATCATTAAAAACAATCAAATCTTCTTTATTTTCATCATTAAATCCATATCTCTCAATATTTTGACAAATCATAAAATTCCATTGAGGTTAAGATGTATCATAATTTGGTTCTTCATCCAAAAATTTTTGTGGAACTAAAAAAACATTCATCTTAGAAACATTTCCTTTTTTTGTATGAAAATAATATAATGCCTTTTAATGTGATTATTATTTATTTTATTAAGTATATAATTGTAAATATAAGTATTGTCAGAATAAACAATAACCATTCTATTCAAAATTTTATGGACTAGGCAGTCCATGTTTAGAATGTATATATCATTTACTATATCCTCAATTCAATAAACATTTCATTAATAAATATATATAGAATAAATCATATTATTAATAATAAATGAAATCCCTTCTTATCCAAAAAACTAATAGATATCGAACTTAAATTTAGGAATGGGACATAATAATAATTTTCAAATTCTATAACTAATTAACTAGATAGACATTGATCTTATGTTTCAAACTATAATATAAAAAGTCATTTTCCATTTACATAATATTGATCTACATCATATTTCAATAATTTCTTCAGAATTTTGGTTTTTTGTGTATAATGACAAATATGTAATAAACACCAGGTACGCATCACTATAAACATTTATGTACATATGTTAAATGTGATTCCTCTGGGGAAAACATCGCAACATTAGATACAAATCTACTATTCCATTATAGGTTATAACTATAAGTGATCTCAAAATGATAATAATGATGTATTCCATAATCAACCACAATGGAATATATATGGGTGAGTATCATGATTCTATATCATTTCATTAAGAACTTTTAAAGAATTAATTCCCACTAAAATATTGATCCCATAATTATTTATCTTATTGTAAGACAATATCTATATTTCAATATGTTTTGAGTCAATTTATCATTTCTCTCAATACATAGATGTTTAGGTAGGCATTCATCAAAGTCATATGACTTATGACTCCTAAAAATATGAGTGGATACCCCTTTTCCATGCTCTATAATATGAATAAACTCAAAACTATTACCATGTTATCATAATAGTATTATGTTTTCCCTTCCAATTGTATCTCGAAGCTCATAGGTGATTATGGGAACCTGATCTTTTCAAGTTCACCCATACCCATCACATCATACAGAAGAAAAATCCATTGAAACCTAACTTTATCATCACTTAACAAGTTGGATAAGTGAGGTATTGTTATGTTTTCACTATTGATGGAATCTCAAACATAGGATTTGAGGGGTTTTATAATTCTCACTAATTTAATGTACATCACATGGATATAAAATATATAACTATGATATATCACACAATCATTATTATTTCATGTTTTCTTTTGATATTTATTTTTTCCTCTCATGATTCAGTTTTGGAATCAATATTCTATGAACCATATTAATATTATAAAATCATATGAATGTGTAATTATTTATGCAACTAAAAATTTTTGTTTCCTATTAAAAAATAGAGTCAACATATATTTTCTTATAATCATATTCATCCAATGTATATGGTGAATGAAAGTCTTTCATGTCAAGGTTTATAATTATAAGAAACCAAAAATTCTCACAAGAGTAATCATGGAGTGAAAATTAGTTAATCCCTAGTTTTATATAAAGAAATAAACCTCCAAGAAAAATATCTTCATTACCCATGGTCCCTCTACACACACATTTTTATTTTAGACGGTTCCCATTTCAATTATAACTTTGTAAACTTACTTCTATAAACTATATGTGACCTCTAGATCCAATATAATAACTCTATTACAAGGAAAATTCAAGATAGATGAAAACCAAATCTTATATAATCATACATAAAATTTAATTCATGGTATAATAATTTTATAAGAATCCATTTATCACATAAATTAATTATAAAAATTATTCAAATCCTATAAATATCGTATTTTCATAAATATTTAAATTTGAATAAATAAATTAATAAATATTTTATTTATTTTCTGAAAATGAGATATTAAGATAGAAATAAGAAGGTTTGTTTCGGAATAAAATATATTATTTATAATTTCACAATGCTAACTTAAATAAAAAAATATTAAATTATAATCATTATTTAAAAATATTAATTTATTTACATTTTTTTATATATTTTATTTTACAATTGAAAATATAAATCATAAGGTATGATCCATTCAGAACATGTGATGGGTGATATCCCGAGTGGATTATTTTTTTAATGGTATATGTTATATCAACATTATGACATGATCCTTTGTTTTAATAGAACCTGAATTATTATTCATAGCTTATAATAATTCATATCAACGCCTATGATTAAGGAAAAAATCCTAGGATTCAATGAATAGTATAACTCATCTTGTTAAACCTTATGAGTAATTAAATCATTTAATTACTTCCTATTATAACCCAATTTATATTTAATTATAGGATATATGACCTAAACCTCATATACCTATAATGTATTATGGCTATATTGGAGGATACAATTGGGTATTTCATAAGGCATGAAATGGAAATTTTAGGAAATTTCTTTATCCTATTTTATTATATGATTGGGTTATATCATATAGAGTATTATTTGTATAATAATAAAGTATGATATACACTAAAATCATTAAATTGTTATCTCTAAATATTAAAATTTATTATTATGGATAGTTTTTTTCTATACTATCAATAAATAATGATGTTTCATAATATGAAACATTTTTTAATTCATTGTAGTCATGAAATAGTTACTTGAACTGCTCATTAAATTTACTAATGTGTTATACAACATGTATAAACACATAAAAACTAAAGGAGTGTCCTAATGGGTTATTTTTAAGAGCCTAACTTCATATGATGTTATAATCACACTCATGCATTTTAATCCATAGAATTCTCATTCTTGTTTGGAACGTCTTCGCTTTTGAATCACTGAAATGGTTCCCTGAGTTAGTTGATCACATGGCATCAAACATGCCATCCTGTATTCCAGAGGTTTTTGCCTAGTAATGAGGGTCCAATGTTGTATGGTGGGGAGATAATAGCATCATGATCAGTGTGGCACATCAGTATGAAAAAATAAATTGATCATCAAAGGAAAAATTATAAATGAATGGAATTAGAGGATAGTAATTACTAATAATCCACAAAAAATAAACAATCCAATTCCAAATGATATAATAATTAATGGGAATGCGATGATACAATTTATAGGCCTAATACATATAATTTGAAATACAAAAAAATGAAAAATAAATTTAATTGTCTTATAGGATATCTCCAAAATCATCCCAAGCCCTCATATTGTCATTTTCTATATTTCATTCACGTACAAATGTAATAATGCAAGAATAATACGTGAACCTGAACCTTCAATCTTGAGATATATTTGTGTACCCTAGTGTAATTGAAGCATGAACGCAGTGTGATATACATTTAGTTGGTCACCACAAATGATGTCTAATTTTATCCATTCTGGTAATATTAAATTCAATAGGATGTAATAATATCAACAAATTAGTACATAAGAAAATGTAAAAAATTCAAGCTCTTTTTCCATAAGGAAAATTTGTTAACCATACTTGCTTCATCCTAATACACTGTATATCTAAACATGAACAAATGTTATATATAATCATATCTATAAATAAAAATATACATAGATATACATACATGAGAAATAATATAATGTGTCCGTATAAAAGTATCATAATGATCAATTATTTAATTAATGAAATTAGAAAAGAAATCCAAACCAAGGACACTACGATGTTCATTAAAGTATAATATTTCTATAGGTCCCAGAGTAAACACAAGGTGTCCAAGTGAAATGACTTTCACTAAACCATGGATAAATTTATGGTACTCACATGCATCTTGACATAAGACCATTAGTTGATCAGGGACTCAAGTCACAATATAAGGCTTCATAGTGTATTAATCCCCATATGTATATACTAGTACTTGTATGATTAAATAAAAAATAATTATGTATTTTGTTTGTCATATGAACCCATAAATGGATTTTTTTTAATGAGGAAACATTGTATCCGTTAAGGATTAACGTAATTTAGTTTACTTTACGAGCCCATACATGGTGTTTTATAATGAGGTAACCCAAGTATCACTCATAACCTCAAATTTCCATATGATCATATCCAATGTGTTCCATAAAAATGAATCTCAATTGTTGCTCAGAGCATGAGGAAAATCATCTTGCCTATGAGCCCATAAAAAGTGTTTAGTAAAAAGGAAACCCTTGTAATGCTAAAGGAATAATATAATTCTAGTTTTCTATCTGCCTCTCCATGATATTTCATAATGGGGAAGAATAATCTCTAATGTTATATATAATCTCAAATAGCCTATGAGCTTGTTCTACTTGTTCCGTAACACGGAACCTGCGTGTCTCTCAATGGGTAGTGTAATTCCATTTTTACATTTTTCTTATTGGTATTTAGTTGTATGGCATTGGATTCATCCATGACAACATCAAGTTTCATAACCCATTTCAATCCTCCTTTATAATTTTCCCTTTAAAAAGAAAATCCAAGTAAAAATTAATTATTAATTCCTTGTAAAAAATCATTCCACTTCACAATTCAATTATAACCTTTGTGATAATCCATTTGTAAGTAAATATGTAGGCCATGGGAAATTACATGACATTCAATATTTTACGTAACCAAGACAATTAAATTAACTCAATTTATCACCTTTCATATGAGTGAAGGATTTAATAACTCCCATTTATAATTTTGTCATTGAAAAGAATAAATACTTACCTTAATCATCCTAATCAATTATAATTAGCCATTTACTTTATAAAGGATGGCTTAGGTATATTTTAAATAATTATCTTAATATAATTGAGTGATCTTCACTGAATATATTTAATATAATTACAATTAACCATTTCACTTGAAGGTATGAAAGTTCTCATACTCAAATGGTGATTTTAAAACCAAATATACAACATAAGGATAATGGAATATAATCGACACACACCAAGGGGGTGGTTTAAGTTGATTTTATTTGTAAAGACACAGAAATTTCAAGGAAATTTTTTTCTTAATTTCTTTGGAATTTTGCGAGTCTGTGGCTTCTAACGGAACCAGATTCTGAGACCCGGCGTGCCCGGAATCAATTTCCGAAGTTTAGTTCAGGTACGTTCAGTGAACGAGCGAGCAGGTTTTTCAAACTTTTGAACCGGTGCTCAGAATCAAAATCTGAGGGCATCGTTGAAACCGAAACGCCAATAATTTCTTAAGAAGACCTTTTCCATAGTTGTGTTTTCTTGGGAAGAGTTGTTTGATTTTTTGAATTAAGACTATAGAGAAATAAAATTGTGCTACTAATTTTATTTCATTTAAGTGGTTAAAATCCTAAGGATAGAGGTTGGGTGGAACTAACCACCCATGTGAGGTTTATAGTGAGGTGGGGCCCACACGAGCCCCCACCCCTTCAAATCCCCAAACCCCCCTCTTAAATGTTGGCAACCCCCCATAAGTTTTGACCTTATCTCTCTCTTTAATTGAATTCCAGCACACCTCTTCAATTAATTGAATCTCGTTAATTAATTGAATGAGGTTTTTGAATTTTAAAATGTTTCCATGTGTGAATAATTAAGACAAAGTCTTAATTTGTTTTTGGTTGGTTCGTTGTGTGGAGTCGGGGGAGAAAATAACCAAGGTCTCGAAGGGCATCATCTTCCACGTCAAAGAACGCGAAGAACATCATGTCCTTGATGAATAACGTCGTCACCGCAAGGGAATCATCGTGCCATCTCCTCTATTCTCCATAGCCGGTGAGAGACACCTTCTTCGGAGAACGACGACACGCCGCATCTTTCTTCGGGCGAATGCCGACGACGCTGGCGGGGCATCGATCCACGATGCCGTCTTCCGCGACGTTGTCTTCCGCAACGTCATCTTCTGCGACGTTCTTTTCCAGCGATGAACCTCGTTCAACGACTTCATCGAGGTAGGGGATGTTTTTTCTCGTGAATTATTCTTTGCTGTCCATTGTCCTTTCCCTGAGCCACCTGTTATTGTTATAACGGGATGAGGTCGGACCGCATGAACATGGCCGACCTCCTCCCCCTTTTGATGTTGTACTTATCACAGAACGAAGAAGGTAGCATGGTGAAACGGCACCGCACGGAAGTAAGAGGAACGAGCGATGAAGCACGGCGCCTTCGCGCAGCGCCGTTGAGGCCGAACGAAGCCGCGGCTAGAGTCGGGCCGCGGCGAAGGGGCGTGGTACCATCGTGCCGCGTCGGAGAACCACGAAGAGGCTGGAACTAGAGCGGGGCCACAGCGGAGGGACGCGGCGCCGTCGCGCCGTACCAGTCGGAAAAAGGCTGTGGCAGAGCAGGACAGGGCGGCCGGAGCCGCCGGCAGCTAGTGCACAGGGGGCGGGACCGGTTGGTCCCGTGGGGACTCGCCGGCCGGTCAAACCGGCTAGTTTATGAGAAGCCCGTGGGTCGTAACACCAGGCTGGAAAAGGAGAGGCCCCCACGTGGGGCTGCGGTTTCAATCAAGGGGTGGCAGCGCCCCCCCCCCCCCCCCCCTTCTGTGGCGGCTCGGCCAGCGCCGAGCTGGCCATGCAGGTCGCACCCAGGCCAGGTCCCCCGGCCACCCCGCCTGGGTTGGGCCGCACCTCCTGGGTTGGGCCGCTCCCTGACGGGCTGGACCCGAACCCGGTTCAGGTGCACCAGGTTCGGGCCGACCCAGGGGGTCTTGGACCGAGTCGGTCCTGGCCCAAAACCCCCTATTTTCGGACAATTCCGTTCAAGAGCCCGTATCTTGGGCTACGGACCTCCGATCGACACACCGTCAGTTGAGATGTGATCCATAGATCAAGGCGGTCGATTAGGTATATTACACTCAAGGTTTCGGAGAACTTTGGGTACAGCCGGGTTGGTTCGAACCCGAAACCAACCGGGCCCTCGGAACGGAAATGCTTATAACTTGAGCTCCGGACGTCCGATTGACGTGTCGTCGACTTTATTGGATTCCTCTTAGTGATAGGGACCTTTTGGATTTCTCCTCTTGTGTTTGGGCGCAGTTGAAGTGCGTTCGGGTTGTTTTTGACATAAAAACCAACCGGGCCCCTGAAATGAAAAATGCAATAACTCTCAGACCGGGCGTCCGATTGACGTGTCGTCTGTCACGTTGTGTTCCTATCGATGTGACAGAACATTGCGATACATCAACTCAGTTCTACGTGACAGTTTATTTGTCGACCACATGGCTCATGGAACGGACCCTGCCAGAACGAACGTGTTGTGTGCGGAAACCCTAGAGCTGGCTGCAACTGCGACGACGATGACAACTGCAATGGAATCCTCCATGGGTTCGACGGTGAAGACTTTCGTACTGGAATCCTCGGTGGTTTCGATGATGATGACAACCACATTGGAATCCTCCATGGGTTCTACGGTGAAGACTTTCGTACTTGAATCCTCTGTGGTTTCGACAACGACGACAACTGTACGGGAATCCTCCGTTGGTTCGGTAGTGAAGACTACAGTACACTCAATCATTATGAAACCCTAGATCTTGATGAGACTTGATGACTGCTGATCGATCGACTCAGTGTGTTTCGGATAGCCCAGTGGGGAGAACTTGGTTGTAGCGGCAGACCCACGGTGGAGGAGCGCTTGGTTGTAGTGGCAGACCCATGGTGGGAAGGGCTTGGTTGTAGAAGCAGGTCCACAGTACTCGATAGGTGGAGTACTACAGTAGTCCAAGGTTAGTGGGAAGCACTTGGTTGTAGCGGCAGGCCCACTATACTCGATAGAGGAGGAGTTCCCCAACAGCTATGGTTTCAACATCATGATTAAATCCTGGTTTTAGCTGAGTCTTGACTTTCAATCATTATCATCGATATGATTGACTTTCTTCCAATGTGGATTGAGTTGTTCTTTCCTGTGTGGATTGGGTTGTACTAACCAGTGTGGACGTGATCGAACTTGGGCTCGGATGTTGGAGCCGAGCTGGAATTGATTACTTAGGTATATGTATGGGCATATACCAAAGTAGGTTTTTTTGTAACCTCGTGATTGTATCTTTCCTTTTTAGTTTATCATTTTTGGATTCTAAGAGACCTTCGAGGGTCTCTAGGTCCCTACTGAGTATCGTATACTCACCCATGCACGGGCTTCGCCCGCACTACATTGTGTTGGTTGCAGATGATGGACATCATTGATCATGGTTGAGGCTTGTAGAGCTGGACGGTACCCGGAGGTGGATTTCACGACGAGTCGGTTCCCAGAGGAGACAGACGGACGTGGACTGCTGAGGAGGATATCTTTACCTACCCTTCAGGTAGGAGGCCAGAGGACAATCCAAGAGCAGCTCGTCACCTTTCAGCTATTTCCCTTTGAGTGGTACTTTTCATTCGGTTGTAGTTGTACCTTTCTTTTGGGCATGTATTACTGGCCCCTTGTACTTTTATCAGGTTTGTTTTACTGCTTTAATTAGTGGTTTCTTCCGCTTGTACTATGCTGTGTTGTTTAATTTTATAAACGCAATTCCTTCCCTTTTTATTGGGATTTACGCCTTAGTGATAGTCGCCAGCCCCTGGTCTATGGAAGGTGGGCTTGGAGTAGTCACAGCACGGGCCCCGAGGACGGGTCGTGACAATTGGTATCAAAGGAGTTCAGTTCTACCGTAGAACTCAGAACTCTGATCTTTCTTCAATGTGAAGCAATAGTGTTAAGGGTATTGTGTGTGGTCATCAATCTAGGGAGTCCAGTGTTGGTGCGGCGGCCGACGTATCCGTACACCAGGACCCTGACTTTTGATTTCCGACTCAATGCACGAAAACATTGATTGCATGTGTGTTTCAAAAGTTTTCATTGTGATAACTTTGTGTCAGCTCACCAGGTATACTGTTTTCACCATGGTGCACCTGATTCCTTTTAGGATGGCCTCACGATGGCAGCCAGCTAGGGTTCTGAGCTTTGTGTGAGACGACAGCCCACCAAGCGATGAGGCCTCGGTGTAGGGCCCTTTTACAGTGGAGGCACCGGTGGTACCACTACCCACCGAGTCACTGATGCCGCCAGCCCCAGCCGCTAAGAGTGCATGTCGCCTTAGTGCACTGCACGAGTTTTAGCGTCAGAGACCACCCAGGTTCCACGAGAATATGGACCCTCAGGCAGCCGAGGATTGGCTGGAGGCTGTAGTTTGAGTTTTTAGGTCAGTAGGGACACCAGCTGACCTCATGGTGATCCTTGTAGAAAGCCTCCTGCACGTGGAAGGAAGTAGATGGTGGAGCTTGATGCTCCAGGTACACAATGAGGCATCTCTCCTTTAGAAGGACTTTGAGAGCCTCTTCCACTCTGAGTTCATCCCAGCCAACCTCCGTGCGGTGCGCATTCAGGAGCTACTACAGCTTCGGAATGTCAGCATGACAGTGGCACAGTATTCAGTGAGGTTCACTTATCTCTCGCGTTACACTACAGATATGGTTCGGGACCCGTTCTTCAGGGCCCGAACCTTCGAGCAGGGGATCAGGCGAGAGATTAGAGCTTCAGTTGTTTCTCACAGCATCCCGAGGCAGACATGGGTGTTGGAGAGATCCCTCTTAGTGGAGAGTTTCCTTGCTGAGCAGTCTCCAGCAGTAGGACCCACCACTAGCCATCATGCGGCAGAGTCTTATACAGCGGGTATTAGACAGATGACGCAGAGGTCCAAGAGGACCAGACCTACAGGTGATCGACCGCATGACACAGGATCGTGTATGCGAGGCACCCGGGGTGGAGAACGACTTACCTGGAGCGGACAGTGTTACTCCTACGGCGGGGTTGGTCACATGGCACGTGACTGTCCGACCCACCATACAGATGACCAGCGGATAAACGAAGGACCTCCTAGGCAGAGGAGGAGGTTCGATTGGGGCGGATCGCAAGGAGCAGGAGACCGAGGAAGAGAAGCTGACCGTGTAGCTAGAGGTGGACGACACTTCGAGGTGTTTCCACCACCACCATAAGGAGGTCCACCCCCGACCGCAGGGAACAGGTGGACATGGGAGAGCTCAGCTTCAGGCAGCTGAGAAATTTGACTATGGAGCTCCGGAAGCTGGCGGACAGGAGAAAAACTAGTTCCAGGCACAAAGGCCTTGTTGTTGGTGCTTCTAGCTTTACTTTTGTTGTTATTGTGGTAGTATGTGTCTTTGTACATTGAGCTGCAGTAAAAAAGACACCTTTCTTTGTGTCGTTTACTTCCCTGTCCTCTCTCTTTATGTTGTTACTAAGAGGTTCCAGTTTACAAACCGTTGACTTGACCCTCACTTCTGAGATACCTACTAGAGGAGACCCAGTGACCACACACTGATGCTGACAGTGTGACTCAACCCTTGTAGGCGAGAGTAATGGTTGGATCTATTGGTAGTAGCGTCGAGACCTTACGATGTCATCCTTGGTATGGATTAGTATCATCCAGGTCAGGATCGACTATATTAGGCAAAGAACGTGGTTCATCCAGGGGATGAGACCAAATTTCTATTATCGACAAAGAAGAAATATTAGCAGCTCTTGTAGGACTAGAGAAGGTCTGGGTCATCCAAGAGTGGATGAGGACAGATCTTAGTCGACAAAAGTCGTGTGCTGATAGGAGGCGAAGACCACTAGAGTTCGAGGATGGTGATCACGTTTTCCTACAGGTCTCACCTCGACATGGATTACGGAGATTTGGCCGGGGCGGAAAGTTATCTCAGCGCTTGATCGGACCCTTCTTGGTCCTCAACAGGGTAGGAGAGGAGGTTTACTGCTTGACCCATCCACCTCAGTTTCACCAGGTGCACGATGACTTCCACGTATCTCAGCTGAGGAGATACGTGCATGACCCGACGCATATCATCGACCATGGGGAACTGGACTTTGACAATGGGGTGATTTATGCGGTGGTTCCGTGATGATCGAGGATCGACAGGAGCGGGTCCTACGTGGGTGGTCGATTCCTCTAGTGCGCATCATATGGAAGCACGAGAACCTCCAGGAGAGAACTTGGGAGTGGGAGGCTCAGATGCGTGCTCAGTACCCTCATTTGTTCCCCATGTTTGTGATGTATCTTTATGGGGATGTAAATCCCTAAGGTGGGAGTTATGTAAAGACCCGGAAATTTCAAGGAAATTTTTTTCTTAATTTCTTTGGAATTTTACGAGTCTGTGGATTCTGACGGCACCTAATTCCGAGGCCCGGTGTGCCCGGAATCAATTTCGGAAGTTTAGCTCGGGTAAATTCAGTGAACGAGCGAGCAGGTTTTTCTAACTTTTGAATCGGTGCGCGGAATTGAAATCTGAGGGCACTGTTGAAAACTCAACGCCGATAATTGCTTAAGAAGACCTTTTCCAAAGTTGCGTTTTCTCGAGAAGATTTGTTTAATTTTGTGGATTAAGACTACAGAGAAATAAAATTGTGCTACTAATTTTATTTCTTTTAAGTGGTTAAAATCCTAAGGATGGAGGTTGGTTGGAACTAACCACCCATGTGAGGTTAATAGTGAGGTGGGGCCCACACGATCCCCCACCCCTTCAAATCCCCAAACTCCCCTCTTAAATGATGGAAACCCCCCATAAGTTTTGACCTTCTCTCTCTCTTTAATTGAATGCCAGCATAGCTATTCAATTAATTGAATCTTGTTAATTAATTGAATGAGGTTTTTGAATTTTAAAACGTTGGCATGTCTGAATAAATTAAGACAAAGTCTTAATTTTTTTTTTGGTTGGTTTGTTGTGTGGAATCGGGGGAGAAAATAACCAAGTTCTTGAAGGGCATTGTCTTCCACGTTGAAGAACGCAAAGAACATCAAGTCCTCGACGAAGAACGCCGTCACCGCAAGGGAATCGTCGTGCCATCTCCTCTCTTCTCCGCAGTCGGCGAGAGACACCTTCTTCGGAGAACGACGACGCGCCGCATCTTTCTTCAGGTGAATGCCGACGACGCTTGCGGAGCATCGATCCGCGACGTCGTCTTCCGTGACGTCGTCTTCCACAACGTCGTCTTCGACGACGTCCTTTTCCCGCGACAAACCTCGTTCGATGACTTCATCGAGGTAGGGGTTGTTTTTTCTCATGAATTATTCCTTTCCATCCATTTCCATTTCCTTGAGCCACATGTTATCATTATAACGGGAGGAGGTCGGACCACACGAACACGGCCGACCCTCCTCCCCCTTTTGATGTTGTACTTATTGCGGCACGAACAAGGTAGCGTGGTGAAACGGGACCGCGCGGAAGCAAGAGGAAGGGGTGAAGAAGCGTAGTGCCGTCGCGCCCCGCCTTTGAGGCTGAACGAATCTGCGGCTGGAGTCGGGCCGTGACAAAGGGGCGCGAACCTGCCTCACCACACTGGATAACCACGAAGAGGCCGCGGCCGGAGCTGGGCCGCGGAAAAGGGTCGCGGCGCCGTCGCGCCGCGCCGGTCAGACCAAGGCCGCGCCCTCAGGCCACGGCGGAGCAGGAGAGGGCGGTCGGAGCTGTCGGTCGTCAGTGCATAGGGGGTGGGACCGGTTGGTCCCGCGGTGACTCACCGGCCGGTTTCTGAGAATCCAGGGGTTCGTAACCCCCGGCTGGCAAAGGATCGGCCCCCAAGTGGGGCCGTAGTTTCAATCAATAGGGGGCAGACGCCCCCCCCCCCCCCCTTCAGTTGCGGCTCGGCCAATGCCGAGATGGACATGCGGGCCACGCCCGCGCCAGGCCAACCGGCCGCCCAGGCCAGGCCGGGCCACGCCGGCTGGGCCGGGCCGGGCCATGTCCAAACGGGCCGGACCCGGTCATGGTTCGGGTCACCCGGTTCGGGCCGACCCAAGGGGTCTTGGGCTGGGTCGGTCCGGGCCCAAAACCCTCTATTTTCGGACAATTCTGTTCAAACGAACGTATCATGGGCTACGGACCTCCGATCGATGCACCGTCAGTTGCAATGCGATACTTGGATCGAGATGGTCCTTTCGGTATATTACACTCAAGGTTTAGGAGAACATTGGGTATATTCAGGTTGGTTCGAACACGAAACCAACCGGTCCCTCAGAGCGGAAACACTTATAACTTGAGCTCCTGACATCCGATTGACGTTCCGTCGACTTTGTTGGATTCCTCTTAGTGAGAGGGACCTTTTGGCTTATTCCGCTTGAGGTTTGGATGCAGTTGGAGTGATATCAGGTTTGTTTTGACTTAAAAACCAACCGGGCCCCTGGAACAAAAAAGCCAATAACTCTCAGACCAGGCATCCGATTGACGTGTCGTCTGTCACGTTGTGTTCCTATCGATGTGATGGAACATTGTGATACATCAACTCGGGTCTACGTGACAGTTGATGTATCGACCTCTTGGCTCATGGAGCGGACCTTCTCGGAACAAGCGTGATGTGTGCGGAAACCCTAGAGCTCGCTGCGACTGCGACGACGATGACAACTGCATTGGAATCCTCTGTGGGTTCGACGGTGAATACTTTCGTACTGGAATCCTCTGTGGGTTCGACGACAATGAAAACCGCATTGGAATCCTTCGTGGGTTCGACGGTGAAGACTTTCGTTCTGGAATCCTCCGTGGGTTCGACAACGACGACAAATGTACGGGAATCCTCCGTGGGTTCGGCGGTGACGACTACGGTACTTTCAATCATTATGAAACCCTAGAGCTGGCTGAGACTTGACGACTGCTGATCGATCGACTCGGTGTGTTTAGGATAGCCTGGTGGGGAGCTCTTGGTTGTAGCGGCAGACCCACAGCGGAGGAGCGCTTGGTTGTAGCGGCAGACCCACGGTACTCAACAGAAGGAGTACCTCTGGAAGCTATGAGGGGGAGCGCTTGGTTGTAGTGGCAGACCCATGGTGGGAAGCTCTTGGTTGTAGCAGCAGGCCCACAGCACTCGACAGGTGGAGTACTACATCAGTCTATGGTTTGTGGGAAGCGCTTGGTTGTAGCAGCGGGCCCACTGTACTCGATAGAGGAGGAGTTCCCCAGCAGCTATGGTTT
This sequence comes from Viscum album, assembly GCA_963277665.1. NCBI lineage: Eukaryota > Viridiplantae > Streptophyta > Magnoliopsida > Santalales > Viscaceae > Viscum > Viscum album. Next base: position 2,102,343,681 of record OY728120.1, read on the forward strand.
CGACATCATGATTAAATCCTAGTTTGAGTTGAGTCTTGACATTCAATCATTATCTTCGATATGATTTAATTTAATCCTATGTGGATTGAGTTGTGCTTTCCTGTGTGGATTGGTTTGTACTAACCTATGTGGACATGATAGAACATGGGCTCGTATGTTGGAGCCGAGTTGGAATTGATGACTTAGGTATATTTATGGGCATATACCTAAGTAGAGTTGGTTGTTACTTCGTGATTGTATCTTTCCTTTGTGGTTTATCCTTTGTGGATTCTGGGAGACCTTCGGGGGTCTTGGGGTCCCTATTGAGTATCATATACTCACCCCTGCATGGGCTTCACCCGCACTACGTTGTGTTGGTTGTAGACGACGGACATCACTGATCGTGGTTGAGGCTTGTAAAGCTGGACGGTACCCGGAGGTGGATTTCACGACGAGTCGGTACCCGGAGGAGACGGACGGACGTGGAGTGCTAAGTAGGAGATCAGTATCTACCCTTCAGGTAGGAAGCCGGAGGACGATCCAGGAGCGGCTTGTCACCTTTCATCTGTTTCACATTGAGTTGTACTTTTCCTTTGGTTGTAGTTGTACCTTTCTTTTGGGCTTGTATTTCTGGCCCCTTGTACTTTCAGCTCGTTTTTTTACTGCTTTACTTAGTGGTTGCTTCCACTTGTACTCTGTTGTGTTGTTTACTTTTATAAAGGCAATGCCTTCCCTTTTTATTGGGATTTACTCCTTGGTTCTAGTCTCCAGCCCCTGGCCAATGGAAGGCGGGCTTGGGGTAGTCACGGCACGGGCCCCGACGACAGGTCGTGACATTATTAACCTCAATTTTTTTTAATTATCTGCACAATGGCTATTCAATTTTCGGAATTAGAATCAATATAATACATTTTACACTTCATGGGTGACACATATAAAATATTACAAGTATAAAATAGAATATTTCATAAATAAATGAGAAAACAATTAGAAATCTATAGACCACCTTCCTTATGATTTGGATGGTAAACTCTTCCACTATCGATCTTTGATTAAATCTTTTTTAGGAGATAATGGAATATATAAAAATCCCATTAAAATAAATAATAAGATCATTTTTATATTTAAAATTAAATATGTTAAGGTAAAATGAAATAATAAGAAAGAAGAATTTATAAGTTACCATATTCTATCCAATGAAAATGACAGAACTCGATGCTCAGTCCAAATGTTGAGGTTATCTCCATGACTAGGAGTAGATCCATGGGAGAGCACCACATGTGGGGATTCTTTTCATGAGATAGTAAAATTAAGGTGGAAGGAAATAAATATGGAGGTATGGGAAATTGTAATTTATATACCATTATTTAGATGTATAATTTGACTAACCTGACACAAAGTGTTTGGTGTTAATGCCTAAGTGGGAAAAATATTGTAGGCTAGGCACTTGTTTTCCCAAACCGTGTGAATCCCATATAAGGTCCCAGACTTAAACATTACTTAATCTTGAGTTATTACAAGATTAAACATTGAGGATCTTATCAGGTTTAGAGTTTTAGAGAATTAGATCATAAATCATGTATTACATTCCACATTTAAACAAGGTGGTTATATTAAAGACAATATTCACTTTTCTGATCAAAGGAAACATATTTAAAACAAAACATGGATTCTTTCATGAAACTTCCTTGAAACTATCATCACATCATGTACATTTCCCATGACCCATGAAAAACATTTCAAAAACATGGGATGAGCATAAAAATATCAGTAAGGTATATAAAAATATGGAATGAAAACATTAGTCCATGTAAATGAAATCATACTTTACTCATAAAAGATAGGCACTTTAAAATACCTCATCAAATCATGAATAACTCATAGAAATCATAAGACATAAAGGTAACTTGAGGCATTCATAACATTCTTACGTAGGGAGTAACCCTCATGGTTACATTTGGAATACCCATCACAGTATATTCCCTAAATCTCTTCGTAAAAACCTTAGAGTTTAACCCCTTCGCGTTACCCAATGAATTAGAGAGCTATATCAGGCTCACCTTCCCTTAGTTTATCATGAAACCACCCGTCTTCATAAACAATGCCCAAGAACCATAACCTAATTGTATCACATAAAACATGCATAAAGGAAACATAACATTTCCACATTTCAATCACAAGATATCAATAACACATTTATAAAAACATTATCTAAACCATTTTCAATACCAAAATAAAAGAAAATTAAAACATGTTATTTATTTTAATTTAAAAAAAGTTATGGCTTATAGAGGAAGTTGAAACTCAAATAATGGTCACGGCGGCGGAGAAGTCGTTGTCGCCTCATACATACGACAAAAAAATTCCCTTTTGTCTTTTAGTAAAACGCTTTGTATAAAAAAAGATTCCTTTTGAATAAACATAAATTTCAAAGGGGTTTAAACACCTTTTAAATGAAATTTGTTTATAAAAAAAATATGCCTCAATGAAAGGATATTGAGACGAAGTCCCTTACCTCGTGTCCGAATTGACTCGATCGTTCTTTACTCTACTGAATAATAAACTAGAGTAAATTTATACTTTCTTAATAACCTTTTTCAAGTTCATTATTCCTTTTATATCATTTATTACACTGTTATGAACACTATGTAATTATTTATGTCAATAACGGTCGTTTTGTTGATCATTGGTACTTGAGTAAAAAATAAACTCCTTATAATTACATATTGTTCATGTGGTAAAAATCCATTACATACAGAATTATATTCATGATGTAGATATAATATATATCATATATATCCAGTATATACATGCATTTATAATATTACATAACATTTAGAGGTAAGAAATGAAATGCACCATTCATGGAGACGGTAAACCGTATGTACGCATGAACGCTACTTTCATTTCTATTTTATATTTAATGGAATTAAATCATAATGATATAAAGGTGTATTATAATTCTAGTATAATATCATATATAATATCATTAAATCCATACTTTATACATCCCACATATGTAATTAAAGAATCAAATCACTTTGAGGGGGCGGTAGTCCGCACTTCCTAAAATGAAGATATCGCGTTTACCCATAATGGAAACCATAAAGGTATGCCATAAATGAAAAATAAAGAAGTATAAGGGTAACATAGAAATAATATATATCATATATAAATATAGTGACATCTTAATGGCCATCATGAAAGGTGTTAAAATAAGATTGAACAATCATCGTTTCGTGAGGCAGAAATTCACCATCCACAGAAACAGTATGTTCCTTAACTATTAGACGGAGGTGTGTGTAAGTGTATATCAAATCGTTCTCATAACAAAATCCTAGTATATTTAAGATACTATTTTTTGTTACAAAATAAAGGAATAAAAAAAAATTAGGGGTTTGGAGAAGAAAACTAAAACAAAAGAACACAAGTGAAGACATTACCTTTAAATTGGGTAACTCCTCTGGGTTTGAACCTAAAGGGTTTCTTGAAGAGCTTTCAGCCTAAGGTAAGGCTTCTAGGATGAAGAGAGGGATGTGGAAAGATAAAATGAGCAGATCTTGGCCAATCCATTGGCTTTAGAGGTGTGGGTAAGGAGGTAGAGGTGGGGGCCTTTTATAAGAGGGAGGAGGGGCACTCTTGGAAAGTCAAGAAATGTTACTTTATATTAAAATGAGTTTCGGATATTAAAGGTACCACATTGATATATTTCGAGGATAAGGTGGTAAGGGTTCGAAATATACTCATAAAATAGGTTTTTGAAAAGTTTAGTTATTAGATTTTACATTATCTTTTCATTCTATTTAAATCGTTCATTGATGAGTTAATCGCTGCATCATCATGGTGTCAAAAATAAATTAATTTATTTAATGTCTAAAAATTATAAAAAAAAATACTATGATGTAGGAAATATATTTCTATTTAAAATGACTATTTATAGTCCATGATATCATTTATGTAGAAAAAATTAAAATTGTTTTACTTAGGTGTTACATACTTTGTTATATTTAACTTTCCTTTAAAATAAAAAGATAAAAAGTCACTATCACACAAAAGTGATTCCATGGGGTCCCAAAGATTTTCACAAGGAATTCCATGGTCGGCCATGACACAACCAGTGGAATTAGGACACATTTTGGGGTTATTTTACATTATTATTTTATTATTTTATTACCTTTAACTACCCGATTACTAATTAATCATGATAATAAAAGATAATTACCATTGTTACTATTCATAATGTCCAAAAACAAAAGAGTCTTAATTAAATAATTTGGACCTTCTGATTGAAAATATGGAATCCATTTTACCAAATTAAAAACACAAAAATTACAGTAATTAATTTAAAAATGATTCCCGTTTTCAAAACAAATAGCGGGTTTTTTTGAATTAATATCTATGAAAAGTTTGGCACTTGTTTATGCCCAATTCCAAAGTGAAATCAATTCTAATGACCACCATTGTATTAAATGGGAAAAATGTATTCTAATTAAACATTAAAACCAATTAAAAGTACAATCTATCTATATAATTAAATTAGATGAAAAAGTAGTTTTGAATTAAAATGCAGTATTTTTCACTATTAATTAAAAATGAACATTGTTGGAAAAATACCAAAAATTTATCAAAAGTAAATTTCAATGTCCCAATTATAATGAATAAGTTTATTTTGACAAATTTATATTATAAAATGTTCAAAATATAGATTTAAAAATTGTTCCCCATCAAATGGCGGTAAAATAATCTTTTAAAAATATTAGAGAATTCTATGCTTAAGATTGGATTTATTCTCATTTTAAGTCTTTAAAACACTATATAATTAATAAATAGACATAGATATGAAAATAAATAAATATTTACTTAATTGGGATGTTACATCCTTCCCCCCATTAGAAAATTGCATCCCCATAATTTATTTACTTATCGAATAAGTGGGGGTATGTATCCCTCATTGCATTTTCAGATTCCCATTTTGCATCTTCAATCATGTGTTTTTAACAAAAAATATCTACTTGATGAATCACCTTATTCCATAACACTTGCTCCATGTGGTCATGAATCTGGATAGGTTGTTCCTTATAATATAGGTTCTCTTCAAACTGAACTACCTCTCGAATCAAAACATGAGATGGATCTGAAATTTACTTCCTTAACATTGAAACATGAAAAACATTGTGTACCTGAGATAAACTCAGAGGTAAAGCCACTCGATATGAAACTGATCCTAATCTCTCCATAATTTCATATGGTCCAATGAACCTTTGACTCAGCTTTCCTTTCTTACCAAATCGCATCACACTTTTCCATGGTGAAACTTTGAGGAAGACAAGATCACCTATCTCAAAAGAGATATCCTTCCTCTTGTGGTCCACATAACTTTTCTGCCTGCTCTGAGCTGTTCTCATGTGTCTCTGTATTAGCTGAACTTTTTTTGCCTACTCTTCTACCAATTCCGGTCCCATAAACTTCATTTCACCCACTTCACCCCAAAAAGCTGGAGTTCGACACTGCTTCTCATATAATGCCTCAAATAGTTCCATCTGTATACTAGAATGAAATCTATTATTATAAGAAAACTCAAACAAGGAAAGATGTTGGTCCCAAAATCCCTGATAATCCATCAAACAAGCACGTAGCATATCCTCCAAAGTCTGAATTGTTCATTCTGACTGCCCATCTGATTGAGGATGAAAATCTATACTAAAATTTAATTAAGTACCCAACGACTTCTGATGGCCTTTCCAAAATTTAGAAGTAAACCTGGAATCACGATAAGATATAATGGAGAAGGGAACTCCATCTAACCTGAATATCTCTTTAAGATACAAACGATAATGTTGATCTAGAGAAAAAGTATCTCTTATATCAAGGAAATGAGAAGATTTAGTCAAGCGATCAACAATAACCCAGATTGCATTATTACCTCAAGGTGTCTTCACCAATCCCACAATGAAGTCCATGGTTATATTCTCCCATTTCCACTCTGGTACTGGTAAAGGCTGAAGCATCCCCTTCGGTAACTGCTGCTCTGCCTTAACCTATTTTCAAGTGAAACACATCACAGTAAAATCAGCAATATCTCTTTTAATTACATCCCTCCAGTAGTACTTCCGACAATCTCTATACATCTTAGTACTACCTGGATGAACTAAAAACGGAGAACTATGAGATTCACATAACAACTCTCTTTTCAACTATGAATAACAAGAAACACACAATCTCTTCCCAAATCTCAAAAACAAAATCATTATCAATGTTGAATTCAGGAAACTTACCCTTCTGAACCAGCTCTACCTTTTTCTGCAACTCACTATCTTGCTTTTGTGCTTGTTTAATTTTGTCTGATAGAGAAGATTTCACTGATACCAGAAACAAAACAGAAGAACATCCTGCACCAACTACTTCTATGCCAATGTTCATCAAATCGTTAACCAAAGGATCACGTTCCAAACGCAACATTGTTATTAAAGCATTACTTTTTCTACTCAAAGCATCAACCACTTTATTTGCTTTTCCCGGATAGTAATGAATTGTACAATCATAATCCTTGGTTAATTCTAGCCATCTCTTATGTCTCATGTTCAATTATTTCTTATTGAATATATACTTTAAATTTTTGTGATTAGTATATATTTCACACTTTACACCATACAAATGATGCCTCCAAATTTTTAAATCAAAAACAATAGCAGCTAATTCCAAATCATGTGTAGGGTAATTTACCTCATCAGTTTTCAACTGTCGTGAAGCATAAGCAATTACCTGATCGTTCTGCATTATGATGCAACCAAGTCCTTTCAATGAAGCATCACTGTAGATAATAAACTCACCATTACTGTAAGGTTGTGCCCAAACTGGAGCATTCACCAATATTCTTTTCAATTCCGAAAAACAATCATCACATTGTTTTGTCCAGATAAACATAACACCCTTCTGAGTTAGCTTAGTCATTGGACAAGATAACCATCAAAAATTTCTAACCATCCTTCGGTAATATCCTTATAAACCAAGGAAACTACAAATCTCGGTTACATTTTTGGGTCTTGGTCATTATTCAACAACCTTTGTTTTTTGCAGGATCAACAGTTATCCCATCTTTAAAAACAATGTGACCAAGGAAAGAAATTTTTTGTAACCAAAACTCACACTTGCTGAATTTCCCATACAATTTATTTTCTTTTAAAGTTTGAAAAATAACCCTTAAATGACTTTCATGATCCTATTTAATTTTAGAAAACACCAAAATATCATCAATGAAAACAACCACAAAATTATCCAAGAAGTCATGGAAAATTCTATTCATATGGTCCATAAATACATCAAGTTCATTGGTTAGCCCAGAATGCATTACTACAAATTCATAATGGCCATTTCTTGTATGAAACGTGGTCTTCAGAACATCTGATTCCTTTACCTTCAACTGATGGTACCCCTATCTCCAGTAAATCTTTGAAAAATACTGATCTCCCTAGATCTGATCAAACAAATCATCGATATGAGGCAAAGGATATTTTTTCTTAATTGTGATGTTTTTCAAGGATCTATAATCAATGAAAAGTCTCATAGAACCATATTTCTTTTTAAAAAATAAGACAGGATCACCCCATGGTGATGTTCTAGGTCGAATGAAACCTTTCTCTAATAAATCATGAAATTGATCCTTCAACTCTAAAAGTTCAATTTGAGTCATTTGATAAGGGGGTTTTGAAATTGGAGTAGCATTAGGAACTAAGTCAACAGTAAATTGAACATCCTGATCTGGTATTATTCTAGGAAACTCATCAGGAAAAACATCAGGATACTCATTTACCAATGGAACATCATTAATCTGAACGGTTCCTTTATTTTTAACATTATTTTCATGGTAAAATTCATTTCCATCTTTTATAAGTTTCTCAGCATCTTGATATGTTATCAACACTAAGGGTTCATTCTTGTACACAAATTGAAATTCCATCTGAAAAGAAACTTATTTATCTCTACAATCAATCTTAGAATGGTAAACAGTGAGCCAATCCAATCCCAGGATAACATCAAACTCTACTAGAGGTAAAATAATATGTTTTCCAAGTAGGTTCTTTCCACGGAAAAGGATAGGAAGATTCTTATAAATTATTTTTTCCTTAACATTTCCCCCATGTGTTTTTACCACATGTTCAAGAGTCATTTCTTGATATAGAATTCCCAATTTACTAGAAATGATTTCAGAGATGAATGAATGTGTAGACACCGAATCAAAAAACACATTAGCATAATCTGAGAAAACAAAAAAAGTACCTGATACCACTTCATTTGATGGCCCAACATCTGCTGAAGTAGTTGCAAAGGATTTCACCACTCCTTTTTGCTTGTAGTCTGACAGCTTCCCATCACCCGAGCTCTTTTTCGGACACTCGTTTTCATAATGAACCATCTCATTGAACTTGTAACATTTCACTAACTGTAAATCAAATTTGGTCTTACCGTCACCCTAATCTTTTTCAGTGAAATCACGAGCCTTATGTCCCATCTTACCACATCTGTAGCACTTTCTAGAATTCAGAATACATTCCCCAGCATGCCTTTTACCACATTTATCACAAACTGGAAACTTAGTTTTCTTACCATCAGACCTTTTTGAAGAATTCTTCCCTTTCTCCTACCACCTCAGTCTCTTCTTCTGTTGGTTGTTATAGAACACTTGATCATCAAAAATCTCAATTTCCACCTTCTCAGCACATAGAACAAGCTTTTAATAACATTTGAACTCACGAGAAGCTAAATACCTTCTATATTTTTTCTTTAATCCTGAGTAAAAATGATTGATTTTACTATCAAGGTCTTGGATAAAATTTGGAGCATACCTTTCCAATCAAGTGAACCTTTCTTCATAAGAAGACACTGATTCATCTGCTTGCCTCAATTCCAAGAATTTTTTCTCCATCCTAAGTCGAACAGCCTTAGGAAAATAATTCTCAAGAAACATACCTTTGAATTCATCCCAGTCAAGAGAATCAATCTCATCAGCATCCCTGGTATTTTTAACCATCGACCACCACTGATCTACTTCACCCTCCAAATGGTACATTTCAAGACTAAACTTTTGATTGTATGAACACCCCATGACATTGAAAATCTTATCTAGTCCTTTAATCCACCCTTCAGCTAGCACAAGGTTAGATGATCCTTTGAATGATGGGGGATGTAGCCTCATGAAATGTTCCACCACTGACATGTTCATCTGCACTAGATCTAGCTGATCTCGTGCATGGATACCACAACCATTTATCGCTTGAGTCAACTGTTCCATTACAACAACAAACTGTTTAGTTCCAATTCTGACCATCTCAAGATGCTGATTCGGAAGGTCATTTCCTTCTGTATGCCTTCCTAGCACTGCTTCCTAGTTTCCTCTATGGAAAAACATTCTGAACAAACATGTATTAGATGAATCAACATGACAATCTTCAAATGATATATCATTTCAATATTACCATAAAAAAATATTTTTGGATAATAATTTAATAGAATTATAACTCATAAAGTTATCTAAACCGACCTTTGATACCAACTATAAGGCCCGAGCCTTAAACATTACTTAATAATGAGTTATTACAAGATTACCCATTGAGGATCTTTTCAGGTTTATAATTTTAGATAATTAGATCATAAATCATGCATTACTTTCCATATTTAAACAAGGTGATTACATTAAAGAAAATATTCACTTTTCCCATTAAAGGAAACATATTTAAAACAAAACATGGATTCTTTCATGACACTTATTTGAAACTATCATCACATCAAGTACCTTTCCCTTGACCTGTGAAAAACATTTAAAAAACATGGTATGATCATAAAAAGATCAGTAATGTATATAAAAATACAGAAGGAAAACATTAGTCCATGTTTACCTATAAATCAATGAAATCATACTTTACTCATAAAACATAATCACTTTAACATACCTCATCAAATCATGAATAACTCATAGAAATCATTAGACATAAAGTTAACTTGAGGCATTCATAACATTCTTACATAGGGAGTAACCCTCATGGTTACGTTTGAATACCCATCACAGTATATTCCCTTAATCTCTTCAGAGAAACCTTAGCATTTAACCCATTCACATTACCCAATGCATTGGAGATCTATATTGGCCTCACCCTCCCTTAGTTTATCATGAAGCCACCCATCTTCATAAATAATTCCCAAGAACCATAACATAATTGTATCACGTAAAACATCCATAAAGGAAACATAACATTTCCACATTTCAATCAAAAGATATCAATAACACATTGATAAAAACATTATCAAAACCATTTTCAATACAAAAATAAAGGAAAAGTAAAACACGGTATTTATTTTTCATTTAAAAAAGTTATGGCTTGTAGAGGAAGCTGAAACTCAAATAATGGTCACGGCGGTGGAGAAGTCGTTGTCACCGCATACGTACGACAAAAACATTCCAGTTTGTCATTTAGTAAAACGCTTCGAATAGAAAAGATTCCTTTTGAATAAAAGTAAAAGTCAAAGGGGTTTAAACACCGTATGAAATAAAGTCATGTATAATCCAAAATATACCTAAATGAAAGGAGATTTAGACGAAGTCCCTTACCTCATGTCCGACTTGGATCGATCGTTATTTAATCTCCTGAATAATAAACTAGAGTTAATTTATACTTTCTTAATAACCTTTTTCAAGTTCATTATTCCTTTTATATAACTTATTACCATTTTATGAACACTATGTAATTATTTAAGTTAATAACGGTCGTTTTTTCGATCATTGGTACTTGAGTCAAAAATAAACTCCTTATAATTACAAGTTGTTCATGTGGTAAAATATCCATTATATCCAGAATTATATTAATGATGTAGATATCATATATATCATATATATCTAGTATATACATGAATTTATAATATTACATAAAATTTAGAGATAAGAAATGAAATGCACCGTTCATGGAGACGGTAAGTTGTACGTTCGCATGAACACTACTTTCATTTCTATTTCATATTTAATGGAATGAGATCATAATGATATAAATGTATATTATAATTCCAGTATAATATAATATATAATCTCATTAAATCCATCCTTTATACATCCCACATATGGCATTAACGAATCAAATCACTTTGAGGCGGCGGTAGTCTGCACTTCCTAAAATGAAGATATCGCGTTTACCCATAATGGAAACCATAAAGGTATGCCATAAATGAAAAATACAGAATCATAAGGAAAACATAAACATAATATATATCATATATAAATATAGTGACATATTAATGTCCACCATGAAAGGTGTTAAAAGAATATTGAACCATCTTCATTTCGTGAGGCAGAAATTCTCCATCCACAGAAACAGTATGTTCTTTAACCATTAGATGGAGGTGTGTGTAATTGTAGCTCGAATCCTTCTCATAAAAACATACTAGTATATTTATGATACTGTTTTTGTTACAAAAAAAGGAATAAAAAGTGTTTAGGTGGTTGGAGAAGAAAAATAAAACAAAAGAACACAAATGAAGACATTACCTTTAAATCGGGTAACTCCTCTTGGTTTGAACGAAAAGAGTTTCTTGAAGAGATTTATGCCTAAGGTAAGGCTTTAAGGATGAAAAGAGGGATGTTGAGAGATAAAATGATAAGAGAATGGCCGATCCAATGACTTGAGAGGTGTGGGTAATGAGGTAGAGCTGGGGGCCTTTTATAAGAGGGAGGAGGGGCACTCTTGGAAGGTCAAGAAATTATACTTTATATTAGAATGAGTTTCAGATTTTAAAGGTCCCACATTGATATATTTCTAGGATAAGGTGATAAGGGTTATAAATATACTCATACAATATGTTTTAGACAAGTTTAAGTCTTATATTTTACATTATCTTTTCATTTTATTTAAATCGTTCATTAATGAGGTAATCGATGCATCATCATGGTGTCATAAATAAATTAATTGATTTAATGTCTAAAAATTATAAAAAAAATACTATTATGTAGGAAATATTTTTATCTTTCCAATGACTATTTATATTCCAATATATCATTTATTTAGACAAAATTATAATAGTTTTACATAGGTGTTACATACTTTGTTATATTTAACTTTCTTTAAAAATAAAAAGATAAAAAGTCACTATCACACAAAAGTGATTCCATGGGGTCCCAAAGATTGGAACAAGGAATTACATGGTCTGCCATGACACAAAAAATATAATTAGGACACATTTTGGGGTCATTTTACATTATTATGTTTTTATTTTATTACCCTTAACTACCCGATTTCTAATTAGTCACGATAATTAAAGATAATTATCGTCATTACTATTCATAATGTCCAAAAAAAGAGTATTAATTAAATAATTTTGACATTATGATTCCAAATATGGAATAAATTTTACCAAATTCCAAACACAAAAATTACAGTAATTAATTTAAAAATGATTCCTGTTGTCCAGACAAATAGCGGGTTTTTTTGAAACAATATCTATGAAAAGTTTGGCACTTGTTTATGCCCAATTACAAAGTGAAATCAATTATAATGACCACAATTGGATTAAATGGTAAAAATATATTCTAATTAAACTTTAAAACAAATTAAAAGGCTAATATATCTATATAATTAAATTATATGAAAACACAGTTTTGAAGTAAAATGCAGTATTTTTAACTATTCATTAAAAAATGAACATTGTCCAAAAAATACCAAAAATTTATCCAAAGTAAATTTCAATGTCCCAATTATAATGAATAAGTTTATTTTGACAAATAGATCATATAAAATTTTCAAAAGATATATTTAAAAATGGTTCGCCATCAAAAGGCGGTAAAACAATCTTTAAAAAATATTAGAGAATTTTATGCTTCAGATTGGATTTATTCTCATTTTATGTCTTTAAAAAACTATCTAATTAATAAATAGACATAGATATGAAAATACATAATTATTTACTTACTAGGTATGTTACTTCCTTCCCCCCTTTAGAAAATTTTGTCCTCATAATTTATTTACTTATCGAATAAGTGCGGGTATTTATCCCTCATTGCATTTTCATATTCCAATCATGCATCTTCGATCGTGTGGTATTTCCACAAAACCTCTACTTGATAAATCACCTTATTCCATAACACTTGCTAACTGTGTTCAAGAATATGGATAGGTTATTCCTCATAAGATAGGTTCTCTTCCAATTGAACTACCTCTGGACTCAAAACATGAGATGGATCTGGCATGTACTTCCTTAACATTGAAACATGAAAAACACTGTGTACCTGAGATAAACTCAGAGGTAAAGCCACTATGTATTCAATTGATCCAACTCTCTCCATAATTTCATATGGTACAATGAACCTTGGATTCAACTTTCATTTCTTACCAAATCGCATCACACATTTCCATGGTGAAACATTGAGGAAGACATGATCACCTACATCAAAAGAGAGATCCTTCCTCCTGTTTTCTGCATAACTTTTCTTCCTGCAATGAGTTATTCTCATGTGTCTATGTATCAGCTGATCTTTTTCTGCCAACTCTTCTACCAATTCCGGTCCCATAAAATTCCTTTCACCCACTTCAACCCAAAAAGCTAGAGTTTGACACCGCTTCCCATATAATGACTCAAATGGTTCCATCTCTCTATACTAGAATGAAAACTGTTATTATAAGAAAACACAACCAAAGAAAGATGTTGGTCCCAACTTCCTTGATAATCAATCAAACAAGAACGTAGAAAATCCTCCAATTCTGAATTGTTCATTTTGACTACCCATCTGATAGAGGAAGAAAATTTGAAATAAAATTTAATTCAGTACCCAACGACTTCTGATGGCCTTTCCAAAAGTTATAAGTAAACCTGGGATCACGGTCAGATACAATGGACCGGGGAACTCCATGTGACCTGACTATCTCTTTAAGATACAAACGCGAAAGATGATCTAGAGAAAAAGTATCTCGTATAGTAAGGAAATGATCAGATTTAGTCAAGCGATCAACAATAACCCAAATTGCATCATTACCTGGAGGTGTCTTCGGCAATCCCACAACGAAGTCCATGGTTATATTCTCCTATTTCCACTCTGGTACTGGTGAAGGCTGAAGCATCACATTCGGTAACTACCGCTCTGCTTTAACCTGTTGACAAGTCAAACACTTCATTGTAAAATCAGCAATATCTCTTTTCATTCCAACTAACCAGAAGTACTCTTTAAGATCTCTATACATCTCAGTACTACCTGGACGAACTGAAAACGGAGAAATATGAGCTTCACATAACAACTCTCTCTTCAACTGTGAATGACACGACACACACAATATCTTCCAAAATCTCAAAACAAAATCATTATCAATGTTGAATTCAGTAAACTTACCCTTCTGAACCAGCTCTACCTTTTTTCGGCAACTAACTGTCTTTCTTCTGTGCTTGCTTAATTCTGTCTCATAGAGAAGATTTCCCTGATAAACGAAACAAAACAGAAGAATATCATGCACCCACTACTTCTTTTCCATTGTTCATCAAATCCTTAACCAGAGGATCACGTTCCAAATTCAACATTATTAATGAAGCATTAATTTTTCTACTCAAAGCATCATCCACTTTATTTGATTTTCCCGGATGGTAATGAATTGTACAATCATAATCATTGAATTATTCTATCCATCACATCTGTCTCATGTTCAATTCTTTCTGAGTGAATATATACTTTAATATTTTGTGATCAGTATATATTTCACACTTTACACCATACAAATGATTCCTACAAATTTTTAAAGAAAAAACAACAGAAGCTAATTCCAAATCATGTGTAGGGTAATTTACCTCATGAGTTTTCAACTGTCGTGAAACATAAGCAATTACCTGATCATTCTTCATTAGGATGCAAACAAGTCCTTTCAATGAAGAATCACTGTAGATAACAAACTAACCATTACTGGATGGTAGTTCCCAAACTGGAGCATTCCCCAATCATCTTTTCAATTCCTGAAAACAATCATCACATTCTTTTGTCCAGATAAACTTAACACCCTTCTGAGTTATCTTAGTCATTGGACTAGATAACCATAAAAAAGTTCATTCAAACATTCAGTAATATCCTTCCAAACCAAGAAAACTATGAATCTTGGTTACATTTATGGGTCTTGGTCATTCATCAACAACCGTTTTTTTTTTGCAGGATCAATAATTATCCCATCTTTAGAAACAATATGACCAAAGAATGAAATTTTTTGTAACCAAAACTCACACCTGCTGAATTTCCCATTTAATTTATTTTCTATTAAGGTTTTCAAAATAACCCTTAAATTACTTTCATGATCCCCTTTACTTTTGGAAAACACTAAAATGCCATCAATGAAAACAACCACAATCTTATCCAAGAACTCATGGAAAATTCTATTCATAAGGTCCATGAATACAACAGGTGCATTGGTTAGCCCAAAAGGCATTACTACAAATTCATAATGGCCATATCTTGTATGAAACATGGTCTTCAGAACATCTTCTTCCTTTAACTTCAACTGATGGTACCCCCAACTCAGGTCAATCTTTGAAAAATACTGAGCTCCCTAGAGCTGATCAAACAAATCATTGATATGAGGCAAATGATATTTGTTCATAATAGTGATTTTATTCAAGGCTCTACAATCAATGAAAAGTATCATAGAACCATCTTTCTTTTTAACAAATAAGACAGGATCACCCCATGGTGATGTGCTAGGTCAAATGAAACCTTTATCTAATAAATCATTCAATTGATCCTTCAACTTTAAAAGTTCAATTTGAGCCATTCGATAAGGGGGTTTAAAATTGGCTTAGAATCAGGAACTAAGTCAACAGTAAATTCAACTTCCTGATCTGTTATTATTCCAAGAATCTTATCAGGAAAAACATCAGGATAATCATTTACCACTGACACATCATTAATCTAAACAGTTCCTTTGTTTTAAAAAATATTTTCAAGGTAACATTCATTTCTATCTTTTACAGGTTTCCCAGCCTCCTGATATGTTATCAACAGTAATGGTTCATTATTGTACACAAACTGAAAGTCCTTCTGAAAAGAAACTTCTTTAGCTATACAATCAATATTTTCATGGTAAACAGTGAGCCAATCCATTCCCAGGATAACATAAAACTCTATTATAGGTAAAACAATAAGGTTTGTAAGTAGGTTCTTTCCAAGGATAAGCATAGGAAGATTATTATAAATTCTTTTTGCCTCAACATTTCCCCCAGGTGTTTTTACCAGAAGTTCAAGAGTAATTTGGTGAGATGGAATTCCCAATTTACTAGAAAAGTTTTTAGAGTTGAAATAATGTGTAGACCCTGAATCAAACAACGCATTAGCATAATCCTAGAAAACAATCAAAGTACCGGATACCACCTCATTTGATGGCCCAATATATGCTGAATTAGTTGCAAAGGATTTCACCACTCCTTTTTTCTTGTAGTCTGACTGCTTCCCATTACCTGAGCTCTTTGTCGGAAAATTGTTTTCATAATGAACCATATCATTTCACTTGTAACATTTCACTAACTATAAATAAAATTTGGTCTTACCATCACCCTTATCTTGTTCAGTGCAAATACGAGCCTTATGTCCCATCTTACCACATCGGTAGCACTTTCCAAAATTAATAAGACATTCCCCAGCATGCCTTTTACCACATTTATCACAAACTGGAAACTTAGTTTTCTTACCATCCGACCATTTTGAATAATTCATCCCTTTCTCCTGCCACCTCGGTCTCTTCTTCTGTTTGTTGTTATAGAACACTTGATCATTGGAAAACTCCATTTCCACCTTCTCAACACATTGAACTAGCTTTTCATAACATTTGAACTCATGAGAAGCTAAATCCCTTTGATATCTTGGAATTAATACTGAGTGGAAATGATTTATTTTACTATCAAGGTCTTGGATAAAATTTGTATCATACCTTGCCAATCGAGTGAACCTTTTTTCATAAGCAGACATTGAGTCATCCTCTTGCCTCGATTCCAAGAATTGTTTTTCCATCCTAAGTCGAACATCCTTAGGAAAATACTTCTCAAGAAACATACCGCTGAATTCATCCCAGTCGAGAGCATAAATCTTATCAGCGTCCCTGATATTTTTAACCATCGACCACCACTGATTAGCTTCACCCTTCAAATGGTAAATTGCAATACAAACCTTTTGATTGTCTGAACACCCCATGACATCGGAAATCTTCTCTAGTGCTTTAATCCACCCTTCAGCTAAAACAGGGTTAGATGATCCTCTAAATGATGGGGGATGTTGCCTCATGAAATGTTCCACCACTAACATGTTCCTATGAATTTGATCTGGCTGATCTCGTGCATGGATACCACCACCATTTATCACTTGAGTCAACTATTCCATTACTACAACAAGCTGTTTAGTTCCAATTCTGACCATCTCAGGATGCTAATTCAGAAGGTCATTTCCTTCTGTATGCCTTCCTAGCACTACTTCCTTTTTTCCTCTGCGGAAAACTATTCTGAACAAACATGTCTTAAATGAAGAAACATGGTAATCTTCAAATCCTATATCATTTCAATTTGAGCATAAAAAAATATTTTTGGATAATCATTTAATAGAATTTTTACTCCTAAATTTATCTAAACTGACCTTTGATACCAACTATAAGGTTACAGCCTTAAACATTACTTTATATTGAGTTATTACAATATTACACATTGAGGATCTTTTCAGGTTTAGAGTATTAGAGTATTAGAGAATTAGATCATAAATCATGCATTACATTCCACATTTAAACAAGGTGGTTACATTAAAGACAATATTCACTTTTCCCATCAAAGGAAACATATTTAAAACAAAACATGGATTCTTTCATTACACTTCCTTGACACAATCATCACATCATATACCTTTCCCTTGACCTATGAAAAACATTTCAAAAACATGGGATGAGCATAAAAAGCTCAGTAAGGTATATAAAAATACGGAATGAAAACATTAGTCCATGTATACATATAAATAAATAAAATCATACTTTACTCATAAGACATATGCACTTTAACATACATCATTAAATCATGAATAACTCATAGAAATCATAAGACATAAAGGTAACTTGAGGCATTCATAACATTATTACGTAGGGAGTAACCCTCATGGTTACATTTGGAATACCCATCATAGTATATTCCCTAAATATCTTCGGAGAAACCTTAGCGTTTAACCCATTCACGTTACCCAATGCATTGGAGAGATATATTGGGCTCACCCTCCCTTAGTTTATCACGGAACCACCTATCTTCATAAACAATTCCCAAGAACCATAACATAATGGTATCACATAAAACATGCATAAAGGAAACATAACATTTCCACATTTCAATCACAAGATATCAATAACACATTGATAAAATCATCATCAAAACCATTTTCAATACCAAAATAAACGAAAAGTAAAACATGGTATTTATTTTTCATTTAAAAAAAGTTATGTCTTGTAGAGGAAACTAAACCTCAAATAATGGTCACGGCGGAGGAGAAGTCGTTGTCGCCGCATACAACCGACAAAAACATTCCCTTTCATCATTTAGTAAAAAACTACTTATAAAAAAGATTCCTTTTGAATAAAGGTAAATATAAAAGGGGTTTAAACACCGCATAAAAGAATGTTGTGTATAAAACAAAATATGCCTCAATGAAAGGAGATTGAGACAAAGTCCCTTGCCTCGTGTCCGACTTGACTCGATAATTCTTTAATCTAATGAATAATAAACTAGAGTTAATTTCTTCTTGCTTAATAACCTTTTTCAAGTTAATTATTCCTTTTATATCACTTATTACCATGTTATGAATGCTATGTAATTATTTAAGTTAATAACAGTCATTTTGTCGATCATTGGTACTTGAGTCAAAAATAAACTCCTTATAATTACAAGTTGTTCAGGTGGTAAAATATCCATTATATCCAGAATTATATTAATGATTTAGATATCATATATATCACATATATCTATTACATACATGAATTTATAATATTACATAACATTTAGAGGTAAGAGATGAAATGCATCGTTCATGGAGACGGTAAGTCGTACGTACGCATGAACGCTTCTTTCATTTCTATTTCATATATAATTGAATGAAATCATAATGATATAATGGTATATTATAATTCCAGTATAAAATAATATATAATATCATTAACTCCATCCTTCATACAACCCAAATATTCCATTAATGAATCAAATCACTTTGAGGGGGCGGTAGTCCGCACTTCCTAAAATGAAGATATCGCGTTTACCCATAATGGAAACCATAAAGGCATGCCATAAATGAAAAATAAAGAAGCATAAGGAAAACATAAAAATAATATATATCATATATAAAAATATTGACATCTTGATGGCCACCAAGAAAGTTGTTAAAAGAAGATTGAACAATCATCGTTTCGTGAGGCAGAAATTCTCCATCCACAAAAACCGTATGTTCTTTAACAATTAAACGGAGGTGTGTGTAAGTGTAGCTCAAATAATACTCATAAAAACATCCTAGTATATTTAATATATTGTTTTTGTTACAAAATAAAGGAATAAAATGAGTTTAGGGTGTTAGAGAAGAAAAATAAAACAAAAGAACACAAGTGAATACATTACCTTTAAACCGGGTAACTCTTCTTGGTTTGAACCAAAGGGGTTTCTTGAAGAGATTTCAACCTAATGTAAGGATTCTAGAATTAAGATAGGGATGTAGAGAGATAAACTGAGTAGTGCTTGGCCGAGCTAATGGCTTGAGAGGTGTGGGTAAGAAGGTAGAGCTGGGGGGGCCTTTTATAAGAGGGAGGAGGGGCACTCTAGGAATGTCAAGAATTGTTACTTTATATTAGAATGAGTTTCAGAATTTAAAGGTCCCACATTGATATATTTCTAGGATAAGGTGATAAAGGTTCTAAATATACTCATCTAATAGGTTTATTACAAGTGTAATTCATATATTTTACATTACCTTTTCATTTTATTTAAATCGTTAATTAATGAGGTAATCGCTGCATCATCAAGGTGTCATAAATAAATTAATTTATTTAATGTATAAAAATTATAAAACAATACTATGATGTAGGAAATATTTTTAGATTTCCAATGACTATTTATAGTCCAAGATATAATTTATGTAGAAAAAATAAAAAAATTACTTAGGTGTTACATAGTTTGTTATATTTAACTTTCTTTAAAAATAAAAAGATAAAAAGTCACTATCACACAAAAAGTGATTCCATGGGGTCCCAATGTTTGGAAAAAGGAATCACATGGTTGGCCATGACACAACCAGTAGAATTAGGACACATTTTGGGGTCATTTTATATTATTATGTTATTATTTCATTACCCTTAACTACCAGATTACTAATTAATCACGATAATTAAACATAATTATTGTCGTTACTATTCATAATGTCCAAAAACAAAAGAGTCTTAATTACATAATTTGGACCTTCTGATTCCAAATATGGAATAAATTTTACCAAATTACAAACACAAAAATTACAGTAATTAATTTAAAAATGATTCTCATTGTCAAAACAAATAGCGGGTTTTTTTGAAACAATATCTATTAAAAGTTTGGCACTTGTTTATGCCCGATTCCAAAGTGAAATCATTTATAATGACCACCATTGGGTTAATGGTTAAAATATATTATAATTAAACTTTAAAACCTATTAGAAGGAAAATATATCTATATAATTAAATTATATGAAAAAGTAGCTTTGAAGTAAAATGTAGTATTTTTCACTATTCATTAAAAATGAACATTGTCAGAAAAAAACCAAAAATTTATCCAAATTAAATTTAAATGTCCCAATTATAATGAATAATTTTAGTTTTAAAAATATAGCTTATAAAATTTTCAAAATATAGATTTAAAAATGGTTCCCCATCAAAAGGCGGTAAAACAATCTTTTAAAAATATTAGAGAATTCTATGTTTAAGATTAGATTTATTCTCATTTTATGTCTTTAAAACACTATCTAATTCATAAATAGACATAGATATGAAAATAAATAATTCTTTACTTACTTGGGATGTTACATCCCATGTGGATCACCTCTACATTCTTCTACATAATTCTCAAACATTTGTGCAACACCTCTCCCAGGGTTGGACCAAACTGTTTGTAATCCATAGTTCCATTAGACTAGACCTCATGGATTCTCCTAGATGTCCTCATGGATTATAAAAAACGTGTCCCTATAGGAAATATGATTCACAATTTGGGCCACAAGGTTAGTTCTAAATGTGCACCATCCATGAACCATTGGCTATTTCTCAGGAAATGGATTTTTGGATGATCAATGATCTTGAAGAATTCCATAACACCCATGAAACCAATCAGGCCATAAAAACATAATGAAAACAAGAATTTTACTTGTTCCAAATAATGTATTATGGTAATGAATCTATGTTTCTAAAAAGGACCATACACCAATTGAAAGATATTATATTCCTTGGAAATTTCCATGGATTTAAAACATGGGATGATAAATCATCCCCGCATTAGAACATATCATCCATGATAAGCCTAGGGTATATACTGAAATAATCACCCTACCATCCTTATTTGAGAAAATTTAGTTGAAACAATCACATTGTATTTTAAACACCCAACACAACCATAGAAAACACATTTAATTTTATGGAACATAATATATTAAAAATAAATCCATGATAATATTCAAAACTGGACATTAACACAATTCGCACCCAATACCATTTATCTCAAGACATGTTCATGCCATTGTATATTTCAATATTTATCTTATTTTTCTTATGAACATAGAAATCATATTAAATGTCCAATTATAATTTACGATACCTTCACCATTTGAAATGTATATTTAATAATTCCTTTAGAATTCTAGAAATTCACTATTGAATGATTTCCAACATGATATCCCTAATTATGGTTAAGGAATATTCTATGGGTCCTTTCCTAAATTGAAATGGTTTAGATCCAATCAACCTAGTTCATATGAGTCATATCTGATTATCGTTATAAAGCATTATATGATATGCCCATTATTCTAGTCTCAAAACAATGGCATGCCATGTGTTGTTTCACACTAACAGTATACAAAAAAAGTAAGATCTCAAGTTAAACCTCCTCTAGACGATTACAACTAAAAATTATCATCTTATATGGATGGTCATTTCAATGAAGAAATTTTGATTCTATAAAAATGAGGTACCTTATGACTTCATCGAGTACATTCAATGAAGCACATAACCAAAATTTAGTGACATACCTATACAAAAGTTTCATTTGTGAAATCATGCCACAACACAAACAAAGGTGTACACTTGATCTATTACCCTTGGATCCACACCATTTACATCAAAACAATTGATCCCGATGATAATTCTAGCATAAAGATAGATTTATCATGTGAATTACAAGGATCGCATCCAAGGTAGTAAATATATATTCATTTAAAAGTGACATGTTGTTACATAGATGAAATGTCCATGTATCAAAACACCTACTAAGCCCAACAATTGAATGTTTCCTAGTGGTCCTATCTAAGAATTATCTCATGTCCATGAGTCCATATAGGACCATCTTATAGGGAAATCCTAAAATCATTCATGACAGTCCCCACCTCCAATATTATCCATGATACCTGATCAGAACTTTTTGAAGAGTTTATATGTCAACCTAATAAGGTTTTTAATTATTTCTTCCCCCTAGTATAGAACCAATGATTTATTACTATACCTAGTACAATGTCAATATAGTGTAATTATCACCCCTGAAGTAGGAAGATACTATGAGTATATCAAAGATTACCAATGAGGCCCAGACCACTCTCATCAAATCCATGACAACGTTTCTGGAATGGTTTACAACCAACCATATCCAAATTACCGATGTGGAGAATTATTGATAAATTAATGATTAATCCTTTTGAAATAGTCAAACAACACTTACTGGCATATTATCATTAACGTACTATGATGTACTCACTACCTATGAATGTATTTGTTATATCAAAACTCCAACAATATTCCGTCCATGACTCCTAGTGTATAAATTTTTTTTGTACATATCTAACCATTTTATTATGATGTTTCCTTAGAAGAACTAACATGCTTTAGAGGCATTACATTCCTAGGTCTCTCGCACACCATAAGCCTGAAGCTAGCATCAAAACTCTATCATATCTTATAACCAAGTATTATACCGAGTGTTAGTATAAGGAATAAGAAATTAAACATTTCAACCATATGTGATTTCAAAAGAAATGGTGACCAAACCTAATGGAAACTAATGACAATTAAAATTATTCTTGGGGGAAAATAATCTTTAAACATTCCAAAGTATCCCATAACACATTGAAATTTTTTAAACCATAACCTTTATAAAGAAATGACATTAAATGAATATTTTAAATACCTTGAAAAAAATATAATTAATGATATAATATATCTAAATTATTAGTAGATATACCATAGGAAATTAGTAAGTAGTGAACATAAATTAATCTAACATATGTTAAAAGTGAGATGAAAATCCCCTACATTGAGTCTAACATGTCTCATTTTTCTCTATATTCATGAATAATAAATTTATATCAATTATTTATTTTATTTTTAACCCTTTTTTTTTTATAAATATTATTTCACTTATTACCATTTTTATACAACTATTTAATCAATTATGTTTATGTTGGTTGTTTTGACCAAATTCGGTTTAAGTGTCCAAAAGAACATTGGTAGGACCATTCTAGAAAAATGGGTAATTATTTAATTTCTCCAGAATAATAATCATGAAATAATTATAATACTTAAACAAAATTTATAATTTTATCTCTAATCATTAAATAAGGGAATGAAAAATGAAACAATGTTACTATCATGGAGATGGTGGGTCGTATGTACGCAAGAGTAATGCTCCAATTCTTCAATGGTGATTATGGAAAGAATGTTTGTAAAATTAATATTTAAAAAATGATAATTATATAATAAACAAAAAATTATTAAATAATATATAATTATATAACGAATTATTTTCTTGTAAAAGGAGTCACATCGTGTTGAGGAGGCGGTGGTCCACACGTCCATGAACAACATTATCACTTTTTTGAGTGTGTTAATGTCTAATATAGAAAATTAAATATATTATATTTTTAGATAGGTAATTATTTCATGAATATAATATATATTTATTTTATGTCACATATTTTTAAGTACATCCATTCTTTGTGAATTCCATGTACCATGTGATTGATTCAGGTCATTTTTAGGCGTTTGTGGTCAACACTTCCACAAACATTGCAACCATATTTTAAAAAAATGGAATGCATAAAGATATGTTCGGCATAAAAATATAATAAGATTAAATAGAATATAAATATCACATATATCAAATATAATCTGTTTTTTCATCATAATTCAAACCATTAGAGGTGGTAAAGAATGATCAAATAATCTTGTTTCACGAGGTAGTAGTTCGTGGTACACATAAAGGGCATGTTCCTTACCCATTAAATGGGATTGTAGAAAATTTTAGGAAGAACCCTAAATATAAAAAATTCTTAGTATATTATGGATATTTTTTTGATCATGTAATATCTATAGTTTAGTGGGTGGAGAATAGAAATAATACTAAAGAACTTGGGGAATGATGGTACTTCTTCATTGGATGACTCCTTTATGTTTTCACCAATGGGATTTATTGGATGTATTAATGCATAAGTGTAGTATTATTAGATGATGGGAGGAACGTGAAAGATCTTTTTGGTCATATCTTGGTCGATCCAATGTTTCTTGAGAGGTGGGAGTATGTGGGAGGGGTTAGTGCCTTTTTATAGTTGAGTAGTGTCACTCTTGTAAATTTTTTGAAAGGGTCTTTTACCCTTGTTTTCCACCCATAAAGTGGATCCATTTATGGTTAATATTTGATAAATGGATGTATAGGTTCTATATATGATCATAAAATGACATTTGGATGCGTTTAATGGTAATTTTTTCCCTTATGATTAAGGTTTGGACCCTCGTTAAGCTAATTTTCCTCTTAATCATTATAATTAATTTAAATTACATTATTTAATTTTTTGTTGACAAATGAAATGTTGAATATATTTTAAATTATAAATTATTATAAATAAAAATATGGAATACATTTTTTTTAAATTAAAATTAGTGAAATGGCATAAATTAATTGATATTTAATCCCACTGATGGGGCGTTAATTCTTGTTAGTAAAACCATTAAAATGTTTACAATGTTTTCATATCCAATTTCAAATTGAATTTTTTTCCAATGATTTAAATTAAACTAATTGATGTATATTTTATCTAATTATTCTTTAAAAACAATAAAAATATTTTTTATCCTTATAAATAAATTTTATGAAAAAATAATTTTTGAATTAATATTTAGTATTTTCTGCAATTCATTAAAAGATTACAAATCACATTACAATGCCAAAAAATCATGCTAACCTTGTTATCATATTTCTATTTCCAAAAAGAAGTTTATTTTGATGAATATGGTTTATAAAAATACCAAAAATTGGATATAAAATATGTTATATGTTAAAATGTGTTAAAAGTTCCTTAATATAAATCTAGATTTTTATTTGAAATATTGGGTTCATTTTTTCCTCATGAAAATAAAATATATTAGAAGAATAGAAAAATATTTGATTAAATATATAACATATATATTACATTATTATCACTCACTAATTATAATTAATTTAATTTATAATAATAAAATATCTTTGTGACCATAAAATAGTTTTCTATAAAAACATCCCCTTTATATATCAATTGGTTTATATATTAATTTTTAATTAATTAGTTAACAATGAATTCATTTAATATTTTTTTAAACCTTATATTTTAATAATTTATTTAATTCTATTCATAATATCAAACTAAATTCTTGGTTGTATCTTATTATATTCTATAAATATATTTTTATAGTATATTATAGTTTGGTAAAACCCGGTCTTGTGTGTAACGCAATCCACTAAAGAAATGCATTATTTTTTGTGACGTATGATACTGAAGTGTCACATTTATTATAAGATATAAATTTTATTTAATTTATTTAATATGGTGATTATATTATAAATTCTCTTGATACTATATTTTGTAACATGCTAGGTGTTGTGTGTCCTACATGATATAGAATATATTGTTCCTACATCATATATTTGTGGAATCACACCCCTAAACGGTATAATGATCAAACCTAGAATACAAAAGAAATTATTCTAACAACGTAACCCTAACAAAGGATTCCTTAAAATGATTACTCTCTAAAGTTTTACAATGACTATGAATACATAGTTCATGTTATGAAATCAATTGACGATTTTAGTTTTAAACTGTATTAGATACCATATTTTTAAATGACAAGATATTTATAGGTGATATACCATTAGTCGAATTTCAGTGTTAGTTGCAATGGCCTCAGATAGATTACACATGAAATCTCATCTATAACATAATGTCGGATATCATTTTTTAACACCCTTAAAATCCTATTTTGTATTCATTATGATATATATATAATTGTATCAAAACTATTATAAAAATTGGATATTCTGATAGAATTCATTTCTAATTTTCATATTGAAAAATCATATAATGTTTAGTCTAATAAATAGGTATCAGGGTTAGTCTAATGGTCACGACTTCTCTCAGAAGATATAAATCAAACCACTAATCAAAACAATATTCAATATGATTTAACAGACATGCCTTCAGAGTTTTGGATCAAAATTAATAACAATATGATCATATAATATTCATTGGAACCATTTCTACCCTTGTTATATTGTAATGTTTTCTACAAAAAACCTTATAAATCACTTATAAAATATAACAACAAGTAAACATTTTTATGAAGGCTTTTGTTATTTTCAAAATTAAATTAATAAAAAGTAATATGTAATACGTTTTAAACAACATTTTTTCTATTTATAGTGACTATATAAACCCTCGAAGATTAATAATCCATGTTGTCATGGTGTGTGTGAAAAGGATTAACGAGTTGTTAGAACCAAATGATAAGAGTAAAAATGTTAAAAAAACATGTTAACAATTATTTTATAATATTATTTAGACCCATACTCATACAAAATTTGAAATAAACTAATTTGGAAGAATTTTAAATTTAAATTTAATTTAATTTAATTTAATATTTTAAAGAATTCCCAGAGTACCCCTCCCATATCATATAAAAGGGAAAAACTTTATCATTTCTTCACACATAAAAACCCATTTTTATCAAGAACTAAAACCACAATAGATTCCTATAATCTCTCCCCTAATTCTATAGGACTTGGTTTATATATAACACCAACCTTATTAGTCTTAGCGTGTTGTCAAAAGGTGGTTATTTGAAGAAGACATATCATTTTTAATCAAAAATATCAATTTTATTTCATCCAACTGCTCAGAAAATTCATAAAAAAGATAAATTAATAAAACTAGTGTAATCCATATACTGAGATGTTACTATGATAATACAAGAACATGTTTCCATCTCCACATCCATAAAATGGGAAAGAAAAGCATCATTCATGAGTATAGCGGACTGCCACCTCATGAAGCGATGTAAAACTTCTTCCATAACAATCTATCATCGATGGATTATAATGGTGAAATTAAGATTTATATATGATATTCATGAAATATTTATCATTATTAAAAAAATATATCATTTACCTTCATAACATACCATCTGGTGAAAAATGATAATGTTGTTCAGGCATACATTTTGACTACCCACTCTAAAAATAGATGTGATTTGTTTTTGAATACCAATCACATGGATGATAAATATAAGTATATTTAATATATTAATATTATATTTTTTAAATTTTACAATTCAAGAAAGATAAAATATTACTTACCTTCATTAATAATGATTGTTGAAATATTGAATCATTACTCAAGTGTACATATGGCCTACTATCTCTGTAATTTTAATGTAGTTCATTTTTCATAACCCTATTTAATGGTTCAACTTAAATCTATAATTGATTTTTAAAAATGATAATTATATCATTATTATTCTAGATATGACAGAATAATTACCCTTTTGACTATATTCAACTTATTGAAATCATTTTATACATATGAGTCAAATATCATCAAAATGCCTGAGTAGAATTTAATTGGTTGTGTATTGTTATATGACATGGCATTAAATGAAATAATTTAACAATGAAAATAAAAAAGATTCTTAATAAAGTATAAAATTAACTAATGTTTGTTTTATAGAAATATAAATAATGTACTCCATGAGTTAGACTCAAGGTATGGTAATTTCATTAAATTCTTTTCTAAAGTTCTTCATTCATTTCTTTTTAAATTGGTCAAAAGGAATGTTTTTTATATATAAAAAAATCAAGGGAATTTAATTCTATCATGAAAACTAAAGAAATTGAGTTTTATTTTCTATATTTCCATATTTATTTTCAAATAAAATTATATATTCTTTATGTGAGTAGTTTTTTTATTTCAATAAATTAATTTTTTATTTTTATTTAATTAATTAAAAAATTAATATATTTATGGAATTTTTAACTTCCTAAACAAAATATAAACATAAATGTTATATATTAACATGTTCAACAATGATTACTTTTTCCTCCATAGTAACTATTATTTCAGGTTTGTATTACTCTATGAACATTCATTTTTTCATTAAATAAATCCCTTATTTCCCCTATTTCATTTTATTTTTTATTTAAAATGGTGTTCTAAATAAAATTTTTATTTTTATATACAAATATATTTTTCATATGAGTTTTAAAATGTTTTTCAAATGTTTTATGATGAAATTTTGAAAGCATCAATTATTTTACAAGGTAGTTGAGCACTATAGGTGAAACAAGTGATCTTGATATAGATTATCTGATTGGTTTAGCCCCATTTAATATGATAGGTGACCCTTATATAGATTATAGATTGGGTATCCCCAAATATAACCTTGTGAGGAAGATTAATATTATGTTATGGGTTGTCCCAAATAACTCTTCAATGGATTCAGTAATGTACGTTGTCTTAATAGACAATAAGGTTGGAGTTATTGAAGATGATTATCCCATATATTTAACTAGGATGCAGTTATTTCTTACATGGGTGATGAATGTAATGCTCTACATTTCCAAAAATTGGTTTTTATTTATTTTCTATGCGGTTTACTATTATTTTATGATAATAAGTGTATGTTATTTTCTTATATATATGATTTTTTTCATCTTTTCAATGATCATTGAGATAAAAGAAATCCTTTTAGTGGATTTCATGTTTGTCTTTGGGCTAAATAATTTCTTATTTTGATGTCCCCTGTGTAGATTTATTATTCTAATTACACATTTTAATTTTTTTCTTATTTTTGAAGGTTTATTAGGGACATTAATGAATTCTAGATGGTAAATGTGAAAAAGAATCAAGGAAGAAAACCAATTTTTACTTTGAAGTGTTTTTATGGGAAAAATATATACTATGTAGGTGTGTATTCTTGAAATTCATTGGTTTACTATGTAATTTTTTATACTAATTATATAAAAATATAAACCTAAAAGTTATTTGGGAAGGAATGAAAGATAAATATAGTCTAATGAATCAAGATTGTGTTATGTTTGGTGGTTGGGACCATAAATTTGGTATTAAAGATGATATTAGAGATCTTTCAAGGATAATATAATAAAACTATAATACCCTAAAAATATATTTCTTAACGGTTATGATGATATAAAATTTGAATATTTTTCTTTTGGTTCATCTAAACTATGCTTTTTCAAAAAAATCTGATTTTGAAATTAGCAAACTATAGTAGGAAGGAACCAAGGTGATGATATCCTCCCCAATCAATAACCTATATTATATAGAATTGTAATGTGTTAGTTTTTTCAATGATGGTTCTCTTTAAATAGTCGATAAATTGTGGTATAATCCATGCTAGAGAAACACCAAATCTACCACAAAGAAACATGATGATTGTATAACATTTTATGAGGAAACATCATTCATCATTTATTTCATATTCTATCTTAACGGTATCCTAAGGATGAATTAATAACTTGTTGAATATATTTTATTTTATTGAATGTGCATAACATAAAATGGTATCCCATTATATATTTTGTTGGAATGTTAAGTTGATCAATGGTCGTCTATGTTTAATAATAAAAAAGAGGAAGATGCTCTTGATTCTTTGTAATGAGAAAATTTTAATAGTATTTTTAATTATGAATATATCCATAATTATGTTTTAATCATAAAGGAGAAACAATTCATGGAACTAAAGTAAAAATGATGAAGATTTTGTGGCATATTTAGAATCCTATCTTACAAGGCTGGCCATGTATGGACTAGATTTGGTTCATGAAAATGATATTAAGAATAATATATTTTACTCCATTTTGAAACTATTTTTATGAAGAGAATTAGTAGTACAAGAATTTCAAATTTATGTCATATTTTTTCATTTTACATAGAAATTTGAGATGTAGTTTTTGGAAACGTATGTTCCATGAGATGAAAAGTGTTAGAAACTAATACGGTGGTAGAAAAAAAAGAATAAACCACTGATTAATTCTAGAATAAGGCCACCAAAATTATCAAAATTTGGTAAAAGATATTTTAAGGAATTATTAACATGTTAGGGAATGTCTTCTTGGTGTGATAAGTTGGGTCCTATATCCCATAACAAAAAGGAAAATATTTTGGAACAATTCATGAATGGGGTAATAGATATACAGCCAGTGGTGAGGTGTTTAAATTTCAATGAGTTGAAAATTCTGTTAATGTGTGATTAAAATTAGTTACATAGGGTGAAAAAAAAAATCAAAAGCATAAGGGGGTGGGAATTTTTTTTACGACCATGATTGATAATGGTTTTTTAAGTGAAGTAGAGACTGGTATGTTTCTTGTTTATTAAAATTGTGCCAATACCTTATTTGACTTTGTATCTTAATATTCATTCATTAATAATAACTTTTCATATAAATTGGTAATATTACCTCATGATTGTCGTATAAAACATATAGCTAAAATTCATGGGGGAAATATTAAAGAAACCAATATTTATTGGAATATTCCTATTTTTATTAGTGGGGTGGTCTTTCCTAAAAATGTTATTTAAAATCACATGGTAGATATTTATATTATTTTAGAATAGATTGGATTTCATTTTATCATGCTAATATGAATTTTGGATCTTATAATTTTTTGATCAATGATTTCATACCATTGAAAACCTACCAAGATGCTGAGAAAATTATTAGAGATGGTAGTGAAAGTTACCCAAATAAAGTTGTTAAAATGAATGTATTCTAATAAGTTATGTTCTAGTAGTTAATGAATTTTTGAATTTTTTTTTCTTGATGATTTAGCTGGTAATATTCTTGATCAGAAACTTTTGTTTACTATTGACTTATTACCATATTCTATGACAATTTCAGAACCTCTATATCAAATGGCACAAGAAAAAAATTTGGAACTGAAAATTAAATTATTGGTGTTTCTAAATGAATTTTTTATTCGTCCCAGAACATCACCTCATGGTTCCCTTATTTTTTGTTAAAATTATTTATGGTTACATGAGGCTTTGAATTGATTATAGATCTTTGAATGACATCACTATTAGTAATAAGTATCCTTTTCCTCATATCGAATATTTTTTGGAATAAATTCATGGAGTGAAATATTTTATAAAGACTGATCTTAGGTCACGGTACTATCATTTGAATATAATTGAGATAGATATTCTAAATACTATATTTAGAACTACATTTGTGCACTATGAATTTTTATGTCTTCTCATTAGGTTTTCTAAATCACCAAATATATTTATATATATTATGAATATATTCTTCTATAAATTTTTTGATATGTTTTAGGATATGATTATTGTTTAAATATTGGTATGTTCTGATATTCATGGTGATAATAAAAGTCATCCGATAATTTTTTTCAAAATAGAAAAAAGAAACTATATGGAAAATTTATTTAGTTCAAATTTTGATTGAAAAAAATTATTTCCTAGGAAATATTGTTTCTAAATATGGAATAACAATTGAAGTCAATAAAACAAAAGTTATGTAATAGTGAATAAGACCTACCAATGTTATATAGATCCATAGTTTTATAGGTTTATAATGTTCCTACTGTTGGTTTATTGAAACAATTTCTTATCTATCTATCCCACTCTCGAAGTTAAATCGAATGGGAGATAAAAAATTTCAAGAAAAGAATGTGATGATTTTTTTTTCATGAACTAGAATGAAGACTATTGATGTCTCCAATTTTAGCCATTCCCTCTGAATTTGGTGAACATTTCATATATAGTTATTCTTCGATGAAGGGGCATAGTAGTGTTATAATAAATAATTGTAAGGTAATTGTTATTTTTTTCATGACAAAAAAATAATCATGGGTTTAATTATCCTAAAATGGTCAGGATTTAGATTATGTTTCTTTTTTTATAAAAATTTTGATCTATTATTTATATTGTTCCATGTGTGAAATATATACTAGTCATAAATCTTTTATGTATATATTAACTCAGAAATAGTTGTATATGTGACATCGAAAATGGTTGGAACTGATTGAGGATTATGAATGAACGATTAGTTATCAACTTATAAAATGTAACAATGTAGTGGATATTTAGAGTTGGAAAAATAATGTTACACTTACCATGTTATGTTTGGAACATGGCCCTTTAATTAATGATTTCATGAATTGTTTTTCTAGATGTTATAGATACATGAACATCCTCTATTCCTAATAGGATTAAATGCAATATCCTTTGGCTGATAGAAAAAATAAAGATCATATTAAAGACATTTATTTTTATGGAATGGTAGAGTTAGTTAAGAAATATATGTTTGTGGAATTTAACATCAATATGTAAGGTATTATTAGATTTTGAAAGAGATTATGTGTGCTTTGAATTTCAGTTGAAGAATGGATTTTTGAGAGATCCTCATAGTTCCATGTTTTCCATTAATTCTAGAAGTACTAATATGTACATAGACCATCAATATGCATTAATATTTGGGTGGAATGAAAATAAATATTCTTGAATTTACCAAGAAATCATTTTTATTCCAATAGTCTAAATAATAATGACAATTACCAAAGGGGTTGATTCATCCTTCCCCAATACCATAGTGTAAATGGGAAATTGTTTCTAGGGATTTCATTGTGGGATTTCCGAAGAAATATTTAGGTAACAATGCATTTTTGGATATTTTTGATCGATTAACTAATTCTATGAATCCCATTCCCATTTGAAATTTTATATATTTGGATAGTTGTTTTTGATTATATCTCAAAGAGATAGTCAGGTTAAATTTATTTATCCTATCCATCGTATCTAAAAGTTATCTCACATACACATTATATTTTTTTAATGGACATAATAATCCCTTAGGTGATGAATTAAATTGTTGAACAACTTTTCTACCTTAATATAATAGACGATAAAAATAAAAAATTTATAAATTTGAATACATGATTTTTTATTTTTTTATGGATTACCAAGGAATATTGGATCAATATATTTATTTAGTTGAGTTTTTTATTAATAACAGTTTTCATTCTAATATACAGATAAAACCCTTTGAGAATTTATCTTGAAAGACATGTCGAACTCCTACATTTTTGGATGAGTTAGGAGAAATGAAGAGGCTGGACAAAATTTGGTAAAGTTAATGGTTTATAAGTTTTCGGTAATTTATCAACAAATGAGGATAGCTCAGAGTAGGTAGAAACTTTATGCGGATAACTACAAGAAAGACCGTTCATTTGAAGTTGGTGCTCATGTTTTTTATAAATTATCTCCTTGGGAAAGTGTTATTTGTTTTTGTTAAAAAGGGGATGTTATGTCTATAATTAATTATACCATATGAAATATTAAATAAGTTTTTATCATCTACCTACATATTGGATTTAAAATATGTTTCTCTTAGGTACACAATGTATTTCATGTATCGATGTTATTAAATTTTTGTCGAACTCAACTAATGATTTGAGCACTAAAATAGTTTAGTTGTTACACATACATTTATTTGAGGAATAAATTTTATATATTATTAATCATAGAGAGAAATTATTGTTGGAACCATGGTATTTTATGCATGATTTTGAGTATGGTTTGTGTTTGTTGTCAATCAGCAGTGGAAGTCCAGAATGTGTACCCACAAAGAGATCATACAGTTCAACCAGATAACAGAGTTGAAGGTGGCGTCGTTTCCTAGTGTTTGAAAAAAATTGGGCCTGAAAATCGACAAATGGATAAAAGTGTTTTTGGAAAGTAGACTTGCGATTCGTGTACTTGATGAAGAGGAAACTTGCGCGCCATATTTTTTTCAATATCAGAACATGGGAAAATAACAAAGGGATAAGGGTCGCGCAAGTTTTGGGCTGGTCGCGCAAGTGACTAGTGCGCCGTGAAGAGACTTGGGCGACGATACCTTGGAGGACTGGAAACTTGAGCACCTATTGTTTTTCAATATCATAACATCAAAATATGGTAAAGGAAAGAAGGTCGCGCAAGTATTTGTGTAGGTCGCGCAAGTGAGTAGCGCGACAGAGGCTAGGGAGGATGAGTTGTGTGCCGGAACATGCGCCTCGAGGGATGACTTGCACACCACCGCGCAGGGGGTCTAGTTTGCCTATAAATAGAGGACCCCCCCCCCCCTCCTCATTTGTAATGAAGTTAAAGACTTAGAGATTTTTCAAGCTCTTTTCGCGCAAGTGGTTGAGTCGCGCAAGTGGTTGTCGGGTCGCGCAAGTAGAGGTTGTGCGCCGATTGTTGGCTGCGTGACCAAGGAAGTTGGGGAGTTAAAGGTGCAATGTCGTGCAAGTTTGGTGTTGATGGAGGTAGTGTCACTCAAATTGTTTTGGTGTCACCTGCACTCCGAATTTGTACCGCGCAAGTGACTTGCGCGCCAGGATTGAAACTTGCGCGCCGGGCTTGGATAAGTGCGCCAGGGTTGTTAAAGTTCATCTGTCCTTCTGAAGCTGCACGAAAGCTAGAAGATCACCCGGTACCCTCAGTGCAAAGTGATATTAGTCTCTTGGTAATATTTGGACTTCAAAAGAGCATCTACATACGACAGAGGATGCATTCTTATGCAATGATGAAGAGACCTTCACATGTGTAAACTGAGTGGGACTTCACCTAAGGGCAGTGGGCTAGGGGGAGTCAATGGGAGTGACCCGAGGGAGGCAGTGAGCTATCCCTGAACATTTGTAAAGGCAGTGAGCCTGGGACAGAGTGACTGTGCCCGAACCTTTGTAATCCACAACTAGTGAATATTAGTGGAATTAGGTACAACCGAAAACTTGTCGGCATATGCTCCTTGGACGTAGCCCTTAGTGGTGAACCAAGTAAAAAGTGTTGTGTCTTCTCTATGCATGTGAATGTTTGATTTATGATCATATTCATCTTACAGGTTCAACAAGTTCCTACCGATGTGGTAACAAGATCCATCACATTAAAATAAAAAGTTGTCACCCTGATTCACCCCTCCCCTCTCAGGGTGTCCCGGGTTCCTTCAAGTGGTATCAGAGGCAGGTTGCTAGTGTTGAATCTTTCCTTTATTGTCATTGAGAATGCAGTCAATTTCAGGGGAGTCCCTCACTTTGATGGAAGTAATTTCCAAATCTGGAAGAAAAAAATGAGATCTCGTCTAAGATCTCTTGGAATGGAAGTTCTCTTTTCTACTGTGCAAGGAATACAAGTCACTGACCCAACAGGCCTGGCTATGATTGAAACAGACAGGAAAATTTTTGATGCAGATGCTAAAGCACAAAATTCACTTACTGCAGCCCTTTCTAATCAGATCTACCTAAAGTTGATGAATTGGACCTCAAAAAAATCCATGTGGGATAAACTCGAGAATATTTTTGAAGGAGATATCAAAGTGAAGGAGGCGAAACTACAAGTGTTGCACAATCGGTTTGATGATCTGAAGATGCATCCAGACGAGAATGCAGACTCATTCATCAATCGAATTACTGAAGTGGTTAGAGAAATTCAGGGTCTAGGTGAAGAAATCAAAGACATTAATATTGTAAAGAAAATATTAAGAAGACTTTCACCTCGGTAAAATGAAAAGGTGTCAGTCCTTGAGGAAAGAGATCTTTCAAAACTTTCTCTGGATTATCTACTTAGAAGCTTGGTAGCATATGAAATGAGAGTAAAACCAGAAGATGCTACGACTTGTGTGAGAAAGGAAATGGAATTCAAGTCCATGGATAAACTGAAAATCTCAAAATATAGTAGTGGTGAAGATGATGAAGAAAAAGAAATTCATTCTCTCATTGCAAAGAAGTTCCAGAAGGGGAAAGGGAAATTCAAAGGGAAGTTA
This sequence comes from Viscum album, assembly GCA_963277665.1. Lineage (NCBI taxonomy): Eukaryota > Viridiplantae > Streptophyta > Magnoliopsida > Santalales > Viscaceae > Viscum > Viscum album. The sequence continues at coordinate 2,102,380,035 of OY728120.1, forward strand.
CCTCTCGCATGTTTTCGTTGTGAAAAAGTTGGGCACATTGCCCCTCAGTGCTTAAGAAAGATAAATGATGAATATAGTGAAGATTAAAGCTTCGAGAAGCCTCGGAGAAGGTTCTTCAAAAAGGGAGACTTCAAATATTCAAATAAAATGCAAAGTAATTGTTTTGTCTGTGAAGAGGAAGAAGATGATAATGAATTCTGCGATGAAGAAGAACCAGAATTCAAAACTGGGAACCATGCTTCCATGATGGCCACTGTTGAAAAGTCAGAAGATACTGGTGGAGAAGAACAAATGAGAACCTGTGTAGATCCCGAGATGCAACTTAAGGATTTCATTATTAAGCTTAAGATTAAATGTAATAGTTGCAATAAATTGAAATCAATTGTAGAAGAATCAACTGAATACGTTGATCAACTTGAAGATGAAATTGAAAGAATGGAAGAATTTGTGAAGGTAGAGTCTAAAATAATTGAAATCAATGATGATGTAGTGGATCTGAAGCTGAGAATTGAAGATCAGGAAAAGGTCATCAATGACCTCACCTCCAGACTTGATGAAAAATCAAAGACTGTTGAGGGTCATGAAGAGGAAGTTGTTACTCTAAGGAGTAAACTTGAGACTGAATCAATTACAAAAGAATCAAGGAAGAAAATATAGTTTGGAAGATTCTCAGATGCAGAATTATTAGCAAGATCCAAGTGTGGTTCAGATGGGGTTGTAAAAGCTTGAGTGATCAAAGACCCTCTTGCATGGGAAAGAGTGTAATTGGATGTGAGACTGAGACATCAACTGTTGGAAGTGAAAAGATCCAAAAGAAAGATAAGATGAAAGTTGAACATGTTGAAACATTACATAAATTGCCGAAAAAGGAACCCTCAATCCAAACTAAAAGGAGAACTGAAAATTATCCTAAAACATTCATAAATGACAGACAGTCTAACTTTTCTCCCAAGGAAGAAGGTATGAGGACAAATTCAAGTGAGAAGACATTTCCTCTCATGAAGTGTCAGTTCTGTGGCTATCTGGGCCATACCATGTCTTATTGTGAAGAGGAAAGAATATTTCTTAATGGAGAAGACATAGAAGTTCAAAAAAGGAGAACAAATTAAAATCCTAATTCTTATAGAAGAAACAATTTCTATGGATATTGTTATCATTGTTCTAAATTTGGTCATAAGTCTGCTAATTTCAGGCAAAGAAGGGACATGGACACCTCATACCAAAGTTTAAGACAAGCCAAGTCTCGTCAGCAAGACAGTGTTGCTCTTTCAAAAAGGTTTTCTCCTCTCCAAGAATATTTGGACTATGAAGAACCTGGGTATGTGGAAGAGATAATTGAAATTCCATCAGTACTATATACTCAATCCAATGTCTCATGGAATTAAAGGAAGAATATTGAGAAATCCAACCTTGCAGAGGTGGCCCTCAATGCTACAAAGAACAACAGTACCTGGATTCTGGATAGCGTTTGTTCATCTCATATGACAGGTAATGTGGTCCTGTTAATAGATATCAAAAGGAAGGTTGATGGTACAGTACGATTTGGTAATGATGGGGCTCCAAAAATCAAACGGAGTGGATGTACCGAATTATCTAATGGATAACTAAAGAATACTGAAGTCCTTTACGTAGATGGCCTACGTCATAATCTCCTCAGCGTGAGTCAACTCTGTGACTCGGGACGTATAGTTACTTTTAATCAGAAAGGATGCACTATCAAGGGAAAGACAGGCAATTCACTTATGAAGGGATTCAGAATATAAGGCAACTTGTATCCGGTTGATAGTGAATAAAATGTATGCTATATGACTGTTGAAGAAGAAAAAAATGTGTGGAATCAGAGACTGGGACACATCAATCAAAAAGACATGGAGAAAATATTAAAATTGAGAATTTTTATGGACATTCCCAACCTGAAACGTGAGCGTGAAAAATCTTGTGATGCTTGCATTCATGGGAAGTTGGTCTGCAGTTCATATCGGCCAAAGAAGAAAAGGGCATCTCACCTTCTTGATCTGATTCATATAGATAGATGTTGGCTGATAAATGTTGCCTGAACTCATGGAGAAAGGTACTTTGTCCTTTTCATAGATGATTACAGTAGAATGGCATGTGTGATAGTCATTCACAGGAAATGACAAGTCCTTGACTGCATGAAAACATATCAGTGAATCACAAAGAATGATACTAGACGAACAATCAAAGTGTTGTGATCTAACAATGGAGGAGAATACATGTCCATTTAATTTGAGAATTATCTGGAGATACATGGGATACAGCACGAGGTAGTTGCTGTGAGAACACCAAAATAAAATGGAGTTGTTGAACGTAGGAATCGACAGGTGAACAACATGGCACGAACTATGCGGATTGAGAGTCGTATTCCATGACATTACTGGAAAGAGGCTGTTCAAGCTGTAGTTTACATTCATAATTGAACAGGACGTTATATGGGTGAGACGAAGACACCATATGAATTGTGGCATGGATGGAAGCCTTCCTTAAAATAATTTCATGTCTTTGGAAGTAAATGTTTCATCAGGAACAAATATGTAAATCAAGGGAAATACAACGACAATGCAGATGAAAGAATTTTCCTCGGTTACTCAATGAACAGGAAAGCCTACAAATGTTTCAACAAGCGTTTAGGAAGGATTGTTGAAAGAAGTGATGTTAAGATAATTGAAGAGAAAAGGACAAATGCTTAAAGGACGTCATATGCTGATGTGATAGAATTTCAGGAAGAAAGTGAATGTGAACAAAATACAAATGCAGAAATATAGGAAGTTGTTCAAAACACTCAGCAGTCACATCATGATATTGACTTAGAAGAAGAATCTGAAGAAGAAACTATGGCTGAATAGAATGCTACTGAACCTCGCAGGAGAAATCGAAGAGCTGAGATTGATCCATCCAACATAATTGGGGACATGAGTGAACCCACTCAAACAAGATGGATGAGTAATACCATGCAATCTGCATTTCTATCAGTTGTAGATCCATCCTCATTCGAAGAAGCTGCAAATGATGAATCTTGGGTGAAAGCCATGAATGATGAATTAGATCAGACTGAAAAGAATCAGACATGGGATCTTGTCTAGAGACCCAAAGTTCACAATGTGATTGGTACCAAATGGATCTTCAAAAATAAGTTTGATGAGCATGGAAGTGTCATCAGAAACAAGGCACGACTGGTATATAAAGGATACTCCCAGATTGAAGGCATTGATGTTGAAGAAACCTTTGCTCCAGTGGCTAGACTAGAGTCAATCAGTCTTTTCCTTTATATGGCACTCCAAATAGGATATAAAGTATATCAAATGTATGTCAACACAACATTCTTTAATGGTGTACTCGAATAAGAAGTCTACATTGAACAACCAGTGGGCGTTGTTTTGGGTACTGATGAAACAAAGGTCTGAAAACTGAAAAAAAGCTCTATATGGTTTGAGGAAGGCACCATGGGCATGGTACTCACAGCTGGATTCATATCTCAAGAAGATGGAATTCAAAAGAGGAGGAGTTGATCAAAATATCAATGTGAATAATTCTCCAAAAGATCAATTCATGGTTCTAGTCTATGCTGATGATATCATATTTGGTGGAAGCAGGAAGAAATCAGTGGATGAATTTTCCAACCACATGAAATCAGAATTTGAAATGTCTATGATTTGGGAGCTCACATATTTCTTGGGGATGAATGTGATTCAAAATAAGGAATACACTTTCATTTCTCAGGAAAAATATTCAAGAGAGCTGCTGAAGAATTTTAATATGCAAGACTCCAAACCAATGTCAACTCCGATTGTAGTTGGAACTAAACTTGGAAGGCATCAGGATGGGGACTCTATTGATCCCACCATGTACAGGAGGATCATTGGGAGCCTACTATACCTGATAGCGACACGGCCAGATATTGTCTTTGCCACATGCCTTGTGGCCCGCTTTCAGAGTAATCTAATGGAGGAACATATGGCAGTAGTAAAAAGAATCATGAGGTACATTCAAGGTTCACATAACTTCGGGTTATTTTTTGCTGTGGGCAGGGACAGTTAATTATCAGCATTTTCTGATGCTGACTTGGCTAGTGATGTAGTATACAAAAAGTACACTAGTGGTGGAGCTTTCTATATTGGGAAAAAATGTGTTGGCTGGTTGAGTAAGAAACAAGAAAGTACTTCTCTTAGTGCTGCTGAAGCTGAGTATATATCTGCCACAAAGGCATGCACTCAACTGCTATGGATGAAGCAATAACTAACAGATATTGGTGATGAGGTAAAGCAACCAATGGTGATTTACTGTGATAACAAGAGTGCAATTGATCTTACGAAGAATCCTATTCAAAATTCCCATACCAAACATATTGAAATCAGGTATCACTTTATCAAAGAAAAAGTTGAACAAGGGGTGATTAGAATGGATCATGTGGGAACTGATGAGCAAGTGGCTGATATCCTGACCAAGCCACTGTCTGTGGCTATGTTTGAGAAGCATCGGTTGAACCTCAGTGTTCAGCCACCTCCCAAGGCATAAATAGGTTACGCAATACCCCTCTCCCCATTTGTGATAACTGTCTTTATCTGTTTATGGCTATGATGCAGGTTTATGGGGGAGATACTATCTAGGGGGAGTATGGTTTGAGCTGAACGTTGAACAAATTACTGGTCTTTGGATTTATTGTCAATGGGGGAGAAAGGAATAAATTCAGGCAAGTAATGCTTCTGTGATTAGAAGAATGAGAAGGAAAACATTGGAAGTAATGCTTCTTTGATGAGAAGAATGAGAAAGAAAACATTGGAAGTAATGCTTCTTTGATGAGAAGATTGAGAAAGAAAACATTGGAACCCAATTCAATCTTCCTCTCTTGTTTTCTACACCTAGAATTGCTCACGTATACTTAGATTTTTGGTTTAGTTTATTCTTGCGTTTTTGGTTTTCACATGGATTGAGATCTGTTGAATTTATTTTCTGATTTCCAACAAACGCAAAGGGGGAGATTGTTGGAACCATGGTCTTCTATGAATTATTTGGAGTATGGTTTGTGTTTATTATCAATCAGCATTGGAAGTTCAGAATGTGTACCCACAAAGAGATCATATAGTTCAAGCAGACAACAGTGTTGAAGGTGGCGCCGTTTCCCAGTGTTTGCAAAATTTTTGGGCCTGAAAATCGACAAATGGAGAAAAGTTTTTTTGGCAAAGAGACTTGTGCGATGTGTACTAGATGAAGAGGAAACTTGCACGCCATATGTTTTTCAAGATCAGAACACAGAAAAATGGCAAAGTGATAAGGGCCGCACAATTTTTGGGCATGTCGCGCAAGTGACCTGCGCGCCGTGAAGAGACTTGGGCGCCGATGTCTAGGAGGACTGGAAACATGAGAACCTATTGTTTTTCAATATCATAAATTCAAAATATGGTAAAGTAAAGAAGGATGCACAAGTATTTGTGTAGGTCATGCAAGTGAGTAGCGTGACAGAGGCTAGGAAGGATGAGCTGCACGCCAGAACCTGCGCACCGAGGGAAGACTTACGCGCCACCGCACAAGGGGTCCAGTTTTCCTATAAATAGAGGACCCAAATCCTCATTTGTAACAATGTTCAAGACTTAGAGATTTTCAAGCTCTCATCACGCAAGTGGTTGAGTCGCGTAAGTGGTTGTTGGGTCGCGCAAGTAGAGGCTATGTGCCGATTGTTGGCTGCGCGACCAAGGCAGTTGGGAAGTTAAAGGTGCAACATCGCGCAAGTTTGGTGTTGAAGGAGGCAGTGTCGCGCAAGTGGTTTTGGTGTCACCTGCGCACCAAATTTGTACCGCGCAAGTGACTTGCGCTCCAAGATTTAAACTTGCGCGCTGGGCTTGGATAAGCGCGTCAGGGTTGTTAAAGTTCATCTGTCCTTCTGAAGTTGCATGAAAGCTGGAAGATCACCTGGTACCCTCAGCGCAATGTGAGATTAGTCTCTTGGTAAGAGTTGGACTTCAACAAAGCATCTATATATGACAGAGTATGAATTCTTATGCAATTATGAAAAGACTTTCACGTCTATAAACTGAGTGGGACTTCACCTAAGGGCAGTGAGCCAGGGGGAGTCAATGGGAGTGACCCGAGGGAAGCAGTGAGCAATCCCTGAACCTTTGTAAAGGTAGTGAGCCTGGGACATAGTGACTGTGCCCGAACCTTTGTAATCCAGAGCTAGGGAATATTAGTGGAATTAGGTACGTCCGGCAACTTGTCGGCATATGCTCCTAGGACGTAGCCCTTAGTGGTGAACCAAGTAAAAAGTGATGTGTCTTCTCTGTGCATGTGAATGTTTTCTTTCTCATCATATTCATCTTACAGGTTCAAAAAGTTCCTACCAACGTGGGAACAAGATCCATCACATTAAAAGAAAATGTGTTCACCCTGATTCACCCCTCCTCTCTCAGGGTGTCCCGGGGTCCTTCAAGTATTTCATAATAAGAGGTTAATCTTTTTTAATGAAACTATATTTTTGAACAAACAACATGGGAATCTGAATATTCTATGATGGAATGATATCCCCAATTATTTGATATGTGAATAAAAATAAAAGGAAGAAATTTCCAAAAGTGGGGTGTGGGAGAATATAAAAACCCATGTAATTATTTAATAAATCATTTGCTAATTTGTATTCTTTAATTAGATAGTCATATTTGTTATAAATATATTATGTAACATAAAAAATGGAAAAAGAAATATATTTATTAAACTCATTTCTTATTACATTTTATTTAAAAGATTAATATTCAAATTTTTGAATTTTAAGTTAAAAAATTAATTTAATATTTCAAATTCTAATGAAAAATTTATATAATGATGAATATTTGAGAATTTTTTGAAAATATAAATTTTCATTTTATAGTGAAAAATAACGATTTTTACTCTATTTTCAAAGTAAAATTTTGTTTTTGAATAATTTTATAATTTCAACAGACTATTTTTATTTAATATAATCCAATTATGTTTTGGTAAATGAATTTTATATTTCAATTTAGAATAAACACATTTTATATTTTAAAAGGAATATTTTTTAAAAACCCAATTTTCATTGCGTTTTTTAGGTTTAATTTTTATTTACATTATTCCACTTCGATGATTTGAATTTAAAAAAATGGATTCCATATTTTGAATTTGTGGGTAAAAATTTATTAAATATATTATTTATTTTTTTGGGTCAGTATGAATAATAATCATTGAAATTTTTATAACCACGAGAAAGGATAAATCGATTAATTAAATTTAAAAATAAAAAGTTAAGGACTAAAAATAAACCTAATGCATTAATTAATTTAATTTTATGAGTCCATTTATTAAATAATCACTGAATATTTGGTTATATGTAATTTTATTCCATGCGGATGAGATTATTACTTTTTTAATAATTTATTTAATGAAATGTCAAAAATGTCACACACATGTTTTTTAAAATAATAATATTTTTAACATTGAGATAAATAGGGGTATGTTTGGGTATAAAATTTATTATGGAAGATAAAAAAATTATCTTAATATTGGTAATTTATTTATTAAATATTATTGAATAAAAATTATCTTAAATATTTATACAGCGCTTATAATGTAGATATTCAACTAATGTGGAAATAAAATTAATGATATTGAAAATATTAAAACTAATATAATGTGATATAATTTTTGTGATAAAATAATATTAGAGACGCAAATGACATGATATAGATGTATTAAAATATTTGGTTCGAATTTTGTCTCTTTTCTTGATGTTTATAAAATCAAGTAAATGAATATTTCTAAAACATGACATTATTGATATATTATAAAAGATAATATATTTTTAAATGATATAAAATTAATTAATTATTATATTCATCCAATTTATTATTATATGAACTCCAATATAAATCATGATCAATTTATGGGATTTTTATACATTCATAGTAACTATATTAACCCTCAATGTGTAAAACACATTTCTCTCATGGTATGTGTGAAAGTTGTTAATGGGGGTTTAAAACCAAATGATATGGGTAACAATGTGACCGAAAATAGTAAAAAACATAATTTAATGAGGTAATTTTGACCCAAAAAATCATATATTTGAAATATATCATTATGGATCACATTATAATTTATTATTAATTTATATTTATTTAATATTTTGAGAAATTCCAAGAGTACAAGTCCCCTCTCATAAAAAAGGGAACAACATATTTAGATTTATACACCTTTCAATGACCATTTTGGCACATACCATCCAAAATGCATTTGAATAATCCATAATGAATTTCTATATGTATTTTTTAATGCACAACACCAACCTTTTTTGTCTTAATGAGTTATGAAAATGAGGTAATTTGAATAAGATGTATCGTTTTAAATTGAAAATTCCTATTTTATTTTTTCTTACACCTCCATAAAATATTTTTCAAACATGATAAAACCCTTTAAAAATACCCCTCATATGCATATATGTTATTTCATTATTACCATAACTGGTATCCATCTTATCTTCCCTCAAATGGGAAATTAAACCATCATTCATGTGTACATATGACTACCACCTCACAAACCAATATAATTCAATTTAGGTCTCCATCTATCATAGATGGATTATAATTATTTAATTAATATGTAATGATAATATTAAATAAATATTAATCATTATTAAGACATAATTTATCAATTACCTTATTGAATTCCCATTAACCAAAAAATGATAATGTCATTTGTGAATATGTGTGGACTACCACCTCCACAAAGTGAAGTGATTCGTTTTTCAGCACCACATCATATAGATGATATATATATGTATATGTAATGGGGTAATATGACATTAATGAAATTATTATAATTATATTAAGATAAAATAATACTATCCTTCTTTCCATAATTATGATTGTCAAATGGAAATGTGACTAACCCATACGTAAGACATACCATCTCAATGATTTTAATGTAGCACATTTTTAATGACCATATTTAATGGTAGTATTTAAATATATAATTGAATTTTGAAAATTATAATTATTCCATGATTTAAATTCTTTATATTATATAATAATGACCACTTTTACAGAAGTCAACACACCAATGTCATTTTTGACATATGAGCCGAATATCGTCCAAATGCTTGATGTGAATTAAATTGAACAAGTAATTGTATATGACATGGTATTAAATGAAATAAATGAATAATGGAAATTAAAATGGTCATTAATCAAGTATAATATTAAAATTATATTGTTCGTATGGAATATAAAAAATGTACATGTTGTGTTTGAATAAAGGTACAAGACATTCATTTAATTATCTTTTAAAGATACTTATCCACAAATTTTTACAATTTTCAAAAGGGATTAATATTTTTACATATACGGGTTGAAAAAAATTTCCACCATCGTGAAACCTAAATAATTAAATTTTTATAATTTCCACACTTTTCTTCAAACCAAATTGTTTTTTAAGGCATGTATTGTTTTTATATTTTTATAAATTATTTTCTTCTACATTCGTTCAAGGGTTTTCTAACGTAATGCTTTAATGAAATTTAAGACATTATTTACAAAAAATGAAATGTTAAATTTCCAAACATAATATGAAAATGGATTTTTATTCCTCTATAACCATTATAATAGGTTGGGATTCCTATACAAGCATTCATTTTTTTCTTTAAAGGATACCCCTCTTTCCCTTTTTTGGTATTTTTGGAATAAAAATGTTTTATTAAATAAATAATTTATTTTGATATCCAAATATTTTTTTCAAATGGGCTTAAAAGTGTTTTTCTATGTTATTATGATATAAATGAGCCATAATAAATTATTTTATTAGTTAATTGATAATTAAATGTGAAATAGTATATCCCTATATAGCATATATGATGGGTTGAGACCCATTACAACTCATGGGGGAGCCTGATATATCATATATATTGGGTGCACCAAAATAGAACCATGTAATCCAGATACAACATATATGATTGGTGATCAAATATATATTCTCGAATTCATTGGATAAATTTAATTTTCATAATACACCAATAGGGTACTATTGAGGAAGATTCTCTTATAGATTTTACAATGCTCTAGTTATTTCTAACAAGGGTGACGAATGTAGTGATCTATGTTTCCAAAAATGATTTTTATTTTCTTTCTATGAGTTGTAATTTTATGTCATGGAGAAATATTTAAGTGTGATTTTCATGTGGAAATTTTTTATTTCATCTACTCAAATAAAAATGAGATAAAGGTAAACATTTTATTTGTTTTCATGTCTTTATATAAACTAACAGTTGTCTTCTTTTTGTGTACCTTACTGTGATTTTTATTCTCATTTTATGTTTTAATTTCTTTTAATGGTTTTTAAATAGTAGTAGGTATATGGAAAAATTCAAGATATAAATTGTAAATATTTTTCTTGTAATGACATCATATATTATATTAAATTTTTTTTTTTGCGAAAAATGGACACTGAATAGAATTGTACACTTATAATTTATGGTGTTACTATGATATAATTTGACCTAATTCTATAAAATTATATACCCTAATGATATATTGGAATGAAGTAAACTTTTGTATAATCAAAATTCTTTATATTCTGTCATGTTGATGGTTGGGTCCTTATATTCCATGAGTGTCTCATCTATTAATTATAAATGGTCTCCACTCCATTCTCTTAATCAAACAACATTAAGATTTATAGGTTAGAAAACAACTTATATATTCTCTTATAAGAACCCCTATCCATATTATATAGTTCTGCTTCTTACCAAAATACCAACTCTGGAGCCCTAAATAGGATATCTAAAGGAGTTATTTCAAAGAAGGTGTATTATCCTTAAGCAGTCACATTATTTTATATTATTATCCAACATCCTATAAATATATTTATTTATCAAAAAAATATCTTCAGGATCATATATATAATGAAATTTTATTATTATTATGAAAGCTCCATTATTCGACCTCCTTCCATCAAAATGGAAGTGAATATATCATTTGTGAAAATGTATGGATTACTGTGTCTATGTAGAGTTACAATTCATTTCTCATCACCATATTTTATTGATTTTAATTATTATGGGTTTAATGTTTATATAAGATACTTATAAAATAATTATAATTCTATAATTATAATACGACATTGAAAATTTTACCAACCATGTTGTTGGAAAATGATTACGTTGATCGTGTGTACTTGTAGACTACCACCTCCATGAAGCGATGTGATTTGTTCGACATTTTTATTTTACATGGATGTTAATAAGGATGGAGTTAATGAATATATAAGATATATATTATATAATAATTATTTTTTAATTTTGATTCATTTTTTACAATTATTTCATTCCATATATTAGAAAAAATTCAAATTGTCTTTATCCGTACGTACGACATACCCTCTCTATGAACGGTGAATTCATTTATTATATAAAATATTATGAATGAATCAAAATTTTTATATAAGATATCAATATTATATATATATCATAATTAATAAAATTTATTATTTTGAACTATGATCAAAATATATGGTCCAAAACAATCAAACTTGAACATATATGAAAAACGAAGCAGATATCACCATGAATAGTTATTTTAATAGAAAAAAATTTATCAAATGTGTGATAAAAGGATATAAGTAAATAATATATGGTACGATATATATAATTATGGTTCTATAATATATTTATAATAAATATTTATTTATCACACAGTGGATTCCAACACGTATTAGGAATTTCATACCTAATGGACGGTATTTTCATCTAAATGTTGCTGTCACACATACTATATTCATCACTTGTTCCAATTATCTTGAGTATATAATACCCAATAACATTTTTTATGATTATTATTATAAAATTTATGGTTATATACCAATCTAAATATGGTTATTTATTTCACGGGGGATTACGATCCAAAAGTTACCAAAGTGGTAAGGGTTTTATGTTACATTCAAACAGTTTACTAAAATTGAATATGATTATGTGTCCAATGATGAAATCACATCTTATACATCACAAAAAACTCATGAATTTTCTTATAAACTAGTTATTTCTCTATAATATATATATTTTTTCATTCAATTTTAATCTCTTTAGGCACTCAAGAGAGTAAAAGAATAATTTTAAGTGAAACTGACATCATTTCATTCTTCGGATTAATTATTTTCTCTTTCATCTCCATATTTTACAAAAATATTCTCAAGAATGTTTTTACTAATCATCAATGATTGTTCAAAGTCATTTCTAACAATATTTTAATTTTTGAAAAATTAAATGTAATATTCGTTTTGTTTTCCGAATGAGCATTGTTTCATTTTTTATACAAACATGTAAAATGAACATTTTTTATCTTATACATCATAAAAAATAACTTTGTCTCATTCCCACTCAATTAATTAATTTTTTTAAAAAAAAAGAATTATATTTATGTTTTAAAATTAAAAAAATTATAATATTTTGGATTTTGTTAGATTTTAAATAAGTGATTTTAAAATAGAAATCTCATTTTACTAAAGAATGTTTTAATGTTATTTTAATAGTATTCTTATTCATAAATTAAATAAAACATTTATTTAAATAATGATTTATATGATTTATGATATTATGATACAATCATTACTCTTTATATAAATTTTTTATGCATATGATGTTAATATTTATATGAAACCCATTACATTTCATTGGGTTATACTATGAAGAAATGATGAAATTTTTATGAGACATAATTTTTTTCAAAATCTTATGCTATGATTATGAAACTAATTTTTTTCATGGGTTCTGAAGTTAATAATGTTTTATATTATTATGGAACACATATGTATGGTTTTCATTATTTTATAGTGTTTATTTTATAATGAATGATGGTGGTCATATTATAACCAATAACAGTGGTTATGTTATTAACAAGGATGTTTGTTACCCTATATCCAAGGACTATGGTAATTTTATAACTGAAGATGGGTGGGAATTATATATACCTCCAATGAATTTGGTGAATATCTATATCTCATTAGATAAATAGGACTATAATGGTGAGTGGTCCTAGTTTAGTAAGGGGTATTTACACTATGATGGTCTTTGGAGTGGACTATGACTAATATGATGGTTTAATGTGTGAACCCATTCCACATTGATGTCATTGGAAATGAACATTGAATACAATGTAAATGATTTTATAGTCTAATGCGTATTCTATAAACTTATATCTTATACCCATTTTTTGATCTCATCGACCATGTTATTTGAATCATTTATGATTCATGTCTTTTGAACAGCCTTGTTTTATACTATGAATTTGGATTTTGATATATGATATGGCAGGGTAAGATTTTAAAAATTTATCATTATGTTATCTTAAAATTATGATCATGTTATGACCAATTAATCATAGATATATCCATTATTTACCATTACTGAGCATTTTATCTCACCCTTTATTATATTTACATTTCTAATGTAATGAACTAAAGTTACCAAGTGTGATATTTTTAATAATGGTTATAGTTATGAAGAACCTAGTGAGAGACGATATATATATTTTTTCTGAACAATTTGATTAGGATTCCATGTTTCCTATGTAACTATACCTATATTATTTGGAAATGGATATTAATGTTCTTTATTGAATATGAATCAAATAAGATGTAATATCAATGAATAAAAAGTATGGGTTTCTATATATGGTATCAAATAATGTTACATTTAATCTTTAGAAACATGGATGAGAAATATTTATTGTGATGCTTGGGAATAAATATAAGTATATGATAAAAACATACTATTTTTTAATAGTCATGAATGTCCTAGGATAATCCTAATGTTTCATAGAATATGTTTTCATTATTTAGACATCATATAAGTGATTTTTCATGATTATGTGGTTTTACATTATGAATATTGTTTCACCCATTATGCCTTTTTATTTTATTCAAAGGGTGAAAACAAAAATAATCAGGTTAATACTAAATTAAATGGAAAATAAAATTATTTTACAACTATGAAACCAAATTTTATTGTAGCTAAAATGATAAATACCATTATTATGCTCCTTCAACATTATAAAGATATGAATCATGTTGAACCTCCAAATAATGAATGTTTTGAACCACATTATATTGAGTCCTTCCCAAGGAAAATTCCACAATCATTTATATTTTTTGATTAATTAATATTTTCTAGGAAATGTCTCAATAAAATTGAAAATATATTTTTCAATCTCTAGTTTTTGGTAAATTATTAACTAATTTTTGATATATATCATTTGGAAGGTCTTGCATATCAATGGTTGACTCTTATGAAGAATACATAGAGGCAGGAAATAATTTACTCTATGATGTGGGATGAGTTTATGTTCATTTTTTAAGAAGTAATTTTATCATACTGTTTGTACAAAAATGGATAAATTTTTAATTTAGATAATATAGATGTTTAATGAATAACTTAGTACCAATGGTGAAAATTTTACAAGAGATTGGATATATGATTATATTATTGTCATCCAACTACAGTTTAGGTATGATCAAATATTTATTAGATTAAATTGAATTCTAGAAATTGAATTATTCATAATGTATTTCAGCATCTATGAATAAATAATTATATGATCCATTAAGGTGAAGATTGAGATCATAAATAACCATTAATTTCTTTCTTTTATTAGGAAATAATGATGGAATTCAAAAGAAATTATAAAAACCTTGGTGAGAGGAAGTGGATCCTTCTTTTATTCTCAATATCTTGAAATAAACATAGAGTAAATTGTCTTATGGGAACTAAAAAAATAATCTTTTATGGATAGTACAATCATCAGTTAATAAAATTACAAAGTGAGTGGGAGATCTTATCAAATAGTTTAAATAGAGAGAAATCTCCACAAAATGCACCACTGACACTCCAGTACTATAAATGAAATGAGTTTGGGTATTATGTTAATTAATTCTCAAATCCATGTGGTAATGAGGATAATAAGCCAAAAAATCCTTTGAATTCAATGGAAAAATGAAAGCATATAAAATAATAATAGTAGAGGTGAATCATGATAATTTTTGCCCATTTATCTTCCACTATAGATTATGGGATTTCATATTGAAGTTTGTATGAACTCACCCTATGAAAATATTATTTCTCGTTATTTAGTGATATTTTATATAATTAGAGGTATTTATGTGACATCTCTAGTTATATTGTAGAATAAATAAATAATTTTTGATATTTTTAATCAACTTATGATCATCTATTGGTTCAAGGATGAACCGAGACTTCCAATAAAATTTATATTTTTATGAAAAGAAAATTTTTTAAGGAATAATATGTGAATTATTTTTGGAATAATATATAATTTTACAATGACTTCATTTTGGGAAATTGTTATGGTATATACATTTTAATATGAGACATTATGAGTGATTAAAATTAATTCAAGAAAATCATTATGTTAATCATGGAAGGATATGATATCAAATAATAACAATCTATGGGATTCAATTTTGGACACTCATATTTTGAGGTAGCCATAAGGTTAACTATTTATAGAAGGGATTATATTGAGCCTTATCTGTTATTGGATAACATTTTCTATCAATTTTGGTTTTGGAACTTGTTTAGAGGTGGAAGGAATGTGTAACGCCCCGACCCCAGTTACCCATAGTTGTTGCCTTATTATATAACATTGGAATGATTACAATGAATCATGTCCAGAAAGACAGATCAGTCTAATAGTCTTGTAAAATATATTACATACATGAACGTAACATTACATATTAGAAAATAAAACACAACATCAATGATCCTTTGAGAATTCTATTAATCCCCTCTCCCAACCCTGCTTATCAATCATAATACACTTTTGGGAATCTTGGGAAAATAAAACCAAGAAAGGGGTGAGCTCGGTTGCTCTGTAAGGATAATATTATTACAAAAAAATTCCTAAATAAACATAAATATTTATAGAAATTTATAATACTAAAACAAAATCCTTTTAATCATAAACTTCTGCATAATATTGAAAAGATAAAATAAAATAATTCCATTTAATTATTCACATGGATATTCTATTTTCTATTAATCACATGCAATATCAATAACCACTTATATAATGATGGAATTCATAATTCCAGAATTCATTACCATGTAGTCAAGGCATTGTGACAAGACTATAAATATGATTTTGTCTAGTCCTTGTGCCAAGACACTTGTTTGTCTCATGATACCAACTGATGCATCGAGGAGCTATTTCGGGCTCCACTGGTCACATACTAAGTCCAATGCATTCCTCATATGAATTGTTTTAAACATAACTTAAACATTCGTATTAAAACTAGCATATGAAATTTCAATAATTTATCAAGAAACCATGAATGGTACAAAAATAACACAACCACATTCAAACATATCACAAAACCTTCAATAAAATATGGAATATTTGTATCATAATAAATCAACCTAGATCTTTAATAATATCCTTTAAAGGATGTTGACATAGATGAAAAAAGATCAGTAAACATTTTGATATAATTATTTCTATTTCATAAAAACATTTACAAGTTACAAAATTTATAAAAGGGGTTATTTAAAAGATAGTTTTTGGAAAAATTATCACATTCCTCTTTGAAAATTTTGAAAGGAATTCACAATCTAAAACATTCGTGTCCATAAAAATAAATCCTTAAATCCATTTTGAAAACATTGACATTAAAGAAAAGGGTTTAGAAGGATCAATTTTTAAAACATTTAAATTGATGATTTTGTAAAAAATTACCTTAAAAATAATCCCTTTGAAAAATATTTTATTAAACATGAATATGGATTATAAAAATTTCTTGGTAGATACTTATGTAAAAACAACTTTGGATAATAAAGAGATTGTGAAATTAACCATTACCTTGTACTTTCCTTTAGTAGAGGGTACGTTTAACATCATGTATAAAGACCCTAGTATGTTATTAAATTGTTCCATAACCATATTAATATTTATGATATAATACATGATTATTTTTTGACATTATAATACCACATTAATTAATAATTTCCATGTTAAATTAACATTTCAGGTAATAATCGTTTTTTTTATTGTAAATGTTTTAAATTCTTACTTATGATTGTATGTAACAACCAGAGATTTTATTAGAATTATAATTTCTAATTTCATTTATGTCTTCTGTTGTACGCTACACCAAGATTATCTTTCACTATACGCAACACCGTATTAGCTTGCAGTATACGCAACACTATTATTGGCTCTTGTTACACACAATTTCAAGTTTGTTTTGTAGAAATTATTCTAAAAAATATTAAGTTTAGATTTTGTTTAATGTATAAATGAAATATGGTTTTACTTTGTTATACACAACAACAAATAAGTCTTTCACTACACGTCACCCTGACTTGGCTTGCATTACACGCAATCGCGACCTTCCTCGATAGCGTGTGTAGTACGCAATACCGGGTTTCACTAAAAAACGATATATTATTATAATATTATTATGGAATTGCCGTTATGAATAATATTAACTAAATTTTGAATTTAATAAAATTACTATTCATCTTACATATTTTCTAGAACATGGTATGAGAACAAAATAAATTTTTCGGGTAAAATAAGTATTTTTTAAAAAATGAAGTTTTGCCACCTTTTGATGGCGCACCCACTTTAAATCTAGTTTTTTACATGTTTATAAGTTCAATTTGACAAAATGAAATTCTTCCTTGGAATCAGGATATAAAAATTTAATTTGGATAAAATTTTCATATTATTCTGATAACTTTCATATATTGATGAATAGTAAAAACACGTAATAATTTAATTAAAAACAACTTTTTTCATCGCAAAAAATTTATGGATAGATTATCTTTTTAATTGGTTTTAAAGTGTAATTAGAATATATTTTTATCATTTAATCCAATTTTGGTCATTGGAATTAATTTCACTTTGAAATTGGACATAAACAAGTGATGATCCTTTGATAGTAATTGTTTCTTAAAAACACGCTATTTGTTTTGATAACGGGAATTAATTTTAAAATTAATTAATTCCACTTCTATGTTTTGAATTTGGAAAAATGGAAATAATTTTGGAATTTATATTATCAAATATAACTTAGGCTAAATTTTTGGTACTTTTCTGAAAACTTCAATTTTTGATGAATAGTGAAACCACTTGGTGGTAGTTAAAAAAACTGAATCTTTCATTTAAATGAAATTTTACCACTTCTATGAATTGAATTTCAAAAATCTGACATACATGGTTGTTTTCAAGAAGTAAAATTTGGTTCAATTAGATAATAAATAATTTTTGGTGAATAGTAACTTTTTACTTTTATTTACCACAGTTAAAGGTAAATAGGGTAATTCTAGAATAAAAGAATATTATAATAATTCAAAATTACCTTAATATTTGTCCAAATATTATTTGATGAGTAATGGCCGACCATGGGCATCCTTGGGTTGATTTTGGGACCCCATGGAGCCACTTATGAAAGACAATGACACATTAGATTAATTAATTTAATGTAAAGACAAAATTGGCATTAACAAAAACATCCTTTTGTAATTAATTTTTATAAGGGGATATATAAATTATCTTTTCGACTATAAATATTAATTTTAAAGATAAATATATTTCCTACATGTTGGTCTTTTTTTTATAATTTTTAGACATCAAGTAAATTAAATTATTTATGACACAATAATGATGCAGTATTTACCTCATTAATAAATGATTTAAATAAATAAGATTATAATAATTAAAATATTATACAAATCCTTTCTAATTCATATTGGATGATTTTATTTCGAATATTATTCATCTTATCTTCGATATTAATGTGTTTTGGACCTCTTGAAACTAAAGATAAGTTTATAATAAAATAAAGTTTTCACACTTTCCTAAAGAGCCCCTCCTCTCCCTTATAGAAGGAGACCATTTCTATCCAATTCCTCACACCTCTAAAGCCATTTGGATCGTCCAAAATATGCCCAATTAAGCTCCCAAAATCCATCTCCTCCCCCTATAAGCCTTACATTAGGAAGAAGGAACTTCAATAAGTCCTTTTGGTTCAAACCAAAGGAAGTTACCCAAATTAAAAGTAATAGTTTCTCTTATGTTGTTTTCTTCTATTCTGCTTCTCCAACCCCTAAACTCTTTTTGATCCTTTTTATAGTGAAAACAACAGTATCCTAAAAATACTAGGATTTTATTATGAGAATTATTATAACTACACTTACACACACCTCCATCTAATGGAGGAAGAACATAATGTTTTTGTGGATGGAAAACTAACACCTCACGAAACCATGATTGTTCGATTTTCTCCTACTGCCTCTCATGGTGTCCATTATGATGTAATTGTATTTATATATGATATATATTATGTTTATGATTTCCTTATTCTTCTTTACTTCCCAATTATATCAAGCCTTTATGGTTTCCATAGTGGGTAAATACGATAATCTCATTTGAGGAAGTGCGGACTACCGCCCCCTCAAAGTGATGTGATTCGTTAATGCCTTATGTGGGATGTATAAAGGATGTAGTTAATGATATTATATATGATATTATACTGGAATTATAATATACCTATTCCATTAAAATAATAAATAGAAATGAAAGTAGCGTTCATGCATACGTACGGCTTACCCTCTCCATGAACGGTGCATTTTATTTCTTACCTCCATATGTGATGTAATATTAAAAATACATGTATATGATGGATATATAATGAATATATATGATATATAAATCATGATTTACATTCTGGAAGTAATTAAATTATAATATAAGTAATACTAACATCAAGAACAACAAGTCCAAACACGTACGATAAATAAGATGATTTTACCCAAAACATTGATTTAACATGGGATTTACAAAAGAACGGGTAAAATAAATTCATAAGTGAACCATATATGATATTATGACAATTAATATGATTTATTAATAAGTCAATGACATTATTTAAATCTTTATACAGGAGGTTAGGATACGTACGAATCATATCCGACCTAAGGTAACGGATAACTATTCCAATCTCATTCTTATCTGAGATTGTTTATTTGTAAGTATTTACTGGGGTTATATTTATCATCCATGTCCCTGATTTCTAATAATGGTTTCATGTATTTTTAATGTCCTTGTTACCCATTTTTGACTTTATCTACATGGTATGTAAGGAATCTTTCTTTTGTTTACGTTACGAGGTACTTTTTTGACTTTTCCGACAAAAGTATGAGGAGAATGTTATTTTTAACTTATTCGGCATGAAAAGAATTTTTATGGTTTTATAAAGCCTTATTTTCATGAATCTTCCTCCAAAATATTTCATGAATATTTTTAACAAAATCCCTTTCTTTTAAAAATTCATGACATTTTGTGAAAAGAAAATTATTTTAAAGAAGAAAGGATATTTTCCTCAAGAATTCATTTCATGTGTTTTATCAAGACCATTTTCCATCTAAGATGACATTATTTCATAAGTGTATGTTTAAAGTATAATGTCTCTATGATTTACATGGTTTCACTTTTCTTTTGATGAAATGATATCCATTTGTTTTATATAGATTATGATAGGATGGAATGATGTTTATGAAACCCATTTTTTTCTTTGGGTTATGATTTATGTTTATGTTGTGGCACATGTAAGAATGATTTCATTATGAGATGAGTGGGACCTATATCTCCGACCAATGCATTGGGTAAAGATTTATATCTCATGAGATATACATGGCTGGAACAGAAAGTAAATCTGGTTCAATAATACAGGGCTAGAACGGCAAGTCATCACAGTTTCGTAAGGGACTTTGTCCACTAAGATGGTCTTAGCATCAATGCCTTGGCTACTATGGAAATAATATAATGTGCTTAATGTTTTTACACAATTACAAGTTTTATTCCCATGCTATTTTATTATTATTGATGTTCCATTATGATATATGCATTACGTACTTCCATGTTTTATATCATTTCTCACGATCTTGATGTTTAAACATTATGTTCATGTTTTTAAGTTCCAATGTATATGATTTGTTTTATTTTATCCATGATTAACCTTAATGAGAATTTGAACTCACCCTTTATATGTTTTCTTTTCCCCAGGATATAAAGAATGGTTTTAGGTAAGAAAAGAAAAGGGGAAGATCTTTAAGGGAGATGTTGAAGATCTTTCACCAGGATTAGAAGATTATTTTTCTAAGTTTCCAAAGACTCTAAACTATTACGGTCCTTGTGTGTCTGTTTTTATTATGTATTAAGTATTCTTCAAAAGTAATGTAATGTCCATCTACGTCAAGCTTCGGGTCTCTACAATTGGTATCAGAGGAAAGGTTTATTCAAACTTTGGAAACTAGGATGCGAAAACTTTAGTGAGATCCCTATATATATTTTTAAGGTATGTCTAGGGATGTCCCTAAGGTTAAGTATAAATATAGGTTATAGTACTAGAATTATGGTAATGATATTAGAATTAAACCTAAGATGTTATATATTGAAGTTACTCCCCCTTTATTATGTTGTTTTACCTATCATGATTTTTTCCTCTCACACTATTCTTTTTGGGTTTTAGACGATGGATGGAGCCCGAAGGAACCGTGTTGATCAATGTAATGGACAATGCAATGATTTTCCTTCTGAACAAACAAATGTTATGGGATATGGAGTGCACAATCTTTTTGCTATAATTACACATGCTATGAATCATTCTGGACAACTGAATGAGCAGAGAAGGGAAAAATATACTGTTGAGACCTTCATGAGGCAACGTCCACCTTCTTCCAGTGGGTCTTCTAGTCCACTTGTTGCTGAACAATGGATTACTACCATTAATAAGATATTTCCCATACTTCACTGTTCAGAACATGAAAAAGTCATTCTGGTTGTTTACCGTTTAGAAGGTGAATCAGACCAGTGGTGGACTCTAATTAAGAATACAAGTCCCCAAGGTGAAATTTAATCCATTGAATGGGATGAGTTCAAGAGATTATTTTTCAATAAGTACTTCCCTAGTATTCTTCAAATGAAGATGGAAAAGGAGTTCCTTGAGCTTAAGAAAAAGGATGATGAATCTGTTGGTATATACAAGGGGAATTTTACAAGGTTTTCAAGGTATGCATCTAGCTTTATCATCCAACCTGAAATTAAAGTCGATCGATTCTTCAGTGGCTTAAAACCAAGTCTTCGAAGGGAATTAGCTATTACAGACTTCAGTAGCTATGAAGAAATTGTGCATTGTGCTATCAAGGTAGAACTAGAAGTTGGTGTTACATATCCATCTTATGGTTTTGACAAGAAACAAAAGATGGAGTTTAAGGAGAAATCTCTGAACAATGGTGAAAATAAAATTAATGTTTCTTTATGCTCAATGTGTGGAAATAATCATGGTGGAGATTGCCTAAAAGGTACTAGAAAATGTTTTAAGTGTGGAAAAGAAGGTCATCGAGCGGTTGATTGTCGAAGTAATGGGAGAAAGGTTGCTAATGATGTGAATAGAGCAAAGACTACAGAGAACTCTCCACCAACACTTCAATGCTTCAAGTGCAAGGAAATGGGGCATTATGCTAACAAATTCCCTAATCCACGGGTTAATGATGATCAACGTGAGCAACCTATTAAGGAAAAGGATAAAGGGAAGTCTCATGCGATCACTATTTGTGATGTTGAGTATGAAAATGATGTTGTGTAATGATTAAGTGTTTATGTAATGGGATTTCAAAATAGTATCATGGAATCATATTTATGATATTGTGTAATTTTGGAATATCTATGTATTAGTTTTCAATAATTATATGGTACCGGTAACCATGAAAAGTGATTGAAATATTTTTGGAAAGAAGATGATATGTGCATAATGAAGGGATAAAGAGAAAATGAAAGGATCTCATGACTGATATAAGGACAATGTTATATAATGGTTTGAGTATATAGAAATTTTGGGATTTTGGTATGTTGAAAGAGTTAACTTTTGACATCATTCAGTTTTCACTAAGGTTCAATGGGTATTCATTTTTTTAAGGAGAATACATTATTAAGGTATTCACATTTTTTGAATGTGACCAACAACAAGATATATCTTATGATATATGGGGGACAAATGAAGGAATTCACATGCTCGGTAGATGACATTTCAAGTAATTGTTTTCTTTATACTATAAGATTGGACAGAAGTATTTTGGATAGAACTAAAGATTTGAAATGGATAATGTTGGACATAATTTATTATTGTTTAAGGCTAGAACTGTTTTCCATATTATTGATGGAATGTCATAATGATGTAATTTTAGTAAAAGGACAACCTGCAGGACGGGCGACAACCTGTCACGTCAGACAAGGCTGTGGGAATCGAACCCACAACTGATGTGTGACAGGCCTTTATCGCCTACCAGTAGCCTAAAAGAAGTCCCTGGTTTTATTTTATTAAGCGGTATGATAGATGAAGTATAAGTTCATTTTTTTCAATCGTATATGATTAACCTCACCATAGAAGGACTTATGTATATTTGATAACTTTTGATAACCATATGTTTGAGACAGATGGAATGACATATCATTCTATCGTATGATCCATTAACACTTCATGGAAAACAAATTCAACTTCATTTCTTAAAGAGATGAAGTGGAAATTGTTCAAGACATGAACAACAATGAGATTGTACCAAAATTAAGTAAGAATTTCTTTCAAAAATTCATCAACATTATGGAAATTATCTTGAAAGCCAAAAATGTTGTCCTAGTACTCTTATATCTGATAAATTAGATAGTACCTTAGATCATCACAAATCTATAGCTTTGTGACTGTTGGCTTTTTCATAGCCCTGTTCTCTACCAATCTCCATCAGAACATGATGGTTAGAATTTTGTTCCATATCCATATTTTCACCTATGGTATCTTATGTTGAAACCCAGTGCTAAGTTACTTTGGGTGACCGTTATGATTCTAACTTCCCTTTTTAAAATGAGGTTTTAGTATTCCTTTTTACGATGTTGGTTTCTATAAAAGAAACATTCAAGTAGTAAACCATTTATAACCCCGACGAATTTCAAGGGAAAAATTCATTTTAAGGGGGGTAGAATGTAACAACCTGAGATTTTATTAGAATTATTCTTTTTAATTTCATTTATGTCTTTTGTTGTACGCTACACCAAGATTATCGTGCCCTATACGCAACACTATATTAGCTTGCAGTATACACAACACTATTCTTGGCACGTGTTACACACAATTTCAAGTTTGTTTTGTAGAAATTATTCTACGCAACATTAAGTATAGATTTTGTTTAATGTATAAATGAAATATGGTTGTATTTTTTTATACACAACAACAAATGAGTCTTTCACTACACTTCACCCTGACCTGGCTTGCATTACACGCAATCGCGACCTTCCTCGATAGCGTGTGTCGTACGCAATACCGGGTTTCACTAAACAACGATATATTGTTATAATATTATTATAGACTAGCTGTTATGAATAGTATTAACTAAATTTTTAATTTTATAACATTATTATTCATCTTACATATTTTCTAGAACTTGGTATGAGAACAAAATAATTTTTTCGGGTAAAATAAGTATTTTTCAAAAAATGTAATTTTGCCGCATTTTGATGGTGCACCCACATTAAATCTAGTTTTTGATATGTTTATAAGTTCAATTTTTCAAAATAAAAATATTCCTTGGAATCAGGATATAAAAATTTAATTTGGATAAATTTTTCATATTATTCTGATAACTTTCATATTTTGATGAATAGTAAAAACACGCTATATTTTAATTAAAAACAACTTTTTTCATCACAATAATTTATATGGTTAGATTATATTTTTAATTGTTTTTAAAGTGTAATTAGAATATATTTTTACCATTTAATCCAATTTTGGTCATTGGAATAAATTTTACTTTGAAATTGGACATAAACAAGTGATGATCTTTTGATAGTTATTGTTTCTTAAAAACACGCTATTTGTTTTGATAACGGGAATTAACTTTAAAATTAATTAATTCCACTTATATGTTTTAAATTTGGAAAAATGGACATAATTTTTGAATTCAGAATATCAAATATAGCTTTGGCTAAATTTTTGGTATTTTTCTAAAAAACATTAATTTTTTATGAATAGTGAAACCCCTTAGTGGTAGTTAAAAAACCCGAATCTTTCATTTCAATGAAATTTTACCACTTTTGTGAATTGAATTTCAAAAACCAGACATACATGGTTGTTATAAATAAGTAAAATTTGGTTCAATTAGATAAAAATAATTTTTGGTGAATAGTAACTTTTTACTTTTATTTACCACGGTTAAAGGTAAATAGGGTTATTCAAGGTTAAAAGAATATTATAATAATTTAAAATTACCTTAACACATGTCCAAACCATATTGGATGAGTAATGGACGACCATGGGAATCCTTGGGTCGATTTTGAGACCCTATAGAGCCACTTATAAATGACAATGACACATTAGATTAATTAATTTAATTTAAAGACAAAATTGGCATTAACAAAAAAATCCTTCAGTAATTACTTTTTGTACGGGTCTATATAAATTATAATTTTGACTATAAATATTAATTAGAAAGATAAAAATATTTCCTACATGTTGTTATTTTTTTTATAATTTTTAGACATCAAATAAATTTAATTATTTATGACACAATAATGATGTAGTATTTACCTCATTAATAAATGATTTCAATAAATAAGATTATAATAATTAAAATATTATCCAAAACCTGTCCAATTCCTATTGGATGATTTTATTTAGAATATGAGTCATAATATCTTCTACATTAATGTGTTTTTTACATCTTCAATCTGAAGATAAGTTTATAATAAAATAATGTTTTCTCACTTTCCTAAAGAGACCCTCCTCTCCCTTATAAAAGAAGACCATTTATATCCAATTCCTCACACCTCTCAAGCCATTTGGCACATCCAAACTCTGCCCAATAAAGCTCTAAACATCCCTATCCTCCCCCTAGAAGCTTACATTAGTCAGAAGGCACTTCAAGAAGTCCTTCTGGTTCAAACCAAAGGAAGTTACCCAAATTAAAGGTAATAGTTTCTCTTAAGTTGTTTTCTTTTATTCTACTTCTCCAACCCCTAAAATATTTTTGATCCTTTATTTTGTGAAACAACCAGTATCCTCAAAATACTTGGATGTTTTTATGAGAAGTATTAGAACTACACTTACACACACCTCCATCTAATGGATGAAGAACATAATGTTTCTCTGGATGGAAAACTAACGCCTCACGAAACGATGATTATTCGATTTTCTCCTACCGCCTGTCATGGTGGCCATTATGATGGAACTCTATTTATATAGAATATATATTATGTTTATTATTTCCATATTCTTCTTTATTTCCCAATTATATCAAGACTTTATGGTTTTCATAGTGGGTAAATACGATAATCTCATTTGAGGAAGTGCGGACTATCGCCCCCTCAAAGTGATGTGATTCATTAATGCCTTATGTGGGATGTATAAAGGATGGAGTTAATGATATTATATATGATATTATAATGTATTTATAATATAACTATTACATTAAAATAATAAATAGAAATGAAAGTAGTGTTCATGCGTACGTATAGATTACCGTCTCCATGAACAGTGCATTTTATTTCTTACCTTCATATGTTATGTACAATTATAAATACATGTATATGCTGGATATATAATGAATATATATGATATATAAATCATGATTTACATTCTGGAAGTAATTAAATCATGATATAAGTAATACTAACATCAATAACAACAAGTCCAAACATGTACAATAAATAAGTTGATTTTACCCAAAACGTTGCTTTAACATGGGATTTACAAAAGAACGGGTAATATAAAGTCATAAGTGAACCATATATGATATCATAACAATGAATATGATTCTTTAATAAGTCAATGAAATTATTTAAATAATTATACATGAGTTTCGGATACGTACAAAGCATATCAGACCTAATGTAAGGGATAACTATTCCAATCTCATTCTTATCCGAGATTATTTATTCGTAAGTATTTAATGGGGTTATATTTATCATCCATGTCCCTGGTTTATAATAATGGTTTCATGTATTTTTAAAGACCATTTAAACCATTTTTGACGTTTACTACATGGTATGTAAGGAATCTTTCTTTTTTTACGTTATGAGGTACTTTTTTGACTTTTCTGACAAAAGTACGAGGAGAATGTTATTTTTAACTTATTCGTCGTGAACTGAATTTTTACAGTTTTATAAAGCCTTATTTTCATGAAGATTCCTCCAAAATATTTCATGACTACTTTCAAAAAAATCCCTTTATTTTAAAAATGAATGACATTTTGCGAAAATAAAATGATTTTAAAGAAGAAAGGATATTTTCCTCAAGAATTCATTTCAAGTGTTTTATCAAAACCATTTTCCATATAAGATGAAATTATTTCATATGTGTATGTTTCAAGTATAATGTCTCTTTGATTTACATGTTTTCACTTTTCTTTTGATGAAATGATATCCATTTGTTTTATATGGATTATGATATGATGGAATGATGTTTATGAATCCCATTTTCTTTTTTTGGGTTATGATTTATGTTTATGTTGTGGCACAAGTAAGAATGATTTCATTATGAGATGGGTGGGACCTATATCTCCCTCCAATGCATTGGGAAAAGATTTATATCTCATGAGATAGATATGGCTGGAACGACATGTAAATATGGTTCAGTAATACAGGGTTGTAATGACATGTAAACCCGGTTCAGTAAGGGTCTTTGTCCACTAAGATGGTCTTGGCAGCAATGCCTTGGCTACTATTGAAATCATATCATGTTCTTAATGTTTTGCCACAATTCCAAGTTTTATTCCCATGTTATTTTATCATGATTGATGTTCCATTATGATCTATGCCTTACGTACTGCCATGTTTTATGTCATTGCTCAAGATCTTGATGTTTAAACATTATGTTCATGTTTTTAAGTTCAAATGTATATGATTTTTTTTATTTAATCCATGCTTACCCTTACTGAGAATTTGAGCTCACCCTTTATATGTTTTCTTTTCTCCAGGATATAAAGAAAGGTTTTAGGTGAGAAAAGAAAAGTGGAATATCTTTATGGGAGATTTTGAAGATCTTTCACCATGATTATAAGTTTATTTTTCTGAGTTTCCAAAGACACTAAACTATTACGGTCCTTGTGTGTCTATTTTTGTTATGTATTAAGTATTCCGCAAAAGTAATGTAATGTCCATGTACGTCAAGCTTCGGGTCTCTACATTGTATCACTGAGATCATGATTTATATAATTCCATAATATATGACATGAATTATATATCATATATATTTAGAATATAAATATGTATAATAGACATATATATGAAATGGAAAACATTGTTTATGGAAACGGTAGGCCGTAAGTATGCATAAACATTTTTTCATCTTTATATCATATTGAACATAACTAAGTGAAAAAGATATACGTAAGTACATATATGTATACATATATCTAGTATAATTATTATTTCCTATATGAAATACTTATTAATGATATATATTTTATTAATAATCGTTCAATGGTGAACGTGGAGATGAATGTCATCGCGTTGTGGAGACGGTAATCCGTACGTACGAACGTATGGTGAAATTTTCATTTATAGGATGGATAGAGTAATGAAAATGGATGTACCATTTTTATAATAACATCAATGTATATAGATGATACTTTAGTTGTTAACTTATAATGGAAAAAATAAATAAAGAGGAAGAGCATGAGGAAAAGATCTTGAAAGAGGTGATGAAATATTTACCTCTTCTTCGGGTTCTTTTTTTTTGATTTGATCAAAAGGGCTTCTAAGTATGGCTTTCGGACCAAAGTAACGCCACTAGGATGAATAGAGGAAATTTGGGAGGAAATTTGGTTAGGATTTGGCTGAGCCAAAAGGCTTTGGTGGAGTGAAATTAAGAGAAGGGTAAGTGCCCTTTTATAAGAGAGGTGAGGGTCACTTCAGGAAGAGCTTGAAATATTATTTTATAATAAAATTATTTTTTGTTTATAATGTCTCCAAAAGTAATTATTTATCTTATAAGGTGTGTTTGGGTCGGAAAACTCTCATCCATTAGGTTTTAGACTAGTTTAGGTCATCATATTAACCATCTCATTCAGATTTAACACTTAGTTTTATAGTTAGACATTTACCATGTCTCTTTGTATTTTTATATTATGTGGTTAATAATCTTACTTATACATGTCAAGAGAACCCCATGTGGTTAATTATTATTATATATAATTATATATATGCCCTTTGGGAAATCCTTATATTTTTAGGAATATTATATCAATTAATAATATAATATTTGTTTTAAAAACTCAATTATGTCTATTTTGACACAATTTAGTATTTGGTTTTTATGAAAATTATAACAGCATGATTACTTTGAATAAAAATTATTTAATAAACTATAATATTACATATTAACCTAGAAAATTAGTGAAATTCATCAAAATTTTAAAATTACATTTATTTGGATATTTAAAATATCTATTATTTTAATATTTCATTAATTGAGTAATTACTACATCATTATTGTGTCATAAATAAATTAAATTATTTAATGTATTAAAATTATGAATAATATACAATTTTGTAGGAATTTTTTTATGTTTCTAATGAATATTTATAGTCAAATTTTTCTTATTTATAACCATATATTAAAATGGTTTAGTTATTAATCATTGAATTTAACTACTTTAGCTCTTCTTTAAATAAAATAATAATTAATGTCCTAGTATAATCCAAGTGGAAAAAATGGGGTATTATTTTATTAATGAGGCTGTTTCTGATCGAATTATACTTATCAATAGAATTGGGACATGTGTTAGGATAATTATAATATCATTTTTACCTTTAATTACCGTTTTTACTTTTAACCGTGGTAAATAAAAGTCAAAAGTAAGTATTGACCAAAAATTATTTTCATCTTATTGAAAAAAAATGTTATTTACTAATTTCAACCGTGTCTCTTGGATTTTTTGAAATTCAATTCAAAGAATCAGTAAAATTATGTTTTATGCAAATTTGCTAAGGTTCCTAGAAGGTGAGTAAAAGAGGTTAAAAAGTTCAACAGAATTGTATACATCTAATTATATTATAAAATGGCACCAAAGAATTACATTGAACATATATAGGTGTTATATATATTTTTTGACATAAAATTAATTTAAATAAAATAAATAATTTTATAAATAAAAATTCGGTTTTAAATAATAAGGCAATGTTTTTCACTATTCATCAAAAATTGAATGTTTTCAAAAAAATACCAAAAATTCACCCTAAGATAATTTTGATGTTATGAATTAAAAAATGAAGTATATATTACCAAATTAAAAACATAGAAGTTTAATTTATTAATTTAAAATTAATTTTTGTTGTGAAAACCAAAACGTGGGTTTTTTAAAAAGTAAAAACTATCAAAGGATTTACATGTGTTTTATGTCAAATTTCAAATAGAAATTACTTATAATGACCTAAATTGTATTAAATGATAAAAATATAATATATTTATACTTCAAAAGAATTCAAATTCATAATTTATCAATATAAATTATTTCTATTCAAAAAGTAGTTTTCTATTAAAACATAGTATTTTTCACAATTCATCAAAATATGAAAGTTATCAAAAAAGTTCCCAATATTTATCCATACTAAATTTTTATGTCTCTATTATAAATAATAATTTAATTTCATTAAATTTAATATATAAAAGTGTCAAATATTGGTTTTAAAAAGGGATTTCCATTACAAAGTGGTGAAATTGCATTTTTTTTAAAATACATATTTTATCCAAAAAATAAATTTTTTCAAATATTATGTATAATAATCACATAATATTGATGTTAAAATAATATAGTGTATATAAGATTCAAAATTCAGTTATTACTATTCATAACTGCTTTTTGAATGGTTAGTTTAGTAAGTTGTGATGCGTTCAAACTCAGTGTTGCGTGTAGAACAAGCTGTTGAATTACTTTAATGAGATAATGTACTATGAAATCATGGGGAGGTACATTATCCCCTCCTTAAATAAATTTTTTCCTCGCAATTTGAAATTGTTCTTCAATAATAAATCGTTAAAAATAGAAAACTTCCATTGTGGAAAACCCACATTGAAAATTGGTTTAAAAAATTACTCTTAATAAGAGGGAATGGGAAATGAAAAATTCACCACCAAATTATTATCTCGATTAGAAAAACATTGGTGGAAATTAGAGACACATAATTGAAGGAAATGAAAATATTTATATGGAGCGCTTGAGGTCATCAATCCTAGACTAGTGTAAAATTGAGGGCCTCAAAGCCATCAATCTATGACGATGTAAAATATCATCAGTTTTACAAAACATAAGGTGTTATAATAACACATTTTCAGTTTTAAGATCCATTCTCGAACGTTTATGAATTATTTTATTCATATAATAATAGGGAAAAAATATACCTAACATGTAGATTTTCAACATTTAACTAATTCTTACCACAAAATCATCTTTCACTCCAATTGATAATATAATTTAAAAGTATTCTATTTATCCAAATCTTATAGGGTTCCAAAAATAATGAATTTATAATTCATTTTTCAGAATATTTAAAAAAACTACATTATACAAGCTAGGACATCACGTAGGATAGTGTTAGGTGATGCACCCTTGTCACCCTTAAGTTTTGGGTTCAAGTCTCGTGAATTTTCTTGATGCGACGGGTTATCACCCGACCTCTAGGTTGTACTTTTTATGAAAATCCAAAAATAGTCTCTTGAAAAGACTAAACCATAACAATAGTATTCAATGTCAAACTTAATCGATTCCACCATTTAGACTTATCCAAAATTCTTCTTATAAAACTCACAGTCCAAAATTTATAAGCCAGGTAAACACAATGATGATCACTTTTTCTACATAATAACATGTGATTACCTTAATCATGTATTCTTTTAAAACATGATAACACGCTGAATTATCATATAACCGTATTAATTATGTTCATTCTTCCATATTATTTATAGAATATTGTATATACTCTATATATCAAAAATTATGTAAAATCCAAAAGAGATGCAATATACTAATAATTAATCAGTTTCACGGTATTCCAGAATATCCAATATAATTTATCCAAATGTTTCATATATTATTCCAAAATCACTACCTTAGTTTTTGAATCATATTATGGTTTATCTTTATCTAAACCATATATTTTCCAAATGTTCACCTGCCATTTAGTCACTTTTCATGGTTCCACACAATATCATGTCCATAATGAAATAGTACTGTAGTACAATACTCAAATACTCTATAATTCTTGATATCATGTACATCATTATTACAATACACAATTAGAAAAATTCTTTATTAACAACATAAGAACTCTTAATCATTCCTATTCACCTTCTAGAGTATCATAACATGATTATTATCCAATAACATCATTTGGGGTATACTCTGATGATTTGGACATTGATTCACGTAGTGTCCCAACTCCATGAAGATGAAGCATTGTACATTTGAAACCTATTTCTTACTCTTGAAATAATGTACATGGTGTCATTTTTCTCCACAAAAATAAAAAACTCTCATACCCTTCAATAATTTACCATGGTGATTCTTTCCACAATTATCACATAAGGTAAAATAAGTATTTCCCCTCTTCCATTTATCCACATTTCTCCCTTCCATCTATTTCGTCGCTTACTTCCCTTCAAAGCCATAGGAATCAATGAATTATTTACTTATCTTATTAACACATGAAATTATTTATTCATATGATTAGAATATGTGGAAGACTAATTAAAATTTAAATATTGTATTAATAATATTAATGGTATGATCCTTCTTAATCTATTGATCATGTGTATTGCAATAATTCTCCTTCCTAATACTAGGCACCATATCTAAAAAGTGGCATACACTTGGTTAGCTTATGAATCACAATGCATAATTCCAAACTTGTAAAATATCTAATGTAAATTGAAAATATTATTCATATAATCTATAAACATAAATGTTTTTCTTTGAGGAAGTATTTACTCTTAAATCATTCATAATGGATTGTAAGGAAAATGTGAATTATCCTAAGCATATCCCCAGGGAGTGTAGTATCCATGAGTGAAGCAAGGCTTGTTTTTGTGCCCCAGTTCCCATTCAAGTCTAGCTCAAAGCAGTGTTTTTAGGTTTTACCCCTAGGTACAACTGTGCCAGAGCCACCTCTACCAACATGTATCCTAATTGGAATGTATTTCTTGGAAAATTCACAAAATCTCTACGTAACCAAAATTCTAGAAAGTTCTTCTATACTAATCCTCAAATCTTATCTTAGTGTAATGTTTTCTAATCAGAGTTTTTCAAAATAGAGTTTCCATGGTTATTTCTAATCTACCTCTAATACCAACTGTAATGCCTCAACCCCAGTTACCTAGATTCAGTGCTTTATTACATAAAATTTTCATGATTACCATTAATCAAGTCCCAAAAGACTGATCAGTTTAGTAGTCTTGTAAAATAGATTACATACCTGAACGTTACATTACACATTAGAAAATAAAACCCAATATCAATGATCCATTGATAACGCAATTAATCCCATAGATTAATCCTTCTTATCAGTCATAATGCATTTTTTGGAATCCTGGGAATATAAAACATAGATTGGGGTAAGCTCAGATAATCAATTAAGATAAAAATATAGCAGAAACTTACATAAATAAGAATAAACATTTAAGGAAATGTATAAGACTAAAAAAATATTTTTAAACATAAACTTATGCATAATATGGAAATGATAAAATGAAATAATTCTATTAATTTATTCACATGGATATTTCACTAGTCTAACAATCTCATGTAATATCAATTGCCACATTAACAATTATGGAATCCATAATGATAGACTTCAAAACCACATAGTCAAGGCCTTATTCTAAGACAAAAAATAATATTTTTTCCAGGACTTGTGTCAAGATACTAGTTTTTCTCATGAGACCTACTGATGCATTGATGAGCTACATTGGACTCCACCAATCATTTACTAATTCCAATGCAATCCTCATATGAAAAGGTTTAAAAATAACAAAAACATTCGAATTAAAACTAGAATATGAAATGTCAATGCTTTATCCAAAATCCATAAATGGTATAAAAATAACACATATATAGTCAAACATATCACAAAACCTTCAATAAAATATGAATGATTTGTATCATAATAAATCAACCTAGATCAATAATAATATCCCTTAAATGATGTTCACATACATGGAAATGATCAGTAAAAATTATTGAGAGAAATATCCCCTTTTCATGAAATCGTTTAAAATTCACATAATTTATAAAGGTAGTAATTTAGAAGATAGTTTTGAATCAAAGTGTCACATAAAACTTTGATACTTTTTAATGGAATTATTATTTTAAAACATTCATGTACATATAAATAAATCCATAAAACAATTTTGAAGACATAGACATTAATGAGAATGGTTTGAAGATTAAATCAATAAAACATATAAAATGATGTTGTAGTAAAAAAAGTCCCTAAAAAATAATCCCTTTAAAAACTCTTTTATGAATCATGGACATGGATAATAAAAATTTCATAGTATATAAATATGTAAAAACAACCTTGGATAATAAAGAGACTATGAAATTAACCCTTACCCTGTACATTCCTTTAGTTGAGGGTACGTTTAACCTCATTTATAAAGACCGTAGTATGTAATTATATTATAACAGAACCATATTAATATTTATGATATCATACATGATTCATTTATGACTATATAATATCCATTTAATAATAATTTCCATGTTAAATTATCATTTCGGGTTATAATCTCTTTCTTTATCGTACGTGTTTTAACTTGTGACTCTTGATTGTATCACATAGACAATGATTTAAAGACAGCCAGAATATAAAAAATGATTTATATATAATATTTATTTAGAATATAAATCTATATAATAGACATATATATATGAAATGTAAAACCCTATTTATGGATATGGTAGGTCGTACGTATGCATAAACGTTGTTTCCGTCTTTATATCGTATTGAACGGAACTATGTGAATAAGATATTTTTAATTACATATATATATATATATATATACAGTATAATTTTTATGTCATATTTTACAAACTTATTAAAGATATATTTTTTTTAATCATTGTTGAATGGTGAACGTTGAAATTAATCTCGTCGCTTCGTGGAGACGGTAATCCCTACATAAGAACGTTTGGTGACTATGTCTTTTATAGGTGAGATAGTTTAATAAAAATGGTTGTAAAATTTTTATAATTATAAAATAGTATATATAAGATATTGGGGTTATTATCCTAGAATAGAAATAACAAATAAAGAGTAAGTGGAAGAAGAAAATAACTTGAATGAGGTGAGGAAATATTTACCACTTCTTTGGGTTCTTCCTTTTGATTTGATCAAAAGGGCTCCTTAGGATGGCTTTCTGACTAGAGAAAGGACTCTATGTTGAAGGGAGGAATGATGGAAGGATATTTTTTTTGGGTATGGCTGATCTAAAAGGATTTGGATCTGTGAAATTAATAGAAGGTTGAGTGTAATTTTATAAGAGAGGTGAGGGTCACTTTAGAAAATGCTTGAAATATTATTTTCTAATAAAATTATTTTCAGTTTAGAAGGACTCTAAAATGAATCATTTAGATTATATGGTGGGGATGGGTCTCAAACCACTCAACCAATAGGTTTAATACATGTTTAGGTAAATATATTAACCTTATCTTTTAGATTTAACTCTTAGTTAAATAGTTTGACATTTACCATGTCTCTTTGTGTTTTTATTTTATATGGTTAATAATCATACAATAACAAGCCAAGAGAACGACATGTTTTTCATTGTTAATATATATAATCTTTTCTATGTCCATTGGAAGATCCTCAGATTTTTAGGAATATTATATTAATTATTAATATAATATTTGTTTTAAAAACTCAATTATGTCAATTTTGACACTATTTAGTATTTGGTTTTTGTGAAAATCATAATAGAATTATTACTTCGAAAAAAAATATTTAATCAACCCTAACATGTCATATTAACCTATAAAATTAGTGGAATTCATCAAAAGTCTCAAATTACATTTATTTGGATATTTATAATATCAATTATTTTAATCTTTCATTAATAAGGTAATTAATGCATCATCATTGTGTCTTAAATAAATTATATTATTTAATGTCTAAAAATTATAAATAAAATACACTAATGTAGGAAATTTTGTTATATTTCTAATTAATATTTATAGTCCAATTTATCTTATGTATTACACTATATTAAAAATATATTAGTTATTAAACATTGAATTTAACTCTTTTAACTCTTCTCTAAATAAAATATTAATAAATGTCCTAATCTTTTCCAAGTGGACCAAATTGGGTAATATTTTATTCCTAAGGTTTTTTTTGGTCTAATAATATTTTTTCAATAAAATTAGGACATGTGTTATGATAATTATAATATCATTTTACCCTTAATTACCTTATTTACTTTTATCTATGGTAAATAAAAGACAAAAGATACTATTCAAAAAAAATATTTAAATCTTATTGAACCAAATTTTACATACTAATGTCAACCATGTCTCTTGGATTTTTGAAATTCAACTCAACTAAGATGTAAAATTAATTTTTATGCAAATTTGCAAACGTGCAAAGAATTTGGGTAAATGAAGCTAAAAAGTTCAATAGAATTTAATACATCTAATTTTATTATAAAATGACTCCAAAGAATTACACTAAACATATATAGGTATTATATATCTATTTGGACTTAAAATAAATTTATATAAAATAAATAATTATTTAAATAAAAAGTCGGTTTTAAATAATAACGTAGTGTTTTTCAATATTCATCAAAAATTGAATGTATTCAAAAAAATTCCAAAAATTCACCCTTAGATAATTTTGATATTCCTAATTAGAAAAATGAATTCTATTTTACCAAATTCAAAACATAGTTTTTTCATCAATTAATTTAAATTTACTTCCCATTGTCAACACCAAAAAATGGATTTTTTAAATAGTTAAAATTATCCAATGATTGAGATGTGTTTATGTCAAATTTAAATGTGAAATTACTTATGATGAATTACATTGTATTAAATGATAAAAATATAATATAATTATACTTACAAACGACTCAAATGAAAAATTTATCACTATAAATTATTTAGATTAAAAAAAGATATTCTCAGTTAAAACATATTATTTTTCAGTATTCATCAAAATATGAAAGTTATTAGAAAAGTACCAAAAATTTATCAAAAATAAATTTTTATGTCATGCATATAAAGAAGATTTTAATTTCATTAAATTTAATATATAAAAGTGTCAAATAATGATTTTAAAAACAGTTAGCCATTAAAATACAGTAAAAGTGCATTTTTTTAAAAATTATTTTTTTATCTGAAAAAAATGAATTATTTCATATATTATGACTATAAAACACATAATAAGGATTTTAAAATTATATAGAGTATATAATATTCAAAATTTAGTTAATACTATTCATAACCTCTTTTTGAACGGTTAGTTTAATAAGTTGTGGTGTGCTTGAACTCGGTGTTGTGTGCAGCATAAGATATTTAATTACTTTATTGGGATAACATACTATAAAATCTTGGGGGGTTACATAATGACTTATGGATCTTATGATTTCATAAAATTTATTTTTAGTACCACACAGATGGAAAAAATCTTATCTTGTATATTGTTTTCATGGAGAATGAGATGAATTCTAAATTTCTAAACTATAAAAAATGTTTTTATTATAGAAATAATGTTATTGAGATCTATTCTAGTTGAGGTAGTGATAGATAAATTCCGGTTTATTCAGATGTGTTGTAATATTTGGTTCCCTAGACCCTACTATGTATTACTTTTGATTTCTATATCATCTGTACATTTAGATATAAATTATGTAAACTTTCCATTGTAGTGTAGATCTTTTTGTATCTTCTATTTAATATTAATTTCCATAGACTAAATATAATATCAAAATGTTATATCTGATCATAGGCTATAATGATAACCTAGAGATACTATGACCTAAATCATAAAGATAAGTCCTATGGTCTAGATATATTTATACATTACAGACTGAAAGAGTAGACTTTTGACTATCAGGAATTGGGGGTTTATAAGAATTGCGACTTATTTTCATGTTGTTTTCACTTGGTGATCTCTAGTACTGAGATCATGAGAAAAACCCCACCAATAGGAATACCACATGTATCAGGCTTCAATGGATGTTCTTATATATGGAATTTTGTATTGATCTCCTGACATGAGATCATTATCAATATGTGCTATTTTATCACATTATTTTATACATGGAAAAAAACCATGATAATTAAATCAGGGCGACGCATCTTGTGTTGGGTTCTCTATTTCAGGTATGTCATTAGTTGAATGGTCAAAAAGGATATGTCGATTCTAGGTTAAGGAATTAATATACCATATTCCTCGTTAATAAGGATTGTAGTACCTTATTAAGACCAATGTCATGGATGTGGTGGGTAAATACATCCATTTATATCAACAAACAATAATGTAAGAAAAGGGTGATGGCACTGGTGTGCATCGTACTTTTTAAGATATTAAAGACAAAGAGGTTATTTTACAAAGTGCATGTTCGTAGGTTGGTTTTCATTGCTATTAGCATCCATATCTCATTAAGGGTTATGATGGGATTATAGATCCCACTTATGGCCATTGAATAGTATTCACTACTATAATGATAAGCTCCTTGATGGTCACACACAATAGCTTATTAAAAATCTTCCCTAATCAGTTGAATTGGTGTATCAGACATTTTGGCCCCACCATTAGGGTCTGATATGTATGCATGGAGATAGGATCGCCGAAAAAATAAATAAATTTATATTATTAATGATAAGAATAGATTTCAAAGAATTTATTTATTAATTCTTTTACATGTTTTAAAGTAAATACCTAAAAAATATTATTTGATCAAATGTTAGTTTAAAATATTCCATGATCGTTTAATATTTGTGGGAACAATGTGTCGAGTTAATGACAAATTATAATCACATTATATATATATTATATTATAATAATTTCATAATGACTTAGTAAAATAGTAATAAAAGTTATTTTATAGAGTGTTAGTAATTCGAGGGTCGGGGTGACAATACCGAATAATTACATAAGACCCTATAAATATAAGAATATAGTCTCAAATCAATAACTATTCACTACCTCACTCTGTCTTCCACTATCTCCCATATTCTAGAGAGTGAGGCTTGGGATCTAATTGTTTAGATAAAGCTCCCTCTCATGCATTAAGAGTAGGGAAATGTGGTAATCATTGGACCATTAAATGTGTTTTCGGAACTATGCACTAGAACCTGAGTTTTGACAATCAACACAACAAAAGATTTTTGAAGCACATGTGGATGATCAAGAGAAATTAGAATTTGGATTCTTTTAGAAGTGATCACC
Organism: Viscum album; assembly: GCA_963277665.1. Classification (NCBI taxonomy): domain Eukaryota; kingdom Viridiplantae; phylum Streptophyta; class Magnoliopsida; order Santalales; family Viscaceae; genus Viscum; species Viscum album. Next base: position 2,102,419,553 of record OY728120.1, read on the forward strand.
AAAAACTGGTAGATGTTGAACCTGGATTCAGATAAAACTATGTATTTAGATTTTTATTTTCTACTAAAAACTCTTCACATGTGATTTTCGACTTAAACAGGGAAGTTATTTTCCAATATGTATCAGTTCATGTTAATCATCAGTGGAAAACGTTAAATTCTTTTTTTTTTTGAAGATTTTGACATGTGAACCGTAACTTCAATTGGTATCATAGGGACGTGTGATAATTTTAATTCTAAGAAAAAATAAATTTTCATTAATTTGGTAGATGACATTGTTTCGGTCCCAACACCACAAATTTTGAGAAAATACGACATCAGATGTCCATGTTAGGACCCTATGTTTTTTTCAATGAGGATTGAAAATTCAATTTATTGGATAATTATAAATAAAATATATATTAATAAATATTTTGAAATAACATAAGATAATTGGTTTTGAATTTTTTTAGTTAACGATGCTTTCTGATCGAAGTTCCGATAGTTGGAGTAGTATTTTCTCACATCGTTATTTTTTATATAATAAATATCTATTATAGTATTAGTATTATTTTATTATTATAATAATTTTATTATTATAATAATTTTATTATTTTCACATACCTTAGTTTATGGTTTTAGAAAAAATTATGTTTTTATAAAAGAAAAGGGCGGGTTTATTTTTTGAATTTAGTGAGTTAATAAAATTCCAAAAAAAATAGTGGTTAGTATGGAAAATGGATTAGGGCTATTTGTTAATGGGAAAAAATGATAAGAACCAAAAATGGGTCTTCCTAACCAGCTTGAGCCGGTCCGCAACAACCCTACTAGTCGACTCTTTTATTCAGCACCACCAGCTGACACTTGAGAGTTCTACCATGGAGACCCAGCTCAGTCATGAAACCTCATCGTGCGCCACCATGGCTAGCATCTTGCTTGTACCAGAACACTCCATTGTAAACCACCTCCCCAACTGGGTGAACCTCCTACTCATGCCCCACTAGCGAGACACCCACCTCGAGTTCTGCCAGCTTCCCCTACTCACCACATCACATAGACCACCCTATAGCAGCCTCTCTTCTCACAGATCTGAACAGATCAGGCTAGATCCCACCAATGTGAAGTTGCCTCCCACAAAAGACAGCCCCTCCTTGGCCTCTTGAAGGTCTGTCGTTCCACACAAGAACCAGCCACCGGTAGCCGGCCCTAACTCCCTTTCTAGTGTCACCCTCTATCCTAGTGGAGGACCACCTTCCCATGTCGGTGCCTCCATATTACAATTGTACACCATGGTTTACCCCACCCTCATTTGGTCGCATCCTCCTCTTCAAGCCACCCACAATTGAAGCCCCTTTAAGATTCTCCTATTCCGGATGGCCCAACATTCATCCTCAACTGAGTGGTGAGCATCCAACAACTGTGATCCCATAGGACTGGATATTTTTAGTCTACATCATGCTCTCTCCAGCTTCTTCTAAGCCCATGAAAATTTGGAACGGGTCTTCATTGACACATTTTCACTAAATAGGCATCGGTTTCTTTTTTCCATCCCATTATGGGTCTAGGAGGACCAGTATGGTCCACAACACTCATGCATGGGGTCTACAAGGCCTAGAATGGGCCTCCACGTGTTCATCTCAACCCGCACAATTATTTCTTGGGATTTTTGGGATCTAACTAATTTTTATAATTGAATATTATTTTTAATAATAAATTTAATTTTAGTTATAAATTAAATTAATTAAATATAATTTTTTTATTAAAAAATAGTACAACTAAATTAATTAATTTAATTTTTTGTCTTATAATTTAATTTCTAATTATATATATTTTTTATTAAAATTATATTAATTAATGGCATTGAATGAAATAAATATTGAATTAAAATAAGGGGGAATTTTAATTAAATAAAAACACCCTCAAGTATAATTTAATTCAAGATTAATTATTAATGAGTTTTAGACTTATCATGAGCCTTAGATATTCCAATGAATTTTTAGTTCATGTTTATTTAATTTTTTATTTTAATTATTGAAATGGTTATTTGTATCAAGTAGACTAAATAAATGAAAATATGAAACTATTATACGTCATTAAATGTATAAGGGATTACGTTTCCATTTCTCAGATGTATTTTAATACCTAGAGATCCCATCACCTATGTGCGAGTACTATTGTATAATGAGGATATGAGTAGTAACGCACTTCACACCTAGTTATGGTGATGCAGCAAACATATGTTTGATGTGTTTAATGGGAGAGAATTGCAACTCAACATCTAATAGATGTGACTCAAGGTATTACCCCTAGGGTCTAAGTCGATATATTATTCACTCAATGGAACGTCCATTTAATATCAGGTCATGATCATGTTGTCATTTTATTTTGTTCATGGTTTATTATTTTTGGAATGTGTAGGTTATGGGCAATCATATAGAATTAAAAAGTATCCATAGAAAAAATGAACACGTGACATTCTGATTTGTTTTATTGCATGGGAAATTGTGAGTGAGATTACATTATACCTGGCTATAAGATAGAAAAAGATTTCATTTTTCACTTAAAAAATATATAAAACCCTCAACGAAATACGAAGTCCTAACTCCCTTCCATAATTTGAATTTGAATTAAAAAATTTATTCCGAGTTCTTGTCATGCAATACGTTGTGCTGCCTATTACTAATTGGGAGTTTTTATTTGGGTTATGGGTTGACATAAAAAATGTGGTAGTAAGGATTATCCATATATAAATCTCTATGATTTTATATGTATGTGATGATTAAATCTTGTTTTGATTATAGATGTTTGGAATTTACTCAATAGATCAAGGAACCATGAGTTAATATGGTTGTCTTTCCAAACAACTATCTTGAACCCCCCGAGAAGTGATATATCCAAATATTATAGACTACGAGGGGAGGTTTATGTCACGACCCGTCCTCGGGACCCTTGTCGTGACTACCCCAATCCCGCTTTCCATAGGCCAGGGGGTGGTGACTAGCACCAAGGCGTAAATCCTGACAAAAATGGGAAGGCATTGCCTTTATAAAGTAAAGAAACAGCACAGAGTAAGCAAGCAGAAGTAATCACTAAGTAAAACTGGGGAAAATAGTAAGTGCAGAGAGTAAATGGGCCAGAATACAAACCCAAAATAAAAGTAAGGTACAACTGGAAAGAAGTACAGCAACTGAAAGTAAAGCAACAACGTCGAGCCGTCCACTGGAAGTCCCACCTAAAGGGTGGGTACAGATAGCCTCCTCAGCTCCTCGGGTCCAGCCATCCGCTCCGTGTACGTCCCGCCCAGTGGTCCACCTCCAAGTACCGACTTGCTCCACAAACCTCAACCACGATCAGCGATGTCCATCGTCTGCATCCAACACAATGTAGTGTGGGCATAGCCCGTGAAGGGGTGAGTATATGCTACTCAGTAGGGACCCCGAGACCCCTGATGGTCTCCCAGAATCCACAAAGGATAATCCAAAAAGGAAAGATACAATCACGAAGTAAAAACCAACACAACTTAGGTATATGCCCATACATATACCTAAGTCCTCAATTCCAGTTCGGCTCCAACATCTGAGCCCAAGTTTGATCACGTCCACACAGGATAGTACAACCCAATCCACACAAGATAACACAACCCAATCCATATAGGAAAGCAAGTCAATCATATCGAAGATATTTATTGAAAGTCAACACTCAACTCACACAGGTATACTTCTTCGTAAGGTGATAAAGATGATCAGATATAGCCATTGATTCATCTAAGCTGGGACCCACGTAGGATACTAAACCAGCTAAGCTATCGGACCCACATAGGATACAGACCAGCTACTCTGCCAGACCCACGTAGGATATCAAGAACAGAGTCAAACACTGCCAGACCCACGTAGGATACAAGAATATTAGTCATCGTCGTCGAACCCACGAAGGATTTCAGTACTGTCTTCATCGCTGTTGAACCCACGGATGATTTCAGTTCTGTCTTCATCACTGCCAACCCCACGGAGGATTTCAGTGTAGTCTTCATCACTATCGAACCCACGGAGGATTTCAGTGCAGTCGTCATCGCTGTCGAACCCACAGAGGATTTCAGTGCAGTCTTCATCACTGTCGAACCCACGGAGGATTTCAGGGCAGTCGTCTTCGCTGCCGAACCCACAGAGGATTTCAGTGCAGTTTTCATCACTGCCGAACCCATAGAGGATTTCAGTGCAGTCGTCATCGCTGCCCAACCCACGGAGGATTTCAGTGCAGTCTTCATCATCGTCGTAGTCGCAGCCAGCTCTAGGGTTCCCGCACACAGCATTCTCGATTTCGGGAGGGTCTGCTCCATGATCCAAGGGGTTCGATACATCAAATGAAACATAGTCCGGAGTTGATGTATCCCAAGGTTCCGTCTCGATAAGAGGAACTCAACGTGACAGATGACGCGGCAATCGGACGCCTGGTCTCAGAGTTATTGGCTTTTTCGTTCCAGGGGCCCGGTTGGTTTTTAAGTCAAAACCAACCCGACTGCACTCCAACTACGTCCAAACCTTCAGTGGTGTAATTCAAAAGGTCTTTCTCACTAAGAGGAATCCAACAAAGTCGACGGCACGTCAATCAGACGTCCGGAGCTCAAGTTATAAGCGTTTCAGCTCCGAGGGCCCGGTTGGCTTCATGTTCAAACCATCCCGACCATAAAACAGTTCTCCGAAACCTTGAGTTTAATATACCGAAACGACCTTTCCGATCCAAATATTGCATCGCAACTGACGGTGCATCGATCAGAGGTCTGTAGCCCAAGATATAAGAAAAGAAACGAACCTGTCTGGTTTTAGGGGGTTTGGGGCCCGAACCGACCCGGCCCGAGACCCCCTGGGTCAGCCCAAATCGGCTCCGGGTCTGGCCCATTAGGGCGTCGCCCGTCCTGGTACGGCCGGTTGTCCTGATGCAGGCGCGGCCTGCTGTGGCCAGCTCGGCGCTGGCCGAGCCGAGCAGAAAGGGGGGGGGGGCTGCCCCCCTTGATTGAAACTGCGGCCCCACGTGGGGCCGCACCTTTGCCAGTCGGGGGTTACGAACCCCGGTCTTCCTTCCGAAACGGCTGTCCTGGTCTGGCCGGCCGGTGCTGCCGCCATGGGACCTCGCGGTGCCGCCCCTCCGAGGTGCGGCGGCCGGTGGTTCCGGCCGCCCCGCCTTGCACTGCTGCGGCCTTGAGTCGCGGCCTTGTCAGACCGGCGCGGCACGACAGCGCGGCGCCCCTCTGCCATGGCCCCGCTCCGGCCGCGGCCTCTTCATGGTTCTCCAGTGCGGCACGACAGTGTCGCGGCTTTGTTCGACCTCAACGGCGCCGCGCGATGGCGCCGTGATTCTTCTTTGTTTCCACGCGGTGTCGTTGCACCGCGCTGCCTTTAATCGTGCCATGACAAACACAACATCAAAGGGGGAGGAGGGTCGGCCGTGTTTGTGCTGTCCGACCTCCTCCCGTTAATCCGATATCAAGCGGGTAAAGAAAAAAAATAGACGTTTGGACGGAAAATAATATTCGTGAACTAAATCAAACCCCCTGCCTTGATGAAGTCGTCGAACGAGGTTTGTCGCAGGAAAGAGACGTCGTGGAAGACGGCGTCACGGAAGGAGGATCGCCGGTGTCGCGGTACACGGCGTCATGGTACAGGACGTCGCGGAGAAGAGGACCATCGGCGTCGCGGTACACGGCATCGTGTCGTTGATCTCCGAGGAATCATCGTTATTCGTCATCCTTCGTCGGAGGTCGGCGTTCTTCGTCGGCGACGATGTGTTCTTTGCGTTCTTCAAGGAGGAAGATGAAGATTCCCAGGCTTGAGCAATTCTTCTCTAACCTTATCGCACAATGAAATAACCCTTAAATAAATAAGACTTTGTCGTATTTAATTAACACAAACAAGCCAACATTCAATTCGAAATTCAAAATGATTTCAAGAATTGATTACATTGAATAACTTAATTCAATTCATTAATTAAGACAGTTGACTTGGTATTTAATAAGGGGGTGCGGGTGTGTTACAAAAATAATGGGGGTTCGGGGAAGTTGAAAAGGTGGGGCTCGTGTGGGGCCCACCTCACTAATATCCTATCAAGAGGGGTTAGGATATAGTGGGTCCCACATCAACATTCATAAATAGGTTTAAACTACTTAGAACATAAAATAAAAATTGTTGCACAACTTTTATTTTATTCATTAGTTAACCCTTTTTTTAAATAACCACACCCGAGCAAAAGAAACTCCAGAGAAGGTGTTCCTAATCAATTATCGGAACTACTGTTTCTTTGGTGCACTCGGTTTTCAATTCCAAGCACCGGTTCAAAAGTTAGAAAAACCCGCTTGTTCGTTCACTGAACGAACCCGTGATAAACTTCGGAATATGATTCCGAGCACACCGGGTCTCGGAATCAGGTGCCGTCAGAAACTGCGTTCTTGTAAAATCCCAAAGAAAATTAAGAAAATATTTCCCTTGAATTTTACAGGTCTTTACACTACATGAACCTCAGGAATTTACGTCCCCATAAAGATACATCATAATCTAGGGAAACAAATGTGGGTACAGAGCTTGCATCTGAGCCTCCGGCTCCCAAGTGCTCTCCTGGAGGTTCCTGTGTTTCCATCTGATGCACACTCGAGGAATCAACCGCCCACGTAGGACCCGCTCCTTTCGATCCTAGATCTCCACTGGGACCTTCGCAAAATTCTCCCCATCGTCAATGTCCAACTCCCCATGGTCGATGATATGCGTCGGGTCATGCATGTATCTCCTCAGCTGAGATACGTGGAAGACGTCGTGCACCCGGTGCAACTGAGGTGGTAGAGCTAGGCGGTAAGCCACCTCACCTATCCTGTTGAGGACCTGGAATGGTCCGATGAAGCACGGAGATAACTTTTCACCCCTGCCAAATCTCCATAATCCATGTCGAGGTGAGACCCGCAAGAAGACGTGGTCTCCATCCTCGAACTCTAGTAGTCTCCGCCTCCTGTCTGCATAAGACTTCTTCCAGCTCGGTGTTGTCCTCATCTCCTCCTGGAGGACTTGGACCTTCTCTGTCGTGGCCTGGACCATCTCTGGTCCCACAAGTGCTAACTCCCTAGGGTCTGTCCAGCACAGAGGTGATCTGCAAGGTCGGTCATAAAATGCCTCGTATGGTGCCATCCCGATGGTGGAGTGGTAGCTGTTGTTGTACGCGAACTCCACCAAGGGTAGGTGGTCCTCCCAGCTGCGACCAAAGTCGAGGACACATGCACGGAGCATGTCCTAGAGAGTCTGAATGGTCCTCTCTGTCTGACCATCCATCTGAGGGTGAAAGGTGGTGCTCAGCCGTAGCTGAGTCCCAAATGCCTCCTGCAACCCCTTCCAAAGCTGCGAAGTAAAGAGAGCATCTCGATCGGAGATGATAGATTATGGCACAGCATGAAGTTGTACGATCTCTTGAATGTAGAGGCATCCCAAGATCTCCACTGAGCCCTTCTCTCTAATGGGTAAGAAGTGGGCCGACTTGGTGAGTCGGTCAAAAATCACCCAAATGGAGTCGTGACCTCTAGAAGTGCGTGGAAGTCCAGTCACGAAATCCATAGATATCTCATCCCACTCCCACTCTGGGACCTCCAAGGGATGTACCAAGCCTGCTGGTACCTGGTGCTCTGCCTTCACCTGCTGGTATGTGAGGAATCGAGAAACTAACTCTGCCACAACATTCTTTATACCCGGCCACCAGTGCTGTCGTCTAAGATCCTGGTACATCTTCTCAACTCCTAGATGTACCGCTAAAGGGGAAGTGTGGAACTCTCTCAACACCTCCTCATGTAAAGAAACTGGTACCATGGTATGTCCTCTGAAAAGGACGATGTTCTCTCCTCCTACAGAGAATCCATCAGGTGCATGTCCTGTGGATATCTTCACACGCCGCCTCTCACAGTCAGCGTCCCCCCGCTATACCTCTCTAACCCGCTGCTGTAGTGGAGGAGTGACTGTGAGTGACTGAAGAAAGGCTGCTCCATCTCTATCCATGAAGGATATCTTCAAAGCGGATAGGTGCTCCGTTGCCTCCCCGAGTAGATGAATGCCCATCCTCCTGCTGAGAGCATAAGCTACTATGTTCCCCTTTCCAGGAGTATAGACTATCTCAAAGTCATAGTCCTGGAGGAACTCGAGCCATCGCCACTGTCGCAGATTCAGGTCCTTCTGTGAGAATATGTACCTGAGACTCTGGTGGTCAGAGTAGACTGTAAAGCGCTCACCCATCAGATAGTGTCGCCACATATTCAGAGCGAAGACCACTGCTGCTAACTCTAGGTCATGGGTAGTGTAGTTCTGCTCATGCTGCCTCAACTAACATGATCCATAGGCGATCACGGCCCACTCCTACATCAGGACACATCCGATTCTGGTCCATGATGCATCATAGTAGACTATATACCATACTCCCTCCTCTGGTATCCTCAAGATAGGTGCGCTGATCAATCTCGGTCTCAGCTCCTGGAAGCTCTGCTGACATCTTTCTGACCACCCGAAGGGTTTACCCTTCTTTGTCAAAGATGAGAGTGGTGCCGCAACTATGTAAAAGTCTGGCACAAATCTCCGGTAGTACCCAGCTAGACCCAAGAAACTCCGCACCTCCATCACGCTCCTGGGTGGCTCCCAAGCTAGCACTGCCTCGATCTTCGCAGGATCCACCGCAACTCCCGCCTCAGAGATGACGTTTCCCAAGAAGTGGACCTCACGTAACCAGAACTGACACATAGAGGGCATTCCATAAAGCTGGTGCTCTCGAAGTGTGTCTAGTACAACCCGCAAGTGGTAGGCGTGCTCCTCCTTAGTGGTCGAGTATATCAATATGTCGTCGATGAAGACCACGACAAATCGATCGAGGTATGGCTGAAAGATCCTGATCATGAGACCCATGAACACTACTGGAGCGTTGGTTACGCCGAAAGTCATAACCAAGAACTCATAGTGGCCATACCGACATCTAAAGGCCGTCTTCTGCACGTCCTCGTCTTGAAATCTGAGATGTTGATAGCCTGACCTGAGGTCTATCTTCGAGAACCACCGTGCCCACTTGAGCTGATCGAAGAGGTCATCAATCCTTGGAAGCGGATACTTGTTCCTCATGATCACCTGGTTCAGGCGACGATAGTCGACACACAGTCACAAGCTCCCGTCCGCCTTCTTGGCGAACAATATTGGGGAAGCCCAGGGTGAAACACTGGGTTGGATGAATCTCTTTCCCTGCAAGTCCTACAACTATACTCGTAGCTCTCGAAGCTCAGCGGGGGCCATCCGATATGCTGTAGTGGATATCGGGGTTGTTCTGGGGTACAGGTCAATTTAAAAGTCTACCTCTCTACGAGGAGGTAGTCCTGGAATGTCGTCTGGGAAAACGTATGCATACTGATCGACCACTACAGGAAAACTAGGACTCCGCATGTCAATTGCTCCTAGGATGAGGCTATCCAACTGATGAGTGATGGGCTGTCCTCTCCTCTGCGTGAGTCCATCCTGCACTGCAAAGGCTCCCTTCTCGCCGGTGAAGGTGAACCTGCTCCCATCGGTGTGAAAACACCTTACCTTGCGCCTAATACAGTCAATCTGAGCATGGACTATAGATAACCAATCCATGCCCAAGATGACGTCGTAACGCCTCAACACCGTTACAAGAAGATCTCAGCCGAAGATCTCGCCTCCTAGAGTAAGCTCACACTGTCGGCACTAGTGCGTAATCGTCGAGTCTACTCCCGTAGGAGTCTCTAGCCATAAGGATCGAGCCAACGGCTCTGTTGGAATCTCCGAGCTCCGAACAAGGGCAGTGGCAATAAAATAATGACTCACTCTTGTGTCTATAAGAACTGCAGCAAGGGTGTAGTAGACACATATAGTACCTCGAATCATCTCGGGAGCGCCTTGGTCGTAGGCCTCCACTACCTAAAGCCGAGCCTATCTCTACCCACCAGCTCCCTGTGGTCGGGGTGGACCTCTTGGTGGTGGTGGTGGTAAAGCCTCAATGCGTCTCCCACCAACTGCTGCTCGGCCAGATCCCCTGCCTCGACCGCCTGCTCTCGGCGGACTGCCACGGTCGACCCTCTGCCTCTGCCTGGGTGGCCCCTCAACCGTCTGCTTCTCCTCTGCACAGCGGGTCGGGCAGTCATGAGCCATGTGGCCCTGTCAGCCGCATGCGTACCACTGCCTGCTCTTTGGAAGGCTGGCTCTGCGCCGTGTGCCCCACACCTCTAAGCCAGTGTCTTGTGGTCATCTTCCTTATGGTTCGGTCTTCCTAGACCCATGTGACATCCGTCGACTGCCAGCTGCAGACGACTATGCTACGTGCCACCCTTTGGTAGGTCTCGCTGCTGGTGTAGGCTCAGCAGGAAAGCTCTCTATGAGAAGAGATCGCTCCAGTAATCCTTCCTGTGTCGGAATGTTGAGGGAGATCATCGATGCCCTGATCTCATGCCTCAGTACTTACTCGAAGGTCCGGGCCTGGAAGAATGGGTCTCGTACCATGTCCATCGAATAGAACGAGAGATCAATAAATCTAACCGAGTACTGGGCGACCATCATACTGCCCTGCCACAGCTGTAGAAGCTCCTGGATGCGCACTGCACGGAGGGTGGCTGGGACGAACTCCGAGCGGAAGAGGCTCTCAATGTCTGTCCAGAGGAGTGATGCCTCATCATGCACCTGGAGCATCAAGCTCCACCATCTTCTTGTTGCCGCGTGCAGGAGGCTCACTGCAAGGATCACCATGAGGTCAGCTGGTGTCCCCACTAACCTAAAGACTTGAACTACAGCCTCCAGCCAATCCTTGGCTGCCTGAGGGTCCGTCTCCCCGCGGAACCTGGGCGGTCTCTAATGCTGAAACTCGTGAAGTGCACTAAGGCGACGTGCACTATTAGTGGATGGGGATGGTATCATCGGTGGATCGGCGGGTAGAGGTACCACTGGTGCCTCCGTTGAAAAAGGGCCCTGCACAGAGGCCCCGTCGCTCGGTGGGATGTCGTCTCGCACAAAGCTCGGAACCCTAGTTGGTTACCGTCGTGGGGCCATCCTGAAAAGAAACAGGTGAGCCACGGTCAAACATTATACCTGGTGAGCTGACACAAAGTAATCACAAAGAAAACATTTGAAACACACATGCAATCAATGTCTTCGTGCATTGAGTCGGAAATCAGAAGTCAGGGTCCTGGTGTGTGGATACGTCGGCCGCCGCACCAACACTGGACTCCCCAGACTGATAACCACACTCAATAACCTTAACACTATTGCTTCACATAGAATAAATATTAGAGTTCTGAGTTCGGCGGTAGAACCAAACTCCTTTGATACCAATTTGTCACGACCTATCCTCGGGACCCGTGTCGTGACTACCCCAAGCCCGCATCCCATAGGCCAAGGGCTGGCGACTAGCACCAAGGAGTTAATCCCAACAAAAAGGGGAAGACATTGCCTTTATAAAGTAAACAAACACCATAGAGTAAGCAAGCAGAAGTAATCACTAAGTAAACCTGGGTACAATAGTAAGTGCGGAGAATAAATGGGCCAGAATACAAACCCAAACTAAAAGTAAGGTACAACTAGAAAGAATTATAGAAACTGAAAGTAAACAGCAACGTCGAGCATTCCACTGAAAGTCCCACCTAAAGGGTGGGTATAGATGGCCTCCTCAGCTCCTCGGGTCCAGCCGTCCGCTCCGTGTACGTCCCGCCCAGTGGTCCACCTCCAGGTACTGACTTTCTCCACAAACCACAACCACGATCAGCGTTGTCTGTCGTCTGCATCCAATACAATGTAGTGCGGGCATAGCCCGTGCATGGGTGAGTATACGCTACTCAGTAGGGAACCCGAGACCCCCGAAGGTCTCCCAGAATTCACAAAGGATAATCCACATAGAAAAGATACAATCACGAAGTAACAACCAACACTACTTATGTATATGCCCATACATATACCTAAGTCATCAATTCCAGTTCGGCTCCAACATCCAAGACCAAGTTCGATCACGTCCACACAGGATAGTACAACCCAGTCCACACAGGATAACACAACCCAATCCACCTAGGAAAGAAAATCAATCATATCAAATATATTGATTGAAAGTAAAGACTCAGCTCACATAGGTATACTTCTTCGTAAGGTGATAGAGATGATCAGATATAGCCACTGATTCATCTAAGTTGGGACCCACATAGGATACTAAACCAGCTAAGCAGTCTGACCCACATAGGATACAGACTAGCTACTCTATCAAACCCATGTAGGATAGCAAGAACAGAGACAAACACTGCCAGACCCACGTAGGATACAAGAACAGTAGTCATTGTCGTCGAACCCACAGAGGATTTCAGTACGGTCTTCATCGCTGCCAAACCCACGGAGGATTTCATTGAAGTCTTCATAGTTGTCGAACCCACGGAGGATTTCAGTTCAGTCTTCATCACTGCCGAACCCAATGAGGATTTCAGTGCAGTCTTCATCGTTGCCGAACCCATGGAGGATCTCAGTGTAGTCTTCATCGCTGTCGAACCCACGGAGGATTTCAGTGCAGTCGTCATCGCTGCTAAACCCACAAAGGATTTCAGTGCATTCTTCATCACTGCCAAACCCACGGAGAATTTCAGTGCATTCGTCATCATTGCCGAACCCATGGAGGATTTCAGTGCAGTCTTCATCGTCGTCGCAGTCACAGCCAGCTCTAGGGTTCCCTCACACAGCATGCTCGATCTTGATAGAGTCCGCTCCACGAGCCAAGGGGGTTGACACATCAACTGAAACATAGTCCGGATTTGATGTATCCCAAGGTTCCGTCTCGACAATAGGAACTCAACATGACAGACGGCGCGTCAATCGGACGCCCAGTCTGAGAGTTATTGGCTTTTTCATTAAAGGGGTCCGGTTGGTTTTTAAGTCAAAACCAACCCGACTGCACTACAACTGCATTCAAACCTCGAGCGGAGTAAGCCAAAATGTCCTTCTCACTATGAGGAATCCAACAAAGTCTACGGCAAGTCAATCGGACGTCCGGAGCTCAAGTTATAATTGTTTCCGCTCTGAGGGCCCGGTTGGTTTTGTGATCGAACCAACCCGGCTGTACCCAAAGTTCTCCGAAACCTTGAGTTTAATATAACAAAACGACCGTCTCGATCCAAGGATAGAATCGCAGCTTACGGTGCGTCGATCGGAGGTCTGTAGCCCATGATATGGGAAAAAGAGCGAACCTGTCCGGTTTTAGGGGGTTTGGGGACCGGACCGACCCAGCCCGAGAACCCCTGGGACGGCCTGAATCGGGTCGACCCGAACCAGGTCCAGGTCCGGCCCATTAGGGCGCGGCCCGGCCCATCCGACGCGGCCTGGCCCGACCCGGCCTAGGCGGCCTGGTTAGCCTGGCGCGGGCGCGGCCCGGTGTGGCCAGCTCGGCGATGGTCGAGCCGAGCGGAAAAGGGGGGTGGGGGGGGGGGGCTGCCCCACTTGATTGAAACCGCGGCCCCACGTGGGGAACTCCTTTTCCAATCGGGGGTTACGAAACCCAGTATTACTTTCGAAATGGCCGGCCCGGTCCGGCCGGCCGGTGCTGCCACCGCGGGACCCCGCGGTCCCGCACCTCCGAGGAGCCAGTGGGCGGCGGTTCCGGCCGCCCCGCCTTGCACCGCCGCGGCTTTGAGCTGCAGCCTTGTCCGACTGGTGCGGCACGATGGCGCCACGGCATTGTTTGGCCTCAACGGCACCGCGCGACGACACCACGCTTCTTCTTTGTTTCCGCGCGGTTCTATTGAACCGCGCTGCCTTTAATCGTGCCGCGACAAACACAACATCATAGGTGGAGGGGGGTCGGTCGTGTTCGTGCGGTCCGACCTCCTCCTGTTAGTCCGATATCAAGCAGCTAAAGAAACAAAATAGACGTTTAGACGGAAAAGAATATTCATAAACTAAATCAAACCCCCTACCTCGATGAAGTTATCGAACGATGTTTGTCGCAGGAAAGAGATGTTGTGGAAGACGGCGTTGTGGAAGGAGGATCGTCGGCATCGTGGTACATGGCGTCGCGGTACACGGCGTCGCGGAGAAGAGGACCTTCGGTGTCGCGGTACACGGCGTCGTGTCGTCGATCTCTGAGGAATCAGCGTTATTCGTCTTCCTTCATCATAGGTCGGCGTTCTTCATCGGTGACGGTGTGTTCTTCGCATTCTTCAAGGAGGAAGATGAAGATTCTCAGGCTTGAGCAATTCCTCTCCAACCTTCTCGCACAACAAAATAACCCTTAAAGAAACAACACATTGTCTTATTTAATTAACACACACAAGCCAACATTCATTTTGAAATTCAAAATGAATTCAAGAATTGATTACATTGAATAACTTAATTCAATTCATTAATTAAGAGAGTTGACTTGGTATTTAATAAGGGGGTGCGAGTGTGTTACAAAAATAATGGGGGTTTGAGGAAGTTGAAAAGGTGGGGCTCATGCGGGGCCCACCTCACTAATATCCTATCATGAGGGGTTAGGATATAGTGGGTCCCACCTCATCTTCCATAAGTAGGTTTAAACTACATAGAACATAAAATAAAAGTTGTTGCACAACTTTTATTTTATTCATTAGTTAACCCTTTTTTTTAATAACCACACCCGAGAAAACGCAACTCCAGAAAAGGTGTTCCTAAGCAATTACCGGCGCTACGGTTTCTTTGGTGCCCTCAGATTTCGATTCCGAGCACCGGTTCAAAAGTTAGGAAATCCCACTCATTCGTTCACTGAACGTACCTGAGCTAAACATCGAAACATGACTCTGGGAACACCGGGCCTCGGAATCAGGTGATGTCAGAAACTAAGTTCTTGTAAAATCCTAAATAAAATTAAGAAAAAATTTCCCTTGATTTTTATGGTTCTTTACAATTCAGGGATTTATTCCCCTAAAATACTCAAGAGATAGAGTATTTCAATTCTAGATCAGAGGGTTCCACGAATTTGATAAAATATTTGGATACATTTAATGATATAATTAATTATTGAACATTTCGTAAATGGTAATTGTGATAAAAATTACTAATCTGATATAATTCTATTGTTGTAGAAAATTTCATGTTATACCACAATAAAAACGTTGAAAAAATGGACAATGTAAATTTCAAAACTAGAATGAGTTTTCATTAGTAGTATAGTCACCAGCCTAAAATACTACTATATTGAAAATTTTAGGTGCTAGTATCCTCGAAAACTATTAAACAACCTTAGGAAGCGATTGAGTTAAAATTTCTTACCTAAAGAAAATGTAAATTTCATATAATTGTTATATAAAAATGCTATTATCAATGTCTGATGTTAGTTGCAGTCACTACATCAGGACCAGTGTGATATATCATGATTTCTCATATCTGAGAAGTTTACAAGGAGAAAGTAAATGAAGATATAAATAAGGATATGATTACATTGTCATGTGAAAATGGAAATCTAGATCAAGATATTTCAATGGATCTCATTCCTATTTCATTTTCACCAATTTACTCAAGACACTTTTTAGGTTACAAATTAGAAAATTTTGATTAAATTTTTCATTACCTATTTAGTTAAGGTTCTCTATGTAATCAAGTATATAAAAGATAGATTAATCATTAAATATTATAGTGAAATAATTGAATGGAAGATAGAAAATGAAAATGAAAAGTAATGCCAAATGAAAATTCAAAATATCTTTTGAAGATAATAGGTATTCAAGTGAGGTTATTTTCATTGAATATCATGATATAAAATAGTGTATATTTTAATGCATTAATATAAATTAACGAAGAACTAATCTGTTATTTATAGATATATTCATTCCAAAAATATAATGTCTCAATCCTACTTCTGGGGTATTTAATAATGTATTCTTATAAAATATGTTTGTTGAAATATTGTAACCATGTATGAAAACAGTACTAGCTGAAATGTATATTCTCCGATGGTTGAGAAAGGGTGATTCATAATTCCGTAGTGAGAAGTACACAAAATCTGTATTTCAATGTTAATGATTCTTGTAAAAATATAATTGAGTATATCCAAAATATTTATCTCATGTTTCATTCAAACTTATAGAGAAAGTGTTCTAGGATTAGAAATGAATGTTTTTTGTAATACCACATCCCCAATAAATAGTTTAGTGACAAATAAATTATAGGCAATAAGTGATGAATATAAAAAGTAAGACTTTTAAACCCAATTGTTGAAAGATAATTATTTTAAAAGTAAGACTAAATGTTTATGTCAATTATATACTCTATTTTTTACTTAGGTTCAGTATGTATGAACACCTTTGGTATTATTGAGAAATTTAGTTTGGACAAAAATACCATTATTGTCAACGTTATGCCAATTTTCTTTCAGAAATTGCTCTACTAGAGAGCATAAACTATTCCAATTGTAATTTAGAGGTATATATACCTTATATGATTCATTTAAGCAATTTACTAATTTTAAAGTTATGTTTACATGATCAAAATATATATGTTTCTTCGTGTCGTTATGCCGAAGAATATCTTGTCCAAGAAATTATAGATCTATAAATTGAAGGATGGTGTAATTCCTATGTACACATTACCATATCTACAACATGACATTGATGTTAATGAGGAGGAACAATTATGAAGCATTACACATTAACATTGATAAAAAATTTATTATAGAGTAATTCATAAATGAATTATTTATACATCAAATTTATTATGTGGGGAGTATCAATGTTTCAACTTATGGAAACTTCCAATATATTACACGGAGTGCTCTACAAATAACAAGTGGTGTCCCATTACCATATCCAACAATAAGGAAAAATGGATATCATATGATATATAGTATGTTATAAATCTATTACGTCATAAGGAATGTGTTTAGATGTAATGTTTTTAATGTGACATAATCCAACTTGTTTCATGAAGAAACACAATTTTCAACTAATGTAAATTTCTTAATGGATTCTTTGGATACTACATAATTCCATTTGTTATAAAGGTGGATCTCAAGTGAGAGGATACATTAATATAAAACGGAGTACATTTATTTTACGATAGAGGGAGCTATATTAACTTGGGATTTGTAAATTCCATATATGCACATGTATTATGAATACAAACTTTATTCACAAGTGCATGTGAAATAAGAGTGTTCTTGAGACACATATTGATTTGGAATGTTTTAACCATAGTGATGGTTTTATATTCACCATGGCTGGTGATACATTATTCTATATGAATAATTATTCCTACAAGTAATCATTATATGAAAATTAATTATGATTGAAATGATTGATTAAAATTCAAAATTGGATTCCATGTATCAAAGTTAAAAGGGGATAAGAATCTTAAATATTGTGGTGTGTATTCAAATGATATTATATATGGATGGTATAAATGTAGTACCACTATGGATTTTTTTATTATACCAATTCATTATTCTTAAATTCATTATAATTTTACATGTCAAAAATTATTTATAAGATCATCTAATTAGACATTTTATGTCATTAAAATTCTTGGAATGTGCTTATACAAAGTAATTGGAAAGGGTTAGTCACATATCAGAATGCTTATAATGGTTTCATGATAATATCTAGTTTTGGATTTCATTAAGAATTGAGATCACAGAATATTCATTTACAATTTATGTTTTCCATGTGTGTACCAATGGTTAGTGAGAGCACTTTTGATTTCCAATTGAAATATGTGCAGTAACATATTGAAAGAATATATTGGTCATCATGTTTGTTAAGACCAGAATAAAAGAATATATTCTCCATTGATTGTATTAATGTTGAAACATATTTTCCAGAGAACATGAAATTTTGAGGTAGACCTAATGGTTTATTTGACATATTCAATGGTGAATATAATGACAACAAATTGAAAAAATAAATTTTAATCAAATTCAAGAGAGAATTGAATCTAGTATCACATGGCATAATCTATCCAGGTTGACATGTATAAGGCATATGAGGTGAATAAAGTGGTGATTTTAGTACTATACACATAGTTATGGATCAATAATGTATTCCATGATATGTACAAAAACTAGTTTTTTCCAAGAAATGTTTTTTATAGGTAAATATCATTTATATCATGAATCATTTCATGGGAAGTAGTCAGAAATAATTGATTGTACCTACGAAAGTACAAAAGATATGTATCTAGTAATGGGAGATGAAAAGAATCTATTTTATTGGGGACACAGACTAGTCTTCCTTAGATCCTTGTGATCTAGATTCACTATTATTCTAATGGTGATGAGTGAGACATGCTAATAAAATCAAGTGGTATCCATACCATTGAATATCATGTACGTCGAATCTTCCTTGTTATCTATGAATAAGTTTAATATAATGAATTGTTCCAGTTCTTGTAATTTCACCTAGTAAGTAAAAATGTATCATATTAGAAATTATGATATTCTTACTATCCATGATTTCAAGTTATAACAGTGAATAAAAGGTATATACTCGATGATACCATCACATCAGTAGTTTTACTCAAGTAGATGTGGTGTCATGTATCATAATTTCTACATGATGGAATCATGGTAGGTCTGACACCTAAATTCTTGACTCACAAGAAACATGATTTTAATATGGTGAGAGTTAACACATTTGGTTATAAATTTGGAACTAATGGAAGGTGGATTGTTGTAATACTAGGTTCTCTAGACTCGAAAAAGCAATAATTTGGGTTACCATATAATGTGTCTAGTAAGATATACATGATTTATTCTTACAATTGTAGTGTAGAAATTTCTATGTACATTATTTAATGATAATTTCCATCGATAAATTATTGTATGAAATTTTAATAGAATATCCCAATCTATAATCAGAACCATGAGATACTCTGAAATTAATCATAATGATATGTCTTATGGTCTAGAGACATCATATTTTATTGACACAGTTGATGTTTTACTATCAAGTGATGGGGGATCAAAATCATTGAGGCTTCTTCTCATGAAGCTCTCACTGGGTGATCTTCAGTAGTGAGATCATGAGGACAGACCTGCTAATAAGAACACCAAATATTTTAGGTGTCATTGGATGTTCAAATCTATGGACATGTGTACTGATATAATTGGTTGAGATCATTGTCTATGTGTTCCATTTTATCATGTAATTTGATTTAATGAAAAAATAATGATAATGAAATTGAGTCATGGTATGTTGTGTTGGGTGCGTCATTGGTGGAATGGAATTGGTTTAATTGTCAAGAAACAATTTTTTTCTACCTGGTAAAGGAATTAGTATATCACAAGCCTCATTTATTAGGATGTAAATACCTTCATAAGAACATGTTCATGGGATTTTATGGTAAATATATCTAGTAATATCAATAAATAAAAATTAAAAAAAGGCTGATGACACGGGTGTGCATCCTACATTATGAGATATTTAAGACATGGATATTATAGTACGTAATTCATGTTCGTAGGTTTGTTTCCATTGTTATGACAATCCTTATTTACTTGGGAGCCATGATGGGTTACTAGATCCCAATATTTTTCTATTAAAATTATTCACTACAATCAAGATAAGGGCATAAATGGTCAAACACAATAGTGTATTCATGAATCTTCATTATTCAGTTCAGTAGGTATATTGGACATAGTGGGACCCTAAATTAGGATTTGGGATTCTCCATGGATATATGATCACCAAATAAAGAGACAAATTCATATCATTCATGATCATAATAATATTAATTTAATATATTTATTAAATTTATTTATAGATTTTAATGTAAAAAAGGAAAAATATTATTTAAAAGACTATTACATTAAAATATCCAGGGTTCATTTAATATATTTGGGAATGATGAGTAAAGTAAATGACTCAATTTTTATCAATTAATAAATTTATTATATTACAATAAAGACATAATACTATTTATGACATAATATAGTATTCATAATATGTCATTTATAGTGTGTTAATTTTTCAAGGGTTTGGGAGGCAACCCCAACAATTTTCATAAAACCCAATAAAAAGAAGAATTTATCCACAAACCACTAATTCATCAATGAATCCCTCTCCATATTCTTCTGTCAAACTCATTCTACATAGAGATTCCTAGGATCAAAGGGTTCATATCGAGCTCCCTCTCACGCATCACAAGCAGGTTGATGTTGTAATCGTCAGAGCATTGAAGTCATCGTTAAAACCTTGCGCTAGCACCAAGATTTCTATAACTAGAGTTCCCTTGAATTTTTTTAATAAAATGTGGTTGATATAAACGAATTTTGATTTGGTTTCATTAAATAGTAATTACTACTTCTGAGAATATTTCAAACATGGCTTCAGATCAAACCTGGAATTTACAATTTTATTTTCTTCATAAAACTCTTCATGTGTGATCATCAACATAAACTATTAATTAATTTACCAAGGTTGATGAATTTATGTTGATCATCGATCAAAAAATTTTAATATACCATAATTTGGGTATTTCTCTTCATGATTGGTACCTTCAGGAAGCACATGAAGGGAGCTCAGATTCGACTGAAATGTTATAGTGACAATTTCTAGTATGACATGAAACTTGATGTGCGTGAGAATATTTATGAATGAACTAATCTATGTAAAATATTAATAATTCATGTAATAAAGTGAAATATTATCCCCAGATATTTTTCTTATTTTCATATTTTTGATCGAGTTGGGGCAGTATGTTATCACTTTTCTCTTTTAATGAACCTCTCTCAAGTTCATGATGCATTCCATGTATCTCTCCGGAGGAATAAATACTTTATCAATGAAATTTAAAAAACTCATAGGTTATACCATAAGAAAATGATATTTATTATGAGGATAAAATAGTGTAAATATTTTATTTTATATATAATGTGATACTAAACAAGACTACTCACTAAGTTTGTGTTCTCTGGAGAAGTCACAAATTTGAAAAAGCTATATGGGAACCAATTCATATTATGAAAGAAATATTTCCCCATATCATATGTCAAAGTGATGAATTTTGGTGGATAAATTCATTTTACGTGGTGTAGAATGTAACACCTATAGATTTTATGAATTAGTATATTCATGTAAATTTAATTTCCTCGATATATTGTTTTACATGAAACAACGAGTTTATATGATCTGTGATATACATTGGAATAATTTTTTTCACCTAGCCATTGGATTTTAAAGTATTAGTGATATTCACTATTTTATGAATAAATTATTCTTACATATGTAGAAATTAATTCTTCGAGTATCAGTTAATAATAAATAAAAATAAAAAACATTTCACAGTAAAACATATTTTTTCTAATAAACTATTTTTTTGCACATAATGTTTCATTATCATAATTAATTAAATGAATCAATATTGGTGAATTATTTTTATGAAATTTATATATTATATATTAAATTATTTTATTTAAAAAATAATTTAATATTTTTTTCAATGAATAAGATAAAAATAAACCACATTTTATGCTTAAATAGTATTTTTCAAAAAAGTGTTTTTTGTTTAATGTGGAAAGATTATTTTAAATAAATATTATTTGACTTATTGAAATTAAAATTAATAATATGGGTTTTATATATTCAATTATGGGGTTCATATTTTTTAATTAGTGAATTTTTTGGTCAATTTTATTAGTAATTGTGGTAACATTTATCACCTCGGAAAACTGTAAATAAATTTAGTATATTTCAAAAATAAGTGTCAATGCCATAATTTTTCACCATAATTATTATTTTATGAAGGTAATTATACCATTATTATATTTGAGTCTTAATTAGGATGTTTAATATACTTGTTTCCAAGAAAATGACAATTATAATATTTAATGGAAACAAGTTCCAAATGTCACTCTCTAAGATTTAAATATATTTTATATGTCCACAAAGAGGAAAAAGATTATTATGATTGAATATAAATGTATTATTAAGATTTATTTAAATATTTTCATTATATAAATTTATTTGTAATTTTTTAAATTATATAATTTCCTAAAATTCGTGTGTAATGCTAATATAATATTTATTTATGTATTTAATGTCAGAATAAATGAATAGTGTTAAAAATGATATTAATGATTTTTTATAATATATAATAATTTATTAAATGAAATAAAATTGACAAAAATATTATATTCATCCAAATGAATGGGATATGTTTTTAAATATCATAAAATATACATTTATGTTTGTATAGTAATATTATTAACCATTAATGTGTGTGTAACTTTAATATTATGATTATTTTCAAAATGCATAACAATTGGTCAAAACAAAAATATAAGTGTAGAAATGTGAATAAAACATTCCCAAATATTATTGGAATTTATTGTTTTGAAACATCCTCATATTATCATAAAATAATTTTAATATGGATCCCTTTTTGAATAAAAATTAATTTATATTAATTTAATATTTTAAGAAATTCTAAGAGTTCCCCTTCCCTTAATTATAAAATGGAACCCCTCTTTCACTTAATCACACCACATTGGGCCATATAACTCAAAAAACACTATATATTTATATTATTAACTCCACAATTCCCTTTCTAGAGGATTTTATTCTTTCAAAAAGTCCAAATTTTTACAACTTAATAGGAGATCTAAAGGACTAATTTCAAAGAAAAGAAAACCACCTTAATCGAACACATTCTTTTTAATTATTCTTTTATATCATAAAAATACATTTTATTCATTATTAAATAATTATTTTATTATAAAAAATATAAAAAAAATTATTATCATTATAAAACCTCCTTTTTTAACATCATTCCATAAAATTCTGTATGACCATATCACTCGTGCATACACATGTCTTACCATATCCATGTAAAAATACAATTAATTTCTCATCACCAGATTTTATGGATTGGTATTATGATGGGATTAATGTTTATATATGATATTTATTATGTAATTATATTTCTTGAATTATAATATCATATCTACCATCTTAACATTCAATCAATTGGAAAATGATAATGTCAATCATGCATATGTGGTCTCTTCCACCACTATAAAGCGATGTGATTCGTTTTCATTTATGTTTTAATTTGATGTTAATAGGGATATATTTAATGGATACGGGTGATATAAATTATATAATACTGGTTCTATAATTTGAATACATTATTTTACATTCTTTCATTCCATCTATTCAAAAAAAGAAATCATTTTCTTACACGTATACACGACCAACCATCTCTATGAATAGTGTTATAAGGCCCCAGCCTTAAACCTTACTTAATCTTGAGTTATTACAAGATTACACATTGAGGATCTTTTCAGGTTTAGAGTTTTAGAGAATTAGATCTTGAAACTTTCATTACATTCCACATTTAAACAAAGTGGTTACATAAAAGATAGTATTCATTCTTCCCATCAACAGAAACATATTTAAAATATAACACGGATTCTTTCTTGACACATCCTTGACACTATCATCACATCATGTACCTTTCCCTTGACCTGTGAAAAAGATTTCAAAAACTTGTGATGAGCATAAAAAGCTCAGTAAGAGTTATAAAAATATGGAAAGGAAACATGAGTTCATATATACATTAGAATGAAATCACACTTTACCCATAAAACATAGGCATATAAAATCATGAATAAATCATAGAAAACATAATACATAAAGGTAACTTGAGGCATTCATAACATTCTTACGTTGGGAGTAACCATCTTGGTTACGTTTGGAATACCCATCACAGTATATTCCCTAAATCTCTTGGGAGAAACCTTAACGTTTCACTCCTTCGCGTTACCCAATGCATTGGAGAGCTATATCGGGCTCACCCGCCCTTAGTTTATCACGGAACCACCCGTTCTTCATAACAATGCCCAAGAACCATAACATAATCGTATCACATACACATGAATAAAGGAAACATAACATTTCCACATTTCAATCACAATATAACATTTTAGGATATTGAAATAATGAATCCATTCAAAAAGAAACCATTTCCAAAACCATTTAAAACATTTAATAAAGAGATTTTTGAATCAAAGTGTCCCATACCACCACGAAGCTTTTAACATTTTAAACCATTAATATACATATAAATAAATCCTTAAAACCATTTTGAAAACATGGATATTAATAAGAACAAATAATTAAAACATTTAAAATGATATTTTGGTTAAAGGGGTTTTACCAAAATTAGAGACACTTGAATACAATAATCGAGGAATAAAATTTAGTAAGAACTTTATAATATCATGAGAATAAAAGGATTCATGATATAATACTCCAAAGGACAGTATATACACCATATAAGAGTGAATTGGTGCATAACAACAATGAACCCTCAATAGAAATGTCAAATGTGATGAAATCCCTTATAAAGAAGGTATCCTTAAATTAAGGACAAATAAATCTCAAAAATATGTGTAAAAAATATATATACACCCAATATAAGTGGATATTAAGTGTAAAACAATAAAAGGTCATTCACACATATTCAATGGATGACATATTCAATGACTACAAGTTGAACCCAAAGAAATCGAAATTGGGTTAAAAAGTTCCCTTGACAGCCTAACGGCATCACATCAAAATGAGTTGATTAGAGATAAAAAGTGAATCTCATCACTTGGACATAAAATTTACATCAATAAGGATGTATGATAACATATCCCAACATAAAAATATGTAAATTAAAAGACCCAATAAAATAAGTCTTTTAAAAAACAGGAGGGTGAAAGGTTCCCTTACCGACTTGGGTATCTTTCAAAACATACACCCCATGAAAGAAAGACAATAGGTCATTGATTTAAATACTCATAAAAGAAAGTATATTACACAAAGAGTAGAATAATGGGAAGTACATACACCACTCAATGGAATTTGTGGCGAATGTAGCATAAATCTCACGGGAATAAAAGTGAGATGAAAAATCCCTTACGAAAACTCGGCAGCCTAACGGCGCCACATAAAACTTCCGAATATGGATTGATGAGATCAAATAGAGTATCCCATCATATTACAATATAATTTACAGCTAGTGGAATATAAAATAAAATCCCCCAACATTTCAAGGAGGAGTTTAAAATAAGTGACATAAAGGAGAGTACTTAAAAAGAAAGAGAGAGGTTAGATCTCTTACGAAAGTTCGGCAGCCTAACGGCGCCACTCAAAACTTCCAAAATGGATTGATGAGAGAGAGTAGGGTCTCTCATCTCATGAACATAAAAATTACAGTAAATTTAATATAAAAGAACATCCCAATCATAATAAAGATGATCTTAAAATAAATGACATAAAAGAGTGTACTTAAAAAGAAAGAGAGTTGTAGGATCCCTTACCTCGGGTCCGACTTGACTCGATCGTTCTTTAATCTCCTGAATAATAAACTTGAGTTAATTTCTAATTCCTTAAGAACCTTTTTCAAGTTCATTATTACTTTTATACCACTTATTACCATGTCATAAACATTATGTAATCATTTAAGTTAATAATATTTGTTTTGCCGATATTTGGTTCTTAAGTCGAAAGTGGACTTCTTACAATTACATGTTGTTCGTGTGGCAAAATGTTTATTATATCCAGAATTGTATTCATTATTTAGATATCATATATGTAATATATATCTAGTACATGCGTGCATTTATAACATTACATAATCATTTAGAGGTAAGAAATGAAATGCACCGTTCATGGAGACGGTAAGCTGTACGTACGCATGAACGCTACTTTCATTTCTATGTCGTATTTTATAGAATGGAATCATAATGATATAAAGTTATATAATAATTCCAGTATAATATCATATATAATATCATAGTTCCATCCTTTATACGTCCCACATATGGTATTTAACGAATCAAATCACTTTGAGGGGGCGGTAGTCCGCACTTCCTTAAATGAAGATATCGCGTATACCCATAATGGAAGCCATAAAGGTAAGACAAAAATGAAAAATACAGAAGCATAAATAAAACATAAACATATTATATATCATATATAAAAATAGTGACATCATAATGGCCACCTTTGAAGTTGTTAAATGAGTATTGAACAATCATCGTTTCGGGAGGCAGAATTTCACCATCCACGGAAACCGTATGTTCTTTAACCATTTGATGTAGTTGTGTGAGAGTGTAGCTCGAATAAATCTTATAACAACATCCTAGTATATTGAAGATACTTTTGTTGTTACAAAAGAAGTAAATAAAAAGATTTTAGGGGGTTGGAGAAGCAAAATAAAACAAATGAACATGAGAGAATGAATTACCTTTAAAAGTGTAACTCCTTTTGATTTGAGCCTAAAGGCTTCCTTTGAAAGGATTCTTCCCAAAGGTAATCCTCTAGGATGAGGAGAGGGATGTGGAGAGAGTAAATGGGCAGGGGTTGGCCGAGCCAAAGGCTTGAGGAGTGTGTTAAATGAGGTAGAGGTGGGGGCCTTTTATAAGAGGAGAGGAGGGGTACTTTTGGAAAGTAAAGAAATATTACTTTATTTGAAAATGTGTTTCGGTTTCAAAAGGTCCCAAGTTGATATAATTCGTGGATAAGGTGATAAGGCTTCGAAATACACTCATCCAATAAGTTTTGGACATTTGTAGTTCATAGATGTTACATTATCTTTCCATTTTATTTAAATCGTCAAATAATGATGTCATCGCTGCATCATTATTATGTCATAAATAATTGAATTTATTTAATGTCTAAAAATTATAAAAAAACTAATATGATGTAGGAAATCTGTTTAGCTTTCCAATGAATATTTATAATAAAAAATATGACTTGTATAACCCCACTTAAAAATTGTTTTAGTAAAACATATCATGTTTGTGTCAATTTTACTTTTACATTAAATAAAATGTTATTTATGTCATTTCCCAACCAAAGTGGATCCATGGGGTCCCCAAGTTGACCCATGGCTTGTCTTGGTCGGCCATGATACAACCAATGAGGGTAATACATGTGTCATGCTCATCTCATTTTATTAAAGCATTATTTTTACCTTAAACTACACTAATTACCACTAATCGCGATTAAAAACTTAATAAGTTACTATTCACCAAAAAATTATTTTAATCTCATTGAACCACATTTTACTTCTTAATGACAACCATGTATGTCGGATTTTTGAAAATAAAAATACAATGATGGCAAAATTTCATTTAAATGGAAAATCAGTTTTTATAAGTACCACTTAGTGGTTTCACTATTCATCAAAAATTGAAGTTTTTCAGAAAAATCCCAAAAATTCACCCTAATCTATATTTGATATTATGAATTAAAAAATGAAGTCCGTTTTACAAAATTCAAAACATATAAGTCACATTAATTAATTTAATAATTAATTCCCGTTGTCATGACAAATAGCGTGTTTTATGAAACAATAAGTTTCAAAAGATTGACACTAGTTTAAGTCTGATTTCAAAGTGAAATTGATTCCAACGACCACTATTGGATTTAATGGTAAAAATATTTTCTAATTTCACTTTAAAACCAATTCAAAATATAATCTAATCATATAAATAAATTAGATTAAAAAGTGGTTTTGAATTAAAATACAACATTTTACACTATTCAATAAAAAAATGAACTTTATCGGAAAGATACCAAAAATTTACACAAAGTAAATTTTGATGTCCCGATTCTTAATAATAGTTTTATTTGGTCCAAAAGAATGTTTAAGAGTGAACAAAACTATATTTAATGACGGTTCTCCATCAAAAGGTGATAAGTGAACCTTTAGTGAAAACTAGGGCATATACGCCTAAAATTGAATTCTTTCCGTATTTTAAGCCTTTATCTTCTATTGTATAAATGTAAAAATATTTAAGAACATATATAATAATATTTTAGTTATTTCTATCCATTCTCGCCATTACAACGGCTACATGTTAACTACCATTTAAAATAATATTATTTTATTATTAGAGTGCAACGTAAGATTCCCAAGAAACTCGTTGTTGCGTGTTGGGTACGCCATCGAGCATAGCGTCCCCTTTAAAGTCATATTAATATTTTATTCACAAATATGAAAATTTCATATTCCTTATTTACCTGGGGTGTTACATCCTTCCCCCCTTTTGGGAATTGCGTCCTCGCAATTTTAAAATTATGCTTGGAAACATCCTTGAACATCCCACATCGGAACAAGAGTCGGTAAAACAATCACTTTAAAATAAAGAAAGATAAGCACAGAGGTCACCCGAGTTAACCCATACTAGGATTCTAAGTATGAAAATATGGACATGGAGGAGAAAACATAGGGTCATGTTCCGATGGAGAGTGATAGAAAACATGTTTAGGAGAAAGTTAACAATAAGAAAATCACAAACTTGTGATGGGTTAAACGGTGTTGGGTTCCCCAGTAGGAAAAGTTAATAGACAACATTTTTGTTTTAAGTTACTTTTTATTGAGAAATTTATTCATAAGGAAGAATAATCACTTATCATGTTGACTTTCAACTTTTACTAGATTCCTTAGTCAAACTCATATTTTTTCCAAAAGACGGGTATTTAGGGAGACTTGTTCGCATTAAGAGTACTATAATCAACTTCTAGAGAATCACCTAATCCCCAAAAGAGAACTATATACATCCCATGTATTTAGGCTTTAACCAAAACCAAAACCAAAAAGGTTAGTACAAGATCAAATAATCTAGAAAAGGATAACCCCTTATAAAAAGAAAATCTATTCTTAATCTCCAAAATTTGTCCAACAAAACCCAAAGTTCAACGAGGACCATCCAATAAAAAATTTGTCCATAAAATCCTTCAAAGTAAACCAATATAAGATTGAAACCCAAATATTTGAAGGATTTAGTCACATAGTCTTCCAAGTTAAATCGTAACATTTATCTCCAAACAACATCAGTTGCTCCTAAAGTCTCACATTGAAAAGTAATTATCCTAATCACATATCCTCCAAAATCAACTTACTCTTAATTCATAAAATCATATAACTAAAAAGAATCAGTCAAACTAACCAGGGACTTCACGTAGTCCAGTGGTAGGTGATAAATACCAGTCGCACTTTGGTTGTGGGTTCGATTCCCGCAGCATTGTCCGACGCGACGGGTTGTCACACGGTCTGCGTGTTGTCCTTTTTCCAAAACTATATAATTCTCAAATCATTACCCAAAAAGAGATAAAATCATCAAAAATAACCATAACATAATTTAACCTCAATTTTATCTCATGCCTTTCACTTCAATCATAACATATGGTAACCCATAATTACCTCAAAAGTAAGGATCATATAAACCCAAATGGTTCTTTATAACTATGTCCACAAAAGAAAAGATAACTATTACTTGAATAAAATTTGCCTATATTAAACATCAGGGTTACACATAATGTAAAAAGTCTTCTAATGTAACCCCATCATCAAAAGAGACTTAATACTCTTAAGAATTTCACCCTAGCTCTTGAAGCCCTTATATGTTGACATCTTACTCATTCAACATTCTTCATGATCCATTATCCATTCCTTTCCAACTTATTCCGAAATACCTCTTTCCTACAAACAAAATCATGAATCATATCCTAAGATTCCAAAATAAGAAAACAATAGTCATGAAATAGTACATACCTTTGATTGGTCATTGTCAGTTTCTTCATCCTCAATCGGAATGGCATTAAGTATTGGTAAACGAATATTGGTACGCTCTTGGTGACCCCATTCACGAAACTTCTTCATAGGACATCTGTTTTCATAATGACCATGCACACCACATTTAAAACATTCAATTGATCCCTCAGAAAGAACTTCTTTCCCTTTCCTCGAGTCAACTGGATGCTTCCTTTTTCCATGGAAGGTTCTTGCTTTATGACCTTCATTTCCACATCTATAGCATATTTTTGTCCCTTTGAAACATTTTCCTAGGTGTTTCTTTCCACATCTTTGACACATAGGTTTTTGAACACACTTACCTTTATGATTATTACCTGTACTTCCGTAGGTATTTGTTTCTTTCATATATGATGCCTTAGAGAAATATCCAAGGTTTAGGTGGTCAATCATGACTCCAGATAGTTGGTTGAGGATAATCAAAAGAGTTCTCATTGCAGCTCCCATATCATTCAGTTGCTTGCTCAAAAAACTGTCACAGTTTCCTTCACATCCACTGTTACTTTGGTGCCTGCTAGATCCATCCATTTACTAAAACCAAAAAGGTCAGTGTGAGTATATCAACAAAACCATAATGTACTAATGAGTAAGATAGACAATAAGATATACTTAATCATTCACTTTATCTAAAACTAAGACTCTTTCTGAAATCCTAACCATTATGGTAATTGTCAATTATGCTCAAAGAATACCCTAACCTCTAAAGTTATCTAAACCGACCTTTGATACCAACTATAAGGCCCCAGCCTTAAACCTTACTTAATCTTGAGTTATTACAAGATTACACATTGAGGATCTTTTCAGGTTTAGAGTTTTAGAGAATTAGATCTTGAAACTTGCATTACATTCCACATTTAAACAAAGTGGTTACATAAAAGATAGTATTCATTCTTCCCATCAACGGAAACATATTTAAAATATAACACGGATTCTTTCTTGACACATCCTTGACACTATCATCACATCATGTACCTTTCCCTTGACCTGTGAAAAAAATTTCAAAAACTTGTGATGAGCATAAAAAGATCAGTAAGAGTTATAAAAATATGGAAAGGAAACATGAGTTCATATATACATTAGAATTAAATCACACTTTACCCATAAAACATAGGCATATCAAATCATGAATAAATCATAGAAAACATAAGACATAAAGGTAACTTGAGGCATTCATAACATTCTTACGTAGGGAGTAACCATCTTGGTTAAGTTTGGAATACCCATCACAGTATATTCCCTAAATCTCTTCAGAGAAACCTTAACGTTTCACTTTTTCGCGTTACCCAATGCATTGGAGAGCTATATCGGGCTCACCCGCCCTTAGTTTATCACGGAACCACCCGTTCTTCATAACAATTCCCAATAACCATAACATAATCGTATCACATAAACATGAATAAAGGAAACATAACATTTCCACATTTCAATCACAATATAACATTTTAGGATATTGAAATAATGAATCCATTCAAAAAGAAACCATTTCCAAAACCATTTAAAACATTTAATAAAGAGATTTTTGAATAAAAGTGTCCCATACCACCTTGAAGCTTTTAACATTTTAAACCATTAATATCCATATAAATAAATCCTTAAAACCATTTTGAAAACATGGATATTAATAAGAACAAATAATTAAAACATTTAAAACGATATTTTGGTTAAAGGGGTTTTACAAAAATTAGAGACACTTGAATACAATAATCGAGGAATAACATTTAGTAAGAACTTTATAATATCATTAGAATAAAAGGATTCATGATATAATACTCCAAAGGACAGTATATAAACCATATAAGAGTTAATTGGTTCATAACAACAATGAACCCTCAATAGAAATGTCAAATGTGATGAAATCCCTTATAAAGAAGGTATCCTTAAATTAAGGACAAATAAATCTCAAAAATATGTGTGACAAATATATATACACCCAATATAAGTGGATATTAAGTGTAAAACAATAAAAGTTCATTCACACATATTCAATGGATGACATATTCAATGACTACAAGTTGAACCCAAAGAAATCGAAATTGGGTTAAAAAGTTCCCTTGACAGCCTAACGGCATCACATCAAAATGAGTTGATGAGAGATAAAAAGTGTATATCATCACTTGGACATAAACTTTAAATCAATAAGGATGTATGAGAACATATCCCAATATAAAAATATGTAAATTAAAAGACCCAATAAAAGAAGTCTTTTAAAAAAGAGGAGGGTGAAAGGTTCCCTTACCGACTTGGGTATCTTTCAAAACATACACCCCATGAAAGAAAGACAATAGGTCATTGATGTAAATACTCATAAACGAAAGTATATTACACAAAGAGTAGAATAATGGGCAGTACATACACCACTCAATGGAATTTGTGGCAAATGTAGCATAAATCTCACGGGAATAAAAGTGAGATGAAAAATCCCTTACGAAAACTCGGCTGCCTAACGGCGCCACATAAAACTTCCGAATATGGATTGATGAGATCAAATAGAGTATCCCATCATATTACAATATAATTTACAGCAAGTGGGATATAAAAGAAAATCCCCCAACATTTCAAGGAGGAGTTTAAAAGAAGTGACATAAAGGAGAGTACTTAAAAAGAAAGAGAGGTTAGATCTCTTACGAAAGTTCGGTAGCCTAACGGTGCCACTCAAAACTTCCAAAATGGATTGATGAGAGAGAGTAGGGTATCTCATCTCATGAACATAAAAATTACAGTAAATGTAATATAAAATAACATCCCAATCATAATAAATATGAGCTTAAAATAAATGACATAAAAGAGTGTACTTAAAAAGAAAGAGAGTTGTAGGATCCCTTACCTCGGGTCCGACTTGACTCGATCGTTCTTTAATCTCCTGAATAACAAACTTGAGTTAATTTATAATTCCTTAAGAACCTTTTTCAAGTTCATTATTACTTTTATACCACTTATTACCATGTCATAAACATTATGTAATCATTTAAGTTAATAATATTTGTTTTGCCGATATTTGCTTCTTAAGTCGAAAGTGGACTTCTTACAATTACATGTTGTTAGTGTGGCCAAAAGTTTATTATATCCAGAATTTTATTCATTATGTAGATATCATATATTTAATATATATCTAGTACATGCGTGCATTTATAACATTACATAATCATTTAGAGGTAAGAAATGAAATGCACCGTTCATGGAGACGGTAAGCCGTACGTACGCATGAACGCTACTTTCATTTCTATGTCGTATTTTATAGAATGGAATCATAATGATATAAAGGTATATAATAATTCCAGTATAATATCATATATAATATCATAGTTCCATCCTTTATACGTCCCACATATGGTATTTAACGAATCAAATCACTTTGAGGGGGCGGTAGTCCGCACTTCCTTAAATGAAGATATCGCGTATACCCATAATGGAAGCCATAAAGGTAAGACAAAAATGAAAAATACAGAAGCATAAATAAAACATAAAAATATTATATATCATATATAAAAATAGTGACATCATAATGGCCACCTTTGAAGTTGTTAAATGAGTATTGAACAATCATCGTTTCGGGAGGCAGAATTTCACCATCCACGGAAACCGTATGTTCTTTAACCATTTGATGTAGTTGTGTGAGAGTGTAGCTCGAATAAATCTTATAACAACATCCTAGTATATTGAAGATACTTTTTTTGTTACAAAAGAAGTAAATAAAAAGATTTTAGGGGGTTGGAGAAGCAAAATAAAACAAATGAACATGAGAGAATGAATTACCTTTAAAAGTGTAACTCCTTTTGATTTGAGCCTAAAGGCTTCCTTTGAAAGGATTCTGCCCAAAGGGAATCCTCTAGGATGAGGAGAGGGATGTGGAGAGAGTAAATTGGCAGGGGTTGGCCGAGCCAAAGGCTTGAGGAGTGTGTTAAATGAGGTAGAGGTGGGGGCCTTTTATAAGAGGAGAGGAGGGGTACTTTTGGAAAGTAAAGAAATATTACTTTATTTGAAAATGTGTTTCGGTTTCAAAAGGTCCCAAGTTGATATAATTCGTGGATAAGGTGATAAGGCTTCTAAATACACTCATCCAATAAGTTTTGGACATGTTTAGTTCATAGATGTTACATTATCTTTCCATTTTATTTAAATCGTCAAATAATGATGTCATCGCTGCATCATTATTATGTCATAAATAATTTAATTTATTTAATGTCTAAAAATTATAAAAAAAATAATAAGATGTAGGAAATATTTTTATCTTTCCAATGAATATTTATAATAAAAAATATGACTTGTATAACCCCACTTAAAAATTGTTTTAGTAAAACATATCATGTTTGTGTCAATTTTACTTTTACATTAAATAAAATGTTATTTATGTCATTTCCCAACCAAAGTGGATCCATGGGGTCCCCAAGTTGAAACATGGCTTGTCTTGGTCGGCCATGATACAACCAATGAGGGTAAGACATGTTTCAAGCTCATCCCATTTTATTAAAGCATTATTTTTACCTTAAACTACACTAATTACCACTAATCGCGATTAAAAACATAATAAGTTACTATTCACCAAAAAATTATTTTAATCTCATTGAACCACATTTTACTTCTTAATTACAACCATGTATGTCGGATTTTTGAAAATCAAAACACAATGATGGCAAAATTTCATTTAAACGGAAAATCAGTTTTTATAAGTACCACTTAGTGGTTTCACTATTCATCAAAAATTGAAGTTTTTCAGAAAAATCCCAAAAATTCACCCTAAGCTATATTTGATATTCTGAATTCAAAAATGAAGTCAGTTTTACAAAATTCAAAACATATAAGTCACATTAATTAATTTAATAATTATTTCCCGTTGTCATGACAAATAGCGTGTTTTATGAAACAATAAGTATCAAAAGATTGACACTAGTTTAAGTCTGATTTCAAAGTGAAATTGATTCCAACGACCACTATTGGATTTAATGGTAAAAATATTTTCTAAATTCACTTTAAAACCAATTAAAAATATAATCTAATCATATAAATAAATTAGATTAAAAAGTGGTTTTGAATTAAAATACAACATTTTACACTATTCATTAAAAAAATGAACTTTATCGGAAAGATACCAAAAATTTACACAAAGTAAATTTTGATGTCCCGATTCTTAATAAGAGTTTTATTTGGTCCAAAAGAATGTTTAAGAGTGAAAGAAACTATATTTAATTACGGTTCTCCATCAAAAGGTGATAAGTGAACATTTAGCGAAAACTAGGGCATATACGCCTAAAATTGAATTCTTTCCGTATTTTAAGCCTTTATCTTCTATTGTATAAATGTAAAAATATTTAAGAACATATATAATAATATTTTAGTTATTTCTATCCATTCCCTCCATTACAACGGCTACATGTTAACTACCATTTAAAATAATATTATTTTATTATTAGAGTGCAACGTAAGATTCCCAAGAAACTCGTTGTTGCGTGTTGGGTACGCCATCGAGCATAGCTTCCCCTTTAAAGTCATATTAATATTTTATTCACAAATATGAAAATGTCATATTCCTTATTTACCTGGGGTGTTACAAGTGTAGTTCATTTTTCTACCTTTAATTTTATAATTGAATCTAAACATGTATATAATTAATATGTATAATACTTATATCATAATTAATATATTTGAAATTATGTAACTAGGATCATAATATAATTACTAAATCTACCAAACTATAATATTTATGAAAAATACTGCAAATATCATCTGAAACAATTATTTAACTAACGATGTGTCAATAAATGGGTGATAGAAGGTTATAAGAAAATTAAATATGGTAAGACTTATATTATTATGTTTATTTAACATATATATATATTAATAAAGATATATTTATTATACCTGATTTTCAAAAGAATAAGAAGGAATTCGGACCTAAGGTAATTGATATTCATCTAACTTTTATGTAAGTCGGAAACTTGTCAGATTCACTACATGTTCTTATATGTGATTTATATACTACACATGAAGGTATTTTATGATTGTTAGTATGAAATTTATAGGGATTTTCAAATCCAAATAATGTTAATTGTTTCTTGGGTCTTAGAATTAAAATTTTCCAAAAAAAATAGAGTTATCGGTTATACTATCATTGTTTTCCATGATTGTTTGTGATCAATTATCAAATGATGAAATAATATGTTAAACCAATCAATAAAATCATGAATTTTTTTATCCTATTTTTATTTCATAATAATATATATTTTCCATTCACATTCCATTCTTTAGGTACTCAATATTCCAAAGTAATGTTTTGATGGGAAACCAACTTCATTTCTCTCTATGGTCAAAAAAACATTTCCTTTCATATCCATGTTTTCTAATAATGTCTTCAACAATGTTTTTTCTATTATTAAATAACTGATCTTGTTAATTCTTACATATTTTTAAATTTTTTTTAAAAAAGGTTTCAAATTATTCTACCTTTTATTTGACAAATAAGGTAATTTGGATTTTTTTAATGTGTAAAGGAATAATTTCTAACTTATAAAACATGAATGGAATTTCTTGGAATCATGAAAACTCAATGATTTGATGATTTCATTATAAGTGTCTATGTTTGTTTTCACAAAAAATGTTTTCCATAATATTATAAAAAAATTATTTTAATGACGTTATTTAAAAATGGAATTTTTTTTCCTCAAGAATTTTGTAATGATATTTTAATGATATTTTTATTCATCAAAGAACAAATCCATTGATTTAATTTATGATTTTTTGGGTACATGATATAATTATACCTTCATTATTCTTTATTTGCAATGATGTTCTTTATGATGAATGTATTCCTATAAAACCTATTCCATTTTTGTGGGTTATACTATGAGGAGATGATGAAATGCTTTTAAAACATTTTTCTTTTTCATGCATTATTCTGGGATTAAATGTTTAGGAAACCCATTTATCTTCATGGGTACTAATTTGATTAATGATTTATTATATTGTGTATCACATAAATATGGTTTTAATTATGTGATGATGGTTACGTTGTAACAAAGGATGGTGGATAAGTTATAAATGAGGATCTATGTTATATTATAACCAAAGAAGATGGTTATGTTATAACCAAGGAAGATTGTCAAGTTTTAACAAAGATGAGTGTGACCAATTTCTACATGCAATTAATTGGGATAAGATTGATATTTCATGATATAATTTTTACTGGAATGGGGAGTGAAGCTAGCTCATTATTGAATTTTTCAACTATGAAATAATTTTGAATAAACCATTACAACTAGAATTGTTTGGGGTGTAACTCCATTATACAATGATATTCTTAAAAATAAGCCTTGAATATTATGTAAATGAATTTTTATGATTGTTTATATGATACAAACTCTTGTATTATGCCAATTTTATGATCTCATTGATTATTTTCATTGATTATTTTATGATTCTTGTCTTATGAACATCTAGATTTTATGTTTTGACTCAATATTATGTTCTATGTTGTGAAGTGTGTGCTTCATAGATATTATTATCATGTTATTAAAAACATATATACATTTTATTATCAAGTGATCCTTGGTATCTTCCTTATTTACCCTTTCGGAGAATCTTTTCTCATCCTTTCATTTGTTTCATGACTCCATGTTATAGTGAAAGGTACTAAGATTGATATGTCTCAGAATGGTGGTAGTTATGAAGAACATAGCGGGATATAATGCATATATTTTATGAACCAATTTTTTATGTGTCCGTGTTTCCAAAGGAACTAGACCTATAGAATTATTGAATTGATCATAATTATATATAATTAATATTGATTTAATAATATATAATTTATATTTATGAATAGTATGTGTTATTATAGATGGTTGGTCCTTAATTTTTACAAAATAGGATTCCTCCCCTCTAATTATGATTTCTAGGTTCATCCTTTACTAATCCATGAGTATTGGGTCTATATCAAAATTCATCAGAGATAACGTAGTATGATCCCTTCAAATCAATGTTTCATCAACATAATTTCTCTTCCTAGGGTTTTAATGTATTAAGCACTCATATCCTTTTATCAAATCCATTCATAACATTTGGTGCATAGGTAACTCCATCTACATGAATTTATAATTTATGATATATTTATCATTATATATTTCAAACATTCACCATGAGGATAATGTTATCATGTATTTAATGAAAATATTATTGATTCTATATTCCAATTATGTGTCGTGTAATTTTTTTTATAACACATTAATTTATATGAGTCATAAGACCCCACCATGTTATATTTCAGGAGGAAACATCTCAGTATATTATTTAATGCATCATTATATATAAAAAACCCTTCTCTAATAAATGGTAGTGTGTGTAATGGTGAAGTGACCAATATATTCTTAATATTCTTGAATATTTATTAACATTAATTTATCTAATGGATATTGACTCTCTAATAAGTTGTCTTTTTAAATGGATTTTATAGTTGTGAGTAATTTATCACAAAGTACCGATAGTATCAATCCAATCCAAGAAAATTGTGGATCTCTATTAAAATGTTTGTTCTAGGAAATGATGTAATCACATATATCATTAAATAATCCACTTTTATACCCTCACTTATGATTAAATGGCCCATGAATGAAACTTATTGTATGTATAATTCATAATTGATTAATTTTTCCTACATTTTCTACTTTCTCAAGGTCTTCAGCACAATCCTCTAATAATCTTCATGATCTTCCATACTCTAAAAATGTATGACAACATCATCTATAAAGGATGATACAGATTGATTGAGGTAATCTATAATGAATCTATTAAAAAATCCATAAATATAAAGGTAGTATTTTACATCTTTATGTAATCACTATGAACTTATAGTGTCAATATATTATATGAAATGTTTTCTAAGGTATATCCTCTATTTTCACACTTAATTGATGATATCCTGATTGAAGATCTACCTTTTATAATTATTACTCCATGCATATATATTTGAAAATATCATAAATATGGGATATAGAATAAATTATATTGATTATATTCTTGTTATGTTCATGATAATAAATGTAGAGACACATTTTTTCAGATGTATTCTTAACAATGATCACTGGTTCACCCCAAGGATTTGTACTTTGGGATATAGAACCCTTATCCAGATTATATTAGAGTTTCTAATTAAATTAATTAAATTCAGTCATGTTAATTCTAAACTGATCCTTTGATATTGATCTACCACTAGTAATGAATACTCTAATAACTCAACATAATGATATGGGGGAAGACTAGGAAACTCTTTTTGAAATACATTTATGTATTCATAACAAATAAAAATATATTACATATTGAGTTTTTCAAAACCATTTTTACAAAATAACCCTTATTATTTGGTAATAATAATTTTATATGGGAAGTGATGATCATATGGAGTTCATAGTCAACCTTTCCCTAAAAAATAATTATAGGGTGATTTAGGATATGAAATATGATTTAATTTTCCCCAAATATATGATGATATTTTTTTTTAGAGAGAGCCAATCCATATCCAATGTCACATTAAATTCAACTAAATGGAGAATAATATTATTTTTACGTAGCACATTCTCTTTAAAATCTATCAGAGATTTACTATACAGATGAGGTTAAATCATTAAACCATTGTGTTTTTTCATTATTAATTTAATATCTAATCATTGGGGTGAAGAATTTATGCTCTTGGAAATAATTTCAATTATAAAGGATTGGGTAGATCAATAAAAAAATAAAAAAAATTAATTATTTAGTGGATTATGAGTGTAAAATTCATGAAATTGTTTTCATACCCTACTTTAGCAGTTTAGATTATTAAATCATTATATTTCACCCTTTGATTTCATGGTTTTAGATGACAATTGTTGTCATTGAACCATTAATGGGTCACGTTTTAGTGTAATTTCTATAATCCTTATAATTCAATAATTTAAGTGTGGGGGGAATAGTTAGTTGATCATATTTTTAATTCATTTAATTGGTTAGCCTCTTTATATAACTTTAAAATTCATTTTCATGATGAATTTCTCTTCCAGCAATATGGTAATTCCCTATTCCATTTATACAATTCCCTCCATTATTCATCCCACATTTTTAATATATAAAAATTTTATTTTTCTTTCCTCTATGGGGTTTATCCTTTCTATTTCCATGAAAATACATTTTCCATATATCCACAGAACCAAAATAATAATCTAAGTCACCAATTACTATTTCCATATTGATATCAAATCAAAAAAATTAATCGTAGTTAAAAAAATCTCTTTAATCCAACGATTTTCAAAACCAAGTTTTAAGGTAGAAAATAAATGATTGATTTTTCATCTATGTTCTACTGTAAAACCATATGTATACCAAGAAATTATCATGATGTTTTCTTCACAAGTAAAAATGGATTCATCTTATTTTTTCTTTACCTCATATAAATATCACCCATTTTTAGTGAAAATACATGATAGAAGATATTTATTACAAAATACCTTCTTGAACACATACCATTAAATAGAGTCGGTTACATCCTCCACCCTCTTATTCATAATGAGATATCATTATAGATCATCTTTCCTTCTAAATCATAATCCACTAAAACCCATTTTTATTCACTAAGCATTATGTAATGGAAAATATATTTTCTTTGGGTTTTATATATATCTCATAATTTAGTCTATCATAAGACCTACGAAAAATGGTAAATTTTTCTGTATGAAGGAATCAATGGTTATTTAATCTTCTTTTTGAATGATTGTGGGTTCAAATTGTTCCATGTTATTGTTTATTTCTTGAAAATGATGCATGATAATCACTATGAAATTTACACTCCATATCACATGTTTTTGTTTCATTAGGAAAATCATTCTATTTTAAATTTCACTCTTTCATCTCAGCCAATATATGCCTTTTCCGATAGGTTACATCCATTGATTAAAAAAATAAAACATTGTATGAGTAATAAATAATATTAACCATAATTTAAAATAAAATGATAATTAATATAAATCATGTAAAAAACTAAATATGAAACCTTCATTTCAACGAATAACATATTAGATCAAAATTATGACACTCTTTATTCACCCAATAAAACTTTTTATTTAACATAAGTTTATTTAAGGTTTATCCTCTTATTATTTATAACATGATCACCAAAATTAACTAAACCCTGCACTGACACTAACTAAGATGACTCAATAATATCATATTTTCATATTTCATCATTTTATATAGATATTAATTATATATCAAATTAAATTTCCTCCCCTAACCTATAGCATTAGTGTCTTTGAAGATTATATGCATAACCAACTAATTTATAAGAATTATTAAACATCTTCCATAAATAATATTAATAAATTTTAACCTTTTAGTCATATCATACAAAATAATCATCTAAATTAAGTAGGAAATTGAAACATAAGAAAGAGTGAGATGAGATTCCCATTAACGGATTAGCATAATAGATAGAAATGTTTTATCATAAATTATCATAAGATGAACTTGTGGGTATCAGAACAGAATCTAGATATATAAACATAACATAAAAATTCATACCTACTAAAACATGGATCATAAATCATAACCATGAAATAAGGATTTCAAAATATCATATGAAATGAGGCATAGAAATATGGAATCATGAGAAAAATATCATAATCAATTGAAATTTAATATAGTAATGGGTATCATCACATATATAATAAAGTCCCTAGTAAATTATGTCACCCATATTCCCATAAAATAGAAAATTGGGTGCACTCCTCAATACAAGACATGGGATCTCTATAGATATAAATATTTACCCAATAATTATAGGGCTATATAACTCTAAACCCAACCATCACATATTTAAAAACCCTAAATATGTGTACCATGTGAACATGATCACATTGATAAATCAACCATAGTATACATAACCATTGAAAAAGAAATTAATTTCA
This sequence comes from Viscum album, assembly GCA_963277665.1. Taxonomy (NCBI): domain Eukaryota; kingdom Viridiplantae; phylum Streptophyta; class Magnoliopsida; order Santalales; family Viscaceae; genus Viscum; species Viscum album. The sequence continues at coordinate 2,102,461,025 of OY728120.1, forward strand.
AGAAAATTTAACCAAAACATATCACATCCATTCCGAGAAAGAGGGTGGATGGTATTAATAAATAATATATCTATTGAATTATAATAAATATTAAAGTACACTGGTATAGATGGAAATTTTTTTAATAAAAATAAAAAATTGGATTGAAAAATTAGAATAAATATATTTTAAATTTTTATAAATATTATTATAAATGTAATCATTATGAAAAATATTATTAAAAATGGTAAATTAATCAAAAAATAATTTGAATAATTATTAAAACATGAAATTGAATCCTTAAAAAAAATTATGAAAATAGTGGGATAAAGAGACCATATAGAAATAATTAAATGAGATTCCATTAAGTCCTTAAACACTAAATTATAATTCAAAAAAATAACATAAAATATAACTATGTATAAGTATATCCATAATTATGGACATAGAGAAATATTTCCAATAAATAAATAAGATATAAGGTTGGATCCACTTATAAGAATACTTTCAGTTAAATTATGAACAAAGGGGCAGTCAAATTGTGAGGAGACATGTAAAACCAAGAAAAATAACTATAATAAATGAATATTTATGGGATTTTGGGGGGATAAAAAATAATATCTCCAGTAATGGAAATTTTGATTTAAATAATCATGATTTCATAAAGTGATATTCTAATGGAAACCCTTACATTTACTACTAACATCCATGAAAGAATTATAACATCATTTATACTAAACATATCCATCTTGATAACTTATTTTAGAACCTTATTAATATATATTAACATTTATAATCAATAATTATAATTATTTACAACTTTTACATTGGATAGTTATTATGTATTTTTTTCATTGAATGATAGTATGTATAATTGTTTCAAACATGTTTCATAATAGTGAGGTTGATCAGCATTATTTCATTACTAGTTCAATGTTATTAGAGTATTCATGTTGGTATAATTATTTTAATACAATTAATTATTTATACACATGTTTTTTATGGAATTATTATGTATGTCTTATGATAGTGGAATTATTGACAATCTTTTTTTTGGGTAATTTATCAATAACTAGATGTTTCTTTCGAATGTTAATCCATTTGTTTTTTAACCCTTGAATAAAAATATTCATAACATAAACTAGTATTTAAAATCATATATTATGTGTGTTAATTTCTTGATACTCATAGGTGACGAAAAATATCTTGTTGGTATAATGATATTCATGTAGATGGATTAAAAAACTCCAACAAGAACATGTTATACAGTTGAATGAATATGAGTATAGAGTTATATCATAGTAATATCATTTTCATAGAAGAATAATGATTTTAATCATAAATAATTATAGTGGATATTAATATTTATAAATATTTCTAATTTCAAGGTAATTAAAAAATATAGTTATAAACAAGATACTTTCTTGAATTCTCTCCTCAATATGGGTTCCTTAGGAATGAAGGATTTAAGTCACATTCATGTAACAAAAGGCTATAATACCTAAAATATGAATTTAAAGGATTTAATTTGGGAATATATTGATGGGTTAAAAAATAAAAATTGTGTATTTCATTGGGTAGAGGAGGGGACCTTTTATAGGTGAGTTTTGTATGAATTTTAACAAATTCATATTCCCTATGGTGAATGTTTTTCATTTTACATGGAAACTGGATCCAAAGTTGAAAAATAATTCATTTGAATCATTAATACCCTTATAATAACAATTTAAAGACAATAATATAGATATTTTAGGCCTTTAACCCATAATTTAACACTTATACACCATTTTACCTTTACTATGGAATCTCAATTTTTTGCTCATTAATTTATTTTTTTTAAGAAAAATGAAATTGACCGTGTTACCAAATGTTGAAATGATTATTATAAATTTGAGAAATTTAAATTTAACTATAAAATTTATTGTAAAATTTATTTTTACATAAAAATTTACATTTTAAAACAATTATTTTTTTAATTTTATTTTAATTAAATTTTTAATTAAACCAGTGGTTATAATTTTTTTATATTGAAATATTAAATTTCATTAGATTCATCCTTTAAAATAAATCAACTAAAATTATTAAGATAAAAATAAATAACACTTAGACAAAAAATTCTTTGAAAAGTATACATTTTTAACAATAAATAATATAAATTGCATTACATTAAAATTAATTATTTATAACATAACCATTAAATTTTATCAATAAATTGGTATTATAATCTTTCAATGATAATTATATGAAAATATAATCAATGTTTAAAAAAATAAAAACAACAGTAATAATAATATGTAATGAATAAAAAAACATATTTCTCTAATAGGTTAATTTTAAATAATTTTAAATAATTATTATTTTTATTTCATCCTGATTTAATAATTATATATACGAGTTTTATAAATTTTTATTTTATACCATTAATTATGTAACTTCAATGTATGTATTGGGTGAAATTATATTCATTGAACATATATCTTATTTCCATATATCCAATGACCATAAATATAATGACCTATTAACCAATATCCATATATATAACGATTATATTACATTTCATTATATAGAATAACATATATATCCAAAATCATCCATACTATTATATAATTTTTTTATCAATAAATTAAAAATATTTATAATATTTTAAAATACTTCAGTAGTTATTGTAGATGGAATAACCTTGGTGGAAGATCATAATTGTGAGATTTTCAATAGTATAATATTTTTATTTCTTAATGGTTTCATTACATTATTAATTTTACTAATTATATTTCATTTAGTTATGCAATAATGTATTATATTTTTCTTATAATATTGTACCATAATGAAATTAGGATTTATTAATTTTATTTCAGGGGTGTGTGTATGACAAGCTATATAAAACACATGATTTTTTAAAAGGAAATAAATACCAAAATTTGTTGTTGTTACAATGTAATTATTTAATAGGATTTCTAGTGAATTAGTTATAAATAATCCTTTTCAAATTTATAATTGAAGGAAATATAGTTTGAAAAACCTACATGTGTACGGTTGATAATTATAAATAAGAGCTTATTATTCACATGAAAAAAACGTGATGCAATAAAAATTTGTAGATATTTCATTGGTTATCTAGAAAAAATAGGGGTATAGATTTTATTTATCTAACCATAATATGTGAATTTTTAAAACAAGAAATGTTAGATCTAATGAAAAAAGTGAATTCAATCACAGTAAAATTATAAAAAAAATTGAAATTATTGATCTTAGAGTTCATTTTCGATTAAATTTTTTAAAAATATATTATACTGTTAATCATAAATTTTATTAATCATATGATAATAACAGTGGAAAATAACTTAATATTTTACTGTATTATAATGATTTTATAGTAGAATAAATATAAAAAATAGTGTAAAGAGGATCTGAAAGATAAATAAGGTCAGATGATTCTAATGAATATGTGGTATATCTATATTATCTAAAAATGATATTTGAATTGATAATGATCTATTTTTATATTGAAATGAAATTTTGACAAAACAATTAAATAGTTTCTTGAATCCCATTGAAAAAATAATTTATGGGATGTCATATAATTTCATGAATGATGAAAGTAAAATATGAGTAAGTTGATATTCAAAAGAAATTGTGACCCTCATTCTATAATTTATCATTACAAGTCCATAGATCTTAATAATTATTTTATTCATAAGTTTAGAATACACAATAAGTAATCCTTATCATTTGTTCCTTGGAATGTATATTTCATAAATATTATGGAATTTGTTGTGTATTATTATTTAGAGGTACAAAAATAGATATAAAATAACTTTACTAAATGTTAACTTTGATCAAAATGTATATATAGATCAACCAATATGTTCATCCATTAAAGTAATGGAGTCCATATTATGTAAAGTAACGAAATAAATATTTATAATTAATCAAGTTTTATAAAAATTCATTCTATGTATCAATGAAATTTTTATGTCCATTTTATTTACAAAAAGAATCATGGATTAGTGTATATATTATAGTAACAATGAGAGTATGTTTATATCCATGATTATATATGTTTATGATATATGAAATTTTTAAATGGTCTTGGTATATTATATGCGGGAAATAATTTTATTTCTAACAATTTCAATAATAATGATTTGGTTGAATACAAATATATGATACGAAAAGATATATTCCATAATAGATAACAAGGTTTATTGGGAATATCATAGAAAGAATATATTAATAGAATCTTATAGTGGATTAAGATGAAATTTTTTGAATGTCCCTATTTAAAAATTTTGAAAGGAGATAAATTTAATCTCAATCAATGTCTGCAAATCGAATTATAATGGAAACATATTAAAGGAATTCCATATAAATATATTTTTTGAGTCTTGATCTATTCTCAATCATGTATATGTCTACATATTATTTTGTTAATTATTATATTTTGTAGATAAAAAATGAATCCTAATATAGATCATTATATATTTTTATTTATAAACATGTGATATATTAACGGAACAAAAGATAATAGTCTTACCTATAAATGATAAATTCATCTTGAGTTTATTGAATACTTTGATTCAAAAATTACTGATTATGCTGGTCAAATTAAGTCCACTTGTGGTTATATATGACCTTTAACTAGAGGTGGGATTTCATGGATGAGTTTCATGTGGGAAATTGTATATATTTAACCATTGAACTACATTTTTTGAATGATTTTAGGATACAATTCATGGAATGTTCAAAAACATTATTTCAGTACATGGAATTTTTGAATGTATCACTATGACCCTGAATATTTATCATGATAACGAAAGTCTTTAAATAAAATTACTAAATTTATCCATTTATTATTTTGATGTTATAGTCCATAGAATGTGATATATATATATATATATAATCTAATTTTATGAATATAAATTTACACATCCATGATAAAAATCTTGGTTCTCATTAGTTTCTAACAGAAATTCAAAACTCGCTAATCTATATTTATCATTATTGGTGAATTAACTATATTGGTAACCCATTTAAAAACATTATTTATTCTGTCCCTCTTCAAATTATAATTTTTTTTAGTGAGGTCATTGGTATGGGTGCCTGAGTTAGGTTGGAATTCCATGGTAGAGTGGTACGGTTGATGAGAATATGAATTGAAGAAGAAAAATAATACCAATGGATCTTAGAAGGGATGATTGATTACTAATGTGTTTAATTTTTTTGACGGAAAATATTCTCTCATTTCATTAGATTTCACTCTTGTTCAAATAATTCAATTGATGAGAGGTATCTTAAACTAAATTTGTTTTCCTAGATAAAATTTATTTTTTTAATTATTTAAGTAAAACCATAATGATTGTCATATTTACTTATAGAAATGTTATTTACTAAATTAAATTATGAATCCATTGATTAAGCTACATATGGGTGATAATTTATATATATATATATTTATTTATTTATTTATTTCATATTATAAGATTAACCATTGATATTAACTAATACTTTTTTTAAATAATCTTTAGTGAAGTATATGACTCTAAAATAGAGATTAATTAAACTAGCATGGTATTATTTATTGGTAAGGGTTTTCAAAGCGGGGCCTCAGTTATGATTTCTATTTGTGGGTTATATAATATGACAAAAAAATTTACAAAACCAAATCACCTATGTATGAGTTTCATGTTCGATTAATTAATTTTTAGAATGATTGTATAGGTGAAGGGAAGATAAAATCTTATATTATGGGATCCAGATTTTTATAATTCCCTAGTTAATACTTAATAAGAGATAAATACCCCCTATCCTATGTGACAACACAATGTTTTGGGATAGGTAATTCACTTGGTTAATATCAATTATAACAAGAGAGGAAAACCCCATTATCTATTTTGAAGGATCACAAATATTAGAATTTTTTTTAAAATGATAATTTTATTAGAACTATTGTTTTAATATCTTCTTAGCGTGTTGGATTATAATACATAGTTATTATTTTTATGTATGGTAAACATGTAAATTTCAATAATGAGGAGGGTGTGGTTGACCTTATTGGATATCATATTTAGGTTCACTATTGAAATATTTTTTTGGGATCTCATTAAAGAATGGGTATTGGGTTACATTATTTTATACATTCCTTTTATTTATTATTTATCCATATATTAAATTCTAATTTGGTTTATATTTTACATTACACATAATTATAATTATTAGGATATGCGTACATTTCATACAATTTCATGATATGGTGTCAAAATCATTGGATAAATCCTATTTTGTGTTATTCCAACTCCTTATATGTTCATATAATATGGGAGACTTCATGTATATTCATTTATATGTTTTTTATTGTATTATTATTTAAATATACAAATTTTTTTAAATTTAATGGTGTCATTTCAGATTTATTAGACCACTAGTGGTTTTAGGGTGCGATGATTGGATTTTATATATTCCATAATAGTTTATTATTTTATTATAATTTTCAATTGGGCATGCATTACTATAAAATTATTATTTATAGTTATTAACATTTATATTATAGGAAAATATCATATACTTACACATATATTGTTTTTTTAATTATTTGGGATCTTAGAGGATACATGTGTTTTATTATTTAGTTTTATCATTTTATCTTACTTGATATAAGGGTCAATGATAGTAGTTTTATGGTAGAATCCATTAGATAAAATTAAATGGGTTCTTCATATGAAATTATTCCCCTATGGTTAAAATTAAACATTAATGTTTGTTACTACCCTCTGTTGATCTGGGGAATATAACAGGGGTCAAAAGTGAACTTAGGTTGGGATGTAAGTTATTTAGGCATAGTATATTACAAGAATAAAAACTAAAAATATATAATTTTAACATTAAAATAGGGAAAAGTATTTAAAAATTATAATAACTAATATTTAATTACATTTAATATTTAATTAAATTTCCTAACTATCCATCTCATTTACCAAAAATTGGTAAAATTTTAATTTTATCCATCAATACTAGAATTAGTTTGAACAAACATTTAGAATATTATACCTTATCATATATTTTTAATCACATATATCATAAATTTTTAAATGAAATTATAAATTATTTAATTTAATTAATCTCAATTTTTCATAACTGTGAATCATATTTACCAAAAATAGGTGATATTTATATTTAAACCATCAATCATAGAATTAGTTTGACATATAATTTAGAACGTTATAACTTATAATATAGTCAAATAATATATATCATATATTTTTAAATGACTTCATAACATATTTAATGTAATGAATCATAATTTTTTAATTTGGGATTCATTTTTTGTGATTATTATGGGAAACGGTTTTCGACTTTGAGGAATGATGAATGTAATTAGTCAGATTATTATGACTTTTTCTTTGAGAAATTTTTATTTAGTTAATTTTTTTATTAAATGATTATTTAATTAAACTATATCGAATATAATTTGATTAATGGTAATAATTTAATTGAATCCCGCTATCATACCTCATTTTCAGTTTTGTAGGACACACACACACAAAACGTCTTCTTTCTTCAATTTTATCCCACCCTCCACCCTACCTTCTCTATATTATCATTATATTATATAATAATAAATTTTTTTGTAGAACTGAATCCATGAGGTTGGGGATAAAGTATTAAATTTTTTTTCATTCATTCATACATCCAATGAACTATTTTTTGGTTTGAAATATATTATTTTGTGAATTTTTATAGGGCTGACTAATTATCTTAGTTTTTTTCATCTTAAAAAAATTATTATCATAGTTCTTATAAAACATATTTTTTTAGGATTACAATGAACACTTTTATGATTAAATATCAATTACATATAATAATTTTTATTATAGAACTACGAACTAGGTAAATGTTTGATTGTTTAAATATGATTTGACATTCTTTTGATTTGGTACATGTAACTAAAATGGGTAGATTAGGTGTAAAATATTAATAAATAATCTCATGTATAAACATTGTGTTTGAGATGGATATTTTTACCAAGGTGCAGTTATTTTTTCTTCACCATGAAATGTGTTTCTCATTGAGTCTATAAGACAGTTGTTAACATAGTGGATGCAAATGTTGAATCTAGTGTATCTAGAAAATTATTAATGAAATTTGTTGTCTATTATGACCACTGTGGTCGTTTTAAACAATGAATAATAATTTTTTTATTTTCTAGAGATATATGTTTTTCTATGTAATATGCTTTTGAAATAATTAAAAATATTAAAAAAATAATTTAAATAAAATAATCAATATAATATAAATATTTATTTAATTAAAATCATATAATTAATGTAAACTAATTAAATGTTTTGAATAAAAAATATCACTTTATTGGAAAATGAAAATAATATTATTTTATATGTTAATTTTATTTATTAACATTATTAAGTTAGTAATTAATTATAATTATTATATTAATATATGCAGGAAAAAAATGAATTAATTTATTTATAATTATTTATTATTAATGATCCCATTTTTTCATATTTATGTGGTCCCAATGATGTTATTTATTGATATAATACATATACATTTTGTATAGTATTAATATATGAAATAAAAAATGAAATTTATTTTTTATTAAAAGAGGGAATGAAAAATCAATGTGATATTGACCATTGGAAATCATTGGGAACATGGTAATGTAATGAGTGATAATGGGATAGGTAATGAGCCTTATGAGGGGTTCTTTATCTTATATAGAGTCTCCAGTTTCTAACTTGAATAGGTGGGATGTATTATGGTTACGAATCATCTTATTTATATTAATTTATTCTTTCATGGTTTGTACCATATGGTTTTTTTATTTATGTTGGATCACTCAATGATTTCCCATTACTATTCAGAATTTAGTGATGGTTGATATTAATAGGGTTAGGCCCTATTTTATGTCCCTTTTTTATCATCATTATTCTTATAAATTTCTATCATTATTTGAGAATATAAATTTAAATCGGAGTGACGCATTAGGATATGTGTGGTTTTCCACAACTATGAGATACCTTTGGACATGGTATATTTTCCCCATCTATTGGATGCTATGTGATATAGATTATTTTAATACCTATTGAGATTCCTTAGGATATTAATTATTTTCATTACTATTTAATGAATTATTATGTGGGTGATTACTCTAGTAATGTGATTCCTTGGGACATGATTTGTTTTCCGTAATAGTATAATGCCTTTGGATACAAGTTATTTTTTATAACTATATGATTCTTTATGATATGGGTTAATGAAGATCTTATTGGTATATTTCCTAGGTTATATTAAAGATATTATGGTGTATTTTTTGAAACCCATGAGGATATTGAAGAATAATTTTATAATAGTATATTTGTCCTTCACCACAAGATATGAATTTATTTCAAAAAAATATTTCAATATTGAATAGTATGGAATTTCTATTCCTTGGTTAGATAATATAGAATATAATTGTTTCATAAAAAATTTATTCATGACTTTTGGTTCTTATTTATGTTGTATTAAATTTTATCATCCACATGAATTTTTAATGAATTATTTTAAAAGAATTAAAAGATTAATTATTCAATAAATAAAGTTAAAATATAAAAATTATCATGGTGAGAATATAATAAATGATGTTTAAGTTATTTCATAAAATGTCTAAATAAATCTTCCAGATAAAGGGGATATATTTTATGAAGATACAATCTAGAAAAAAACATCAGGGAATCCAGGGTATGGTGTACAACTCCCCAACCCAAATCACTCTATATTAACTATATAAGAGTGTGACTAGAACATAGACGTGGATCCCAATATGTTAAAGTCTACCAACTAGTATTGAGGTTTCATGAAGTCATAGTCGGTAGACTTTACCCTCTAAATATAAAAAAACATTATTAATAAAATTTCAACTATAAATACGAATAAAATAAATAAATAATAGATTTCACATCATACAACATGATGTTAACATTTATATAAGGAATGACATGTCATATAGAAACATATAGATCACCCTCAAGACATTCACATATATAAATACTCAAAAGTTAGAAAAACTCACCAGACTATAACTCATGATATACATATACCATCTAAGAAACTATAACATCAATATTTTGAACCATCAATAAATCCTTCTCCCATCGGCATCAAATAATGACCCTTTACCCTTAAGTATTCCAAGAACCTTACAGTCTACATTTGTATCAGAGGTCCCATGTAGAGTGTGAGTATGAATTTAGTAGGACATTAGAGATTAAATCCTAAATTAATATCCATATCATATATCAATGAAAGATAATAGAAACAATAATAAATAAAAAATCACAACCTACTCCACTCACTCTCAATCAGGCCTAAGAAAGTCCTTTCATGCCCCTACTAGTGAAAAATCTGAATGATGTATTAATATTATATCATAAAAAAGTGGTATTGGACTCAGAATCAATCCCATATCCCATGGAACCACCATCCTGAAATAATTATGATGCCCAATGGTACATCCATAAGTCATAACATGAGTACCATGGACATCAAACCCATTACCAACTAGTAGATCAATTTCATGAAATAATCTAATCCCTGACTACACCCATCCTTAACCTAAATCCCAATCATTAGACCGAACCTATATAATAATCATCTCACAATCATCTAATTGCCTCTCACACCACTAACTATGTCCAACTCCAATACACCCCTCCTTCATACCTATGTTCATCACCATCCCCTTAAAACAGTTTAACTATAGTGGTTTTTACCCATAACAATGGTATTTAACCACCTCATGGGACATATCATGTGTGTAACCCCCCAACAACAGTAATCCACATGGTAAGAGGCATCCCCAAAATCCTTTTCATCACCATTATAGAACCTCTATCACCACTCCCAATAATGGTCAACCCCATCAACATCATATCAGTAAACCTTATCACACAATTTTCATTGATCAACATCCCCTAATCACATAGGTTAAACCCAACACTATCCCATGGTACCAAATCAATCATTAAAACCCAAATATCGCAACATTATAACATATGCAATCAATATAACAATGTATGGAACCCACAATTCCTTTAATAAATCCATACTAGATCACACTAACTATTTCCCACATGATATTGCCCCTTTTTACCCCTTACAACCTAAAATATAAGTTATTTTGTTCTTGGTAACACATATACAACCCTAAACACACCTATTAATTCATATAAATTTTATATAAAACTATAAATAATAATTTCCCACCAACCTAGAGTTAGAAAAAATACACTTGTGGAAAACCTTTATCTAATCTAGAACTAATTAGATGATTCTCCAAAATTGTGAAAAGTCATGGAAATTTGGATTTCTAGAAAAAAATGATATTATGATAAATATAGAACACATGTGCATAAATACTACTATTCATACCCATATTTTCTATCTATGATATGCAACATGATAATATTTTGAGATATAGAAAATAACCCTTGAAATATACAAAGTAATAAGAGAGAGTGAGGGGGGGTTAGGGCATGTTTATTGAGTTCTTTCCAAAATGGCCTCATTTTTTCCCTTATAATATTATTAACTCATTAAATAAAATAATTTTATTTTGAAAATAAACCTATAAGGTCATGATGTGACATTCTGATCTCATGGTGTGATGCATTGTAAATTCAATATTTACAAAAAAAACACTTGTGCATCACATAAAAACATCACCCCTCATTTCATAACACAAAATTACAATTTAAACAAAATCCACAAACACTAAAACTCTAAAACTATTATGAATTAAATTAAATACTTATGGATAAAAAACATTGAAAAAAATTATGCATTCATCTCCTCATGCTACGATTCCCCTTGGCTATGTCCCAACATCCCTCTTCCCAAAACTTATGTCGTAATTTATCCCTTTTCAATTGAAATAAGCCCCTCACCTGCAATGATCCTCTAATTCATGGTGTGAATTATTATTACTAAATAATTATAGATCCTCGAGATCATCCAACTCCGAAGAGTTAGTTTCCATCATACACCCACACCCCCAACACCTCAAATGTGCCCTAATTGACACAATAGATCCAAGATTAGTCTCAGATTATCATTACTGAATCCTCATGACTTTAAAACCTCCCGAGAATCTGGTTTATATTTTTAAATCTATCTCAATCCATTTACTAAATATCCCTTACTAAAACTAGGGCATTCAATTCTCCACATTCCCAATGAAGTTAGAAACACTAAACACATCTATTTCTTACATGGTAACCCCAGTTACCCAACAAAAATATGTTGATTACTACTATGGGAAATCCCCATTATAGGAAATAATTACCAATTCCACATTATAATCAAACAACCAAACATGTCAATGCCACTTCACCATCTTTAATCATAAAACCCACATGTTCTAACAATTATGCATCACCATCCTAAATCCTACAGATTCCCATATAATGCCTATATCATAATTGATTCCTTCATCAAACCCACGTCATAAATAATGAAAACATTACCCAAATATATATTAATAACATATTTATCATGACTTATATCTTATTTCCATACCTCAATCTGCATCTGGTTGACATTTTATCATATATGCCCACTGTGTACTGGTACCAGCTGTATAAACTAAAAACCATCATGTTGATGATGTACATATTACAATTAATATCTCCCTAGCCTACTATGTTTACATTAGATCGATCACATATAGTTGAAATAAACCCTATAAGGTAGTTATTTCAACCGTATATAGTTGTAGTAATTGGAAACCACTACCCCCAATTCATAAATCCATTCCACCTCCATGTCCCTCGAGTGCATTTGTATCCCTACTATCGGCTCCTAGTACCACTCCCTAGATTACATTAAACACCTGAGGAAATCTAGGTCAATGTATCCCATTTTATTATGAGTTCCTCTTAAAAAAATATAAATATTTTTCATGTGATCATATTCCCATCACTCTTTCAATAACCATTTACACGGGGCTCGAATAGGAACTTTTTATCTACATTAGAAACAAGTCACCAACAATCTAATGCACAGTGTAATCATCGATCTCCTTCTATTACTACCATACCAGGTCTCCTCGCATCACCTCTTCAAGATACCTTGAGCTATACTACTCTTATATTGAAAAAACCCATTCCAAAACATTATACTCCAATCCTCTTGGTTTCATTCAACTATCAGTGATCATTCAACCCCATGGAAAATGGGGCCATCTTAAAAAATTATTTATACCGTAAAAAAATTTCAATTAAAATCCTTCAACCAACATGCCTTAGAAACCTCATTCTACTCTAGGATCTAAAAAATTGTAAAAAAATCAATAAACATTTTAGCCTAATATATTATTGAAGTTTCTCTCTACACTATGTGAACAAATCATTGTCTTACTCCACCCTACATATCTCAGGGAATATATTATTAGAGAACATAACCTAAAATTACATCCATTCAAACCCATAATGACAAACATAATAATCATATTCATCCAACCAGTGTTTCAGTAGTCATATAGATATATGTGTGGTAATATTCACTTTCATCCCTAGTGGCATCTGAATCTGATAAAACATTATTGGTACTAACTAAATCTATTCCTCCACAGACTAGGGTATCCCATATCCCAAAAAAAGTGAAGGATGTGAATCAAACTCTTGTGTAAAATATTACATGGACGAATTATGTCCCAATGCTCCCAAATTATTAATCTAGATAACTCAAAATAAGTTCTTCTTGAGCATCTCATTCAGTCACTAGCTAAACTCATCAAGACACTTTAGCTAACCTGATCGCTTTGGATCTGTGAAATGTGATTCATGATCATTCCCTACCATTATAGGCTCATATAGTGTACATTTCAATGAAACACTATATACAACCTACAAATGCTTCAATTGAGGCCCTCTAGGTGTAATTTCATTGAAAATCCAAATACCGTTCTTAATATGTAAATTATAATCTAGATGTCATATATAGTTGTAACTATAGTAGGTAGGGAAATTCACTTGACCATACACTTCCCTACCACTCCCATGACAGAACATTATATGGCCTCATGGACCAACCTACCCAAGTCAGGGTCAACAACCACACATCACACACATTCAAGATCCATTTTCTTGGGTAGGACTCGTGTAATTCTACTAAGACGCTATATGGGAAAACACCACAAAAGTTTTTATAGAGAGTTTTATATAAAACCATTTCATTTCTTGAACCACTACCTTTTGGGTCACATTAGTTCAATTACACAATGATGGTATGTCTGAAAACAAAATTTATCATTTTCTGATACATTAAATAGCTAAACCCCATTTTCCTATTTCGGAAACAAAACAAAAATCATAAGAAAAAACATGTCTTCCATGAAAACCCTACTTTCTTTATTTAATTCCTAAGTTCCACCTTTATCATCTAATGTAATGTAGTAAAAATAGAAATCAATAACGTCAAATGTAAATTTATTTGAATAAAATATCTCATTTGGAACCATGAAAAGTATAAAAGTATCATGATTATAGGAAACATTGGTGTTCCTTATATAGGGGATATCTACACCCCTACATAGACATGTCTCTATGTCTCATCGTCTATCCAAAAACCCCAACATCTATTCTCAAATAACCTGACAAGACACACTCAGTATCATTTTATGATAACCTAATATACTACAACTTTATAATTCACCAACATGTATCACTCCACAGTAAACACACTAGTGTGTTAATAAAGTGTATACACACCTCCAGATATTCAAATGGATGTTGAATCGTAGTGATGGTTAAAGTGGTGATATTGGAGAGACTATAGACTCATAATATGAAAAAATAATAATAAAATTTCATATATAAATAATATAGAATTAATAATAATGTACATACCAAAAAATAGTACATGATTAGATAATATCTAAAATGTGAGATATTTCAAAAAAACCCACAAGATCTCACTCATGATAATTACATATGTACATACTAAAAAGTAACAAAAAAATCACCATCCTAACATAAATAATATACCCAAAACATTGATAAAACTACAACATCTATCTTATGAACTTTCAACACAATCATATCCCCTAATCTCTATGAAAATTTCCCATTACCCATAACTAAACCATGAAATATAAACTCTGAATGTCTCCTGGGGGGCCCGTGAAGGTTTTGGATTTGAAATTAGTTGGACACCACCAATGGTATCTCAAACTAATTTCCATATCATATACTAGTGTATCCAAATATAAATTATTAGTAACAAAAAAACTATTCAAAACCTTCTCACCTCATGCTCAACCATCCCCAAGTGATCCATTACCAACATAAGATAGTTTCAATGTGGAAATATACATCAGTAATCCATCATATAAGAAATTCCCTCAATCCTCTAATTAATTTAAAGTCTCATGGAATCACCATCCATGAAAAAATAATGATATTATAAGGACATTCCCAAATGTCATAACATATTTTACATGGACTTACAACACTTTACCAACCTCTATCTCAACAACCTAACAAAACCCAAGGCAGGATTTCACCCATCCATTACAAAATTCAAACTCATCCACCCAAACATTTATAGTGAGTATTTTTCTCACATATAATGATCTCACAACCCACCAACTATAGAGATCTAGGATGCAACCATAATCCATAATTATAGTAAATACCATCCTTATATGATCGTTTAACTATAGAGGAAAAACCCCCCAAAATGTGGACAAAACCACCAACTGGTTTGGTATTTTCTCACAAAACTGCAATGTTTTCAGCCCCTAAGGTGACTGGAATCTCTAAAAACCTATACCATACTATTGGTGTCATATTTTTCACCCACAGAAATGATCAATGTCATCCGCATCATATTGGTGAACATTGATTTTCTGTTTTCAATGATCAACGACAACCAATTTAAAATGAATAAAACACAAAATATTACCATGTAAATACATCGATAATTCAACACAAAGTTTAATACATTACTATACATTGCATCTATCACAGCATGGAGTGAATTCATAATATCAATAAGCACTCCATACTAGATCACATCCATTATTTCCCACAAGAGACAACCACTTGGTATCTTTTTCAACCAATAGAACCCCTATGTGGTTCTTTTCTAGAAATACATAGAAAATCCTACCCACACAAATTTTTCACAAATCATATAACATGTGAATAGAACAACAAATAGTTAGGAACCATTAATTGAGTGTCAGAAATACTCCTCACTTTATGAAACTCTAGTCGATTCAAATCAATTTAGAAGATTATCCAAAGGCTAGTGAAAGACCTATAATTTGGTATTTTTATAAAAATATAAATATAAACGGAGAAATCAATAAGATGGGTGAATATTAATTTCAATCCATTCCCACAACAACTCCCTATGACAAAATTCATCAAGATTTTTTATGACATTCCAAAAAATATATAAAAGAAAAGTATCATAAAATGTAAAATCATGAGGTGCAACATGTTCCCATAAATATGGAAATTAGTGAATCAAAAATAAAAAATAAAAAAATAAAAAAACAATATATTTTTTATTTTAAAAGGAAAAATCACACTACTAGAATACTCAACAATATATCTTCACATGTCATACATTTCAATTGGAAGTACATCAAAGTATTAATGTTATATCTTTAGTGGATATGGTGATGGTGAATTCATCTCTAAACAAATAGTTACACAAATATATACTAGTTCATTAATCAAAAAATTTATTAATATATGTTTCCATAAACTATAAAATACTAACTAGAAAAATTATGTTAATTACATAGAATTTATTAATAAAAAAGAAATTGGGAAGCTTCTGAAAAACTACATTTTTATATTGGTAATATTCAGCATCTAATGCTCCTCTTACAAATAAACCATTAGATAATAACAAAATATAGATATGGTTATAAATAAATCAGATATTTATTGAAAAAAACAAACAAATATAGGGAAATCTACTTTAATGGGATATTGAAGAAGATTATGTTGGGATAACTATTATGTTCCAATTCAATTATATAGGTCACACACTCTCTAATTTATAGATATTCATCTTTGGATATGTATCCCTCTTGACATCACAAAAAGAAAAAAAGACATTGATCCTCAATCCATGTATATATTTCATCACTAATAACTTCGTTAATAGTATGATATTGAAGCTTGATTAAATCCTCCTCTTTTTTAGGATTAGAGGATGAGTTTGAATCCTCCACCACCACTAATTTGGCAGTATTTTCTTTTTATTATTAATAGAAAACCATGAGGATCATGTCATAATTATTATCTCCATGTTGTTGTAGTCTATTTTCATTCATCTCTTCCTTGTCATTGGGGAAATAAAACCATCCATGTCATCAATTGCTTTCTCACCCTTTTCAGCACTTGATTGTAAGTATTCCTCCTTGATATCATAGAATGTTGTCACATAATTTATTTCATATATATAATCTAAAAATTCATTTTAATTACATTGGTTTTTAGCATGTACATTATGTGGATCAAAAATAGATGATTCCAAAATAGATTTCCCTACAAAATCATGTATACTTTTCATAGGGACAATAACAAAAACAAGAATATATAAATCAACATTCGGGATAAGATCTATTATAATATTCAAAGGGATATTAAAACCAAAATGATTTACATTATACATATTAGGGGTAGAGGGTTCTCTAACTAGCACAGTGATTTTCTCAATATCATAAGGAATGTGATTATCTTCTTTAAACTAGACCTATTTCCTCTTATTATATAAGAGAGGGATGTTTTTTAATTTTCAAGACCTATAAGAGGATCTTTCCCATAACCACATTCTATAAATGAGTGACTAAGGTGCATAAATATAAATTATTCATTTATTCTATTTTCACAATCCTTTTCTAAAAAATTTATTGAGTCTTCATTATAGATCCATAAAAGTGAAGGTAAGGATTGAGTTAGTTAAACCATAGTGTGGAAACATGAAACTGATGGCCATGAAATATTTTGATGGGAGGATTCCGATTTAAAATGATGCCCAATTAAAATATAAATGTAGAAGAGAGATATTTTCCTATAAAGGAGTAAAAATGGAAGTCCTAACCAGGTAGGTGAAATAAGTGATTTTTAATTGAAATCATAACCCGGATACCAGTTTAAAAGCATCATTAAATATTATCTACAAACATAAAACTCGTAGACTAAATACAATAGTAATCATTCTTCTATGATAAAAAATCACTCTATTCAAATTTTTGAGAATTATAATCCCAAAATCCACAAACCCAAATGGTTTAAATGATTTTATTAATTTTTTAATGAATTTTGATTCTTAAAAATTTTACTAACCAGAAAAAATATAATATCCTAAGAAATAAATTAATTGTCCCCTCTTAAAAAATCAATAGTCAAGTATATATTATGGTAGAAATTATTCAACATAAAGGGTTACCTAACTATTGTTATAGAGTAAAAAATATAAATACATAATTTTGAATCATATTTGCAAAAAAAATCATCTTTTAATCTATGGGAGTTAGAATGATTATGATATTAGTAATGATCATGATTTACTACACCTATCGGATTTTATATCTCATATAAAACATCCTTTCATAAGTTCTAATTATAATCACTAAATATTCATTAACTAAGATAAATATATAATTTGAAGGTAAAATCTAAGAGTATATGGTGTGTTTGATGATTTCATTCGTAAACTGACTCATTTATTCTATTTAATCTTATTTACTATTTATAATAATTAATTTTATTTTATAAATAAATTTTATAGGTCACATTGTGTCCCTTATTTATCATAACATGACACACATAAAACAAAATTTTTACTATGTAAAAAACGACACACATCACATAGTGTTATGATGTCCCCTGTTCATGGAATGAGTAATCATTTTATACTAAATTATAAAAACTCCCAAACTCTTAAACATTAAATAAAAAACCAAATTCATAAAAATACATATAAAAATATACCTTTCTTCCCAACATGTCACAACTCCCCTGTTCCATGTCACTATCTCCCTCTAACTAGCCTCTAGGTCAATCCACCGCCCCTAGCCATGGAATGAATCACTTAACCATGCCATAACTCCTTGTATTGTAGCTTTAATTCTTTAAACTATTGTCTTTTATCTCCCAAAGATCAGTCAAATCCAATTCCTTGATTAATAACCTACGTTGAAAGCCATGGAACCTCAAAAGGATCCAAATTCAGACTATTTACCCATGATTTGAAGCAAATAACCATTTATAATTCCTAGAGACTTTTCAAGGATGATACTATCATAGTACATGAAATTTTATAATCCCCTATCAATATTGGGAGATGATAATTCGATATCATATTTCACATCATTGATGTAGCAGTTTTGGTTTAGCCATAATCAAAAACATCTTGGATGAAATCAAAGTAACTTCCAAACCTATTCTACCCAAAAAGTGACATTACCAAGTCACTACATGACCTAAAGAGTTCCTCCTTAGAGAAAAGATGTTATTAAATTAGGGTGGGAAAAAAAAGAAATCATGGGGGGACTATTCCCCCAAAATTGTATCATTCATGGTCATGTATGAATATACAAAACTTTTATCATAATTGATCTATACAATAGACATACAAAAATTCTATGGAAAAAATATGAAACCATGAAGGTCCAAAGTTGTATAATATATAAAATAAAAATAATATAAATGATTTAAATATCCATAAAATAGTTTTATTAGTAGAAAAATTATATATCTTATAAATTAAAAAAATAATTAAATAGATAGAATCGTTTCTAATATGTATGATCTAAGAAAACAAAATTAAATGAAACAAGATTTCTATTGAACAAACTCTCAAAGACACAACATTCAAAATTATCATCCTTGATACAATTACCACCCCAATACATGCATACCACTACAAGCCTATAACTTGACATAGAATGAAACATAGGTCCATCAATGTACATAGAAACCCATGTTGAGTATGTATGGAGTGGGTGAGTCTAATGACCTTGTTGGATTCTCCCACATGATATAACTCACCACATTCTTATGATAAAGATTATGTATGTGAAATTCTATAATTATTGAATATTCATGGTATGTAAAAATCAAAAAACATCGAAATATAACACATGCATGTTTATACAAAACTACATCTTTCTATCATCCTTTCAAGAAGAAACATGCACCCAAAAGACTCATACTCCTCCTACCAAATGAGGTATCAACTGACTATAATCAATAAATCTTATAACCTCGTGTTCAAATGAGGCATACCACCTTTTCACTCTCATCATATTATGTTCTATCAATAAGAGTTCTTATAATTACCCAAAACATTTATCTCATCAGATTCCCACATATCCCACCAGGGATCTCATAGTGTGACAATAATTTAAAAAATAAAATATCATGGGAAATAATAATTGTATCAAGAAATAAAAAAATACCAATAAATCCAAACCATCATTAAAAACTATCAAATGATAACCAAAACAAAAAAATTCAATCAAAGAGGTACCAAAAAAATTTCATTAGAAAAATATTACCATGATAAAATTAACTAGATAATAAGGAAAGAGAATAACTACATGAAATAACTATAATTTATCTCACTCCCTACCTTATACCATCTCACGTGTACTCATAGGTGATATCTTCTAGAATACACATAGATAACGATTGAATTTGTCTATTATATCACAAGTTATCAAAGGGTTTTGCTCCCAATTTATGATGGTATATAATTATTTAAATATATTGGTCCCCCAGATCATTCAATATTATCATTACATTGATCCATCGTATCAAGTATTATGTAATCATTAACAAATCTATGACATGGTAATGGTTTTACTATAGGTGTAACCATGAATGAAGCGGTTTTAATTTATTTCGTACATTCTACCAATACCCCTAAATATCTCCAACCATCATTCCTAAAGCCCCTTCTATCAGTGATTAACATCTAGATGCCTTTAGGTATGTTCAGAAATATCATGATTATAAATAAACATGTAAAATTAGTCAAAACATGAAACCTTATATAAAAATTACCACATATTAGAAGATCATGTAATAAAATGATGTTATCCATGATTTAACCTCCCATTTGGTTATACCCTAATAAATAGTTTGATTATGCCACATCATAGCCTCATAGAATACATTTACAGTTGATCTATCTCGTATGGGAATAATACATCATAGAAGAGGATCCCACTCACATCTTATTAAAAATACTATGGAGTAAAACTACTCACCTATTAATCCCATTACTTGATTCATGTCAATGATTATCACAACATTTGTACGACATTACTTGAATCTTGATTTATCCATCATTTGAAACATTACAAGGTCTATCTTTGGCATCAAATAATAAAATTAGTCAATAGGTCACTAAAATAAGAACCAAGTATGGGGAAAAACTCATTAAGAATGTTAATGTATCCTAAATGTTTATAGCGATTTTTCACTCCCATCGATTTATTAAGATCAATGTATCTCAAATCTTCTCACAGTCACCCCATAACTAGAACATAACATCACATATGATTTATCAAATAATATATCACTAAAAAATATGAATAAATACAAGTATTAATGGTTACTCAATATTGATTGAAATTATATCATCTCAAATGGAATCCCATGGTTAAAATAAACACACACTAATATGGAGCCAACAAGATTACCCAACCCAACCAGACTAAGAAGACACACATGTGAAGGTGACATAAATAGACTACATGTTATCAAATATAATCATGGAACTAGAGAAAAAATATATGGTAACCATAAATCAATAAGTATCATATAAGAACAAAATAATTAAAAAAACATTGCATCACACTCACAAAGGCAACCAAATCAAATAGTTTAATAATATATTCTCTACTTTCATTCATTTGAAATTAAAAAATAAAATTCTTTTTTATACATCACATTAAAATGGAAACAAAAGATATATTTTCCACACTATTCCTTTAGATAGAATTCATAGAGGATAACCCCTTCTAATACCAACACTTGGTTTGAAATTTCATTTCAAATCCTTTATTTTTAATAAAACAAAATTCATTATAAAGCCAATTTGTAAAATCTATTTCCTTTAAAATATCATTTTATAGTGGAGAAATAATTTCCTTTTTAAAGAACGTCAAAACCAACTTACCCCCCCAAGAATTAAATTAAATGAGCATATAATGTTCATCTTACTAAGGTGCTAGCAATGAATCATTTAACTAGTTATATAGTCCTTGTGGACTATTAGTCTGACTCTAAGAAATATCATTTTTGGTGTATTTAAATGTCACACGATCATTCCATCAATAAACATAATAAATCACATAAACATATCATTCAATTAGACAATCCAAAAAAACTATGAAATAAAAATTATAAATGTATAATGGCAACATAACTCAATTCTAATCCCATTTCATAATTCAAATCTCACGTTATTCATACATGAATCAGCAAGATTCTATATCACTAACAACCTCAAAAATTAATAATTCATTTATTTTTAATATAAAAACTCCTAATGATATAATAGGTGTAAAACTAACATGGTGGATCTATGACACTAAAACGTCAATAAATGTCGTGTGACCCACTCTTGAAGCACACCCATGTCTACTAAAAGTGAAATAAATAATGATTAACATTGAATTGACTAACAATTTTATCTAAAATAATAATAAAAACAACAAAAATATATTAGATATAATATATAATGTTAAATAGACTATGATTGTAATCAAACATTCCTATTGAGCCTACTACATGAACATCACAGAAAATATAAATAAATTTTAATATATACCACTATTATCCAATGGAATCATACATTTTATCCTTTACAATCTATAATGAAATTATATGAAAAATAAGAAAATAAAAAATTTTGTTTGGTGAAGGAATCACCGTGGATTATTACAATGAAATGAAACTAATGCAATCAGAGAGTGGTTATACAATGGTAGAGGAATGGAGAGATAAGCAGTGGCTCTCCTTCTTATATTCATCACACCCAATAAGATCTGGTGAGTTTGGTTCTTATAGAAAAGTAGGAAATTTTCCATTTCCATTATTAAAAATCATATGGGGGAACATTAAAATTTTGGTATTCCCCACTTGACCTATAATGATGACAATGGGGTATTAATATAATGGAAAGTGAGACATCCCCACACCCATGTCCACTAGACCCTCAGTGTTTTACCACTGAATACCGGATGTGGTCTGCAATCACCCAGAAATCCCAATTTTCTGTAGATCATGGATAAAATTATTAATCAGACTTTCCCTTGAACCTTGTGATAAAGGATATCTATTTAACCTCAAAAGAAGAACTAAAAATCACCACTAGATCCATATCTAAAAAAATGAAATAACTTTTTCACTAATTCCACTAAAGAATAAACCCTGTTTTATTTTTAACATTAATATTAAAAATTCATTAAAGGCTCCCAAAAAATTCTTCTCATCCTCAAAAAGCCTCACCAATCACTCGAATAAATTTTCAGCATGTTTTCAATCAATTATCTCACAACATAAAACTAATCAATCATGAACCTATATTATATCCATTACCAAAACATTGAGATGTGCATGATCACACTCATCAATCAAAAAATTCTGATGACAAATAAATATATATCCTTATGATACTCCCCACCATTAGAACATGAAACCATGTTTTTTTACCATATAATTATTCTCTACTCTATAGTAATTTCCTTCTGAATCACAAATTATGTGGTCAAATATCTAATAAAATCCATTCTTATCTTCATCTAATTGAACCCTATATTATACATCTAATCATTGATAATAAAACACATGGATTTCACTATATAATCACGGAAATCATGTAAAAATCATAATTTATAACACCAAGGCCACTTTTAGGTTAAACCCTAAATAAAATTAGATATTTTGTATAAACCTACTTATATTTGTTTTAAAAAAATAGTCAAATAACATATTTTTTTGAATAAGTAACCTATGTTTTTTAAAATTACCTTTGCATACAAGGGTAATATTTTAAAATCATTAGTCCGGAAATCATCGAACTCTAAAGTCCTTTCCAGAAAATCAACTAAAATCTCAAAAAATGTTTTGAAATATAATTTCAAAACTATTTTCCTCAAATTTCCCCAGACTAGAAAATCCTGAAATTTCTATCAACGTAGGTTATTTTTTAAAAACCAACTTGTAAAACCAATGATTCATTTCCTATAAATACAATAATTATATTTTTTAAAATCTATTTTTTTTTAAAATAATGTGAAATCACTATATCCCTAAGAAATTTTTAGTTAAACATACATATAAATTATTTTTAAGCATATCTTTTTATACTGTAAAAGATTTCATTTAAAAAAGGTTTTACTCAAACTTATAGCATCCCCAAACCATTTAAATCTAGAAGAAATTAAATGACAACCAAATTCACATCAGGTAAAACTCCCCCTATAACCTATGTTAATATAATCACCAATTATAATCCATTTGAGTAAGCATCAAATAGATTATAATTTTCCATGAATTTATAATGGATCCATAGAATATATTGTTTCAAATAACACCCCTTGTAGATTAATGTATTGTATCCTTATAATTTCATTATAAAATGTTTGGATAGAAAATATAACTTCCATATGATCCATATCACTCATACTAATTCTCATTTATTCAATACTAGGACACATAAAATTACACCTCACTAACACCACGAGTGCTTACTTCTAACATAGAACATCTTGTTTCAACTAGGGTTTCAACATGACTTATTATGGATAGAAATACTCTTATTATAAATCCCAAGTCCTAAAATCCTATATTAACCTCTAACTAACATGGTCCTAACAAGGAACACTCTCTAATAACACTTTTTAATACTGCTTCATAGACTACTGAAATAGTTTCTGATACTTGTCATTGTATATACTCAGACATGCCTCTATATACATCAAAGGCTTCCAACTAGTAGCGAGGGGTTAAAAATATAGAGACAATGGACTCAAATATAACTAATAAGATCATGTCCTAATATATGAAAATATTTGTATGTAATGTCTATAAAATGAAAATACTCAAAACCAATAGAAATAAAATAGGTAACGAACAAGATTTCATATTTTCCAGAATATAGAAAAAATCTACATGATATACACATCCATAAAACAGAGGAAGTGGTAAAATAAATATACTTTAAATACGTCCAAAAAATAATAAATTATTGTCCACATGGAAATGGAATATGTGATATAATAACTAATGTAAAACATGTATAATGTCCTCCAGAACAAACAACAGAAATAGATCCAATGTAATCCTCAGACATTGTTATATTTCTAGTACTAATTCACAAATCACTCTCTAATGTGATACATAAACCTGAAATGAAATATACAATGAACCCATATACAACTATACCCATGTTTTATAGACATTAAGGCATGAGTGGAATGTCCCAATTTGATTCCCCCATACACTTAATCTCAATTAGTTATAATGCTCAATTTGATATAAGTGAATGTATGTGGGGATTGAAATAATGTTTCAAGTATAAATCAACCCATAATGAAATAAAATACTTTAATTCCCATAAAAACCTTACATATATGCCATTAAAATAACGTACACCATCATCTATAATCTCATTTGGGTATAACCCATCTCAGGGTAGGTTCCAAATTACCTGTAATCTATGAATAGTATACCCTATATTATTAAAAGTGTATATAACTCTAACTCTCATATCATCAAATTCTATCAATAATTGGTCCCACCTATATCCATAACTACATTGTCCTTATTTTTTCACTTGAACCATCATAAAAAATGATTTATCATTGAAAATAATGATCACATCAATAAATACAATAATATTAAGTGAATGAGGGCCCAACTAACAATAACAACTATCAAAGAATAGTTGAGACCAAAAAGGTATAAAAATAGGACTTTACTTAACTAATATGTATATAATAAAAATCATATCTTAAATAAAGTGGTAACATATAATGTTTACAAATCATATGAAATATCAACCATTATTCCCATTCCCTAACCCATCTTATCACTCTTGTACTTTTTTGGATCTATCTTCTAGACTACCTATATAGAACATACAACTCTATCCTATTATCATGAATCATCTTAGAGGTAACAACCCATTACAAGATGTTATACCACATTGGTTTCACACTGATCCACCAAATCATTGATTAATATCATCATATGGATCCATCATATTAGATAACAACACATCATCATTTATTGTATGTCATGGATGTGGTCTTACCGTAGTTGAAACCATGGAAAAATATGATCTTCAATATATAAATATTCCATCCACCCCTCTCATCCATCCTTAAGTGTCATTCATAGAGACACATATATCATCACTATGTATTCACATGCCAATGTAGAATATCACAACTAGTGTGAGTATAAATAAATTTGAAAAATCAATCAATGCATGTGAACACCTATAAAAATAATAATGAACCATGAGATAAAGTAAACCCATCTGTAAATACAAAAAATCTTCTCACATAGGGATATATCCCAATTAAAATTTTACTTATGAAACACCACATCTTCAGAGACTATAATCCCATTATCTCTATCTCATACTATAATAAGACATCACATAGGAGTATTCCCCTCTCCTCTTATCAAAAATACTAAATAAGGAACCAACTCACCTCATAATCCCAATAATATATTAACAATAAGGATCTTCACAATTCTTGTAATACATATCATGAATTCATCCTTATTTCTCATTTGAAAAATCTTAAGGATTTTATCTTATATCCTTTGTTGAGGTCAATCAATAGGTAACTCTTATAAAAACCCAAGATTCCAAGAAACTCATCAATAATTTCAATCAAATCCCATATTATAATGGTGAATGGTCTTATAAAATATCAATCAATTTAAAGGTTTCACATTCTATCTCAATCATACCCCAGAAAAAGATCACATACACTTGTGTGATTTTTCTTTCCAATTATCACTCAACTCTATCTCTCTATCCAAGAATTATTGGTTACTCAAGATTTTTATGACAACAAGAGGCACCCCTTGAGGGGGTTAACTAGGGTGAAGGTTGAATTAATATTTTTCATTTAGTCATTTATCATTAAATTATTATTGTGTTCTGATGTTGATAGAATCCATTCAACCTATATTTCATGGTATAACAACCATAAAAATCATGAATATAAAATAATATAAAACATAAATAGAACACACAAATTTTTCCTAGTTCAATACAAGTGGATACATCCAAATAACACAAACCAATGATTTTTTAATGTGCCGAAATCCACTAATATTTACTAATTCTATGGATATAATGCTTCTTCCAGGGCCACTCCATTTGAACTGCCTTTACAATGATTAGGTTTTTTTTACTCCATACCCAAGGCACACTTTCTTTTCTCCACTTATACACACTGCATTGGTAAAGGATCTTCCTCATTTTATTGACTTATATGTTTTTTAAATAGATACAGAACAGGATGGCATGTCTCTATTCAGCATGAGACTTTACATGCATCATAACATCAGATATTTTTCTCGGTTTTTCTTCTTTTCTACCATTATTATATTATTTGAAATTTAATGAGATTATCTCCTTAGTGAGATAGTAAATTATTTATCTTCCAAAACACAATATCAGCAATGATTATTCTCCAAATGGGGTTAATTAAATATTTAAATCATCCTTATTCCCTCTATCTACTTAAAATTATTATAATTTCAAGATGTAGTTATATTATAGATATATCCTTCTTTAACCTTGATATAAATAGAAATCCACTTTCATATTATTTGTCTTTATATTTCAAATATAAAAAAGGTTTTTATTAGCGGGGAATACCTCAATCGCATCACACCTAGGAGAATAATCATTGAGTTTATAAGCAAAAATATCTTAATCCTTGAGCATAAGAATTATTTTATAATAAATCCTCCCACTATGTATCTCCCTTCATGTGATCCTATCTCCAAGATTATTTCATATCTTAGTCCTCTTGTGTACAAAGCATAACTCCTTCACAAGGGTTTCAACCCCAATATTCCTATATGAAACTACTTTTATTTTTCTTCTTTAGGTGACTCCTCTTTATTACTATTTTCACATTTATCACATCATGTGATCTGTTAATGTGATTGATAATTTCATAGCTGAACACATGATGTCCTTCCCTTCAAAAAAAATCAACATATCTTCTTATAATTATATTCTAAGAATTAATTCATAATAATTTCTGGAAAATATATTTTTAAATATGAATATTGAGTATTTATTATGGTTCTCCAAACGTATTAACTCAAAAAATTGATGTTAGTGTTCCATTCATTCCATTGCCTAATGGTTCGTGCTAATTTCTTGATTTTATTTTATGACCTTCTCATCATCATAAGATCATTTGACTCATCATGATAATTCCTGTAGAATATTTGTTTGTGCAGTCTCATAAACACATCATTTGATCTCTTTATTATTTTTTAATCTCCTAACTCATTCAAACATAGGTGATATCGTTACTCATTCACATGATCCATTCATTATAATATTCTCTATGAAATCCTTTTCTACAATATTCATTAATTATTTCCATCATGACTCAACCTTCACACACTTCATGTTACCATGTCAAGAGATCCCTTTGAGATTATGTGATAGCATGGCCCATTTAAGCACATTTGACCACATGATCCATTCATGATCATCTATAACATGAGAAAATTTTCTAAAAAAATACATTCCTTCATATATAGTGTAACTTTTTTCATTTTATTCACAAGACCCCATCGCATGAACCTTATAAACATATGTGGTGTGGCTTAATTCATCAAATGAAAAGTTTATAGTCACATTGTACACTATAATTCTCCACATTTAAACTTCTTGAATAGGTGTTTTTCCCGAAATACCTATTAATTCAATGTCATATAAACCATAATGGTCTATGTGAAATCATATTTCTTATAACCTTTAAGGATCATATGATCCTTTCTACCATATGGGACGGTGTAATGCTTTAAAGATAACATGATTTGACTTATATTAATCCATATTTTAGGCTATAAAATATGGAAACATTTGGAACTAATTCTTTATTCAATCCTACGTTTTTACTTTTGAATTGATTCTTTGTGTTGTTGTGGTCCTCATCTAAATTAGAATGAATCTATACTCTAATTATTCTAATAAACCATCAATCTATCTTCAATTTAAATTATGAATATTCAAAAAAATTCACATCTTTGCTACACCAATCAGGTTCATGATCTATAGTTATATTATCCATTTTCATGAATAATATTATTTGAATGAAAATCCGAAACCAAATATATGTGTGGTTCTGACATTCTCCTCATTTATATTTTTTTAAATATTATCATAAAAAATGCTTCATAAAATACATTAAAGATACTAAGGTAATTGATTAATGAGTAATTTGTTTCTATCAATGAATTTTATATCCCTAATTAACATCAAAATTAATACGGTCTTGTGATGGTGGAGTTAAAATCCATGTTCTCTTCCCCCTTATGGTCTCATAAGATCTTCATTTATCTCATATACCCCATTAACATCATTAATTATAATGAATCTTATAATCGAAATTTCCTTTAAATATCCTGCCCTTTTCAATATGAATTATAAAGGGAATTACTTCATCTAGAACTCTATCCCACCTTAATTTATAATTTCTTTTTAATATATTTCCAATGATATTGAAAAACCAATGGTGGCACACAATTCTTTTCCAAATGAAGAAATACATATATAGAGATATTTTTCACCACCTTTGAGTTATGTTCTCACTTTCGACTCCATAATCAATTTATTCTCTTAATGTTTATCTTACAATAACCATTTAAGATTTTAGTAACCTTATTATTGTTGTTTCACACTACTGGTATGTTTTCATTGAGTAAAAATACAACAAGGAATTGATTTATTTGTAGATAAACTAATAACATTGAGTAATAACTCATTTTATGGAATATGAGATTATGTCAATAGACATAAATGTTTTCCTTGTGGTACACTTACATTGATAGGTATATGTTCCATAGTTTTAATTCATTTTTAATTCATCTTATGACTTTAGTAACACTAACACCAACTAGTATGTGAAAAATAAATTAATAACAAGTTTGTGAGACACAACACATGAAAATCCACATAACACCACTT
Organism: Viscum album; assembly: GCA_963277665.1. NCBI lineage: Eukaryota > Viridiplantae > Streptophyta > Magnoliopsida > Santalales > Viscaceae > Viscum > Viscum album. The sequence continues at coordinate 2,102,491,277 of OY728120.1, forward strand.
GTCAAAGATAACTTCATGGTACTAATTGGTATTCATGATGTTCAATTTTTCACAAGACTCCATTATCGGATGTTGTTAGATAACCTATAATTATTTTCACCTAATATAACTAAAAATAACCATCTTTAGACTAATAAATATTATTAATATAATTTATTGAGATAATACACATGTTGAATTATTATTGAGGATTTGGATAACCCTTGTGAAGAATGTTATTGGATTTCCAAATACTTCTTGGAACATTAATAATGGTCAGTTTATTCTATATTGTAGTAAAAAATTAAAAAAAACATAAAATACAAGAAATGTTCAACTTATCCACCAATATATCATTTATTAGTGGAAAATTTCCACTTTATATGTGGAGTGATACAAATGGTTGAATAATAAATGTGACATGAAATAACTAGATCATTCAAATATTCCTTTAAAAACACTTTCTTTTCATATCAGGCTTGTTATCCTATGATATTTATTTTTAAGAGCAAGAAACTAACAAAAAAATACATGAATAATATAGTGGTTGTGTAACACCACTTTTTATATCAGTTAAAATATAAAAATTTCAGCTGTTCTAATTCTTGTGTCACATGTCTACCTATTCATCCTATAAACTTGTTCCTATTCAATACATACACATCCCACATATCTTGTCACACCTTATGAATGTACCACATCAAACATATTTTATAAATATCTAAATTCATGGGGATAGGGGTTCATCTATAATACTATAATATAGGATGGAGTTTATTCATGATGGACCAACACGTTTCTTATAACATTTATCCAAACCATCATTCTAGTTTTTGTTTTCATTTCACCACTTTCAAAAAAAAATCATCTGTATGAATTCATTAAAAAATTACCATTTATTGTATTAGGCTTCTTTTTTATTGAATTAATGGAAGCTTAATTATTTTGTACCTTTTCCACCATTATATAAAAATCTTGTTGATTTTTTCATATGATTATGTTTCTTTCCACACATTCTCATCATTATTTTTATTCCAGGTTCCATAAGCTTCATCCTCTTCATGGCTCTGGGATTAAACTGGATTGTACATGTTCTTTTTATTGATCCACTGCCTATCTTTTTCACACAATTCCTTCTCCACTAGAAGTATATTTATATTTCCTTTATTTATTTCTTATGGAATAATTTTTTAAAAAAATGACTTTCCTTATGTCTCTCAATTCTCACATCCCTAATCACCACACCATTCTTTTCTTTCCATAGTGATCCTATCTTAACATCCAAGTACTTTTAACTCATTACTCGAGTTGATTTTATACATTCCTTCTAACATTTTTATGTGAATTATAATTGGGTTTTTATTATTGTAACATAATATTCTCTTGGTTCACCTATTGTTGAGATCCTTGTTGTTTTTTCAAAAATATTGAACATTTTTTCAGATTAACATGACGCTTTCTAGGGTAGGCTCTTTCATTATAGTCTATCAGAGTTGAGGATCTCATTATGGATTCATTTTTGTTCCATAATTTCTTCCACCTAAAATATCATTCCAAATCCCCATTCGTAGAACATATGAAACATATCCCATTAAAAACACACCTCGTGTTATAATTTCTTTTTTGGGATGTAGGAGTATATGATGTTCTTTTGATGGGACTAAGCACTTCAGGTTATACAAATATACTGATCGTATGTACCGGTAACCCACAACATTATTCGATCATAGCTACTCTATATTGAGAGTCATTACATTCATATTTATCAACATTCATAATCTTATTTTAATATATTATATTTGGATCCATGTATACTCAACATATAGATTCTTCCCTATGAGTAACTCCACCTTCACTTTATTGTTAGAAAATTCGATCATCTCCTCAAACAACCTTATCTTCTTGATTTTCTCCTTCAGTTGAACTTCTATTTCTATAGATCTCGAAATAGATTCATTTCTAAATTTTATCCTCTCTAGAAGAAGTATCTTTATAGAGTTGAAACTTCCTTTCAACTCATTTTCCATGACTATTTATTGTTTTATCTCATTTGAAAATTCTTTTAGTAGATCAATTAACCCTTTAATCATGGAATCTATATTTTTTATGTCTACATTTTGGGACACCTCCACTATTTTTATCCTCTTGTTCTCTACGCGCAAATATTAAATGATTTAATAGTCCACTTCTTATATTTTCTCCTACTCATACACATTCTATTATAAATATAGAATCTATTCATGCTAATGGAACAAATAATATATGAATTTATGACCATATAACATATCCTATTCTTCATTATTATGAGATTTCATCATACATGAGTGGTTCATATTCACCACTAAAGCCTATAAATATTTTATTTTTGAACTATTATTCAAAAGGAACATTAATGTATTTAATTTCAATAATTTCATTTGTAAGATGCCCTATTATTTTATCTTATTAATTAATATAAGCATTAATATTTTTAATAATTATGGCTCACACTCAAGTATTCATATTGAGATCCATAACCACATTATAGTTTTACTTACTATTAGATTTTTCAATTAACTCTTTATAAAGATGGTTTATCTCAACATTAGGATCATTCATATATTAATTTAATTATTTCAACTGACTGTAAATATTTCTATTTGTGTTATTTAAATATCTAATTCTTCAAGAGACCCTTCAATCTCTAATCGAAAGTCAATAATAGACTGTGGTTATTTCATCTCTATGTAGAGAACGTAATTCTATTATTTACAAGAATTATTCATAACATGGTTATAATTAAAAAAATAACTATGTTAGAATCATTCACCTCGATGTCTGTATATCTTTTCGAGGAGAATTATTCTCATTATTTCTTTATTGTGGTATTTTTTCCAAAGGTACACTTCACAATTATTCTTTGTATATTTACTCTTCATAGATATTTCATAAAAAATTATAATGTATCCAAAATATCATTAGAAGTATCATAACAATTAGTTCTCTTAAAATTTCATTATACAAGGATCTAATAAACATATTTTATGTCTATACATTTACATATCATACACATAACTTTCTAAATTCAGTATCTCTTCAAATATACATAATGACCTCTTCACCACATGCTTTCAAGAACATAATAATTTATTTCTACCATCCATCAATTTCACTTCCACAAAAAAGGTGGTTTCATTATAGAATATATGTGATCAAATAAAAAAACTACTTTTTATTCTGAACACAATATTAACCATTAGTCTCTGATATAAAATATTATACCAAGAGATAATGTGAGAGTGGAGGTTAATCACAGTGATGGATGAATTATAAAATTTATTTTTGGATTTTATCATTCCTTTAGGATCTCATTCAGACATTAAAAAGAGTTTTGTTCAGTCTGTATTAATTGATATCACATCCAATAAAACAATCAAATGTTTATAGAAAATTAAATCATATACAAACACATGAATTTTTAATTCTTCACTAAAACAGACTACATCTTACTATCACACGTTCAAGATGTATCAATGGGAATAAATAAATTAATATTCATTTGTTATATGTATAATAAATTTCATCCTTGGTTAATCTATTATAGGAACACATCATTTACAATTATTAGGGTTTGTTCGCTACTTATCCAAGGTAGAGTACCTATTTTTCAATTACATGAACTTATTTTTGGATGGATCTTCCTCAGTTAGTAGAATTTTATGTCTCTTAAACAGATATAGAACATTATGGTTTATATATATTCCACATGAGACTATGATTACATTATACACTATATTTGATTCACTATTTCTCTTATCTTCCCATAAGATCTAGTTCTTCTATACTAGATGAGATTAATTCCTCCATGTTATAGTCAATTATTTTTCATCCAAAACACAATTTCAACAATGCTTTCTCTCCAGATTAGGATAATTCAACAATGTAATTTTCCAATTTCCACTATCTAGTTCTGGTAAATATAAATCCAATATGTAATTATATTATGTCTCTCTCCATATAAAACCTATATGGGGTGTTTTAATCCACATACATATTATTTAGAATTCAGATATGATAATGGTGTTGATTATTGGGGAGACCCTCAATATAATAACTCAAAGGTTCATACACATTGAACATATAAACCCTATTTACATACTTTTTTGAGCAAGAATTATTATATTATTGGACCTCCCAATGTGTATCTCCCTTAATGATATCCTGTTATTGAATCTTATATCATAACCTAGTTCACTAGTGTGCATCACATAACACCTTTACATGAGTCTTAACCATGCAATTCTTCTATGTAACTATATCTTTGTGTCTATTTCATTTGAATCCACATTCTGACCACTGTCACATTACTCTAGTCACATGATCCCTTTACATAAGTGAGATTCATGAAATTGATCGTAATATGTCTTTCCCTTCTTCAAAATTATCTAGATCTTATAATAAATACATTTTTCAAATTAATCCCCTTATATTTCTCAATAATATATTATTAATAATGAATAGTGTATATTTATATAGTATTTCCCATAAAAACACCAATATTATGGCTATCCATTCATTTATTTACTATACCATCTCTCATGCACATTTATTGACTTGATTTCATGACTTTCTTATCTCCAAATGATTTTGTGACTCTTCAATATGAGACATCCCTATATATATTTGTATATGCAGTCACATGAACAAATCTTGGGATCTATACAATATTTTTTGATCATGTAACACTTTCAAAAATATTTGATATAATTATTCATTCCCATGATTAATTCATTATTACTTTTTCCTTATTATACATTTTCATAAAATAAAAAATTCATTACATGTGTATCCCTACAATCTTACACTTATAAAAACCACATCATGTGTTCTATTTGAGATTAAATGATTGCCCAACCCATTTAGGAACATGTGATCACATAAGGTTTAATGATCAAGTTCTCCATGAAATACTTCTATAAAAAAGTATTTCGTTCATTTCAAAAATAATATCCTTCTTTCTCTTTACATAAATATTCATTTTAAATATTTATTCATAGGTGATGTAGCTAGTTTCATTGTGAGACTAGTTTATACTCACACAGTACACTTGAATTAAACAATTGAAACCTTCAATCATAAGTATGTCTCCCAACATACAGATTAAGTTGACATAGCATGAAAAAGAAGGATTTATACAGTTTCATGTTTCATACACACATACATGATATCATGATCTTTTATTCATTTTTTGATAGTGAAAATCTGTAATATTATATTATTTCACTTCCATTACCCAATATTTTAGTCCCTAAAATATAAAATACATTTGTAAATGAAACCATATTTAATTTTTTTTTCTTTTTAATTTATGGTTTGTACTACTTTGGTCTACTTTAATATCAGAACAACTCCAGAATATAAGTATTCAACATCATATTTAGACTATATTTTATTAAACATATGATTAGTTAATAAATATTAGAACATTTTCACATCAATCGAGCTCATGAGAAATATTTATCCAATCCATTTTAATACATTATATATATTTACTAAAAATTCATACACTGAACACAGCTCTGTGTCCAAAAAGTCTTTTACTGGATCTTATACTACTCAAAATTCATGTATACACTTATACAATAGTGATGATCTGATTTTTTATAATAAATTATAAATTTTATTATAAATTTAACATCTTAAATGATTCAATTATAATTTGTTAATATCTATTAAAATTTTTGTTTTTTCTTGTGTGGGTGATTTAATTATAGTTGTAGGTGATTTGGAGGGCCTTGGATTAAGTTGAATACAAATGGTCAAAGATGCCTAAGAATCCAAGTTTATATCTGTTATATTCCACACTATTATACTAGTAGATGCATCTAATAGATATAATATTTTTTTATATGATCCAAAATTTAGTGGGATAGAATATTGATGAAGACCTCCAAGCCCAATTCGGCCTTGTGGAGGCCTTACCAAACTGATTTTTCCAACAAAGCAAATCTGCACAAGGTTAAATGTTGTGTTTTGTATTTTGTCTATAACTCATAATTTATTATTCCAAATGATTAAAAATTATTGTTGGAGTTTTTAAATATTTTAATAAAGAGAATTTTTTTCCTAAGTGATATATGACTTTATTCCATTAAAAACCATGGGCCAATTTGTTTCTCGAAATATGGTGCCCAAAACCACATTATAATTTGTCTATAAATTGGCACCATGGAAAACATATATTAAAGTTCAAATAAGGAGTGAATTTCTACCATTTCTTAATATAATAGATGTATTCTCCGGATCTTATATATTCTAAAGTACTCTGTCATCATAGGGGGGTCAATGATGAAGATTAAAATCCACCCATGCTTCCTCCTCCTCTTAATGTTGTGCTAAATAGTTGGAATTTTATGTGTGAGAGATACACACATGTCATGGGAGTTATGATTATTATATTATCTAATAATATGTATTATTTTTGGTGTTAGAAAATTTCTTTCCTTATACCTTACAATATATCATATTTGAATATTTGTTATGCATGTGTGTGACATACTCTTAATTTCTAATAGATCAGTGTGAGGTTCTAAGGGCGTTACTACTGCTTCATCAATTAGACAACACAAGAGTCGTTTTATTACCAAAATATTTGAGATTATAATATGATTTTTATGCTCTTATTACATTCATATATTCTATACCTTTGAAATTTAATTTTTACATCTAGGAAAGGTTCATCAAGAATTGATATCAAATCGTAGGAATTAATAGGTATTCTAATTGATTTCATAAAAAGAATTACTCAAAACTTGAATGAATCTATATAAAAAATGAACTTGAAATTTGTGTAGTTAAATAAAAATGAGTCCTTTGTAAAATATTTTTTAAAATAAAATTGATTTTTTAACTATTAATGTCTTTAAAATATGTTATTTTTATAAAAATGTTTTCAAAACCACTCCACAATTATTACTTTTTATTAAAAATTCACACTTTAACCCATCAATGCTCTTTGAGAGATAACCCAGGGTCCACCCTAGACTGTAAAATAATATTTATTTCATAATCAATTTTATGTTTCAGGAAAAAAACTCACATTTTGGTGACATTTTCCATGATCACTTCAGTTTTTTGGGTGTGTTTTAATATGATATTTAAAAAAATTAGGAATATTTTTTTTATCTTCTAAAATTTCATATATTTTTATGTTATGATTTATTTCTCTCTGTAGGTTTCTTGCATGAAACAATTTATTCTTCGATATTTACCTTTTTTCAAACCTGAAATGGAGAGGATCCTTCATCAACAATACTGAGACACATAAGGTAGCCCTTTGAAGGAGGGCACAATGCATCATGCTACATTTATAAACCCCTATTCATCTAGAACCAAATTATAAACTGAATAATAACTTTTATAACATTTATGGAAGTAATATAATAGTTAATGAACTAACATCTCTTAATGTTGACATCCAACCCACTTATATTATAATGCAAGGGGAAGAATAAAAATTAAACTAAAATCTAGTCTAAATCACATACTGCCAAAATTTCATGTACTTTATTGGGAAGACACACATAAAAATATTACATAATTTTATAGTATGGGTAGTAAATTAAAAACAACTAAATTTTTAGGATGAATTTTCAAGGATTTGGAATTTCCTTTTTAATTATAATTTACTAAAAAATATTGGTTTTATTATGTTAATTTCTCTCTTAACGGCTGGGGGACATGTAACAACATTTTCTTAAAAAATATTTCCCTGCCTCTTAAACTAAAAAAATAAGGAAATACATTTCTCGTGGAAGAAAATATCCTAGGGAAACACATCATGAATACTGGGAACGATTTAAATGGCTCTGTTCAAGATTCCCACACAACCAAATAAGTGATCAACATTTAATACAATATTTTTTTGAAGGTTTAATTCATATTGATAAAAACATGATTAATGTTATTGCTGGTGTTGTACAAGTTTATAAGACCACAATTTCTATAAGAACCCAAACCGAGAACATGGCAGAAAGAACACAAGAATTTGGTTCAAGGTCTAGTGTACCCATTCGAGGTGTCCATGAGGTGCAGAGTACTAAATTTAAGAAGAAGTTGTACACAACATTTGAAGAGGTATGTAACCTTCTTTGAAAACATTCCCTTTCCCATAGGAAATCCCAATCTCCTCCTCCCATCCACTATAGTATCTTTTCATCTAACACCAATTATTTTACCAATTTCCTCAACCTCGATAAAAATTAGAGTGTTTTGATGAAATTTTTACAAGAAAGCCTTATAAAAACCCTTTAGGAATGAACTACACTATACATCCAACCTTTGGTAAAATGAAAACCAAGCCTATAGGAAAGTTTTATATTCTAACCGACCACAACAACCATGGAACCCACAGTGAAAGATAAATCATCCACCACCACAACCAAGAAATCCTCAACCCCCATAAAGTCCTTTCCAAAAACCACCTCAAAAAATAAATGAAAACCTATAATACATTATTAAACAAATGGCTTCCTAAACTCTCTAATTCCAAAAAACTACTCAATCTTCCATACAGGACCTAAAGCACCAATTAGACCAACTAGCCAACATGGTGGTTGAAACCCAAAGTCATGGGATAGTAAAACCACCCTCTAAAATTATAAGAAAACCTACAGATAAGGGAAATATAAGTTCCATCATCCATCAGAGGGAAATCAACGTAAAATCCAAATGACCCCTCCAATATAGTCATTCCCTCCCAATAAAATTCATTTCAAAACATCTCAAATGGCCCAAAAAATAAAAATCCATGTCCGGAGAAAAATACATTAAAAAGAATGAGTGTGTCTGTTCATTATATATCTAGCCCATCCATTAATCTTACATTTTTTATATACTAACACAATATATAATTGTAAAAGAAACATAACATGACAAATAAATATTGGGAATTATTTAAAAAGTGTATGTTAATATTCCCCTGATTGATGTCGTAATGAAAATTATCTGATATACAATGTTTTTGAAGGAGATGTGTACACATCGTAGGAAAAATCATGGTAATGAATAGGTTAGATTATGTAGTAATGTTTTATAATTAATATATCAATCACTTCCCACCAAATTCAATAATCTAGGAACATTATTGATTCCATGAACCATAGGGGATTATTACTTTTATGAGGATATGCTAAATTTGGGTTCATTTATAAATGTGATTACTTACTATATTTTCACCTCATTATAGGTTTGGAATTAAATCCCACTATAATTGTAGTTATAATAGAAAATTGATGTACAACACACCCCACTAGTGTGATAGATGATGTTCTTGTGAGGGTGAAATTTCTAATTTTTCCGGCCAATTTTTATGTTCCTAAATTGATTAATGATATGATGAAAGCAAATACCCTAATTATAATGGGGATTAAATTCATTAATACCACTAAAACCAAAATTAATGTCCCAAATGGTACACTATCAATGGAGTTTTGGGGTTATATTGTCCATTTCAACATCCTTGAATCCATGAATTACCCTTCAGAAGAGAATTCCTTATTTTTTTTAATTCTATTTATGTACTCCCTTCACTTGAAAAAATATCATCTTTTCCAAGTTCCCCTTTATGATTTATCATAATTGATATACATGATTGTAAATTTTTCATTCATTGAATGTTGTAGTGGTCTAGATAAATGGAATGCATGTTTTTAATGGATGATTTCTAGAACACTGAGGATCCCATTACCATTGATAAAAAAATAATGTATAAGATAATTCTTCGTCTTATGATATATACATTTAGTAGTTAGATGAGATCAGTGACCTACCAATTAAACATTCACTAACATCAATCCATAATCCAAAAAAATTGGAAATTAAAAACCAATCTCAAAATTTATAATATCACTATCATGGGAATGGAAGAAAATTTTATGTCAACATTTGTAGTTCAATTTCCCTAGATAATGTTTTGGAACTACATGAAAATGTGTGGGAGTATATGATATATTTGTGAGGGAAACATGATGACATTATTGGTATTAACCCTTAAATTTTTACACATCATATATAGTTAAATTATGGGGAAAACCAATGAGTCAGGTACATCATCGACTAAACCCAAACCTCGTAGATGTTGTTAAAAATAGGTAACAAAATTATTTTCTACTTTAATCATTTATTCCATATCTAATAGAAAATGGTTTTTAACTTTTCAAGTAGTTCCTAAAAAAATGGTCTGACTATAAATTAAAATGAAAAAAATAATCTATTGCAACTCATGTACAAAATAGTTGGTGTCGACTAAACCAACACACTTGGAAGAACCATTTCAAATATTTATTCATTGGTAAGATGCTAGATACTCTAGTAGGGAAGTCCCACTACTCTTTCTAGGATAGGAATTCTAGATACTTTAATATCCATATTTCCCCTGAGGATTTGGAAAAGACAACATTCACTTCCCCTTTGGCACATTTTCATATAGGAGGGTTCCATTTGGTCTGTGTAATAATCTGGGTACATTACAATGATGCATAGTTAGTATTTTTTTATATTACCCAAAAAATCACAAGGAAGAATTAATGGATGATTTCACTATTTATGGATCCTATTTTGATGAATTTTTGAGTAGTATTGGTTCTATACAACGTCGCTGTATTGAAAATATTATCATATTAAATTATGATATATTCCATTTCATGGTGTGAAATGGTATATTACATATACATGAAACTTATATGGATGGTATTCTAGTCAATACATCAAAATTTGATGTCATTTCATCCCAACCATTAAACAAAAATGTATAGGATGAGAAGTCTTTCCTAGGAAATTCTTGACTTTACTATCATTTCCTTCATTAGTTTAGTAAGATTTTGATCCCCCTATCTTGGTTAATCAAAAAAGAAAAAGGGTTTGTTTCGATAATGATGGTGGATAAGAATTTAACAAATTCAAATTTACCCAGGAATCCCCTTTGGTAATCCAACCAAATGGATGGGATTTACCATATTAGATCAGGTGTTGTGACTCTAAGTATAATATTGGGGAAGTCGTATCCCAATGAGTTGATAGAGATCCACCAGTTATTGCATATGCCTCACACACATTGGATCCTACATAAGAAAACTATACCACAATTAAAAATTAATTCATATCCAATGTGTATTCCATAGATAACTAAATTTCATGCATTTTAGGGTACCAATTTATAGTGTTCTGAGGACATGAATCCTTACAGTATCACCTTAAGATAACAGAATCCAAACTACATCTCATTCACTCTATGCTCCTCTTTTGGAACTTAATTTAGAAATTAGGGATTGAAAAGTAATAGATAATTTAGTGGTTTACCATATCTATAGGATACTTCCATCCAGATACATTGACTCTTCCCTATTTTTTCCCAAAAATGAAATGTTCTATGATGATAAATTATACCAAGTGAAAGATGTTATTCCATTGAATTTTGATATTGTAAAATAATTTATAGCATCTTTCTTTCCAATTAATTTCAATAATAACCAAGATTACCATCTAAAACAAAAGTTTCTTTAATGAATTTCGAATAACACCTACCTTTTTCACACATGTAGGGAATAAATCCATAGGTGTTTTGTTCCTAATAGAGAGTTTTATTCTTTACATAAATTCTTCAACACTCTTTCTTGTTGGGGTAATTTCTTGTTGGGGAAATTTTGTTCCACTAAAACCCTCACTCAATCCTAAATTTTTAATGTTTTTTGGAATAGATATTATGGGAGAATTCCCCAATTCATTTGGGAACTTGTATATTTTTATGGTAGTTTATTACATTTTCAAATGGGATGAGGCATGATCCATGAGGAAAGATGATTCCAATATATTTTTCAAATTTTTGTGAACCCCAATATTCAATAGTTTTGGATTACCTATAATCATCATTAGTTACTGGGGTTCTAAATTCAACATTCGAAAATGAAATCATAGTTCTGTCGATATGGGGTTCAGGATTGAGTTTCTACTACATATCACCCATAAAACAATGGTCAAGATAAAGTATCAAATATATAGTTAAATAAATATTAAATTTTTTCAACCTAATATATATGATATTAGTCTTCGAATAAATAATTCATTATGGGATTACAATACTACTTTAAAAACTCCAATTGGAATGTCCCCCAGTCTGCTTTTTTTGGAAAGGGGTTTCACCTCCCAATTAAGATTGAGCATCGGGCCTACTAGGCCATAAAATAATTCAATTCTAATTTATTGGTGTAGGTGCTCATATGAAGTTACAAATTAAGGATCTATATTAATTGATAATAGAACCATATGAGAACTCTCAGATTTATAAGGGGAGAACCAAGACTGCCCATGACTGCCTCCTCCCTCGTTATAAATTCCACATTAGAAAATCAGTCCTCCATTTCAATGAAATACTGAAGTTTCATCCAAGAAAGATTTTTTCCTACTAGTTTGGTCCATAAACTGTTACTAATATTTACACATTTTGTGTTTTTTAGGTTCAATGTTAAAAAAAAATATTCACTGTCAATGGACTGTTGTAGAAGCACTTTCATGAAGCCATTCCAGAGTCCTCAATGGAGGAACTCCTTGTTAGAGCTGTATCCTACCAGAAACACCAACCATGTTTTATACATCCATCCCACATTATCATTTATTATAGTGAGGACATGGTATTATATAGGTGTGGAAGATTTTTATATTCTTGTTCAAGATAGTAATTTTCACCATCAATCTTCTTTTTCTTCTTTTCATTTTGAATAATATTATTACTCCACCAATAATGATTGTTCTAAATTATTAATTTATGATTCCCAATTAATCATGTAACATGATTCCCACTTAATCATTGAACTTATTGAAAATGTATGAGGAAATACCATATTCCATCTTATTTTAAAAAAATTCACTGATAGAATTTTTGATGGTTCATGAATTTAACTTTGATGTGTGACTCTTTCTAGTTAATTAGTTGTTTTTAAAATATATAAATGGTTGTATCAATTTTGATACTTTAATAAGAATTATATCTTTTTTGTGAGTATTTTTTGGTAAAATTGTGTCACATAATAAATTTACACATCTTTGCACCCAACCATGAAGTGTGCATATATATTACTCAATAGAGGGTAAATATATGTCAGGTTAATATTTATCATATTTCTAAAATTATTTTTCTCTATGTTAATTCCTTATTGGATATGTTTCATTACTATACTGGATATCCCAATCCAAGTGTACCTATTAATTTTTGTACACCCTAAAAACCCAAAAATATAATAAATATTATAATAATAAAAACACTAAAACCTGGGTTATGTCTTTGGAATGTCAAAAACCACTCTTCCTTGAAATTGTATCATGTTATTACTATTACAATTACTTTCGTGAGGGTATAAAACATGGTTTTATTGATGAGTGAGAATTTTTCAAAGTTCAATAGTTGAAAAAATTTAATAATAAATTTTTGGATTGATGAAATGAACAACACATGGGGATATATAGGTCTAGGGATTATGGTTTTTCTTTTTGTAATTATTATTTGGGTGGGTCTTGAAATTTTATTTTATAGGATATCATACATGTTTAGTGGATAAAATAATTTAAGAATATTTTTTTTACATAACCTGTATTTACTGGATAAAAAGTGGAAAGAATAGCATGAAGTGATTATCATACACACACATGGTGAGTTAGTGAAATATCTGAATTTTAATTTAATTTCATAAATTGGTATCATTCATCTCATTGAATTTCATTCTGATACAATTTATTAGACATCTTCTTCCATGATCACTGTGAATAACTCCTTGGTGTGTTTTTTCATTGGTCACATATCTATAAAGAATTTAATTTTTATTGAACGTTAAATAATTACGAAGCTATTAATATCTCCATCCATAATTTTTGAAAATGTGGCTATCCCATGTAGTGAAAATGGATAGTATTTGGTGTCTGATTGAATAATAATTCACTATTAATTTCTACCAATATACCAATGTGATAAATTTATTTCATATCAAAAATTGAAAATTAAATAACAAATTTCATTTAATTTTTTTAAGCTATTTTATTTTAATAATATTTAAAGTGTAATTTCACTTTTTTGGATGATTTAATTTTAGGTAGAGGTGATTTGGAGGAATTAATATTTATTTAAAGAAAATTGTTCCATACTATGAAATAACTCAAGAACATATGTGGACTCATCTGCACACTTATACTAATACATGAATCAAATAGGGATGAGATTTTGTGGTATTATAAAACATAAGTCAAAAAAACATTTATGAACACACCAAATCCTAATTAGGCCATATGGTGGCCCAACCAGACTAATCTGTCCTTGCAACATAATCTATACGAAGTCAAAAGTTATATTCTATATTTTGTCTATATCTCAGGCTATAGTTGTAAAAATTATGAAATTGTTTTAGTGGTATTACTAAATATGTGTATAAAAAACCTTTTAGTTTTGTAATAAATCAGATAAGACTGTATAGCCACAAAAAACTATGGTCCATGAAGTTTCATGAAATCAGGGTTCCCAAAACCACCTTCCACTTTTCATATAAATTTGATCCTTTTTCACCCTAGTTGAAAGTTAAACCACGGAGTGAAGTGATACCATTTTTGAGATATATAAGATTCCTCTCCTTGTACTAGAATTTTTGGAGTTTGTTATCTTCAAAGGGTGTTACGGATGAAGATGTATATCCTCCTGAGATTCCCCATCCACTCGATGTCTGAAAAAACATTGGGCATTCATTTTGAGGGAGATCCAGACATGTCAGAGATGTTTTAATTCATATATTACCTACTAATTTGGAGTGATTTGATATTAATAAATTTCATTCAATGTATCTTATGTTATTTCATATCTAAATGTTTGTTTTGATGCATGTGATTTATATGATCTTCATTTCTAACCAATCAATGTGTAGTTTTTAGTGTGTGACTTGTGTTTCTCCAATTGCACAACACAAGAATCATTTTATTACCACATTATTGAGATTAAAATTTTCAATTGATTCTATTCTTATATTCATTGGATCTGGGTCACAGAAATATGATTTTTATTTCAGGGTTTTGTTCTTCAAGTAATGATATAAAATCATAAGAATTAATCAGGAATTCAATTTATTTAAACCCAAATATTACTCCAAACCTGAATGAATATCTATGAAAATTGATCATAAAATTTTTTTAGTGAAATAAATATAACCCTTTTATATCATATTTTTTTAAATACACTTGTTTTTTTATCTATTAAACTCTTTAAATTAACTTATTTTCTTAAAACTATTATAAAAACCACCCCCTCTTTTAGTACATTTTATTAAAAATGTAAAAGTTAAACCCATTAAATATCCATGAGAGATGAAATAGGGTCCACCATAGACTATAAAATAATCTATCGTTCATAGTAAATTTTATGTGTCAAGAAAAAACATTTTTTACCCAATGGTTTCATTGAATATCCACTAAAAATGAACCTACCAGATAACTCAACTCAATCAAAACAAAAAATCCCTAAAGGGGCAGTCTCAAACAGGGTTTTTATTCTATCATGAATCATTATTAAACATGTAATAACATATAATGAAACCATAAATCAATAGTTCCCACAAAGTATCACAATCATTAATAAATTTATCATATAACCCATATAGTCTATAAAACAAAATTACTTATAAAAAATCTCATTCTTCACTTTTTTAAGAAAATTCAAAATTATTTTTCACAATCACATTAAAAGGGAATAGCATATTGAGTTTAAAAACAATTGGATCTATGAAAAAATCAATGAAAACACTTCTTGGAAAACTAACACTTGTTTTTTAATACTATTCAAAAATATTTCTATGGAATTAAACAATATATCATATAAATATTATTTAAAAATTCCATACTATCCCATTATATCGGTAAAATCATTTATAATAGAAATCAAATCCAAAACCAACTCACAGCACAAAATAATCCTAAAACAAGGTTATACGCATTCATTCGACCATTGTGCCACAAATGAACTATTTAGTATGTTATACGATCATTGATTTCTATTAGTTTGACATAATCCCATCCCATTTTTTGAGTACTGGTCACACGATAAATCCATCAATAATAATAATAATAATTAATAAAAAACATGAATTATATCAGTTAATCCATGCCACAAAAAAATTGAAATTATACATTGGTAAATTTCACCAATCTAAATTCTATATCAAATTCATTTTCTCAATTTCATACCGGTATTTCTTAAATCCCCATGACCCTATCACACCAAAAATATTTCACTGATTAATAATATGTAATTGTTTAATCCCCCGGGAATAAAAGGATTAACACGCACTCAGTTATAATATGATACTGAAACCACATTAATGGGCTGTTTTACACAATTGACATGGAAAAAGTATTACAACATATAAAAAACAATTATTGACTCAAAATTGACCATATATTTAATCAAAATTACCAAAATACCTAACTAAATAAATTGTTGAAAGTACCTCAACTGAAATAATGTGTGACAATAAGAAATCCTCCATCCTAATCAACCTCAATAGAAAAGACATGAATATCCCATCAATATGAAATGATTTAACCATGATTATTTCTTATAACCTTTTAAATCTCTATCAAAACAGATTGAAATCTAAAGAAATATAATAAAAACAGATGAGGAAGGGGATGAAATTCAATAAGATTAATACATTGAAATAGCCCCAAACCACATAGATCATGGGCATTTAAGGGGGAGAGATATCACTAGGGTGGATACCCCACCATTATGGTTTATACTCAGAATTAACCCCTCAGTGATGTACTTATAGAAAATGGGGGATGTACACATTTTCCATAATAAGGAATAAAATGATTGCGGACATTCAAATGTCTGTTGACCTTCACCAGACTCTCAGTGAGGCTACTAGGATCATGGTGGCATGATACCATGTTACCCATATAATTTACTTTAGGAAATCCCCCCTAACCAGACCACCAAACATCCAATATGTTTCCATCAAAAGGTTATTGTGTTTTGTTATTACCCACATATCACTTCTCGCAAACATGATTAAAATATTAAACCAGAATCAATCACATTCCTCTTCATTACTAAAATTCATTTTAAATATCTAAAAATTAATTTCAAAAAAATATATTTTAATATTTTTACAAAACCTAAAATCCATAATTGTATTAAATTCAATAAGATTTATCCTCTCTCTAAATTTTTCAACATGTAAATGCATAGATCATTACACTCAACCCGTAGTTGAATCATGTCATTGTGGAAGAATATTTTACAATTCAATATATGAAAATTTTTAATGAAAAATAACATATTGTTATTTAGTTATTCACTTATTGGGAAAAATTATATTTGGGGTAATATAATGACCTAGATGTTACACCATCATTCCAGAAAAAACATTCTATAAATCCAAAAGCATGTTCCCAATCACCATGGGTTGAGAAAAACTGCCAAGGGTATTACATGGAAAATGGGATTGATTTTATCATTAATAGAAATATTAAAAACATATGATTCAAAACCAAAACCAACTACTAAAAAAATATTCATCCAAAAATTGTTTTTGAAAATAAATAAAAATGAAAGTAATAATAAAATGTAAACATAAATAATTTAATAAAAAATAATGCATCTAATCTCCATGTGTCACATTTCCAATACACAGACCAAAACCATCATAGCACGAAACCCAAGCCAGGATCAATGGCTTGAAACCATACATAAAAATAAAGGAGCTAAATATAATGGTGAATTCACAATAGAGTGTATATATAGGATGTGAGCTTATGATTAGAAGGGGTCACAAAATATTATATATTTTCCCTTTCATTAGAAAACCATACCTGTTATTTGGAAATAAAAATATATAATTACAATTATTTTTTAATTTTATAAATAAATTAGAATGAGTTATTAGGTTATTTTTTCATTCAAAAATAAACATAAAAATATATAATTGAAATAAATTATTCAGGAATATAATGGAATTATTAGTGGGAAAATTTTTAATAAATTATGTAAACATCTATAATAGAATGATTGACTAGGGAAATATGGAAGGGAGACCTAAGATACTTATACGTAACATAATCATATAAACATTCTCATCAAATAGTATGAAGGAATACACTAGGTGGTAACTCATCATACATGAGAATGATGTCTATATTGTGCCAAATAAATTTTTTATCCATAGGATAGAGAAAATAATCTCATAACCTAGTGTGGCATTTACATTAATATCCCTACTACTAAACCAATGTTTTACCTAATGAATTTTTATAAATAATAAAAGGATGACCATTACCTAAACAAGTTACATGATACTAACCCATTGATAATATCTGTAACTAGAACCATATCATTTTGATTCAATAACAAATCATGTAAAAATGGGTATATCCGAGTCAAGGGGGCAATCATGTAATCATTATTTTTGATAAAATACATTAAATCAACCAAAAAAAGACATAATAATTAAAAAATCCATAGAAACACCAAAATTTTACTTTTAATTTTTTTGTAATCATTTCATAATAACATTTCAAGAAAACATATATGTAATCGATATAAAAGAGTCTTCATAATCATATAAGAATATTTCACATATTAATCCAACATTAACTAAGAAAAACACCATTTTCCAATAAAAATTTAAAAAAACATGATATAAATCCATTATAATTAAAATAAAACATTTCATGAAAAAAAACTTTGTTATTTATCAATAAAAACATAATGGCATTTCAATGAACAACCTATGAACATAAAAGTGGTATGTATAATTTTTCATGTATTTTCTATAAAAAAAAATCGATAAAATGTCATTTTGATAAATATTACATATAAATATATCATAAATCAGTCATAAAAAATAAATACTATCTTTTTATAGATATTAATGGAATTTAAAATCATTCTAAATTCGTTGTTAATCAAAATAAATTCGAAAGAAAAGATTCTTTATCCTCGATGTAATATTACCTGAAAACCTTCAATTACTGGGAGTAGATTCCAGATGGATGGGAGGTATAAATCCATTTAACCCAAAAATTAATATTATTTTCAAGTTTGTTTCCTTAACATGGAGTAATTATACCCTTCAATGAACCTTAATGGAGAGGGGAGATAAGAAAATACTGAGAAGAGAAAAACGAAGATAGAAATGAGGGAAAAAGAACCCTAACGTGAAGATGACATCATGAACTAAGGGAGACATCTATGAATAAATCATAGAGGATGAGGAATAGGGGATCCCTTATCTCATATCAATGTGATTAGGATTAATAATTATGTATTTTAAGGGCCTCCACATTATTTGGTATAAAAGAATTAAATAATATTATTATTATAATTCCAAAATGGAATGGTAGTGTTAATTATATTATCCTCTATAATTATCTTACCACACACCCAGATTACAACCATATAACATTTTCTATTTAATAAATTTAATATCAATAATAGTAATTTACCCACATAACAAAAACCATCTTATGTAATTATAATAATAATCCAAAATACACATACACATCATTTACACATATAATTATCATTTGTAATCATACACTAACTTAGGCTAAAAACCTTTTATAGAACATATTCCAATAAAATATTCCCATAAACATCTTTATAAGGATATATAAAATAGATAAAATGGTTTTTGAGATGTTAATGCACTAAAAATGATGTTTAGGGTTAATATAGAGGGATACATGGTCACCTAGCACAGTCCTCGAGACTATGCACTAACCATTAAAAACCTACAACCTCAACACATTTATACTGTATGGTTTCTATGGATAGTCATTAATTTCATGATTCAATTTTTTAGTACGCAAAAATTTAAAAAATTAATCTAAAAAATTAATTATCATTATTTATAAAAATATTATTATAAAATAATATACCAAATAATGGAAAAGAGGGATGTTACATCTAGAGTCTCATAAATATGTCATGGTATATATATGCCATGTTGTAGTCAGGTTTTATAAACTAAATGATTATCATAAAATAACTTTTATATTTATTGGAGATAAATAGATTTCACACTATGGTTTTTTTATCTGCATTAATAAAATATCACCACACTATAGTGAATACTCCCACTTTGTAGTATGAAGAAAGCATAAAAATATATATTTATTCATGAAATATTTTTTATCAGTGGATCATTTTAATTACTAATAATTTTTTAGAGATACCTTTAGTGACATTTAGTGAGAATAAGTACACACTTTATTTGATCATGCAAATCATACATAAAGTATTAAAATTATTTTTATGAGATATATAGTTTATTGGTGATCTTATTTAAGATGTGTTATAATTTTATCATGTCGTAATATATAGAATAAACCTGTAATATATTGAGAGGATTTATTTATAAAGGGTATAAGTAGATCCCCATTCCCTATTTATTATTTTATTTATTGAATGACAAAGGATATGGGATTTTGGATTTCACACACTTCCTAGTAAAGACTATATACTCAAAAGATTCATTAAACATTAAAAAATTTATGTTATATTGTTTTTTATGATTCAAATTGAATAAACATATTTAGAGAAGATAATATTCCCTAATTATAAATGTGAATAAATAATTTATTTTAAAAATAATATTTTATTATAGAACTAGTTCACCCCCATCCACTCTCAGTTATACATATCTAAAACTGGGCACATCAATTGCTAAAATTACATTTTTTATATCTCATGGTGATTGAAAACAACATAGATATGATTATATCATTTATAGTTATTATTCATTCAAAATCATATTAATTATATTAATAATAATTTAATTTTTATGTTACGTGGAAATGGATTTTATTTATGAAAAAATATTATTATTTATTCTATTGTTTCTATAATATTGGATAAACTAAATACCATGAATTTATAATTTAATCCACTATAAATAAACACCGTCTATTTATTGAGTGACCATAAGAATATTGTAGTTTATTGGAATGATTTAAATGTATTAAAATCATATATCATTGAGAATGATTTGACTAATTTCAAGTCTTTTAAACCAAATAGTGATATATAGGATAACATTATAGTATTTATAAATGTGTAAAAATTTAAAAGATTGTAGTTTTCAATTGATTCATTCTCAATATAAAGATATTCGAATAGATAGTAACGAATATTTGGAAAGTTATTTAATAGGAAGGAATATAATTATTAACACAATTCATTGATATAGATAAAATTAAAGAGGATCAAACATTTTAATGAAATATATGAAAATTATTTTTGATAATTTTGATAAAAATATCAATTCCATAGAGGGTAATGATATGGATATATTCTTTATTTAGTAATTTATCAATAAATTGGATTCATATGAAAAGATAATCCCTGTTACTTTGAAGAAAAAATTAAAATTATGGAATGTGATTTCATTTTAATACACAATAAATTTAACAATTGATGAGATAAAAAATCACAAAATAAAGACTCTGGGAATGATAGTAATGGCATGAATTTACATTATTTTATTTCCCTTATGTGAAAATGATTTACAATATGAAAATTAAATTAAAAATGTAAGATATTCTATAAATGTGTAAACTTTGGTAAGGTTTTATATTTTTTTAAACATTTTCCGGATATAAAACATGAAGAATATGTGGATTAAATATCTAAAAGAATATACAAGAAGAAAAACATTAAAGTAAAAAATGAACAAAATCGAATAAGATTCATGAAATGAAATGAAAAGTTATAAACTATAATAAAAAGGTTATTTCTCCTATCAAATAATGATATTATATCTTTTATTATGTAAAATTAAATGTAATAAAAAATTTATAAAGATGGAAATGAGCATTCGTGTAAGGCTCGATCAAAAAAAAATTAATATTCCAATTTTAATGAAAAATATTAATAAATATAATGATTATAACGAAACATATAAAATAGAATATGTTTTTTAGAATAGATAATATTTTTGGTATCATGAATATTTACAATAATGATCTGGATAATGCGACATTGTGAAATAAATTGATTCACTTCATGATAAAATTAATGTTGAGAATAAAATAGGATTTGGGGAATGATTATTGATCTTTCAATTATTTTTTTGAAATAAAAAAATGAATTGATTATAATATAACTCAAATGATTTTGATATATGAAGGTGTTCAACCATTTGATGCTAATATTCATAAATATAAAACATTTATGAAGAAATTATTATTTGAATATGAAAAATTATTGAATGTAATAGAATTACCTAATAAATGAGAAATGAAACATGTGGTGGATATAAATAATATTGAATATTATATGAATTAGTAATTTTAAACAGTATGAGAACTCAAGATACTAGTTATATTGAAGATAATGATGTTGGATCTCCCTGGAAATGTATGAATCAATCTGAATCCACATACAACGATACAGACATGTTGTTTTGAAAATAATTTTTTAAAATAATAAGATGAAATATGGTTTGGTGATTAATTAATTGTTTAAAATTGACAATAAGGCAATGTAAACTGAGATTAAAATCTCAATATAGTGTGTAATAGAAAAGGAAAATAAAAAAAATTACAAAATATTATGAGATAATAAGATGATTGTATTAGATATTATTATATGACAGTGAGAATATTTAAATTTTAAGGGAGATTTTGATGTGGTGGTGCTTATGAATACCATAAAAATGTGTTTATATAAAATTTATTCTTTCTAAAAATTTATATTTTTTTAATCAATGGGGATATAACCTAAAATAATAATAAATAATTCGATGCTTTTATAAAATCAAGAGAACAACATGAAAAATAGATTTTACATGATTAAAAAGTCTTATGAAATATATAATCATTAATGGAAAACAATTCTTGAATGGATTTATATTATAAAAAAATATCTTAACAACAGAAAAATTAAAATTTTCAAAAAATAAGATGAATAATCAGTAAATGAAATTATGGTTGTGTTTGAAAAAAAATTTAAACCATGATAGAACTTAGATTTTAGAAATTTTATGTTCTATGTATAGTGGTACTAATAAAAACATGATAAAATTAATTAAGAACTATAATTTTGAAAAATCAATCTTTTCATAAAATTCTAAAAAATTTACTCTAATATAATTATAAAATTTTTATTTAAAAATGATATAATTATATTCAAATTAAATTTATAATAGTTCCAGATATTAATTACAATATTCAATCGAAAAAAATAATAAATATCCTTTTTAATAAAACATATTTTTTATGAAAAAATGTGTTTTCTAATAATTTATAGATTATTTCCTAATGATTAATAAATTAATTTAAAATTACTAGGGATAATATTTATTTCATAATTCATTTAATCATATTCATACTTTTCAAATAAATAAATAGGTTATTATTATAATATTTAATTAATAATATTTCATGGTTATCTTAAAAATTGTGTTGGGTTTCTGGTACACTTTTTAAAATTGAATTTTTACACATCATGGGATATTAAATTCTTACCCCCTCTAATAAATTTCTTCCCAACAATTTTATATTGATCTTGGTAGTAAAAGGTTTAAAATTTCAAAATAAAATTTTTAAAATTCCATATCATAAAAATTGTTGATAAAACATTTTTTTATAAGAAATAATTAGAAGTATGAAGGTTATCTTAAATAACACATAACTAGGTTCAAATATAGGATAAAATTATTTGTATGTGAAAATATGGACAATGAGAAATGAATTGATTTCCAAATAATTTTGGATAATGTAGAGATCATTGATTATAATAAAGTTAATGATCATGAGAAAGTTAAAAAACAAAAAATAATAAAACAAATAAATGTGAAAAGGGACACTAATTAATGGAAAATAAAATAAAATACGAAAATATATTTATTTCAAAATATTTTTCCAAAAGTTCAAGAAATTTTTTATTATATATACTTAGAAAAAAAGTATTTATACTAATATAAAAAGTATAATTTATTTATTTAGACAATTTTTACCATAATATAATCTTTTTATCCTATTTATGGGGATTAAATATGAATTTTTCATTCCTAAATCTCTGAAATAAATTTCCAATGAATAAATTAATTCCACAAATGGGTAACAATCTATTTCTCCAATCTTTAGATATTAAAAAACCAAAATTGTTAGCACAAGGTAAAATAATTCTCAAAATGGAAAAACCTTCATATCATAATCTCCAAAATATAATATCAATACTCAAAGATAAAATTTAATCATTTCATAAATAATTATCCATAAAATTATTCAAAATATTATTAAATAATATTGAATAAAAAATAATATAATTATTTGATTAAATATTATTCAAAGAAAAATTAAACATTTTTTTATCACTCTAAAAATCCATAATCAATAGTTATACAATCACAAAGATGTATCAATACTTTATATAAATGACCTTAATCACTAAAAATCCACATTATAATCATATATAATTCCAAAATATAATTCAAACATTACTCCTCAAACAAAATTCATTTATTTTTTTCCATTAAACATTATGTTTCCCAAAAAATATTTTTATCTTCTTCAAAAATATCATTAATCAATTAATAACCAAAAACATTTTTAGTCTCATGGTAATAAATATGATAAAAAAATATCCAAACATTTACATAATCATTTTTTCCATTATATTTTTTGTAATTTCATAATAAATAAACATCGTATAAGTCTATGGTAGGTGATTCCCCCTTATCTCCATTCAGTTTTGGGTTCAAGCCCCATGCCTATGTCGGAAACAAAAAAATTTCATCCAATTATAGGGTTAATATTTTACTAAAACTATATTTATATAATTACAATATAATTTCCAAAAAAATTATGAACATACTAAGAAAACCCTTTATATCTTCAATATTAAGTATTGTTTTAACCTAAAATGTTATCTCTTACATTATAGATTGAAACCCCAAAAATTTAATATAATTCATCTGAAATAGTCTTTTACATTAATCCAAAGGGATTCATATAACTCAACCTAATAAAAAATCTCCAAAAATATAATTGGTCACCTTAAAATATCATTACATAAATACTCAAAAGGGGTGTTCATGTCAATGACATTATTTTCATCCTTAATCTTATAAACGCATAATTTTTTCCATGACTATTAATTTAACAACAAATATAAACTAAATATTTTCCAAATATATATAAACTATTCCTATGATTCCATCTATATGGAATTATACTTAAACATTAAATAATCTTGGGTTTTAAGCCAAGAATCCATTCTCTTACACAAGTGGGTCATAATGATTTACATTTTTAGAGGATTAGGAAATTACCCTTACATGAATAAATATTATATCATAAATTTGACACATTTACTTATTAACTAATATTCACAAAACACAACACTTTTAAGATATAATATGTTTTCTTTTCAAGATATGCCTTCCAAATATTCATCTCGAACTCTTAATTTCCCTTAATTATACTTAAGACCATGTGAAATACATTTTAAAACAGAGGTTGAGTATAAAGAGATAAGTAATAGACATATAAAAATAATGTAATAAACATGTTAGTTCATGAATACAAATAATAGTTTCCCTTTTTCAAAATAATGTTTGGGCCCAAAATAAGAAGTTTATTTTTCATGAAATCAACTTATCTACCAAAATATTTTCATAAAAATATTTATTATAAATCCTAAATGAAAAATTTATAATCATATATGTCTATTTGAAATAATTATAACCAGTGAATTTTTTTAAAAAAAAGTATTAATTTTCACCCTTAAAGGTTATAATAAATTTTGATTAAACATAAGATCTGAGGATACATTATTAAATCATGAGGATTCAACAAAAAATATAGTAAAAATAAGTAAATCTTATAGTTAACATGGGATATCATTTTCAATATCACTATTACAAATCGAATAACTAATATGGTCAACTTCTATAATTCATTGGAGAACCCAATGCACGGTAGGGCTATAACACACCATTTCATAATTGGTTTATAACAGATCTACCCATCCTTGGAAAATTACAAACCCACTTATACATGATATATAATTGAACCACCCATAATTATAAACAATTTTCAAAACATATAAAAGAAACCTAAAACATGAAATCTTTCATTTTAATCATCATACACAAAAAATATTCCTTTCATCCATATGAAAACATTCCGATATAATAAAATATCCATTCTCATTAAAACTACTTTTGAAAATACTCAAAATAAAGGGATTGAGTTATTTTTTTTAATAAATCCTGAGATATTTTAATGTAATCATAATATCCAATATTTGTTATGAGGTGAGGAAAAACTATTGATATTGTACCCAATTAAAAGAACATTCCTTTTTTTCAAAATGTTCCATATAATTACGTAAAAATATTATTTTGGTAAAGAAATTTGAGGAATTAAAATGTGACATGATATTAACTTTATATTTAATTTTATTCCATATAAATTTAACCATTATTTTATTTTAACATTATTTAAATGGAAGAGAAGGATTTAGAAAATAAAACATTAAAACATTTAAAACGAGTTGTTTATAGTAATATGACCTATAAATCGAGTCAGACTCATCCAATAGATTCTATATTTTCATGAATAATAAAATTATCAAAATTATTTATGTTATTAATAAAATTTTTCATATTAATTATTAATTTAACCTTATTATAATAAATTAGTTAATCAAATATGTTTCCATCATGCATTTTGATGATATTTTATCCATATGTCCAAAATAACATCAGTAAGTTTATTATTTTCAATGATGTAACATTCTCTATTATATAGAATTAAAATCATTAAATATTGATAATAATTATGCATCAAATAATATTTTAAAACGAACCCTGAAATATATTTAGTAAAATGACCATGTTACAGTCGTGGGGATGATAGGTCATACGAAAGCATGAGTAACACTTACATTTTTTAATGATCATGATGGAATGAATGAAAGTGTTATTGTTTATTTATAAAATGATATTTATATCATAAGAATAATATTATATCTCTACATAATCTTATTTATATCATCCATTTGATGTGTTGATGAAAACTATTTCACATCGCATTGTGGATGTGGTTGTCCAGACATACGCATGACCGATGTTATCATTTTCAATGAAATGATATGTTAGAAATTAGATGATATGTTATATTTAATGAATGATATATATTTCATGAATATAATATATATTCATTGAATCTATCATTATATTTTTCCTTGATAAGTGGTGATTGAAAATGACTTACATCAGTTGGTCAGCAGGTAGTCTTTAATACACATGAATGATGGGAAAATTTACCATTAGATGGAATAATGAGTTGGAAATATGTGATTCCATAATAACATCTAATTATATGTGAGTAATTTAAATTTCATTATCACCATGTTTGAATAATATTTGATGTATGTGAAAGAATAAATAAAAAATAAAACATTTGGTTTAATGTTAAACCACTTCTTCGGAAAATCGTTGTTTACTTAAAAATTATTACCTATAAGTTGGTATTCTACATAAAAAAGACCCCTATAATTATGGTAGATATTTTAGAAAGGTATTTTCTAATTTATTGTTTGAAATAATGATTTTTCGGTTTGGTGAAAATAGGATAGGAGGTTCCCTCTTATAACAGGGGGAGGGGCACTCTTGGTATTACATAAAGTTTTAAATTAATATAAATCATGTTTCCTTGTCAAATAGATCCAAAATTATATATATATATATATATTATTGGAATAGTATGGGTCAAAATACATTGAAATTTTTAAAATTGAAAAAGTTTATAATATGTTTGTATACTTATTTTTTGTTTCAAGCCACCTGTGAACCCTTTGGAAAATTATGGGGACAATTATGTTTTTAAATAATTAGGGCTTCAGAAGGTTACTATAAAAGGAAAAATAAACCTCAAATAAACAATGTTTTATATTTTAAACACTAAAACATTAATTTGGATGAATATAAGTTTTTTTGTGAATTTTAAATCATTTAATAAAAATTTATTTATTATAAAATATCATTAATGTCATTTTTGGTCCTATTATTTTAATTTAATTTTGAAAACAACATGCGAAAACAAGTATTTTGAATAAAATCATTTCACACATCCCTAAAGATTAATAGTTATCTTAAAAATTGGTGTAACTTAATAATTCATTCAAATTATATTACTTTGAATATTTTAAAATCATTTATAATATTTTTTTATTAATTGAATAAATAATTTTTTTATATTGGGTAAGCACTTATGGTGATTATTCATTCACAACTCAACTCACACCAATGATCAAGTTGTAACTACCCCAAGTCATCCTTCAAAGGCCAGGGGATGGTGAATAGTGCCAAAGGAATAACAAACATGGGGTGGCCATTTCCTAAGAACCTATATGCACACACACAACCATATTGATGCATAAGTGTAGAGGTAGCAAAAGTAAAAGAAACTAAAACTCAAGGGAAGACTCATGCCTGATAACCACTAGACAATACCAGGATATGGTTGTGTAATTTAAAAAGTAAAGGGTAAAAATACATGCCAAACTAGAAAAACTTCCCAACCTTAAAAAACTATAATTTTAAACTACTGAAAGATCCAAACATCAGAATCATAACATGTGACCATCACATGTGGTCAATGTATATGTCCTCTCTACGCTCCAATGAAATCATCATTGACCTGTCTTTCATCTACATAACACATGACACATATTGGAAAATACCATGAAGGGTAGAATATATACATAACCAGAAGGACACCCCAAAATATGAAGGGGGAATAGTAATAGATACAATAGGATGACAATGACTGTAGATAGAACAAGATACCGAAAGAAGGTAAAGTGAACATATCAATTGGATCCAATAGTAGAAGTAACCTCATAAAAGAATAGGGGGCTTGTCATGATGAGTAGATAAAATACAAATCATGTCATCACCACCCATAGTAGGAGATTAGACTCTTCCAACCATGATAAGGCAAACAAAGAGAGCATGTGGCACATCACACATGTCTTTGCCCCTCCTAGAAATAGAGTAACTAAATCAAAGGTTATGTATATGTAATTATGAGATATATATATATATATATATATTCTCAGTCTGAATATGTTTAAACAATAGAGTAGGGGGATATCTATCTCATAACTCAGAATAAGAAGAAGAGTATCTAATAGTTCCAAATGTCCATCATTTATGCCCAACATCTAATGTGTCTACCCAGAAGTAACTGTCCAAGTCAAGCCACACCTCGTCATTATTTTTCATAGTTGAGGGGGCACAAACTCGAAGTGGGGGACTAATTCCATAGTGCATTAGGTGGTTACAATCATAAGTATACATAGAGGACATGCACCCATACCGATGGGGGATGCACTCTAGGGTCATGAGTAACCATGACCTATTATATATGTTGTTCCACTCAGTATATTAATGGACCCACTCCCATGCCAATGGGGGGTTCCATTAAATAGATCTAGGACATGCGCCATGGTGTAATCGGTTGTTCCACTCTAGTAATAGAGGACTTGTTTTGTACTCCATAGGGCTTCCACTATGAAGGTAGTTGTAGAGGACCCATGCCCATAATGATGGGGTTGTGGTGTCCTCAATAATGGTGGAGGACCAATTACCTCATGTGATAGGGGGTTCCACTATAATCATCAAATACTCACACCCTATATAAAATGGTGGTACAACATAAAATATATCTATAATGTACATGTTTCCTACTGATGTGGGGTATACTCTAAAGGTAGAGTACTCCACAATTGATCTCTGCTAGAGGGTAGAACTCTGTAGTCTCATAATATTCTTCCTTACCACTTTCATCATCAAGAATCACCAAAATAATAATAATTTATAGAACATTCCATATTGTTTCTATGAATACACAAATTATTGCACAGTCTTGTTTTATGTGAAAAAACTATCAGTATAGGCTACTCACAAGCCAAAATCTGAGTTCAAACAAAGGAGTTATAGAACCTTGATGTTTCCTCAAAACAAGTCAAGGGTATATGATGTGTGTGAGGACCCATATAACATGTGGTCCCACTTCACTTCAAGTTCATTTTCAGATTTCACACACATCTCCCATCCCATGTAATAATACACTCTATGTTGGTTTACAAAAAAGTGTGTACAGACTAACTGGTACAAGGTCATGTCTTGTTGTCTATGTATTTATACTGAACCCCATGTCTATGTACTAACCTTGTTTCTATGTACTTGGGTACATGGTCTTTTACCTAGTCATAATCTTCCACAAAGGTTCTCATTTGTGTGATCCACCGCATTGGTTATCGATCCAAGGAAGAGGAACACTGCATGGAAGAGTAATAAACACTGTTACATCCTTACATTTTCTAAAAACATATCCATAGTTGTTGAGGTAAAGATGAAATGTGTTCATCCTATTAAATAGAATGTAGTTGGGTTCTCACCATATATTCCATATCTTAATCCCATGATGCAAATATTGACATCCACCTTCCAATCTATCCCTATCTCTACCAAAAACATTTGAATTTGGCCACGGATCATGGATTTCGGTCATCACTCACTGAAAATCAGCTCTATTTATTTTTTGGAGGTCACATAATATGTTCCACAGGACATTGTCAGTTACACCATTGTGGATTCATACATTTATATTAAAAATAATCTTCCATTACTTTCCAACATTCCATATCTGGCCATACATCATCAATATTTTGTTTGATTCTCGATCATTCATGGTTATAGAGGTTTGATCAGGCATGGTTCCACCTTTCAGTAATGAACCAGGTCTGTGAGATCCTACCAGTGATGAACATTAAGAATAAATGTGAAAAAAAACACTAAAACAATGGTTTAAATGATCTCTGGACATTTTTTCTTGTCCAATGATCATGAACGGTGAATCCGGATTAGAACCCAATTAAATAAATTAATATTATAATACTTAGGCACAAGCAAATAGCCACTATTGAAAAAAATACAAGAACATGGATTGATATGATCAATTAGTTTAATAAAATGGAGTAAATCACAATTTGAAGAGTCCTACATAGATTTTGGATCATTCATTGATGATTAATTCTCTCAACAATGTGGGCGTTGGATTGTTTTGTTTTTTGTATACTGATCTAATCTTATCAGGTATTTCGTCAACATCCATTGTGATTTTCCAATGGAAGAAGAAAGGAGAGCATCATTGGTGATTCTAGAATTATATTTCTAATCCCAATCAATTTACCCTAGTTGTATTCTTATATAATATTTCACAGAATCTAAATGAATTAATTAGTTATTTTAGTTATTAAATAACTCACATATCATACTCCAATGAGGGATGGATCTGAATACCCCCCTCCAATAACATTTAGTTCTCACCTAGGGTAATAACTATGTTCTGGACTCAAATTTGGTCTCATATTTTCTATAAGAGCTTCAATTTAAGTTTCTCACTTTCTATTTATTATTATTTTTTCATAAAATATAAATTATTTTTAATATTTTTATAAAATTAATTTTTTTCACACAGGGATTTGGAATCAAATTGGGCCATATCCCCTAGATCTATAAATATATATAGAAATATTTAAAAGTCATAAAATGAAAAAAATTGGTCCCTACATCATTCCCTCCATGATTTTCATCCCCTAAATGAAAAATCTAAAAAAACAACTAAGGATACTACGTCCAATCCTGGCCCTCCTTCTCCATGAAATCCTCATGCATGTTCACATGATTCCACAACATATGTACCAAGGGTATGGTCCATACACATAGGTTTATCTCATACCGATCCTCGATCACCACCGAGTGTTCTGCAAAGGAGGATCCATTGTTTAAATAAATCTCACCCAAGTTGATGACATGTGTGTGGTCATGCTTGTATCTCCTCGACTATGAGATGTGGAAGAAGTTTTGAACCTGTTCAAGCTATGAGGGTTGGGAGTGGTGGTTAGAACCTCACCAAACCACTACATGATCTTGGACCACCTGATGAACCTTAAGGATAGCTCACCACCCCAGTTGAACCACTGTAATCCATATCATGGGGTGACTCTTAGTAAAAAAAAATTATGCTTGATCGAACTCCAAAGGCCTACTACAATGATCTACATCATATTTTAATCTACTCTGGGGTGTCCCCATCTTCACATAGATGACCTGTACATTTTCTATCATCACCTACACAATATTTTGTCCCAAAAAATATGTATCATGAATCTCTACCTAGTAAAGGGTGACCAGTAGGTTCTCCCATAACGGGACTCAAAAGTTTCTATGCCGATAGAATAGTTGTAGTTGTTGTTTTATACAAACTCTTCTAAGAACAGGTGATCCTACCAGCTCTGACCAAAGTATAACAGGAAATCCCTCAACATATCTTCCCACACATGCATAGTGTTCTTAATATTCTAATATTTTGGGGGTGGAAGGTTGTACTCATCCTCATGTGGGTCCAAAATGCTTTCTCCATGCCTCTCCACTATCGTGATGTAAACCTCACATCACAATCATAGATATTCATTGATGTAACTCCTTGAAGATGAATGATCTCATGTATATAAAGTCTACCAAAACTCTCCAACAATCATTCCTCACTGATATAATGGATGTGAGCTGACTTTGTTAGTCGGTCAACTATCACCTAGATGGTGTCATGGCCCTACATTGTGTGTGAAATTATATGATAAATTCAACGGATAATTCATCCCATTTCCATTATGAGATCTCAAGCGTATGAAAAACATATTCCTAAACATGGTGCTCATCATTCACTTGCTAATAAATGAGGGAAGCAAGAGATAAACCCATCTATACTTAATCTCATTTTGGGGAACCAAAACTACCTCTGAAGGTCTATGTAAATCATCCCCACACAGGGATATACTGCTAGTGGATATTTGTGGAACTCTCATATAACCACCTCCTGTAATGATACTATGGCCAACTTCCTTCCCTAAAAAGGATGTCTTGATTCCATCATGTAGAATATCCATTTGTTTAATCACCATTGGACATCTGGTCACATATGACCACTTAGTCGATGTCTCTTATCTAGGACTCCCTTACATGCTCATGAAACGTTGGAGTCAACATAATTGACTGCAGAAAGGTTGTACCCCCTCCTCCACTAGGGTCACCTGTATGGAGGCCAGCTGCCTAGAATACTCCTACACTAAGAGATCCCGGTACATCTAGCTATGTTAATTATGTATAATGTTTCTTTTCCATGGATTATACACTATATCAATGTAATATTATTCTATAAACTCTAACCAAATTCATTTTCTCAAGAATAATTCTATATGTGAGAAGACGTACCTAAGACTCCAGTGGTCAATGTAAACCACAAAGGGATCTCCCAAAAGGAAGTTCCTCTACATCAATAGGGAGATGAATACAACTAAAAACTATAGTTCAAGAGTCATGTAGTTCTACTCATGGGGTTTCAAGTACCTCAACCCATATGTGATAACTTCATATCATTACATCAACATGAAGCCGATCCCAACTATTATGTCATATCAATACAATATAAACTCAATGTCCTCCTATGGTAGACTCAATACTGGAGAACACATCAGCCAAATCATGAACTTATCTAAGACCCCCAGGCACTACTCAAACTAGTTAAATTGCAACCATTTTTGATTCAGGGCGGTCAAGGGGTTGTGATTCAAGAGAAATCTTCCAAAATCCTTTAATAATACCCCTCCAACATAAGAAATCTCTATGCCATTGACACACTCTATGGTGGAGCCCAAGAAAGCACTGCATCAATCTTTGCTATGTCCAATGCTAAACCATGCATAGAAATGGAATTCCTCAAAAGTGATCCTCATTAATATATAACTGCAACATCAAGAGTTTCACATATGGATAGTTCTCTCAAATTAGATCTAGGATCATCCTCAAGTGCTCTGCATGTCGATCCTCAGATGTGGAGTATATGAGTATGACTTCAAGGAAGAGAAAAACAAACTAGTCCAAGTATGTCTGGAAAACCTTGTTCATCAAATCCATAAACACGATGGGGGAATTCATCACAAAAAATACCATCACTAGGAACTCAAGGTGAATATAGTAAAACTGAAAAGAAAACATTATAATATCAACATCGCAACCCCTCTACTGACAGTAGTGAGACCTAAAATTGATCATCAAGAACCATCTTTCACCTCGACACATGTCAAAGTCATTGTCAATCCACAAAAATGGAACATGTTCTTTATGATTTCATGGTTCATGTGATGATTATACACAAAAATATGCAAGCTCCCATATTCCTTTTTCAGGAACAACACTGTAGCTACCTAGGGGGACAGAGTGGGTCTAATGAATCCTTTTTCTTCAAGGTCCAGCAACTACAACCGTAGCAATCCGAGTTTGATAGGGGACATCAAATATGGAACAAAATATATGAGAGTGGTGACGAGGTGTATGTAAATTGAAAAATATATCTCTCACATCGGAGGTAGTCCTGGAATATCCTTAGGGAATACTCCCTTGTAATCATCCACAATTGAAGGAATCTAGATGCCTAAAGATATTATTCAACAAAAGGATATACTTGAAAACTGAATGGAGATGCATTGTAGCCTCTTTATCATAAATCCCGATTTTAATACCATTAGATCTCTCTCACCAGAAAAACTGAATCACATCCTGTCAACATGTAGGTGTCTAAATTTTCTATGGAGATAGTCATCCTGGTCTCAAACTACAGATAATCATTACATACCCATGGTGACGTGATAGTGTTCCATTGTGGTGACCAAAATGTCCCATGTGAACCTCTATCCATAAAGATATACATGTCACTTCCAATAAATAAATTATATAGAATACATGATCCCAATTGGAACCTCATGGAGAATATGATGGGATAACACCTCTAATAGAAGCTCAAAATAATTCTCCAAGAGTATAGTGATAAAGGAATGACTTGACCCTATGTAAACTAATAAAAAATAAAGATTATAAAACACAGGTATCGTACCTCTAATCATCTCATGAATTGTGATACCATGATCTTCTGAAGCATGATGTTTTCCACAGACTAGGAAACCATCACCCTGAGCCTGATGTGGGTCACCTTGATGTGGTGGTGGATGGATCTCATAGTTTCTTCCACCACTAATGGTTACTCCTTCTCCTCTACTAGATATCCCTCCTAGTGTACCACCATTTCCTCACCTAGGAGATACGTGATCAATGTACTACCTCTACCATGGTGGTCCATCAGTTATCATTTTGTACCACTCATCACATCCGATCTGGAAGTCTCGTTCCATGTGACCTTTCCCATCACAGTTATAGCACCACCCCTCACAAGAATATCCTAGTTCTCTACACTACCTTTGACCATGATCTAGAGTCTAATCCTAGAGAGTTCACTTGCACAAATATCCTAGAACCTATAATTTGATAAGTTATATAGATGACTCATTTGTGTGGCACCCACTGTGATCTCTATTTATTTGGCATCCCTTTGAATGAAATTTCTCTATCACTAGTTCTGTCAATGACAGCTTGGAATTAGTGGGGATGCATAAGGTCATTAAATTGGAACTAATCTCTTAAAATAGTGAATTCTAAAACATCCATTCTCGAAACTAGTTGTCCCAGATCATTTAAAGAGAGTACAGGGTAAGGTAGGTGAACATCAGTATGCACTTAGCCACCAGCATCCCTCCCTTATGTAGCTCTAAAAGCTCTAGAATCCAAATTTAACACAAGAAGGAGGGTAGTAATCCTCATGAAATAGCTACTGGAATTGTGTCTAATAGAGTGTCAAATCATCATCCATCGATGAAAAAAGACTCTTATGTCACCCAATAACTCCATAGAAAGGGATTTTTGTTACTGAAAATACAGGATATGATGGTGTTTAGATGATTCTGAAGACACAGACTACCAACTCTAGTGAATCCTTTACTTCCTGAGGATCTTTCTTATCATAGAAACTCATCATCCATTGGCACTATATCTCACAAAGTACACTAAGACTGCACCCATCATTTTCCTACATTACTGTAAAAATATTTTTCCCAGAAGGTGGTTCTTCTACTACCTACACACCTAGATAATGGGTCTCATATGATTGAACCTACCATAGGCCCCATCACACATTGGAATGATCCAAAACTGGTATCCTTGTTGGGTGTCATTGTAGAGGTTTCCTGAGGTTTATCATGATGTACCAAAATGAAATGGTCGTATATATATGTGTCAACAACAATGGGGAGCTGAATCATAAAGTATAGTAAAATAATCAATCTTGTATAATGCTTGCACCATTGATCCCTACAAAAAATATCTCAATATGTCGAGTTGACAAGAAAGTAGTCAAGGACCTAGTGAATGCATACGTCACCCATGTGAACCATCATTGGAATCCCTGGTCTAACAGCTGCAAACAAGATACAATGAAATTATTTTCGCAAACCTAACCATATCCTCTTAAGGGGGAAATTTGGAACCATGTACCATGGAATGAACTTTCACTGATATTTATATTTCTGGACTTGACCCATGTCAGATCTCAATCATTAACTACACTATGCCATCCACCATGTCCAGGGTCTATAGACTAGAGCTGAAGGTGTATCTATGATGGGTTGGCTATTTTCTATGTATCTCTATCCACACAGGAATCCATCACGATGAAAAAGTTCAGAGGATGTAAAATTAAAAGAATCTAAAATCCAAGGGAACAACCATTGGTGAAAAAACTCTAGAAAATATAAGAGTACATTAGTTTAAACTAAAATTTAATGGGGAAAAGTACACACCGAACAAGAAAAATGTCCCACCGTCAAAAAATTTGAAAATTAAACTTCTGATAGAGACCATATCTTGAATCCCATGTTGTGACCACCATAAGTAGTCCAAGTACCAAGTATCCCTGAGCTCCTATGACTTCACCATTTACCTGTACGTCATCTAAATAAGTCACAACATGTGCATGAAAATACCATGTTTGGGTGATTATATACATAAACAACAAGACACCCCCAAAGATTAGGGGGTAGTAATAGATACAACAATAAGACAAAGACAGTAGATAGCAGAAGATGTAGAATGCAGTGAAAGAGAACATATCAACCTAATCCAAATGTTGAAGTGAACTCATCTCATCAAAGGGGGGTAAAAACTGTGAGTTTATGAACTACACATTGAGTCTTCTCCAACCATAGAAGGAGGGTAGACTCATCCAACCACTACAAGCTAAACATTACAAGAGTGTGGCCTAGTTTTCACATCTTCTCTTCTCGTGGAGTGAGAGTAACCAAATCCAAAAGTATGGATACAAATGAGTATGATATAAATATATAAATATAAAAATATATTCTCAATAAAAATAATTCCAATGATAGAGTAAGAGGATCACTATGTCATAACTCATCCCAAAAGTAATATTTTCCACCAGTTCAAAAAGTCCATAAATGAAGCTAGGCTTCTCACACGTCTTCCTAGAGGTAATAATCCTTGTCTACCAAAAAATCATCACTATGTCACATAGTCGAGGAAAAAAAACTCAATGTAGAGGACTCATTCCCTAATTATTTATGGAGTTACACTCTGTATGTATCCATAGGGTACCCATGCCCATACTGATGTGGGTTTCCCCTCTATTGTAACGTGGACCTGCATCCTATTTTATAGGGGTTCAACTCTATATGGTAGAGGACCCAAGCTCAAGTCAATGGGGGGAATGGGGTTCCACTATGGACTTTATGGACTTGTGCCCTACCTATATGGGGGTTCCACTCATATGGTAGCTGTAGGGGATGTGCAACCATGCTGATGTGGGGTTCCACTCTAATGGTCAATGATCCACACCCTAATATTATATGTAGGGTTACACTTGGGTAATCATGGACTCATGCCATATCCAAATGGGGGTTAAAATTGGGAGATAGATGTATAGGACACACTCCAATGCTGATGGTGGGTTCCCAACTAAATGTTGAGTACTCCACATCCCATCCCTACTAGTGGGTACAACTTAGTAGTATCTGATTACTCTTCCTGACCACATCCATTATATAGAATTCACTCAATAAGTGTCATTCCCTAAACATTTTTCATTATATCTCGATATCCACACTTGAGGGAACCATAACCTTTTTTTCAGAATAACACTCGGGATAGGATAATTATGGAAAAAATATGATTTCAAATGATGTAGATATAGAACCATAATGTTTCCTCAAAAGTCGTCAAGGGGTAAAAACATTTGTGAGGACCAACAGGACATGTGGTCCCGCTCCACCACCAGGTTGTGTCCTTGGAAGGCAAACGGCTCCCACTCATGTAGTATTCCATTCCATGTAGGTGGAATACCAACAATTTCTAGACTAACTAGTATTGGTTTGTGTGCTGCAAGTTGTTTCTGTGCACTAGGCCCAGTGTCTTTGTACTAACCTAGTGTCATTGTACTCTGGTACATGGCCACATACCTGGTCATGTACTTCCAACCAGGATCTCACCCATGGGATCTAGGACACGTTTTATCCATATAGGGAAGGGACATATATAATGTATGAGTACTACATGTCGGGTCATCCTTATGATTTCCCAAAACCTAACTGTCGCTGCTAAGGGGATACATATTGTGTGTTCATTTCTATACATGGAATGTAGTTATGTTCTCACAAAAATTTCCATATCTGATTCAAATCCCTGAAATATGGTCCTCCAATATCAAATCCACCCCAATATCTATCTGAAACATACAGATTGGGTTGTGGGTCGTGGAGTCTAGCTTCCTCTTTCAGGAAATTGGTTTTGTTTGTTCGTAGAAGGTCTCACGGTATGTTTTTCAAAACATTGTACCTTCCACCACAATGGATTCATAATTCTATTTTAAAAAATATCATCCTTGCCTTGATAAAATCTCAAATCTATACATCATTCATCGATCCATGCTTTGTTTCTCAATCCATTGGGGTTCGTTGGTTACGATTGGGCTCGGTACCGCTCGACAATGTTGAACTGGGACAGTGGGGTCCTACCTATGATAAAAGTGAAGAAACAAAAATGGGGAAAAGAACCATAAATAAGGTTAATATGATTACTAGTCAATATTTCTAGGATAATAATAAAGAATAGTTATCCCAAATTTGAAACCAATTAAATAAATTAAGATATCAATACTAAGTCATATGTAATTGGCCACAGTTGGCATAGATCTAAGTCAAATGTTAGGTCTACTCATCAATTTAAAAAATGGGAATAAATCATCAATTGATGAGTCCTTCCTAACTTTTGGATCATTCATTGATGAAGAACTCACTCTCATATGAGGAATAGGGATTTTTTGTGTTCATTACATCCTGATCCGATGAGATCTGATGTTTCTTCATCATCTTATATGACTAACCTATGGAAGGTGGAGGGAGAGCATCGTTGGAAATTTCATGGTTTTGAGGATAACCCTAGGAAATTCACCATAGTAGTAATCAGGTAGAATATTTCACTACATTGAAATGAATTTATTAATAAATATAATAATTATATAACCCACATAACGAGTCACCAATGAGTGAGGGATCCGAACCCCCTACGGTGACAAAATTCAAGTCATGCATATGGTAAAAAATGTGTTCTAGAATCAATCTTGGTCTTAGATTTATGATCTGAGTATCTATTTAAGTGTTATCCCATTTTCTTATGAATATGAAAGTTAAAAATACGAAATTATATTTAATATTTTTTAAAAATTAAATCTAGGAATATCGAGGCTCCGAATCGCAAGATATCTTAGCACCTAACTCTAGAAATATGTATAGAAGTATTTCAAAGTATTAAAAGGAAAAAACCAGTTCTCTAGATGTTCATTAAGAAAAATAATAAATATATTAACATGATAAAAAACCTTTTTTCATTCAAAGGAATATTTATAACTGAACATAGATTCTTGTTATCTCTTAGTCAAAAATTTAAAAGATAATAAAATAAAGTTAATTCCATTTTTTACTTTTCTTTAGATAAATTATTATAAAGGTAAAAACCATGTGAAAATCGAAAAAATGATCATATATTTTATTTTTGGATGATTATGAAAGAAATATGACCATTTATTAATGGTAATAAATGTTTTAGGTTTAATTTTTTGTTATTATCACATAATATTCACTCATAATTAACCAATTTTTGATTTATTGTGGTAAAAATTTTAACTATGATTATTATTCATAATTATTAAAAATAAAATTTACATATTTACAAAAAATTTCACTCATTATTATAAATATGGAAACCATTTCTCCTGATTTAATTCTAATAATTGGTTTAATTTAATATAATATTGCACCTATAAAATGTTATGATGTTTTTTTGAGATAAATGACTTTTAAAGTACAAAAATGGGTTTTATACCAAATTAAAGTATAGAAATCATTTCAAAGAACATAATAGTATTTTTATAAATAAAAACTATCTATTTATGTTTTAAATGTAATCTAAAATATAATTTTATATTCGATATGATTGAAAAGAAAATACTATTTCTGAAAAATGAATTATATTTCACTATTCATTAAAAACAAAATTTTCTGAAAATTCACAAATATCAACCTAAATTAGTTTTTACATGATGTTTGAAAAATATCTATCATCTTTATCCAATAAAATGTATAAATTTTTTATGTATTAATTATAATATTCACTCTCAAATAATTATAAATACTTCTTTCGAGAATCATATTTTTAAAGAATAAATTAACATTAATATTAATTGAGTACTTATTTCCTAATAATTAATCAATAAATTTTTATTGTTCAAGACCTATATATATATGTATTTATATTTAATTAATTTTTTAATCCTATTTATATTCTCTATTTAAAGGAGTTGGTTATAAAAGTTATATTTTAAAAAATAACATTTCATTGTTCATTTAAGATCTCTGTTGTATATCTTTTAAATTGTTGATATATAATTTTTATTTAGTATTAATATATTTTAGGAAAAAACATTCACAAAAGACATTAAACATTACAATACTAGTTTTTTTAAAAAGTAATTTTATAAGGGAATATTTTCACCCCCAGAAGTAATCTCCATTCATAACTAGAAATATAAGTTACTTTCATAGGTTATGTGATGTCATAGGATATTGGTGATTATTTTTTACTATTTAATTAATTGTGATAAGATTCATTATCCTTGATTATGTGATGAATTTAGTTATAGTTATTTTTCTTTCTTATCTAATCTCTAGAGATAATGGTTATTTTTCATGGTTTCGTTTTTCCATGGGGGTGTGGGTAATTTTTCTTGTTAACGTGATGCCATGAAAAATAGGTCGTTTTAGGGAACATGACTCAAATAATGTTATATAACCCAAATTAAGATGATACTGATCCTAGAAGTACACCTTGATCCATAGAGGATATGGTCTAGAACCATAGGGAT
This sequence comes from Viscum album, assembly GCA_963277665.1. Classification (NCBI taxonomy): domain Eukaryota; kingdom Viridiplantae; phylum Streptophyta; class Magnoliopsida; order Santalales; family Viscaceae; genus Viscum; species Viscum album. The sequence continues at coordinate 2,102,532,719 of OY728120.1, forward strand.
TAATGTGTAACTGGGGAATCGCTTAACTTCCCTTTTTAGGAACAAAATCCATGACTTGATTCAATTAGAAATCTAGCAAAACTCATCAATATGATCGATGTTAAAAAAAATAAAATCAGTTAATTAATAATATAACAAATAATAATGTAAAAAACCCATAACATTTTAATTGAATGAATATGATGCCATATAGAATGTAGACCATAATGTACAAATAGGTTAATAAATACATCAAAGTCAAACTGGCCCTATGACCAGAATGATTAAAATATAATTAGGTGAAGTTAAAAATATGAACAATAAATTTGACATCATCGACACTAAAAATAATAATGGGATATATCCGAGTCCATGGAATTCATGTTCAGCTATCCATGGATTTTCATATCTTCAATCATACTTATCGGTACCTAAAATATGGGACGTGGAGATATATATACACCAGAGATTACACGAATGGTTTAAATATAAATACTATATAGGGAACCACAAATAGTGTCTCAAAAAAATTGTGATATAATAGTGCCTTGATTAACATTTCTACACATATTCATACACATTCTGTAAAATAGGTTTGGAATTTTCAACCTAGTATAACAGATTTCAAAGAGAGATGTGATAAATGAATCCATATTAGCTATAAGCAGTAACTCCCAATACTGGTAGGCCCCTGACCTTATATGTATATTAAAATCCTATCTCGAAATCTTAAATAATGACCCAATATCATCAAAAAAAATGATATAGTGTGAATAACCTTTTATACTATGTCTATAATGACCTATAATTCTCAAACAAAAGATAATTCATCATTTTAGATGAATATTCAAAAAAATAACAATAAAACGTGTATGAGGGATATGGTGGTTTAGTGTCCTTGGAAACTTGGGTTTGTAGGAAGCTAATATATAAAATATCTATTTTATTTCTGATTATGTTCTACATAACTAGCACCCATATATGACATATCATACTAAAAAACTTTCTTTATAAACATGGGAAGTGAAACATAAGAAAAAGTAATATCAGGTGCTTAGTTAGGGTAAAGATAAGAAAAATAATAAAATGATCATAAGTGAGAATAAGATAAGAATATGGGTATGATAACATGATCATGACATTCAATAATCTCGCCCAATTAGTCAAAGATCATTTTCCACAAACCCCTCCCACCAAATATACCTCAATGGATGGAGAGAGATAATGACTCGTGATTACTACCACCCATAGGCCCTATGTTAGTTACTATAAATAAGGGTATAAATTATCTTGAAATTGAAGGAATTACACCTATAATAATATATGATCAAGTGATAAGATGAATCGACCAAAATAAAATCCATGACATAATATAAAAATAAATCAAAAAACCATCTAACAATTTATGTATAAATAAAATTTGAATAGATAAAAGTATCTAGAGTAAATACCCCAAAGTAAAGATAAAGTAGAATCACATGAACTTTCTATATGTTTGGGCTATTAATTTCTATCATGGTCCATATAATCCTCATTGAAATATCAAATTATTTTATATACATAGGCTAAAAATACAAGTATACTCAGTAGGATTACCAAATTCTCTCATGCACATATGAATGAAGCATACTTATTAAACTATGAGAAAATAGTATAACCAATAGTACCTAAATTGGTCAACTATCCAGCCCAACCTCACCATGCCACTCTCATAAAATAATGAAAAACAAGTATAGTAACATAATATGAATCATATCAATAAAGGGTACCATGAACTTTTTTTTACTAATTTTTCACTCTCAGATCCCAAGGCCATATGTTATAACACTCTCATCTCTTAAAAATAGCATACAGCACTACCCCATGGCATGGTCACATAACATTTCACCTACATACACCTACACCAACACCCCATAGTGGGGTCACATCTCATCTTTCTCAATGAAAACTAAGTTGTCACATCATAAGCACTTCCAAAACCATAGTAGTAGGTTATCATGAACATGAAGTAAATCAACCTCATTCCCTCCTCCTTCTATTTGTTACCTCGACCATAAGACACCACATAGCATGGTAATATCACATCTCACTCAAAGACACCTAGTCCACCACCCCATAACACAGTCACATCGCATCTCACTTGAAGACACCTTGGTCATCAACTAGTGCACTAACCAACCTCTGACCATCATTGCATTTTCATATATAATATCTTGTAAGAGGTATTTCGAATGATAAGGGTAGTTATCCATCCATCCTCATCATAGAGATGATTGAAAAAACACCCCCTTGTGAATATATGAGTGTCGGCACATAATGCATGACATGGGTGGGGTGAGTATAGAAAATCAAAAAAAACATAAAAATATATATATATGACAAACTCAATCCAAACATATTGGTTAATAGAAAATCATTATCCAACTCACAACACTTCCACTACCACTTCGACCACAAAATGTATAAGACCACTAAAGCCACTTGAAACATTTGATATATACATCCAATTCCATTATCCAGCCCATTTATTTCATTATTAAGCTTCAATAATGTTAAATCAATAACCCCATTATTAATTCATTCATTACGAATTTCCATCCCATTATGCCAACTAGTCCAATTAATTTAAAAATTATTAATTATTTATTCAATCACTACTCGGGAATCTATCACAGAGAAACCATTATCATCTCATCAAACACGTATCACAACAACACCTCATATCCACATAGAATGGCATCCTTAAAACCACACATCACCCCTACCACATCAAAACCGCACACCATTTCCCTACATAATTGGCTCATATTTCATCCCAACCACACAACAACATCCCCAAAAGATGGCCTTATATTGTCTAACACCTTTCCTCCCCACAACATAACTTAAAATAACATATAAACTATATCATGTACCATAAACACCCCCCACACATATTAGCCTCAAATCAACACACATCATCCCAACACCACCCCACATCATGGTCAGACCATAATACCATTAAAAAACGTTTTCTTATATTTATCAAAGAGGAAATTTTTTCCTTACTTTGATTTTTTAATTATGTAATTCTACAAAAAGACATAATCCATGGGAAAAGAAAATTTTATTTGAATATATGTGTTAGGTCAATTTATATTTTACGGTGATTTTAAATAGTCATAAAAATGTTAACCAATGACAAAAAACATGGGGAAAATAATACCTTAAAGGCCATGATTTTTAGTGAAATATTTATCCATTATAATCACAATATCAAAACTAATATCAATTCCCTTAAATAATGTGAAAAATTTCCATTCCCAATAAATTACAAATAAACCAGTTCATTATATTAATTAGACAATTACAAAACATCATCCAATCAATATAAACGAGTTAAATAATTCTTCGTGATACAAAAAAAAATGGGAAACAAAGGATTCCCTGCTTCATTGATGCTTTTAAAACGTTCTACACACCACAAGGTGGAGAAGAAACACCCACAAACCAAATCAATATCCAAAACCGATTGATAAACCTATACTTCCCCAAAGGCTCATGAAAATACATCCCTTCTCACTCCTGAACCAAAACCACACAACTGTAGTGAATCTACATTAAAGAATTGAAGGAAAACACTAGATATGATATGTGAAATCACAATGGATCACCAAGGGGAATCCACTATATCCTAAGGATCAAGGTAGGATAATGAGGGGTGGAAGATCATACAAATTATCCAAAGGATCTTCTAAAAATTAGTGAAGGGAGATAGGTATGGAAAAATTAATATTAATATGGTAGATAAATGTTTCACAACCTATAATTAAACTCCATTGATATCATATATTATGTTCACTATGTGAATTTCGTGGGAATCAACCATAGTTCCAACTATTTAAAAATTTTATTCTTCCACAACTAGAATTTAATTACACCTCATGATTAAAATTAATGATGTGAATTTATTTCATTCATTCCTATACATACAACATAAAACCATGAATCCAATCATCTACCCAAGCTGTGAACTTCCAATTCACAATATGAATGTGATTCACTTCATGAATCTCATGAAGTAGTATTTTTATAAGTCATTCCTTCTCTGAAAACTCTTTGAACCGCCTCTTAATGCCTCCAAAAATAAAAACTAGTAATTTTACAAGTTGGGAAGGAATTAAACACATTCATATGTAATCATGAAACATTGTATAATGTTTTTTCAATAAAATTCATAATACAAATGATTGTGGAATTATAAATAGTCCACAGAAATCCATGAAAACATATCATAAGCATAAGAAATAGTTTCTAGTATGAAAATAATCATAGAAAATAATTTTCTTATCCAAGGATCACATCCACGAATACCATAGTAGATTGATTTAACTACCTTTTTCATCATTTAATTAGTCAAGGTTCACTCCCAAGACTATCTTATAGCATAGACTCCATAATTGACTGGGTTCACTCCCCATTCCAGTCCACATTTTCTCATGAGAAAAACATATTTACCCAATGCATTGGGGGCTATAACAGAACAAAATGATCATGCTTTATATTTTAACCACCCACCCATAGTTTATAATGAATCCATACATCACATTATAAAAATCAGGAATATGTGTACCACAATATCATAAAAATTCATGAAATTATATTCTCATGGACTGTTGAATGTTTATGAGTTTTACAAACATTCCGTAATATAAGTAAAAAATCATCCATAGAAATAATAATAATGAGGATAAAATTGGATCTTAACCCCAGTAAATCCAATGAAACATCAATGGATTTTGTTATAGAAGAAAAGTTATTTAAAATATCACAATAACATTTCTTCTGAAAAATAAAATTTTTATTTGAAATCAATAATATTAAATAAATATTATTTAAAAATATTAAGGAAAACAATTTCATTGAAAAATAAAAAATATTAAAATTATAAAGGAAAATTTATGTAAAATTGTTTCCATGAAGTTGGGGAAATTTATTTATCTGGTTCATATTAAAAATAAATTGTTCACAATTTTGGTAAAAACTCAAAATACTTAATTTGGAAAATGATAATAATGTTACTCTTAAAAATGGTAAGGAAAATAAAATATAGTAAAAATTACATTTTTTTTAATCATATATATAATTAGAACAATATTCATGAAAATATTTTAATGTTATATAAATATCATATAATATTTCATCGTTTATGATAATTTCACTTTGATCATGGTTACATAATATCTAGAATGTTTAAAGTGATATAGATATCATATATATTTTTTATATACATAATTATAACCACTTGTATACAATAGTGATGAAAATAAATTATATAACTACATGGAGATGGTAGTTGGTATGGACACACTAGTGATGATTCCATTTTTTAATGGATGGAATGGATGAATGATAAATATTATTTCACCATTATAGAAAAATTATTATAAAATAAATATCATATAAAAATATTAAATTTTATTGTAATAACCAACTATGAATAATGGTGGTGTAAAGTGAATTTAATATCTACATGGAGTTGATAGTCCACATATGTGCCCAAGCTATACTTTCATCTCATATTTGATTGAAAATAGCTTGTAAATGGTTAATCCATCACCATAATAAAATATAATTATATTTATTATATTTTGTTTATAATGTTTAGAGGATAATAACTGTTTAATGTAATTATATGAAGAAATAAAATTGACAAATCTTGGTTATGATCTATAAAAATTCATGTAAATACCATTATTGGATGACACCTTAAGACTGGATGGATTTGTCCTAGAAGAAGAAAAGATATAAGATGGTGTTAATGTAAAATTAAGGTTTTTGAGTTGGAATTTTTTTATTTATAATACTCAAAAGGTGTGAAAAATGTAAGATAAGGGGTTACCTTTGTAAGGGGGAAAGGGAAACTCAAGGAATTCCTAAAATGATTTCTATGATTTAAGGTCACTTTCATGGGAAAGTGGCTCAAATGGATATGTATTAGAATTTAGTATAATATAATGCATAAATATCTTCAAAAAATAATAATTTTACATGTTTGACTCGAAATACTAACCTTATGTCTTGGTTTTACCTCCCCCCTTACCCTCGATAAACCTCATTTAACCTTATCAGTGGCAACACCATTTTACTATTTTTACTATTCACAAGGACCAAAAATTATGGTAAAACTATAATATTATATTAATAACAGTGATTAAAATAATGGAATCCATTTTACTACATTAAGTTTCTATAAATGGTATATTTTAATTTTAAATAAATGTGCAACCCAAAACAAAAACTCGTTTTAGATGAATTAATATTTAAGCCTTAAACATAATTTACTTACATTATTTTCTTTGTAAAAAATATAAAATGATTTTTAAAATATAATATTTAATATATATTATTTAATTTTTATTATAACCATTAATAAATATATATTAACATAATTTAATAGAAATAAATCATATTGTGTTCATAATAAATGTTTTTAGAAAAAAATTATTTTTAATCACAAAAATGAACATATATAAAAAAATAATGTATAATGATGATTATTATGTAATTAATTATATTTTTTATAATTATAGGATGATTATCTTACTTTAATATTAAATTTAGAGCATAATGGAAATTTTACTTGTAAAAAAATCATAGTTTTTACCAAAATTGATATTTTTCGATATTCACTAAAAAATATCATTAGAAAGATAATTAAAATACACCCTAATATAATATTGACATAATAATTGAAAAAATGATATTAATTTCCTAAAATAAAATTTATAAAAATGGTTGATATTAATTTTCATATTTTCTTATATAAATTCAATAAAAATATTTTGGATGAAAATATTTTTTAGAAGTGTAAAATGACTTTACTAAAAATAAAGTACTTATATATTATGAATTAATAAATAAATTTGATTTATTAAAAACCATTATAATTATTTTACTAAAATATTTTATTACAATTCATACCTATGAGTTTATCATCTATATTATAATGGTTTACTATATAATCCTTTATATAGATTCTGAGATTCATATAAGAAAAGATATCAAATACATAAGGATTTATTTTAAAAGGAAAACATATAAAATCATGGGATGTTTCATTATACCCCATATAAAATTAATTCCCCCATCAAAATTAAATCCCATTTGTTTTTAAAAAATGAGGATATCTCTACTTTATCACATCCTTGAATTCCAATATAGCTTCCTAAAATTTTTAATTCCTCTAATGAACTTTAACAACATGAGGAATCTTGTTTTTCCGATCTTTATCTCTACAGTAAAATGATTCTACCAATTTATCTTAATAGTAAAGATCATGCTCCCTTGTTATTACCTATATTTCCAGTACATGTTATTGTTCAGGTACATTCTTCCTTGGGAGATATAATTGGAACACATCATCAACTCCAGGGGGGATTGGTGGGAGTTTCAAGAGATATGACAAAGTACCAACTTAATCAGAAATATAAATGTGAATAATACTCCTAAGGATCAATTTTTCCTCCTTTTTAAATATAAAAACCTTCTTCTATAGATATATTTCTCTAGAAACCTTCTCACAAACATTGAATTATAGATCTCATCAGAAAAATTTGGCATAACTCTTTAGTTGACTCTAAGCTACCTTGTTGTGTTGTTTAATGGCTCTAATATTCTATTCCATTTTCTTAGTTGTGTCATGTTCCAAATGATTTATTAATAAAACTTCATCCTAGTATGTTAGAGTTATATAATTATTTCTATAGATTTATCCATAAAAATCCATCTAAATTTTCAACTGAAATCCATTATTGTAAGGAAACTAAACTAGAGGAAGGTGTTGATATCAAACACATTTTAAAACAATAGAATATGATATAAAAAATACACTCTTTGGTTTTAATGGTCATATTATTTAATAAATATTTTCAAGGAAGATAAGTAATAATAGATCACAACATTATATCAAGATATTATTAAAAAATTATCTAGAAATATTCCATAAACTTTTCATCCTGATCAGATAAAATAAAATGTGGTACCCAATGTAACAGTAACACATCTTTTTTGTATATCCAAAATAGATGATTGTGACTTGATTCTTATATGATATAAATGAAGTGAAATAACATTATTAAGTGATAGATTATAACCCCAATATAATTATATACTTAATATATTTTGGGGATTCTGATAATGAAATCCATGGTTATTTTTTCCCATTTCCATAGTAGTATGATTAATTGTTATAGAATAAACATTGAATTTAATCTCTCATCCTTAAATTTATAATATATTAGGAAATGATATACATACTATGAAATATACATATTCGTCTTTTACTACTATAAGTAATCTTTAAATATCTATAAATCTTTATACATACAAGATGAATAGATAATGATAGTCTATGAGCTTCTTCCAATGTTTCATTATTTAGGTATGGAACTGACAGGGCATTTACATGGTCCCTAAACATTATCTTTTTTTTCTGAATCAATGTTATGATATGGAATATTTCTTATATTTTTTTTAATTTCCACATCCCCCCTTAACAACACTTTAATCATTACATGAATAGCTGGCTAAAAAATTCATTATAGAAAGATATGATTTCTCCCCTTTCTTAACGATTTTAAGGTAAACCCTTTGAAAAACCATAAATATTCAATGTTTTGTGACCCTAATAATATATAATTCAACATTATAGTTTTAAATAAATGTATAACCTACCTTTTTACTTTTATATGATGATATTGTTTTGAGTAGTCATATCAAATTGACATACTTCTCATTCCCACCCTTTTGACAATGTACTACTAAAAGTTGATTAACCGACAATGAGGACATTTCCAACTAATTTCATATCACCAAGATCATGAATGGTTAAAAAATTATATATGATATGTAAATCATTAAATATATGTGTTAATAATTCTTAAATTAATTCTACTTATGTACAAATGTCAATCGATAAAATAGAAAAATCGATTAAAAACTAGAAATTGTTATGGAAAATCTGATATCAAAATTGCATCCCTTTAACCAATGGTATTAAGAGATATAATCAAGTGATGATAATTGGTGAATAGTTATAAAAATGAAAACATTTTACTTTTGGATAATATTTTTAATAAACAAATGTTTATTATTTATGAGTCGGAAAATCGATGAAATAAAGGGGGATTTAAGGTCATGGGATTCTCAATCCCAACTCCCATTCCTCTAGGTTATCTATCATTCACATAATTTTCAGTATGAATATTTACCTAATGATATTTTAATATCATTTCAACATTATTAAATTATTTATTAGGGGTATAAATGTTTTCACATTTATTTTTAATCCAAATAAAATGATTTTCCAAATAAAAGTTCTTCTTTCAAATACATATCATTAAATCCTCTTGAGTTGTTTCTTCATCACTAAAGAAAGATGAATTTTATGAAAATTATGTTTTCCCTTATTCATATTGTAACCCTAATTTTATTCCTAATATCATGATTGATGAAATCCATATGAAACTCATTCCATTTCATGGTATATTACGTAACTATGGTTGATGTACGTTCTATGTGGCAGGCACGATTATGTTAATTTTATGATGTGATGGGTGGGCACAAAAATTTAATATCCCTATAATAAATTGGGTAATGTGATGTATCCCTTAAGATTATGTGTAATACATATTTACATAATTATAAAAAAAAATCACAATGATGATGATATGATTTATGAACATATGTTATATGTGAACATGATGCAAGCTTTATTCACAGATATATGTGGTATGTGACCACTATTACATGATGTTTCATTTTTATGTATATGACACATTCCATGAATTTTTTCAAATGTATTAATCATGATTATTTTGATTATAAAATGATTATGATATGATTATGATTTTTATACATAACCTTGTTATATTGATTCATATCTATTATTTTAGCTATGTAATGCTTCCCCTAATGGGATTTTAGCTCACCCCTTTCCTTAATATATATTCTAAGGTGATTTAATATAGTAAGGATAGTGTAAGATATTTTGAGTGGATAAAGAAGAAGGATTTTAATAATTTTAATTTCATATTTTGTATAGGTTATGCATAATCCAAATTTTACAATGATTAACCAATTAGTCTTTAAATATATAACTAATATATTTTTTATCTTTTAAATTATATAAAATTCATGTATGAAAAGTTTGGGTCGCTATATTAAACTTCATGAATACAATTGAGAATTTCAAGGTAATGTGTGTGGTGTTCAGACATAACGGTTTTGGTAAGTGATGGTGGGATTCTATGTTGTTGGAGTGTAGGAATGTGAGTTTGGACTTGAAGTGTTTCATGATCCTCTTCCTTTACTTGTTCTTCTTAGAGTCTCTTATGATGGAAATGTCTATAGTGTTCCTCTCTTTCTAGTAGGGAGAACGTTCAATGTTTGAGTGAACCTATCATTTTGGGTTAATGGTATGTTTTTTTCAAAAAGTGATAAATAATGATCATAAGAAAGCTCATAAGTACCTACAGGTTTTGAGACTGGATATCAGATCATAGTTATTTATAATGAATATTTATACCAATAAAATGATGATATATAGTGCTATGATGGAAGATACTAACATGGTTGGAATTATTAGATTGTTCTTTCCATTATCTTTAATTTAGGGGTAGCTTCATTGGATCATAGGTGAAAAATAAGAAGTGGTATGAGCATCGTAGGAGTGGTGGAGGTGGTTCTAAATTGAGATACTTTTTTGAATCACCAGTTATATCCCATGGTGTTCCCCTGACTCTCTATCAGGGAGACAAGTTGAAGCACTCCTAATTTTCTTATTTCACACCTATGAAGATGTGAAACGGTTATAGATTCTATTATCATATATAATGATGCTATCAGGATATGTATGTGCCTCAATATGGTCAAGGATCGTTGAAACCAAAGTATATTTCATCATATTCAAAAGATTTAAATTCCAGAGGACTCCATCCATAGGCCTTAAAAAGGAATCTCTTTCATGTAGTGGATGTGTTTTTTGTGAAGGTTGATGTGGGTCCAGTGATAGTAAAAGGTACAATTTTCAATATATCTTCTATAGAGACTACTCTATTTGACACAATTTCCTCTGACATATTTACATATTTCCATCTAGTTAATGTTATGTATGATCCAATGGGGGTCATTTCCATTATCATGGATTTAGAGAAACCTATTTGTAATAGGAAAGGGCTATGGTTCTAGAGTATTTCTAGTTCTCTATCGATTGGTTCTATGGATTTAGTCTATTATTTACACATTCTTGATCTTTTTCTATTTGATATAATCACTGGGATTGATCATATTATCACCCATCATGAAAATTTTTCTTATTACGATTAGTGAGTCTCATTCTCCACTACAGATATGAGATCTAGGGTGTTTCTGGGAGATTTGGACATAGTGTCAGGTCATCCATGATCTTTTTTCTTGATATTAGTATTTTTATCACTTTTTATGTTTATCCCAATGATTTTTTTCTTATTCATGATATTCACTTGATTTTAGTTACTTCTCTGATGTTTTCCTAGATGAATTCTTTGGTCTTCCTCTACAGAGATTGGTAGATTTTACAATTGATATAGTGCTAGGTACATAGTTAATCTTTATTCCATATTTTCATATAGCACTATTGTAGTAAAAAGAACTCAAGAATTAGTTGTATGAAATGATATAGAATGGATTTCATCACCCTAGTGTTTTTTTAATAATAAAACTGATATTTTCAAGGAATGGTATATTTCAATTTTTTTTCATGGAATGTCATAAGTTGAACTTGTTAACATGTATGAATAAGTATCCCCTTCCTTATGTAGATGATTTAATTGATCAGGTGAATGTGTCATAGTAGGTTTCAATTATTGATCTTTGATTGGGTTATCATCAAATCCAGATTATGGAGTCGAATATACTAAAGATAACTATGAGGATAAGGTATGGTTGTTATGAATATCGTGTTATTCCTTTTGGTTTCAATAACTCTTATAGTTTTTATTGATCTAATGAATAGGATATTCCATTAGTATATTGAAAACTTTTCCATAGTGTTTCAAGATGGTATTATGGTTTATTCATGTTTTGAGTAAGATCAAGGAAACTTTTATGTTTCGTTTTGTGAATTCATTAGATTCATTACTTGTTCTGAAATATTTTTAAATACATTAATTCATAAAATAAGTTATGTTTATTGGAGGTGTGGTTTCTGATAATGGATTATTAATCAATCTAAATAATGTGATTTTTTTCCAGTCATGGGTGGATCCAAAAGATATATTTTAGATATGGATCTTAATTGTTATTGATAGATACTATAAGCAGTTATTTATGGATTTATATAATAAGGAATCTCCTTTGAGTATACTTACAAGGAAATGGGTGAAATTAATATGGTATAAATTGTTTTTAGAATATGATGATCTGAAATGACTTGTAAATTCAGAAACTATTCAAATATTACCTAATCCCATTAAGGTGTATGTGGTATAATATGATTCTTGTGGTTCTATTTTGGGATTTCAAATATGTAAATTTATCATGTTGTGGTATATGGTTTTCATCTTCTTCGGATTCATGAGAATAATTACCCTACTCATGATTTATAGATTGTTGCAGTTAGGTGTGAACTTACGTGTTATTGGAATTAACATTTTCGATAGATATTAACAGTTCATTATGACCATTGGAGTCTAGTTTATAAATTTTCCTGGAGTTACATGAACCATAGTGTAACATCCTAAGTAAGTAAAGAATAATGTATTTTCATATCTATGTCTATTTATGAATTAGATAGTGTTTTAGAGTCTTAGAATGAGAATAAATCCAATCTTAAGCATATAATTCTCTAATATTTTTAAAAGATTGGTTTACATCCTTTTGATTGAAAACCATTTTTAAATCTATCTTTTGAAAATTTTATAAGATATATTTTTCAAAATGAACTTATTCTTTAGTATTGGGACATTGAAATTTACTTTGGATAAAAAAAATTATTTTTTTGACAATGTTCATTTTTTAATGAATAGTGAAAAATACTGCATTTTACTTCAAAAGTGCTTTCTCATCTAATTGAATTATATGGATAGATTGTCCTTTAAATTGGTTTTAAAGTTTAATTAGAATATATTTTTAAAATTTAATCCAATTTTGGTCATTTTAATTAATTTCACTTTGGAATTGGGCATAAACAAGTGTCAAATATTTGATAGATATTGTGTCTAAAAAACCCACTATTTGTTTTGACAACAAGAATTATTTTTAAATTATTTACTACAATTTCTGCATTTGGAATTTGGTAAAATGGATTCAATATTTGTAATCATAAGTTCCAAATTATGTAATTATGACTGTTTTGTTTTTTGGACAGTATGAATAATAACGATAGTGTTTATATTTAATTATCATGATTAATTAGTAATCAGGTAGTTAAGGGTAATAAAATAATATCATAATAATATAAAATGACCCCAAAATGTGTCCTAATGCTACTTGTTCTGTCATGGACGACCATGGGATGCCTTCTGTAAACTTTGGGACCCCATGGAATCACTTTTGTGTGATAGTGACGTTTTATCTTTTTATTTTTAAAGAAAGTTAAATATAACAACATTTTGTAACACCTAAGTAAAACAATTTTAATTTTGTCTAAATAAATGATATCATAGACTATAAATAATCATTGGAAATCTAAAACTATTTACTGTATCGTGGTTTTTTTATAATTTTTATAAATTAAAAAAATAAATTTATTTATGACACCATGATGATGTAGTGATTTCCTCATTAATGAACGATTTAAATAAAATGAAAATATAATGTAAACTCTAAGACTTACACTTGTCAAAAACATATTGTATGTGTGTATTTAGAACCCTTATCACCTTAAACTCTAAATATATCATTGTGGGACCTTTAAAATCCGAAACTCATTATATAATAAAGTAACATTTCTTGACTTTCCAAGAGTGCCCCTCCTCCCTCTTATAGAAGGCCCCCACCTCTACCCCCTTACCCAAACCTCTAAAGACATTGGCTTGGAAAAACTCTACTCATTTTATCTCTCCACATCCCTATCTTCATCATATAAGCCTTACCTTAGGCGGAAATCTCTTCAAGAAATCATTTTCGTTCAAACCAAGGGGAGTAACCCGATTTAAAGGTAATGTCATTTCTTATGTTTTTTTGTTTTATTTTGCTTCTCCAACCCCATAAACTCTTTTTATTCCTTTATTTTGTAAAAACACTAGTATCATCAATATACTAGGAATTTTTTATGAGATGGATTTGATTAACACTTACACACACCTCCTTCTAATGGTTAAAGAACATACTGTTTCTGTGAGTGGAAAATTACTACCTCATGAAACGATGATTTTTTTATCTTCTTTTAACACCTTTCATGGTGGCCATTAAGATGTCACTATATTTATATATGATATATATTATGTTTATGTTTTCCTTATGCTTCTATATTTTTTATTTATGGAATACCTTTATGGTCTCCATTATAGGTAAACGCGATAATTTTAATTTTAGGAAGTGCGGACTATCGCCCCCTCAAAGTGATTTGATTTGTTAATGCCATATGTGGGATGTATAAAGGATGGAGTTAATGGTATTACATATTATATCATACTGGATTTATAATATACCTTTATATCATTATGATTTCATTCCATTAAATAAGAAATAGAAATGAAAGTAGTGTTCATGTGTACGTACGCCTTACCATCTCCATGAATGGTGCATTTCATTTCTTACCTCTAAATGTTATGTAATATTATAAATGAATGTATATACTGGATATATATGATATATATGATATCGACATCATGAATATAATCCTAGATATAATGATATTTTACCACATGAACAACTTGTATTTATAAGAAGTTTATTTTTGGCTCAAGTACCAAAGATCAACAAAATGACCGTTATTAACTTAAATAATTAAATAATGTTCATAACATGGTAATAAGTGATATAAGAGGAATAATGAACTTGAAAAGGGTTCTTAAGCAAGTAGAAATTAACTCGAGTTTATTATTCAGGATATTAAAGAATGATCGAGTCATGTCGGACACGATGTAAGGGACTTCGTCACAATCTCCTTTCATTGAGCCATATTTTGTTTTATACACAAATTTATTTTATACGGTGTATAAACCCCTTTGAGTTTTACTTTTATTCAAAAGGAATATTTTTATACGAAGAATTTTACTAAAAGATGTAAGGGAATGTTTTTGTCTTATGTATGTGGCGATAATGACTTCTCCGTCGTCGTGACCATTATTTGAGTTTCGGCTTCCTCTACAAGCCATAACTTTTTTTAATTGAAAAATAAATACCATGTTTTACTTTCCTTTTATTTTGGTATTGAAAATGGTTTTGATAATGTTTTGATTATATCAATGTGTTTTATTGATATCTTGTGATTGAAATGTGGATATTTTTTCTTTCCTTTATAATTTTTTTATGTCTTATGATTTTATAATGGTACCTGGAAATTTGATAGGTGGTTACGTGATAAACCAAATGACGGGTGGTGTCGTGAATACTAGGACGGGTGGTTACGTTATAACCTCCAATGCATTGGGTATGGAAGTCATCCTGAATGCCTCGAGTTACCTTTATATCTTATGATTTCTTTGAGTTATTCATAAACCTTATGATTTCATGAGGTATGTTAAAGTGCATATGTTTATGAGTAAAGTATGTTTTCAATTATTCTTATGTATACATGGACTATGGTTTTCTTTTTGTATTTTTATATCCCTTACTGAGATTTTTATGCTCATCTGATTTTTTTGAAATGTTTTTCACAGGTTAAGGGAAAGTTACATGATGTGATGATAATGTTGAGGGAGTGTCAAGAAAGAATCCTTGTTTTATTTTAAATATGTTTCCTTTGATGGGAAAAGTGAATATTGTCTCTTATGTAACCACCTTGTTTAAATGTGGAATGTAATGCATGATTTATGATCTAATTCTCTAAAACTCTAAACCTGAAAAGATCCTCAAATTATATTCTTGTAATAACTCAAGATTAAGTAAGGTTTAAGGTCGAGTCCTTATATTTGGTATCATATATCGGTTTAGACAACATTAGGAGTTAGAAAAATTGTTAAATTTATGTCCCTAAATTAATTTATGGTATGATTGAAATGACATATCATTTAAAGATTACCATGTTTCTTCGTCTAAGATATTTCTGGGTTCAGAATGGTTTTCCATAGAGGAAATAGGGTCCTATGTTGGGACGAAATTAGGAGGAAGACAATATTCCAAATCAGCAACCTGAGATGGTCAGAATCAGAACTGAATAGTTTGTGGCAGTGGTGGCACACCTAACTTAGGCTATAAATGGTGGTGGTATCCATGCACGAGATCAGCTAGATCAACCTTAGAGGAACATGTCAGTGGTGGAACATTTCATGAGGCAACATCCCCCATCATTCAGAGGATCATCTGACCCTATGCTAGCAGAAGGGTGGATTAAAGCACTGGAGAAGATTTTTGATGTCATGGGGTGTTCAGAACATCAAAAGGTTAGTCTTGTTGTTTACCGTTTTGAAGGTGATGTTGATCAGTGGTGGTCGATGGTGAAAAATATCAGGGATAGTGTTAAGATTGATGATCGTCACTGGGATTAATTAAAATGTATATTTCTTGAGAAATATTTTCCTAAGGTGGTTCATCTTAGGATGGAAAACCAGTTCATAGAATTTATACAGGAGGATGTCTTAATGGTTTCTTATGAAGAAAAGTTCACTCGACTGGCGAGGTATGCTCCAAATTTCATACGAGATCTTGATAGTAAAATCAACCATTTTTTTCTTAGGGTTAAATCCAAAGTATCTAAGGGCTTTATCTTCTCGTGAGTTCAAAAATTATGAAAAACTTTTTCGATGTGCAGAGAAGGTGGAAATGGAGTTTGCCGATGATCAGGTGTTCTTTGACAAACAACAAAATAATAGGTCTAGTTGGCAGGCAAAGGGAAAGAATTCATCAGAGAATCCAGGAGGTAAGATAAACAAATATACATCCTTTGAGAAGTGTGGTAAAATGCATCCTAGAGAATGTTTATCCATGTCTAGATAGTTCTTTAGGTGTGGTAAGTCTGGTCATATTGCTAGTAACTATAAGGAAGATGATCAATCAGGTAATGAAAAGCCAGTGGTAAGATGTTTTAATTGTAATGAAATGGGTCATTATCCAAATGAGTGTCTAAAAAAGTACTCAACTGAGGGAAAGAAACCAGACTACAAGCAGAAAGGGGTGGTGAAATCCTTTCCAACTACTTCAGTATATGTTGGGCCATCGAATGAAGTAGTATCAGGTACACTGTTTGTCTGTTCATATTATTCCAATGTGTTGTTTGATTCATTATCTACACATTCTTTCATTTCTGAAAATTTTTCTAGTAAATTGGGAATTCCATCTCAAGATATGAATCCTAAACTTATGGTAAAAACACCTGGAGGAAACTTTGCGACAAAAATAAATTATAAGAACCTTCCTATCCTTGTGTGCAGAAAGAATCTACCTAAAATCCTTATTGTTTTACCTCTAGTAGAGTTTGATGTTATTTTGGTCATGGATTGGCTTTCTGTTTATCATGCTAAGATTGACTGCAGAGCTAAAATGTTTTCTTTTTATAAATATTTTCATTTTGTGTACAAGAATGAACCCTTGCATTTGATAACATATCTGAAAGTTGAGAAACTATTAAAATATGGAAATGAATGTTACCTTGCTCATTCTGTTGAAAACAAAGGAACTGTTCAGATTAATGATGTACCAGTGGTAAATGAGTATCTTGATGTTTTTTCTGATGAGTTTCTTGGTATTATACATGATCAAGAAGTTGAATTTACTGTTGACTTAGTTCTAGATTCTAATCCAATTTCAAAATGGCTCATGTTGAACTTTAAGAGTTAAAGAAGTCACTGCATGAGTTATTAGATAAAGGTTTCATTCGACCTAGCACATCACCATGGGGTTCTCCTGTCTTGTTTGTTAAAAAGAAAGTTGGTTCAATAAGACTTTGCATTGATTATAGAGAATTTATTAACATCATAGTTAATAACAAGTATCCTTTTCCTCATATCGATGATTTGTTTGATCAGCTTCAGGGAGCTCAGTATTTTTTGAAGATTGACTTGAGGTTGGGGTACCATCAGTTGAAAGTAAAAGAAGTAGATGTTCAGAATACTGTGTTTCGTACTAGATATGGCCATTATTAATTTGTAGTTACGCCTTTTGGGTTAACCAATGCACCTGCTGTATTCATGAACCTTATGAATAGAATTTTCAATGATCCATGGATAAGTTTGTGGTTGTTTTCATTGATGATATTTTGATGTTTTCAAAAAGTAAAGAGGAGCATGAAAGTCATTTAAGGGCCATCTTTAAAACCTTAAAACAAAAGAAACTATATGGAAAACTTAGCAAGTGTGAGTTTTGGTTACAAAAAATTTATTTCCATGGTCACATTGTTTCAAAAAATGGCATAACTGTTGATCCTACTAAAACAAAAGTTGTTGAAGGGTGGCCCAAAACTACAAATATAACTGAGATCAACATTTTTCTTGGTTTGGTAGGTTAATACTGAAGGTTTGTTGAAAAAATTTCACAGTTATCTAGTCCAATGACTAAGCTAACTCGGAAGGTTGTTAAGTTCGTCTGGACAAAATAATGTGATGATTGTTTTCAGGAATTGAAAAAAATATTGGTGAATTCTCCAGTTTTGAACTTCCTTCCCGGAATGGTGAGTTTGTTATCTACAGAGATGGTTCATTGAAAGGACTTGGTTGCATCCTAATGCAGAATGATCAGGTAATTTCTTATGCTTCACGTAAGTTGAAAATTCATGAGGTAAATTACCCTACACATGATTTAGAATTACCTGCTATTGTTTTCACTTTAAAAATTTAGAGGCATAATTTGTGTGGTGTAAAGTGTGAAATATATAATGATCACAAAACTTTGAAGTATATATTCACCCAAAAAGAATTGAACATGAGATAGAGGAGATGGCTAGAATTAATCAGGGATTATGAATGTACAGTTCATTACCATCCGGGAAAATAAAATAATGTGGCTGATGCTTTGAGTCGAAAAATAATGCTTTATTAACCATGCTACGTTTGGAATGAGATCCATTGTTTTTTGATTTTATGATCTTTGGAATAGAAGTTTTTGGTGCAGGAAGTTCTTCTATTTTGTTTCAAATGTTAGTGAGATCATCTCTATTAGACATAGTTAAGCAAGTGCGGAAGAAAGACAGTGGGTTGCAGAAAAAGGTAGAGCTGGTTTAGAAGGGTAAGTTTCCTGAATTTAACATTGATAATGATTGTGTTTTTTGGTTTGGGAAGAGATTATGTGTGTCTTGAGATTCATGGTTGGATATAGAGTTTTTATATGAGGCTCATAGTTCCCCGTTTTCAGTTCATCCTGGCAGTACTAAGATGTATAGAGATTTGCGGGAGTATTACTGGTGGGATGGAATGATAAGAGATATTTCTGATTTTACTATGAAGTGTTTGAATTATCAGCATGTTAAAGCAAAGAGGAAGTTACTGAAAGGGATGCTTCAGTCATTACTGGTGCCAGAGTGGAAATGGGAAAATATATCCATGGACTTCGTTGTGGGATTACCAAAGACATCTCGAGGTAATAATGCAATCTGGGTTATTGTTGATCGATTGACTAAATATACTCATTTCCTTACTATTCGAGATATATTTTCTCTAGACCAACTTACTCGATTGTATCTTAAAGAGATAGTCAGGTTTCATGGAGTTCCCCTCTCCATTGTATCTGATCGTGATCCCAGGTTTAATTCTAACTTTTGGAAAGGCCTTCAGAAGTCGTCGGGTGCTGAATTAAATTTTAGTACAGCTTTTCATCCACAATCATATGGGAAATCAGAACGAACAATTCAGACCATGGAGGATGTGTTACGTGATTTCATGATGGATTACCAGGGATTTTGGGACCAATATCTTTTTTTGGTTGAATTTTCTTATAACAACAGTTTTCCTTCCAATATACAGATGGATCCGTTTGAGGCATTATATGGAAAATAGTGTCGAACTCCAGCTTTTTGGGATGAATTAGGTGAAAGGAAGTTTATGGGACCAGAATTGGTAGAGGAGTTAGTAGAAAAAGTTCAGCTAATACAGAAACACAAAAGAACATCTCAGAGCAGGAAGAAAAGTTATGCGGACAACAGGTGGAAGGATCTCTCTTTTGAGGTAGGTGATCATGTCTTCCTCAAATTTTCACCATGGAAAAGTGTAATGTGATATGGTTAGAAAGTAAATATGAGTCCAAGGTTCATTGGACCATATGAAATTCTGGAGAGAGTTGGATCAGTTTCTTACCGAGTGGATTTACCTCTGAGTATATCTAATGTACACAATGTTTTTCATGTTTCAATGTTAAGGAAGTACATTCCAGATCCATCTCATGTTTTGAGTCCAGAGGTAGTTCAGATGTAAGAGAATATATCTTATGAGGAACAACCGGTCCAGATTCTTGACTATAGGGAGAAATTATTTCAAAATAATTTGATTCATCAAGTAATGGTTTTGTGGAAAAACCACATGATTGAAGAGACAACATGGGAATCTGAAAATACAATGAGGGATAAATACCGCCACTTATTCGATAAGTAAATAAATTGCGGGGATGCAATTTTCAAAAGGGGTGAAGGATGTGACATCCAATGTAAGTAAAAAATTATGGATTTTCATATCTATGTCTATTTATGCATTAGATAGTGTTTTAGAGGCTTAAAATGAGAATAAATCCAATCTTAAGCATAGAATTCTCAAATATTTTTGAAAGACTGTTTTACCGCCTTTTGATGGTGAACCATTTTTAAATCTATCTTTTGAAAATTTTATAAGCTCTATTTTTTCAAATAAACTTATTCTTTAGTATTCATACATTGAGATTTAATTTGGATAAATTTTTGGTATTTTTCTGACAATGTTCATTTTTTAATGAATAGTGAAAAATAATGCATTTTACTTCAAAACTGATTTTTCATCTAATTTAAATATATGGATATATTGTCATTTTAATTAGTTTTAAAGTTTAATTAGAATATATTTTTACCATTTAATCTAATTTTGTTCATTTTAATTAATTTCACTAAGCAATTGGGCATAAACAAGTGTCAAATTTTTGATAGATATTGTTTCTAGAAAACCAGCTATTTATTTTGACAACGAGAATTATTTTTAAATTAATTAATACATTTTTTGTGTTTATAATTTGGTAAAATGTATTCCATGTTTGGAATAATAAGGTCCAAATTATATAATTAAGACTCTTTTGTTTTTGGACATTATGAATAGTAACGACAGTAATTATCTTTAATTATCGTGATTAATTAGTAATTGGGTTGTTAAGGGTAATAAAAGAATATCATAATAATATAAAATGACCCTAAAATGTGTCCTAATGCTACTGGTTGTTTTATGGCCGACCATGGGATTCCTTGTGCCAACTTTGGGACCCCATGGAATTACTTTTGTGTGAGAGTGACATTTTATCTTTCTATTTTTAAAGAAAGATAAATATAACAAACATTTGTAACACCTAAGTAAAACAATTTTAATTTTTTCAACATAAATTATATCTTAGACTATAAATAGTCATTTTAAAGATAAAAATATTTCCTACATCATTGTATTTTTTTATAATTTTTTGACATTAAATAAATAAATTTATTTATGACACCATGATGATGTAGTGATTGCCTCATTAATGAATGATTTAAATAAAATGAAAAGATAATGTAAAATCTAAGACTTAAATTTGTAAAAAAAAACCTATTGTATGGGTGGAATTAGAACCCTTATCACCTTATCCTCGAAATATATCATTGTGGGACCTTTAAAATCTGAAACTCATTATATAATAAAGTAACATTTCTTGACATTCCAAGAGTGCCCCTCCTCCATCTTATAAAGGGCCCCCACCTCTACCCCCTTACCCACACCTCTCAAGCCAATTGATCGGCCAAAATCTGCTAATTTTATCTATCCACATACCTCTCTTCATCATAGAAGCCTTACCTTAGGTAGAAAGATTTTCAAGAAATCCTTTTGGTTCAAACCAAGGGGAGTAACCCGATTTAAAGGTAATGTCTTCTCTTATGTTCTTTTGTTTTATTTTGCTCCTCCAACCCCCTAAACTCTTTATATTCCTTTATTTTGTAAAAAAACCAGTATCTTAAATATACTAGGATGTTTTTATGAATAATATTTGATTTACACTTACACACACCTCCTTCTAATGGTTAAAGAACATATTGTTTTTGTGAGTGGTGAATTACTACCTCACGAAACGATGATTGTTCAATCTTCTTTTAACACCGTTCATGGTGGCCATTAATATGTCACTATATTTATATATGATATATATTATTTTTATGTTATATTTATGCTTCTGTATTTTTTATTTATGACATACCTTTATGGTCTCCATTATGGGTAAACGTGATAATTTCATTTTAGGAAGTGTGGACTACCTCCCCCTCAAAGTGATTTGATTTGTTAATGCCATATGTGGGACGTATAAAGGATGGAATTAATGGAATTACATATTTTATCACATTGGAATTATAATATACCTTTTTATCATTATGATTTCATTCCATTAAATATGAAATAGAAATGGAAGTAGCGTTCATGCGTACGTACGGCTTACCATCTCCATGAACGGTGCATTTCATTTCATACCTATAAATGTTATGTTATATTATAAATGAATGTATATACTGGATATATATGATATATATGATATCTATATCATGAATATAATTTTGTATATAATGGATATTTTATCACATGAAGAACTTGTAATTATAATATGTTTATTTTTGGCCCAAGTACCAAAGATCGACAAAACGACCGTTATTAACTTAAATAATTAAATAATGTTCATAACATGGTAATAAGTGATATAAAAGGAATAATGAACATGAAAAATTTTCTTAAGAAAGTAGAAATTAACTCGAGTTTATTATTCAGGAGATTAATGAACGATCGAGTCAAGTCAGAGATGAGGTAAGGGACTTTGTCTCAATCTCCTTTCATTGAGGCATATTTGTTTTTATACACAACTTTCTTTTATACGGTGTATAAACCCCTTTGACTTTTACTTTTATTAAAATGGAATCTTTTTATACGAATCATTTTATTAAATGAAAAAAGGGGATGTTTTTGTCTTACGTAAGCGGCGACAACGACTTCTCCGTTGTTGTGACCATTATTTGAGTTTTGACTTCCTCTACAAGCCATAACATTTTTTAAATGAAATATAAATACCATGTTTTACTCTTATTTTATTTTGGTATTTAAAATGGTTATGATAATGTTTTTATTATATCAATGTGTTTTATTGATATATTGTGATTGAAATGTGGAAATGTTATGTTTCCTTTATGCATGTTTTATGTGATACGATTATGTTATGGTTCATGGGCATTGTTTATGAAGACGGGTGGTTCTGTGATAAACTATGGGCGGGTGAGCCTGTGATATCTCTCCAATGCATTTGGTAACACGGAGGAGATAAACTCTAAGGTTTCTCCGAAGAGATTTTGGGAATATACTTTGATGGGTATTCCAAACGTCACAATGAGGGTTACTACCTACGTAATAATGTTATGAATGCCTCAAGTTACATTTATGTATTATGATTTCTATGAGTTATTCATAAACCTTATGATTTCATGAGGTATGTTTAAGTGCTTATGTTTATGATTAAAGTATGTTTTCAATGATTCTTATGTATACATGGACTATGGTTTTCTTTCCGTATTTTTATATCCCTTACTGAGGTTTTTATGCTCATACCAAGTTTTGGAAATGTTTTTCACAAGTCAAGGGAAAGTTACATGATGTGATGATAATGTCGAGGGAGTTTCCAGAAAGAATCCATGTTTTATTTTAAATATGTTTCCTTTTATGGTAAAAGTGAATATTGTCTCTTATATAACCACATTGTTTGAATGTGGAATGTAATGCACGACTTATGATCTAATTCACTAAAACTCTAAACATGAATGTTTCCTCAATGTGTATTCTTGTTATAACTCAAGATTAAGTAATGTTTAAGGCTGGGGCCTTATGCATAGACATAGGAAATGGGTTGAATACCTATGGATGTTTGACTTCAAAATAGCCTACACTTTGGTGTAGTGGAATTCTTTTACGAACACTATTATAGGGAATTTATTATTACATGTTATATTGGAGTAGAAATAGATTTCCACCATATGGGACTCATTGCACAATTGAATCTAGATAATTATGAGGATGATTCAAGAATGGATCTTAATACTATTCAATTTCCATCATCTCTTCAATAGTATATCCTATAGAGTTTGCACATGGTGGTGATTTTAGAAGAATCAGATAAACCCTTTATAGTGGGGATACCATTTCTGATTAATCTCTCTCTTATGATGGTATTCTCCACTATGGGAATTAGTTTTTAATCTGAGAATCTATGAGTAGATTAGTTTTTTTAGATTTTCATAGTTATTCATGGGTCATTAATCATGGCACTAGTAAGATTTATTATTATATTAGACATTGATTCTATTGGTATCCTATGATGTGTAACATTCCAAATTATGTGTCTCACTATTATACATGTTAACAGTTAATGAAAAAGCATCTAAAACATTTTGGGTTTTTATAGCCTCTTTGAGTTCCAATTTATGAATGGTATGAAGTGTTCATGGACTTCATTTTTGTATTACCATAGACTCTGCAACGAAATAATTCTATCTATGTGCTGGTTGATAGGTTGAAATAATATACTAATTTTATTCTGATCAGAGACACCACTAGTGTTAATTATATAAAGTATGTTGTATGTAAAATAGTTTTTTGAGATTACAAGGGGTTCCTTATTCCATTGAATCGTATAGTTATCCTAGATTAACTTCAAAAAAATTTAAGAGACTCTTGGAGGCAATGGGGAATTAGTTTCAGTTGTTTGTATCATACCATACACTGATAGATGGTCAAATGGAGCACGCGATTCAAATTTTTGGTGGATTTGATTCATGAATATATCTTGGATTTTGGTTGTTCGTGGGATATCCATCTGGGACTGGGTGATTTTTATTATAATAACAATTATTAGTTTTATATCATAATTTCTCCCTTGTAGGATTTTTTTGGTTGCCCATATAGATCACCTCTTTATTGGGAAGTGGTGGGAAATTAATCTATTATAGGACCAAGTCTAATTTAGGTGACATTGGAAAGTATTAGATATAAACATTGGCATTGTGTTACTATGACGAGTCATAAAATATCATATGTAGATCATCACCACTGTCTGTTAGATTTTTTAATAGGTGATCTTGTTTCCTTTAATATTTCTCATCAATTAGTTCACCATCCTCTTGGGAAATAGGGTAAGTTATATCCGATATGTATGGAACAATTTTAGGTCACTTTTCATCATGGTAATGTTTTATATTGTTTGGAATTGTCATTTCTATTGGTTTTTATATCTAATTGTTTCCACAAAACATAGTACAGGAAGTTTCATCTTGATCTATATCATGTTCTGGGTTGCGTAGAGATGGAGTTGGGGACTGATATTTTAGTTGGGGAGTAACTAGTTGAGATCATTGATTATCAGGTGAAATTATTATGTGTGAATCCTATATCATTTGTCTTGGTAATATGATTACATCGATCATATTATTATGTGAATTCAAAGCACGAATCGTCAGTGAGGGAGTAGTATAATCATATTTTTCAAGATCACATTTCCTCACCATGAATTCCAGAGAACATAAATTATTAAGGTGGGGAGATGGTAAAATGCTAGATTATATGTTATTTCCATTAATTTTTATGATTCTTTAATTTATTTTTCGAAGAGTTTTGGGGAATTTTTTTTATTTTGGGGATTTTTTTACAACCTGGACTACACATTGTCTGTAGGAAAAATTCCCTCCATAAATATAATTCATTACATTAATCTATTACTATATAGATACCAAAAATTTTATTCAGGATGTAAAATTGGTTTAGTCCATGAATCATATTTGTTTCAACAATTTTTAAATTGGTATTTATTGAAGTGGAGGAGATGGATTTTTTTCATTTACAAAACTTGAACAATTCACACCAAAAATCATTCATAACCTATTGGTTTTTATCATACTGAAATCCCAAATTTTAATTTATTCTCTCTTGATCTTCCTTTCCTTGAACCCTTGGCTCTCCCAGGTGATTTTTCATGTCTATGATCTTTTCATATCTCAATTTTCAATGCTTGATCTCTTTTGTGGGTCCATCACTAGTCTCTGGTTAAGAAAAAATTATACATATTCATTTCCATTTGTCATATCTATAGTGTTTCACTAAATTTTTGGATTAATCCACATTTTGGAAATATTTTTTTATCCTTTATATATCTATTTTTGGATCATCACCTCTGGGATTTTTTGTTCTGGTGTAGTGGTTATGTTTATCATGTTATGTAGGATATATCCGATCTACCGACTATCTCTTTTTATGGATTTTGATTATGATATAAGGGGATTATTGTTAGATCCTCTATTATTGTGATTTCCTTCCTTATAATGAGTGTGGTTATTATTGTGGGTAGGGTTCAACCTAAGGTAAAGTTGGTGGTTCTATCTCTAGCCTTTGTTGAATGAAATGTGATTTATATAATTTTATAAATAATTTTATAAATTAAATTTAATGATTTTGTTTTGTTTTTAAAGGGTTTTTCACGAAAATATGGGTTTTCTCTTGGTTTTGGTAATGGAGAATGGGTGATTTCAATTAATTATGAAATGGAATTTCAATTAATATTTGATAAAAGAAAATGTTTTCTTGAAAGTGATTTTGAAATTCCATTTTTAATTGATTTTTGAATTATAAGAAATGGGAATCCTTTTCTATATTTGGTTGAAGGTGTATCTTAGGTCCATTATAACTTTTTCTATCAGGGGGTTCAATCATGAAGTTTTCCTATGTTCCCTAGTAATACAATTATAGAGACTTGATATTGAAATCATTGGGTGGTTCACTCGTGGGGTGTTCCTTTACTCCCTATACATGTTTTTCTAGGGTCGTGAGTGCACACTAGTCATTGATTGTGGTGTGTGAAATATGTCAGTATGACCTATTCTAATCCTTGTAATGATTTACTAGTTATTTTTTTGTGTATTGTTATAGATTTGATATACCATCATTGATATTCATAAAAATTTCTGGAAATTATGTTTTGATTCTATTTTCCCTTGATTTTTTTGGAACTATGAAAAAGGGAAATATTTAAAATTCATTTGATATAAATTTCTTTATCATTTATCATTCCATGTTTTCCATAAAAATTCTATATTGGGATTATTTATATAGATAGGTGATATAGAATTATTGGGTGAGATCCTACTAAGCCTATTTAGATCACACCCTAAACAACTATTTAAAAATGTATACACCTAGTTAGGTCTTTTTGATTTAGCTAAATGAAATGAACCATGATGAGGTGGAAAGGATTCATTTCATCTAATTTTTGGGAACTAGTGGTTGGATATTGGTATATTTCCCATATTATCACATGGATTAGTGATATTTTTTTATATTTTATTTTATACTGGACCTGTACTTTGGGTTTGTTATGACTTATTTGAGTTATATCAGTTATACTATTTTATTTAAATTATGGAATATATTTCTTCTTGTTATTATTTTACTATTCTTTATTGATATATATATATATATATATATTCCATGCATTCTACTTTAATATGGGATAAATTGTTCCTTCTATTTTTTGTTGATGCCTGGGTTCCAGACGCTAGCCTGTGGGGTTCGGGATAACCCTTAGAGTATGTGGTAGATCTTGTCCGGTACCATTTACAGATGCTGTCATGGGTTATTTAATTATATATATCCATCTATAGCCATTGTATTTTAGGTCTAAAATGTAAGAACATATCCTTGGTTTATAACATAACCACCCTCCATTGTTTTATAATGCAAAAATATGTCATATATAGAAAACAATATATATGTGTACCTCAAGATCATACCAGGAAAGTTCAGTCAGAGGCAAGAACCTCTGACTATTTATTAAAAAAAAAGTTACAGCAAGCAAGGTATGGATGAGGGCGGACATTTTTCCCAAATCCAATCAACACTTCCAAACAAAATGAGAATTACATATCAAGTCAAAACAACAACATCGAACACTTCAGAAATCTCACAACTGCAGAGATCCACCATTTCCAACATTCCAACAGATTCACCAACATAGACTTCACCATCAAGGGAGTTCACCCCATCACCATTTCACCATCACTTCACCATCACCACATCACCATTTAATCATAACAGATCAGGCCACCCTGATGTTGCACCCTGCTCTGCATACAACTCGTTCATTCCTCCTTCACCCATCACCATGAACAACCGCCAGCAGCAGCACCTCCTAGAAATCAACAACAAGAAACCACCAACACAATCAACCCAACTCACCCACATCATCGAAACAGAAGAAGCATTGAAGAGCAGCCCGCAAAACTAGCATTAGCCAAGAAAATCAAAACACAGAGCCTCCCCCCTCCTTGCAACTGGAACCGAACCCAAGCATATCGGAGCACGCCAAATCTGGAATCGAGCCAAGATGAAGCCGGGTCGAAAACTCAGAGGTGAATGACAAGCCGTCGATGAGCATGAGGCTTCATCGAAGCCAGTAGCAAACACCCAAAAGATTACGGCGAGTGCACCACAGCCGCGACGAGATCCAATGGACTGGGGAATGCCGACGTCGTCACCGAGAACACCAAGCATGAGACCAAGCTCCCAAATCCACGAAAACAATCCGGATCTGGAGGGGAAACCGACCCCGAGCAGGTATCCCAGAACCATACTACACAGATCCGACGCAAACCAACACCGAAGAGGGATCCCGAAGCTAGGAGAGACGAGGTCGTCGCTGCTCAAAACGAAGTCAACGTCGGTCGATCCAAAGACAAAGATCGGATCTCGAAGCTCAGAGACAGGCCCAACAGCGCTCTCAGTCGTCGACGCAATTCCAGGACAGAACACCATCGCCAAGGCCGGACTACACCGGAGGGGGAAGGGAGGAGATCTGGTGGAGAACCCTAACGGCGTGAGAGGAGAAGATCGCTGCTTCTCCGAGGCGCCCACAAGATCATAAATCATTCATAATATCATCATATTATAACTCATTGAAAGGATGTGGGTTTCATAAAAAATTTATAATCAAAATCAAAAACCATCCACAGAAATAATATAGATGGTATCATTAGATCGAATCCCCAATAAATCTAAAGAAACATTAAATGATGGTTTTAAAATGAAAATTTAATTAAAATATCACTAGAACATTTCTTTGGGAGAATATCATTTTTATTTAAAAAACATATTTAATAACATTAAACAGCCAAAAATATTATGGAAAACATTTTCTTTGAAATTAAAAAAAATAAACCAATATTGGAATCTCTAAAAAATAGTATTCCTGATGGTGGGGAAAACCATTAATGCTTTGTATTCTAAAATAAAAATTACTTTAACATGTTTGATAAGAATTAAAAATCAAATAATTTGGAAAATTATAAGTAGTTACCCTTTAAACCGTAGTAAGGAAATGAAAATAATGTTTAAAAAGGACTTTAAATATATAAGGAACCAATCTTAAAACTTAAGTAATATTGATTTTTTAGTCAATAATTAATTTTCCTACATCCCAAATATATTTTAGGATTAGAGTTTTAAATAATTAGGTCATCAGCCCTACATAATTAAATATAACATCACAAAGTAGACACTTCCAATTAGTATCATTTATTCCCACAAAATAAAATTTTTATACTATAAAAGGTTTTCTGTTCCTGGCGTATCTTTTATATTTTCATCATGACCTCATCCCAACCTATACTCTTCCTTGAATCCATCTGAAGAATATTTTACAACATGATATGAGCCTACAAATATTATTAGGGTACATATTGGAGGAATCACAGAAACCTGTTAGTTTTGTAATACTAATACATGATTTTTTTTAAAATTAATCTTCAGGCTCAAAATAAATATTTAATTTTCCTGAAATTGAATTTTATATTTAAATATTTTCATAAAACATTTAAAATGAAATAAAAAAAGAAAAAAACCAATAAATTATCCTTTGTAATCATGAAAAAAAATAAAAAAAATTAATCCATTTCACCCTTTAGAAGTATCATATATATTCATTTAAACATTATCTCCTGAGTAATGATATATAATCATAACATAATAGATAAGGTATCATAAGATCATGGAAACTAATGGAATGTGGGAGAATCATAGAATATTAAATAAGAAAAATTAATGTATTACTATCAATATAATATCACATGGTGGAAAGATACCCATAGAGGATTAGGTTTACCTCTAATACCATACATAACAAATCATGAGACAAAAACATTACAAAAATTGTTGAATAAATATCTGAGTTCACACATCATAACGTGTTCATGATTATGTTTGCTACAACATAAAACCTATCATAAGACCTGAATATAATAATTACCCATGGAAATTAGTGGGATTCATAATATTTCCTCATATCATAATCAAAAGATATTTCTTAAATAAGGTATTTGAAAAGCGAACATTAGACTTGTATTACCCCATCAAAGGAAGGGTGAGTGAGCCGTGTATATATTAAAGAGACATATATACATAATTTAGAGGTCATCATAACCAATATGGGGAGATAAAATGATTAAGATAGAGAATAGGCATAACCCCCAGAATAAGGGTGGTTTAGAGAGATCTCTCACACCTCTAATTAAAACATTTATTGATATCAAAATATCTATTTCATTTAAAACCATTTTTTTAAAGCACATAGACCAAAGAAAAAGTGATTTTTTCATTGATGAAAACAAATAAACATATATATAAATCCAAATATAAAATAATTCTTTCAATGGAGAGAAAATATATTTATTTAGTATACTTTATAATAAAATATTCCATTTTTCTTTTAGTAAATAAAATAAAAAAATTACATATAAAATATTTAAATAATATTACTAGGTCAAAAGGCCCTAAAAATGCCTTATATAATTCCATTATATCCATATAAATACATCAAAAAAATAATTTTCATAATAGGTTAATTTTATATAAATATTTAGATAGTGAATATTTAAAACATTTAAATTGTGGTTTGTAACGTAATGTGTACCTTCAGTAAAACATTAAAATAATTCCCTTTAAAAATATTATAAATAAAATTAGAATACGGTCAAAATTAACCTTTATCATCCATTGAAGAACAAATAAAATATTTCTTGACAATTTTAGATGTGCATAGACATGTATGAAAAATATTTTTATTTGAAATTTCAAAATTAGATTTTTTTTCTAAAAAAAGTGACTTACCTTGAGTCTGAAACATCATGTACTTTCTTTATCTAATCTTATTCCCTCAATATCTCATTCTTTACACCTTAAGCACATTATGGTTTATATTATACATAAAAAAAGACCTATATAATGACGGTGTGGATTCTAGGAAGGGATTTTGAATAGTATTGGTGGAACTAAAAGGCTTTTGAATTATCAAGAAAAGATGATAGGGGGTTTCCTTTTATAAGTGAGGGGCGGGGCACTTTTGGAATTTTATTAAGAATTAAATTAATATAAATTATTTCTAATGGAAAAATTGTCTCAAAATTATGTTTTTAAAATATATTATTATTATGGATTAAAATCCTCT
This sequence comes from Viscum album, assembly GCA_963277665.1. Lineage (NCBI taxonomy): Eukaryota > Viridiplantae > Streptophyta > Magnoliopsida > Santalales > Viscaceae > Viscum > Viscum album. Next base: position 2,102,564,525 of record OY728120.1, read on the forward strand.
CATCTAATAAATTTTGAAAAGTTCAGTCTATATTTTTCCATTATCCTTTTGTTTTAACCCCCTGTAACACTTGTTGAAAATTACTATAGTGACCATGTTTTTACTCTTATGGGATCAATATAGTTACTATAAAAGCAAAATTGGCCAATAAATAGACCATGGTTAATATTTTAAACCATATCCTAATCTTGTGGCTGATGAATGGATTTTTAATAATTTTAAATTATTTAATAAAATATTATTTATTATAATATAACATTTTTTCATTTTTTGAACTATTCATTTAATTTGGCATTCAAAACAATAATTATGAAATGGTTTTAGTATATATTCAATTAAAACCTCTATAATATATTATTTTTATCTATGATATTTTTAGAACCCAATTTTTCTTTCAAATTATATTACTTTTAATATTTTAAGTTTCATTTATTTTATTTTTCTTTTAAATAAATATATATCGTTTTAGCATTTTTTTAAGAATTTATGGAAATTATTTCACTACAAAAAAAATAAATAACTATGATAAAATAATAATCTATCTTTAAAATGTCAATTTAGAAAACCATATCTTTTATTTATAACCCTATCACACAATATTGTAATTATTAAAAGCAAGAATGTGACATTTTTTCCTTTATCTTTTTCATAAATAATATAAAGGTAAAAATCAAAGAAATATGTCAAAATGATTCCATATATTCTATACATGGATGTAAATGGATTAATTTCACTCATCCAAAAGGATAATGTCAATTTTTAGTGTCAATTTTTCATTCTTTTCATATTATATTTAGCTTTAATTACTGGATTTACTCTTATTGTGGTGATAAGTATTTATTATGGTTCATAATAAAATTGAAAAAAATAAAAAGTTTCTATTTATTAAATTTGGATAACTTGATTAAAAATATTTAATTGATTTTTCGATATTTAATTCAATTAATTGACAAAATTTTATTTGAAAAAAACCTGTAAAATGAGATGAAAAGTGATTTTTTTTAGAAATACTTTTTTATGTGTAATTTGTTACACCAAATTAAACTATAAAATTAAATAAAAGGATATAAATTTTATTATATTTAATTAAAAAAATTAATTAAATTTTAAAAATAATCATAAATTGAATATAAATTCATAAACTATTTAAAAGAAAATATGGTTTTCAATAAACAATGATTATTTTTTACTATTCATTAAAAAATAAGAGAAATATAATAATTTAAAAATAAAATAATTTTGATATATTTATTAAAAAAATTATATCCTTTTTAAAAAATACCATTTCCGAAATTGTTAGAAATTGTTTTTATTCTCAACTCACAAAAAGTAAAAAAAATCATTTCATAATACAACATATAATTTGAAGAATAAAATAACATTACTAAAAATTGGGTTATTATTTACTTTGAAACTATCATAAAAATTATTTAGTATATCCATTATATATATTTCATAAATCATTTAATCATATTCAAAAATTTTAATTTAACAATTTGGTTATAACAATTATATTTAAAGAATAATATATCAAGGTTCTTTTAGGCTTGGTGTTGTGTGTCATTAATGTTATTGAGCATTTTATTCATTTAAAATATTATGGCCTTAAAAAATAATATTTTTTAGAATAGTTAATTATTTATTGAAAACATTTCAATCAAAATATTGGTAGGGAATAAAATATTCTCGAATGAAGGGAAAATGTGGTCTATTATACTGGAAAAAATTCCTTTGGTCTCTCAATTACATAAAGAGAGGAAAATAAAAGTAAAACATAAAATATCAACAAAAAAATAGTTTATAATAAAATAAATAATATTTTTGAGTTATATATCTTAAAATTTCATCATTTGAAAATATAATCATACACAATCTCGGTAGAAATGTGATTATAACCTAAAATCATTACCTCATGTTCATCTTTCTTTGTAAGGGATATAACAACCTATGTAATAAATTTATATTAAATTATAAATGAATAAAATTACCAAAATCACACCTATAACACATTACATTGTCTAGTTATAACATATTCTCAATCGTTAATCAACAGTCATTCATCATTTTCATCATTTTGGGTGTTAACTGCATCGTTTTTCATGAATGTTTCGGTTTAGCAGATACAGTCCTTACACATTGATCCTTCTTCCTTCATCTTCATAATTTGAATAATTATATATATATATATAATAATTATATACATAATTTTAATAATTCATATATATTAGTGGTGGAAAATTAATTACATCACTATCGAGAGATAGTAGTCCATACGTACACACAAGTGATGTATCCATTTTTGGATGATTGGAAGGAAATAAAGGTATATATTAACTCAACATTAAAGAATAATTATTATAAGATAAATATAATATAAAAATATTAAATCTATAATAATAACCATTCATGAATGATGTTGGTGGAAAATGAATCATATCAGGGTATGATGGAGGCTGTCCAAACGTACACATGACTGATATTTTAATCTCAATTTTGATTAAGAACAGGTGATAAATGGTTGTTCAATCACCATAATAAAGTATCAGTATATTTATAATACATTATTCATATTTTTTATATGGTATATGTTATTGTAAGTATAATAACAAATATAATTGAGATAGATTGGTTATGAAATGTACCTCTTCATTCAGAGGCCTCCTTTAGAGTACACCTCATGCCTTGAAGGATTATTTCAATAATAATAATAAAAGAACTAAAATTAAGGATATTATTATTGGATTTTTTTATAAGATTTATTTTCCAACTTATCATTATCAAATGATATTGATAATGGATGAGAAGACGTGCCCTTTTATAAGTGAGGGTTGGGATGCACATGGAATTTCTTAAAATATTTCAATGATTTAAGGTTACCTTCAAGGGAAAGTGTCGTTAAATGGTAATGTATAAATAGAAAGGATAATATAAGGTTAAATGTTTATTAATAAATAATAATTTGATGGTTTGGGTTAATATACTACCCATGTCTATGGTTTTAACACCTCTGGTAAATTCGTTATAACCTTAACCGTGGTAACACAAATTTACTATTTTTACTATTCATTTTGACCAAAAATTAAGCTCAAAAAAATATATTATATTAATTATTATTAATTAAAAATTTGTAATAAACTTTACCATTTTCAAATTCTATATGTGTAAGAATTTAATTTTAAATAACTGTGCAACCCACAACCGAAACCAGTTTTAGAAGAATGATTCATTAAGAATAAAAGATAATTTACATACATTAATTTCCTTTTAGAAACAAAAAAATGATTGTTAAGATATATCATTGAATATATAATCTGTAAATATAATTAAAACAATTAATAAAAATATATTAGTTTAATTTATTAATATAAAAACCCATTGTGCATATAAAAATAGTTTTTAGGTAATTGTGTTTTTATTCCAAATAATGAACATAAATTAAAATTTAGTATAATGACGATGAATTTTTAATTAATTATATTATTTCTAATTAAATTAAACTTATTTTCATTTAATAAAAAATGCAAAAAAATTGTAATTTTACATAAAAAGAAATTATATTTTTTACCAAAAATGATATTTTTTAATATTCATGGGAAAATAAATCATTTTAGAAAAACCCTAAAAATTCCTAATAAACTAATATTGAAATGATTATTTCAAAAATGGTATTAATATAATAAAATAAAATTTCACAAAATGATAGAAATTAAATATAATGTACACATGAGAAAATTAAATAAAACCAATTATGAAAGACAACATTTTTTGAAGTGTAAGATGAATTTACTAAAAATTTAGAGCTTATTGTTTAAGAATTAATCATATATTTGAATATTTAATGACTTTAATACATATTTTTTATATATTTTTCATTTCAATCCAAACATTAAAATTTAATGTCTAGCTTAAAAAAATTATATCGTGATTCATATACATGTAGGGTTTCATGTAAGTAAAGATATTGATTAAATCATGTTTTATTTCAATGGAAAACATATAAAATCTTAGGTTGTTACATTGTCAGGGCCCAAATACCAATATAGTGGAAAGAGGAAATTGTATACTAAGTATGAGTATATCCACATCCCATCCAATGAAAGGGATTGTAGGGTATAAAGTAGTCACGGTCAAAACTCATCCTACTAAACAGTGTATGTTAACAACCAAAGGACCTCATTATACAATTTATAACGGAATGAAAATTTTTTAACGACATTTTATACCAATTAATGCAATCAATATGCCTTATGATAAATAGAATATATGCTTCATAATTTATAAATCATCCATGAATCCCACCTAACACGATCACCATCATTCAACATAGTATCCATGTTCATGGTATTAAGTCTTGTTACATAAAAAAAACTGTTACCTGATAAAGTAATGAATAATTACAGATAGTCAATCTATAGATTTTCTAAAGAATCCACTTCTAGTAATTGAAGGATTCATGGTGAAACAGAAGCATTGTGTTGTTTCCCATTTTTTTCCATAATAATTAATGGATAAATCCAAATACCTAGAAAAACATACAACCAAATTCAATATGTAAAACCAGGCACATTTAATTTATAATTATTTAAAATATGAATTCCCACATCCATGATAATATTCCTTGATCAAAATTTGATCACCACTCTTATTGGGTTTTTTTATAGATAATAAAAGTGATAATAAGATTAAATGTATCCCCACATGCTCCATGAATCGTTGAATTGGGGTCTTGTAATTTTTGGTGCTGGCATGGTAGGATCATGTGTTTGACATCAATCATCGTAAATTTCAAAAATGTTCTCTTTCAATCTATTGTTGTTCTTGAATGGGGGAGGGAGAAATAATATCCTTCTAGGGATTAATGGAATTCTATATTTTGTCTCTTATTTTCAACACTTATGTATATTATAAAATATTTATTAATAATTATATACTTAGTGCGAAATAATTATAATTTCATAGCAACCCTTATCTAATTATTTATTATAAGTTATTCTCTAAGTAAAATATATGATTATTATTATTATGAAATATTGTGAAATCTTTTTATAATAATATATTTTCTTAAAATAATGAATTAATATTTATAAAAATGATATTAAATATATCATTTCCATCATGATATTAAACCCTAACCATATTCTCTCATAAAATATTATATTCATTAAACATGTAAATAAATTTTTGAATTAATATTGTTATAAATTAAATACATATGTATTCTATTCAATTCACTAAACATATTAATAAATAAAAAATTATTTATTAACTTATGAATAACTAAACAAGAGATAATATTCATCTTCCATATTTTAAAAATCATATGATTGATGTTATATTACAAACATTCACATTACTAAATATTGTTCCTAAAACATGAATAAATTTATCTAGAAATTAAATTGAATATAATTTAATGAGATTATGGGTACACTTATATTATGATTCTTAGGCCTATTTCTCAAATGATAATATATGAATTACTTAAAGTCCTAAATCAATATCTAAAAATACATCAAGGCACCCATAGTGTAAAAAAGTAATATTGAAACTGTAGGTATCGTCCTATAAAATATGTGGTGTAATATAATCCATTTTTTAATTGGTATCTCATCATGGAGTATTCAAACTTGTGTACTCACACAATATACATGATTTATATATCATTGACATTTTGAGAAAAAATATATGAAAACTACAATGAATATTTATTAAAACAGATATTTTTTATTTCTTTTAAAGAGACCGATTTATCTTCTTCCATTAATTAGGATGGGAAAATTCCTTTCATGGATATTCAATTAATGTTATATCACTTAGGACTCTCTAGAATCATATTATCTTTTCATGATCATATTTTTGTCCATCCAATAATTTTTGTTCCTGATCCCTGATACACATTAATAATGAAATCAATTCTATGAACTATTACTCATTTTCATAGATATGAATATCCAATGTCATATAAAGCATGTGTAATACCTATTGGTGGGACAATCTTCATGACCTCCCTTTTTTGGAAAAAAAAGTGTGAAATTATGATTATAATTATCCATTATTATGATCCCCTAACAAATGATAGTCATACATCGTCTGTCTGTCGTCATATTTATATATCTAGAATGATGGATATATTACTTTAAGTATAATATCATATCATCTATAGGTTATAATTATATCAAGGAAATACAAATAATAATTTTATAAGATAAATATTCTATGTATATTATCACATTAATATTATACAAAAGAACATTGAATATTTTATAGAAATAAATCAAAATATATTCATATTTTGGTAATCCAATGTAATAAATAAATTAAAACTAGAGAACTAACTCCAAGAGAATACTACATAAATTTGAGCTAACTGCTATGAACATTTAACCTGATATCTCTCATAAGATGTTTATGCTTCATATAAGATAAGGATTTAGTGAATGGGTTTATAACTCTTTTTTTACAACACTTATAACCATGGATTCACCACATTATGTGAAATCAGTCAAGAGAATATACATTCAACGTATAGGATTTATTCATCATTATGACATGGTCATATTATATAGAATCATTGATTTTTATCACATTGTAGAAAACAAAATCTATTATAAGATGATTTGTTTTATACTACTTCTATGGATACATCAAAATCCAAATTATACCTGGATTATACTATAGAAATATTGACCCCTAATTTCATATTACTCTTGAATCTCACAACTCCACCATTATGTAAAAACAAATAACCTTATTTTGATTTTAGATCATTTCGGTCTATATGGAAACCAGTATCTATGAATTCCATCAAAACCAATTCCTAACATCGTTCAAAAATAGGAACATATACTTTATATGCCTAAGTTACTTTAGGATATTTTTTATAGTCCTGCAAAGTGGATCACATGGGATTTCTTGATATCAACCTACCATGCTCATGGGGTAGGAAACATAAATCTTGTTACATATCATGGAATAAATGATATATCCAATTATCGATGTGTAAGGTATTATACCCATACATTCTCTCACACCTTGTGTTTTTTGATATGTTTTATTGGAGGGATGTATGCTATGTGTCGTAAGAAAAAATTATCTCCTAGATTTCCTCATATTATATATTTTCCAATACCTTGCTAATATATTTACCTTGACTTAGTCCAAGTAGAATATTATATTTATATCTATGAATCATCATAACTAGAGTATAGTTTGTTTCACTTTACATTTTTAATGAATAATCATTTATCCAACCATGTATTAACTGGATATAAGATGGTTATCTCATTTTCCATTAATAATATATCATAAAAAAATAACACTAGAAAATTTTATAACACTCCCACTTAAAGTTTTACAAAACAAAGTCTCACATTAATTCATAATAAAACCAAACACTCTTAAGGATTAATCCAAATGAATTTTCTATGATCTTGATGCTTGATTCAATCTGTAAATGTTTCTTTTCAACATGCACACCATATTTTCATTATTTTTCATCAAAAACCCTTCTCATTTTTCATAAATAAGTCATTAAAAATATTTTAATTATTTAAAGGCTTCATGGTATCCATTTTTCAAATTTTTTAATCATATAAATTTTCAATGGAATGTTTATTTCTAATATATTTAAACATAGAAACTGGTGAATGGTTTAATCATAAAATATTCCATGACATTTATTGAAAACATTAGAAATACTACATACCCTATCATTACTAACTTTATTACCCATTTATAATTTATTATTGAATACCCATTCGAATATATGAATAATTTTATAAACTATAGGTTTAACAAAAACCCAAACGATATTTGTTTACATGAAATCCATTTTAGAATTCATATCATCTTTATAGTCTACAATTATCATTTATTTACTACTTTTTTATACGACATAGGTTTTTTATTCTCAATTAAAAATGTTCCACCTTACTTTGTGACAATAAAAACATATCCCATAGGTTATATAACCTCTTTTTTATTCTTAATGAGAACATTTGTTTTCCTAATAACTTATTCCACTTAGTCTTATAAAATTTTTTCATATGCCAAAACTTGTGTATATTGAGTCTCAACCTCATCAAATTTTATTGTACTCACATTAGAAGCTTTGGATTAGGGATTCATTTCAAGAAAAATGGAATTTCATCCCCTGATGACTTTTATATCTGATGGATCATATAAATAAAAGCATCATTTTTCTTTGGTATATCATATAAAGATATTTATTATACCTTGATATGATTTTTCTTTTCTAAAATTAGCCTTAACAAATTATTTTCATCCCCACACATGTATATGTGACAAACTATATTTCTTTTCATACAAAACTCCTATGGAATTCCACTTTTCAGTTTTTTTGGAACTCGGTATGGTTTATATACCATTAATTTTAATTCATATCCCAAAAAGGATAGTGGAATATTTATATTAATTTTATTATATATTACATTGTCTAACAATTTTAAGTTATTCCCCTCACCAACTTCATTAAATAGGGATGACAGGTTATTAGTCGAGTGGTACTCGCTGTTTGTAGCCCTTTCCCTCTATGGTAAATGGAGCAGGATCAAGACCATTCATACATAGAAACTATGTATATTATTCATAGTGTGATTTAAAGTCATTACCCAACGGGGGGACATGCGGTGTGATTTGGGATTGGTCAGGGACCCCCATTAGGATTCGAGCATTACCTATACACATGTTGGACTTTATCCCCAACATTATTTGAATTCATGATGAAATTTTGATTGTGATTATCTCTTAGTATTTTGAAGTCAAATAAGAAGTATTTATTATGAATCATGATAGTTCTCTGAGACCTGATGGTTTTAACAACTCTTTTTTGGGAAATTTGCGGATGTTATTCAACTGGAAGGGTGAAGAATGGTCAGAAAAATGTTTTTCCAATGGTACCCATCCATATGGTCTAAATTCCAAATTCCTAACATGGATTTTTAAAGATGAAATTTCCTCCAAGTTCCACCTTTTTATACTAATATACCTTATAAATAACACCCATAGAATCATCTCCATGAACCTATCGATTAGACTTTCTTCAATTTATAACATAATCATCTCCTGAATGAGTTTGGTTTTTTCAAAGGTCATACCATTCTAGAATTCATTAGAATATCCATGAATGTGTCAATCTAATCCGAAAAATATAAATCTGGTATAATTATTCTCATGATTTTTTTCATGAAGTGCTTTGATCCATGGTATTAGAACATTATATACATGGTTCTTCAAAGATTTTTCTTCAATAGTATTTTTGTAAACTGGGTAAAATATATCTTTGGTTATGATCATATTTTTCACCTCATTAATGGATCTCCCAAGGGTAAATTTACATTTTGAAATGATTTTAGATAATAACATCTCCTATTTATTATCATATTCTCCATTTCTATATATTGCTTAAGCGTGATGCCCACTCACTTGGTGCATCAATGTAAACATAAACTCTTTCTTGAATCCCAAAAAAAATTGTCACCTCCTACATTCCTTAGGAATATAAAATCATCATATTCTTCCAAATGGGAAAATAAATATTTAGAATATCATGGAATTTATCCCCCATTATGAAGACATATTGGGTTAGGATGTCAATTGGATCATGTTAATTATTTTCATAGTGAAATGGATTCCCCCTTAAAAAGATTTCACAATACGCTCTACAGGTTTATTAGAGAATGAGACATTACATTTACCTAAATTATTATTCCACTTATTTGGGAGAACCAATGTAAATTATTTCTTTTGGATTATTAATTAAATAAAAAATCAACTTGATTTTTGGAAAGGTAAGTCCCTCTTAATGGTTGATAGGACATTCCTTTTAAAATCTATCATCATATATAAACAAATTTATTAATTTATGAATCAAAAATTGCCCATATTTATTCTTAATAGGCGTAATTTATGAATTAAGATTTTTTTTGAATTATTTTCATCCTTTAATGGATATTGGTGACCAATCCTTAGACCAATTACTACAGACCTCATATAAATAGAGTATTGGGAAAAAAATTATAACACTTTTTAATGATGTTCTCTTGACCGATTTGACTTGGAATATTCTCAATAGTTAATCATTGGCCCTTATAATTCTTAAATTGATATATCTTTGAAAATATAAAATAGGAATTCTGAATTTCCTTAACTCTTATATTTGGTAACTCATCGGGTCATCCTCCTCTTTAATTATGTCACATTTCAGATGGATCACAAAAAAAGAGTCTTCACTTAATTTTTCCATAAAACATGGTTGGTACTCCTCTTATTTCACTCTTACAGACTAATCACAGTCATATTAAAATTCATATATCTATCAAGGACATAATTTCAGCACATTATTTGGGACTTCTAGAGGATGTCTCCCTCGTTATCAACAGTTACTTCTTTGCATTGATGATGACATGTTGGTATAGGAACCTTCCCAGACTGGTATTTGGGACTCTAAACAATATTAAAAATAAAATAATATATATTTCAGCCATTATTTCACCTATATTAGGATATTTTACAGTCCTCGGATCAAGATATCATGCCTGAACCTTATTTCGAGGATTGAACATAATCGATTTCCCATTGTTGCTTATTTACAATCATTTAGTACTCATCTTAGTTGTAAGTTATACCATTATAATAAACATACTGAAGATTTCAGTCACTTATTATTATATCATTTCATTATTATTACCTTGTGTAAATAACTCAATGATCTCTTCAATGTCCCAATGCCAAATACTTCCACCCTCGCCTCCAAGTTTCTAAATATTTCAAGTGTGCAGTTGTCACCCCAACTCAGCAATATCAACAATTTTTCCATGGATGTGATACTAAATATTATATGGTAAGCAAGAAACTCAATACATAAAGAACTAAATTTTATCCTTCAATCATTGATCATGAGTATCATTACCTCGATCAGGGAGTCCAACTCTATTCAATGTGATCTATGTTTTAATTCAATCCATGATGTTAATATAATAAGCGTACTTAGTGTTGTTCGTAATTACAAGACTATTATTGGAACTAGAGAGTATTTTTGGAATTACACACTTCATGGATGGATCAAAATTAATTTTTATAGTGCCCAAAATCGTAATATGTTCCCTTAAGGTCGTATTACCATATTTTGTTATCATTGTGGATGTGTACTCGATTGCCTCTATGGAACATGTGGCATCATATCATCCATAAAATTCAAAATTCCTAGTATCATCATTGGGGGTTATTTGGAAAGGGAAAACAGATAGAATAAATGTTTTCTCAAAAGCTTCTCTACAACTTTTTTTCAATTTATTCTTAATGGTTTGATTCATATTTCTTGGAAACTCACAGCTTGATAGATGGAATGTTTACTTTGATTTTCTAGATCCAGCTATATTATGACAAACATTTTATGAGAATAAAATTATTAAGTGGATGGGATTGACTAAAAAAGGAGACCAAAATGATATTACATGGTTTTATGATCTTCCATAACCCATATTTTTTCCTCTTAAAAATATTTTAATAAAATTCCCTCTTTTAGAATCATGTATCCTTTTAGTTTATAAATAATGGATCATTGGTATATTTGTCACAAGAATAACCCTCTTAAAAAACTAACTCTCTTATAATGTGCTATATTAGTAGTAGTGAGTTGGGATAATATCCCAAAAAAAATTCGATAATCAAAGAAATATTATTTAAGATATTTCCCACCACTCTCTATATAGAGCATCTTTATCTTCTTACAAATAAAATTATCCCCCATAAATATTTTATTCCTTAAATTTCCAAAATTAATTAGAAATACACCTTATCAGGTAGATATATCCTTATCTATTGATATATTAATTAATTTTAATGATGTATGAGTATCCACCATTATAATCTTCTAGAAAATTTCCATACACATCTGTGTTTACTAATTATAGAAGCTCTGTGGATTTTCCTCCTTTTCCATTAAAAGGAACCTTGGAATTTTTCCCTTTTATTCAATAATGGAATATATATCTATTACTTTTATTTCAAAATAATCTAAATACCATTATTTATATATTATCATCAAATGGTTTTGGTTTACATGACCATGTTGATGAGGCCACAAATGGGTTTATAAAAAGTCATGTGAATTTAATTCATTATTAATTTCCAAGACATCATTTACATATTCAATAATATAAAGACTGTTATTTAGTTGTTCCATTCAATAAAAAATGTTTTCTTTTTAAAAATATGATCCTTTACCACTGAACATGAAAATAAAACCATTTATTTCTATACTGGACACAAAAATGATCTTATTGGTTATATCAAGCACATAATAGCATCTCATGAAAACTAAAACCATTATAGTCAGCAATGTGTGATGGTAGTCTTAAATAAAAAATGAATCATGTATCTCTCTATTAGTATTTAAAATATCTGTAATGATAGAACAATATTAATACATAATAGGGTAGGGGTGAATTTATCCCTTTTTAAAAATGGTGACAAAATCAAACTTAATCAATATTCATGAATATTAATAATGAGAAATGATATTTAAAATATTGGAATGATGAATATAAATATAGAATATAACATATTAATTTTTATAGTGGTTTAGGGAAAAAAAATATCTCCTAGTACACTCCACCAATTATCTCTCCGTGATCTTGATGGTTTTCACTAAGACAAGTCCAGTTATCCAGAGACTTATGCAACTGAGTGGAGGTAGTTGACACCTTATGACGAGTCATGTTATTTTATAGGGAAATTTGATAACCAAATCATAGATTAAGATTCTTGACACTCAATCATGACTAAGAAGAAGCAATTGATTCTTCAAGAAAACAATATTGGTTGATTTTTTTATAAAAAATTTCAACTCATAGTTGCAATAAAAACTAGAAAATCATGGCCCTTCATTTGAATAGATAAAAAACATATGAAAATAAAAACTCTAATAATATTATAGTTCCATATTACCTTTAAATAAATAAATAAATCTAAAGAATGAAATTTTATTAATAATAGTGTGAAAAAATCGTAAATTATGGATGTGAATTCCTCCAAAGTATACCATTGAATGTCTCATTGATGAGTAGAAGTAAACTATTAATAAAATGATATGATAGTAGTAGAATGTTTATAAAACTGTAATGGATCAAAACATATTGGTCTCTAAATTGTATGTTTTCAGAGAAATAGTGATAGTGACAAACTATTGTTTATATGTATAAAAATTTGTTTGAGATGAAGAAACTATCGATATTTAACAAGAAGAAAGATTTTCTTCATGTCCAAAAGATTAATAAAATTTTCCAGATAAATCAATATAATTTGAATTCAAAACATGATCATTGAAAATCATAACATCCCATAGAAATATGAAAAATTTAATCCATTTAAGAAGAGCCTTTGAATTAGAATCTAAACAAAATTTAATTATAAAATAACTATGACTAAAACATTTCAGAAATCATGTAAATAATAAAAAATAAAATCACATGCATTTCTAGTAAAACATAGATCTGTAATGTATACAGCTAAATGAGATATAGAAGACCAAAATTGGGAAGTCAAAATCATAACCTGGTTCAAAGTCACATTTTTTATATCTCCTAAGGTATTTGGGCAGTTATTATAAATATATTAGAGTAACTATAATCCATAGAAGATAACCAACTTTATGGACAACAACATCTATAAATTTAATAAAAAGGGATGAGTAATTATATAAAATTTTTTCTATCATAAGTGATAGAATTCAGAAATTATAGTTTGATATTATCCCACTTAACTATATTTAGGAAAATCTATATAGATATTGTCCTGGGAATAACAACTACATAACAATGAATTCGGAATATTTTTAATGAGTAGGAAGAAATGTTTAACTAATATGATTAAATAGAGAAAACTATTCATGAGTTTCAAAATGATAAATTGGTTGAAGATATAAATATGGGACATGAGTAAAATATTTTTATGAATTGGTTGATTGGTACACTAAATCATAATTCTTAGGTGTTAATGGCATATCTAAAATTGATTCCACATACTATTATGGATTCAATAACCTCAAAATAAACTTCTAAATCATAAATTTTTTCCCATCTTGAATCATAAATATTAAACCATTGATCCAATTATTTTATTTAATCAATATTGGTTATTAGAATAAATCCTTTTTTTCTAGTTTATTATTATTTTTTTATAATAATATAATCCATTACATGAAGCATTTATGTTTGGACTAACACATCAATCACTACAGTTTAGTATTACATTAAATGTGTTTAAAATTATATATTAAATTAATTTTTTATATCACAAATAGTGAGATATATTTTAATTAACATAAAATTTTATTCTAATAATATTATATTGTTTTTATTTATTTAAATCTCTATTGTTTGATCAATTAATTGTAACCTATTTTTCTGTTTATAAAATTTTCTATAGGTTTTGTTATATGGGTTTATTAATCATTATAATGGCTGACAATGGTGGGAATTTTTTGAACCAATAATTTCATTAATTTGACATTTATTTTGATTCTAAAAAACACCAACATTTTTGTTATTAATGATGTTATCATTATGTGGATTTCATGATACTATTTATTGGAATAATTATTTTTTTCTATAACCACATTATTTTAAATTTTTTTCACAATGTAATATTGGAATTTCAATGTAGTCTGGAGTAATTATTCATAACACTATGTTATAAGTGAGTATATGAATAGTATTCCATCATTTGTAATGAATTCTAAATTTGTAACCCTACATTTGAAGTGATCACATCGTTTTGGAACCATACTTTTTTCAACTACCCAACATTTTTGTACATTACAGTTGTTTCAACAACCCATCTTTTTATATAATTTGTATAGTGTATAGCAAACTTTTAAATATTAACTATATGTATTACAACTCTAAATTTAACCCAGTCATTTATGATATTTGAATTTTTTATTATTTAGGTTATTTTGGAAAAGGTTTCATCAAATTACTTTTATCATTGAAATCTATTTAAAGACAAATTTGATGGATCTAATTATAAATATTATACCATTCAAATTTATATGGGAAGTTTTTCTTTTCTCTAAGTGTTTTTTGAATTAAAATGATCTTGACATATCAATCTAAATTTAATGATCTAATTTACATTAAGTAAATCAATCTTCTTGTCAAATAATGAGAGTCTCATCTTCTTAAAATCAACTCGATATATTGAAACAATAGTGTGATGTCGTCTCTAGGTCTGTAATGATATTCTCTTTAGAGACACAAATTTTTTGATCCTTTAATATATAACAACAAGATTCTACTTCCATATAATTTAGTCAATATTTTGTTACATCTCATCAAAGTGACTACTAGAGATAATCATTGGAGGAATAAAAATTCATAATTTTCTCAATGTTCAAATCTATTTTTAATAAAATGTTATTCTTTATATTTTTTCATTTTGTTGATGATCATATGCAACTCAAATCTTATCATAGTTATTCTTTCCTGAATTATTTTATCTATGTATAAGAATATATATTATATTTTAGTTACTTTTGTAACTGTGATTTGAATTTGTTTCTCAAAAAACAACCGATATTTTTTTGAAGTATTGACTACTTTCTCTCAATCATGATGGAGTGTCATATTCTGACCCTAAGTTGTGGCTATTAATGTTCCATGTTAAACAACTTGAAATTTTCTATATTGTTAACTTCATTCACTCAGTTGAAGAGGTATTTGGATCAAAGGACATGTATTAGTGAAAATCATCATGATAATTGAGAGAATATTGGTTATTTTCACTAAATAGGTCCTCTTGTAAAAAGACTTATACAACTATTCACTAGTAGTTTCCACCTTAAAAAAGACATTTTCCTATATAAGGAACATTGAAACCAAAACATATAATGAAAAACTAAAAATCAACCCTGACTGGGAATGAGTATATAATACATCAAGAAAAGTATATTGATTGATTTTTTTGAGAAAAAAATATGCTCACAGTTGCAGTAGTAACTAATAAATAATTAATCTTCTTATTCATTGATAAAATTCATTGAAAAATAACAACTCTAAATAGATCCTAGTTATATATGATCTTCAAATAAATAATGAATTATAATGAACAATCTTTTAAGAAAAATGGAGATAACTTTCAGCAAATAATGGACATGTATGCCTCCAAAGCATAGCTCTGATAGTCACTTTGATGAGGAACAAAAAAATGTTGACAAAATGATACTTTAGAATTATCTTATTGGTCAAATATTAAGGATTAAAACATGTATGCCTCCAAAGTGTATATCCTTTGAGAACTAGAAATTATTTCACATTTTTGTTTTTTAAAATTCATTTTTATATGATAAGAAAAAACATTTGATATTTAACAATAATATTGATTTGTTTTAGGTAAAATATATTCATAATATTTTCCTTATAAAACGATATCACTTCCATTCCGAAAAGACTCAAAGAAAATTTTAACTTCCCATAGAAATTTCTACGATTTAATTAATTTATTTAGAGCCTTTGAATTTTAATTAAATATCTTGAAATTAAAAAATAAAACTGGTAAAAACATTGCATAATCATGGGAATAATTCCAAATTTAAAATATTGTATAATACTAGTTCAAATGTAGAGTTTTATTATGTATAATTAATCATTAAATCAATAGTTCAATATGTAATGATTATTCCAAAATCTGGGTTTATGAACCATATATTAAGTTCCCAAACATAGGGTAGATCGCAAAATTATGGTTCCCAAAACTTACATTTACTTAAAATGTAGGGTTATAAAAGAATCATTCCTTATAAAAGTAGGGATCATCATCCATACGTTTACTTCATACATAGGGTTATGAATAATTATTCCATATAGGTTTGATATGACTAGAATAATTTATGAAAAACAATCCACAACCTAAATTGATTCAATATTAAAATAAATATTCTAATAAATATTATCCTCAAATACCCTTAAAGATAACATTATTTGTGAAAAAATGTGGGTGTTTGTGAGTATCATAAACAATGAAAAATTAATGAAATTATTGGATCACCATATTACCAAACAAAATACACATTGATTTCATTATTATGATGGAATTAATAGGGATCATGTATTTCAATGGTAATATAAGAACATAAAGGTATATCTAATACCTAGTTTGTAGAACTTGAAATATTACTATCAATATTGAATATACCTGAAGTATCCCCTTGATTATTTATTGTGTAATATTTCTTTTATTTCTCATTACATTTTCCATTATATTCATAATAAATACACACATCATAATGGAATTTATCATCCCTCTAGATTACATTATTAATTGATGGGAATTACAAATATTCCATTGCCAAAGAATATTTCTTTGACCTTTTTTCCTTGACATTAATTTTTTCAACATGACAGTAAAAGACATATCTCTACTAGATTATTTATCTAATTGGAAAATAAACGGTTGAATAAGAAAAAGTTATTTATCTATATTTATGTGTTTAAATTGATATTAATGAACAAGAATGATCATCGTAGTGAGGAATAGATGAGGTATATGCACCGATCTCTGTTAAGTTTGAATCGAAAAAATTTTCAGTAACTCAATATAAAAAATCATCTTAACTAAATGAGGTCTAATAGATACTCCTTAATAAATTTCATGTAAAGGTTTCATTAGATATTTCATATCTCACTGGAATTTTGGCCTCCTGATAAAGATCATGGGGATGAGAAAACAAGGTGTAAGCATCCATATATTCATGAATCTTTTGAACCTCGATAGACATATATGAAAATATAAGGATTTAGAAATCCAATTCATCACCCACTCAAAAAGAGAACATTGTTACATATAATTTACATTTGTATTCTAGTATAATGTGATACATATTTTTATATTCCTAGTGGTTTATACTAGTAAAAGTATTCTCCTTAACTTGAATTGAATACAATGAAATTGATACGGTTGAGTTACTTTCCATTATCTATAATAAATAAAATATTAGGTTTCTTACATTATCTTGATTATTGTTAATGACATGATTAATTATTTAATTAAGACTCCTAATATTTTTTCAAATCCTAACAACTTTGATTGTTGGTTTTAGAATATATAGTCACTCAGGTATTCTAGTTGAAAAAATAAAAATTTCCCAATTTATAAAAAAATCAAAGGCCTTATCAAATTAATCAAATTTATTATATAGAAATTTTTCCCACTATATTAACATGATAAATTGTAATTTATTGACTTAAATTTCCATTCATGACATTATTTTCTCTGATTTCCTTAACATAATCCTCCATCCAATTATTTATAGGGAAACTAATCATAAAGTTATCATGGTTAACTAAAACTAATAACATTATTAGAACTCCTAAATAAATTAAACTACCCTAATGAGTGACAAAACAATACTTTTCACTATGGTTTCATTCCAACTCAAGTGATTAAAGGCACTTTGATGACTTGATATTTATGTTGAGGACATTTGTTATGTTATTCACAAATATCCTTCATTATATTATTCACATTATTTTAAATTTCACATAAGACTTATATAATTTTTAACCATTTTGGATAATATAATTTACATATATTGATTTTTCATATATAATTTATCGTATTTTATACTTTTTTAAATATAATGTATGGAATTTACCAATTTAATAAACAATACCTAATAAAATAAACTATTCATTTTATTTTATTTTATTTTATTATACTTGTTGATTTGTTTATTGTATATTTTCACATTTATGAATCGAAATAAACCTTGAATATCATAAATTAACAAACAAACATGCACTGACAATATAAAATAATGATGTGTAATTATAATGATATTTTATCAACTAGTTGGTATATAGAGCAATGATAAATCAACATTGATCGTAGATTATATAACTCCTTGAACCCTTAGTTCTCATGAGTTATGTTATTTCACAATTTTCCAATGTACCTACTGATATTAATTCATATTTACTTAGGAATTTATCCTCCTCATATAGTTTGGGACTTCATCATTTTCAAATGTATATTCACATGAAAGTGAGTGGTAGAAGTGGATAAGGGCTATAAAAAAAATTCATTAACACAGAGTCTCTTACATAATATAGGAATGAAGGATTATTTATAGATTATCATTTCAAAATTATTGATGATTATCACATAATATAACATTCAATAAATAAATAAATTTTATAAATAAACAAAACATATGCAAAATTTGTTCAAACCAAATGAATATATATATCATGTAATGCCAACCATATTTATTATTTTCATCATTCAATTCAAATAATTATAATATAGATAAATTAACATGAATAAATAAATTAATAAATTATATTAAATTCCTCCCTAATACTTATTCTGAATACCTTTTAAGAATACCAATAATTATTTGTAAACAAATTTAACAAAATCATATTTTAAAATTTAACATAGTTTTGTACATGACAAGTACTTTAGAGGACATATGATGTTTAATAATAACATTATTTAAAAACATATTTCTCTAAATTAATATATCTTAAAATATATGTTTCATTAACCACATAATGAACAACATGTAACCCTACACGACATGCTATTTTATGTGGTAAAATCATGTTTCGGTTATGGAATGTATCACCGCAGAAAATGAAATTAATGAACATATTTTTTACTAATGGAATATGCCAGAATAACACAACATGTAACAAATAGTTACACATTATATGATTGAAGATAATATAAAAGGACTAATTAAACCATGTATTGACCTACACTAAGTACCAAAAATCACTAAGTGTGAACCTAGTGTGGTGTGAAATGTGTAACATGACATGTATACCAACTAAATATCTTGTAAACTATGTCATTCCATGTTCCATACTAGCCGTTAATATATGGTGGATAATTATTTCTTATATTTTTTCACACAATTCATCATGATTTACTAAGCATAGAAATACTGTATGGTTACATGACATGTACTAACTAGCTACACATTGTGTAGATTCTTTCAACCCATGTACCATGATATTAGTAAATAAATTATGTGTAATGAAATTTTGTATTGACACACATGATGCATCAAAAAATTTTAAACATGTACATTTAGTAAAAATTGATTACAAAGGATTTACTTCATTGTTACATGCCACATAATCATATATTTTATCTAATGTACTTAGGACCTTCAGATAGGTTATTCGAGATTTTTCACACATATTTGGCTTATTCTTGGCAATACAATTTCAGATTATCATTCCTTCAGAACCATAGGAATCTGAATGAAAATTTGTATATGAATGTTAACAAACCAATGGATGAGATCAATCAAATAAATTATAAATTATTCTATATCATAATGTTAGATCTCCGATATCAATTTAAGGATTCATGGCACATTAGAAACATTTGATTGATGCCCAATTTTTTATTTTTCATCTTAATAAATCTATAAATATGTATAACTAGATGAATAGTTCCTAGAATTCAATAGATATGATCATGCATGTTTAATTTAAATAATAAACACATCATCCACAGAAATCATCCTTTATCAAAATTCTATCACTACTATGGTTGCATTTTTGTTGTGATAGACAATCAAAGGAAGGATTCATATAGATGTATCGATGTGTTCCCTATGCCATTCTAAAATAAATTCATGATATTTCAAGTTTACATGTAAAATGATACAGTGCTTCAGGCTATTCAAAATTGATAACATAAATTCTCACCACTTCTCTTTCTATTATATACAGAGATGGAGGGGGAAGAATACCTCTCTAGGGCTTGAGAGAATTATACATTGAATCATTGATAATTCAACACATCTGTAAAATGAAAATGATATATTTAGAAATAAATATTGTGTGTTAAATAATTATAATAGTACAGCATACCTTATCTAATTATTTATTCTAATTTATTCCCCACATTAAAACTATGTTATTTATATTATAAAAATATACCCTAAAATGTGTTTATAATAAAATCAACCATGAAATAAATGAATTAATATTTATTTTAATTATATTAGATCTATAATTTTCATCGAGTCATTAAAATCGACCCATATCCTCTGATAAAATAATATATTCACTAATCTTATGAATAAATATTTATTTTAATATAATTGTAACTTAAATTATATTTCTTTTATTCTATTAATTAAACTTGTGAATAAATAAATATTTATTTATTACAATGTGAATAATTAAACAAGAGATAATATTAAACTCACATATTCTAAGCCTGGATGTATTTTGATTGAATTTATATGATCAATTTTCACTTGAATAAATATTATTCCAAAAACAATAGAATAAATTTACATATTGGAATTATAATCTACAGAATCTAATGAGATTCTGGATACACATAGTGTGTCACCTCAGCACCCCTTTCCCAATTGTATGTAGGTGATATTACCTGAATTCCAATATTATAATCTATCAACATGACAAGGAACCAATAGATAATGATTTCGGTGTATATACTGCTAAAAACATCCAACAAAAATTATTATATAATTTAATCTTCTTATTAAATAATATTTCATCATGTAGAACTCACTATTGTTTCATAATCTTATAGGATCAATTTATCTATCTATAACATTATGAAACAGACTTGTCTGTAAACTACTATGTGAATAGATTTAAATTAGAAACTTATAATTCAATAAAGGTAAAAAGATATCTTATTCCACTAATATTCATGGGAGAAATACCTGTTAAAACATTTAATTTATTTCATATGACTTATGATGCACCTAACACATACTAACATTTTATGAGTATATCTTATCATTGTTTTCAACAATGCATCTAAGTACGTGATTCATGATACACATTAATAATAATATCATGTCTGAAGACCCATAAACACATTTATAGATAAGAATGTATAATATAACATGAATCATGTATAATTCCTATTGGTTGGGATGTCTATATAGACTCCCATTATTTGAGTTCAAAAAATAAAAAACTCATGAGAATAATTCTAAATTCCTATAGCATTGACATATGATAATTATACGTTGTCTATATCCCATCATATTGTTTTACCAATACCATACAACATATTATTTTAATAATATAATAAAATCATCTCTAAGTTCTCATTATAGCGAGGAACTACCTATAATTTTTAAATGAGAAAATATTCTAAGGATGTAGTCAAAATCATAATATCAAAATAATAATAATTATGTTATAAGAATAAATATAAATATATACATATTTTTCTAATACAATGTAAAAAAATAAATTTGGTCTAGGGAAACAACTCTAATAATAATACCACTCTTCATTATATGTGTGAAAAGGTAATAACATTCATTGCATATTTTTAAATAGTTTTCCATGCCCATTAAACACAATTCAGAAATTAAAAAAGCATCAAGAAAAACATTATGGATTACAAGCATGTTCAGAGTATTAAACTACTTCAAAAACATAAAAAACATGGAATTAGTCATGCATTCTAGTGTCAATCCATGTGAAACTCAAAGGTAGGACAAGATTATCTTCTAGTACAAGCAAGGGAAATTCAACGAAATTAATAGCTAAGGCCGTACATTGAACCCAAATTTTGTATAAATAAGTGTAAGAATGTACTAAAAAGAACCCACAAGTTGAGAAACGTCAAATAAAAAGAGTGGGTTATGATAAATAGATGTTGTAGACCCATATATTTAATTTTCATTCAGTTTAAATATTTACAATTACACAAACTCATATAATAATTATTTAATTTTGGAATTTTTTGTTCCATTATTAATATTACATTGGTGAGGTATTTAAAGGAAAAAATAATGGAAATTTAGTGAATAAGTTCTCTAAATGGTTTATTCATTTAAAATATGTTTTATATAAATTTTTACTCACCTTTTATTCATTTAAAAACCATTTAATTTATCTAATATCAAATATTTATGTTAATTTCATGACTAGTGGCTTCTTATTTAAAATAAACCATTTCCTCAATCTCAACCCAGAAACCACATCACCACTATAGCACTATATTAATTAATATTAATTATGATTTATTGGATATTTTTTCATTCAAAATTAAGTTGTATGGGTGATTATTTTTATAAAATAAAATTATGATTTAATGAAAATTATGTTATTGACCTTATAATATACCAAGAAGGTTTATGATCAGAGAATTATATTAATTTATAATCAGTAATCTAAGGATTATTATCTCAAAAAACATAACTTATGTTTCCATTTTTTCTAAAGTATATGTTAAAATAAATCATATTACACCTTTTTATTTACTGGGTTATGAAAAAAAACTTAAAAAATTAAAGGCAATCACTATCAATGTTTCATCTAAGTAAAATCTAAAATTTATGTTTCCACAAAATAAGAAAGAGGGAATGGATATCTCAAAAAAATATCATGTGACCATTTTGGGAATCACTTAATTATTTTTACCAAAATATCATTGTCAACCCATGTATTCATATATCTAAAAATATAATATTATATTTGTTGGTAATTTTTAAAAATTAAATTATGAATGTTACAAACATTTCCTGAGAATCACTCTGACGGTCAAGACCACATACAAATACAAAAGACTTTCTTTAGGAATACTCATCCTCATCTAGTGTAACCTAAAATATATTAGAACACAATTAAATAAATAATCATATATATATGATAACCTCAAATATAAGGAGATAATTAAATCCCTAGGGAAAACAAAATCTGATAAACTTATAAAATTATCCAAAAAAATAAATTAATCTAAATACCTAATTAACTCAACGAAATCATTCCCAATTTCCACCCTATTATTTGAGAAACCATATGATGTTGAATTAATAAATTAAATTTCTTTTATAAGGTGATAAATATATATTAGACACCCACATGGGCCCCCTGGAATCAGGGTAAGAATAAGCCAACTATTTCAGAAAAATTTTACCATAGACCTATGGGATTCACCTTAGAATCCCTAACCATTATAAGGAAATTGGAAAATTTTGGATGATAAGGGATGTTGGGATGAGGTAAAATAATTATCATTGAACAATTAATGAAAACTCCATTAGATTGACCTTGATTTGGAATGTTTTATGTAAAGAATGATAGATACCCAAGGGACCCTATGGAATGGATCTTTCGGCTGGGAAGAAAAAAAATTAATGGGTAAATAATGGATAAATAAGTGTGGAGATGGAAAATGCAATAATTTTCCCCCTAAAAACAACAATTCTTCTTATTGAGTATCTGATATAGATCATTCAGTTACCTAGTGTCACCCTCAAGCCACCCTGGACAATGGATGTTCTAGCGGGTAAATGGTAGCACGCTATCATGATTCCTTGGTCACATTACATTATAAACGATAGTTCACACCCCCTCATAGGTTCTTCACACTCTAAATACTCTACTAAGAATTAAAAATAACCTAAAACCTAATATTTAATCCCAAAACACCTAAAACCAAATAAAAACCTTTAATAGAAATAACAACTCAAACTAAGTCAAAAACTCAAACAATCTAGCACTTTAGCCATCCAAATTTCCCACTTAGTTCCTAAAAGTCATAATAACCAGATTAATCAGGACACAATATGTTATAACCTCCCCACCATATTACTTATCATCCTTGATAAATTTCAAGAATTTATTATCCAAATTTTTATTACCTTTAACTCCCAAATCGATACTCTAAAACATTTATTAAATTCCTGATACACAATTCTCAAACCCACCATAAATAAAAAATGATAATTTATTCTGCATTAAATATCACCAATAAATGATCATATCCCATATAAATGACCAAAACAAACATCCAAAAATATCTCAAACCATCCATCCCATTTAAATTTCATGTCTCTCAAATTTGACAAAAATTAGTAAAAAACATAAAAATCAAGCACCTTTAACTATCACTCTAATACGTAACCCAATTGTGAACCATTTTTATGACATATGACTTCTAAAAAAATAAAAAATAAACTAACCTAAGATATTAATACATAATTATGTTCCATCATCCTAATGTATCTCTAAATTCCATGAAAAAATTGGAAAATAAGCTATGATACTCCCCATAATACAACTCTATTAGGCCTATCTCTATCGAACAAACCATTTTATTCTAGTTTATAAAAATGGTTCACCTATAACAGGCTTACATAAAACCATTATTCATTTCATAAATGACATAGCTACAAATTTCTAAAAAATATATCAATTTTACCCCAAAAAACCGCTTATAAAACTTTTTCCTTTATAAGTTTTAATTAAATTACATTTCAAAATCAATTTCACATTTAATTACCAAATAAACCATTAATAATTTCAAAACATAGATAAGGTTAAAATATTTTTCACCATTCCCAATTCTATTTTAAAAATTCACATCATAAATTCCAATTTCGAAACATCAAGTTTCTCCAAACACCGAGTGATATAAAAATAAATTTTAAAAGAAAATGAAATCTCCTTTTCAAATTTTACTATCATTTAAAATGAATTTAGATTAAATTTCTCCAATTTTAGAAATATAAAATTATAAAATATTTTCCTTTATATAGTTACACTAATATACTCATGTAAGATACTCATACCAAATGGCACTGGTTCCCCATGTTTGTGACCAAAAGGTTGTTACTAGTATGTTTGGTAGATTTATTTTCAGATCATTCTTAGTTTCACATCATTACATGAGGAATAATAAAAATCACACTATAAAGATATAAACATGATCAATAATATTATGAAATATAAAAATAAATATAATTCTCAATATAAAGACATTTCATGTACAAGAAACCACATTCATAATTATAAAATAAAATATATACAGAAAATAATGTCATGTTATAATGAACTCGGTCAATACATTTAGTGAAATTCTAGTAAAATTTAAATTTTTTGATTCATGTATTGGAATTTTTTTATCATAATTTAGAATGTTTATGTAATGTTTTGGGAGTATTGTTCTGGTGAGTGAGTGTTGGGGTGTTGTAAGTTTTGTTTTACTATTAGTAGGTATCCCCAACCTGGCCACTAGGAAATATGTCATGGTGTTCTTGGGTTGGGAAGTCCCATGGGATAATAAGTGTAGTTGTGTAAAACCCCATCATATACTTCCATTAAGACATGCACCTGAAGTGGGCCTCCACTAACCCGAGTGGGGATCCTATTCATCATGGATCAACAAAAAATCATAGGAAAATAGAAACAAGTATTTTGAAATTATTTTACCCTTAAATCATAGTTAAATTACAACAATATTTCTCTAAAGTAATATACCATTAATTATATATATTTTTTAAATCTAATACAAAAAATAATCATTAAAAACCATCACTTTAAAATAATCTTAAACAACAATAAAGTCAACCATAACAAAAATATAATTATCCACTCATCCTCCATTTCCCTCAAAATAAACAAAACATTTTTCATTTAACTCATAATATAAATCATTCCCCATGTGAATAAATCCATATAAAAAATAAACAATACCCCCTCCCCTCAGGGTCACAACTTAATGTGGTTCTCATATGCACACACACTATTTCGAAATCATTTATTATAATCAAAAACATTTAAATCTATTTTTAAAACATATCTTTAAAACAAAATTTTCAAAACATATTTTAAAATAATTTAATAAATTGAAACTCTTTTATAAAAATTAATATTATGGCTACAAAATAATTCTTTAATATGGATTAAGACCCAAGTTATATATAATATTTTTTAAACCATATGTTTTATTTAAATTAAACATTTAAATAATTTATCAATTCTCCATATTTAAAGTACAACTTAAAATTCCTAGTAAAACCTTTAAAAAATAAACATGAAAACCCAATATATCTACAATAAAATCCATATAATATTTATATATACATTCATGAAAAATATGATTTATTCCAACCCTTAAGGAAATTAAAATCCTTCATTTTCAATGAATCCCAAAATAAAAACCAATTTTATTTTAATAAATCCAAAAAAAACCTATATAATACCATCATTATGAAATTAAAATATGAATTTATGACTCATTATGACTATGATTATAAAATTAACGGTTGGTACATGTGGAAAACCATCCTCCAATCAATAGAATATTGTCCAATGATTTGAATTTGGGATAAAAAATACCCAAATAAGGGGTTAAAACCCTATCATTATGAAAACAACAAAAAATGGAGACCCTAACACCCTTGGGGTTTGATGGATTGATCCACACAATGATGAAGAAGAAGAAAATAGAAAGAATATATAAATGAGAGAAGAGGAAACCCTACCTGAAATGATTAATGAAACAACGAAACTCTATTAACACATAGCCATTGGTTATTTTACTACATTGTAATATGATTTAAGGGATCTCATCCCAATGGATCAAATATTTTATTTGTCATGAAATACTAGATATATTCTAAAATCACACATTGCATTAGAAAAAAAAAATACAACATAGTATATTCTTTGAATAAAATTATTATTCTCCCTTGAATATCCTTATATATAAATCATAGTACACTTCCTGGATTCCTATGTAAAAGAAACAAAATAAAAGGGAAATCATAGATTCTCAGAAAGGGAATATGTATAATGAAAAAATATGATATAGTAAATAAGATATTAATAATATGGTAGGATTAAATGACTATAAAATAATTTTATATAATTAATATCATGAACATGAGACAATCCATGTATATAATAACTATTTGAATAATCACATTTAAATTAATAATTAATTTTATAATAATTGAATTCCTAATGTTAGGAATCTTAAACATACCATGAAGGGATCATGTTAAGACATCATAAATAAATGGGTATGAAATATCTGAAATACCCAACGTATTTTTTCACTTGAAACATGATAATACACTAAGAGTCTATCTATAACTAAGACCCATCCCTCACATAAAATGTTTAATGCATTAATCTTATGGATAAAATGTAAGAATTAAAAAATATAACTTAATATCCAATATCTATCAGTATTGGAAGAACTACCTTATAGAATATGTAAACTCTCACCAGTTGAACTGATCTTCATTAATCTATAGAAATATGGTGGATTATATCAATATATTATATCCCTATAAAAATATAATATTCATAAAATATTTTTTACATAGTGAAACATACTTTTAAAAATATTCCGAACTTTTTTTGTAGAAAATAAACTACTCATTTTGAAATAATTTATTTATAAGTTAATAATTTCAAATATATAATGAAAATTAGTATCCTTTGAAACAACAATTAAATTTTTTAAATTAATCATTAATTTTAATAATAGTAGTGATGGTGTGAAATTTCATTTGTGTGGTAACATTTAAAATAATGTTTTCATTCACACATGGAAAAAAATTTACACCATGTAAAAATGAAAAGAATATAAATTTTAAAAAAATTTATAAAATCAAAAAACATCAGGTAATAATGACATTAATTAATCATTATTGAATATTGAAATCATTATTCAAAAC
The DNA here is from genome assembly GCA_963277665.1 of Viscum album. Classification (NCBI taxonomy): domain Eukaryota; kingdom Viridiplantae; phylum Streptophyta; class Magnoliopsida; order Santalales; family Viscaceae; genus Viscum; species Viscum album. Next base: position 2,102,593,035 of record OY728120.1, read on the forward strand.
ATTTTAAAGAAATTATGTACATGGAAGAAATTATTCTTCACCAAATAAAACAATAATGTTGGTTTTCCTTATTGACATTATTTCGGAATTTTTTATTCTTTCATAGATTAATTTGAAATTAAAACATCTAATATATAGAAATAACAAGAATATAATAAAATATGTGTTGTTAAAGATAAAATATCATATAATTCCACAAAAATAAACTTAAACATAAACAATCACAAAAAATTATGGGATTGCGAAACAATTTCTTACCTATTTGGTAACTTTTGAATCATAAACCTCATGAAAAAAATATTTTCAAATGAATCATTGAATACCATGATTATAAATAGAGTCATGATATATCATGTCAAATTTGTAGTGTATACAACAAAAAATTGAATCAAATGGTTGACATGACATATGCCTCATAGGATTAAATGTGAGATGAGAAGCCATTGTAGTGATCATAATGTTTAAGTGAGAATTAACCAAATAAGTGAGTATTTATATGAAATTTAAATACAGTTAAAAAAAATTAAAATAAACATAAAAAATTTAAAATTCATTAAACACATAATCATATCATAATATAGAAAAAAAAATTAAAATAGTCACATTAAAATAAATTGAGTTATGAAACCTTTTACCTCGAGTCGGACTCAACACATAAATACATTGCCTCCTATATAGTAAAATTATATTAATCTTATACTTTATTAGGAACATTCTGAGCTATATTACCTTATTATTATTTATTTAATTTCATTTTTCACCATTCCTGGTATATTTATTAAATCTATTAAGTATATGTTGAATGTTTAGAGGATGTTCGGTTCATAATTATATAACAATTTTTGCTAGACTGACCATGCCAAAAAGGTCATAGTTTATTCATCATTATTCCATGAATATAATACATATTATTTAAATATATAAAAATAATAAACAACCATGAAAAATAGATATGGAACATGAATCATATCATTACATAGAGGCGGTAGTATTCATGTACATGCGAGCGATACATCATTTTCCCAATTGAAAGAAATTGGGTGTGAAATGGTTGCCCCTAATTAAATAATATATCAATATATTTATTATACTAGATTCATTATTTTATTATGGATATAATATATTTAGAGGAAGTATAAGAATAAATAAAATTTTAAAGAGTCGTGTATGACAATCACTTATTCTTTAAGAGACCTCCCTTAACATACACTATATTCATTTAAAGAATGTTCATTGGAGAATAGATAATGCTATTAAATTATGATAAGTAATATATAAAGATATTTGGGTAGAACATTACGGGGCTAGATTTCTCAAACTTTTTTACTACAAAAGAATAAGAAGTTCCCTTTTATAAGTGAGGGAATAACACACATTGAATCATTTAAAAGATTTAAATATAATATATATCATAACCATGTCGAGTGGAACCAAATGGACATAATTTAAAATTTATGACATGATAAGGTTGAAATAAAATTAATAAATTAAATTTATACATCTATAATTTATATTTTAAACCCTATATTTTGGTCTAACACTTCATTAAACCTTTTTATAGTAACTTCTTTTTTAAGACATTTATGGCTATGAATTTACGTATAACGTGAAAGTTGGCACAAAAATGGTCCATGTATGATATTTTAGAACTTTTTCAATCCCAATTTTCCACTTTAAATATGTTTTTATTCATAATTTATTTGATTGAATATTTTAATCGTAGAATATCATTAATTTTATTTTTGGGACTAGTAATTTAATATGACTTATAATTTGAAATTTTAATTATAATATAAATACATTGAAAATTAATTATAATTTATAATTACATTTTAAATTTATATAATATGATAATTTATCCAAAAAGAGTATATTTATTATTTTTAAATTCTTTTACATTGATTTTTCAAATAAATTCACAATCACATTATGGACATTACATAAACAAATAAAGTAATTATATCATCACTAAATATTAAAAATAAATTACAATAAAAAATTATTAATATAGAAAAATATAATTTATCAAAACTTGTTTTAATCTAATTTAAAATATATTATATATATTAAAATAAATTGAGTAACATATGGAAATTTTTGTAGCATGAAATAATATTAATGTAATTATCAAAGGAAAATGCCACTAAAATGAAATATATTTTAATTTAATATGGATATGGTTTAATATATCTCATAAAATGAATTAAATTCATGTGATGGATATATTCTTAAAGCATTATAACTTTATTTATAACTTTAATCACCTGATTTACACTTCATCATGGGGAAAAATATTTACCACGGTTAATATTAATAATGACCATAAATAAAAGGAAAATATTAAAAAAAATTAAACCTATGATTCTAAATATGAAATACCTCTTAGGATTAAATTTATTAGTGATAAAAATTCAATTATAATAAATATTTTTAGAACTCCATGATAAGAGATATTTGGAAAATGTGTTTTTTAAGCATTTAAATTAATTTATATAGAAATAAAATATGAATTTGATTCCTATATAATTATTTAGTGAATTTTTAACAAACTTTATATTGTGTTACTTCAATACCAAATAATAACAATATAACGGGACTTTTAAATTACATTATATAATTAAAATGAAACAAAGTTTTTCAAATAATTAGTAATTCTATGATTCACTAAAAAATAATCATTTTCATAAAAATAAAATATAGAAAATTTAACCCAATATAGTATTTAACTTTTGATTTCAAAAAAAAATTCATTCACTAATAGAAAAATTATTAAAATGGTTTAAAATAATTATAATATCAGCACATAAAATGAAATAAAATAATTTTTTTATGAAAAAAAATTTGAATCATAAAATATTCTAAATAAAAATTGTGTATATATTTATTATGAAATAATAAATTAATATTCATTATATAAAAATGTTATAATTTATTTCACTAAGATTTTATTCTTATTCATACCACAAATTTAATATCTAGGTTAAAATGGTCTCATTTAAATAATAAGAAAATTATTTAATATAGTTCACATAAATATTGATGTTGAGTGTTAAAAAAAATATGAAGAATATTATAATATCAAGATGATTTTTTTGGGTGCATCATCTAACCTTGAATTTCAATGAAATCCATAGAAATCACTAAAGGGAGATGAGACCAGAGGAGGGGAGGTCACGCCCAAATGGTGTTCTTGGCTAAGGATCCATATAATGACAGTAAGGGGGATATATGGGGAAACCTTCTTGAATGAAATGACAACAAAAATAAATAAAAAATAAAATAAATTTTGGGCCTGATGCACAGTTTACCCATACGGTTTACCAAACTGTATGGAAATCATGTTGCACTCGCAAGACATCCAAAATATATATAACATGGTTACTCCATAAATAATAATTTTTTTATCTATTCTTACACAAACCATTCTGATTATCATTTTCTCAAGATAGAACATCATTGAAGATTGTCACATAGTTAACTAACAGTGTGGGCTAATCATTCAGCCTTTAAAACTATTAAAATTATAAAATTTCCAAGTAAAAATTTTCTAAAAGTTTTAATAACAATAAATAATATAAAATTGAAAATTAGAAACAAAAAACATGGTCTATTACTAACTCTCCACCATAACACATTATACACCCATAAATCCATTGAAAATTGATGAAAAATAAGAATCCACTAAAAATACAACACCTATAGAAAGAGTTGAGAGATATGAAGAAACTATGATAAATCATAATGGTAGAGACCACCAAACAAACATAATCCCATGATCAAACGAGTCCATCCTCAAATGATATCCAACAAATATAGGTGAATTTGACCAACTAAAAAGAGACACAAGGCTTAACTAACATTGATTCCTACTAGGTTTTCCCAAGTATTTCGACTTTATTTCACATTTTGGTTCAACCACACACGCACACTCTAAGATACACATCTCCAAAAAAATCATTCACCATAAACATAATAGAGATAAAAATTTATCTGTAAAATACATCAATAATTTAAAATTAAATTATAATAACATCAACTATAAGAGGATAAACTCTATGTACATTCAAAACCAAAAATATATATGGGTATTAGACTTGAGTCCCCATGAAACACATGGAGAAATAGTGACTCACATACACAATAACTATCATATGGAAACCCAAAAAATAATAAACACTCCTATGTGATCACTAAAAGTAATAGTGGTACTTGATTCCCATGAATAGATCCATAGGTATCATATGTTCACCCAAAAATTCCTATGTATCCATTCAATAGATCTAAAACACAGCCTACAAGAAACAAAATAATCACATGGTCAAAGCACCAAAAAAATAACCAAAATCTCATAAATACCCACAATGAATCACTAAATAAAAATTATTATTGAATATGCAATGAAATATCTCATTGACTCCCAATCCATAGAAAATGAAACCACAAAAATAAAATGAACCCCCCAATAAAAAAGACTCACTTATTACCCCAATTCTAATATAGTTCCTTCCCACACAATCAAAATGAACCAAAATCACTAAAAAAATATGGATCATTAGTCAAGATACATTGAAAAAGATCTAGGATAATGAATTAGTATGGCCTCCTCACTCAATTATATTCTATGGTGTGACAAAAAAATATAGAAACTATACATAAATATGAAGATAATAAACCTGGGTTTCATTCCTTCAAACAAAAAATCAAAAATTTCCTAGAATCTTTTATAAATTAAAAATTCAAATAACAGAAGACATGAACATAACTATTTCATGCCTATTCCTTCAGACCAAACATTCTTGTCTTCAATAAGGGATAAATTAAAAATAATATTTCTAAAAAATCATGGCACATAAATCTCAAATTATAAAATCCATTTTCTTTTAAAATAACACAAATCAAAATTAAATGAGTTAAAACTCATCTCACAAAAAAACATAAATTTCAAATCAATTTGACCTTAAAACATTCCTTTTCAAAAAAAATAGTAATTTAAAAAACCCAATGTCCATTTACAAAAAAAATTCCCAAGCCTCTTTCTAAAATATTTTCACTTTCCTTATCCCCATATAAAAAATTTAATGATATTTTTTAAAAAAATCCCTCCAAAATCATTTTAAAACCCAGCATTTTATGAAATCCCTTTTCATCCAAATATGAATTTCAAAAAATGCACACATGTGAAGGCCTAAAAATAGAATCAAAATCCAATCCATAATTAATATATCATAAACCCCAATTGATTCATCTCCAATTACTATTAACATCTATTGTGTTTCCTCAATATAAAAAATTAAGATAAATAACAATACATTACTAGACCACATGGTTTTATTAACTATAATCCATCCATGAAATAATTTCTATGATGTATTAGGTCATGTGTTTGGTTTCTACCAGGTTTATCATGTTTTGAAAGATTACCTAATTTCACTAAACAATATTTTTTATTTGATAATCTAAGGGATACCCCCAAGGCTACTAAAAATTTCAATGAGAATAAATATTTCATCACTAATAATCAAAATGAAATACTAAATTATAAATTAAAATCCAGCTTCCAATGGAAACAAGGGGCTTTGGGTAGGAAAGATCTATCTAGAAATATTTTACACCTATAACTATATTTCCATTAATAAATTCTTACTTGATCTTAACATGACACCACAAATAATAAAATGGTTACTTGTGAACCTAGACTCAAACTGCTAAACCTTGGCATTGATACCATTTGTAACAAACCAACCCAAACTACCATATAAAATGGCACCATAACTATCCCCCACTAACCTAAGTGTTTTTTTCGATCCCCCCATATAGAGAAAAATGATATGGTATTAGAAATAAGAATTTGGGAATGATTTTGGTCATAAATTGGATTTAACACACTACAAAACATCACCGAAAACCTGTATAAACCATTCGTATGTTAGGTTCCTATACTAAAATCATATATGTAGAAAGAAAAAATAGTTTAAAATAAAATTACACAATAAATAGCTTAATCATAATAAAAATAAATCCCTCCACTCACCTCATATTTTCCTCTCATGAGATAACCCATTTTTTATTAACTCTCAATATGCAAAATTCTCATTATGAAAAAATCCATCTCAATACAATGTTCAATGTCCCCTCTTAGAGATGTAATTTGTTATGGGGATCAATATTGTCCCATTTTTACACACACAAGTTAGAAATCATTTACATGTTTCAACGAAACTTTTATAGAGAGGTTCTCATAATACCAAGACATTTTCTAAATGGTTTGAAATACCATTTCAACCCATTATTTTTAATCCATTCCTTAATATTCTGTTGAAAACAATTCCTTAAAATATAATATTCAAACCATACAAGAAAATAACTTAAGAAATAAAATCTATTTTATGAATGTTTTTACAAAGTCTAAAACATCACTCTTTAATTTTTCCTAAGAACCAAATGGGGTCTAAACAATTTTTTACAACATTTTTCATTTAAAACAATACTTTAAATAATTAATCAATACATGGAATTTCAAGTGACATTTAAAATTACAATCAATAAAATTAAAAAATAAACTTGAAAATCGAAATCATCTTTAATGAAATAAATATAATGTTTAAAGATATGTTCAAGAAAAAAACAAGATTTAATCCAACCCTTTTAAAATGTAAAATCCTTCGCCATAGTGAGGAATAATAATAAATAAATTAGAATGGATAAAGTAGATAATAAGAGACCCTGCCATGGTTGTATGTCCTTGAATCACTAAGGACATCAGGGAAATCATTATAGGGTGGGGAGGTTGGAGGATGGGAGGACATGCCTAGGATGGGGGCTTGGAATGTGGGTCCCATCATGAGTTTGAGTATGGAAGAATGTGAAAAACACATAAAATAAATAAGGTCATTTTATTAGATAAAAAATATAAATTTGTTGGATCGGTGCATGGTTTACTCATACAGTTAACCAAGATGACTGGAATTTCTGTTTCACTCATTGAAAACAAAAAACACATATTTCATGGTTACTTCTAGGATCATGCATGAATTATTTAACCATGATCCAACCATTCTATATGAAATTATATAAAGACTAACCCTCACACACATTCATCACACATTTTACTAATAACGTGGTATAATTACTTCCCCCTTTAAAACTCTTAAAACATTAACATTTCGAATCCAAAAATGACAAAAACATAAAATATCAATAAATAAAAAATTAAAAAACACAAGGTACTACAGGATACACTATAGAGCTTTGTGGGGGGAATCCCTGCTGTGCTGGGAAAAAAACAAACTAAAAGGTTGGAATGAGAGGTGGTTATCCCCTACCTCCTATGAGGAAAATGCATCATAGTCCATTGACTATGCCATATTATGATAGGGTTAGATCTCAAATTGGGTTATAGTGAAGGTTTTTCATGATATACAATAGGAGTCCACATTGTGTCCCATGCTCTAGGAAGCTTTTTATAGGCTTTTATGTAATATTATGGGGATTTTATTTTGAACCCCACAAGTATCTTCATCAATTTTGAATAGAATGATGTGAGAGAGACCTATTTGACTATCTTATATTGTACATTAGAAATAACCTAATATGGTTATTTTAATATGGTTTTATCACATCAGTTTTTAGTAATAACTCCTTCTCACCACTTCCTTATTCTTATCCATGGTTTATTTTATGATTTTAGTTGACAATTTAGAGTTTTTTATTGTAGATTCAACCAATACATGATGGAATCATTCCACTTCTTGTATTTTTCATTGGTGGAATGTATAGGGGTTATTAGAATGTTATGTACCTATATATTTCATTATTTTTCATGATGTATATGAATATTTAGTTTTATTTAGGGTATTGGTAATTTAGTGGGAAATTACACATAATTTTGGGAGTCATAATTGGGTATTATTTATATCTTGAGTCCCGACATGTGTTTGGAGTTGACCGTATCTTATGTATCATTATTTCTGCATCATTACTCCATATAGTGAGTATGGATTCGATTATTCCATTGTCGTTTTTTGGTTTTAGATTTCTAGTTCATTATCTTTAGGGTGTTTATGGTTATGTTGGGTTCTTTGTGACAAATGGGAGGTTTATGCGATCATGGAATCATTGTGAGGGTCATAGTTTGTGGTAGATAGCTTCATTCGTACCATTTTAAATTATAAAATTGAATTAATACTTACTTATAAACCACATTTTTATCTCTTAAGTGTTATACTCTATAGAAATAATTACCCTAACTTAAATTTAGTAGTTTAATCCCCAGTTTCCATTTGATTAAAAATGGATTTTTTATATTTTGAGTTTTCATAGACTTTCCTAAGTAAGGCAAGTTTTCATTAAAAATGATTTTAGGGAAATTCTCTAAAGAAAACAAATATTTGTATTAAATGTTTTCTGATTAATAATGGGATCAATTTATTTTTTGTGTCCTTATGCTATGATTATTTTTTTACCAATTTTATATATATATTAATAATTTTTCTTAGAAGTGGATGAGTGGAGTTTATTAAAGATTGTAATGATTTCAGATGATTGTTAAGTTTTGTTAACTAGTGTGGTTTCTAAAAGAAATGAATTTATGTTCTTTTTTATTTCAAAATGATATTTCCAAAGAATGATTTAACAATATGATTATGGATTTTTACTATAAATCGGTATGTGGGGATGGGATAAGGATTATCTTTGAGATACCTTATTATGTTTTTGATTCATATATTATTTTCATGTGAGAAATGTTACTGAATCCCCAGCTAATTACATTTAAAAAACCAGGTACATTGTTAGGATATCCTTCATAGGGTGAAGGTCCCTCCCCAATAGTTTTCTATTACACTGTACCTACTAATTAAATATCATGTGATCACACATTGTCCAGTAAAGAAAATAGATAATCTTCCCACAAATAGTAGGACATCACCCCAAATAGTCAATGTATATTAATAAGTGTACCTAACCATGGTTTCTAATAGTGGTTCTATAATGATATCAATTATTTATTTTCTTTTTATTATGAAATGATAATTATATTTACACTTAGTTAATTTCCATTATTTTTCTTAAGTAGATGTTATATCATTTTATATTTATATTATTTATATTTATCATAAAATTGTTATTTTATCTTATATTTTGATGCATCCTTCCATTCATTGAGAGATTTTATTAGTGTTTACATTTTTTTCCATATATTTATCTATTTTTAGAAATTATATCATTTATGTTAGTTATTATATGGTAATTATGTATAAATTTTCATATTTGCGAGTTTTCATCATTTCAAGAGCATCATTTATTTCACTAGTGCCATTCATGGTGGAAAATAAAAGTAATGTGTTTAGAATTGGATTATTTTCTTTTAATGAAAAACATGAAAGATTTAAAAGAGAAGAGTTTTGAAAAAAAATCTATCTCTTTGAGCCCATTCCATTTGAAAATGTTTTAAGACTCGTTTTTTGTTTAAATGGAAAAACTATTTCTTGGTATAAAATAAATTATTATGTGTAAACATGTGACTTGTTTATATACTCAACCTTGTACCCATGACAATATATTTCTGGTTCTGATCAAATTCCACTTAGATGAGGTCTTTATTCTCATATTTTTTTATTATGAATGTTGATGATTCCTAGAAAAAGATATTTTCTTGACCCATTGTTAATGTTGTTTGAGCCCTTTATTTTATCCAAGTATTTTATTTATTATGGGTTTTTTATGACTGTTGTTCCATTATTTCTCTCCTGGTTATGTTATATTGGTATTCATTATGATTATTATCTAGGATTTTTGAGTTTTGGTTATGATTCATGTTGTATTCTTATAACTTGTATGGTGTTTTTAATTTTTCAAATTTTTTATTTGGTTTTTTTGATCATCAATCATGTAGAATGATCATGCTGGATTTCCTAATACAAGTTTTTTTCATACATTTTTTTATTGGGAGAAATTATTACAACTTGTATTAATTTAATTCCATGGAATAATTTTCCATCTTATGGGGGATTAGAAACACCCTTTGTTCAATGTCATATTCCAAACCGGATGTCAATATTGCAGTTACATTGGGATTATTAATAAAAAGTGTGTACCAATTAATGATTTAGTTTTATTCTATTTGAGGATTCTTATAAGACAATTTATAGGACTTTTGGAACTCATGTGGTAGGTTATAGGTATATTCCCAATCAATGCATTTTGTATTGAATCCTTAGAAATGAGAGGAAGTTGATAATGTGAAATTTTAATTTCATGTTTGGTTAATGATTCATTATGGGTACCATTACAACATTAAGTATGGTAGATGATGTAATGGTTAGCTATGTGAGTATAGAGTTCTTCATATAGATTCTACACACATACCATGTATTGTTGAAGGCTGTGTTTTTATACTGATTTTAATTTTTGGAAGTTTTCTATATATTCTATGAGTTTCTTATTATTAATTTTAATGATATTTATGTTATTTAAAGTTAATTTTATCCCATTTTATTCTAAGTATGAAATAAATTGATATGGTTTACATTGGGTCTTTTTCTGGTTGATTGTGTTGGATTTCACCCCCTTATATTGTGATTTTTTATGTTCTATTAATGAAAAAATATTATTTAATCAAAACTTCTTTTCCAAAGTGTTCTTTAATTTTAAAAGGATTTTTAAATTCATGAAGATGAATAATGGAAATGGTTTTTAGTTTTTTAAATGTGAATAATATATTTTAAAATGCATTTATTGATATTATTTAAAGAATATAATTAATAATTTGGTATTATTTTATAGAGATAAAGTGAGTTTTCCATGTTAATAGATTTCAATGGATTGAAAATATGGTCTTTTATATTATCTATGGGTCTTAAAATGGATGCTTTCCAATTTTTGAAATTATTTTAATGGAAATATAGGGTTTAAATGAGGGGTTTTAAAAGGAAGGATTAAAAGCTGGAACGATTTGAGATATGAATCGGTATCATTATAGTGTTCTGAAAAATTAAATATTTTTAATGTGATGTAAATTGTATTCACAAATCTAAAAAATTGATTCAATTTTCATATGGTTCTTAACTTTTAATTCCGATTATGATTCATTACATTATTCTTAATGTTTTATTAAAATAATCATGAATAACCATGTGTTCAATTATGGATTTGAAATTGTCAGAAATTCTATTTAATAGAAAAATGATTTAAAAAAATCAAAATTAATAACTTGTAAAATTAAAATTATTTCTTTTGGAATAATTTTTTTATGATAAATAGATTTAAATTATAAAATATATGTTTTTTATGTCAGTAAAAGTGCTAGTTTTAGGAATTTTGGGATAAACAATGAATAATTTAATTTTAAAGTGGTGTGTAGGGATTATTCCATATTAGTTTTATATTTAATAAATGTTTTTATTTAAAGATAAGTCACTAATAATTTTTCGTATTTTTCTTTTATTGGTTTTGCAAAAATCTTATATATGTCAAATATTGTTTATATTTCCTGAGTAATCTATTTTATGAGATATATTTGGCATAAAAGAATTATGTTTTTTTAATTGGTTATTTTATCATTGGATTATTCTCTATTGATGATTTTTATCAATTTTGATGTCATTTTTGGTGATGTTTAGTTTTAAAGTGATCGAAATTTCTTTTATGGTGGGGATAACCCCACCTGTATTTGGGGTTTTGATGATAGTGTTGAATTTGGTCATATAGTGTTGGGTGTTCATAGGTCTTTTTATGGATGATAAGTTTTTTATAGTGAATATATTGTATTGAACTGAGTCATTTTTGTTTTTGAAATTATATGTGAATTTTAATTATAGGATTTAGGTATTGAATGAGTGTTTCGATCATGTTTTACGAGGTTTTGTAAATGTTTTAAGGGTGTTGGTCTAATGGAAGAGTACATGGAGTGAGTCTCATTGGGTTTATGGCTGTAGTTTTTTGTTAGAAAGGATACTCAACTTATACATTGGGAACTATTATGTGGAATTATAATGATAGGATAACCCATATCATAGAAATAATTGTTTCTTGATTGGTCTTCTTAGGGAAAGGTCTTGTGGTGTAGCAGATGCACCACATTTCTAGGGTGTCCTGAGGGGAGTTCAAAACCCTACCACCTCGGAGGAACTTGCATCAACGTCCATGGACTATACCGTAATGTTCCTAGGTTATGGTTTGTCCTGCGATATTGGGGAGATGGGTCACAATGTAGAGGGGGAGGCCACACTATGTCATGTGTGTAGTGTTGTTTTTTAGGATATTTCGTGTAACCATTGGGGGTCCTTACATGGAACCCCTCAAGTGTCCCTAATCCCTTTAAAACATAAGGAAGTTGAGATCCATATTTTAACTCTCATCCCATACCTTGTTTATTTTCATGACCTTTCCCAGTTGGATATAGTCCACAATACCCCAAGCATATATTCAATTTCCCAATAGTTTGAAAGTACATCCAAGAAGGCATATCCCACACATTGTAGGCATTTTCCTAATGCTCATATAAACATGTACACATATTCTAGCCCATGTATTTCTAAAATGTAAAATAGATGATAGAAATGTATTCATAAATCTATAATCTTATAATTAGAGTAAAACATAAGTTCTAGAAAGTGTGTAATATTGATAAATACAAGGCCAACCAAAAATTGGAAAAAAAGTCTTACCTCCTCATGATGGGACTGTTGTCAAATCAAACAACAGTATATTACTTGATCTGTCTAAAAAAACTAGGCTCCACATACACCTAGTCCTAGAAGGACACTATAAAGAGGATCATCATTAGCATTAGACATTAAATGTGTGGGAACAACTCATGTTGGGGTGAGTATAACAATACAGAGTAGGACACCCTAATATCACAAAGCATAAAGCATCAAGAGTTTTTACCTCATCCTATGATGTGTCAGTAATAATATAAGAGATACAATAAAACATATTGATATACTCACAGAAGACTCTAACTCTCAAAGGTCTCAAACAATTCCATTCATAGTTCCACTGCATGGTTTTATGGTAACGTTCATCCAGGAGATCTCACTACACAAGAGCTTCATCCCTAGTGGCACTAATTTGAGGAAACATTCTCATCGAGTCTCACCACTAAAAATCATGAAGGAAACTAAGAACATTCCTCTGTGATACACACTCTATCATACAAATACCCCATCAATAATATTAGATACCTATACACTGATAGGGGTTCAATGCCAATGGCTAACAAGGGGGACACAAAACACTACAGGAAATATCTTCCTAGATAAGTGATTGATGCTTATGTAAATATTAGTCTTTCCAATTCCAAAAAGAACCCATATATGGTAACATGAAGGATATGAGGATCACGTTGAGCCTCTCGGTTAGATACATTCTCCAATCCACAGAGATATATGTCAATGAAGACTAAGATAACTCACTCAAAAATAAGGGATCTCGCCCACACTAGATTGTTCATAAAGAGGATAAAACTAGATCACCATCAATGATGGACACATGATTCTACATATAAACTTCATTGGAATTGTCTAAGGGAACCCGAAAAACTGATATTTGTTCATGTAATCTCTCACAATCTATAAAAAAAGGTGAGTTAAGAAGAAAGAGAAATCTAACTCATCCTTAATGAGTATAAAGTGTGTCCCTATGGGTGAACATATTTTTTCCCTTATCCTATCCCATTTCATGTCTCACGCTCACATGGAAATAAGTTTTCAATAATATATAACAAGTACCTTATGATCATGGAACTTAGGTGTCTCGGTTTCCACTCATCGGGTAGCCTTCGTATGCCCATATAATTCCTTTGTACATGGTGTGTATCTCGCTGCACAAGGCATGTAGGGCTACACAATCTACAGGGCATGTAATCCCTCTACATGTCGAGCCATCCTCTAAGGTTTACACAATAGCTAAAATGACCCGCATAGTGTGTAACTCCACTCAGACTCTTGGGCGTGTGCAACCTATACATGTTTATCGGATCATTGATGGTCACATGGCATGTGACCAAGTCACATGATGTGTGATATTTATATCTACATGAAAATCCTATCCACCTATCTAGGGGTCCCACATAATGTGTAATTATGGAATTCAAGACATGTAACACCCTATTTTCTAGAATCATAGATCCATTAATTTGTTTCTTTTTATTCCTCCACTACCCCACGTCTCATTGGAAAACATGAATCCAAAGCTAGACGACCCTTGATATCTTTAAACAATGATTTCTGCCCTCCATATTTGTCAACAAATCATCCACATTTTTCTTCTGTAGATGCATCATTTTATCAAGAACAATAGAAACAATCGATCCATATAAATATATATTTGATCATACTCTACCATCATCTCACCAAAATCACGTCCTCGATCATGTTTCATAGCCACAATATCGATATGTTGTGGTAAATAACGGCCACACAACGGTCAAATAAACGGTATGTAGTCTATGTAGGGGCCAAAGATAATAATCACAATGAGCATGAGATGTATAGGAGAAGAAATGCACAAAAAAATAAATGTGAAATGGACCTTGGGAAATTTTCATTTTGGCCTTAATTCATTTCCATTGGAATGATGAAAGAAGATATATTATATAAACAACAATTGAAATGCCCAAATCCTGGATAATCAAACTTTTACCCTAAATACAAACATCCCATGAATCAATTCATTAGATTATGGATTTGTGTTCGTTGTAGGAATAAATAAATGGGGAAAAATCCACATAAAATGAATGTTCAACTTCAATTTTGGTCAATTTATGGAAAATAACAATCTCATGTTGTTTTAATTGGTGAGATCAAGAAGCTAAACTACACACCAATAGTCGATCTATAATTTGTTTATCATTCCTCTAATAATGATCCTCCAATACTCTCTCCTAAAAAATATAGTGCTATGTAGCTATACCAATTATTTTTCTATCACGGATTATTTTTGAGCATTTTTATTTCAGGAAGAAAAGTTAAATAAAATATTTCATCAATTTTATTTATTTAATAATTATTCAGTAACTGCGATCAAACACAACATCCAATGTTTTCCCAGGTTATGGCATATCTAGGGTGAAACCCATATTTTTATCTCAATAGAGGTGTCAAATTTAATATTTGAAACTCTATTTGGGATTTATTCATCTTTTCCAAAAAAATTATATTGTGAATATAATTAATATATTTAATAAATTGAAAACATAAATTTCGAGCTCAATGATCCATAGAATCTCACTCCATTATACTGTCTGGATGCTAAAATATTCCTAAAAATATTCCAATGTCTTTTATTTATAAAAATTTTATATTATATATATCCTTTATTATGGGTATTTTCAAGGGGTTTGCTGCGTCAATTGTTTGTAATCCTTCATTATTTTAGTATCTTTTTCTTCTCCTAGGTTTATTTTTTAATTTTGGTTGTAATTTTACAATTTTGGTTAATTAATTTCACATAGGATCAGTGGAATCATTCAAATTATTATATATTTAGTTGGAAACATATATCCTTGTATTATATGGTTATTTTCAAGCTTTTGATCATCATTTATATTGTTGTTTGTGTGTATATAATTGTATTTGAGTTTATAGAAATTTTTTTGAAATTAGTCCTCATCTGGGAAGTAATAATTGTTTACATTTTTAGATTATGTCTTTGAGAGTGTATGGAGTAAAATATTCTAGGTGGATCATTTTTTGGGTGATATTATTCCATTCCGAGAGTTTGGCTCTAACAATGTAATTATTCATTTCTTGTTTTTAGATTTTTAGTTTTTAAATTTAAGGGTTTTATTGTTCCTTTGAATTCTTGGGGACATAAAGGAGTTATAATTGAGCTCATTATCAATGTATTAGTTATCATTTGATGTATGGATCTCTAGGTATACATTTTTAAATATAAAACCTCAATTTCATGCTTACATTTAATACATATTTTTGAGATCTTTTGGGTTATTCAATATGTAAATAGTTAACCTCACATAAATATAGTGTTTTATTTCATGATTTCAATATGATTAGAAAATTGTGTTTCAAAATTTGTAGTTTTCAAATCTTTTCCCATGTGAGGAAACTATTTAAGAAATTTTATTATGGGTATTTCTTAAATGAAACAAACATATTTCGATTAAATATTTTCTAACTATGGGTGAGATCTATTTATTTAATGTAGCCAAGTGAATTGGTGATTTTTTTTTATACCTAATTTTTATTTTTCTTGATTATTAGTCTTGGATGTGTATGTTGGAATATATTAAATATTGGAAGGTTTTATAATTATTTTTAAGTATTATTCTCTATTGTTGTTTCTAAAATAAATAGTATATTTCCAATATGTTTCTAAAATAAATAGTATATTTCCAATATGTTTCTAAAAGATAAATCTGAAGTATTTATAATAAAATTTTATAATGATTTTGTATTATTACTCAAAAGGTCTATATGGTGATAGGAGGAGGATTTTATTTGATATACCATATTATACTTCTGATTGGTATATGATTACTCTATGAAAAATGTTACTCCACCCACTATGACTGATTCTTTGAGAAACTACTGGTTCTTGGGTAATTCATCCTAAATGTGGTAAAGGTACCTCCCAAATAGATAGGTGTGACATCATTACTAGTGATGTAATGTTAAGTGGACACCCATTGGAAAGTTAATTAATAAAATACTCACCCCACAAGTGGTATGGAATCACCATAACTGGTGACAATATATTACTAGGGGACCCTAACCATAGATTCTCAAAGGGTATCTCCCATGATAAAAATTATTTATGTTTTTTTTTTGATAAAAATGATATTTTACAAATATTTATTTCCATCATTTTACCAAATTATATGATATTTTTATTTTCATTCAGTTTCATTCTAATTATCTATGTACTAATATTGATACTTATATATAGATACTTCTATTAACTCAATAGGTTTTTCTTTTGATTTTTAATTTTTTTCTTAAATTAATCAATTTATTCTATGTTATTACTTCAATTATTGTAATTTTGTGGTAATAAGGCATTAGTTATCATCACTGAGTGTTTCATTTATTTCCAAAATTTCATTCTATTTCAATATTTTCCTTCATGGTGGAATTTTAAAGTATGTTTTTAAATGAAAATTATTTTATTTTATGAGAAAACAATACTTTTTAATAAGAGAATACTTACCAATATATTTTCTATCCCTTTATTCCTATCTTTTATTAAATAATTTAAGATTAATTTATGTTGAAATGGAAAAAAATAATTTATTTAGATAAGATAAATTAATGGTATAGTTTCATGTAACTTGTTCTTCCATTAGAATAGAAAATAATTTCTTTTTAGTTATATTTTTATACTAAATAGTAAATTATTTATTGTTGAAAGATTGTGCATGGTGTGTGGGGTGGTTTTTTTCTAGTCCTTGTGTTTACTATTATATATTTCAGGTTCTAAATTTCAATTAGAAGTGGTGAATTGTATCTAGATTTTTGATTGGGTTTGGTGACGATCCAAGGAAAATGTACATTGATTGACATGAGGATATGGTAATTTGATGTCATCATTTTATAAGATTATTTTATATATTTTATGTATTATTAAATGTTGTCCATGTGTTTTTGGTCACTCTAGGTTTTCCTTGATTTCAATTTATTTAGACTCTTGTTGATGTTGGTGATTTTTTTTAATGTGTCATTTTGAATGATCATTATATATTTGGTCTCATTTCATTATTTGAAGTTATTTTTTTTGTGTGTGATCATCCAAGGTATGTAATTTTCATGTTGGATTTATGGGTGGGGATTCATTTCTTGTATTTATTATTTGGAAAAATCATTCCTTCGTGTATACATTTTATTCTCAATCACTTGTTTCCTTCTTGGAGAGATTATGAAATCCATTTTTGTTATGCCATGGTCAAATACGGGTGCTCAGGATAGGAGTATGATTGGTTGGTTTGTGATAAAATGTTATTATATCATAGTTTTTTTATGTCTCTTAAGGATTATATGTAACCAATGAATAGGTCATTTAGATCTCAGGTGGTGGGTTATGAGTAGGATTTAGATCCCCTTCTTTTAGACCTAATCTTGAGTCTCTAGGGAAAGTCATAAATTCATATTAATAATTTTTGTTCTTTTCGTCTTTCGTTATGGGTATCATTCCATCTTTGTAAGAATTTGGAAGAGTATTTTATGGGATTCATGAGTTGGATGCATGGTGTAAATAATATAAACCTTGACTATGTGTCATGTAAGGGTGTGGTTTTTTTATTATTTTTATATTCCTATGTTTTATATGGATTACATGAGTATTTTTTGGTTGATATAAGTGGTGTTTATATGATTTCATGTTACTTTAATCTAGGATTATTCTAAGTGTAAAATAAATTTACATGTCTCTTGGGTTATTTTTATAATTGACTATATTTTTTTTCACCCCTTTAGGTTGGTATTTTCAGTGTTTTATTTCTAGAAACTAAATTTGTTAACCAAAACTTTTTTTCCAATGTGTTATTGAATTTCACTGGTATGTTCACCTTCATGGGAATGACTTTTTTAAATGAATTTCTTTGGTATAAATGAGTAAAATATATTTTCAAAAACATTTTTTTTATTTTTCAAAGAATATTAAGGGAACATTTTTTTGATTCCATCATGATAAAAAGAGTCTTCCATGTTAATTGATTTAAATAAAAGAAAACTGTGGTTTTTATATTATGGATGCATCTTAAAATGTACGATTTCTCTGGTATTATTTTATTTCAAAGGAAATAGAACTTTTAAATGGGATATTTTAATGCGAAATATTGAAAGGTGGTAAAAGTTGAAATTTGAATCAGTATGATGGTGGTGTGTTGAAAAATTAAATAGTTTTACATGACTGAAAAAAAAAATTCAAAAATAAAAAAATGTGTGTTTGGATTTGAATGAAGGTTTTTTGAATAATAATTTCTATTATATTTATTTTATTTCTTTTCCATTTTTTCTTATAATAAACAAGAATAACCATGTTTTAATTTATGGATTAGATTTTCTAGGAGTTTTAATTTCTAGAAAATGGTCTCTAGATAAATTTTTAATAAATAAACATTTGAATTAAAAAAAATTAATGTTTATACTTTTTATAGAAAATGGATTATGTGTGTTAAATAGGGGTTTTAGTTCAATTCACTCGAATTGTATTTTTTGCTATGTGAGATAAATATTGAATAATGTGGTTTTGTAATAGAATATATGGGTTATTATGTATTGGTTTCAACCTATATAAATAATTATATTTTAAATTTAGTGACTTCTATTAAATGGTCATCTTTTTTCATTGGTATTTTAAATATTTTTTATTTTTAATA
The DNA here is from genome assembly GCA_963277665.1 of Viscum album. Lineage (NCBI taxonomy): Eukaryota > Viridiplantae > Streptophyta > Magnoliopsida > Santalales > Viscaceae > Viscum > Viscum album. The sequence continues at coordinate 2,102,612,371 of OY728120.1, forward strand.
GATGGTTTATGTTTCAACAATTTTTAATATGATGATATATTCTAGGATTTTGAGCATTTGGATATTTTAATTAGTTATTTTATCATTGGATTATTCTCTATTGACGAGTTTAATTATTTTTGAAATATTTGGTTTTAATGTTTCGGAAATTCATCTATGTTTGGGAGAACCCAACCAATCTATGGGGAATAAATGATATATTTATGATCAATATCATGGTTTCGGATGTCCATAGGAATTTTTAGGGATGGATACTTTTTATGGTGGGGATATTGTAATAAATAGGTTATTATAGTTTGTGATATTCTATGAGATTTTTTTTAGAATTATGGTCTTAGAATGGATGTTTTTTTTCATGTTTTAGATAGTTTTTGGAATATTTTGTGGGTGTTGGTCTAGTTGAAGAGCTCCTAAAGTGATTCCTGAGGTGTTGCAGGTTACAGTTTTCAATTAATAGGGATCCATAATAATGCCACTAGGAACTACACTATGATGGTCGAGGTTTGGGAAGGCCCATAGCATAGTAATAGTGGTTCCACTATGGAACTTACTAGTGGTGGGCCTTATAACATAATATATGATCCATGAAGAAAGTGTTTCATTAGGGGATTTTTAACCACCTACCTCATAAGAGGCACTTACGGAATGGTCCATGGACCACACCATTGTGTTCTGGGGTTGGGGTTTTTATTGGGCCATTGGGGTTGTGGGTAATATAATTAAAAATATTTTTATGAAATGGATCATGTGATGTATAGTTTTTTGGGGGATTTTAGTTAATCATTGAAGGTCCTTATTTTAAACACCTCAAGACTCCATTTATTTTGATTAAAATTAAGGGATAGAACCCTTTTGAATTTTCTATATCATCACTTGGTAATCCTTCAATCTAGGTATTTCGTACTGGTTTTATCATTTCTACTATTGGTAATACTTTAATATCTCATATCCATGTTCTTCTCCTTAGTGTGTTTTTTAATTTTGGTTATTTGACTATAGTTTTTTGCAACCAATTCAAATTATTCATGGTATAACCATTAAGCATATTGGATATTTCATTAGTGGATTATAAATTAAGTCTTGGATAGGGATTTTTAGATCATTTGTTACTTTTTATCTTATGATATGTGTCTATGTGATTTTATTTAGTATTTTAGTGATCTGAGATAAAATTCTTTATCAGATTGAGATTAATAATTGAGTAACTTTCTTGGCATGGGTCTATGGGTGTGTTTAGAGTTTATAACACCTTTTAAATTATTGATTCAACATGGTTACACCATCTAGTGACTTTGGATCCAACTATTTCATTGTTTGTTTTGGATTTAGATTTCTAGTATATTAAATTAAGTTTTTATTGTTAACTTAGGTTCTTGGGGACCTATAAGAGGTCGCATTGAACTCTGTATTGATGTGTGGGTCATTGATTTATATAGGAACATCAATGTATCACTTTCAAAATATGAATACATGATTATTTTCTTACTTTTAAAATACATTATGCGATCTTTATGGTTATTCTATTTGAATATTGTAATCCTCTCTTAAATATAATAATTTCATTCCTAGTTTTAATATGATTATAAAAAATGGGTTTAATAATTTTGAGTTTTTAAAGCCTTTTTTATGTAAGACAAGTGCTTATTTAAAAAAATTATGTTACTTTCTCAATATAACAAAAAACATTGGAATAAATGGTTTCCAACTAAGGGTGATCTTGGTTTCATTAATGTCTCATTTTCATTGATTATCATTTTGATATATGTTTTTTATTTATTTTTATAATTAGTCTTGGATGCGGATAAATGGAATTTATTAAGAGTCTAAATGTTTTTATTGGATTTTAAGGTATCATTATTCATTTTGTTTAGTAAAGTATGTGTTGTTATGTTATGGATTATTTCTAAAAGATATTTCTAATTTCACAGTTGGAACCATGTATAATTATTATGGATACTTATTATAAATGGGTATATGGGGGTGGATTGGGTGTTTCTTTGAGATAATGTGTCATTTTTTCATTGAAATATGATAGTTATGTGATATATGGTACATTTCCCCTATGTATATCATTTTGGGAAACACTAGGTACTTAGGTAGAAGATATTAAATCATGAAAAGGTCACTCCCCACTATTTAGGTGTGACACCGTAACTTGTGACATAATTTTAAGTGCAAAACAATTAGAAAATGAAGTAATTTGATACCCCCTACAAATAGTTGGGAATCTCCCCAACTACTAATTTTATAATACCGAGTGACCCTAACAATGGATTCCAATAGGGGTCCTCCCAAGATATTATTTATTTATTTCACTTTGATTGATAAATGATAATAATATTTTCAATTATTTTTTTCCTCTATTTTACCAGTGTAATTATTTTTTCAAATTACATTTATTTTCTTTATCCTTATATAAATGCTTCCATGTCTTCTTATATTTAGTTACCTCCTTACATTCATTATGAGTTATTATTAGTCTTCACATTTTTTCTATATATTGATCTATTTTCACACAAAAAAATTGGATCAAGTTATTCTATGTTTTTTATGTATCACATATCATCATTGGGAGTTTTATTCATTTAGAATCCATTATTCTATTTCAGTGGTGTCTTTCTTGGTGGAACATAAAACAATTTTTTTAAAATTCGATTATACTCTTTTACTTAAATAAACTAGAGTTCTAAAAGAGATGTGTCTGTAAACTATTTTATCTCTATTTTTTATCATACCTTATTAAAACATTTGAATACACTATTATGTTTAAAGAAAAAAAATTACATTAAATAAAATAAATTTAATTGATTACTTCATGTGACTTTTTTTGTTTGAGAAAATTTGAAATTACTTTTATAGTTATATTTTAAAACTAGCATGAAAATGATTTGCTTTAATATGGTTATACATGATGTGTGGGGAGATAATATTATATTATTTTTTCTCACACCTATATAATTTAGGTCTAAATAGGATTTATTAGGGATTTGGTGGTTAGTCTTGGGTTTTTTTATCAAGTATGGTGACAATTACCAGAAAATAATATTACCTTAATACAAGTTGATGAATGTTTACAGTAATAATTTTATTCTTCTATTTTATTTATGATATGTGTTATTCCATGTCCGTTTTTCTTTTTAGTTGTCTCTTGGTTATGTTGTATTTTCATTTATTTTGATTCTTGTCTATATATGCAGTTTTTTATCTCATTTATTTATTAAAAATTATTATTTTATTTTTCTAATCATACAACTATAAAATTTTAATTCTTAATTTTTATGTAAAGTTCTACTATATAATTTGTCTTATTAAGATAATTCATTCCCACTTGTATTTATTTTATTCTCAAGAACTAGCTACCCACCTAAGCAGATCTGGATATCTCGTTGGTTTATTCCATGATCCAAATTGGATACCTAGATCTGGGGTACATTGGGTTGGTTCTGAAAAATTATTAGTATATAATTCTAAATAGGAAGATAAATTTTTATAAATAGTATATAATTAGAAAATGAGAATCATTATTTTTAGTGAAACATTAAACATATAATACTAGTTATCCAGAGGAATGATTAAGTCTATTTCAATCGACGTAATAATTATCTTAGTCATCACCAATATATATATATATATATATATAAAGACTATTTATATTTATTAATGATTTTTTAGTTAATACCAACAGAAGTTGGATCCAACTATAATATAATAAGAAAAGACAAGCATTCAATATAGCATGTCATAGTTAATGTTCCTACATATTAATTCCTAACATAATTGATGTACCGTAATTTAGTTCTACTACCAATCAATACCTATAAAAAAATTTCAAGTTCCATTCCATCAAACATGAGACGAGAAAATAAAGCCTCTCTTAAACCTATAGTGCCTAATGAATACCCAAAAATCCAGAGGAAACCTGAGACTCTACCATAAAGAGGTCCAAGGGTCTATTTGATGGGTCAATTCTAGTGTCTTCACTCTTTTAGTTGTTAGGAATGAGAATCATATTAATGGTTACGAACTCATTTTTACCAGATGGAGAAAATTTTATACTTGGATTTGTTGGATATTCAGTTAAATAGTAGAAAAACTCTCTAACTGATGATATTTTGATCAAAAAATGGTATCATCTGATGGGAATGTGTACTGGTCAGTGGATCATAATGTGTTCAGAAAAAGATACAAATAAGGATCTCATTATTTTGTGACAAATTGTTAGGTAAAATTTCTTTGTTCACCCAACATCACTGGTCAAGGTCATATTTCTATAGTCAATCAACAATAATGATGGATCAATGGTGGTATTTCCATAATGTTCAAATGTCAGTGAAAATATATGGATGGATGGTCCCACTATATAAGTGGTTGGTACTACATTCTCAGATGTAATTTTATTACTAAGTCATTAGTGATATATATGGATGAATTTTCATAGTGATTATAATTCCATGTATCTTCCTCTAGTAATGGAATGAAATATTGTTTCTCCAGTGGATATTTGACATAATGTATGATCCATATAAAACCAAAGTTTCATTTCGTTTTTTTAATTACTTACAATCTTTAATGTTTTGTGAATGAAGATTTTTCTTGAGTGTGTATATGGTAAACTTGTTGTGGTGTGTATTGTGTGAGTTATTTCAATATTCTGATACACTAGTCACCAAAGATGCCTTCTAGAGGTTTTGTGTTTTTATGTGTATCACAAGGTGGATTATGTTTGGTAATCAAACATTATGTTGGATTCTTAATAAGTGGTATCAAAAAATTTGGTCTCATATCACTCATAAACACACTCTCAAGGATATCACAATACCCTCACTCTATTACATTGAGGTTATTTTGATTTGAATGTGAATTTAAAATCATCAGAAGTCATGACATTGAATGAATGTAAGGAATTGTTATATAATTTTTATATGATAGAGTTGTGATTTTGGAGAATAAAATTTTAGGATCAACTCATTCAAAAAGGATTAGATATCCCATCAACTATAGTTTGTCAAAAAAAATATATAAAATTCAGAATAGGGGTGGTTATACATAAAATTTCAATGTCTGATTAAGATATATTTTTCATTTAATATGAACATTATTATATGTTATGTGAATACCATAATATTAAATATTAAATCCTAAGAATACATATACAATAATCCAATAACCCTTAACAATGTGATCATGATGTGAAGGTTGTTTAGCATGAGGCTATAATAAGTCAAACCAATGGTAGATCACATGAACAATTTCAATGTGATCTATGATCATCTAGAATTAGTAAAGGTGAAGTTCATAGATAACTTTTAGCATTATATAATATAATAATCTCTACTAGAGTTAGGGTATGTAATTTTAAGGACTATTATAAATTCTTTTGGGATAACTGATTTGGTGTTTGGGGATTTCAAGATCTTCATCATGAATGAAGAACACATAATAGGGAGTTTAAGCACCTTACAATAGCATTCTAAATGTTCAATTATGGATTCATCACCTAAACAAAGAAAGAATATATACCCGAAAAATAAATAATTATAGAGAAGACAAGTAAAATCATCTTGTCCTGGTACTACGTGTTGGTAGTGGTGAAAATGGTAATCATAGGAATGATTAAAAATTTCATAGGGAAATTATTGGAATATAATCATTAGTATGTTCAAATTCAATTATTATAAAAAAAATTATTGTTATCTTACTATGGAGTGTTAAAATTTCTGGTGGATTCATCGGCTATTAACTCAAGAAAATCATTTCACTCAATAAACGACCAAGGGTTCGTTGTGAATTATGTGTCTAGAGGATTTATAAAAGTAAACATGGTAGATGAATAGTCTATTATATTCATGGGGAAATTTTATTTTATTTTCCATATAAATAATGGAATATTTTTATAGTTGAAATATGATAGAAAAATCATGTTTCTAGGAAAGAGACTAATTTTTATACGGCCACTAGATGAGGCAGGATATGGTACTATATTTTCCAACAGAGTCTAGAATGTGACTTTTGGGATCAATAGTGGATTCACAATGAGTAAATTATGGGACCTTGTATCTTATTGGAAGATCAAATAGAGTGAAATTTACTAGAGAACAATTTTGGATACTCTAGAGTTGTGGAATAACCAACTAATACATATATTTGAAAAGAACATTAAATTTATAATGGAAAATTCATCTTGAATATTGTTCAAATTTAATTTGTAAATTTTGATAGTTATTTTCTTGGTAAAAATAAGTGGGTTCACTTTATCTTGAATGGATGAAATCTAAAATATTATAAGCTAAAACTTGTTCAATCGGACATTTTGGTACATACCGTAGTCTAATACCATGATGGGTCACTATACATTGTGAGTTTAATTGATGATGCTAGTATAAAATTGTGGGATTACATTCTAATGAATAAGTCTAATGTTGTTGCATCATTCATCCAATGGAATGCCATTGAAGAGAGGGAAATTGATCAAAAGGTAAAATTACTAGAATTTGATAATGGTGGAGTGTATAATAAAAGTAACATCCAAAACAATTTCTTTTAAAAACCAAAAATTTATATAATATGAATGATGTATGTTGGTACACTCTAGAATCCCTAAGGCGATTTGTGTAGAATCAATAAACAGAACAGTATACTGGGTTAAAAAACTCTATCACCTCTAATGGGATAGGAAGTTGTATAATATATATGGTCTAATAAACAACCAAAACATATCCATGTAAAAATATTCAGTACCGTTTCTTATTTCAATATTGATGTTAGGGATGGATATAAACTCAATGTGAAATTCATTATGGGATATGGAAATAATGATTTCGGATTCTATTTATAGGATGATGAAAAATGATAATTCATCAAGATCTATACTATTCACTTCAATTATGAGGCTTTATGGAAGGATTAAAACATGGTTAAATTGGGAGTTGAGGGAAATTATTCAAATGAAAAAGTCCAAGTGAATCTAAATTGTGATAATATAATGGGAGAATATCTGGAAATATTAGATTGTGGCATTTTAAATTCATAAGTGAGACCAGCTGAAGATGTTTCCAAATTATATAGGACTATTAAATATAAATTTAATGGTCTAGGATTTAGAGAGTCGGAATATGGTGGCATAGGAGATAGAACACCAGAAATTACAATGGTGTAATGATCTTAGACGCAATATATAGTGAAGAAATCATCCAAAGTCAGGTTACCAGTCCAAAGGATTGGGGATCATGTGAATTTTCTATTTCTAATTGATGATGGAGAACCTAAAATCCCCAAACATTCGTCTACCCACATTAACTCTAGATAGTAGAATTTAGTGATGAATGAGGAAACATATTATTTGGAATCTAATAGAACATTGGAGTCAGCTAATTTACTATAGGGGAAATGAAAACATCAAGAATCAGTGAATTTTATTTATTAAGGAGGAAGATAGATAGAGGATTTGATTTATGGGGTTGTTAGTGGTGAAGGAACCCCAATAGAAGGAGATAAATGACTTCTATAAAATCTTCTCACTAGTAGTTACTCATGTTACCATCATGGTGGGAATGAGCCTAGTATATTCTTATAGTATTCACAAGGGGAAGATGGATGTAAATTCATCATTTCCTCATGCTTACTTAGATAAAGAGTTTTATATGAAGAAACTAATTGGGTTTTTATGATTTAAAAATAATAAATTGGTTTCTATGAATAAAACAATACTCTATCACTTGAATCAATATCTAAGGTAGTAGAATCCTAAGTTTGACTCATTCATGGAAGAATAATTTTTAACTCTATGCTACATGGATCATTGATACTACAAAAAGGTGTGGAATGATGGGAGATTCATCAAAATCATCATGTATGTTGATGGATTGTTGTTGGATACTCTAGATGATACGAGGAATTGTAATATGAATTATGACTTTCATAGAAGGTTTTTTATGAAATATATATGACATGAAAAAAATTTGGAATTATGATTGAGATATATTTGAGTGTTTTTACATTGTTTCAATGTTAATTGGACTAGATTGAAAAGGTCATCAAACAGTTTGGGATGGGTTAATGGAAGTTGGACACAACTCCATTGCTCATAAAAAATATTTTTTCTAAGGAGAATGTTATAAAAATATAATATGGGGTATATTACATGGTGAAAGTTCTATTGCAATAGTCCATGATAGTTTTCTGTATTCCATAATATGTTCTTCATGAGACATTAAATTATCAGTGAGAGGGGTAATATAATTCATGTTGAATCTAGGAAGGTAAAACTAAGAGGCTAGGAAATAGATATTTTGATACATTATGAGATTATAATATATGACATTGTTCTTTGTGGAAGATGATCCATTATAAGATTATGTTGATGATTATTTTTCTATGGAATCAATCACATGGATGAGTATCCTTGGATTTCTATTATCCTATAGGTGAATGTCCAATGGGTGTATTTATAGGTTGTATATTGTGGATACTTTATCCACAACAGAAACTAAGAATAATTAATGATGTAATAAGGAAAAAAATTAGTTGAATCACACTCTAATGGAACTTATAATATTCTAAGAGGGTGGTGGTCTATTCTGGGATAATTATTATAATTCACTTGGCTCGAAATCTAGAATTTCATTTAAGGAAGAAACATACTGAACTATAATATCACTTCTTATTGAGTTTTTTGGAGGATAAGGTTTTTGTGTTATAGAATATAGTTTAGAAAAAAAATCTATTAGATATTCTCAATAATATTTAACCCAAAAAGTTCTCGGCCAACATTGTACCACAATGGGACATGGGTGAATTTATGGAGAAGGAAATCACTTGATGTTATTATTATTAAAGATCTATAGTTATTCCTATGTTTTGGAGAGTCATCATTTTTTTGTGGGAACATTATTTAGGTGGGATATTGTTAAAAATGTATAGATTGTAATGGTTACAAACTCCTTTCCACCAAAAAATTGAACTTTAGCAGTTGGATCAGTATGATATTTTGTACAATAGTAGAAAAATCTCCAATAGATGGAAATTTAATCAGATATTGGTTTTTCTAATGGAAATGTGAATTGGTTAGTGGGACGAATTGTTTTAAAAAAAAAGTGATAAAATAGGCTCTTATTGTTTTTTGGAAAAGGGATGGGTAATATTTCAGTATTCATCAAACATCAATGGTTATTATTTGATTTTTATAATCTATCAATAGTCCCCATAGATCAATTGTGGGACTTTCATAAATATCATAGGTTTGTGTAAATGGATTCGTGGATTGGACCCACTATATAAGATGGTTTGACTACAATCACATGTGTAATTTGATTACATGGATATTAGTGATCTACATGTATGAATAGATATAGTGGTTGTAATTCATTATACATTCATCTAGTAATGGAGAGAAACAACAATTCTCCCATGGAAATATGACAAAATGTCTGAACCACATAAATCTAAAGTTTCAATTCCAGGGTTTGTTTGATTTTTTATAATCATTAATATTTTGTGTGTTAAGATATATCATTATTGTTAGTGAGTTAAGAATTTTGCATTGAGTAGTGTGTGAGTTTTTTCAATCATTTGGTATATCAAGCACAAATGATTCCATTTGAAGGATCAGTATTTCTTCATGTATCATCAAGTGCACTATGTCTGATAATTATAGGATTCACTTGATTCCCAACACTGCATCATTTATATGAAAGGAACAAAATCACATTAACCCCAATATCAATTTCATAACATTTTGTAGAGAGCACAATCCATATGGTTATGTAATATATATATCTGTATTTTACTAACCCTGGGAGCACTCCATGATACCTACGGGCAGGAAAATAGCATTATTGATCCTGTAGTGTATTTTTTGATGACTTACCTAATTTGTTTATGTTCAAATATCCTTATTTGATTATTTTGTATATCTATCATGACTCGTCTATGGGTGTGAATTTTTAAAAAAACTAAAACTAAACATGATGTAAGAAAATAAATAAGAATAGAATTTACCAATGACATTAAAAATTATTTCATATTATATTAATAATCATGAAGACCAATAAATAAAAAAATGATTATAAATACATCAAATTCAAATAGGTCTGGAGATAGGGTAGACCCACAGATGACTTTGAAAAGTTAAAAAAATGACCTTCAACCATCACACCATTTACAATAATAATATTAAGGGATGTAATCAACCTTAAGGAAATTATAACCATCTATCCAAAGAGTTCCATGTCTATGAGGATAACCGTGGGTACTTAAAATGTAGGAAGTAGAGTTTCATGTCAACTAAGGTTTCTATATAGGGTATTCCCATAAATACTCAACAGTGAAGCACCAATAGTGTCTCAACACAATAGTGATATATTTGTGTATGTATAATCATTTCAATACATTTAAATTCATATACAATAGAACAATTTTGGCATTCGTATTAATGTATAAAAAAAAGATTAACAGAGAGGTAATTAATAAATCCATATTAGCTACATTAAATAACTTACTATACATGGACAGTCTCTACCTACTCAACCAACATACACACTAGGCCATTATCTTAGACATTCCTTATTTTCATCCACAAAAGGATATTGTGAGAACAACCATTTATATTATGTCCGAGCATAAACACCTATCTGATGGGAAAGGAAAAATGTATATTAAGCCAAGAAATATCGAAAACTCTTCCCGTAAAAATGGTAGGGCAATATAGTATTTTGGGTCCAAAGAAATCTTATTTAACCCTATATATCAATGGTTATAAATTCTAATTAAATAGTTTATAATTGAAAATTTTAATAGTAACATCATGTTATACCAGTAAAATTCATGATCATTCTATATTCAAAAGAGTAAACATTAATCATAATTAATAAAGATGTTATACATCCCACCTAACATGATATCTATTTATGAAATTATTGGACCTAGTCATGATATAAAGGAAAGTTACATTAAACAACATGCTACCAAATAGAACAAAAAACATACTCATGATATTAAATATATTTCCATATAGATCCGAGAAAACCAAATAATATCATTTATCATTCTATGTATGAAAATGTATTAACATTCTTGTCACAATATATAACAGAATTATATTCTTAGTAAATGAAAATATAAAATTATAATGTCTTGAATGGATCCAAAATGTATTACAAGATTGGAAATGTTATTATAAAACTCTACAAATATAAAATAATATAAATTAGTTAGACAATAATGTTTCAATATAATTGAATACTAGGGTAAGGTATACTAATATTCTAGGAAACACTAGTTAAATTCCATGAATCTAAATAGTTAATACATTACTAAATATAGAAATATGGTATGATCATTCCAAATAAGGCATTGGCTAGAAAAAACCGATTATAAAAACAAGAAATAAAGGGACTAAGGCATGATAAAGAGAATATGGAACCCTATATCATTATTTTACCTTTACATAAAAAATTTAAATATACACATACAAAGGTAATCTTTATTTAAAAGTGTAATGTTGGGTATCATTTGAAAATATACATTGGTCATACATTTTAAAGGAAAAAAAAGACAATATAAAATTAATTCAAATTTTTTTCCAAAAATATTCATTAATTAAATACATGTTTTATATAAAATTATACTCAAGTTTAATTCATTTAGAAATAATAATAAAAATATAAATTATGTATTTAGGTTAATACTAAAAATATTCAATTATTTAGTAAAATTTTCCATCCCTTCAATCCTAACTCAGCCAGCACATCCCCACTATAGCACTTAACCAATTGAATTTTTTTTTGTTACTACATTTTTTTAACGTTTAAGTGGTAGGGGTGATTAATATCAAAAATATACTTAAAATATAATGAAGAGTGATTTATTTACCACATAAAAAACCAAAAATATTGAGGCTAAAAGAATTATTTTAAATTACAATATGTCCCCCAAGGTAGATTAACTTGAAAAACATACATGAGGTTTCAATTTTTTCTACAGTAAATGTCAAAAATAAATTTTATTTAATCTTGATATTAAATGGATTATGATATATAAGTTAACAGGGTTAAATCATTTTAAATATCAATTCATGTTAATCATAACAACTTTGTTTATTTATGTTTGGATTATTACAATACTTCATTATCTCATAATTATAATCTCTCATTCATTTTAAATCAATCATTTATTAACTCTAACATAAGTATGATTCATTTTTAATATTGTTAGTATTTTTATAATCATTATTTTAATGCATTTCATGAACTAATTTTAGATGAAAATTAAGCTCTATATGGTTTAATTTCATATGTATAATTTTTATCTATATTATAATATATGACTTAGTCTTGAAGTGACCATGAGACATGATGTACAATTGAACGCATGACCTGATACATCAACTAAAAGACCTCATGAATAAAATGCCTGGAAAAAGTTCATTGTACTATAATATAGAGAGTAAAAGAATTTATAACTGATAAAACAACCATTTGAAAAAAATAGATCAACCACATTACATGGGAATGACATGAAGATAGAAAACCAAAATTTCTCTAACTTTTAATAATCCATATGTTTTATATCGATCAACCATATATTGAAATGTTTATAGACCACACGTTGACAAATAAATTGACCATATATTTAATTATCAATTGACAGTATGTTGAAATATCAATCGACATCACATTGATATTTTGATTAATCACATCATGAAATTAAAATTTATTAAAAAACTTTTCTAATCAGAAACATGACAAAAATGTAACCCACCAAAATGAAAGGCTTGTATAGAATCTATTTTTTCATTGAATTTATTGGAAATATATCACAAAATATTTTCAAGGATAGGCATTGGGATAGCGCAAGTTAATAATGCTCGGTGCTCCTGTAATAAAGTTTACTAATATATAAAATATATTTTATATCATAAAATCGATTTTTTTTGAAATAATTGAATATATTCTAAATAGATTATTGAATAGAAAATATGGGACCATGGTTGACTCTGTATCACGGGGTTTACCCTTGCTGCAACTTAAATATGGATAACTTTAGTTGTTTAGATGAGGAAGCTATTTTCATGTACCTTAAGTGGGTTAATTAATTAATTTTTTTTAAAATAATACATTTATTACCAAAAACATATTTTCGCAAAATAAATGGATTGTTTTAGAAAACAACCAGGTTTATCTTAAAATCCCTAGGATCATTGAGTGTAATATTCATTGTTCTTCATTAGTGAAATGAGATCGGACGATAATCAGTGATATTACCATGGTAGATTGGAATATAGAGAACACAATGGATCTTCCTCATCAATGGTGAATGTATTATTCAGTAAGGATTGATCCATAATCATGTTAGTACTCATATATTTTGGTTTTCACCATCTTTATTAAATTATAAAATTAGGAATTTTATATAGATATCTCTTTTTGGTGACCTATCAATATTTTTATGGGCCCCTTTGTCGAATTAAATTTTTTACATAGCCTATTATCTTTTCCTATTGAAATATATCACCATGGTTTCTTCATTTTGAAATAATTGTCCATGAATTCATGGCCAAAGAAATTTATCATCCTTTTTATGGTTCTTTTACTCCATAGTTTTTCACATTCTTTACAAATGGCCTATGATTTCATGGTTCGACTTTTCCAGGTGGGTTTGAGTGCGACCAAACCACCATATTTTCCAAAAATTCAAATGTAATGAATGGATAGGTGATTTGAGGAAGGATCAAGATTTATTTTAGGATAAGGGCGATGAATCCCAGGGATCAAGGATCCAAGACTTAGTGGAAGTGATGGGAGGCAAGCCAGGTGGCGTGTAAGATTTGTGTGGATCCACTGAATCTGATTTCCTGCAACTGAAGGGCTAGAAGTAACGGTTGAATGTGACTACCAAAAATTTATAGTGGTAAAAAGGTAGAAATTATGACATCATATGTGTATTTTTTATATCATGAATGTACTTTTATTTTGATGAAAAAACTGACTACACAGAAAGTGGTCAAGAAGAACACACTTCATGTAGTCCCCTAGTAGCAACAACTAGGTTTTCTGGGTAGATATAGGTATCAAATACTATGTTAGACACCCACCTACTATGTGACCTGGGGTTGGTGGCCCAGTGTGTGCTTCGAGAGTACATGGGCATAGAAATGGTATAACACATGGACATAGCCCAACTACATGTTCCTTGATATGGCTAGGTACCCAGGATGGGACAAACCGCGTATTGGATCAGACACACATACATGTCCTGACAACATACTCTTGGACATGGAAAGGTACCTATGCTAGTAAATAGTAAGGTACATGTCAATGTACATAGGAATGATTTGAATTAGATTCACATGGCCAAGAGCACATAGGCAGTCCCTCAAGTGGCCGAGCCACAACGTTTTATCTCCATACACACCGTGTATATGACATGGCCACCTATTCATGTCCAAAGGATAAATTGCCAATGATGAAGTAGGTTCACACATTATGTGGACCCCTTACACACTGTATAATTCATTATGAACATTCTACCTCTCGTTATCCTTCATTTTAACTCTGAATTTTTCCCCTGAGTAACCCAGCCTAAGTGTTTTTCAGCATTAAATGTGATGGGTTCCTTTTTAGTGGATTCTAAGATATGATGTGAGATTTTCCATGATTGAAACTTATTTTGTTGATGCTCGGTGATGGATATAATCATGAGGGATTATTAGAGAGATTCTATGTAGATACGGTACTCCCATGTCTCACAGGGGTGCAGGTTCACTATCCATGGAAGTATTACTCCCATTTTTACACTAGGTTATAAGTCATCCATATTATTTATACTTTTATAGTAGTTAATACACTATACAATCATGGGTCCTCTGTACATGGATATTGTATTCCCTTTTCTCACCATGGTGAGGGTCCTCCACACTCGTTTATTCAAGCAAAGGAGATACTCCCCTATACAAACATGTGTCCTCTATTCAGGGAGATGTTACTCTTCTATCACACAATTGAATGGTTCCTCCATGCTCATTATTCCAAATATAGAGAAAATATCCTCATATGTGGAAGAGAGTACTCTATCTATGGTAATAGTAATCTCATGTCACACCAAGATTCATGTACCCCATATTCTAAACATGGATATAGAGTTTTTACTACACTACATAGGTGTGGGTCCTCTATCTATATTCTGGAATCCTCTTGTTGTACCAAGTAATGGGTCCTATAACTTTTTTATATTTTTATCTTGAGGGATATGGAGTAGTGGTAAAGTGTATGACCCTCTCATTACTTCTTCATATAAATACACGAGATTCTAGGTATCGATGATAGACTTTTGGAGCTGCACGCTGACTCGTCATCATGGTTTGGGGTGTGAGATGGAGATCCCCTTTATCATTCATCTGGGTTTCTTATATGGGAATATATATATATATATGTGTGTGTGTATTTGGTTTCATTTCCTTATTTAATTTGTTTGAGTTGACTACTTCTATCATGTATTATATTTCCCCCTCTTTTGTTTTCTAGGCATCCTTCTTGGAATGTATATACTCAGACATACATGGAATTTTTCATCACGTGTCATGTCTTACATTGATGTTGAATAGTTTAGTGGTTATTTTAGAGCTAAAAAGAGACACTTGAGTACACAGACCTTGTATGTTTGTTTGATCAAGGATATCAGTATCCAATATCTCCCATATTTACTTTATTCCAGTTTGTTATCTAGTTGGGACATCTTTTATGGATGGGCATGTATTTTTTCCTTTTATATATTAGATTGATCGGTTTCACTATTTTTTATTCCATAGACATTATTACCTGGATGGTTTTTACTCTAAATGTTACAGTATTTTATTATTATTCCTCTATACTTATACATGGATAATGTTCTGTGCGTGAGTACAGGTACATTAGGAAAATCCATCCCATTTTATTTATGCCTTCTCAGTAGTTATTGACAGCCCCTATCTAATAGAAGTTATCTTGGGGTTGTGTCATAATGATCTTCTACAAGGATAGAGGGACCTGATTGGTCAATTCATTAAACGAATTACCCTAAGGATTTACCTACTATAAAAAGAAACATACAGATCCTTAAAGGAAGTGTTTTCTACAATGATCTATTTTTCCTTTTTCTTATACATTTATATTTACAACACATTTTTATTAAATTTTTTATTGATTTAATTTTTCCTCAATAACCTATTAAATATTATTATTCTAATAAATTTTATTTAAAATAATTTAGTGTCATATTAATGCACATCATGTGGGTTGAAGTGTCAAACTTCTTTTCTGAATATTTGTGAGATATGAAATTTAATTACTTAGAATTTGAAGAGTCTCTATCATATGGTTTATGAGAATGTTCTAACTAAATTTAATGTTTTATTAACTGATTATTAATTATTATATCATTTCATACTATATAATCTAATTTAATTTTATAAATTATCAATATATGCCACATAGTAATAGTTTTCATGTCAATTAAATAAAAAAATCACATGTTTCATCTAGAAAGGTGAAGTGTAGTGGATTTTTTATTTTTTTTATCATTAATTAATTAAATAACTCAATATACCGAGTTGAACATTACTTGTGAAGAAATGAGGTTTAGTATATTATTCAACTATATAATATAAGACATTTGGTGATCAATTAGTACTATCAGCTAGACATCAATTTTTCAATCCATTATTGGTGGAGACTACCTCAACTATTAGATTATTACTTGTTAATTTTGTTTATATAGTTATTAATCCATTATATTTTTTGTGTACATAATATTATTGGGGATTATACAACCCAAAAAAGGTGGGAATTGGGCTATATTACCCTATATAAAATGTGTGGAATCTTTCATTACAGATAAAAGAAAAATGAATTGGTTGTTCCTAGGTATGGATGAAGTTAGTGTTTTGTTTCTAACACCATATAAAAATATAGGTTCTAGGTTGTTCCTCTAGGTGTGAAATTAGAAATTTATTTGTTTTAAGTCATTAGTTTTGATGCAATCATGTTTTTTTTTATACATCAGGGGTCTAAAAATTCATTTTAAAGGGTTGTGATGATGATCTTAAGACTTTCAATCACATGTCTAGTGAAAAAAAGAATTTCATTAAAAACTATATTTGATAAAATTTTCAATGGAAATATCTTTATATAACATCATTACTATAATATAAAAATATAAAATAAAAAATAATCTCACAATCACAATAGTGGATTATTTGATTTCATGGAGGCTAGTCTACATGAACAACTTATTTTAAAATATTTTTGATCATTTATCCACATTAAAACAACACTATATCTACCACTATAAATATCATATACTATACTCATCGTTATGTGGTAGTTAAATTAAATATATGACATGGGTGGGCATAAATTCTTGGTGAGGAAAAAACTATTCGTCATGTCATCAACGCTAAGATCATAAGCATATGGAAAATATTTTGTAGGGGAGGAATATATTATTAAAAGAACATGGAATAATAATATTTTTCCTATAATTCATGATAGAAGGAAATTTAATTTCAAATTAATAAACATGAACCACAAAAAAAGTCTGTGAGATAACAAACATGATTAATAGAGCCAAATTATAGGCATAAATATTTTTTATGTCATGAAAATGAAGCATGCCTATAATATGTGGCACAAAAATTTTCATGAAAATCATATAATAATAGAGAAAATAACCACATTTTCACCATTAAAAGGTGGAGGAGGAATCACTACATTGTTCCCATAGTGTATTAGGCATCATTTCTGGATCCCCGTGAACATAGTGGAGTAGGTATCACTTTTGGATTCGCATAAACATAGTGGAGCAGGAATCACTTCAGGATTCCAATAATAATAGTGGAATATGAATTGCTTCATGATTATGATAGACATATTTGAGAAGGAATATCTTCATAATTCCCATAAACTTATTGTAGAAGGCATCACATCCTGATTCTCATAGAAAATATTAAGCATGAATCACTATCTGATTACCATAATCATAGTGGAGAGGTCATCCCTTTCAGATTCCCATTATAGATTGATCATCAATTATCAATTCCCATAGACATCATAGGAGATATAAATAAATAATAAATGTATTATATGGATATATAGGCCCCAATCCATCACATAATAATCATGCAAACATATGCATTCCATTAAAATAAGAAAACATTCATACTCTGAACATTTCTAAATTAATACATGGAAATGAGACAACATTCCTAAAAATAATATCTTCAAACAATAAATAATGCATCAAGATAAATAAGTGGAATGGTGCCTATATATTACCTATACAGTAATATATGAATAATTAAGTGTGTTTTCAGAGATAACATTTTATGATCATTGGATAAATAACTATGAAAATAAGAAGAAAAAAACCCCTTTTTGAAAGGCTCGAAAATTCTTAAAAAATGTATTCCATAAAATGAAATAAATTATATAGATAAAATAAAGAAAATAATTACTTAATACAGAAAATGATTTTTAGAAAAAAATTCAATAAGAGTAATATTCCTTTAAAAACATTATTGGGAAGAAAAAAACCTGACTTATTCTTTTAAAAAACACAAAAAATTAAAATCCCATTAAAATAAATAATTATCCTCTGAAATAAAAATATTTATATTGTAAAATATACTATTTTTTTCTTTTCAAAGTCATCAAGTGTTAAAATCATTTAAAAAATATTTTAAAACAAGGATGGAATGATTCCAAAAAACGATTTCACATACAGTGAGAGAAATCATGAAAGAGTTTTTATAAAATATTTTCCCCAAACTCCTAAAAGATAAAGTTATGGGTCACATTAAAAATAAATTTTCCCGAGAGAGGAATTAAAAGTACCATTTAATAAAATATTATGTATGACTAAACAAATCATTGAATAAATAAGTTTAATAAAAAAATTATAAATAAATGAATGGAGTTCAGTTTACAAAATCTCCTACAACCTAGGCATAATTTGAGTCGATAACCACTTCAATAATGAAATTAAAATAGATTTAAAATACCCATGAATTACTCAAATATGGTAAAATTAATTCATTATGTATTAATCAGCCCATAACAGTAATATCATTGTGAAAAATAAGAAATATGTCTCAAGAAAATAAAATTCAGACAATGAACCCTTTTCCTTGTATTTCTGCATACTCGAATACCCTATATCCTCTATTATAATAAGAATAAATATATTAAAATTCTATTTTAGAATGTTATTAATATATATTACCTTTTATATACTTTATTTATGATCATTTATTAAGAATATTATTGTTAGTTATATCTTATCTTAACCACCGAGTGTTAGTAACACTAATTATTTTTCTCATGCTTTATGATGTAGATTTCAGTAGCCATTATTGAATATCATGTTCATAATTCGTAAAAAAATAAATGTACTAATGTAGATAATATATAGTTATTCATAAATTTTTTATATTATTTTTTAATTTTTATAGCTATTTTACATAAAAATTGAATCAATACTTATTTATTTTTGTAATTTTATAAATCAAATATTATATTTTAATAATATGTTAAATGAATAATATAAATATTTAAAAACAATAAAACGATTGATTTTTATTTAAAAATTTTAATAGTATTATTATTTAGGCTACTATATTCCTCCATGATAGTGTTTAATAATGTTGTTCATATATTTCATTAAACTGACCCAAAAAAGAACATGATATTACTCGATGGGTGAGTATAGTTCAAGAAGAGTATAATAAAATTATAAAAAAACAATAATGATATTATTTATATTGTTAAATTTTTTTGAATATGTTTAATAATATTTTATATTTTTTGGATAAATAATGAAAATCAATTTTAAAAACAATCTTACTTAGTGGAGGTGGTATTCCTCACAACGCATGGTAAACATTTTCATTTCTCAGTGAATGAGAGGGGATGAAGGTGGATTATAAATTTTATCTTCAAAATCATAATTATGTTATATATTTCATATTTATTATTAAATTACATCGTTAATAATAATGAATATTGTTGGAAATGAAAAATGGAATATGTCACATCGTGGATGCAGTAGTCTGCAAAAACACATGATCATTGTTATTTTGTTTTTCTAAGTGGATGGAAGAGAATAAATAATGGTTGTTCAGTTAATATAATAATAATTCAACACACTCATTAAACATAGTTCATTATATTACTATGGTTAGGGTAGGATTGGAATATAATTATTAATAATAAAATGATAAGAATTAAGTAATACTTACTTTGGCACCTTGAGCTTCCTTATGAAGTTGTCCTTAGAAGTGATGAGTTTTGAATACCTTCTAGTGGCCATGGGATTTAGGATGTGCATGGGACATCTAGAAGATAAATATTTATCATATTTTAAGGTAAATTAAAAAGTGGATGTGTAACTTTTATAGGGTATATGTGGTCCTCTTTTATGAGGGAAGAAAACAGGGATTTTATGAACAGTCATTATCTTACAATAATAGAATAATGGATTTTTTTTTTGATATAAGGACATTAAATCATCTAAAACTTATTTTGACACATGTTTTAAACCTATTTCATGTCTTTTATCACTAGTTTATTAATTTTACCTTTTTGGTTTTTAGTTTTGCAACTAGAATTTAAGATAGTAATTTATATTTTGTTAAAAATATAAGAAATAAAGTCTAAAAAATATTTTATAAGCCTAAATTTAACCTCCATATAGTCTAATTAATCTTATAAATAATATAAAATTAAATTCTAAATTAAGAAATATAATATATAGAAAAACGGTTCTATAGATAAAAGGTTTTTTTCTCCATTAATTATTTTATTATAATATATTATTAATTTCCAATTAAATGAGTTATGATATATTTTTATACATGTGAAACTATGATATAATATTAGTAATATAAAATATTTAATTTAAATTTATTATACAACATTACACTACATTAATAAAATCATACTTTGAAAATAACCCTTATACAATTGTCATGGTCACTAACATTAATCATAGTACTCATAATTTAATGCCTAAAAATGATCTTGAAATTAATTTATAATGTGAAAAATTTTGTTATAAAATATTAAATCCATTTTTATATTTAATTCTAAAACTAATTGAAACTAGTTTTTAAAATAATTGAATAAAGAATGTTTAAAGTGTTAAATATTACTTATGTTTCCAATACATTAAACACGGGTTTTATAAATTAAAAAAGTTATTTTGAAATGAATAATTTTATATTTTTATTTAAAAAAATGTTTCAAAAACATTTATGTCTTTATTATATAATGATAATTCTATAAAATCGATGTTGTTATAAAAATATATATTTTTTACTATTAACATAAAAATGAATTAATTTAGTAATATTTTAAATATTAATCTTATGATAATATTTATAAGATGAATCCAAAAATGAATTTTATTTCATAAAATTAAAATTCATTAATTTTTTAATTTATCATTTAAATATTAAAAATAAAGGAAACTGTTTTTATAAAAAATTAAACATTCCTTTTAAATAAAAATTAAAAAATGAGGAATGTGTTAAATACATGTGTTAAATAAATTTTTACATTAATTTTTACCTGATTATATTATCACAATTTCTATTTACATATCCCATAAATAACTCCACCTAAATTTTAAGAATGTGGTAATTTATGGTGGTAGTAGAGGGTTGTTATTCTGAAAGCAAGGGTCTCGTGGAAATTTCATTGAGCTTGAATTTTATACACATTTTATTTCTCTCATATAGTAATTTTTATATTCTTTCTTGGTATTGGTTTAGGGAAAACCCTTTTGAAGAAAACACCTTTCTTATTTTAGATAAGTGAGCTTTATAAGGGATAATTGTACTACCGTATGCCATATATTTACTTTTCTTTGTTGGATTTTTTAGTTTATTTACTTCCTTCTATACATGATAATTTAAAATTTATATTATTATAGTAAAAAATTATTTTAAATTATCACAGTTTCATTTTAGTTTATTGATATTTTTGAAACAACATGTCTAGTTGTTTTTATTTAGAGACGAATTATATATCAAAATATCAAGTCAGGACCTTCTTTCACCTGCCCAATAAATTTCATCCTCATAATTTCAATTATAACATACTAATAACTCTAATTAAGGGTATCCATAGATAATCATGACCCAATATGTCGTTTCTAAGAGATTAAAACCTTAATATCTTATGAAATACTATATACCGTATATTTTCCCTCAAAATAAGATTATATTAATATTCTTAATTATTTATGTTAAATATGACACTATATATAAGTCTTAAGAGTTTCTATAGTCATACATTCCATATATTTATTTTTTATGATCTTTTTTTCATCAAAATGTTAAAACCAAGATGAAGATAATATCTAATAAAACCAGATTAAATGATCATGTGAATATGAAAACTCAACCCAATGAATTCTTCTCCCATAAAACATTCATTCTATCCTATTATTCAATGTCATAAATAGTTCATCCAAAAACACTCATAGTTCAATAGAGGTTTAATTAAGTTTTCTTCTTTGGTAATTATTAACAAAATCCCTTAATGTAATTAATATGTAAATCCTTCCTACTCTATTTTAAAGAGAATTTGATTTTCCAAAGCATATCCCTTAGTATTTTCTATCCATGTGTTATCTATTAGGCACACTCCTATTAATCCATAGTTAATATTTAGTTAATACTCAACTATCAATTTTTTTCGGTGATTACCCCTAGTTGAATTTGTGCTATAGTGAAATCTAATTTTTTGTATCCATAAATAGATTTAATTTAAATAAAATCTACATACTCAAATCATTTTTAAAATTACCAGATGTTATACTATTCTTATAAAAATAACTTATACTTATACCTATGGTTTTCACTAAATTTATCTTATCATAATCTCCAAAAATAACTAAAATAATCCTCAAAATTTACTAATCCCTAATACAATACAACTTGAAGTTATCTAGACCTTCACTTCTGGGTCTAAATCTAAAAACACTTTTTTTAAACTTGAGAATTCATACAAATCGATATAAAACATTCTTTATTTTACAACATTACCACCAGATATACATTATTACTCATAAATCATCTCACAATTATAAGAATGAATACTTTATTGTATTTAAGGATAACCTATATATAAAAGTTATTATACAATACTTGTGAATATTTCATAGTATTTAAACAATAACATATCCACCTCTAGATATCTCCAAGGATATACATATCTTTATAAACTGGGGAAATAAAACCTAATAAAGGGGTGATATTGAACTTCTAATGAGGGAAAATATTCTATATGTCCTTAAATGTGGTATTATAAGCTTATTAAAAAACAAGAGTAGGAGATAAATATATTATTAAAAGAACAATGAATACTATTATTTCTCCATAATTTATAATAGATAGATTTGTAATCTCAAATAAACAAACATATACCATAGAAAAGGAGTGTTATATAATAAACATGAAACATGTATCACAATAATAGGTATAAATATATGGAATTTCATGGAAATTAATGATAACAATAAGTTGTAACACAAACATAGGATTAGATATCATAAAATCATAGAGGAGGAATCACTACTACTTTCCAATAACATGGTAGATCATTAATCACTACACAGTTCCAATAGTTGATTATAAATTCCTATCTTGATATCATAAAAATAGTGGAGCAGGAATCACTTCTTGATTCCCATTAACATAGTAAAGTAGTCGTCACATCTTGATTCCCATTAACATAGAGGAGCATGAATCACTTCATGATTCCAATAAAAATATTTTAGAGATCATCACTTCCTAATTTAAATAAACATAGTGTATAAGGTTTCACTCCTTGATTCCCATAAACACATAAGAGCATCCATCACTTTTTGGTTCCCATAATAGGGGATAAAGCATCACATCTCAATTCTTGTAGTGGGGGGAGCTATAATACCTGATTCATATATCCATATAATGATATATAAATCCTTACAAAATGAATTTTTTGGTGATATTGGATTTTACCTATCACATGATAATCATTCACACTTATATGTTGCATTAGAATAGGAAATCATTAATACTTAAAAACAACACATAATTAACCCATGGAAAAGAGATAGGTTTCATGAAAACACCTTTTAAAGAACATTTTATAAGGCATCCAGAAAATGAAGTTGGATGATTGCTTAAAAATATCCAAGGTGTAACTTAATAAACATTAAGGATTATTTTAGGGATAAATATTTATGATATTTGGATAAATAACTTTCAAAATAATAGTGGATTCCCCTTTTTGGATAGTATAATAAAATCCTTAAAAAATGATTCATTAAATTTAAATACTTTAGAATCATAAAACATTTCAAAATCATAATTTAAAAATAAGGAATTATTTTTTGAATAAAATTAAAATACAAATATTTTTTGAAAAAAAAATCATGAGAAGATAAAAAACCTCTGAATAGTTATTTTTAAATACAAAATTATTTAACATCCATTTTAAAATAAATAATTCATTTTTAAAATAAATATTTTAGTTTTATAAAATATAATAATATTTCCTATTATTTTCAAATATTCATGAGTTAAAATCTATTTTCAATCCATTTTAAAACATGTAATTGAATCTTTATAACAAATATTTCTCATACAGTGAGAGAAACGGTAAAAGTGTTTTTGGAAAAATTCTTTTACTATACTCAAATATATGAAATTATGGGTCACATTGAAAATTAGTTTTCCCCATATAGGAAGATAAATTACCATAAAATAAAATTTAGTTTGAAATCAACCAATCTTGTAAGAAATAAGTTCAAGAAAAAATATTATAATCAATTAAATGAGTATAGTTAATAAAGACACATAAAACATTGGTATCCTTTGAAACAAAAGAAACCTAATGAAATAGCATGTAACTGATCTTGAAACCCCATGAATTTCACAAATATGATAAAATATTATCAATAGGTATCAATCAAACAATATCAAATATTTCATTTTCCATAATAAGAAAGTCATCTTAAGAAATTTAATCTAATAAAAAGAAACCCTTACCTAGAACTCCATCTTATTCAAATGTGTTTTAACCTAATTTATAATAAAAATAACTATCTTATTTGTTTAATATCCATATTCATATATATTTCCTTTTATATACATCAATTATCATCATTTCTTATGAATATGTTAGTTAGTTATAGCTTTGTTACTAACACTTTCGCTAGGGCGCACATCTGTCTGTTAAGGACGCGCGGTTTGTTTCCCCGCATTCCCGCTTTCCAAAAGTAGGTGGAATATGTTACTTTTCCAGGGATGTTTTCTCCTTGATTGAAATGGGATGATGGGATGTAGGTTCCTCCTTTCTTTTATTCCCCATGGATCTCATCACCTATTCTAGGTCTCCCTTAAAGATTAAGACGTTGTTTGTGAATCTCATTCCTGGTAAAATATCTTTGTTGATGCCGGTTAAATACACTACTTCTGTCAGAACATTCCAGGGGATCTTGAAATGGTAGCAAAATTCGGTCAGATTAGATGACAACATCTTGAATTTCAGGGCATCTTTGGATGCATGGATGTTGGGGAACCTGTATTCTTCCTCATAAGAGGACATCTCAAGGGAATGGAACCTGAGGAATCCCACATCGATCCCATATTATCATATTCCATATGCATGTCTATAACGTTTTCCTAAGCTTTCCATGATTAAAATGGGGTATGTCGTGAGTTTATTGTCTTGCGGAGGCAGTTATCCCAATGTCGTGTCTTCCGATTGTTTCCTTAGGCATGTCATGTTTAACACAAGGTAGGCCGAAAGTTTAACATCTTCTGGAGATGGAATGAGAGTGATCAGAATGTCCCATAGAGATGGATTAGATTGGTACATCCCTAGGAGAGAACATCTGGAAGGATTACTATATAAATGGATCAGAATTCCATATGGGGACAGATATGACGTGGTGTGTCCCATAGAGGGAAGATAACAAACCATGAAGGATAATCTGGACTCCACTGAGGGCGGATCATAATGAGTGCATCCCCAAAATGAGGATCACCAAATGGATAGGTCAGAATGCCAAATGGGAGCAGACCCTGGGTGGTGTGTTCCATAAAGGGAAGAGGTCAAACCATGAAGGCTGATCTTGACACCATTGAGGGAAGATCATGGCGAGATCAATCTAGAATGGGGGACACTAAGTTTTACAATTGGCTGGGATTGAACCTCTTAGATGTTTCAGATGTACCATGTGTAGATGACATGGATCAAAACCCACATAGTTTGAAGGGGTGATAAATTGGGGTGTGTGCAGAGGACAGTGACATGAATACACGCTAAGGATTATGCAGGGATAGTGGCCTAGGTACTGTTGGGAGTAGTTAAGAGGTGGATGACATGATCTCATTGGGATGTGGCAGTATGGGTAATAATCAAGATAGACTAGGATGGTTGTGAGAAGTGGATGATAATGAGATGGAACAGACATGAGGATGACGGTGATGTTGGTTTTGAGCCTCGAATAGACTACCTACATATCCTCATGGTAGGGAATAAAAGTCCACATAGTTTGGTGAGGTAATGGGACACCTAAGGAGGTTGTGCATGACAATGGATGCATGTATTGGATCCAGAGGAAGTAGAACTTCCAGGATGGGTCATGACCTTCTTGAATAATAGGGGATCAAGGGAGAGACAACGATGAGACATGAGTGATGGGCATGAACCTCAGGGAGGATTCAAACATATCCCTATGGCAGGGAATCAAAGACTACATAGTTCCGTAAGGGGGTATGGAATCGGGGTGTGTGCATAGGAAAATGACATGACGACATGTTGGGGCATATGCATTGTGAGCAACCCAGGATGGTCTGATGCTCGAGGGGAAGACTAGAGATGTGTATCCCAATTGGGGGGAACAAAATATTTTACCAGTATTTGGGGTTACACCTCAGGGAGGATTCCTACGTACCCTGTCTAGGAGATAGGGATCAAAACAATGTAGTTCTAATTCAAATGGATTACTGTATTTTTGGGGCTAACAATGGGTTACCATCGGTTGGGGTACAATGACTTACCATCGATTAGGGGACACAACAGCATATCGTGGACTGGTGGAAACGAAATATTACCATTGACAGGGGGACCCAATGGCTTATTTTCGATTGGGTTTGGACATCAAGGAGGCTTCCTACGTACCCTATCTAGGAGACAAGGAAAAAATCCCACGTAGATCAAATGGGAACATTTTAACATCATTTGTAACGAATAGGGGCATTCATTTTAATGTCATGCGGGACGAGGGTGGACCAACATGGAGTGGTTGGAACCGATGGGTGTTGGGATATAACCTCATGGAGGCATTCTGTGTACCTTTCCTATGAGACAATGATCAAATTCCATGTATTTTGGGATAGTGAATATAGTTAAACAACATGCAGGATGAAGGTGAACTAATGTGAAGGGGTCAAGACAAGTAGGTGTTGTGCATGATCCTCCGGGATGTTTCCTACATAGCTTGCCTTGGAAAGGATCAAATTCCATGTAGTTCTGAATGGTTTGGTGAACCGATGTGAAGGGGTTGGGACCAGTAGGTGTTGGAATTGAATCTCAGGGAGTCTTCCAATGTACCATGCCTTATAAAGGGTCAAAGGCCATGTAGTACGGAATTGTTTGTGTATTACACTCTAAGGAGGATATGGAAGGATTCCATGGTCAATACTTACTTAAATCCCAAGTGAGTCATGCTCGATGTGAGAAACAAGAGGTATCAAGGACCTGATGGTCATGACACAAAGGTGCGTACATGAAGGGTGGTGAATTGGACTTATGCATGGAATCTTCCCTGGTGCCGCTATGATGTGGCCATGATGGATGGGGGCTTATGCATTGAAGTTACCCGGGTGCTACTAAGGAGTAGCAATGGTGCATGTGGATTATACTTGGATATTTCCTGGGTGTCGCTAAGGAGTGGCAATGCTGAATGGGTTTTGTGCCAGGAAGTTGACTGGGTGCCACTATGGAGCATTAAAGGTGAATGGGGTTTCCACAAGGATGCTTCCCAGGTGCCGCTATGGAGTGGTAGTGGTGAATGGGGCTTACACAAGGAAGTTTCCTAGGTGATGCTATGGAGAGAAAATGGTGAATGGTGATTACGAAAGAAAGATTCCCGAGTGCTGCTATGGAATGGTAATGGAGAATTTTGCTTATGCAAGGATGTTGCATTGGTGCCTATATGGATTAGAAATGGTTAATGGGTCTTATGCATGGAACTTTCATGGGTGTCTCTATGGGGCGGAAAAGGTGAATGGGGCTTATGTAGGGAAGATGCCTGGGTGCCACAATGGAGTAGCAATGGTGAATGGGGATTATGAAAGGAAGGTTCCTGGGTGCCTCAATGGAGCGGAAATGGGTAATCCGACTTACGCAAGGAAGCTACCCTGGTGCCGCTATGGAGCGTCGATGGTGAATGGGGATTACAAAAAGAAGATTCTCGGGTGCTGCTATGGAGCGGCAATGGTGAATAGGGATTACACAATGAATATACCCATGTGTCTCTATGGGGTATCCATGGTGAATGGGGAATACACAAAGATCATGCCCATGTTCCACAATGGAGCAGCAATGGTGAATGGGTATTACCCAATGAAGTTTCCCGGGTGCCGCTAATGAGCGTTAATGGTGGATGGGGCTTACCCAATGAAGTTTCTCGGGTGATGATATGGAGATGAAATGGTGAATGGGGCTTTCATAAAAAAGCTTCCCATAATTTCTTACTCAATTCTGGCCATGATGGCATCCCAAATTACTGGTGGGTTGAGGAATATAATTGGGGCCAACACCGATGTGCATGTGCACAAGAGGGATAATGCCAAGGGTGTAGAAATCAGTCAAATCAAAGGGAGGAGAAAAGTGTGAATCGCATGCATGATATTTGGGACATGGTGATGGTGGAATGATTATGGAGGATAATTATTTATCATATTTGAAACAAATATTCCATATTATGTTTTCTGGAAATGGGGACAAACAAATGAGGGATGACTATTGACCGTGTTCGAAACACAGGACCTAACTCGAAGTGTCGTCCAATGTCTTCCAGGATGTTGACCCAGAATAGTTTTTGAACCATGGAGGCATGGGACCAAGCCATTAGGGGGTCCCTTTAGACATGAAAGAGGGTGAAGATATGAATAGAGTACATGCAAAGCATGAGGTTGAGTGACAGAATGTTTTAACAGATTCCATTGCTCATGAAATTACACCACTATAATCATGGCATGAGGCATCTTATGCATAGAACATAAGTCATATATTATTTATAACAAGATGAAACCTATTATAGAATGATAGGTCATACTACAGTCTATAGTCATGTAGATAAGACTATTGGAATCTTAGGCTTGGCGCATATGGCATCTTTTGTTTGGAGCAAGAGGCATCATATGTTTGTCATATATGAACTACTACAATTCAATGTCATATTGTGAGGAATATTGGAATCATAGGCTTGGCACATAAGGCATCATTTGTTTTGATAAAGAGTCAACCTATATGTTGGTAAAAATCCATCAAGGTATCATTGAATCATTTTTGAGGTTATTGTGTTTGTTGACAAAGTGGGCCTCCGTGTTGTGTTTGTTGACAAAGCAAACCATGACGTAAAAATTTGTTGACAAAAGGGTTTTCATTGTGGAATTTCTAGTTCAAGGGATGTTTTTAAAGATCCATAAATGATTCAAGAATTTCTAAAAATGAATGTTCAATCAAGAGGTGGTTCAAAAAGAGCAGATACAAGGTGGCGCTGTTTTCCAGTGTTTGAGAAAATTTTGGACCTCAAAATCGACAAATGTAGAAAAGTGGTTTTGAAAAAGGGACTTGAGAGCCGGTGTCTTGGAATCTTGTAAACATGCACGCCACTTTTTTTTCAAGATCATAACATCAAAATATGGAAATAGAAAAAGGGGTTCCATGTTTTAGGTTTGGTCGCGCAAGTGACTAGGGCGACAGAGACTAGGGCGGCTGGACTTGCGCGCCAAGAGGAAACTTGCACGCCGGTGGTCAGGGTGTCCAAATGCCTATAAATAGTTTTCAACCCCTCCTCATTCGGTGGAAGTTCAACACAAATATAAAATAATATCTCTAGTCATTATAGTGGTGGTGTGGTCACGCATGTATAAATATTTTCAGATGTTGCGTGCTAGTTGATAGTTGCGCGCCCAAAGTGGTTTTGGGCGAGAGAGGGTGTGAGTCGCCCAAGTTTAGATTTGAAGAAGGGGGTGTCGTTCAGTTGGTTTGGTGAAACTTTCACGCTAGGATTTGAAGAAGCGTGAAAGTTGATAGTTTCATGCCAAAATTGGTTTGGGTATAAAAGGGTGTGAGTTGCGCATGTTTGGAGTTGAAGAAGCGAGTGTCGTGCAAGTGGTTGAGGTGAACTTGCACACCAGCTTGAACATGACTTCCGGAACTTGCGCATCATCTTGGAGAAGCGCGCCAGATATGGTAGAAGCACGCCAGTCATTTTAGTGTTGCGCGAATACTGGAAGATTTCCTGATACCTTCGGTGCAAAGTGAGATTCATCTATGGGTGAAAGTTGTACTTCAACAGAGCATCTACATACAACAGAGAATTCATTCATTAGTGATAATGAAGAGACCTACATATCTATAAACTATGAGTGGACCTTCTAAAGAAGCAGTGAGCTCACTTCAGTTTGGAGATCAGTGAGTTCTCAAATTGTGAGTGGTTGTAAACGGGGAGGTACAGTGAGTCCACTTCAAACTTGTAAACAGCAGTGTGCTTATAGTGGAATTGGTACATCAGCACACTATCGGTGTATGCTCCTTGGATGATTCCCAGTGAGGATGAACTATGTAAAAATCATTGTGTCCTATGCATGCTTTATGTTTTATTCCAAATTTGCATTGGGAAGGACAGATAAGAGAGTTTTGTCTAACAATTAAAGAAGATCAAAAGAGGCAGTTGTTTTAATCTGTCATACCCTGATTCACCCCCCCCCCCTCATAGGTTATCAAGCCTAGTGGACCTAACAATTGGTATCATAGGGAAAGGTTGATATCAGTGTTTCTCTCTCAAATGGAGGTCACTAATGATAAAGGTATTCCGACCTTCGATGGGAACAATTTTCAGCTATGGAAGAATCGGATGCATCAATACTCCTAAAATTTGGGAATGTATGTGTTTACAGCAGCAATGCATGGTATCACATCTGATATTAATAGAGGTGAATTATCAAAAGATGAGTGAAGAGAATTGGATGTTGACGTAAAGGGAATCAATGATTTTGGAGTAGCCATATCCAATGCTATATATACCAAGGTGATGTCATGAAAAAAATCACATTCTATGTGGGAAAAGTTGTTGAACATATATGAAGCAGATAAAAATGTCAGAGAAGTGAAGATGCAAGTATTATGGAACAAGTATGAAGATTTAAGAATGAACTAGAATGATTCTGTTGATGGATTCTTTGACAGGTTAAATTTTGTTGTGGAAGATACGTGAGTTCTCGGAGAAGTCATTGATGACATAAAAATCGTAAAGCGCATCTTGAGGAAACATCCACTTCGGTTCAATCCGAAGGTTTCAGTACTAGAAGATAAAGAACCAAAGGATCTTACATTGGACAATTTTCAGAGTACCGTGGTTGCATATAAAATGAGAAACAATGATAACGAGGCTTTGGAAAAGGGTAAATCTAATGAAGTGGCATTCAAGGCCATGAAAAATCTCACCATTGAAGATTCTCAGGAAGAAGAAGAGACAGGTGAGGTTATTTCATTCCTCTCCTCAAATATTCAAAGAGGAAAAGTAATGTGTAAAGGGAAACTTCCAATGGAATGTTTTTGATGTGTAATGGTTAGTCATCTTGCTGCAAGGTGTCCCAAAAAGTTCCAAGAAGATGATGATGTCGATGAAGTCAAAATTACCAAGAAGAAGTCATCAGCCTATGGGAAAGGCAAGAAACAGTTCAAGAGAAAATTCTTTAAGAAGAAAAATATCCTTTCAAAAGAATGTGACAGTTCAGATGATTCTGAAGCTATGGAGGTTGAGGAGATAGAGAACTGCAAAGATCGTGGCGAAAATGCTATGGTGTCAGTTCTCGGTAGTTCTTAGGAGATGAACTAAACTGAAGGTAATGAAGAATGATAAGAAGAAGTTGAAGGAAGAATAGATATGAAAGCTGAGTTATAGGATTCTCTTTAGGAGATAGATGTTTGGAGAGCCAAAACAAAGAATGCTAACAAAGTTGTTCGTGATGCCATACACTATATGCAGTAGTAGGAAGAAGAGAAGTCTGAGTTGATAGAAGAAATTGAGAAACTCAAGTCATCAACACCAAAGAACTCAGAATCAGTCAGTGAGTATAAAATAAAGATTGAAGAACAAAAAAGGGATATCGATGGCATGAAAAACAAAAAGAAAGATCACGTCAAGAATATCGAAGAGATTGAAGAAGAAGTTGATGGTCTGTTGAAAAAAGGTAAAGACCAAGAAAAAACTTTGATTCCCAACACATTATTGGGAAAGTAGGTCATTATAAAAACTGAAAAGATGAAAGACGAGCCTAGTAGTTCATCAGGAAAGAAGTATCAATTGAGCTCAGACGTTAAGGCGGATTCAGGGCTTGATCAAAAACAATAATCTGTGAAAACTGAAGTCAGACTGCAAGCACTCATCCTGAGATTGATGGTTGATTTGGGCACAAAGAAGAATCAGAATATTTAGAGATCCCAAGGGGAAACACGTAGTGCATAAGTAAAACGAAGGAATGAACCATATATCAAGTCTTATTGTTGTGGAAAGATGGGACAATCACAGTATGTGTGTTCCATTTCCAAGAGATATCGAATGGAATAAGAACAAAGGTTCCAGCCAAATAGAGATTGGTTCTCCAGAACATATTTCGAAGGACTCTGTTTTTGGTGCGGAGGATTTGGGAACATGGCTAGGTACTTCACTTTGACCATACAGAGGAATGTGCAAAAGAAGAATCAAAATTTTCATAAACATTAGATCAATAAACCCATAGGTGTGTTAAAATGGATTTGCAACTTTTCAAGATGAAGTTGGTCCATTATTCTCTAAAAAAGAATAGAAGTCTCAATCCATGCCATGTGTGAAGGAAAAAATATGGACCAAAATAAAGTAGGATGAGAAGTTCGTGGTTGCAAATATTTCCCTTAAATCATCAGATCGCTCTGGTGTGTGGATCCTTGATAGTGGTTGCACATCTCACGTGACAGGTAATAAGGATCTTGTTACAGGTGTAAAATATGATAAACAAGGAGTTGTCAAGTTTGGAAATGCTAAAGGCCTAAATATTATTGGAATAGGAAAGGCCGTGTTTTTGGGAAAAAAAGATGAGACGTGCTGATGTCTTAGTAGTAGAAGGCCTTAGTCACAATTTTCTCAACATCAGTCAACTATGTGACTCAGTACATTCTATATAGTTTACTAAGAAGATGTGTGTAGTTAAAGGAAGAGACGGGGCAGTAGTTCTACAGGGAAAAAGGAAAAATGGAAATCTCTACCTGGTAAGTGGAGAAGAAGATACGTGTTTTCTGTCCCAAGAGGAAGAAAAAAAGTTATGGAATAAATGACTTGGTCATCTTTACCAACCATCCCTGTAAGATATAGTGAAGTGTGATGTGGCAAGAGACCTCCCTAAGCTATCACGTGATCGTACTCACACATGTGATGCATGACAACAATGGAATTTTATCAAAAAGATGTATAAGGAAAAGGAAAAAAGTCAACAATAGTGCTCGAATTTGTACATACTGATGTTTTTGGTCCTATCACACCAAGATCAATTGACAGGAAGAAGTACTATATTCATTTAATTGATGACTATAGCATAATGGCATGGTTTTCTATTATTTCTGATAAGTCGGATGTGTTCAGCTGCTAAAAATAGTACCGGAGGGAGTGTGAAAGGATGCTTGGAAATAAAATTTTGAAGCTTCGTACTGAAAATGGAATGGAATTCACAAAGATTCAAGTGGAAGGCTATCTCAAGAAACGTGGGATAAGGAATCAATTTTCATCATTAAGAACTCCCCAATAGAATGGATTGGTTGAAAGGAGAAATCGGATCATCAATAACATGGCCATAAAAATGCACATTGAAAAAGTCATACCAGAGAAATTTTGGAAGGAAGTAGTTTTGACATTGTTCTACATTTCTAATAGGGCTTTGTTTTTTCTGAAGGAAGGAAAGACTTCGTACGATATGTGTTATGGAAAGAAGCCAGTGGTGAAATACTTTAGAATATTTGGATGAAAGGGCTTTATCCTCAACAAGGAAAACCATAGTAAATATGATTCATGAGTAGATGAAGGGATATTCCTTGGCTACTCAGGAAATAGTAAGGCATATAAATTCTTTAAAAAAGGCTGGGAAAAGTAGTAGAGAGAAATGATGTCACTGTAGTAGATAATGAGGAGATCATTCAACATCGCAGTGAACAATTTGTTTATTAGAGTGATGAGGAAGAAAGAAATGTAGGGGGTGCATAATTGGATGATCTTGACTTAGAAGAAGAGACTGATGATGAGCATGAGGAAGTAAAATATGTATCTGCACAAAATCCAAGGAGTCGAGCTAAAATTGACAGGTAGAATATCATTGGTAATCAATTAGCTCATGTTTAGAAAGAAGAATGAAATCACTGCACCAGACATCTTTACTATCACAGGTTTAGCCAAAATGCTTCGTTGATGTAGCTGAAGATGGAAACTGGATTCAGGAAATGAATGAAGAGCTAGATTTGATTGAGAAGAATCAGACTTGGGAGATTGTTTTGAGACTAGAAGATAAGAATTTCATTGGTACTAAATGTGTCTATCACAATAACATGAATGAATATGGCATAGTGATTCGGAATAAAGCACGACTAGTGTTCAAGGGGTACTCCCAGATAGAGGGAATAGATGTTGAGGAGAAATTTTCACCGGTTGCGAGGCTAGAGACAATCAGATTATTTTTAGCCATAGCGGTGCAAATAATGTTCAAAGTGTGTCAGATGGATGTCGAATCTACATTTCTGAATGGGTCTCTGGAAGAAGAGGTGTACATTGAGAAACCAGGAGGTTTTTTCATCATGAAGATGAGAATAAAGTTTTTTGGTTGAATAAAGCACTATATGGGTTGAAACAAGCACCAAGAGCATGGTACTCAAGGTTGGATCAGTAAATGAAGAAGATTAGGATTCAACTTTGTGGAGTTGATTACAATCTCTACTTCAATAACAATAGTAATCAAAGGATGATGGTGTTGTTTTATGTCGATGACATAATATTTGGTGGATCAGAAGAAGCTTAGTGCAAACAATTTTCTGATATCATGAAAAGTGGGTTCGAAATGTCCATGATTGGTGAGATGACATTTTTCCTTGGTTTACAAGTGACACAAGGAAGTAATTGAATTTTCATTTCTCAGTCCAAATATGCCAAGGTGGTTCTGATAAGGTTTGGAATGGATAACCCGAGGAGATGAAGACTCTGGTTGCTACCCGGATGAAATTATCAAAAGATAACAGTGGCAGGGTAGTTAATATCACTGAATATAGGCATATTATTGGCAGTTTACTATACCAAACAGCAATAAGACCTGATATGGATTTTTCCAAATGCTAAGCAGCATGTTACTAAAGCAATCCAAAGGAAATCCACATACTCACAGTAAAAAGAATACTTCGATATATCAAAGGAACCATGGATTTCGATCTGATTTATAATGACAATTCTCAGCAAGAGTTATTGGGATATGAAGATTCAAATTGGGTTGGATCAGCAGATGAAAGAAAATATACGTCCGGAGGTGCATTATATCATTGTAGATTTTGTATTTCTTGGCTAATAAAGAAGAAATATATAATTTCTCTAAGTATCCCTGAGGCTAAGTATATTGCGGTCACTCAAGAATGCACACAGTTATTGTGGATGAAGAAGCAGCTTGAAGATATGGGAGTTGAAGTGAAGTCTCTGATCAGAATCTAGTGTGATAACTCAAGTGCAATCAATCTTAGAAAAAATATTGTTCATCACTCAAGGACAAAGAACATTGAGATAAAATATCATTTCATCATGGAGAAGGTGGAGAAAGGGTTGTGATGTTAGAGTATGTGCCTACAGAGCTACAGGTTGGAGATATTCTAACAAAGGCCTTACCCAAGGAAGCGTTGGAAAGGTATCGACTGGCTCTAGGAGTTCATTCAACTCCCAACACAAAAAAAAGTGTCGATGTGAAACCCCCCTCTCCCCAAGTTATGATGTGTAATTCCCTAATGAGTTGATATGTGTTCTCTACTCTGTTACAGACTACAAAAGAGTAACCTTTGGGTTCGTTGACAAAGGGGGAGAAAATAGTGATTGTTCAACGGGGAGACAGTGTGGCTATTTGATAAATCATGACAGATATGGGGAGAAGCTGACAGGTGGAGCAGCTAGATAGGGAGATTTTAAGTAGGTTCAAAGATCTTAGCCAGATCATAGCTTAGATGACACAGGCAATAGTTCTAAAGAGGATTTGCTGCTGAAAATAGTTAAAGTTGTGAGCAGACAGGGAGAGTATCAAATCTAACGATGCTAGAAGTGATCAATCAAAGAATATATATCACGACAGTTGAGGATCGTGATAAAAGAAGAAGAGTGGTGTTGGAATGCGGTAATAATATTTCCAAAAAATGGTATCAGTTTGGTATCAACATTGGGTGTCAGAGTTTAAGTGAATCATTGATTAACTTTTCATCTACTCTTGTTTCTCATGTTGAGCATTACTCATTTGGGCTTAGAGTATGTGTTGATTAAATCCTTTATCACTCTTGGAATCGCAATAGGAGAATGGTAACTAAAGAATTAACGATGTATATTTTTATGGAAGATTTGTCAACAAACCAAAAGGGGGATATTGTTGGGAAAAAATCTCTCAAGGTATCATTGAAGAATTTTTGAGGTGATTATGTTTGTTGACAAAGTGGGCCTCTGTGGTGTGTTTGTTGACAAAGCAAACCATCACGTACAAATTTGTTGACAAAGGGGATTTCATTGTGGCATGTTGAGTTCAAGGGATGTTATTAATGATCAATGATTGATTCAAGAATGACGAAAAAGGAATGGTCGATCTGGAGGCTATTCAAAAAGAGAAGATACAAGGTGGTTCCTTTTTCTAGTGTTTGAAAAAATATTGGACCTCAAAGGCGACAAATGTAGAAAAGTGGTTTTAGAAAAGGGACTTGTTCTCTAGTGTCTTGGGGGATTGGAAACTTGCGTGCCACTTGTTTTTCAAGATCAGAACATCAAAATATGGCAAAGGAAAAAAGGGGTTCCCTAGTTTTAGGTTTGTTCATGCTAGTGACTAGGGCGACAGAAACTAGGGCGGCTGGACTTGCGCGCCAAGAGGAAACTTGTGTTCCATTTCTTAGGGTGTCCAAATGCCAATAAATAGAGGTTGAACCCTCCTAAGTCGGTGGAAGTTCAACAGATTGAGAAAATTAGAGCTCCAATTGTGCAAGTGGTGGTGTGGTCGTGCAAGTATAACTATTTTGAAAATTTGTGCGCCGGTTGATAGTTGTGCACCCCACGCTAGGATATGAAGAAGCGTGATAGTTGATAGTTTCGCCCCAAAATTGGTTTGGGTGTAAAATGGTGTGAGTGGCACAAGTTTTCAGTTGAAGAAGAGAGTGGCGCGCAAGTGGTTGTGGTGAACTTGCACGCCAGCTTGAACTTGCGCGTCGGAACTTGCACACCGGCTTGGAGAAGTGTGACAGGTATGGTAAAAGCACTCCAGTCATTTTAGTGTTGTGAAAAAGCTGGATGTTTTCCCAATAACTTCAGTGAAAATTGAGATTCATCTATGGGTGAATGTTAGAATTCAACAAAACATCTACATACAACAGATAATGCATTCATTAGTGACAATTAAGAGACCTACAGGTCTATAAACTGTGGGTGGATCTTCTAAAGAAGCAGTGAGATCACTTCAGTTGAGAGATCAGTGGGTTCTCAAATTATGAGTGGTTGTAAACCAAGAGGGGAAGTGAGTCAACAATGAACTTGTAAATAGAAGTGCGCTTATTGTGGAATTGGTACATCGTCACACTATCAGATTATTCTCTTTGGACATAGCCCAGTGAGGGTGAACCAAGTAAAAATCATTGTGTCTTGTGCATGCTTTAAGTTTTATTCCTACTCTGCATCGGTCAGGAGAGAGAAGAGAGTTTTTTCTAACAACAAAACAAGATCAAAAGAGGAGTTAATTTAATCTATCAAACCATGATTCACCCCCTCTCTCATGGTATATAGCCTAGTGGACCTAACAATTGGTATCAGAGGGAATGGTTGATATCAGTGTTTCTCTCTCAAATGGAGTTCACTAATCATAAAGGGATTCCAATCTTCGATGGTAACAATTTTGAGAAATGGAATAATCGGATGCAACACTACTTCTGATATTTGTTAATGGATGTGTTTACAGTAGTAATGAATGGTATCACAGCTGATATCAATAGCGATGCATTATCAGAAGCTGAGCGAAGAGAATTGGATACTGACACAAAGGGAATCAATGCTTTTGGAGGAGCCCTATCCAATGCTATATATACCAAGGTGATGTCATGAAAAACATCACATGGTATGTGGTAAAAGTTGCTGAACATATATGAAGGAGATAAAATGGTCAGAGAAGCAAATCTGCAAGTATTATGGAACAAGTATGAAGATCTAAGAATGAACCCGAAAGAGTATGTTGATGGATTATTTGACAGGGTAAATGTTGTTGTGGAAGATATGTGAGGTTTGGGAGAAGTCATTGAAGACATAAAAATCATAAAGTGCATCATGAGGAAACTTCCACCTTAGTTCAATCCAAAGGTTTCAGTACTAGAAGACAAATATCCAAAGGTGTTAACATTGTACAATTTTCACAGTACCTTGGTTGAATATGAAATGTGAAACGGTGATAAAGAGGCTGTGGAAAAGGGTAAATCTAAAGAATTGGCATTCTAGTCCATGAAGAATCTCACCATTGAAGATTCTCAGGAGGAATAAGAGACAGATGAGGTGATTTCATTCCTCTCCTCAAATCTTCAAATAAGAATAGGAAAGTTAAAATAGAAACTTCCACTCGCCTGTTTTTGATGTGGAAAGGTTGGTCATCTTACAGTAAGGTGTCCCAAAAGGTTCCAAGAAGATGATGATGTCGATGAAGTCTAAATTACCCAGAAGAAGTCATAAGCCTATGGGAAAGTAAAGAAACTGTTTGAGGGAAATTTCTATAAGAATAAAAATCTCCTTTCAATAGAATGTGACAGTTCAAATGAGTCTGAAGTTGATGTCACGACCCATCCTCGGGGCCCGTGTCATGACTACCCCAAGCCCGCCTCCCATTTTCCAGGGGATGGAGACTAGCACCAAAGGCGTAAATCCCGATAAAAGAAAATTAATTGCCTTTATATAAGAAAAAAACACCATAGAGTACGCAAGATGAAGTAAACACAAAGTAAACTGAGTACAAAAGTAAGTGTTGAAAATTAAATGGGCCAGAATAAAAACCTAACTAAAAAGTACAGTACAACTGAAAAGAAAGTACAACATCAGTATAGTAAATCAGCAACCACCAAGTCATCCTCTGGCTATCCCACCTGAAGGGTGGGTACAGATGATCACCTCAGCTCCTCGGGTTCAGCCGTCCGCTCCGTGTATGTCCCGCCTATTAGCCCACCTCCGGGTACCGTCCCTCTCCACAGGCATCAACCGTGATCAGCGTAGTCCGTTGTCTGTAACCAACACAACGTAGTGTCAGCATATCCCATGCAGGGGTGAGTATATGTCATGACCTGTCCCCCGGGGCCTGTATCGTGACTACCCCAATCCTTCCTTCCATAAGCCAGGGGCTGGCGACTAGCACCAAATGCGTAACTCCCTAAAAACTGGGAAGGAATTGCCTTTATAAAACATAAACACACACAACCAGAGAACAAGTGGAAGAAAATACTAAGTAAAGCAATGTAAAAAGTGTGTTTAAAGTACAAAGGGGCCAGAAATACAAGCCCAACAGAAAGGTACAACTACAACTGAAAGTAAAGTAAAACTGAAAAGACAACAGCTGAATGGTGAAGC
Organism: Viscum album; assembly: GCA_963277665.1. Classification (NCBI taxonomy): domain Eukaryota; kingdom Viridiplantae; phylum Streptophyta; class Magnoliopsida; order Santalales; family Viscaceae; genus Viscum; species Viscum album. The sequence continues at coordinate 2,102,652,523 of OY728120.1, forward strand.
AGCTCCGGGATCGTCCTCCGGGTTCCTACCTGTAGGGTAGGTACAGATGGCCACCTCATCTCTCCACGTCTGTCTGTCACCTCTGGGTACCATCTCATCGTGAATTCCACCTCCAGGTACCGTCCAGCTCTACAAGCCTCAACCATGACAAGTTTTGTTCGTCGTCTGCAACCAACACAACGAGGTGCGGGCATATCCTGTGCAGGGGTGAGTATAAAAATACTCAGTAGGGACCCTGAGACCCTCAAGGTCTCACTAAACCCAACAAGGATAAACCAAAAAGAAGGATCTCAGTAGATAACCTTTACTTAGGTATATTCCAATACATATACATAAGTAATCAAGTAACCCATCTCAATCATGATTAAAACACAACAGTCATTGACTCATCTCAAACCGGGATTTCCATTATCGAAACCAAAACTGTCAGAGTACTCCTCCTCTGTCGAGTACAGTGGCCCTGTCATGAATCTGAGGCACTACTCACTAACCTTAGACTGTTGAGGTACTCCTCCTGTCGAGTACGACGGGTCTACTGCCAAATATCGGGCGCTCCGTCCGCTGTGGGTCCGCCGCCAAATACCGGGCGCTCCCCCCTAATAGCCTATAGAGGTACTCCTCCTGTCGAGTACCATGGGTCTGCTGCCAACTACCCGGCGCTCCGTCCACCATTGGTCTGCCTCCAAATACCGGGCGCTCCATCCACTGGGCTAATCGAATCACTCCGAGTCGAATCGGTCAAGCAGTCGTCAGGTCTACAGCTACTAGGTCTCCGCACTCCATACGCTCATCTCCATGAGGGTCCGCTCCATGAGCTACAGGGCATTACTTCCAAGTTTCACGAAGTCTCACGTAGAAGTATCACAAAGTAACGCCTTTTCATAGGGGTCTCAACGCAACGCCTTGTCATAGGGGTCTCAACGCAACAGACGACACGTCAATCGGATGCTCGGTCTGTGAGTTATTAGTTTTTTAGTCCCAGGGGCCCAGTTGGTTTCGTGTACGAACCAACCCAACCATATCTCAACTATACCCTGAACTCCCATGGGGTATACTCAAAGTGACATATATGCTCCAAGAGTACCGGTGCCGCTGATGATTCGTCAAACGGACGTCCGGTGCCAAAGATATGGCCCAAGAAGGTAATGGCCCAGTAATGAGCCCGGGTCCGGCCCGACCCGGTCAGACCAACTCGGCCTCACCCAAACTAGGCCGACCTGGTCTGGGTCGACCTGGTCAGACTCGGTGGGTCTGACCCGGCCCATTGGGCATGTCAGCCCGCTATGTTTTGACCTGGTCCCCTGGACCCGTCCCAGCGGACCGCGAGGGTGGTTCGGCCCAATAGTCGCCACGTAGGCGGCTCGGTAACTCGGCCCGAGAGACAGGGACGGTTCGACCAGCGACATTGTAGGGGCGTCACGGGCCTGTTCAGTAGGCTAGTGACCGAGAGGCCAGTGGCCAGACCACGCAGGGTGCGGGCGGGCCGGCTGGGCTCCGGGCTGGCCACCGGTGCACCGGGCAGGGCGCGGGTGCGCTAGGCAGGGTACCGAACGCTGGGCAGCGCACAGGGGCGCACCGGGTAGCATTGCAGGGCGCCGTGGGGCGCCGGGGTGCACCGGGCAGGCCGCCGAGCAGGGGCGTCGGGCAGGCCGTCGGCAAGGGCCTGGGGCGTCGGGCTGGATGGGCAGCATGTCAGGGGGCATTAGGCTGCGTCGGCAGGGCGCCGGGGTGCGCTGGCAGGGCGCTGGGGGTGCGCCGGCAGCGCTCCGGTAGGGGCGCAAGGCACCGAGTGCACACCATGGATCCTGGGGGTCGGCGTAGTTCACAGAGGTCATGGGTAGCGCGGCCTTTGTTTGTCTCCTTCGCCGTCATCGCCACATTGCCATGTCGTCGTGGATTCATCACAAAAAGAACAACGGAGGGGTCGGGCCATGTTGGTTTGGCCCAGACCCTCCATGTTTATGGTGGTAGCAATAGGTTCTCGCATTGTTGAAGCACAAAAACCACCGTTCTTCATTTTGAGAGAAAGGAAGAACATGGGAAAGTTTTAAACTTTAATTAAAAATAAAACCCCTACCTCTTGATCGTCGCTCGTTGGCGGATTCGCGGAACGAAGACGATGAAGACTGTCGTTCGTCGCGTCCGCTACACATCCCCAATTCTGAGATGCGTCGGTTCATCGACAATGTTGCGGGGGATAGGTGTATGGGGAAGGATGGTCAAAGAAAAATTGTGTAGAAGATCACCGTTGGTGTTCTTCGCGTTCTTCATTGGAGAAGATAAGTTTTCCCCAAGTGTTGGGCGTCGCGATACTTTACCAGCGCTTCGTCGCTTGGTGAAGCCATCCCAAAACCTTCTCCCAAACTCCCTATATATAGGAGAGTGGGAGAGGTATGTAACCATCATGGAATTTAGGACGATTCATTTATCTGGAACCTTCTTAAATTCCAATGATGCAGTTACTTAATTTAAAAAGAGGGTCGGGCGAATTAAATTGTGTTGGCGCAATTTAAGAGGTGTATTGGCACAACTTAAGAGGGGAGGATAACAAGATGTTTCCCCCACATAGCCTGCGTCAAAACATAAGACACAAATTATTTTTATGTTGACACATAAAATTAATTGACAGCAATTAATTTCACGTCGACACATAAAATTAACTGACAGCAATTAATTTTACATCGACCCGTAAAATTAACTGACAGCAATTAATTTTACGTCGACCCATAAAATTAATTGAGAACAATTAATTTTACGTCGACACATAAAATCAATTTAGAGAAATTTATTTTACGTCAACACATAAAATCAATTTATGGGGGGGTTTAGAGGTTTCCTCTCCCTCCCCATTAAATGGGAGGTTAGGGTGTGGTGGTCTCACCTCCAACTCCCAAGGGGAGGTTTTAACTAACTCACTCAACACATGGAAACTTAAAAAAAATAAAGTGTTTTACTTTATTTTATTATTATTTTATAAAGATAAAAACTAACTTTTATTCCCGCTCATCTGCCGATGTGTTGAATGTCTTCTTAAGCGAAAATCGGTGTTGCAAGTTAAACGATTCCCTCAGAATTCGATTCCCAGAACCAGTTCAAAAGTTATAAAACGCCGCTCGTATATTTGCTGAACGTACACGAAAAAAAGTTCGGAAAAATATTATCAGTGACCCTCGACCCACTATGGTCAAGTTTAGGATCTACCTAAAAGAAACATGCCCCAACGAACTCAACGGTACTCTCAGATTTTCAATTCGAGTAACCGTTTAGAAGTTATAAATTTTACAATAAAATAGTTGTCACTTAATTATTTTATTTACGGCCAAAAAATAACTTTCTCAGGTGGCCCACGCCGGCCAAAGTTAGTATCTTCTTAATGAAAGCATACCCTCACGAGTTCAGCGGTGGTCTCAGATTTTTAATCTGAGTTACCTTTTTTGAGTTATAAGCATTTGAAAAATAAAATAACTTTATTTAATTATTTTATTTACAGTTATGTCATTTTCATGTTTTCTCACAGGAGGCATGCGATAACTAAACTTAAGTCACGCCTAGGGTTAACCCTCCATCCTGAGCACAACGGTGCCCTAGGATTTCTTATCCAAGTAACCGTTTAAGAGTTCTTCCACTTTTTCAGTAAAACTACTTACGCACGTTAATTTAAGCTTAACAAAACTTTAGAAAATTATTCTGGGCACACCGGGCCTCGGAATCAGGTGCCGTCAGAAACTGCATACTCGTAAAATTCCAAATAATTTAAGAAAAAAATTCCTTGAATTTCACAGGTCTTTACATTACTTCCACCTCAGGTCTTTATGTCCCCGTAAAGCTATAACACAAACTATGGACACTAAAGGAGGTACCAAGCATGCATCTGAGCCTCCCGCTCCCAAGTGCTCTCCTGGAGGTTCATGTGCTGCCAACGAACGTGCACAATAGGAATTGACTATCCACAAAGGATCCACTCTCGTCGATCCTCGATCTCCACCGGAACCTCCATGAAGGTCGCCTCGTCATCGATGTCTAGCTCCCCGTGATCGATGATGTGGGTCGGGTCATGCACATACCTCCTCTGCTGAGATACATGGAAGACGTCATGCACCCGGTGTAACTAAGGTGGAAGGGCCAGATGGAGCACAAAGATAACTTGCCGCCCCAACCAAATCTTCGTAGTCCACGTCGAGGTGAGACCCGTAAGAAAATGTGGTCTCCATCCTTGAACTCCAGTGGTCTCCGTCTCCTATCAGCATAGGACTTCTGTCTCCTCTATGCAGTCTTCATCCGCTCATGGATGATCTGCACCTTCTCCATCGTATCATGCACCATCTCTGGTCTTACAAGAGCTTCTTAGATTTCCCCTTTGCCGAAAAAGAGAAATCGGGTCTCATCCTCTGGATGAACCACGTTCTTCGCCTAATACAGTCAATCCTGACATGAACGGTACAACTCATGTCTTGGATGACGTCGTAAGGCCTCGATGCTACTACCAAGAGATCCAACTGTCACTCTCACCTCCAAGGGTTGAGTCACACTGTCGGCATCAGTGTGCGGTCACTGGGTCTCCTCTAGTAGGAATCTCGAAAGTGAGGGTCAAGTCAACAGTTTTAACCGGAATCTCTCAGTATCAACCACACAAAAGGGAAGGAAATAAAACATCACAAGGAAAAGTGTCTTTTATTACTACATCTCAAGTACGAAGACACACAATAACCATAAACAAAAACATCATGGAAACTAGAAGCACCAAGAACAAAGGCCTCCATGCCTGGAACTAGTCCCGCTCCTGTCCACCTGCTTCCGAAGCTCCATAGTCGTATGCTCCAGCTGCCTGAATTTGTGATTTCCCATGTCAACCTCTTCTTTTTGGTCAGGGTGGTCCTCCTGGTGGTGGTGGTGGAAACCCCTCGAAGCGTCGTCCACCACCAGCTGCATGGCCAGCTCCTCTACCACGGTCACCTACTCATTGCGGTCTGCCTTGATCAAACCTCTACCTCGACCTGGGAGGTCCTTCATCTATCTTTTGATCGTCTGTACAGCAGGTTGGACAATCGCGTGCCATGTGACCAAGCCTGCCATAGGAGTAACACAGCCCACTCCTAGAACGACTGGCTCTGTCTCCAATCCGGTTTCCCCGCACAACTGAACCTGAGTTGTGCAGTCGGCCACCGGTGGGTCTGGTCCTCTTGGACCCTGTGTCGTCTGTCTACTACCAGCTTCATAAGACTTCGCTTCCAGTCGACTAGTGGTGGGTCCCGCTACTGGAGATTGCTCAGCAAGGAAACTCTCCACTAGAAGGGCTCGCTCCAACACTCCCGTCTGCGTCGGAATGTTGTGGGATATAACTGAAGCTCTGATCTCTCCCCTAAGTCCCTGCTCGAAGGTCCGGGCCCTAAAGAAAGGGTCTCGTACCATGTCAGTGGAGTAGCACGAGAGGTCTGTGAACCTCGCTGAGTATTGAGCTACACTCATGTTTCCCTGTCGTAGTTGAAGTAGCTCATGTATCTACACCGCTCGAAGGGTGGCTGGTACAAACTCTGCCCGGAACAGGCTCTCGAAGTCTACCCATAGAGGTGACACCTCTTCATGCATTTGAATCATCAGGCTCCACCATCAACCTGGTCCTTCTTGAACGAAGCTAGCAGCAAGGATCGCCATGAATTCTGCTAGTGTGCCTACTAGCCTAAAGACTCTCACCACAGCCTCCAGCCAATCCTCAGCCGCCTGTGGGTCTGTCTCTCCACAGAACCTGGGTGGCCTCTGGCGCTGGAACTCGTGAAGTGCGCTCAAGGGGCGTGCATCGCCTACTACTGGGGCTGGTGGCATCGGTGGCCCAACGGGTGGTAGTACCGCTGGTGCCTCTGCTGGTGCCTCAACTAGAAGAGGGCCCTGTACGGAGGCCTCGTCGCTCGGCTGGATGTCAGTACGTACAACTCTCGAGGATCTAGCTAGTCATCTACGGGGGAAGCATCCTGAAAGAAACAGATGTGACCCGGTCAAAAGACTATACCTGGTGAGCTGACCTGGTTTGAGCTAACTTAAAGAAAAATTTTGGAAACACGCACGCAATCAGTGTTTTCATGCACTGAGTTGGAAATCAGAAGTCAGGGTCCTGGTGTATGGATACTTCGGCCTCCGCACCAACACTGGACTCCCTGAACTGAAAACCACACTCTGTACTCTTAACACTATTGCTTCACAGAAACAAAAATATTAGAGTCCTAAGTTATGCGGTAGAACCGACTCCTATGATACCAATTTGTCATGACCCGTCCCCCGGGACCCATATCGTGACTAACCCAATCCCTCCATCCATAAGACAGGGGCTGGAAACTAGAACCAAAGGTGTAACTCCCTAAAAACTGGGAAGGAAATGCCTTTATAAAATATAAACACACACAATCAGAGAACAAGCGGAAGAAAACACTAAGTAAAGCAATATAACAAGTGTTCTGAAAGTAAAAAGGGGCCAGAAATACAAGCCCAACAGAAAGGTACAACTACAACTGAAAGTAAAGTACAACTGAAAAGACAACAGCTGAATGGTGAAGCAGCTCCTGGATCGTCCTCTGGGTTCCTACCTGTAGGGTAGGTACATATGGCCACCTCAGCTCTCCATGTCCGTCTGTCACCTCTGGGTACTGTCTCGTCATGTAGTCCACCTCTGGATACCATCCAGCTCTACAAGCCTCAACCACGACCATTGTTGGTCATCGTCTTCAACCAACACAATGAGGTGCGGGTGTAGCCTGTGCAGGGGGAGTATAACAATACTCAGTAGGGACCCCAAGACCCTCAAGGTCTCACTATACCCAACAAGGATAAACCACAAAGAAATATCTTAATAGATATCCTTTACATAGGTATATGACTATATATATACATAAGTTATCAAGTAACCCATCTCAATCATGAAGAAAACACAAAGGTCATTTACTCAGCTCAAACTACGATTTTCATTATCGAAACCACAACTACTGGAGAAATCCTCCTCTATCAAGTACAGTGGCCCTGTCCTGACTCCGAGGCGCTACTCAATAACCTTATACTGTTGAGGTACTCCTCTTGTTGAGTACTGCGGGTCTGCTGCCAAATACTGGGCGCTCCATCCGCTGTGGGTCTACGGCCAAATACCGGGCGCTCCCCCCTAATTGCCTACAGAGGTACTCCTCCTGTCAAGTACCGTGGGTCTTCTGCCAACTACCAGGTGCTCCCTCCACTATGGGTCTGCCACCAAATACCGGGCGCTCCGTTCACTGGGCTAATCGAATCATTCCGAGTCGAATCGGTAAAGCAGTCATCAGGTCTACAACTACTAGGTCTCCGCACTCCGTACGCTCGTCTCTAAGAGGGTCTGCTCCACGAGCTACTGGTAGTTACTTCTAAGTGTCACGAAGTCTTGCATAGAAGTATCAGAAAGGATCGCCTTGTCATAGGGGTCTCAATGAAACAGATAGCGCGTCAATCGGATGCCCGGTCTGTGAGTTATTAGCTTTTTAGTCCTGGGGGCCGGTTGGTTTCATGTACGAACCAACACAACCGTATCTCAACTATACCCAGAACTCCCATGGGGTATACTCAATGGGACGGATATGCTCCAAGAGTACTGGCGCCGCTGACGGTTTGTCAAACGGACGTCCGGTGCCAAAGATATGGCCCAAGAAGGTAATGGGCTAATAATGAGCCTGGGTCCAGTCTGACCCGGTCAGACCCACTCAGCCTAACCCAAACTGGGCCGACCTGGTCTGGGTCATCCTGGTTAGACTCACTGGGTCTGACCCGGACCATTGGGAAAGTCATCCTGCTATGTTTTGACACGGTCCGCTGGGCCCGGCTCAGTGGACCGCGAGGGAGGTTCAGCCCGATAGTCACCATGTATGTGGCTCGGTGACTCAGCCTGGGAGACCGGGCCAGTTCGACCAGCGACACCGCAAGGGTGTCGTGGGCCGGTTCAGCAGTCTGGTGACCGAGAGGCCAACGGGAAGAATGCGCAAGGCACGGGCGGGCCGGCTGGGCTCTGGGCTGACCACTGGTGCACCGGGTAGGGCGCGGGTGTGCTAGGCAGGGTGCCGAACGCTGGGAATCACACGGGTGCGTGCCAGGGAGCGTGGCAGGGCGCCGGGGAGTGCCGGGTAGGCCGCTGTCGGCACCGGGCAGGCCACCGGCAAGGGCGCGGGGTGCCGGACGAGCTAGGCAGCATGACGGGGAGCACCGGCAGGGCTCTAGGGGTGCACCGGTAGGGCGCCGCAGGTGCACGGGCAGGGCGTCGCGGGTGCACCAACCGCACGTCGGCAGGGGCACGGGGCGCCAGGTGCGCGCCAGGGAGTCGCGGGGGCAGCGTAGTTCATGGAGGTCGTGGGTAACGCAACCTTTGTTCGTCGCCTTCTCCATCATCACCTCATTGCCATGCTATCATGGAGTCATCACAAAAAGAACAACGGTGGGTTCGGGCTATGTTGGTTTGGCCCGGACCCTCCACGTTTAGGGTGGTAGCAATAGGCTCTCGCATGTATGAATCACAACAACCACCATTCTTCATTTTGAGAGAAAGGAAGAACATGGGAAAGGTTCATAATTTAAATAAAAATAAAACCCCTACCTCTTTCTCGTCGCTCGTTGTCGGAGTCACGGAAGGAAGATGATGAAGACTGTCGTTCGTTGCGTCCACCACATGTCCCCAATTCTGAGCTGCGTAGGTTTGTTGATGATGTTGCGGGGGATATGTGTCTAGGGAAGGATGGTCGAAGAAGAATCGCGTGGAAGATCTTCATTTGCGTTCTTTGCATTCTTCATTGGAGAGGATAAGATTTCCCCAAGTGTTGGGTGTCACGATACTTTACCAGCGCTTCGTCGCTTGGTGAAGTCGTCCCAAAACCTTCTCCCAAACTCTCTATATATAGGAGAGGGGGAGAGGTATGTAACCATCATGGAATTTATGATAGTTCATTTACTTTGAACCTTCCTAAATTCCAATGATGCAGTTACTTAATTTAAAAAGGGGGTTGGGAGAATTAAATTGCGTTGGCGCAATTTAAGGGGTGCGTTGGCACAACTTAAGATGGGAGGATGCCAAGATGTTTCCCCCACATAGCCTGCATCAAAACATAAGACACGAATTATTTTTATGTTGACATATAAAATTAATTGAGAGAAATTAATTTCACGTCGACACATAAAATTAACTGACAGCAATTAATTTTACTTCGACCCATAAAATTAACTGACAGCAATTAATTTTACGTCAACCCATAAAATTAATTAAGAGCAATTAATTTTTCATCGACACATAAAATTAATTGAGAGCAATTAATTTTACGTTGACACATAAAATCAATTGATGGGTGATTGAGAGGTTTTCTCTCCCTCCCTATTAAATGGGAGGTTAGGGTGTGGCAGTCCCACCTCCAACTCCCAAGGGGAGGTTTTAACTAACTCACTCAACACATGGAAACTTAAAAAAAAGTGTTGTACTTTATTTTATTATTTTTTTTTAAAGATAAAAACTAAATTTTATTCCCAATCATCTGCCGATGAGGTGAAAGTCTTCTTAAGAGAAAATCAGCACTGCGAGTTCAACGGTGCCCTCAGAATTCGATTCTGAGTACCAGTTCAAAAGTTATAAAACGCCACTCGTACATTTACTGAACGTACCCGAAAAAAGTTCAGAAAAATATTATCAGTCACCCTCGACCCACTGCGGTCAAGGTTAGGCTCTGCCTAGGAGAAACACACCCCAACGAACTCAACGGTACTCTAGGATTTTCAATTCTAGTTACTATTTAGACGTTATTAATTTTACAATAAAATAATTGTCACTTAATTATTTTATTTACGGCCAAAAACTAACTTTCTCAGGTGGTCCGCGCCATCCAAAGTTAGTATCTTACTAAAGAGAGCATACCCTCACGAATTCAGCGGTGGTCTCAGATTTTTAATCCAATTTACCTTTTGTGAGTTATAAGAATTTGAAAAGTAAAATAACTTTATTTAATTATTTTATTTACGATTATTTAATTTTCGGGTTTTCTCACAGGAGGCCTGCGCTGACTAAACTTAAGTCACACCTAGGGTTAACCCACCATCCGGAGCACAATGGCGAACTCGGATTTCTGATATGAGTAACCGTTTATTCCACTTTTTCTGGAAAACTGCTTACGCGCGTTAATTTAAGCTTCAAAAAACTTCAGAAAATTATTATGGGCACACCAGGCCTCGGAATCAGGTGCCATCAGAAACTGCGTACTCGTAAAATTCCAAAAAAACTTAAAAAAAATTCCTTGAAATTTACAGGTCTTTACAGTATATGATACTCAGTAGGGACCCCGAGACCCCTGAAGGTCTCCCAGAATCCACAAAGGGTAAACCACAAAGGAAGGATACAAACCAAAAGTATCAAGAAACTCTACTTAGGTATATGCCCATACATATACCTAAGTCATCATTTCCAGTTCGGCTCCAACTCACGAGCCCTAGTACAACCCAGTCCACACAGGAAAGCACAACCCAATCCACACAGGAAAGCAAGTCAATCATATTGATGATAATGATTGGAAGTCAAGACTCATATCACACAGGTATACTAATCACAAAGAGGGGTGGAGATGATTATATGTAGCCTCTGAATCATCTCCTCTGCCAAACCCACATAGGATCCAAGTACAAAAGTTGTCGCTGCCGAACCCACGTATGATCCAAGTACAGTAACCATCTCTGCCGAACCCACGTATGATCCAAGTAAAGTCGTCATCACTGCCGAACCCACGAAGGATCCAAGTACAGTCATCCTTGCTGTTGAACCCACGTAGGATCCAAGTACAGTCGTCATCGTCGTCGTAGTTGCTGCCAGCTCTAGGGTTCCCGCACACAACATGATCGATTAAGGGAGGGTCCGCTCCACGAGACAAGGGGTTCGATACCTCTACTATCACGAAGTCCAGAGTTGATGTATCACAATGTTCTGTCTCGTCAATAGGAACTCAACGTGACATATGGCGCGTCAATCGGACGCTCGGTCTGAGAGATATTGGCTTTTCTGTCCCAGGGGCCTGGTTGGTTTTTAAGATAAAACCAACCCAACCATACTCCAGCTTCATCCAAACCTCAAGTGGAGTAATCCAAAAGAACCATCTCACTAAGAAGAATTCAATGTAACTGACGACACGTCATTCGGACGTCTGGTCGTTAAGTTATAGGCATTTCCGCTCCAAGGTCCTGGTTGATTTCGGGTTCGAACCAACCCATCCATACCCAACGTTTCCAAAACCTCGAGTGTAATATATCGAAGCGACCGTATCGATCCAAGGATCTCAACGCAACTGACGGTGCATTGATCGGAGGTCCTTAGCCCAAGATATGGGCGTTTGAACGAATGTGGTCCGAAAATAGGGGGTTTGGGCCCGGTCCGACCCGGAACAATACCCACAGGGTCGGCCCGAACCGGGTCGACTCGACCCAGGTCCGGGTCCAGGTCCGGCCCGATTGGGAGTGGCCCAGCCCGGATTTCGTGACCCAGCCCGTGGCTGGGAGCGGCCTGCAGCCCGGCTCAGAAGCCGGTCGCGGCTTGGCTCGCGGCCGAGCGGGGTGCGAAGGGGGGTGCCGCCCCCTTGTCTCTGAAATGGTTGACCTAGGGGGGTCTTCCCTAGGGATTTTTTCGGAGGGTTACACCCCCCCCCCCCCCCCGGTTTTTTGAAACGGCCGACCGTAATGGCCGACCTTGGGTGTAAACGTGGGACCCTCGCGGTTCCCGCCTTCAGTTGGCATTGGCGGCCGGATCAGCCGACCGCCCCTTTAAAGACCGTCGCAGCTCCGGTCCGACCGGCGCCACGCGACGGCGCTGATCCCCTCCGTCGCGGCCCGCCCCGGACGCGGCCCGCCCCGGACGCGGCCCGCCCCGGACGCAGCCCGCCCCGGTCGCGGCCCCTTGAGTCTCTGGGGCGGTGCGACAGCACCGCACCCTTCCGCCGCAACCCGCTCCTGGTCGCGGCCTCCTTTAGCCTCACTAGCGTGGCGCGACGGTGCCGCGCACCATCATTGCGGCCTGCTTCAGCCACTGTCCTTTTCATTCCCATGCAGTGCAACAACACCCCGCCACCTTCAGCACAACGATCAAAGAAGATTAACAAGTTAAGGGTAGGAGGATCGGTTGTGTTTGTGCGGTCTGATCTCCTCCCGTTATAACGATATTAAGCGGCCAAATAAAACAAGATGCTCAACTATAAAACAAGAACAATTTTAATTCATTAAAATTGAAATTAACCCCTACCTCAACAAATGATGAAGAATGTCGGTGTCGCGGTTGACGATGTCACGTGGTGAGGTTTCGTAGACGTCGACGGAGAGCGTCCGAGGAGGAAGCGGCGTATCCTCTTTTAATCACGGAGAGAACAAGCGTGACGTCATTGGAGAATTCTTGCATCATTGTTTCCATCCTTTCCACAGAGGAGGAAAAGAAATATGAAACTGGGGCCGCTGATTCGACATTCTTCGTCGGAGAGTTGGCATTCTTCGTTGAAGAAGTATTTCTTCAAAACAGGCTATAGCTCTCTCCTTCAAAGTCCTAACACAAAAAGCCAACCAAAAAAATAAAATAAGGCTCCTCCTTATTTTATTAATTCATTCCATGCATTTAAATTTTAAAATTCAAACACATAACTCTCTTAATTGATTAAGTGTGTTGGCATGATTTAATGTGGGGAAGGTGGGGATAGGATAAGTCACCCACTTAATTACTAGGGGGTTTAACAAGTTTAAAGGGGGAGAGATAACGGGTTAGGGAATGTGAATGGTTGGGGCTCGTGTGGGCCCCACCTCACAAATATTCTAACATGAGTAGTTAGAAACTTGTGGGTCCCACCCCAACTTCCCCATGTATATTAAAACCACTTTAGAAAAATAAATAAAATTGTAACACAATTTTATTTTACTTTTCATTTAATCCACCTTTTTTACAACTCCTCCCAAGAAAACGCACCTTCGGTAAAGGTCCTCTTAAGCAATTATCGGTGCTGCGGTTCCATCAGTGCCCTCAGATTTCAATTCCGAGCACCGGTTGAAAATATAGAAAAACCCGCTCATTCATTCACTAAACGTACCCAGGATAAACTTTGGAAATTGATTCCGGGCACACCGGGTCTCGGAATCAGGTGTCGTCCGAAATTGCGTACTCATAAAATCCAAAAGAAATTATCAAAAAAAATTCCTTTAAAAATTTACAGGTCTTTACATTACTCCCACCTCTGGGCATTACATCCCTGTAATGATACATCAAAAACTAGGGGAACAAATGGGGGTACTGTGCACGCATCTGAGCCTCCCGCTCCCATGTGCTCTCTTGGAGGTTCTCGTGCTGTCACCTGAGCACACTAGAGGAATCGACCGTCCACGTAGGACCCACTCCTGTCGATCCTCGATCTCCACCAGGACCTCTGAAAATTTCACCCCGTCATCAATGTCCAGCTCCCCGTGATCAATGATATGCATCGGGTCATGAATGTATCTCCTCAGCTGAGATATGTGGAAGACATCGTGCACCCGGTGCAACTAAGGTGGAAGAGCTTGGCGATAAGCCACCTCGCCTAACCTGCTGAGAACCTAGAATGGTATGATTAAGTGCGGAGATAACTTGCCACCCCAGCCAAATCTCTGTAATCCACGTCGAGGTGAGACCCATAAGAAAACGTGGTCGCCATCCTCGAACTCTAGTGGTCTCCGCCTCCTGTCAGCATAGGACTTCTGTCGGCTCTGAGTAGTCCTCATCCGCTCCTGGATGATCTGTACGTTCTCTGTTGTGGCCTAGACCATCTCTGGTCCTACAAGTGCTAACTCCCCAGGGTCTGTCCAGCATAGAGGTGATCTACAAGGTCGGTCGTACAATGCCACATATGGTGCCATCCCGATGGTGGAATGGTAACTGTTGTTGTAGGAAAACTCCACCAAAGGAAGATGATCCTCCTAACTGTGACCAAAGTTGAGGACACATGCACAGAGCATGTCCTCGGGAGTCTGAATGGTCATCTCTGTCTGACCATCCGTCTGATGGTGAAAGGCGGTGCTCGGGTGTAACTGCATCCCAAATGCCTCCTACAACCCCTTCCAAATCCGGGAAGTAAAGTGAGTTTCATGATCAGAAACGATACATGATGTCACACCATGAAGTTGTACGATCTCTTGAACATAGAGGCGTCTCAATCTCTCCACTGAGCCCTACTCTCTGATGGGTAAGAAGTGGGCCGACTTGGTGAGTCAGTCTACAATCACCTAGATGGAGTCGTGTCCTCTAGAAGTACATGGAAGCCCTGTCACGAAATCCATAGATATCCTATCCCACTTCCACTCCGGGACCTCTAAGGGTTGTACCAAGCCTGCTGGTACCTGGTTCTCCACCTTCACCTGCTGGCAGGTGAGGCATCGTGAAACGAACTCTACCACAGCCTTCTTCATACCCGGCCACCAATGCTGTCATCTGAGATCCTGGTATATCTTCGCTACTCCAGGATGTACCGCTAGATGAGAAGTGTGAAAATCTCTCAGCACCTCCTCCGGTAATGCAACCGGTTCCATGGTACATCTACTAAAAAGGACGACGTCCTCTCCTCCTACAGATAATCCATCACCTGCCTGTCTTGAGTATATCTGTGCACGTCGTGTCTCACAGTCAATGTCCTCATGTTGTACCTCTCTGACCCTCTGAAGTAGTGGAGGAGTGACTGTGAGAGACTGTAGAAAGGTTTCCCCATCTCTATCCACAAAGGATATCTGCAACATGACTAGCTGCTCCGTCGCATCTCCAAGTAGCTAGATGCCCGACCTCCTGCTTAGAGCATCAGCTACTACATTCTCATTCCCAGTAGTATAGACTATCTCAAAGTCATAGTCATGGAGGAACTCAATCCATCATCATTGTCTCATGTTCAGTTCCTTCTACGAGAATATGTACCTGAGACTTTGGTGGTCAGAGTAGACTGTAAAGCGCTCGCCCATCAAATAGTGTTGCCACATCTTCAAGGCGAAGACCACTGCTGCTAACTCCAGGTCATGGGTAGCGTAGTTCTGCTCATGTTGCCTCAACTTTCGTGAACCGTAAGAGATCACTTACCACTCCTACATCAGGACACACTCGAGTTCGGTCCCTGATGCATCGCAGTAAACTACGTACCCTACGCCCTCCTCTGATAGCCTCAAGATGGGTGCACTGGTCAACCTCTGTCTCAGATTCTGCAAGCTCTGCTGACATCTATCCAACCACACGAAGGGTTTACCCTACTTCGTCAAATCTGAAAGTGGTGCTGCAACTCTGGAGAAGTCTCGAACAAATATCTGATAGTACCCATCCAGATCTAGGAAACTTCGCACCTCCATCACACTCATGGGTGGCTCCCAAGCTAGCACTACCTCGATCTTCGTAGGATCCACCGCAACTCCCACCTCTGAGATGACATGCCCCAAGAATTGGACCTCTCGAATCCAGAACTGAAACTTCAAGAGCTTACCATAAAGTTGGTGCTCTCGGAGTGTGTGCAGTACAACCCGCAAGTGGTAGGCGTGCTCCTCCTTAGTAGTCGAGTAAATAAATATGTCATCGATGAAGACTACGACAAATAGATCAAGGAAGGCTGGAATATCCTATTCATGAGACTCATGAACACTACTGGAGCGTTGGTTACGCCGAAAGTCATAACCAAGAACTCATAGTGGCCATACTGACACCTGAAGGCCGTCTTCTGCACATCCTCATCTCGAACTCTGAGATGATGATAGCCCAACCTAAGTTCTATCTTCGAGAACCAGCGTGATCCCTTGAGTTGATCGAAGAGGTTTTCAATCCTCATAAGTGGATACTTGTTTTTCACAGTCACCTGATTCAAGGCGACGGTAGTCGACACACAGTCAAAAGCTCCCGTCTACCTTCTTGGCGAACAAAATCGGGGAAGGCCAGGGTGAAACACTGGGTTGAATGAATCCCTTTCCCTACAAGTCCTCCAACTGTACTCGTAGCTCTCGAAGCTCAGCGGGAGCCATCTGATATGCTGGAGTAGATATCGGGGCAATCCCGGGGTACAGGTCAATATATAAGTCTACCTCTCTGTGAGGAGGTAGTCCTGGAATGTCGTCAGGAAAAACGTCTACATACTGATCCACCACAATAGGAAAACTCGGACACCGCACATCAACAGCTCCTAGGATGTGACTAGACAACTGAGGGGTGATCGGCTGCCCTCTCCTCTGCATAAGTCCATCCTGCACTGAAAAGGCTCCCTTCTCACTGGTGATGGTGAACCTGCTCCCATCGGTGTGGACACACCGCACCATGCACCTAATAAAGTCGATCTGAGCATGGACCGTAGATAACCAATCCATGCCCAAGATGACATCATAAGGCCATGACTCCACTACAAGAAGATCCCAACTGAAGCTCTCACCTCTTAGAGTAATCCCACACTGCCGGAACTAGTGCGTAATCATCGATTCTACTCTCGTAGGAGTCTCTAGCTGTAAGGATCGAGCCAACGGCTCCGTCAGAATCTCTGAGATCCGAACAAGGGCAGCGGCAATGAAAGAATGACTCGCTCCTGTGTCTATAAGAACTACAGAAAGGGTGGAGTAGACACATATAGTACCTAGAATCATCTCAAGTGCGTCGTGGTTGTAGGACTCCACTGCCTGAAGCAGAGCCTGCCTCTGCCCGCCAGCTCCCTGTGGTCAGGGTGGACCTCCTGGTGGTGGTGGTGGTAGAGCCCAGAAGCGTTGTCCACCACCTGCTACTCGGCCAGCTCTTCTACATCGTCCACTTGCTCCCTGCGGACCACCACAGTTGAACCTCTTCCTCTACCTGGGTGGTCCCTCAACCGTCTACTACTCCTCTACATGGCGGGTCGGGAAGTCACGAGCCATGTGGCCCTGCCCGCTGCATGCATAGCACTGTCAGCCTCTCGAATAAAAGGCTCTACTGTGTGTTCCCCGCACCTCCGAACTAGTATCCTGAGGTCGCCCACCTGATTGTTTGGTCCTCTTGGACCTCTGCGACATTTTTCTACTGTCGGCTGCAGAAGACTCTGCTACGTGTCGCCCTGCGGTAGGCCTCACAACTGGCGTAGGCTCAGCAAGGAAGCTCTCCACAAGAAGGGCTCGCTCCAGTAATCCCGCCTGCATCAGTATACTGAGGGAGATCATCGAAGACCTGATCTCATGCCTCAGTCCCTACTCGATGGTCCGGGCCCGGAAGAATGGGTCTCGTACCATGTCCGTGGAGTAGCGTGATAGGTCGGTAAATCTCTCCGAGTACTGGGATACTGTCATGCTGCCCTGCCACAGCTGTAGTAACTCCTGGATACGCACCGCACGAAGGGTGGCTAGAATGAACTCCGATTAGAAGAGGCTCTCGAATTCCGTCCAAAGAAGAGATGCCTCATCGTGCACCTAGAGCATCAGGATCCACCATATACTTGCTGTTGTGTGCAGGAGACTCGCTACAAGGATCACCATGAGGTCAGATGGTGTCCCTACTAATCTGAAGACTCGAAAAATAGCTTCCTACCAATCCTCGGATGCCTGAGGGTCCGTCTCCCCATAGAACCTGGGCGGTCTCTAATGTTGAAACTTGTGCAGTCCGCTCAGGCGACATGCACTCTCAGCTATTGGGGCTGGTGGCATGGGTGGCTCGGCGGGTAGAGGTACCACTGGTGCCTCCGCTATAATTGGGCCATACACCGAGGCCTCGTCACTCAGTGGGCTGCAATCTCTCAAAAAGCTCAGAACCCTAGCTGGAAACTGTTGTGGGGAAATCCTGAAAAGAAACAGGTGCTCCACGGTTAATACAGTAAACCTAGTGAGCTAACACATAGTAATCACAAAGAAAACTTTGAAACACACGTGCAATCAATGTTTTCGTGCACTGAGTCAGAAATCAGAAGTCAGGGTCATGGTGTATGGATACGTCAGCCACTGCACCAACAATGGACTCCCTAGACTGATAACCACACTCAATACCCTTAACACTATTTCTTCACATAGAAGAAATTATCAGAGTCCTGAGTTTTGCGGTAGAACCGACTCCTATGATACTAATTTTTCACGAACCATCCTCGGGGTCTGTGCTGTGACTACCCAAAGCCCGCCTCCCATAGGCCAGGGGCTGGCGACTAGCACCAAAGGCGTAAATCCTGATAAAAGGGAAGGCATTTCATTTATATAAGAAAACAAACACCACATAGTACGCAAGCTGAAATAAACACTAAATAAACTAAGTTCAAAAGTAAGTGCTGAAAAGTAAATGGGTCAGAATACAAACCCAACTGAAAAGTACAGTACAACTAAAAAGAAAGTACAGCAGCAGTAAAGTAAATCAGCAACCACCAAGTCGTCCTCCATCTATCCCACCTGAAGGGTGGGTAGAGATGAACTCCTCAGCTCCTCGGGTCCGGTCGTCCACTCCGTGTACTTCCCGCCTATTAGTCCACCTCCGGGTACCATCCCGCTCCACAAGCCTCAACCACGATCAGCGTTGTCCGTCGTCTGCAACCAACACAACATAGTGCGGGCATATCCCATGCAGGGGTGAGTATATGATACTCAGTAGGGACCCCACGACCCCAGAAGGTCTCCAAGAATCCAAAAAGGAAGGGTACAGACATGAAGTATCAACCAACTCTACTTTGGTATATGCCCATAGATATACCTAAGTCATCATTTCTAGTCCGGCTCCAACTTACGAGCCCAAGTACAACCCAGTCCACACAAGAAAGCATAACCCAATACACATAGGAAAGCAAGTCAATCATATTGATGATAATGATTGGAAGTTAAGACTCATATCACACTTGTATACTACTCACGAAGAGGGGTGAAGATGATTAGATGTAGCCTCTGAATCATCTCCTCTGCCAAACCCACATAAAATCCAAGTACAGAAGTCGTCGCTGCCGAACCCACGTAGGATTCAAGTACAGTAACCATTGATGTCGAACCCATGTAGGATCCAAGTACAGTCGCCATCGCTGTCGAACCCACGGAGGATCCATGTACAGTCGTCCTCGCTGCCGAACCCACGTAGGATCTAAGTACAGTTGTCATCGTCGTCGCAGTCGCAGCCAACTCTAGGGTTCCCGCACACAGCACGCTCAATTCCGGGAGGGTCCGCTCCATAAGCCAAGGGGGTAAATACATCAACTATCACTAATTACAGAGTTGATGTATCAAAAAGTTGTGTCTCCTCAATAGGAACTCAACGCGACAGACGGCGCATTAATCGGACACCCAGTCTGAGAGATATTGGCTTTTTCGTCCTAGAGGCCCGGTTGGTTTTTAAGATAAAACCAAACTGACCGTACTCTAGCTGCATCCAAACATCAAGTGTAGTAATCCAAAAGAAACATCTCAATAAGATTAATTCAATGTAACTAACGGCACGTCATTCGGACGCCCAGTCGTTATGTTATAGGTGTTTCTGCTCCAAGGGCCCAGTTGATTTCGGGTTCGAACCAACCCGGCCATACCCAAACTTCGCCAAAACCTCGAGTGTAATATACTGAAACAACCGCCTCGATCCAAGGATCCCAACTCAACTGACAGTGCGTCGATCGGTGGTCAGTATCCAATGATATGGGCGTTGTAACTAACATGGTCCGAAAATAGGGGGTTTGGGCCTGGTCCGACCCGGCCCAATACCCCCTGGGTTGGCCCGAACCGGGTCGACCCGACCCAGGTCCAGGTCCGGCCCGATTGGGCGCGGCCTGGCCCGCAACCTGGCGAGGCCTGAGGCCTGGCTCAAAAGTCGATCGTGGCTCAGCTCACAGCCGAACGGAGTGCGAAGGGGGGCGCCACCCCCTTGTATCTGAAACGGCGGACCCAATGGGGTCCGCGCTTGGGATTCTGTCAGGGGGGTTAAACCCCCCCCCCCCCCCCCCCGGTTTTCTAAAACGGCCATCTCAGTTGTCCGCCCCTATGAAGACCGTCGCGGCCTTTGGCCGCGGCTCCTGTCCGACTGGTGTGGTGCGACGGTGCCGCGCCCCTCCACTGTGGCCCACCCCCGGCCATGGCCCCTTGAGTCTCTAGCACGGTGCGATGGCGCCGCACACCATCGCCACGGCCAGCTTCGACCACAGTCATTTTCTTTCCCATGCGGTGCAACGACACCGCGCCACATTCGGCACAACGATCAATGAAGATTAACAAGTTAAGGGGAGAAGGATCGGCCGTGTTTGTGCGGTCTAATCTCCTCCCATTATAATGTATCAAGTGGACAAAGCAAACGAGATGCTCAACGATAAAACAAGCACAATTTTAATTCATTAAAATTTAACTTAACCCCTACCTCAACAAACGATGACGAATGTCGGCGTCGCAGTTGCTGGGGTCATGTGGTGATGTTTCGTAGACGTCGACAGAGAGAGTCCGAGAAGGAAGCAGAGTCTCCTCTTTTAATAATGGAGAGAACAAGCGTGATTTCGTTGGCAAATTCCTGCGTCGTTGTTTCCTTCCTATCCGCGGAGGAGGAAAAGGAAGAGGAAACTGGGGCCACCGAGTCGACGTTCTTCGTCGGAGAGTTGGCGTTCTTTGTTGAAGAAGAAGTTCTTCAAAAGAGACTAGATCTCTCTCCTTCAAAGTCTTAACACAACAAGCCAACCAAAAAATAAAATAAGGCTCCTCCTTATTTTATTAATTCATGCCATGCATTTAAATTTTAAAATTCAAACACATAACTCTCTTAATTGATTACGTGTGTTGGCATGATTTAATGTGGGGAGGGTGGGGAGAGGATAAGTCACCCACTTAATTACAAGGGGGTTTAACAAGTTTAAAGGGGGAGAGTTAAGGGGTTAGGGATTGTGAATGGTTGAGGCTCGTGTGGGCCCCACCTCAAAAATATCCTAACATGAGTAGTTAGAAACTTGTGGGTCCTACTACAACTTCCACATGTAGATTAAAACCACTTTAGAAAAAGAAATAAAATTGTAACACAATTTTATTTAACTTTTCATTTAATCCACATTTTTTTACAACTCCTCCCAAGAAAACGCACCTTCGGTAAAGGTCCTCTTAAGCAATTATTGGCACTGCGGTTCCATCAGTGCCCTCGGATTTCAATTCCGAGCACCGGTTCAAACAATAGAAAAACCCGCTCGTTCGTTCACTGAACGTACCCAAGCTAAACTTCAGAAATTGTTTTCGAGCACACCAGGCCTCAGAATCAGGTGATGTTAGAAACTGAGTACTCGTAAAATCCAAACGAAATAAAGAAAAAAAATCCCTTGAAATTTACGGGTCTTTATAGCTGAGGAGGTTGAGGAGATAGAAAACTGCATAGATCGTGGAGAAAATTCTATGGTGGCAGTTGTCGGTAGTTCTCAGGAGAAGAAAGAAACCAATGGTGATAAAGAAGAAGAAGAAGTTGAAGTAAGAATAGATATGCAAGTTGAGTTAGAGGATTCTCTTGAGGAGATAGATGTTTGGAGAGACAAAACAATGAATTCTAACAAAGTTGTTCTTGATGTCAAACTCTATATGAAGCTGTAGGAAGAAGAGAAGTCTTGGTTGATGGAAGAAATTGAGAAACTCAAGTCATCAACACAAAAGAACTCTAAATCAGTTAGTGAGTATAAAATAAAGATTTAAGAACAAAAAATGGAAATCGATGTATTGAAAAATACAAGGAAAGATCACATCAAGCGTATCGAAGAGCTTGAAGAGAAAGTTGTCGGTCTGCAGAGAAAAGTTAAAGACCAGGAAAAACCTATGATTCCCAACACATTCTTGGGAAAGCAGGTCATTCCGAAGACTGAAAAGATGAAAGAGGAGCCTAGTAGTTCAACAGGAAATAAGCAGTAATTGAGCTCAGAAGTTAAGGCTAATTAAGGGCTTGATCATAAACTAAAATCTATGAAACATGAAGTCATATCATAAGCACCCATCCTGAGATTAAAGGTTGATTTGGGAACAATGGTGAATCAGAATATTCAGAGAACCCAAGGTGAAACACGTAGTGCAGAAGTAACATGAAGGAATGCACCTTATATCAGGTGTTATTGTTTTGGAAAGATGGGACATTCACAGTATTTGTGTTCCATATCCAAGATATATCAAAGGGAACAAGAACAAAGGTGGTAGCCAAACATAGAACGGTTCTCCAGAACATATTGTAAAGGACACTGTTTTTGGTGCGGAGGATTTGGTAACATGTCTAGGTACTGTACATTGACCATACAAAGGAATTTTCCAAAGCAGAATCAAAATGTTCACAAGCAGCAGATCAATAAACCAACACGTGAGTTAAAAATGCAGAATAGATTTGCATCTTTGCAAGATGAAGCTGGTCCATCACAATCTGAGAAAGAACAGAAGTCTCAATCCATGCCATGTGTGGAGGCAAAAATATGGACCAAAAAGAAGTAGGATGAGAATGATGTGGTGGCAGAAATTTCTCATAATGCATCAGATCGCTATGTTGTGTGGATCCTTGATAGTGGTTGCACATCTCACATGACAGATAATAAGGATCATGTTACAGGCATAAAATATGATAAATAAGGAGTTGTCATTTTTGTAAATGATGAAGTCCTGAAGATTATTGGCACAGGAAAGGACATGTTTTGGGGAAAGGAGATGAGACGTGCTGAAGTATTAGGAGTAGAAGACCTCAGTCACAATTTTCTCAGCATCAGTCAACTATGTGACTCTGGACATTCTATAAGGTTTAGTATGAATATGTCTGTCATAAAAGGAAGTGAAAGGGCGGTAGTTCTACAAGGAAAAAGAACAAAGGGAAATCTCTACCTGGTAATTGGAAAAGAAGATATGTGTTTTCTATCCAAAGAGGAAGAAAACAAGTTGTGGCATAAACGACTTGGTCATCTTTTCCAACATCCCTGGAAGATCTGGTGAAGTGTGATACCACAAGAGACCTCCTTAAGATATCATGTGATCATACTCACATGTGTGATTCACGCCTACAAGGGAAGATTATCAGAAATACATATAAGGAAAAGGAAAACAAGTCAACAAGAGTGCTCGAATTGGTACATGCTGATGTTTGTGGTCCTATCACACCAAAAGAAATTGACAGAAATAGGTACTATGTTCTTTTCATTGATGACTATAGCAGAATGGCATGGGTATCTAGTACTTCCCATAAGTCAGATGTGTTTAGAGGCTTAAAACAGAACCAGAGGGAGTGTGAAAGGATGCTTGGATAGAAAATTTTGAAGCTTCGTACTTACAATGGAATAGATTTCACAAAGAGTCAAGTGGAAGGATATCTCAAGAAACATGGGATATGGAATCAAGTTTCCTAAGTATGAACTCCCCAATAGAATGGAGTAGTTGAAAGGAGAAATAGGATAATCAATAACATGGCCATAATGATGCTCATTGACAAAGATCTACCAAAAACTTTTTGGAAGGAAGCTGTTTTGACATTGTTCTACATTTCTAATAGGGTTTTGTTGGGTCTGAAGGAAGGAAAGACTCCATACAAGATGTGGTATGGAATGAATCCAACGGTGAAATACATTAGAATATTTAGAATTAAGTTCTTTATCCTCAACATGGAAAAACATAGGAAATATGAGTTGCCATGAGATGAAGGGATATTCTGTGGCTACTCAGTAATAAGTAAGGAATATAAATTCTTTAACAAAAGGCTGGGAAAAGTAGTGGAGAGCAATGATGTCACTATAGTAGAGAATGAGGAGATCATTCAACAGCGCAGTGAACAATTTCTAGATGAGAGTGATGAGGAAGAATGCAACACAGGGGGAGCAGAAGTGGATGATGTTGATTTAGAAGTAGATATTGATGATGAGCATGAGGAAGTAAAATATGTATCTACACAAAAGCAAAGAAGTCGAGATAAAATTGACAGCCAGAATATCATTGGTGATCAATATGATTCAGTTTAGACAAGAAGAATGAATTCACAGCACCATACATCTTTACTATAATAGGTTGAGCCGAAATGCTTCGCTGATGCAGCTGAAGATGGAAATTGGATTCGGTCAATGAATGAAGAGCTTGATCAGATTAAGAAGAATTGGACATGGGAGATTGTTTTGAGGATAGCAGATAATAATGCCATCGGGACTAAATGGGTCTATCACAACAAGATGAATTAAGATGGCATAGTGATTCGGAACAAAGCACGACTAGTGTACAAGGGGTACTCCCTGATAGAGGAAATAGATGTTGATGAGACATTTGCACCGGTTGTGAGACTAGAGACAAACCGATTATTTTTTTCCATAGCAGTGAAAAGAAAGATCAAAGTGTTTCAGATGGATGTCAAATATGCATTTCTTAATGGGTTTCTGGAAGAAGAGGTGTGCATTGAGAAACCAGATGGTTTTCTCATTCATGAAGATGATAATAAGGGTTGTCGATTGAAGAAAGAACTATATGGGCTGAAAAAAGCACCAAGAGATTGGAACTCAAGGCTGGATCAGTATTTGAAGAAGCTTGGGTTTCAACATGATGGAGTTGATTACAATATCACCTTCGACAACAACAGTGATCAAAGGATTATGGTGTTGGTTTATGTCGATGATATAATATTTTGTGGATCAGATGATGCTCAGTGAAAACAATTTTCTAAATTCATGAAATGTGAGTTTGAAATGTCAATGATTAGTGAGATGACATTTTCCCTTGGTTTACAGGTGACACAAGGAAGTAATGGCACTTCCATTTCTCAATCCAAATACACCAAGGAGGTTTTGAGATGGTTTGGAATGGATAATTTCAAGGATATGTAGACTCAGGTTGCTACCCGGATGAAATTATCAAAAGTTGACAGTGGCAGGGCGGTTAATATCACTGAATACAGGCAGATTATTAGCAGTTTACTATACCTAACAGAAACAAGACCTGATATTGTTTTCACCACATGCCAAGCATCACTTTACCAAATCAATCCAAAGTAAATCCACATGATCGCATTAAAAAATAATACTTCGGTATATCAAAGGCACTGTGGATTTTGGTCTTATGTATAATGAAAAATCTCAGTGAGAGTTATCAGGATATGCAGATTCAGATTGAGCTAGATCAGTAGATGATAGAAAATCAACATTCGGAGGTGCATTCTATCTTGGTAGATTGTGTATTTCTTGGCTAAGAAAAAATAAAGATTGCATTTCTCTGAGCACCGTAGAGGCTGAGTATATTGCAGCCACTCAAGAATGCACACAGTTATTGTGGATGAATCAGCATCTTGAAGATATGAGAGTTGAAGTGAAGTCTCCGATCAGAATCCAGTGTGATAACTCAAGTGCAATCAATCATAGAAGAAATCCAGTTCATCAGTCAAGTACAATGAACATTGAAATAAAATATCATTTCATCAAGGAGAAGGTGGATCAAGGGCTTGTGAAGTTGGATTTTGTGCCAACAGAGCTAAAGGTTGCAGATATTCTGAAAAAGGCCTTACCCAAGGAAGTGTTTAAAAGGAATCGACTGGATCTGGGAGTTTAGTCTACTCCCCGTACATGAAAGAGTGTGGAGGTGAAACCCCCCCCCCCCCCTCCCCAAGGTATGATGTGTTTTTCCCTAATGTGATAATATGTGTTGTCTACTCTGTTACAGAATGAAAAGGAGTAACCTTTGGGTACGTTGACAAAGGGGGATAAAATAGTGATTTTTCAAGGGGGAGATAGTGTGGATATTTGAGAAATCATGACAGATACGAGGAGAAGCTGATAGGTGGAGCAGCCAGATAGGGGGAGTTGAAGCTGGTTCAAAGTTCGTAGCCAGATCTTAGTTCTGATAACACAAGCAATACTACTGAAGAGGATTTGCAGCTGACAAAAGTTAAAGCTGTGAGCAGATAGGGAGAGTATCCAATCTGACGATGCTATAAGTGATCGATCAAAGAATAGATATCACGACATCTTAGGATCGTGGTAAAATCAAAACTGTGGTGTTGGAAAGCGTTACGAATATTTCCAAAAATTGGTATCAGTTTGGTATCAATAGTGGTTGTCAGATTTGAAGTGATTCATTGATGAACTTTTCAACTACTCTTGTTTCTCATACTAAGCATTGCTCATGTGGGCTTAGAGTATGTGATGAGTAAATCCTTGATCGCTATCGGAATCACAATAGACGAATGGTGGATGATGAATTAACGATGTATCTTTTTATAGAAGAGGTGTCAACAAACCCAAAGGGGGAGATTATTGGGGAAAAATCCCTCATTGTATCATTGATGCATTTTTGAGGTGATTGTGTTTTTTGACAATGTGGGCCTCCGTGTTGTGTTTGTTGAAAAAGAAAACCATGACGTACAAATTTGCTGAAAAAGGGGATTTCATTGTGTCGTGTCGAGTTCAAGGGATGTTTTTAACAATCCATGATTGATTCAAGAACATCGAAAAAAGAATGGTCGATCTGGAGGAGTTTCAAAAAGACTAGATACAAGGTGGCGTCGTTTTCCAGTGTTTGACAAATTTTTGGATCACAAAATCTAAATATTTAGAAAAGTGGTTTTGGCAATGGGAATTGCGCGCCAGTGTCTTGGAGGCTTGGAAACTTTGTGACACTTGTTTTTCAAGATCAGAACATCAAAATCTGGCAAAGGAAAAAGGGGAACCCAAGTTTTATGTTTGGTCATGCAAGTGACTAAGGTGACAGAGACTAGGGAAGATGGACTTACCTGCCTAGTGGAAACTTGCACACCGGCACTCATGGTGTCCAAATGCCTATAAATAGAATTTGACCCCTAATAAATCGGTGAAAGTTAAACACATAGAGAAAATTGGAGCTCCAATCGTGCAAGTGGTGGTGTGGTCATGCAAGTATAAATATTTTCAGATGTTGTGCACCAGTTGATAGTTGTGTGCCCAAAGTGGTTTGGGAGAGAAAGGGTGTGAGTATCCCAATATTAGAGTTGAAGAAGGGGGTGTCGCATAGGTGGTTTGGTGACACTTGCGTGCCAGGATTTGAAGAATCGTAACAGTTGATAGTTTAGTTCCAAAATTGGTTTGGGAGTTAGAGGTTGTGTGTCGCGCATGTTTGGAGTTGAAGAAGCGAGTGTCGCGCAAGTGGTTGAGCTGAACTTGAGCTCCAACTTGAATATGCAATCCGGAACTTGCCTGCCAACTTGGAGAATTGTTCCAGGTATTGTTGAAGCACGCTAGTAATTTTAATGTTGCGCGAAAGCTGGAAGATTGCCCGATACCTTCGGTGCAAAGTGAGATTCATCTATGGGTGAAATTTGGACTTCAACAGGGCATCAACATACATCAGAGAGTGCATTAATTATTGATAATGAAGAGACCTATAGGTCTATAAAATGTGAGTGGATCTTATAAAGATGAATCGATCTCACTTCAGTTGAGAGAGTAGTGAGTTCTCAGATTGGGAGTGGTTGTAAACCATGAGGGATAGTGTGTCCACTTCGAACTTGTAAACAGCAGTGCACTTACAGTGGAATTTGTACCTCAACACACTACCGGTGTATTATCCTTGGACATAGACCAGTGAGGGTAAACCAAGTAAAAATCACTGTGTCATGTGCATGCTTTAGGTTTTATTCCTACTCTGCATCGGGAAGGAGAGAGAAGATAGTTTTTTCTAACAACAAAACAAGATCAAAATGGGTAGTTGTTTTAATCTGTCATACCCTGATTCACCCCCCTCTCAGGGTATCTATCCTAGTATACCTAACATTATATTTTTCATATAGGTTTCACTATAGTTAACTGTCATATAGATCATACTATTGTCCTCCTATGCTTGAAGCATGAGGCATCTCTTTTTTAGAGCAAGAGGCACCCTACATTTGTCACATAGGGAATAATATAGTTTATAGTAATGTAGATAGGATTGTTGGGAATAAGGCACCTAGAAATGGTTGGTGTTGGGACTTACGCAAGGGAGGCCCTTTTCAGTTCAACCTAACATAGGAGTCCGGTGATGGGGTTTAGAGGAGTATCTTGAGGAATGGTTCCACTCAAGGTACTCAGGTAATTGACGATGAGAATCTCAACTCATGACATGGGAAACGAACCAAGAGGAATATTTTCAACTCATGGTGTTTCACGGTTTGTGGAGGAGTATCTCAAATCATGGTGTTCTATAGGTTGAAGTTTGTTGAACAGAAGGGAGCAATGGAAAATGTCAATGTCTCGTACAGAAAATTTCACGGTGCAACTCTCCATTTTTAGGTGGGTTAGTGATGGATGTGAAGGGTCCGACTCAGTGGGCCGGGATTACAGCCTGACACTGATACTGTGTGAGGGAGGGGGTGTATCCCTTGTGGTATGGACTGATAGGCGCAAGCCTATTTACTATTGCACATAAGATGTTCTATACGGAGGATAGTGCACACAATAAGGAAAGATGGCGTGCAATTGGGAAGTCTTGCGCATAGTAGGGTTGGTGTGTGAACAATATGGGAGACGTGTGCACAATAGGTGATCTATGCAACCACTATGGAAGTAATTTTCTATAATAGGGGTGGTTTGTGTGTAGTAGGGGATAGTTAAGCGCAATAGGGAAGGTGTTCATGCAAATGGACAGGTGAAACACCAGTGCTCCCAAAATTGGGGCACAATGGCATTGTTATGTGAAAAAAATATGTTTTGCATGCAAAATTGGGCATGTTGGCATATTTTCATGAAAAAGTGATGTTATTTGTGCAAGATGGGTGTTTGCACGCATGCATGGAAAATGCAGAATTGCCCTCTTTAGAGCATAGATCGACCACTGGGGGCCCTCCCAGAAGAAGGGGCACACTTGTATTTATAGGAAAAACCATGAATGTCAATGCACATAAAATTAAATTCCATGTTTGTGCGCAAATAATTTTTTCACACAAGATTAAAATTTTCACAAAATATTCCAATTTTTGTGCAAATCCATACATTTCCCCAAAATCAGCCTAGATCTCCATTTCTAGCAGTCTTCCAACGAATGACTATAACTTCTGATCTGTATCTCCATTCAGGCCCCACAACCATTAAACTTGAAGCTAGAAGAATGATCATTTCTCTTAGATCATGTCTCATATCACTCAGTGAACTATGGGGACGTGTTTTGTAGTTCCAACAAGCTTATTTTTTCTATCAAGTGTTAGTAAGTTTAATCGTTATGCTTATGATTTTTTATATCGATTTTGGAACCAATTCATTTATACCATGTAAATAATTTTAGGATAAATAAATTTATTTCAAAATATAATATATACTTATTTATAAATATTATATCAGATTCCTTAATTTGATTATTTATTTTGGGTAAAAAAAGAATTAGTGTTAGCTTATTTTGGTAATTCTAGTGATTGAAGATGATATTTCATTAATAATAAAAATACATAATATGAAATTTTAAGAAACATAAAAATTAATTTTATTCCATAATAAAATATTTTAATATTAGTATTTATGTTCCCATTTTCATCCATGATATAGTATTATAGAAAATTTTAAGTTGCTGATTAAAGTGACACATACAAGAACACACAATTACATGATGGGTGAGTATGGTTAAGTAAGTGTATAGCATCATTATAAAATAATAATAATTAAATTATTTACTTTTTTTATGTCTTTGAATCATATATTATGTATTTTTGATAAATACTGAAAATAAATATTAAAAATGAAAAATGCTACTTTGGGGAGGTGGTAGTCCACACAAAGCATGGTTAACACATTCATTTCCCAAAAAATGAGATGGAATGAATGTGGGTTATAATCAGTCACATAGTAGTCATAATTATATTATATATTTTACCTTTATTCTGAAATTTCATCCTTATAACTAGTGAAGATATGTGGTGGTAAAAAATGATGGTGTCTCTTCATAGAGGCGACAGTTCGCGCAAACGCACGATCGATGTTTGGTTCTCATTCTAAGGGGATTGGGTGGAATAAGAAAGGGTTGTTCCATTGATATAATAACACATAACTATAATAAATATACTAATGTTATTATATTATTTGGATTTTATTATTTATGGAAGATGGATATTAAGAATAAAATCCTAAGGATTACGTAATACTCACTTTGGGACCATGAACATTCTCTTGAAATCCTCCTTGTAAATGAATAAATTAGGCTATATTTTATTGAAAAGGGTCTGAAATAGGTAAAATGAAATTATAGTAGAGAAATATCAGTCATAATTTCAGGGAAGATTCTAAGGATATATGTAACTTTTATATGGTGGAAGTGATCCAATTTTATAAGTGAAGGAAAGGTCACTTTTTTGAACACTCATTATTTTTCAATAAAGGGATGATATTATTTAATGATAAATGGTTCCAAAAGTGGTAATTAATGGAATATGGGTTCATATTATGTTTATAATTCCTATAAAACTAATTTTATCATATTTTATAAACAGTATTAATGTATATTTTCACTATATGTTTACATTTTACCAATTTCATTTTTTACAATGTAACTTGTTTTTACCCTAGTAATTTATTATTTATTAAAATTATGAGGTAACCATTAGATCCAAAATTTTATCTACTAATCCAAAATTTATACTCAATATAATCTAATTAAATTTATATATAATTTAAAATTAATATTTATATTAAAATATTTAATATATAGAAAAACAATTTTATAAAAAAAAAATTGTGCATGAAGTGTTCTTACTCATATATTACATTAATTTATAATTTAATGAGTGATAAAAAAATTTATACAATTTAAAACATATTATCATATTGTAAATATAAAATATATCATTTTGAACAATTATATAAAAACACACAATGCTAATAAACCAATTCTTTGAAAATAACCCTTTCACCATTTTCATTATCATTAACTTTAATAATATTAATCAAACTTTTATGCCCAGAAATGAACTTTAACGTGTTTATAATATGAAAATGTTGATATATTATATGAATTTTTTTTCTAATATAATTAAATAAGTGATAAAACAATTTTTTAGTATATATGAATAAGAACATGTTTGTGTGTAAAATATTACTTTGGTTTCTCAAATATTAAACAAGGGTTTTACAAATTCAAAATAGTATTATTAATTGAATAATTTTAATTTTTTGAATAATTATTTTTACATAATGTTTTTTATGAAAAATTTTGGTAATTATTGTATCATGATTATTTCATAAATTTTTTGGTATTATCAAAATCATTATTTTTCACTATTCACCATAAAATAAATTATTTTCGAAAAATATAAAAAATTAATATTAAGATAATAGTGATATGATGAATCAATAAATAAATTTTATTTCTTTTGAATAAAATTATAAAATTTATAAATTTATCATTCAAATATTAAACATAATGAAAAAAATATTTTTTTTATAGGTAAATAATATTTCCTTTTTCATTAAAAGTGGACATGTGAAATGTGTAAAATATATGTGATAAATTTCTTATTAAAATAATAATTACATATTTATATCATCATAATTTATAGTTACATACCCACTCATGATATTCATTTAATATCTATGAATATGATAAGCTAGGGGGTAGTCGAGGGTGGTGATTCCTATAGAATGGATCTCATAGAAATTTCCATGATCATCAATTTCACTCACATACAATTTAGCTCCAACCATAATTGTTAGAGTTTAACTTGGGTATGGTCTTTATCAAACACCAGATAAGCTACATCCATCCAAATTTAGAATAAATGATCTTCAAAAGGGATATTTTCTACCTGATGTCGTTTATTTCATTTTTCATTATAGATTTCATAATATGGTTACTTCCTTTCATACTAGTTAATCTTATGGAAATATTATAGTAGTAATGTTTTATTTTAATGTATTTAATTTTCATTTTAGTTCTATGTTTAGTTGGAACCAAGCGATCAATTAGTTTTTATATATAGTAAAATAATATAGAAAAATCTTAGGGTGTTACATGTTATATCCCTCCAAAATTAAGAGATTACATATTTTGTGGGTTTCTTAATTCTCCATGTCTGAGAGGGGTGAAGAGTTAAGTTTTATTATTTAGATATAAAATACAATAAATAATAGTATTCTTATTTATCATTTATTTATACTGTATTATTTATTACCAATGAATACAAATCGTTAAATATTTTAAAAGGGTAATTTCACCCCCCCCCCCGACCTCTCTACCAATATCACATCATGACTTAGAAATTAGTAACAAAATGTGTACCTTATATTAATAATATTTATATATATTTATGTTATAAAAAATCACGCATTAAATAGACAATGGGAATTTTTTTATTTTTCAGGAATGGATGTGAATGATTGGTGGAAACCTTAATGACATAATTATTTAATGGAACTAATTATGGTCATTAGAAATATTATATGTATGATTTTCATAAGAACCATTACATTGTTATTTTTAAAATCTTATTGAAACCATAAAAACAACTTGATGTTGATCTATAATCATTGAATGGTAATGATTCTATTATATATGTTTTAAATTACGTTGTAATGAATATTTTATATAGTGAAATAATTATAAATGTTTAAAAGAATATGTTTGTATGTAATGACACTCATGAAATATGTAATATTCTAAAAGATACTCATTTAGGATTAGATAAGCTTATATGAACTCAACTTGTAAAATTAAGAGATAGGAATCAAGAGTTTAAATTGGATGAATAATAAATTGAGAATCAAATGTTTCATAGATTTAAAATTACAGTGAATGGTAAGATATGATTAATATAAACTATAAATAATTAATTTCTATTTGAATGAGTTATAAGAACATTAAAAAAAATAAGTTTCATGCTCTAAAGGTAGATATTTATAAAATAAAAAAAAATCTAAGAATATGTTTTATGTGATATTATCGGATCATAGATACAATACAAATATGAATTGAAAAATATTAATCAAGAGACAAATTCAAAAAATAAATGTATTGGTATTAAATAAAATATGTGTGTTACCACTTACTCTCAAGAATATGAATTAAAAATTAATTAAAGAGATCATTTTTTACAAGTTTCCCATGGGATAAG
Source organism: Viscum album (assembly GCA_963277665.1). Classification (NCBI taxonomy): domain Eukaryota; kingdom Viridiplantae; phylum Streptophyta; class Magnoliopsida; order Santalales; family Viscaceae; genus Viscum; species Viscum album. Next base: position 2,102,685,467 of record OY728120.1, read on the forward strand.
AATGAAAGTATTCTCCAAAATGTAAAATGAATTACTTTCATGAAGTAGGCCAAATAACCTAGTACCCTAATACCTGAGACAGTGCTAAAATATCCTTATGGGAATTCCCGATCCCCACAGGTTGGAAACAAGCACCTAGAATCATTCAAGATAAAGATGGGAATGAAGATTCCATAAAAATAGTTGATTATAACTGATACAAGTTTGTATTCTCAGATCTATAAAGAGATTAAATGCCATAAACTAAACAATTATATAAAAATATGAAAATAGTACAACATCAAAGTACCTAGTAGACATAAAAACATCCCAAGATGACCCACCACTCTAAGCCCAATGGATCAATAAAATCCACCCACTATAAGAGGCTCATTCCCATTTATCCAATCTAGTAAAGTGACATCTATAAATTCCTAAATGAAAATATAGGGTGTCTGCTATAGATCCTAGTAGGGTATCGTCATGTGTTCCATAATATGTTTCTATAATAATAAACTAAATCCTGAATTCAATTATAATAAAGTAGGGCATGTAAATACACATTATTATTTAAAATAAGATGTTATTTTATTTCAAAATGATTGAAAAATTTATAACATAGATTAAATAAACACTTTATATAAAACAATTTATATAAATAAACATTCATGAATAAAATAGTTCTATAATCAATGGAATATATATCAAAATAATCCCATTAATAACCATGTTCTTTTTCACTTTGTTATAATAGTTCTAGTTATAGGATCCTCAAGCATCTCATATCATTGATCAGGGAAATATTTGTAGACATGTCCCTCAGGCTTAGTCTGAATAAGACTCATAATCATCCCATTGTTGATAAGATCTTCCAAACTATATTTTTTAGAGCTATAATCCTAAATCCTTTTCTATGGAATAATCATCCTAGAATTATTTTCACAAATAACCCTCTAACTACCTAGGAAATCATGTGATAAATAAATAAATTGAAAAGGGGAAAATCATTTCATTTCAAATCAATCAGTATTCACAATTCAATTTTCCTCTTTTCCTTTTCAAAATGAAAATTCACTTTAAAAACAAAAAAAAGATTATCATCAATTATTACTATTACGATAAAAACCCAATCATTGGTTTTTAAATATTTCAGTTATGTAATTTTCTAAATTAAATTATCAAATAATTTCCAAAATTCCATTAATTTCAAAATACATAATAAATACCAAATTTTTTTGGAATTGGGGGTTTTCCAAAAATTCCATGAAAATTTCCATTAAAATTCCAAATCCCCTCAATTTTGGAGTTAATAAATAAATTTAATTAAATTTAAATCAAATAATAAAAATCAAATTTTAATTATATAATGAAATCTAAAATGGAACCACTTATCTTTAATCATTGAAATCAAAAATCAACACTCTCCACGGGTTCCACCAAAAAAGAAAAATGGTGAAGGAGATCATGAAAATAAACCAATAATCAGGCTCCATTGAAATAGAGTTTATATGCATAAAAATGTTATTATATAACAATTTAAAAGTATGATAGAAAAATAGAACGAGGGAGAAAAGAACTGGAGGAGATTTACATACTTGAGATGGAGCAGATCATCCAAAGGCACTTTGGTTCCTCAAATAAAAGGTTTAGATAGTCCAAAATCAGTTCCTAAGAGCCTCCAAAGCCCTTGAATTTGAGAGTGGTTGACTTCGAGTAATGAGGGGACTTAAATGGAGGTCCGGTAATTTTTTTTAAAAATGGAATTAAAAAATATCATGCTCACGATTGGTTTGGTAGGGCCACAAGGTTAGACAAACCATGTACCCAAACCATGATCCAATGTACTGGGATGCATGATTTCTAGTAGGTGGATGCATTATTTTTCAAACCATGCACCAACCATGAAAACACCCAATTTCCATGATTACACAGTTTTCACTGGGTTTGTGCATGGTTTGGAAAAACCATTCACCCACCATTAATAGCCAAAAGAGGCTCCAAAATATTCCAAATTTCACACCAAGAACCACTAAACATGAAAACCCCAATGCACGATTAAAAGGGGGTCAACGATTACCTAAAAACCTATAACATGATGCTACAACCTCCCCATCATAGAAACTTTATGCCCCCCGAAATCTTGTCATGAAGACTCCATATCAAAGAAATGATGTCACTGCTCAGTCCTCAGTGCCTCCATATCCCATGTATCATGTGAATCAAAACCATAATTCCATAGAAAAATTAAAAAAATTATCATCCTCCCATGAAGTACCATGGTCTCTAAATTTAAAAATATTAAATGGATGCTCAGTCCTGGATAAACCATTCATAACATCAAGATAACTATAACTCTAAACATGAGATGGATCATAAACATACATTGGTAACCAAGATACATGGAACCTTTTATTTATCAATGTCAACTATAGTGTAAGTGATAAATGGTAACCCATTTTTTCCACCATCTAAAAACCCTCAAAACCTCCCAAAAAATGAGGAGTATGTTTCCTATTCCTCTAAAGATGTCGACAACCAAAAATGGATGAAACATTAAAAAAAACCTAGTCACCAACTAAAATTTTCAATACTAATTTATAATGATCATAATAAGATATATATTAGCTCTATATAGTTAAAAATAACTTAAAAATCAACAAAATATTTGTTGTTGTCTCTTGAACCATGCTCAGTCCAACCAAAAAACTTTTAGAAATCTTCGACCAACATAATGGATATTTACAAAACCTATCATAAATGGACTCAGAAGTTTCTAATCTTATCATGGACTAGTAAATATTTTTATAATAAAACAAAACTAGTCTGAAATGGCCATCCAATGCCCCGCCAAAAATATTGATGTGGGAAAAAATCATATCTTCCAGAATCTATATGGCCCTCTCTGTTTGTTCATACATCTATGGATGGTGTGGCATATGAAAATGATCCTATGATCCCACTGACTCTGGAAGGCCTTTCCAAATGTGAGAATTAAAATGACGATCCCTATAAAATAATTTAGAATATGAAATTCTATAAAAATGATCAATCTCTCTCACATAGATATTAACCAGTTTCTACACATTAGTTGTATCATGAATGGGTATAAATTAATTCAATTTGGTTTGAATATTAATCAAAAACTTTGTCTCATTATTCATCATTGAGGTACATGGAAACCTATGAAAAAGAATCTTAGAGATACCATCCCACATAAAATTTCACACCTGAAGTGGTAAAGAAAACTTGATGGCTTCTGATGCTCATCCTTAACCTGTTTGAAATTATATTAGTGAAAAACAAATTCATTAATGTATCATTTCATACCTATCCACAGAAATCATACATACATTTCATATAACATCATTGTGGTTCCAAGGTGCATAAATCACTTGGAATTATTGTAATTCCCTATCAATTCATTCCTCACAAGTAACCTCACAACACCATGGTTTTAGAAACATAGGATATTTTCTATAGATAACGACCACTCAACAATAGTATCCCCACTATAAATAGATATCCTAGGGATATTGAATTTGTCATCAATATTTTCTCCATAAAAATAATCTCAAGGAGAGTGGTGGTCATCAAAACACTAGCCAATACAATCTTGGCCCCTATTTCCAAAACTCATATATGGAATTCTGAAAAAGCACCATATAGTTCCACTCTTCCGATGATTATTTCAAATCCTAGGTCATATGTTTCCTTCTAAAATCATCAGTGATGACATTAACTTTCCTCATGTTATTGGTGAAATTCTAATAAAATGATTAAAGGTACTTATACCAATGGCCCAAGAAAATATTCAAATATATTTTTTAAAAATAGATAACTAATGCTCTTGGGGTTATAAAAAATGATACACCTTCCTCTAAAAGGGTAATGCCCCAAACTATTAATCCCATTAATCATAGATACATGTTCAAGGTCATGGGTTGGATAATTCTTCTCATGTTTCTTAAGCTTTTGAGAGCCATATTCTACCACATGATCAACCTCTATAAGAAAACTACCCATATCCAAACCTGATGCATCAATGAAGATGACATGTACTTCCCGAGGTTTGGACGAGTTAAATGCATCATAGAAATATAAAAAAAAATTAAAATCAACAAAATTACTCTAAAATATATAATCCTAAGAAAACATCACTACATTTTGAGTGAGCGAGGTCATGAGAGAATCCAGCTATGAGATACCCTTTACGAACCAGTTGTAATATCTAGCTAAACCAAAGAATATTAGATTCTAGAAAACATTACGAAATTTCTCACATGTAATAAATGTTTTGATCTTTTTATGATCAGATAAGATACCACATTCTGATACCACATTTCCCAATATCTTTCCATTTCATATCCATAAATCACATTTTAGTATCATGGAATTAATTCAATGTTTTATCCACAATTATAGAACTTCTCTCAAATGGAGCACATAATCCTCCTCAAACATAGAGTAATCCAAGATGTCATCCACAAAGAAAACCATAAACGTATCAAGATAATCATGGAAAATAATGTTCTTAAAATCCATAAGGATTAAAGGATAATTTGTGAGACTAAATATCATGAAAAGGTACACATAATTTCTATACCTATCCTGGAAGGAAGTTTTCAAAATATTAGATTCTTTTATTATGAACTGGTGATAACCATATCGGAGATCAATCTTCAGAAACCTCTTCGACCCATTCCACTATTCAAATAGATCATCAAATCTATGAAGCCTGTTACTTTTTATTTATCATAATATGGATGTGTTTTCAATGACCAACAAATAGGTGGGTTGTTCCATTATCATTCTTAGAAAATTGAATTGGCACCACCCAAGGTGACAGACACAGGTGTATGAAGCTTTTCTCTAACAAATCATCCAAATTAATCATAAAAATTTTCATTTCAAATGGTTATATACTGGAATAAGTTAAAGATCTAGGATGAGTACTAGTCACTAAATCAATATAATACAATAATAATATTACTGGTGGAAAAACAATGACATCAGTAGGAAAAAAATTAGAAACACACAAAAAACTAGATGGATATCAACGCTCAAATATTCCCGATATGAATCTAAATCAAACATTGATATTACTTTTCCCAAATGTGGATAAGAATTTCCAACTCTACTCAACCTTAGGTCCCATTATCTACCAATGATATGAAACACCCTAAAAATTGTAGAAAATTAGACCTTTTGAGGATAACAATCAAATAATGATTTATTAGAAAAGATCTAATCCATCTTGCAATTGACATCAAGGGGTTTCACATTGAGAACCATAAAATCCCATGTGAGCTAAATCTATGATAAAGATAAAACACAATAAGGACAATACAGACCCTACACTCTCTCCATTATGAGGTATGTTGTAAGATACATAAAAAAAGATAAAATATTTATATAAATATTTAGAAATGTCAAAATATGAGTCTTAATGAATGAATGAGATGACCTATTATCAAATAAATTAGATACTAAAGATGAATCTATAGTGATGGTGTCAATCACTGTCACTGGACCCATATCGACTTCCTCTAGAGACTCTTCTACTATGTGAAAAATCTTCAATGTGGATGTGTGTGTCTAGAACTCCACTGTTCTTGAAGAATATGAATGGACAACAATAATTTTTGGTGTTGATGTGATCATCATGCAATGTGGGGATGAAATGATATAAAAATTTTTTTAAAGTGTTCTAAATTTCTATAGGAACCTCGGATCATGGGGGCCTTAATGAAAACTAATTTTGAATGCCCATGATTTCCACATTGGAATAAATTTGAAGGGAATCTTCAAAAAATTATAGGAGGTCTGAAAAAACCATTCTATCGAGATTCACCATGTGACTCATCCAACATTCACTTCACTTTAATGGAACTTATAAAACAACCACTAGGAAAAAAAGAACTCCCATCAACCCTAAAAAACTATCTAGATAAAGATCATCCATCAATGCCCTAACCATTATGTAAGTATAAGAAGAAATATTCATTATGAAAACCTGATAATCAATATCATAATGCAGACCCATATCAAACCATTGATCCTTCATATTCTCACTCAATACAATCTTAGGAGAAAACTACACAAACTCAAAAAATTGGTTTTCATACTCCATCATAGTCCAATGAGCCTGTCCAATTTTATAAAACTCTTTAGCCTTAGCCAGTACCATTGACATTTATTAGAACTAGTTTGTGAAAATAAAATAATATTCATTCCAATATAAACCCTCTTACTTATTCATTGTCACCATTGTGTACCACTATCTCCTTATATGTCCTTAAAACAAAAAAGTGGTACATTTCACGTTGATTGAATGAGGCAATTCTATAAATTCAATCGAAATATCTATCTTCCTCAACCAATCCTCATCCTCTTGAGGATTATTTGAGCCTTGGAATGCCAGTGAATTTTGGAGAATTAAATCATGATCTTGATTATAAGATTTAATCCTTTTAGGTTCCACAACTTGAGCCTTAATAGAACTAGGTGAAAGATATTGTCCTAGATAATGGAAGAAATGCACAATAACCTCAAAAAGGTTCTATTCCATGGAAGGATTCACCCACTATGGATCACCAGTAGCTTCCTCCTGGGGCATATTCACATGTATTCTCAGAGGCATGATTATATATAAAATTATTTATTAAAATTGAATAAATCAAAAGATTTCACATTTAAATATCATAAAAGAGAATCATGAAAATCAATCCCATAAAATAATATAACAAAATTTTGATTTCATCCTTTAAAAAAATAATTTATTGAAAAAACTATAACTAGTTAAAACTATTCCTCAAGATGATTTTCCCAAATAGCCCATGGTGGTATATGTATAATTACAATGATATCCAACAAGGAATTCACTCACAACTACCTCTTAATACCTCCCAAGATGTTTCAAACTACATATTATCATCAATGAAAGATACATAACATGCACCATTGATAGTACTTTTTCAGGAAAACTCTCTAATACCCTGGTATACAGATGACCAAACAAAAATTTCTATATTTATAAGGGAATTACTAATTTCCATGAGTTGGTGATTAGTACCAGGAATTATAAAAGATAAATGTTGGAATGAGTGTTTCCACAACAAAAATGGAAGATAAATGATATCAATTATTATTCTCAAAACTCCATTGTGAGAAAGTACTAGAAAACAAATAGGTCTATCAAAAGACAAAAATAGTACATCATCAAATTACTCAATATAAAGTAAAAAATCCTAAGAAAACACTCAACTACACGTCCAAAAGATCAATAATATCCACCTCCTACAAGAGGTTCTTTCCCTTTGGTCGGACCCAGTGGAAGGAAATGTAAAAGTTAACAAATACAAAGGTAGGGTGTGAGCTATAAATATTTTTAGGGTCTTACCAGGTGTTTTGTAATAAGATTAAATAATAATAAACAAGTAATGATTTCAATTTTAATAAAATATGCAATGGTAATAAACATTAATAAATAAAACAAAACATTATTTCATTTAGAAATGATGAAATGTATTCAAAACATGGATTAAATAAACATCCTATATAAAATAGTTTATATAAATAAAATAGAATGAATAAAACACTTCTATATTCAATGAAATATATATCATAATAATAATAACATGAACAATGTACATCATCCCTATAGTATGATAGTTTATAGTTATAAGATTCTTACACATATGATATTAGTGATCATGGAAATATGTGACCACGCATCCCTGGACCTTGGTCTGAAAAGAAATCATTAAAATCCCATCAAGGAAAATATATTCTGAACTTTATATTTGTTATATTTTTCATAATCAATCTATTTCTAGGGAATAATAATCCTATTGTGGCTATCCCAAATAGCCCACTAATAACCTAGGATCCCATGTTCTCAATCATTCAATAGAAATGGTCAATTATTTCATTTCAAATCAATCATCATTCACAATTCGCTTCTTCATTTTTTATTCTTTTTAAAATTTCAATTCACTTTCAAAACCAAAAATATAAGTTTTTTATCAATTAATACCAATTTTAATATAAAACCAATCATCAATTTTTATCAATTCAATACAATACATTTTATATAATCAATTCTCAAATTATTTTATAAATTCTATCAATTTAAAAATACACCCCAAATTCCAATTCCATTGGAATTGAGGGTTTTTCCAAAATTTAATTCCAATTACAATTACAATTACAATTTCAAATAACCACAAATTGGGTTTTCAGAAACTAGTTGAATGAAATTTAAATCAAATCAGGACAATCCAGGTTTAATTATATGTTGTTATAAAAAATAGAACCAACTACCTTTGATCATGGAAATCACAAATCACCACCTATAATAGGTTCTTCTAATGAATAATTATAGCGATGGAGATCATGAAAACAAACCTAAAATCATGATCCATTCAAATCAATTTTATATACATAAAAAATGTGTTGATCTAACACTATCTATGTATGAGAGAAAAATACATTGGTAGAGAAAAAAATGGTTGGATATCCACTTACATGAGAGGGATCAAATCTTTTATTGGCACTCTGATTCATAAAATAAGGGGTTTAGAGGGGAAAAAATTGGGTTTCAAGAGCCTCTGAAACTCTAGAATTTGAGATAGGTCAAGTTAGGTACAAAATGGGATTTAAATGGGGGCTTGGGGAATTTTAAATAAATATTTATAATTAAAACGTCTCAATTGAATGGTTAGCGGGGTAGGGCCACACGTTTAGACAAATCGTGCACCCTAATCGTGATTTCCAGTTCAATGGTGAATAGTTTCTACTATTTTGGCCAATGGTGTTTCAAACCATGCACCAATCATGCAGGAAACCATTTTCTATGGTTGAATAATTTTCATTGGGATGTTCCACTTTTTGGAAAAACCTTTTTTCGGCCTTGCGCAGTCCAAATAGCCTCCAAGATTTTCCAAATTTCACCCGAAGCACCCCTAAAAAGGCCCAACCAAAGCATTCTCTAATGTAGTTTCGAAGATTACATGGAAATTTGTAATATAATTTTAAAATTACCAAATAAAAAATGAAATAAAAATAGGGTAATAATGATGATGTCACCCATTATGAATGCAGTGATACAGGGAACCTCAATCATAACTGACTAATACTCAAGAATGAAAAAATAGACAACAATGGAAAATTAAAAGTATAGAAAAGGATTTTGGAAGGGGTTTCACTAGATAATTATATTAGAGTGATGAATCTAGTGTAAGAAATGAATATGAAAACATATGATTAATGGCATCATCAAAATATGCAAGTCAATAAGATTTTTCTTTCTACTATGAATCTAACTCTAACCCTTATAAATAATATTTTTATGAATATATTGGTAGAATTAATCATACATTTATAAATATTTAATTATTATTCCAAAATCATTTAATAATCATAAGTATTATCATACTATAAATGAAAAACTATCAAATATTCATTCAATGTAAAATGATAAATTGTGTTCTTATCTAGAAAGTATTGAAAATTAAAATATTAAATGTAAATATTATCATTCTAAATTCATATAATCCCACATAATTTAATTTTATTTAGTCTTGTAATAAGATGATAAACATAGAAAATAAATTGATTGGTAAAATCATCATCTGTCCACATTTTTTCAAGGGAGGAAATGTTTTGAGAAATGATGAGTTTATATAACATGAAAAAAAAAATTCATGTTTAGGATCAAAAATTAATAAAAATATATTAACCCTTCATTGATAAAGTTTCAAGTGGAAGTGCATATAAAGTTACTTAATTTAAATATTAAATGAAAGACCCTTATAAATTTGAATAATCCTTTCGACTGGCATAGTCTCTTAGTCACACCAAAGCGTTAATTTATAAATCATTATATTCTCTGATTACCTTTGAACGTAGTTTGAAAATATTTGTTGGTTCCCAAAAATTAATATATTAATCTTATATAACCCAAGTTTTCGTCAGTTACAAAGACTTCATAAATCTATTATTGAATGAAATCGATCTTAGTAGCCTAAAAAAGACTGTTTGGTAAATGTATTTTAGGTTTCCATGACATATGACTGATGATATATCTATATTTATATCATTTAAATTGTGTGATTGTGGTAGTGTTGCATTCAATTATAACAAAAAAGTTAAAGTAAATATTTTTTTTTTGAATTTGGAACTTCAAATTCATTTGTTATTTTAATGATTTTAATTTTTTAAAGTGTAAAATGTGATTTAATAATTATTTAACAACATTAATATGATAAATTGAATGTGAAATTTGTAAATGGAAAATTTATTATTTTTATAATAAAAACTATCTAATTTTTTTAAAAAAAATAAATGATAATATTTATTGAATTAAGTTGGCAGAGTTTTCTAAAAATAATGTCAAATGTTTAAATTCTTTAAAATATAAAAATGGTTTGTGGCCTTGAATATTTATCCATGAATTTTTAATACTGTTAAATAAACATTATAAACAACAAAAGGTTTTTGGATCTACCGATTTTGAAACTATAAAACACCTATCCATGTGATTTATGCTTAAATTTTAATCAATATAATCCATCATTCAAATCTATCATGTGGTATCGACATCTAAACAACTTCAAATTGTATATTTAGTGGTTATAAAATATATAGAAAAATATCAATAGATATGTATCATGTTATTATAAAATTTTCAGTTTCATAGGGTTATAATAACAAAAATTTAGTGGCATTATCAAATACATAGTGTGAGTAGGTTTTTGCTTCTTCTTATTGTTCACAGTCTTTATAGATTAAAAAACTCTTTCTCATTTGTTTTTAATTTTTAAAATAACCAAATTTATTGTGAGAATACTTCTACAGTTTTTAAATCTAAATATTCACTGTAGTACTCTAGGAATAAATTCATTGATTTCAAGTATCAATTTCTTATATATCATGTTAAAAAACTAATTATTAATTTGTAATATGAATATATATAATATTAGTATTGTGAAATTTTTACTAAACCTCGTTATTTAGATAAACATGATATAATAAAATTCAGACTCAGTATGATGAAAAATTTAACTTTTCTGAAAGCAGTGTAAAATTATTCTATTATTCTATTATATTTACAAACCATCCAATGTGCATTTTATTTTAAATTATTTTATCTGTTTCATTGGAATTTTCCTTAATAGTTGGGTACCACATTATTCATTGAATATCATATCATTTATTTGTTATCTTCAAATTTTTTTACGGATCATTGCGGATACTAAAATATTTATTTAAAAAAATAAGTTTTTAATAATATATATGAATGAAAAAATTTCAAGTTAGGGGGATCGTAAATTTTTTTATTTTAATTGTATAAGGGTTATTTTTTTCCTAGTAATTATTCTGGGGAATCCTTCTTTGTTCAATGTTGAAATTAGAAGGGTTATTTTCATTTCGTGTAATGATTATCTATATTATGGGGAGTTCCATTAATCTTATACTATTATAAAAAATAATATGGTGATATGATGATATATTTCTAATCAATTTCAAGATGGTTTGGAAATTTGGATATTGTTTTGTTATTATCAAAAAAAATAAGAGAATATTGAAGTACCTCCTAACAAATTTTTATTATATATGTTCATATAATTCCATTAATTATTAATTTTAAAATTATAATTTATCAATTATTTTATTTAAATCCTATATTACGTACAACATAATATATATTTATTATTATTATTGTTTACTATTTAAATAATCATGTTTTTTATGTATTCCATGAACTACTTTTAAGGAAAAATTCATCTCAATATGTGTTAATGTTATAAGATTGATATTTATATGTTTTATGAAATAAATATTTGTCTTTAAGTGACTATGAAGAAGGAATAATTGGTTACTTCATTATCAGATGTATCAAAAACATCACCAAATACATTGACTTCATGAACAAACTTATGCAATCATATAACAAAAAGATTGAATTTTTCTACCTGTTGAATTGGCCACATTAAGAAACATGATAGATCGTATGCTTATGGATAAACTATAAGATAGATAGAACAAATTTATCTAACTATTAAATAAATAAAACCTTGTATATAAATCAACCGCACATTGAAAATTCAATTTTTCACAAGGTGAAATATTGATCAACCACAATATAGAATTTTAAGTGATAGCATGTTGAAATTTTGATCGATTGTGTGTTGAAATTTTGATTGATCACCTAAAGAAATTAAAATTTACAATAAGATCATTTCTAATTATACTCAAGAAAAAATGAGACCCGCTATAAGGTATAACATACCATGAGGATGCATATACTATTAGAAGAAACCAATCATACCTTAAATGGAGTATTTTCAACAATGGTATTTTTTCATATTTCTTATTTATTTTGTTTTAATTAAAGTTTTTTTAATTGTTTTTATAGATTTAATAATTTATTTATTACATTTTAATTATTTTTACACTTATTAATTTTATTTCTATGAATTAAGTATAGTATTGAATAATCATCATGTGGGTTAAACTTCCACACCACTTTCTTGAAAATACACATGATTCAAATTTAAATTATTTGGATTTAGAATATCCTCTCTCATATAATTTATGGGAATATTCCAAATAAGTATAATGTTATTATTATATGAATATTAACTATTCTAATATATCCCACTATACTATCTAAGATAAATTTATATATAATCGATGTAAACCACCCAGGAATAGTTTTCATGTTCACTAAATAAAGAAATCGCATACTTCATCGGGAAGGATGAAGTAAAATAGATTTCCTACTTTTTATTTGATATGTATGAAATAACACTATATATCGATTTGATAGTACTAATGAATCAAAGTGGTTGAGTGTATTCCGGAATAATACTTCAGGATGGACTTTTCTGACTAATCACTTCCCTTGGATGAACATCAATCTTTTGATCAATTCATATTAAAGACTGGATTGGAACATAGATCCTTACTTGTTCATCTGGTTTATGAGGTTCTTACATATTTTTTTTATACTCATGATTTCATTACACACCCATAAAAGGTGGTATTAGAGTTACAATACCCCATACTAATGGTATGGGTTATTCTATTAATAATAAAATTAAAAGGAGTAAGTTGTGCCATGGTCTGGATAAAGGTAAGGTTTAGTTTCTAACATTATTTTAAAAGGTGGGTTATAGGTTATCCCTCCTAGTGTGAAACTGGAAAGATGATCTGATTAATCTACCAGGTGTATAAAAATATTGTTTTGGGTTATGCCTATATGGTTTAAAAAGTAATTATAAAGGGTTTTGACCCCCCATCAAATGTCATAGATTACATATTTAGTGGGTACTGACACTATATTAATTTAAGAGGGTTGAAGAGTTGAGTATGATCAATTAGATATGAACTACTATAAAAATTAATATTTTCATTTAATTTATATATCTGTATTCATATGATCCACGAAGACATTGTGATGGCCATATGGGTTCTGATTAAATCAGAAAATGAAACTGAAATATAATGATTTTGCTATTATGCTCATTTCTTAGTAGATGTTTATTTTTTCCTATTTTTTTATATGATTATTATTTCAATAGATGAATATGATAATCACCTAAGTATTTAGTATTAAAAAGATCTTTGTTTTTGTTTAAATTTAAAGGTTACCAATAATGAAATATTGAACTGAAAAAAATTGGTTGTCTGTGCTTTCTCCTTTGTGTGTAGGAATCATGAAGCTTCATGGTTTAAAAGGATTTCTTTTTTATCATAATTCATCTGGTGGTATGGGAGAGGTTGGTAAGGCATTGAATCATAATGGATTAAACATACAGGTTGTGTTGTATGGGCATGGACATTGATTCGATTCTAGTCAAAAGCTGGGTGGTCCTATTGATGCCACTTCTAATGATGCTCATATTGGATACGAACATAAGGCATGTAATATTTCAACTAAGAATAATCCACCTACGGATGGTAGTGGAAAAAGATCCCGAAAATGTGTTTTTATTTTGAAGGAGTGGAAGGCATCTGATGGTCTTGATTCTAATGTTATTGTGGTTTTGGATGAACATGCAGTGTGTTTATAAAAAAAAGTGATAAAGTGTTTTTGTTTGTTGAGGATACATCCATTGTAGGTATAGAAAATATTTCAGATAAAATTGAATGATGATTCATGGTTAACCATTAGGTGATGAATGGTGGACCTAATGAGCCATCAACGGATGTCCTATCCACTGATAATGATTATATTCGAGATTTATCTATTCAAAATTTAATAGCAGGAGCAGCTAGTTTTGGAATGGTCATGAAAAGGTAATAAAATTTTATTGTATGAATAGAGATACCAATTGTTAATCCCTTGAAACCTCAAAACAAATGAGTCTCAATCTCATCCTATATAGGTTTCACCCACTCTAAATCAAATATAGGTTGACCTTTCAGGTAAAAAATCTTTTCAGGATTCCCCTTATAGGTTATAGATCCAATAAATAGTGTTATTGTAGAGTGGTTGTACCCGCATCCCTTAACCAACCAAATGAAAATGGAAAATGGATCTTTTGGAAATGTATAGGATGAAGGTTGTGATATTTCATGAGGAAGTTTCTCTAGTATTATACCTTTGGAGGATTAGGAAGGTGAATGGCCCATATAAGGCCTTAGTAATGAAGGGAAATAATGATGTTTCTCACGGCATGAAGTAATAAACTCGTTGATGGAGACTCACATCAAAGAATTACCATTTAATTAACATTTAATTAAAATTGAATTAACATTAGAATGTCTTAGTTTGGAATTTTTTATGAATTAACATTGAATATGGGTTCTACTCCAATTTAGAGATTGAATTTTTGGATCTATTTTGGAAATTCATGATTTTATCAACATCATGGGAATAATTTGAATCGGCATCAGATAACGATTATGAGGCTCCATAAGTGGTCAAGACAAAGTGTAAAGGTATACATCCAAATAGTAGAGGAATAAATCCTTTAAATTTTGTATTGTGAGTGTTTGGTGGGATTGAATTTATTTTTCATGTTTATTTATTTTGTTGTGGGAATAATATTCCTTGTTTGACATATCTTCATCCTTTTACACTATTCTTTTTTTAATAGTCATGGGGTAATTGATTTGGTCTCCAGATCGATGACTAATCCATATTCATATTACATTTGATCATAATTCATTACAAAAATTCTAAAAAAGTAATCCATCCCCACCCCCACCCCTCTTGAACTCACATCAATTATCACATTTGGACCTATCAATTTCAAGACATACGCGAACAATCAAGGGCATGGACATGTAAGGAATCATCAAAGTATAACAGAAAAAGTGTTGTTTACGAAAATAAGAAATATTGATTGGTCAATAACTGCATAATATCAAGTGATCCAATTGAAGTAAATTTATTTTCTACTAAAGTATCATTTTTAAATCATTAATTTATATTATTAAAAATATTCAATGAGATTTCATAATAAATTTGAAAACTAAAGTCAAGAATATTATAGAAATTTCATGAAAATCATTCTGAGATTCAAAACCACCTACCATTGTCAACGGTGATATTTAAAAATTCAAAGGATAATCTACCATCCCCTAAAAGGAATTAAACAACAGTTACAAAACTAATGAAATATTTAACATAACCTCGAAAATAAATGAACCATAAAACCTCAAAAGAAAAAAAAATGTGATCTACTTTTTGAATTATCCTAAAATAGAACATTATAAATCCCAAAATGAGTCTAAGAAATTATCCCCAATTTCCACCATGGAATCTGAGAAAACTAAGGGAATCACATGTCTTGAACCAGCCTTGGTGGACCCTAAACCAAACATCTGAGCAGATCTGTGACAAGGCCTAAGAGGCATTCCTGATCCTTTTGTGGAGGAAACTATTATTGGTCATCAAATATAACTCAATTGGTAATAATTTAGCCAATAAATATTAGATAAATTAATATAAATAAAAAATAATAAATTATAATCACAAATAAATAAAACCTAAACACTGGTAGTTCCTCCATTTGACATCATGGGTCACCACCAACCAAAAAAACATGCTTGCTCTATGAGAGATCAGAACTAGGAGATACTTGAACTAAAAAATGATAATGAATATAGGTGTGAGTATTTAAACTCAATATTTATTCCAATGTAACACTATCCCCTGTGAATTTCCTATAAATAAATGTTTCATTCACTACCAGTATGAAATGTTGTTCTATAAAAATAGGGTTTTTAATCAATTCTATTTCGAAAAAAATTCGTCATCCTTTGACCTCTTAATTTTAAAAATATTTTTCTCAAAAGGGGAGGCTTGTTAATTTTAGAGAGAGAGAGAGTATGAAAAATGATTTTTCTTCAAGAAAAGGGTGAGATACAGTAATAAATATTTTTCAAAAAATATCCTGAAAACATTTTAAAAAAAACCTTCACTTTTCCACATGAGAAAAATCACAAATAAAGAGAATAAGTAATGAAAATATAACGAGGTTAGTTAGTAAATATTACTGAAGTAACAATTCCGCATGAGACACCAAGATAATATTCCATTAATTAACAAGGGTCGGATAACATTGGAATTCCATGATGCTCAAGTGAAAATCTATAACATATATTAACCTGATCTATCTTGTCAGCATCCAAATGTAATCAAATAGTCCAAAATCTTTCTTGTACCCTACTAGGTCTAACTGAGGAGCATCATACCCAATGTAGGGAATGTCTATACCAAGGGGACACTAGCTATAATGTAATCCTTAATATCTGTAGTAATAATTATCAAATAATTTTCATGCCATGATAGGCTCCCAATTTTTATCTAAAATGGGGGTGGGTGAAGAAGTATCAAGAAATCAACCATATAAAAAGGATAAGCACAACCCATATATAAGAAACACACAAGAATCAGCACTAAACTCTAATCCAAGGAGGTCCCATTTCCCTTAGTACATCAATTCACAAGGGAAGTTCCATACCAATGATATTCCAATTCCTTTAACAAATATAACGTTAGAGACACATCCTAAGGATAGCTTTTCAAAGAAAATCCACATTTTTAAATCCCCAACTAGTCTTCAACCGTTCTTTTAAAGACAAACCTCTTAGAAGGGATTAAAATAGACCATTGAGTAATCATTGGAATATTCAAAACACATTTTAAAAACCACAATATCATTTAGAAATCATAAACTGCATATAATGGCCAATAAATATTTTAATCAAACAAAAAGTGTGCAATTTTATTTAAAAAATATTCCACCCAACTCATTCTAAAATGGGAAAAGTCATTATTTTATTCCAAATTATCCTTTAAAACAATATATATTTCTAATTACCATTAAAACATGGTATAAACATCATGGAATCAATTATTATTATATTTAAAGGATAATTAATAGGAAAACATATGTTAGTCCATGAAGCCTTTGATGATGTCCACTCAAAATCAAATGAAGGAGGTCTAAATAAGAAATTCAGAACATGAAAAATCCCAACAAAAAAATCCACCCTTTTAACATTACACTCATATAAAGTTATAAATATATCATTAACCATTTTGTTAATGTACATATTCACACCACTATATGGGAATATACACATATATGGTATATGTATATATATTATTTAACTGTGTATATGTTTTTATGCTTAATACAAGGATCTGTAAGACATTTTCTTCGATGAAATCCACAATATAGTTTCTCAAATTTACCCACACAAACCCTAGGGACCAAAAAACATTCTAAAAATTCCTTATTTGGGTTAGGGTTAGGGCGTGGAGCATGAACCATATGAGTGATAAACAGAGAGAGTACACCAAAATGTAAGTGAAATGAAATAATATGAGAGGAGGAGAAACTAACCTAGTTTGGTCACACCATCAATCATGGAGTAAAATAGACCACAATCAAAGGGTGAAATTGAGGTGTTCGGTCAGTCAAAGGCCCCTCCAGATCATTGTTCTAGCAAGAGATCGGGGGAGTTCATGACGAAGGAAGAACCCCTACTAAGGTGTTTAATAATAATATCATTATTTTTTTAGTTTTATTTTATTTTTAAAAAATATAAACAATGAATCATTTGAGTTTCATATTTTGTAAAATTGTTCACTAACTATGCACCTTATTCGAGGTTCCTAGAGCACCCTACACAAGATGGATTAAGGGTTTTTAAAACCACAGTCCAACCATGTGGTTGGTTTTATCATAAACAGGAGAATCTATCACATGGTTACCACAAGGTTACCATGTGGTTTGTTAAACCATGATCCTTAACCATGATACATGATGTGCACACCCAAAACATCAAATCTCAAGGGAAAAATTCCTAGATTCAAAGATAAATAAATCCTGACTCAAAACAATCAATTTAATGAAATAGTGTCTGGTTGGAGTGTGAAAATTCTCCTGACCCATGACTCTTTATTCCAATAGAAATTCCAAAAAAATTATTTAGACTAGAAGTAAGGACATAAAATATTCAAAACAAAACCTTTACCACACAAGGATGAAAATCTGATAATACACTTTCACCCAAAAACCCAAAACTATAAAATCCCCAAATAAGTTAAGAACTAATCATTAGAAATGAACCAAAACCTTAGTAAAAAACTTATTAGACCAAAGAAACTAAAACATAAAACCAATGAATGTGAATCGAAGGAATTCCATGTCTCCGAACACATACTTAAATAAGGAACACCTGAACCCGTAAAATATAAATCACCAAAGAAACTCATTGGTGTCGGGTCAGATGATAAAATAGGGTTACCCTATTAGGAAGTATTTGAGATGAAATTCACCACAAATACCTTTTATGGTGGTCACAAATCCATTTTATGACTTCGGTAATACAACAGTTCTCAGGAAAAAACAAACTCATGAGTCCTAGAAGAAACCAACCCTAAGGTAAATAAGGAAACAAATGTGGAACAACTCCATTTTATGGAAAAAATTCCCAAAATATCCAAAAGGAAATTTCCATTAAAAGAAGAGTTCACAAATGATACATAAAATAATCCTTTTTTACCCAACAAAATATTACATCATGAGATAAAATAATTAGAAAAAAAAATTATTTCCAATAAAAGAAACATTAGATATAGTCTGCATCGGTACCATACTCTTATAAACATGTTGGGGATCCTTCAATGGGGTGGATATGGATCCAGGACACTTCCTATAATTACACCCTAAAAACTATTTCAAATGACCCTAGAGTCCATAGGTATGGATGTTCTTCTGTATTTTATTAAAGATGGTTTCTTGTGCACAGACATTCAACAATTATGGAACACCCACTATTTACCTCAGGATTAGTCGGGTAAGAAGAAATAAAACAACCTCTTCATTCTTCCTCCCTGCATGTCAAACACCACCCCTTTCCCTTTTCCTTTCCTATAACCAATAACACTATTTCTAGGGATCGTGAACAATCCACCCCATTCAACTCACCCACTAGACTGGGCTTGACCCAAACAACCTTCCAAATCACTTCTTCATCGGTTTCGGGGAATTTTGACACTACATGGAGAAGCTCTTATGAATGACCTTGTCAAAGAATAGAGCATAAAAAGAATAATTTTAAATTATTTCTAGGAGACATGAAACCATCACATAAAATCTATTTGATTACCGGAAAACAGTTAAATAACTAAGCTCGAGATGGTAAAAGTCAATCTTATTCGATGCCTTCATAGTCTTATGGAAAAACAGCCAAATGAATAGGGCCTTGGTGCTTTCCCATGATTATAATATTCATAGTTTGACAAGAAAATAGACTTCCACTACATCCATCATCATCTGTCCAGCACAAATTTTGTGAACACGAGATTAAGATACTCTGGAAGCTCATGCTGAATGAAAATTTCCCCAATGATTTTCAACCATTACTCATATTTTCATGGTTACATATATATAAATAAGTGAGGGGGTTCATATATTGGGAAATCATAATGAATTAATGCAACTAAGGACCACTATTCTTCGTGTACAAAATGGAGATAGAAAACAATTGAGTGAAGACTCGATGATCAAAAGACACACTATGGAAGATCCACCAGAAATCCTTTTCTAGAATCCTCAAAAATTAGTAGGGGATAATCTGAAACCAGAAACACTATACCAAATCAATAATCATCACAAATCAAAAATCCCCACATTAATTACAATTATAAAACTTATACTCAAAATACCATTCCAAAAAAATTTCTAACACAATAGATATAAAAGAAAAAAAAGGAAATATCCAAACAGAAAACGAAAAAAATCCTCCACACCAACATTTCAAAACATTGAGATCACCCATTTTTTAAATCACCTTATGTAAAAAAAATACAACTAGAAAGGGTTAATTACTTTCCATTGGTATTCCATGGAGACTCATATATTCACCTTTATTCTAGCTCAAGCACCCTTCCACACGTACCCACAACCATCAGTTTACCTCATATGTATATCTGTAGATGTGGGAATTCATAGGAATACCAATGGTAAAATGAGAATGGGTTTATTCAAAATCATTTTTTAAAATAGGTGAAAAAATTTAGAAGGAAATATTATCAATTACAACAATACATATTTTATCCCAAATCAACTTTCCATTCCACTTCCATTCAAAAAATTTCAAATTACAAAAAATAATTCATTCCAAAATAATTTTCATCCCATTTTCAAAATGAATTTGTTTTTTTTTAACTTTTAAACTAGTAATTATTCCAAAATAAAATAGAAAATAATCCAAAAATCCCTAGATATCAACAAAAATCTCATCACAAGGTTTTTTGTAGGGTTTGTAATGTTATGCCCCAATGAGATGACCACATTGGAGGTTAACATAAGTAGTTGTATAGTCTACGTGTGGTTATCTAGAGCCTATACAGTAACCGTGAACCCTATGATTCCCTCAAAAATTACCACCAAATCTTGATACTATCCAAAAAACTCTCAAAAATAAAATACCAGGAGAACATCTTAGATCCATGCTCGTATATTGAGGAACAACCATCCCAGACCACCCTATAAATTATAATTTCCTTCTGAATATGTTGTGATCAAGAACATACCCATGACTAGACACTATAATTCTGAAAATACATTCTTTAAACTACTATAAACTCCAAAATAAAAAGTTATAATTATCTAGTACCATTTTTTTCATGAAGCAACTCAAGTTGACCCTGGACCGGCACTCAAGCCAAACCATGATATGGAATGAGAGTTGTTCACTATCCTCACAAGTTTGAAACTAGTTTCTAGAATCAAATATAACTAAATAAAGAATTATTCAGATCACAAAAAATACATATATAACTATAAATAATGAAATTGTAAATAATAAGTGAAAATAAATAAAAATTAAACAATGGATGTACCTCCATGTAACCTCATTGGTCACCACCAACCACGAAACCCTGATCCCTCCATGATTGATCAGAGATAGGAGAAACTAGAAATAAAAAATGATAAATAATATATGTGTGTATATTAAATCATAAAAGGTTTTCCCAATTAAAACTATTCCCATTTTATTTTCTATAAATAAGATATTTATTCAATGTTAGTTTTAAATAAATTGGTATAAACTTAGGTTTCTCATCCATTAAATTAAAAAATAAATAATTATCCATTACCCCCTAATTAAAATAAATTTTTATGGGGAGGCCTATGAATTTTAGACAGAGTGAGAGAGAATATGAAAAATGTGTTTGTCTATGAAAAGGGTGAGAGGGATTATGAAAAAAAATTCAAAAAAATTTAAAAACCAAACATTAACTTTTGACAAAAATACACATATGAGATAGGTAACATATGAAAAGAAAATATAATGAGGAAAGGGGTGAACATTACACAAGTAACCATACAATTTTTGTTACTAGATTATCCACAATAGATAATCATGTTCCAGATAATTTGGGAATACCTAGGATCATAAGGGAAAATCTAGAACATTATATAACCTGATCCTTCTTGTTGGCGCACTTGAGACAATAAAATAAACCCCACACTCAGTCATACCCTACGTAGACTAACCAAGTGTCTTCATCCCAAAATAATAGAACATCCATAGTAAGAGGTCATTAGTTAGAGCATTATCATACATTAGTGTAGAATGCATTTTTTTATAGTCTAATAACTATTCTAGGATCATTTGTTATGTCTAAAATAGGGGTGATCCAAGGAGTATCAAACAATTAACCATGTATAAAGGATAAGAACAACCCACACATAAGCCATATACATTAGAATCACCCCTAAACATGACTCCAAGGATGCCCCCTTACTCGTATGAAATAAATTCAAATGGAAAATCCCATAGTGAGGACATTCACATTCATTTATCATTGATAAGGAAATCAATACATCTCAAGGAGAGTAACCCTAAGAATACCCAGATTCAGGAAGTCCCAATTGGGCCTCAACCATTCATCGAAATTCAAACCTCATTGATGTGATCTAAACAAACCATTTATGAATCTCTGGAATATTTAAAACGCATTTTAAAATCCACGACATCATTTATAAATCATAAACCACTTATAAGGGCCAAATATGATTTTTATATAACACATAGCATGAGAGTATATTTTAAAAAATATATAAAACATATTCCAATGATGGAAATATCTTTATTTCATTCTATATAACCCTTAAAATCATAATATATTACTAATTAGAATAAAATCATGGAATAAGAATCAAGCATTCAATGATTATTAAATTTAAAGGCCAATGCATAGAGAAACCTACCTCGATCTTTTTTTCCATGGAAGGTGTCCACTCAAAACCACTTAAAGGTGGACTAAAAGAGAAATAGATAAAAAAGAAGAATCATAATATTAAAAAAAACCCACTTTTTACCATTACACACATGTGAACCTACACTTATATATATATATATAAGTACCATTTGTCCCAATGTATATGTTTTCACAACCATGAGTTAATATATACAAATATGGTGTATGTATATATATATATAAATATATATATTACCATATATATGTTTATATTTCATTTTGGGATCCATAATACATTTCCACTAATGGTCCCCACAAAAACAAGCCTCGTATTGACCCCCACGAACCCTTTGGGACCATGAAACAACCATGACAAAACACTATTTGGTTTACAATTCATCCATGGTGTGCACCCCACATGAGAGACAGAGGAAACCAAGAATAAAGTGTATAATAATTAAGAGGAGGTGGAATATACCTTTGGTTGACCTCATCGTTAATCGGGGAAGAAAACATCCCAAAATCAAAAGGGGAAATGGAAGAGGTCACGCAGATGAAGGAAGCTCCTAGGTGTGGTTTGAATGAGAGAAGGTGGGAGGGTGAGCGTGAGGGAAGAAGGACCCCCTTCGAGGTGTTTTAATAATAATATCGTTTTATTTTTATTTTTTATTTAATTCAACATTAATTTTACATTTTTAATTTTTTTTAAATAGGACATGATGAATGGTTTAGGATGCTTGGTTTGGAAAATCATGTGCTAACCTTGTTCCCACTAATGGGCTCCTAGAACACCCAACATTGGATGGCTACATCATTTGGAAACATGTGCACCAAAAATTTATTTTTTCATGTAAAATATATCATAATTAGTCCCAAAATTACTACATTTCCTATTAAATTGTGCATCTTAACCATGCGACATACTATACATGCCCAAAAATTATAATTGGTTGTTAAAAAAACCTATAATAAAAGAGAAAAAAGTGACTAAAAAACAAAAATTCGGATATTTTTGGGTTAGGGTGGGATATCAAATGACTTAATCACCTTTTATTCAAATGGTTATGGGTAGAGAACAAAACAATGACTCAAGCCTCATTAAAAAATGGGAAGTGGAAGCCTGATGATTTAGGATTAATTCCCTGATAAACCAAGGACATGCAGGGGATCCCTATGGTTAAGAGAAAATGAATATTGAAATGGAATAATGGAGGAAAAATAAGGGTGGAGATGGAAAAAATCATAATTTACTCACTAAAAACAACCATCAACCTTAATGGGTACCTAATATGGTGCCAATGAGTACCCAGTGACACCCCTAGGCCACTCTATCCTCTGGATGGTCTTTTAGCTACTGGGTGACCATCCATTGGGTTCTTAATGTTTTCTAAATTTGTAAGGTATAGACTGAACCTCATTATTGTTACCCCAAACTCCAAAAAATCATTTGAGCCTCAAATATCACCCAAAAAATACCTAATATTTCATCCAAAAACAAAAAAAGTAAAATTTGAATCCTTTAAAAATGACCCCTCTGCCAGATCCAAAAACAGAACATAATTTCCCACTTAAAGCCTCAAATACACCATAACCATGGTAATCATGTCATATATTTTTACATTATCTTCCTAAAATATGTTGTCCCTTTAGATATGAGATAATTGGTGGATTATATAATATCTCAATTATTTTGTGGATTCATATTAATTTTTTCACTTAATTTAAAATTCATGTATATGTTAATGTATGTGGGATCAATAATCATGGTATCATAGTAAGAATGTGGTTATTAAATTTTTCTTCCAACAATTTATAATTTAATTAAATTGTATATATTATTAATGGGATTAAATATTTCCCATGGGTAATTAAAATATATATTACGATATTTTTAGTGCTAGTTTATGTCATCATGTTGAGTTATTATATTCACACCCTATATATACACATTTTGTGCATGTCTAGATGATAATTCTTGAGTAAAAAGTAGTTATGGACCTCAATCATGGGAGCGTATCCAGAATTCCACTCATTGAGATATTGAAGACACGTGTTTATCATTTGGGTAATCTTATCCTATTTTTATTTTGGAAATTCTTTAATGATTTCATTGGAATTTTTGGTCTTATAGTTGGTAATGTGTTTAATTTTTTATTAACTTTTGTGATATAAATTTATGTAGTGGTTTATATAGTGTAATTATTTTAAAAAATAATAATTTATTTAGGAAAGTTAGGTAATGTTGTTTACTATATCGTAATTTTGTATGGACTATTATAATTGGTTCATTATCTGATGTTTGTATATTGATAATAAGTTTTATGTGACACTATGAATACTTAAGATAATGATTTTTTTCTAAAGGTTTTGGTCATGTCTAATATATAAGCAGTCAAAATGAATTTTTATTAGAATCAGTAGCATGAGGAAGGGATCAGTATAATGTGATAACATCCCCCAAAAATAATTTTAAACTATTGGGACTTTCATTCACCTATAGTAGTCAATGGACATCGATAATGACTTCTGGTGTCTTTCCTACACATAGTCAGATTTTTCTCTAGGAGATTCATAAAAAAATGGTACCAAATAAAGTTTTGGGAATTTAATAGAAGGTAATAGTGGAGATAATATTTTTGAAATATGTTTGGTAGTGTATAAATATGTTTGGTCACCATAATTATAGAGATACTTAATCATCACATGGTTTTTTGGAAATAGGTGAGGTTTTATTACAGTAAATGAGTCAATAAGATATTTTTTTTTCTTGGATAGGTGTTAAAAACTCATGTTTGTGAAAGGTAGTTTTTGTGAATGATTCATTATGTAGGTTAAAGTAGGAGTACATGTGAGTACTTGTGTTTTCATAGGATATGATGTTATTTAATTTTTTAATCTCCATAATGTAATGATATCTCTTTTTTATTTTTTGTTATTTTATGGTTTTTTTAATGGCTGTGTGAAATAAATCATGAAAATAGATGAGTTAATTTCAAATATAACTAGTTAATATAGATTTATTCCATGTTATTGCTTTAGTTAATACCATGGTAAAGAATGATGATGGGACCTTTTTATTTAAACATAATATTTTATATTTAATTGGGACTCCCATGATTTTTTCTTTAATATATTTATGGACATTGGTGAAATTGGAAATGCATGAGAATTTTTAATTATGTATTAAGAATGTTTATTGTGAAATTTGATTCAATTATTTATAATTATTCTATTTTATTTGTGATTTAGTATTTTGGTGAACGATTCCATTGTTTTGTTTTTAAAAATACATGGGTAATTTATTATATATCTTCATTTTGTTATATTACTAGTAGATGATATTTTAATGTACCATATATTAGGAGTTTTAAAATTTGATAGGAAATGATTTTATAAAATGAATTGATGATAAAATGGTATGATTTTTAAGGGTAAAAATTAAATATGGATGTTTTATAGAAAAAATAATATTATGCTAAATTTATTTGTGAAATTGGGATCATAAATTATGATTTGATTATAATTCTATGTGAAACCTACATAAAATTGGTATTTTATGGAGTTGTTAAAATTTTGGAATGTATCTTTGGTGTTTTGAATATATTCTATAAGTGATTATAAATTTTTCAAAAATTTGAATTTTTGAGATGATTATAGACTTTACTAAAAATCGTGTTCATATGTGTGGGAAAAATACAATTCTTCATCACAGAGTGCTTTCATAGATTACATATATTATTCATTTTACTTCATATACCTGACATAGTACTATGTGGAGTGTTAGTGGGTAGTCTATTCCATGAATCCCTATGCGGTTAATTTTAAAAAAAACAACATGACCTATATCATGCAACTCTAATTCATCTTGTTTCAACAAATTCACATGAACTACCTACCCGAATATAATATTGATTTATAATTCTCAACTGAATCCATGTATTGATATTTATTGATTATATGAGGACTTCTAATAAATGCATATCCCTCCCCCCATGTTCCTAACATCCATAACAATACCTCATGTGGTGGATCACATGGGTCTTCCCCACACGACCAATTCAGAACGCCCCTCCGTCATGTAAAACCTCATGCTTGAAATATTTTCTACAAATCAAATAGAATAAATATACTATAACATTTTATTTGAGGGATTTTTAATATATATGATATTTAAAATTAATATTTTCATATATCTTTACACCAATAACTATTTTGTAACCCCATATAATATATTTTTTTGAGTTCCAAATATTCTATTAAGACCTCAAAAATTTTGATGGGAGTTTGCGTGACATAGTGATTACTCACTAGGTTAGATTTTTGGTGATTAAAGTGAAGGGTCGATAATTTAGTTGGGTTGTACAAAGACTATATATGATGTTTTTCCTATCTTTTTACTTTAGTGGAACATTAAGTGAAGCAACTTCTCATTAAAAATTAGATTGGGATTAGTAGGACTATATTTGGTGGACCTAAATATAAGAGGGAAATCATTAATTGAATGAACCTTATTTTATGTTGTAATTGCAGTTGTTTTTATTATATTATTTGGTTTAATTTTTTTAAATTTTTTATAATTTTGATGAAAAGATTGTGTTATTGCATAATAAAGTTCAAACTGTGCTCTTATAACCAATGAGGTGTGTAAAAATATTTTTAATTTCCTCAAAATGAGTTATCAAATTGATTTTTGGAGTTATAGGTTGATGTTTTAAATAATAGAAATTTTAATGTGTTTTAAGAGTGTTTATTTGGATGTTTTTATTAAAAAAGGAAAAAATATGTTATAATAAATTGTGTTTATATGGGTATTAAATCAGGGGAATGAGGTAAGGGTTTTATGATGCACATTGTTAGATTTCAATAGGTAAAGATAATGTCTATTATTGGAAATAATGAATTTGGTTATGATAATATAAATGTGTGGGTATGATATATGTTTATGGGAGGTGTGAACATTATATTAAACATGTATTTATGGTTATTAAATGTGGTATAGATAACATGTCTATTCCTAATATGTTTGGAATGAACATACATTTTAACTATAATCCCTGGGTTAATGGGTTAATTGTTTCCTTAATTTTCATATAAAAAATTTATGGGTGTTAATATTATTGTAAAAAAAAATTTGAGTGTTATTGTGTTTAAACCATTTTGAGATTAATATTTATGTTTTTTGGTATTAATATTATTTTCAATTGTATTGTAATTATTATTATTGTTGTGGAGTCTCAATGACTAGAATATTGAGCTGTTTATTGATCTATATGTTTTATAAAATGAGATGGTAATTGGTCCAATTATAAATTAATTTAAGGAATATTTTACTATGGTTTAATGGTACATTTTTATGTTTAAATGATTGTTTATGTATTTTCAGTATTCTTTTTGAGCCAGTGTGGAATAATTAATTTAGATGCGTTTCGGACTTAGGAGGTTATATGGATAGAACTTTTTTTATTATATTATTTTTTTATGGGATATGGGAATTAGGAAGTGATATCCTTATGTAAATGGTAAATATATTGAATATATTTTTTAGATATTCATTTGAATTTTCATTAGTATACTATTAGTGGTATGTCCTACATGGGCTTTGGAAATGTGATTACTTTCCTTTTCTAAGACTAGATTATATGGGTTTGATGGAATTTTATTCCCTTTTAGTGATTGGATTTTTTTTATAATATTTGTATGATAATTCATGTTTCTATTATGTGGTAAGAAGGGAGAATTTTAAAGTGGTCATAACCGTTGTAGTATGTGGATACTAACAAGTGGTAGAAGAAGGTAATTGGTTATTTATGGAATAATAATTCAGTTATGAACCATGAAAATGCAATGTGATAAAACATGATCTTAATGTTATATTTATATTTTTACCATGATTTAATAGTTGATTTGGACGGTCTCAATAAATTTGTGATACATTCGGGATATGTGTCTTCTCCCGTTGGGAATTGATAGTATGGAATATCGAAGATATTTTATATCATAGAGCAAGGGTAAAAATATATGTTTTGTGATGATAATGGATTAAAAAAATATATTTTTATATATAATAAAATATATAATTTAATATAGAGGTCCATTTTCAATAAATTATTATACTCTAGAATTTATTACAATTAAGATATTTAATTCTGATATGGATACCCCTGATTATGGGGAGCACATGATGTGTTTCCATTAATGTGATGAACCATATAAGAGTGAATTATCAATTATGATGATGAGATAAACCTAGAAAACACTTATCAGGTAGTAGGAACCAGGTTGTGTCAGTGATTTGAAAATATTCAATTAAATAATACCATATATTATTTACTTATGACCTTATATTAATGGTTTAATAAAAATTCCATGTCAATGTTATGTTTCGGGTAATAACCACTTTATTTTTTGAATGTGTTTTGATTTGTAATATTTGTGGTACTATTACTTATATCATGATTTAATAATCTATGGATTGATTAAAATGACATAAATATCATATATATTTATTATATATGTATTTATAATAATTTATAAAATATGGAAATATAAAATGAAAAACAGCATTCATGGAGATGGTAGGTCATACGTACGAATGAATGATGATTTCATTTTCTTATCATATTAAAATAAATAAAATTATATCATATGTTACCATTCAAAAATCATTTTTATGTTATATATATTACATAAATTTATAAATTTCTTCCCTACTACCACCCAATGTGAAATACAGATGAAAAACAAATCACATCCCATCATAGATATGGTAATTCATATGTACACACGAGCGATGTTATCAATTCCCAAAATATTTTGTTGTAAAAGGGTAAATATGATATTATTATTTCATAATAATAATAATAACTTAATAAAAATTATATATAAACATTAAACCTATCATAATTCTTAGTCCTAAAATATGGTGATAGAAAATGAATAATATCATCACGTGGAGACGGTATGTCATACGTAAGCACGAGTGATACTTTCACTTCTCATTCGATGAGAAAGTGGATGCGTAATGGTGAGTTCATAATAATAATAATAATTCAGAATATGTAAGATACTGAAATTATTATATTATGATACATATCACAGATTAGAGTAGGTATAGAAGAGTATAAAAAGAGAGTGATCGGTTAGAGAGATTACCTCTTCTTCGAAACGGCTCCTTTAGATCTCCTCAAAATGACGTTAATGTTTCTATTTTGGGAAGACATAATCCACTATAATTTGTATAGGAATGTTTAGAATATAATTTTTCTGATTTATGATGAGGTATAAAAACAAATTTTATGTGAATAAGTGAGGGAGAAAGTTCCCTTTTATAATTGACGTGAGGGACACTTTTTGAATTTTCCCAAATATTAATTTATAAAAAATTAATTCTCAATCCAAATACCTCCAAAAGGCCATTTATTAAATGATATGATGATATAAGGTCATAATATCAAAAAATATATATATTTTACATTGGTTTTGGTAACATTTTAAACCTTATCATTTTGATTACCCTGTAGTTAACTTGTTTTGATTTCAACTAAGGTAACGGATTTTTCAATATTAAATGTTTGTAGATTTTATTTATTTGATGTAAACTAAATAATAAATGAAAAATTTATAGAATTTTAGACCATTATCTATTTTTAATTTTATTAAATATTTTTTATGATATTTAATTATTTAATAAAATATTATTTTGATAAAATATTATTTCTGTTAGTTTAGATAATATCCATTACTTAAATTTTTAAACATATAAAGATGATAAGATAAATTAAAAATATTGTTTTATTATATCCATAATAGGTAAATTTCATATATAAAATAATTTTATCACTTTATTAAACTCATATTATATTTATTTAAATATTTTTATTAAAATTAATTTGATATTTTAATTAACAAAATAATTACTACATTAGAGTTGTGTAAATATAAAAAATAATTATTAGTTCACAAAAATTTAAAAATAATACCATGAAAAAGAAAAAAATTCATTACCTTAGAATAATATTTATAGAAAAAAAAAATTTAATGTAATATAAAAATTTATATTGTATATAAAACTTGAATGGGACATCTTTAAATTTTTATTAAATAAAATAGTATAAAAACCATAATTTTATCTAAGTCACCAAAAAAGTCAAAAATAAATATATATCATTAAAAAAATTAATTAAAATTTTACATTTGTATTCATTCATAACATAACATTTGCCCCATGTGTACAGATAAGTGATATTAAAAACAAAGAATGGGACATTTTGTGACTTTATTTGGTTTTAAAATTATATAATTCATTTTCATGGACATGTATTTATTAAAGAACTTATTTTCAATCCTTATGTGTTAAGGGTATATTTCTACATATCCATTAAAAATTTTCATGGTTTTGATTATTTTTATATTTTTTATAATATTATGTTTATCCTAAATTACTCAATTTACCCTTTATCACGGTACTACAATTTATCAACATTACAATTCATATAAGAAAAAAATAAATGGGGTCTATTTAGTAAATTTGTAACATTTGAATCCAATTTTTTTCATGTTTAAAAATTTAATACCCAAAATTTAAATTATTTAATTTAAAATAACATAGGTAAAATTCCCTGAAAAGTAGTTTTTTAGAAAAAATACCATTGAAAACATAAAATTTTTTTACAATAAATTCAGGTATAAAATAATATTAAAAAATCATAGTTAATTTTATTAAATTAAAGTTAAATAATTTAAATTTAAATCTAATCCCAAACATAACTTCACCATGTAATGATTTAAAAGAAAACACAGTTTTTAAAAAATTAACATTTTCATTGTTCATCAAAAGATGAAACATTTCATAAAAAAATATATACCCAAAACTAATTTTGACATTCCAGTTTCAAAAAAATATTTTTATTTTTTAAAATTGAATTTTTATATGTTCCAAAATTTAGTTCTGAAATAGGTGCTCCATTAAAAGGTGATAAAAGTGGTTTTTGAAAAATATAAATTTTTTATGAGTAAATTCGGATTTATTCATATATCAAACCTATTGGATGAATGTCTAAAAATTTCATTATATATATATATATATATATTCCATTGGGTGTTTAATACTTTTAATTCCAAATAATTTAATGTTAATGTTAAAATTTTCTTGTTTAAATAACTAGAATAAAATTATATTACATAGAATCTCGGCATTGGGTGCAATATAAGCTATGAAAGGGTTGTGTGTAACACAAGATTAACATTTTGTAGTGTGGTATGAAATATATTAGATTATTTAAAAATAAATATCATAAAAATCATAGGGTGTTATATTTTATCACCCTTAAAATGATTTTCACCCTCAAAAATTATCATGGTTATCAGTGGTATAATAGTTGAAAGTTCCATTCATGGAAACCCACAATGTAAAAATTGAATTCTAAAAGTCCCTTTTAAAAGGGAAAGTTGGAAACATAACGGTTACACAATATAACACATAATTAGGTTTCCATATAAGTGAAAATAATTGGAAAGTGAAAACATGGATACAGAAGAGAAATCTAACTATCAGGTTACAGAAGGAGAGTGATATGGAAAATGCGTAGGAGATAGATAATGAACTAAAAGACCTAACCAAAAGAGGCTTGAAAAAGGAACATGATATCCTCAAAATGATAATAATAGGTCATCTCTTTATCTGAAGACCATTTTACAAAAATTTGAGAGAAAATATACTTACTGTATATCTGTAACGAACCATCTAGAGTCAACAAGGAAATGGTTACCCAATCTGGTCTGTTTCATTCTCGAAGGGCGTTCCAAATCCCCATTATCTTTAAACTTGTGTGAGTCATCAACATAATAAAAAAATTGAATGATTTATCCCAAGAATAAATAATGAAACTAAATAGTGGAAATATGAACAAAGTAATTCAATATGAATAGAACTGAACTGAACATATTATATACAAAATCTAAGAATACAAACAAACCCTACAATAAGTCCAAACTACCAAACTACCACATGATCTCTATTTTAACCCATGTTCACTCTCCAATACAAATATCAACTATCACCTGAGGTGATAAAACATAATCTTAAACCTCTATCGTTGGATAATAACTGAAAAGAACTATAGACTTGAGTATTAAAACTACGTCAGCTAGCCCGATAATCTATTTCCTAATGCACTTCTATTAAAATAAAAGAAACAAAAAATTTAAGTTTGTACTACAATATATAAAAATAATATTTTCCACACATTTTACATAAAAAAATACAGACCATTTCCCTTCTTCATTTCAAAACTAGGTTCATTACCGAGAGGGAAACATTATCCTTTTAAAGGGGAATGTGATGCCAAAACTTTCAACTATCAAAAAATAGGATAAAAAATTTTATTTAAAAAAATTTCATAAACTATTTTTTAAAAAAAAAATACTTCACATTACATGAAAAACACTACACAATAAGGCACCATAAATATCATATGACAAGGAAAATGGAAGTACGAATACAAGTATCTCAATCAACACTACAATTAGCTACGTCCAAATATACGTAGTTAAACCTAGGATATTTTGAATAGTCCATAACATACTATAATACATGATACCCATCCCGGGTAGCATGCCATAAATTAAGAAATCAAAAACATCCAAACAGTCCTAACCACCCTAACTGAAGATAGACATAGGGAAAAATTCCATAGCACTAAACCTAAATATATCAACCTACTATGGTCCACCAACTAGTGCGTAAACTAGCAAGTGCAAAAATTGTTCACCGAAAATTATGTCACTATGTCTGGTTCCCATGACTCACCTATAAAGTGTTGATCCAACAAGTTACATCCAATCATCAAATCACAATAATATATAATTATTATTATTCAACAATATGCCTCACCCTGAGTCACCCCATGGACAGATCACTGGATATAGAATAAATATAACACAAAGAGTCTCAACCAACAAACATTGATAATAGATCTTGATGATTCCATGTTGAGGAAATAAAATCCATTATATGTAGAAAAGTCATGAGAAACATCCAATGGATGTTTTCATAACAAACACTTTAATCATTTTCACAAGGTTCCCAAACGGTCCTTTTTTAATTTCAAAAAACAAACATTTATCAATGATACAAAATTCACTTTTCATAATGGGGTGTAAACACTCCATCTTTCGTATAAAAATCAATTAAAAATTAATCATAAATCATTAAGACTACAATTTCAAGACAAACAATTCTTATAAAATTTCCAAATGGGCTATTTTTTGGAAATATAGTCCAAAACACCCTAAAAGACCTTCCTCATTTATTTATAAAACCCAAAACCACTTGTGGAACCCATATAAGGCACCCAAGACATCATTTAGCATAATACCAATATATTAAAAAAACCAAAACATGATTCTTACATCAATAATAACTCATTAAATCTAAGAAGGTATTTAATCGAGCACTTGGTGTGTGTTATTTAACACAAAATTTTTATTTATCATAAACCAAGGCATAAAACACCACATTTCACACCAAATAAAAAAACCAAGTACCATACATATATATATATAACAATGATAGTGTGAAAATCATGAAACTAATGGTTATTAAATGAAAAAGGAATGTGTACGGGAAATCCTACCTCAGATCCATGGTGCAACGACAAAGAACCACAAAAAACACTTCAGGAGGATTTAGAAACCCTAGATCAATGAAGATAAACTCTTAATGAAAAAGACCACCCAACATAATCGATTGGAAATCATAACACTTGGTCCCCATGACCATGGGAGAAGAGAAACCCAAGAGGGAATGGGAGGATAAGGAAGCTGGAGATGAGGGGAGGGGTTTACATTTTGAAATCCATCCAAATCCCTGGATATTTCCACATAAATCACCAAATAAGGATGAGGGAGGCATGAGTAAGAGGGGAGAACACTCACAGGGTAAAACATGCCACATGGGGGGGAGGAGAGAGATTTGGTTTAAAAACATGAAATTGGTAAACATGGAAAATCCAAAAATTTAGGATTTGGAAACCTCCCACGGTTAGTCTGCACGGTTTACCAAACTGTGTGGAAGCTGTTCGGTAGGTACTACCCAAAAATAGATCAAATCCATGGAATAGCCACATGGTTTCACATACTGTGTGCAGACTGTGTGGTAGGTTCTTTTCGAACTCACCACATGTCAAATGGTTACCTGGGTTCGACTTCACGGTTTACCAAAATGTGCATCGACCATGCGTTGGTCACTACCAAGCCATAATTTCCATGTTTTCAAAACAAAAACTACAATACAAACTGAAGGAAATCGTTGAGATAAAAATGAGACAAATAAACACTTCAAAAATGAACCACCATCACAATAAGAACTTGTGATAATAACCAAGAGTCCCCATGAACCGTAAAATTAGACAACACTTGAAGAACCGGGTGTGACCATTCACCCCACCATTAAAACATTCCAACTCAAAAAATCCACAACACATTCTAGTTAATTGATCAATGCCTAAGTATTCCAAATAAACATGATCCCACCTCTTATGCCAAAAGAAATTTCACCCACAATTAATAAAACTCAAACTCATTTCCCAAAATGAAACTACAACCCACTACTACTTCCCTAGGACGAAGTATGAATCAATCCCCCAATTACACAACCAATCAAAAAAAGACAATTGGGCCTTCTCCTAAGAATATCATTGCTCAGCCAAACTAAGAAGGATACTAAAATATCAGTAGAATTAAAAGAATACAAATTAACTAGATTAAACTGAAACCAAACCAAAAATAAACCACCAGTAGATAGCAGGCCGGAATGGACTCCCCAACATTATAAATAAACTAACAGCTAATGAATTCTTAAGATATAACTCAATGAGACCCACATAGGTTCTCCCCACTATTAAGGACTAACTATGAAGGAAAAAAATATAATCCTACTTGAAATAGAACTGGGCCTTTCCCCCAAAATCCAACCAAAAGCACTTGCACGACGACCTAGCCAAGGTAAGATGGACACATGTCAAGAAGAAAACATTAAGAGCATTTATACTACAAACTCCAAAACAGAGGGGATAAGAATGGATCCAAAACATCCCATGTAAACCAAAACCCCAAAACACATGGGGATGGGATGGAACGGGCCCAATGATTAGACCTTAGTAATCACAACCGACCTCCACCCACCACTCTTTACTTTTGGACCGATAAAATCCAAGACCGCACCCGATTCAAATGGGCCGTCCGCACAAGAACACTGGCCAGAAACTCGCATCCAAGCGGGCATAACCATAGACTCTGCATAAGGGGTATGTCCACCACCCTCTTCAAGACAAGTGGAAATTCACATAGATGATAAACCACAATAAAAATACTAGAACTTCCACACCACGATGCTTATGGCGTGAACTTAGCCAAACTCTATAAACCCACAGGATTCCTAACTATGCACAAGCATAACTCTAGAACTTATGGATAGAGATTTGATGTACGAAGCATCCACTACCTTGAAGTCGGAAACTAATAATACCTAACTGTAACCCCATAATCCAGTTCCACATGAATCCACATAGCACTCCCATACCCATATAAAGGATTACGACACACCAAGAAACTCACATACTCAAAAAGCACACTTTTATTGAAATAGGGACATAAGGATACACATCACCAATCTCTCTCACTTTGAACATAGATTATAATGTACCTGAAACATGGTGAAATTCCCCAAACATCACCAAATATGACTACTATAACCAAGAGATTTATCAAAACGGGAGAGTGTTTTAGATTGAGCCCAAACAGCTCCCCATTCCAACAAACGATCTAGGGAATTATTCAATGTGGTTGATTTAACTTTTGAAACATGAAAATTAAATCCTTAGGTTGATTAAATAGAAATAATTTCAATAGAGAACCATCGATAGTTGTATATCAACATCCATCACATCTTGATGGGGGTGAACAAAAAGAAACAAGGAAACAATGAGCTCTATCAGAACCTACTCACAAACCCAAAACATCATATAGAACAAACAACAACTCATAGGGAAATGATATCAAAAACTTCCCAAAAACATTTCTAAAATCACGCAAATACACCTCTTCGCAATCGAGCTACCAATAGAATCTCAACTCATGACACAACAAGATTATCACATCTAGATCACGAGGAAGATCATACAGAAGAAAAAACACTTATAATACATGGGAAAACACAGTACATAAACATTGTCTTACAAAAACACCACAATTTCTTGAATAAAACAATTTTGGAAAATAAAATAACATGTTGTATTTTTCACACTCACCAATGGTGTTCCATCATGTCTCACTCAGATGCATATTTCTATGCCACCCAGAGAATCCAACCACCCAACCATACATTGCATCATCCACATTTTCATAGACCACCTCACATGTGAGCACCCATTAGAATTCCAAAGGATAAAACAAAACATCCTCAAATTAAAAACCAATCCAATCAACCACATTTAAAAAATCAAGAAACATTGAAAGGAACACTAAACACTTAGTAAAAAACCATTTTAATATTCCACACATCAAAACATTTTTCCTTTCTTCAAAAATAAACCCCATGTATTTCCATCAAAAATCCTTTTAATTTCATTGAAAACATTTTTTCAGCAATTAAACAAATCACATTTCCTTAATAAACATTTTGTTAAAAACTAACTCCTTTTCATTTTACACAATATTCCACAACAAACATCTATTTTCTATAAACTCCATGTCTTTTTTATAAAATCCCAATTTTGGTAAATCATTTCAATTTTACCACAAGGAGGTCATTTTATAAAATCTCAATGTTCTAAGGCATCCTCAACATTATTACTAAAAATATATTTTCCCACATTCCAAAATACAAAAATTACCATTATAACCCCATTTTCAGAATTCCAAAATGAGTGTTTTTCAAAACAATATTCTCAATTCAATGAAGAGTCAAAACAACTCATAAGGGGGAACTAGTTTTAGTGGGTGACTTGGACATATTGATGGAATCCATATACTGAACATGTCACCAACACAAATAGCCTTCATGGACCATACCCCTAGGTACACATGGCATTCCAGGACCTATGAGCTCATAGAGACCATTATCACAACTCCCCTTTTCATATACCAGTCACTAAAAAATCCCAAATGACCAAAGAAACTAGTAAAATCAGACATCCCAGGGAAACCTGAGGATCCTAATGAGAAAGAGTTCTTGATGCTCTTACTTCCCCTACCTCTCAAGTCCTAAACGTTATACTAAATTTACCTTGACATAGGTATGTAACAAAGGGAACTCTAAAAATCATGGTCTTCAAAGAGATGACTTACCCTGAAACAATTTTATCAGGAACCACCCAATGTCAAACCTGAACTGGTCAACCAAGCTGATCTTTGGCATGGCCTTATGGGTGTTCCCGATTTCCATGGGAAGGAAACTAGTGTGGGAATCAATAAAGTATTCAAATGGTACAATTTATCCATGAAATAAATAAATATAATAAACAATATAAATATGATAAAAGTAGTTCAATAGGAATAAATGTTAACTGAGCATCCTATATACAAAATCTGAGAATACAACCAAACCATACAACTAATCCAAACAACCTAACAACCATGCGATCTCTATGTGACCTCGTGGTCACTCTCAAAAACAAAGATCAACCATTATCTAAGGATATTAAACTCAATTAGAAACCTTAACCAAAGGCGAAAAAGATAAAATAACTATAGGCGCAAGTATAGAAACTCAGTAGGCTAGCCCTATAATATATTTCCCAACTCACATCATTTAAAATAAAAGAACCATCTATTTCATGTTTGAACTAAAATATATATAAAAAATATTTTCTACACATTTTAATTAATAATAAACTACGGTCCATTAACCTTCTTCATTTCAAAACTAGGTTCATTACCAATAGTGAATCATTGTCCTTTTAAATGGGAATGTGATGCTTACATTTTCAACTAACACAAAAGAGATTAAAAATATTTCTTTTAAAAAATCATACACACAATTTTTAAACCAACACATCACATTCCATGAAAAACACCGCACAATATGGGGCCATAAATATTATATAACAAGGGAAATGTAAATAAGAATACAATTATCTAAATCATCAATACAAGAAGCTATGTGCTAATAGAAATGTGTGAGCCTAGATGATTGTGAATAATCCAGAACATACTAATACATGAGACTCATCCCGCATAGCATGCCACATAAGATGAAATCAAATACTCCCTAACACTCTCATCCACCCTAACTCAAGAAAAATAGATAAGAAAATATGATAGTAATAAACCCAAATTTATACACCTATTATGGGCCACCAACCAGTGCATAAATTAGTGAGTTCAACAATCTTTATCAAAAAATTCTCCCACTATGCCAGGTTCACATTTATCGTATATAAAGGAGGTTAACTAGCCAGAGACATTCGATCATCAAATCACAAGAATATATAATAATTATAATTGAACAATAGGATGCTCCCTGATTCACCCCAATGATCGATCTCATGCCGTGGAATAAATAGAACACAATGAGTCCCAACCTAGGAATTCTAATAATGGCCCTTGATTATTCCAATGAGAAAACATCCCATCCATTATACGTAGACAGTTAAAGATAAATATCCAAAAAAAAATTTCATAAAAAACACTTTCATCATTCTCACAGTGATTCTAAATGGACCTTTATGAACTTTACCAAACCAACATTTATCAATGATACAAAATCCTCATTCCATGAAACCCCATATATGGAACCCAAGGCATCATTTCTCATAATACCAATATATTAAAAAAACCAAAACATGGTTCTTACATCATAAATTAGTCATAAAATCCAACCAAGCATTTAGTCGAGAACCGGTGTGTGTTTTTTAACACAAAAATTCCATTTATCAAAAAATCAAGGCACATAAACCCACATTTCACACCAAATAATTAAAAAAATAGTCATGATCGATATTTATAAATCAAAAAAGGTAGGTAAATCATGAAACTAGGGATTCTTATATTAAAAAAGTAAAGTGCATGGGAAAACCTACGTCGGATCCATGGCGCAACAACAACGCACCACCGATAACACTCCATAAGGGTTCAAAACCCATAGATATATGAAGAGAAACCATTGATAAGAAAAAACCCCATAATAATTAGATGGAAATAAAAACCCTAGTTCTAAATGTCCATGGGAGAAGATAAAACCATGTAAAAATGTGTGGAGAACAAAGAGGGGGATCAGATGAGGGGATTACCTTGAGAGATCCAACCAAACACTTAATTATTTCACCATGAAATAACCCTAGAAGGAGGTGGGAGGCTTGAGGAAGAGGGGATTGACCTACTAGGATCAAACATGCTTCATGGGGTGGAGGATAGTGATTTGGGTTAAGAACCAAAAAGGGGTGATCTTGGAAAATCCCAAAATTTACGATCGGAGGAACTCACAAGTTTTTTCTCCATAATATACAAAACATTGTAGCCACTATATGGAAGCAAATACACCCGAAGAGATGAACTGTGGGGCCATCCTTCACAGCTTCATATACCTTGTGCAGATCATGTGGTATGTTATTCAGGATCCCAAAACCTATCGTATAGTTACTATCACGAACAAACTTGATTCAACCCTAAAATGGTCACTCGAGTTGATCTGTGACAAGGCTTAAAGGGCATTCCCAATACCCACGGGCTAGAACAGGTTCCAAAGGTATCAAATAAAACATGTTGGAATGCATTAAATGAATTTTACATGTTAAAATAACCTATAAAATGATAAACTAGATCTCAAAAAATCCAAACCAAATGTGCCCTTACCTATTTTCATATTTAAGGATACAAGTTTTAAAAAACTAAGATACAACCAAAAGGAGATACCAAAAACCAAATCAAGACACCACATGGAAAGTGGGGGAATCTCCCTCAATCCATCCCTACAATTCCATACAAAGGGATAACATTAATGATATGAACCATGATCACCAATGAATTATTACTTTAACATGTGATAAAAACCAAAAAAGGTCTAAAAATATTCAAAGGTGTATGCAGGGTGTGAGAAAAATGAGAAGGATTCCACCCAGATATAATGATTAAATTCTATATCATTTAGAGACAACTAAAATGAAAATTTATTTCAATTTCTTAAAAACAATACCATAAAGGGAAATATTTAAATTGAACCCATACTCAAGGGGGGGCATTTGAAAAGAAATCATTTCATCAAAAAAAATTCAATAACAACACTTTTAAAAGAATTATTTTCCAAATAAAACCATTTTCCAAACCACATGAATTAAAATTGAAACATACCCAAGGTACACCTTATTTCGATTGATGCCAACTTACCATATAAGTATCACTTCACAAGAGAGCCTCATTGTTGAATCCCTAGGGACAATCGAGCTTGAGGGGGACACTATAACCTCGTACATTGTGTAATGTAGCATAGAAACCATGAACATTACTATTCTCATGAAAAATACACAAGTAAGGGTCACCCCCATAACCTAGGGGTCTCCAATCAACAAAATTTAGTTTGTTTTGTAAGAGTCAATCCATCTAGATGAAAATGAGACAAACCACTTCTATATCACCTAGCGTACTAGAACTAGTTAGCCCTCCAAGATACCTGAGATCCCTGTTGAATCAGGATTATGTTCAAATATCAAAAACACCACCAATTACATAAACCAATGCCATGGATTTCATGTAAATCTCTAATTTTCATAGAACAAATCATATACAATTTTACTCACACCAAAACAACTTTTCAATGCATTTATAATCACTTTCACAATTCATAGATACTCCTTTTTACAGAACAAAAGAAAAAAACACCATTGATCATCCTATTCCATGGGCCAAGCCCCTTTGTAAAATCGTACCCCAACAAAGATCATTTTTAAAACACGCTTTTCATCACATAAACTATTTTCAATTTAAATTAAAAATTTTGAAACAAGTTTAACATACCAAACAATATATATTTTTACTTCATAATATCATTTTAAATACACTTGCAGCTTAATTACCTTTGAAAACATGATTTACAGCTTTCAAAAAAATCCTAGAACATTTCACTAAAACATCAGACCTATGAAATCACAAGAAATATTGAAAATTACTTAAATAAGATGAAAATCCAACACATAAGTAAGTAAAACCCTTTGATAACATATTTCACATCACTTACATAGTTTAATACAACTTTTACAAAATTTATAAAATAATACCAATAAGCACAATAAGTATTTACACATAAAATACACACAATTTATTGTAGAAAAAATGTGTCCAAACAAATTGCTCATCAAATACTTCCAAAAATCACTTTTTCACCGCACAATTAATGTGTAAATCATGTAAAAATTAACTAAAAAAACAAATAAAATCTTCTAAAAATCCTAGGTCATAGTACCACCTACCTCAGGTAATGAAAATATGAGATAAATGATGCTAAATACATTCACACCTCAACTACACCTGAAACAACCATGACTTAAACCTAAAAAAGAATATTGAAGCAAGAATCTGAAGATTAGACCTCTCCCGCCCAAACTGAATCCCTAGACCTAGGAGAAACCAAAACCCTAATGAACAGAATAAAAACCTTACCCAAATTAGACCGCAGCCACCACGGAGGGAGAGGAGAAATGAGTACATTGAGAGGATGGATGCATGAGGAGGGGCCGCCAGAGGGGAGCTGTGTGGCCTAGGGAGAGCGTGGTGTCAGTGGTTTCTCATGAGGGGGAGAGGGGCACCATCAGGTTCATGCATGGGAGAGCAAGGCACCATTACGTTCGTGCGAGGGAGAGTGGGGAACCA
The DNA here is from genome assembly GCA_963277665.1 of Viscum album. Lineage (NCBI taxonomy): Eukaryota > Viridiplantae > Streptophyta > Magnoliopsida > Santalales > Viscaceae > Viscum > Viscum album. The sequence continues at coordinate 2,102,728,047 of OY728120.1, forward strand.
ACAGAGAGCTCGCAAGACAGATGAGGGATATCAGCCGATGGGGTCATCTTCAAAGGTCTCCACATAGGGGGTCATGCACTAGGGAGAGTGATGGGGGAGAGGGGGAAAAGGGGAGGAGGTGTAACCCCCAATCCAACAAATTATAATAAATTAATAATAATAATAATAATAATAATAATATTAACAATAATGATAACTTACTTGTAATTATAATATTAACTTAATATTCATATGTAAAATAATAATAATAATAATAGTAACATTATTAATAATAAAAATATTATCATTATTATTAAAAAATTATTTTTTATTTTTTATTATATTATTTTTCTTATTTTATCATATGTTGATCTTTTTATTCATTTAATATTTTTTATTTAGGACCTTGGGTAGGCCACATGATTAATTGGGTAAAGACGCATGGTTTCCAAACCATGATCTACCCATGAGCCAGATATTTCCAACACTGAAAAACTCATTTTTTAATAAATACTCAAAATTTTAATCTAGGACTCAACCTGAGCTCCGAAAAAAATATCTCAAAAAATTAAACTCTTCACACCTTGTTTTTGAGGAAAATAAAAGTGAACTTGGCCTCAGCCGGATCCAAGGAAAAATTAAAACCCAAGTGTCAAAATTGTCCTCACCCTAACGCTTTACACCCCTGAAAATCCACAACAAGGTATGGATCAAAAATAAAACCCGATAATCCTTCATAGTTCATGGTGATTCCCAATACACGAAAAATTATAATAGGCCCTAACACTATCAACAAAAAATGTACTTGAAAATCAAGCCCAGGAGTCTCAAAATGGACTCCTCGCTATGTGCCACCCATCCCTAAAAGTGAAAACACCTACATTTTATCGAACAAAGGAAAAGAGATTCCCACAACGCAGAATCCAACCACCTAAGTCAAACACCCCACACAACAAAAAATGAGACTTATGCTACTATCCAGAAAAAAGTAACAATAATCAAACCACAACATGATAAATACTCCTAGGATTTTAATTCAACAAAAAAAATGGTTGTTTTCCAATACCAAGTCAACACCTATCACCAAGTGGAAATCAAGAACAAAACCGAATTATTAATTGGGGAGGCCTAAATATACTCCCCACCAAAATAACAAACCAACACCCATGATGGAGCCGGAGGACCAACATAGTGAGTCCTGAAACAGACTCCCAACCATAAGAAATAGGCTACATTAAGTCATTTTAGTGCAATATCATCAAGTCCCATGGTGGGTATCCCAACTATAAAGATCAAATATCTTAACTGACCAGAACGTACCAACATGGAAAACCTAACATGGTTATCCTAGGAGCATCCCACACAACCTAATACCCCACACAAGGGACCTGATTAATGAAACACAAAACCAAATAGAAGACTCTATGTGGTACATCACTCCCACATGCATTACTATACTTGTATGATCCCATACAGAACTGATATCAAAATGGACATACAAGGTCTCTCATACATGGAAAACCACACGGAGATTCCCACCCACAAGAGTATAATCACCAAGGTTCAATAAAATGAAACAACCTTTTCTTCTTATAACCAAGTAGGGACTCTTCCACCCATGTGAGTCACAACATGGAAGTGAGGTCCCCATGCCTATTTCCACCATATAGGACCATTAGAACAGATGTCTACATTGTTCTTAAATTATATTTACTTCCCATGAAAAAGACATACATTAGACTAAGCTCTATTACCACTAGGGGTTCTTGAATATGAGCCATATTCACTCTTGGACCTATGTCTAGAGTATTGATGGATGAAGCATCTCATGCCTCGTAGTCAAGCATTAAACCCCCCCCCCCCAATGTAACTTCTCCCTGTTGGTGCCACAAAAAACCAAAATACTATCCTACAACATCAATAGAACACACAATTTTGGTAATAAAAAGGCTCTCTAATTCTCCCACAACATCTACCTTCTCATTTGGAAAGAATACGACGCTGAAAAATTGAACTGAACATGATCATTGTTTCCTAAGATCACATAAAAGATAAGGGACCTTAAAAAGGTGGCAAAACAAGAACCTTATATTATGAACAGATCTTCCAAATTGGTGGGAAAACAAGAACCTCCTCTTAGATGAACTTGATGAGAGTTACAAAGGCCCTTTATGTCACACCCAACAACAATAATCTAGACATCTTTCACCCTTTCTCACCGGTATTCCTTTCACCGCTTCTAGGTGGAACCTACTAACACACAAATGTTGGACATCACCTTTTATGACTTGGGAATGTCAAGAATCTAAAGTCTCATTCCACATACCATATCCACTCACCTAATACATGAGGATCCTCTATATCAATAGAGAAGGGAAATGGACTTGACACAAAAACCCAAGAAGAATGTCCTTTCTTTCATCAACTAGAGGGTCTTCCATCGATGAATCGCTCATGGCCGTAATTTGAATATGGGTCAATTTTTTATAAGGTCACACGCTACCCCACTAGGGAAATCCAATCACCCAATTAAATTTTTCAATTAGCCCAAACATAACATAAAACCACATTGATCGCACAAAGGGAACCATGGAAAGGCTCCCCGAATTACTCTTTAGAAGAACCCACTAACCGTACATTTTCACACCAACATACCAACAAGAACTCAAATTGAAGACACAAGTTAACAAAAAATAATTATTATGCTCAAAATTCCTCAAAAATAGTATTTCCAAAATACAAGAAGATGCCCCAGACAATCAATGGTTATAAAAACACCTAATTTTTCATTTAAAATTATTTTTGAAAATAAAAAAGGTTGGTGTGTTTCACATTCACCAATGTTATCACATGGTCCTACCACATGAATTTTCCCATGCCGAAATTGGCACCCACCACATGTCCATATATGTACTCATCCACCCATGCTATTGACCACTCATATTTCTATATATACCCAATCATGTGGTCACCCATTAGAACCCCAAAGACTAAAACAAATCATTTTCTCTTTTCAAAACCAAAACATTCAAACCATGCATTCTCTTTCTCAAAACCGATAGCTACCAAAATAAAAACCCAATTTAAATCTCATAATCCTTTTTCCTAAAAGATCCATCCATTCGAATAAAAACACACATTAAAATATTACTCATTAATTTAAAAATATTTCATTCAATTCAAAACACTTTTCAATAGTTCAGTAAATCCCATTTAAGATAAATTTTCCAAAACCCACATTATCATAATTCATGCATTTATAAAAAAATTATTTCCAAAAAATAGTAATTTGAGGTTAATAAATCTCGATTTTTATAAAATCACCCTAATTCACTCAAAACCATTTCATACAAATTTAACTTTATATAAACTCGTTGAATGAAATTCCAAAAACCCATTATCCAACATTTTTGAAAATCAAACCATCTTTGTTTTTATGTATAGATTCCATAAATTTTCAAACAAATGTTTCTAGATCAATTTCCAGAACACAAGGAGACACAAGATAATGTTGGAGGAAATTAGTGTCTGTGGGTGGCTTAGACATATGGTTGGTGGTCATACGCCAATCACTCTACCATAATAGATAGTGTTCTGTGGAAATGTCCTCAGATTCACATGGAATTCAAGGCCCTACATGCTCACTGAGACCATCGAACCAACCCTCTTACATTTACCCAATCATTAATGAACCATAATAACCAAATGACTCAGCTGAAACTAGAGTTTCCCTGGTGATATGAGTTCTATCATGAGGAATGTTGGACATGAACCAAACTTGTAACCATAACGTCAAGTCCCAAAAATAAAAACTCTTGTCTACCCAGACTCTTCCCAAAGGAGCATGACTCAAAATATCAAGACCTCCTCCAATACCATTTTTTCATTATCCAACTCGGGTTGACCTGGAACTGGTCACCCAATTCAAAACTCAACAAGGCTTGAAGGGCATTCCAAATCCCCATAGGATGGAAAAATTGTATGGATATCAAATAAATAATTTTTGGATTATTTACCAAAATTAAAATTGTAATAAGAACAATCAAAAACAAATAAACCAGGTCTGAATAATCCAAACCAAATGAGACCTTAGCATTTTTTTGATTTTACGGATATTTGTTCTAAACAAAAACTATGGATACAACCAAAAAGTGAGACCAAAATCCAACTCAATCAACCACAAGAATATTGGGTTCATATCCATCAATAGATCCCCATAATGAGGAACTAAAGGAGACCACAAAATATATGAACCAAGATCACCAACCATCATTCTATTATCCTTGGGAAAAAATATGTTTACATACACCTAAAGGATTATGTGGGGTGTGAGCCAAATCCTAGTGGGAGTCCACCTAGATAAAATGATTTCATTCTATAAAATTTAATGACAACTAACATGATCATTTAGGTATTGTTATTGAAAAAACATTAAAGGGAAAGATTTTATGAGAAAAAATATTTAGGGGAAAATTTAAAAGAAAACATTTCTTCAGAGAAACATTTTCAAGAACAAAGATTTTAATGGTGAATTATCAAAAGGAATCTATTTTCTATAACACTAACATTAAAATTGAAACACACCCACAGTCCACTATATTCTGATAGATGTAACCTTTCCATATAAATCTCATGTCATAAGAGATCCCCATTGGTGAATCTATAAGGTTAATATACATCGATTGGGACACTAGAACCACATACCTCGGTGTAATGTGGCATAAAAATAATGACCATCCTCATTATTTTGCACAATACACTAGTAGGGAACACCCCCATAACCTAGTTGACTCTAATTATCATAGTTTAGTATGTTTTTTAATCATTAATCCTACTAGACGAATCTTGAATGAACAACTTACATATAATCTAGTTTACATGAACTTGTGACCATGAGGATCTAGGGTATCTAGGTGGGATGGCTAGTATTAGTATGATAGATGATAATGAAGATGTTAATTGTGGTTTCATCTATCTGGATTGATACAACACAAACTAAACTATAATGATTGGAGACCACTACGGTAATTGTTTATCCCCTACTAGTGACTTGTTCATGATAATGCTGATGCTCATGGTTTCAATGACACATTACACTAATATATAATGTTCTAGTGTCCCACTCAGGCTAGATTAACCCTAGGTATTCACCAACAAGACACTCTTATGACAAGATAATTATAGGAAAGGTTCCATCCATTTGAATATGGTGGACCATTGGGGTGATTAAATATTAATTTAAGTGTTTTGGGAAAATGTTTTCTATTGAAAATTCACATTTTCAAGTGTTGTGCATGAAAATGTTTTTCTAACAAAAGGGTTTCTTTTAAAATTTCCCCCCTTGTATATGATTTCTTGTTAAATGATTCCCTTTAAAGTTCTATTTTCATGAAATTTAAATATATGAGCATGTTATTTATCTTTAAATATTATATTATGGAATCTTTTTATCTGGGAGGAATCCTACTAGGCTTTGGATTACACCCTGCAAATACATTTAGGTGTATATAGACCATGTTTTGTTTATATCCCAGGTTAATAGAAAGATGTTTTGGTGATATTATATCATATTTTTAGTGGTCTCCCTTGGTTTGGCATTGTGGGGATGGCTTGAGGGAGATTCACACTCTTTCCATGTAGTGTATTGAGTTGGATTCAGTCTCTTTTTTGGGTTTTAACCTTGGTGTTTTGTTAAAAAATTGTATCCTTAAATCTGAAAATTTTCATGTTCATGTTTTGTTTGGATTTTTCAGACCTGGTTTACTAGTTTTTTTGGTTATTTTAATATGGAAAATTCAGGTAAATTGTTCCCACATGTTTTATTTGATACTTGGGAACTTCTTATAGCCTGTGGGGATCAGGGAGACACTTTAGGCCTTGTCGCGAATCAACTCGGGTGACTGGTTCAGGGTCGACCTAGGTTGGTTCATGATAGTTACTCGGGTTCGGCCACACTATTTACCAAACCATGAACGGACCATGCACAACTCACTACCAAGACAAAATTTTCATATTTTCTCCAAAAACTCCCAATATGAACTGAAGCACTTCCAGAAGAAAAAAAACAAGATAATGAAACACTTCAAAATTTAACCCCTTTAACACTCATAACTCTAGAGAATGAATGAGAATCCACAAGAACCAGAACAAAAGACATGACTTGGAGAACTTGGTGTGACAATTTATGCACAACCTCAACCTTTGTTGTGCCTCGATCAATTTTAACTTCATATATTATTACCAAAATGGAAATTGAATTTTTCATTCATGAAGTATTAGTAGATCATGAGAACCATAAATTGATTGATATTTAATTCCATCTATCATTATCCCAAAAAACATTGGTTAGAAATTTTTTTTCAATATTCATAAATCTTCATATGGCGTGATAATATGTTAACAACTAAAATATCATTCAATGTTTAACATAATTAATTTATCCTTGTAATACTTTTGAAAGATGAAAGTACCAAACTTTTTATGTATGGTCAATAAATTTCTGAAAATCAATTTAATATTGATCCCCCATATATAATAAAGTATCACTTTTTTCACATACCAAACATTTTATTACCTTCATAATGTACTCTCTTGAAACATGATAATAACAAGAATTACCATAAATCTCTTTGAAAACATGCATGCTACCTTATTCTAAATATTAAATTCTTTAAACATCATCAAATATAGCATAATAATATTTTTCAACAAATCATTAATAAATTATAGGTTAATCCATACCGTTCAATTTACATTATCTAAAAATCATTATCTTCACATCAAGACCATATTGAGGTTTATCTTTATTTTGATCATGTGTATCCTATGAATATCACCATTCCATTAAATAACTTTTCTAGACCATTGGAATCATTCCACATAGTCTTGTAAATCCATAGAAAAAAACATAAACAGAACAATCCCTATATATCCCAGATAATTTTATAATCCTTACACAAAAAAATGATAACTATGTCACTTCATTTTTAATCCATTAATAAGGATACCTCATCTTATTTCTTAATACTTATTTTATTTCACAATTCACCTATAATCACATCAGAATCACCAATATAACCATTACTTGTACCACCTTGATGGTTATCTTTGTGATCTTTCAACATTGGAAATCCATCAACATAATTCACATTATTTTCATATTTATATAATTAATCAATTTAATGTATCTTGGGGAGGCTGATCTTCCATTCTATTTAATTCCCTGAAATTTTCATTTTCCTTTTTTAGTTACTTTCATTATGTACATTTTTTACATAATCAAAACATCTTTTTATTCCTCTAAGACATCCATTTGGGAGAATCTTCACACATTCATAGCAAAATGGAAACTAAATATGTTTTGCTTTATGGTATCCAATACAATAATTCCTGGTAAACTCATTACTTCTCTTTTTCTGTGAGTATGAGTATTGGTTAAGGTATGCATTCTTAATCATGTGTTTGAATAACCAATTAGGAATGATAACAAAATCCTTTACTCTAGTGACCATCCCTTTTGAATGCTCATCAGCAAATTTTTTATCACATTCAATGTTAACAAAGTCCATTTTGGATCCCTCCATTGACTGAAAAAAGAAAGAATATCATGAGAAGAAATTATCATAGTAGAAAACAACATAAATATGACAAATCACATATCATATGTCTAAATTTGGCCAACTTATTTAATCTATGATACCTTGGGTTTAAACCAAGGTTATTCATTATTATTATGAAAATTATTGTATTATAACCTATACTTAGACTTATCCTTAAATACATCCCCATACTTATCTCAAGAAATATCTCTAGGGATCACACTAAGGATTTCACATCCACATTTCCGATGTTGAATAAAAATTTTCTTTGATATGAACTATAACAACACAGGAATAATGTATGATAATGTTATATATGTTTAGATGAATATTCATTATATTACAGAAACATATGCATTAGGACCATAAGAGTTTAGTGCCTTTATAAAATTGGATCTCATTCTAAAAATTTGGTGAAAGATCTTTAACATCTCCCATTAATATCTTCCCTTTACTACTCCTACATCAAACCATTATTTATAACTTGGGGAAAGGAAACATAAGGAAATGGTGGGATTAGTTTCTTAGTAATGATAAATCTAGGGATATAACATAATCATAAGGGAAAAATAACATGAAAAAACTTGTGAAAATTATATCCTACATATCAATGAATTATTAAATCATGTCATGGGATATATAATAGATATTTATAAAAAATAAAATAACATATTCCATAAGAGAATAACATAATACATAAAATTGTGGTAAACATATAAGAAAAGAAAATCATTTTCATATTAGTCAAGGATCTCTTCTAAGACCATCATAGAGAACAAAGCCTCATACTGAACTGAGTTCACTCTATATTCCAGCCATGTATTACTGAATCAAGTTTACTCTCATTCCAGATCTATATTACTTAAGAGAGATTACTAGCATTCCAATCCTATATAACTGAACCCTGTTCACTTCCAATTTATATCATTTCTATCTCATTAGATATAAATAATTACCCAATGAATTAGAGGGAGATATAGTTCTCAACTACCACATTATGAAAAACATACATATGTTTTCATCAAGAACATAATTTATTCATATATCATATAAAAATAAATTGGTTTCATAAACATCATTCCATCAAAACACAACCCATGGAAAAGAAATGGGTTACATAAATATCATTCCATAATAAAAATAAATCAACCATATAATGAATAGGTATATTATCATTGAAAAATTATCCCTAGTAAATCATAAGTAACATCGAATAATGTTATATTATATTGAAAATAATTTTCAAAGATCACCTAAAATAATTTTTGAGGAAAATATCCTCTTTACTGGAAAACGATTTATTCTATTAAAATGATGCATAATTTTAAAATAAAACATTTTATTTGGAAGTCAAAATGTATTATTGTAATGTAATATTCAAGTAATTAATGCATTATTAAATCTTTAAAATATATTCACGTTTTATAATTTTAAAAAACAATCTTATTATACTTTTACCAAAAAAGAAAAAAGTAACTTGTTAAGAAAATCACAAAAAGATTCATTTCAAACTATTTCATAAAAATTCACACATGGGTTAAAATGAATTTAAGAAATTATAGAATAATATTAGAAATATTCTAGAATAAATTTATAAGAAACATGGACATGAAAGATAATTATTCCCAAATAAATTTTTTTCATATAGTCAATATCGTATAACATTGAGATTGTGAAATTAACCCTTACCACATTATAATAATAATAATTTTATGTCCAATGAAAGAAAGAAAATTATATGGATATGAAAATACCATAATATTCAGTATAATACTCATAAAATACAAAAATTGGAAGTATATACACCACACAAAATAATCTATTAGTGTGTAAGGCATGTGTTCTATAGAAATAAAAGTGAGAAAAAATCTCATACTAGTAGAGTATCTTTTGTATCATGAGCCCAGTGAAAGAGTAAAGTCAATTGAAAAATTTAAAATCATTAGATAAATTAAATTTTTGATAATACATGTCATTATTCAATATATACAATACAATACAAGAATAAGTGGTAAATATAGCATATATCTCACAAAAGTAAAAATGTGAGGGGAAAACCCATTCCTTATGTCATGACTAACGTCGTAAACATTCAAACCTAATGTATAATAAATATATTTTTATTATAAATATATTAAATAACCTTATTAAATTATACTATATCATATATGATTTACTTATGGAATTATATTAACCATTTGTTAACAATTCCATATTAATGTTTCATTTCAAGTAATAACCACTTTGTTTTTCACATGTGTTTTTATATGTTATATTTTTTTCCTCTTACTTATATCATGATTTAATAATATCCAGAGTGGTAAAAATTATAAAAATATTCAATATATTCAATATATAGGTATTTATAAAAATATATAAAATATATAAATAGAAAATGAAATACATCATTCATGGTGATGGTAGTATGTACGTATGCATGAACACTATTTCTATTTTATTGTAATATTAAAAGAAATAAAGTAATATGATTTATTATCATTAAATAATAATTTATAAGTTATATATATTAAATATATTCATAAAATTTATCTTTAATACAACCAATGTGAAATAAATATTTAAAAATAATCACATCACATCGTAGAGATGGTAAGCCATAAGTATGCATGAGTGACGTTTTCATTTCCCAAAAGATTAGCTGGTAAATGGTAGATATGATATTATATTTCCATTAGTATAATCATTTAATAAATACCATATATAAAAATTAATCCCATCATAACCCCCACTTATAAAATATGGCTATGGAAAATTATTTATATCACTATGTAGATATGGTAAGCCATACATATACATGATCGATACTTTCACTTCTTATTCGATTGGATAGGGGTTGTATAATTGTGTTTTCATACTAATAATAAAATTTCATAATATTTAGTATGAATGATTTATTATTTTTATGAAATATTTAATTTATTATAATAGATATATAATATTAGAAAAAAATAATGATCAGTTTGAGTGATTACCTTTTCTTCGAAATGGCTCCTTTAGATCTTCTCTAAAGGACTACAGATTTTGTATTTTGGGAATACCAACACCTTTATAATGTTTATATGGAAATGTACAGTTTAAATTGGATAATTTTATTTGAGAAATAAGTCTCAATGTGGTGTGAATATTTTGGGTAGGAGGTTCCCTTTTAAAATGGAGCTGAGGGGAACTTTTAGAATTTTATCAAAATATTAATTTATAACAAATTCAATCATAATAAAAATACCTCCATAATTACATTTATTCGAATATAAGATGATATAATGTTTTAGAATCATATGAAAATATATTTTATACAATTTTTTGTAATATTTTAAACATTATAATTTTGATTAAGTCTTAGTTAACCAATTTTAATTTTAAATAAGGTAACAAATATTTCAACATTAAAAGGTATTAATGATTACTTATGTTTTGTAAATTGAATCATAAATTTAATAATTTTAAAAAATTTAGTCTATATTATAATTTATAAATTATTTAAATTATTTTTTTTATTTCTAGAAAATCTACGAAAATATTATTTTGATAAAATATCGGTAGTATCAAATTTGACATTATTCATTACATAAAATTTTGAAAATATTGAGATGATAAGATTATTTAGATCCAAATATTTTAAAACATCCATAATAGGTAAAATTCATCTAAAAATTTAATTTATCACATTAATTATCTCAAATTATATTTATTTTAATATTTTTGGAAACAATTATTTGATATTTCCATTAATAAAATAATTACTACATCAATGTTTAGTACTTATTTAATATACATTTTTATCTAAAAATTAAAAATAAAATACCATTAAAAAGATAAATTTTATATATTTATGATTAATATTTATATTTTAATATATATTTTATTTATTATTATATAAAAAATGATGTAGTATTTAAACATGAATGTGACATCTTTATATTTTTATTAAATACAATATTATATATTCCATTATTTCATTTAAGTGACCCAAAAAGAAAAAAATAATTTAATTTCATAAAAATATGTTTCTTTAGTTAAAATTTTATAATTTTATTCCTTCATAACATAAAATTTTCCCCATGTGGACACATAATGGATATTAAAGACAAATATTGTGACATTTTGTGAATTTCATTGATTTAAATATTATATAAGTCATTTTCATGGGAAAGTGTCCATTAAAAAACGTAATTAACATCCTTGTGTGTTACATGTCTAATTTAATTCATTAAATAATATTTATTCATGTGTTAGGGTCATTTAATTGTCTTTATATTTTTTTAAACTAAATTTCTCAATTTACCCTTTACTATGGTAATAAAATTTACCAGGGTTATCATTCATATAGGCCTAAAATAAAAGGGTTCTATTTACTAAATTTGGTCCTTATGAATCCAAATTACGAATCCATTTTAAAAAATTCAAAACCCTGAGGTTTCATAATTTATTTTAGAAAAAATAGTAAAACACCAAGAAAATTAGTTTTTCAGAGAAATTTCCTTTCAAAATATAAAATATTATTATAATAAATTCATGTATAAAATCCTTTTTAAAACTAATAATTATATTATTTTGAATTTAAATTAAATTATTAATATGTAAAACTATCCTTATACATAATTTTACCATGTAAATATTTAAAATAAAACATAACTTTCAATAGAAATCAGTACTTCCACTATTCATCAATAGATGAATGTTTTTAGAAAAATACATAAAATTAAACCATATATAATTTTGACATTATGATTTCAAAAAACGTATATTTTAAAAATATAATTTCTAAAAGTTTTAAAATTTAGTTCTAAAATAGGTGTACCATTATATGGTGATAAAACTGTGTTTTAAAAAATATAACCTTTTTTTGCAAAACATTGGATTTATTTTATATAAAACCAATTGGATAAATAAAAAAAATGATTAAATAAGTATATATATATCATAGTGTGTTTAATATTATTAATTCCCACCAATTTAATTTCAAGGATAAAATATTGAAGTTTAAATAATTAGAATAAAATAGTATTTCCTAAAGACTCATTATTGAGTGCAACACATGCTAAGTAACTATTGAATGTAATGAATTATTAAAATAGTGTAGCATGAAATGAAATCTATTGGATTATTTAAAAATATATTTCATTAAAATATAATGGTGTTAAAATGTGATTCCTTAGGGCATTGTTTATTTTCTGTGGCAATGTGGAAACCTAGATATGAGTGATTTCAATCATCCATGTGATTAATTATAACATGAGTTCTTGGTTATGTGATTCCATGGGATTTAGTTATTTTCTGTAAATATATAATTCTTTATTACATGGAAAATTTTATTTTTTTAAGGGAATCTTTGTTATATAAGTGATTTTTCCCAGTTATGTGATGCCTTGGGACATGGGTTATTTGACCAATTTAGTGATGTGATTTTTCTAAGCTATGAAACGCATTGGGATTAAATTTTTTTCACCAACTATGTTATAGCTTTATATTTAGGATAATTTCATGTGTTATGAAATTCCTTATGTATAAGGTTGGTTTTGGATATTTTTAGCCATCCATCTAACTATTTGGGTATAAGATAATGCGAATATGGCCAAGATTCATAATGTCCTCTTAAGAACATGGGGAGTTGAATTGTTTATTATTATAGTATAATTTAATGATATTTTTTTTAATGAGAATTATATTTTTTTCAAATTCGTTCACATTATATCATCTGATTTATTCAAATCTAGCAGGTGTTATCCTACTATGATATCATACTCACACCTTTCATGTGCACATCAGAAATTTACATAGATTCTACTTCTTAATATATAGGTTGAGAAGGACCTTAGTCCTGGGAGTTTGTATTAAGGTGACTATTTTGGATATTGGAAACTAGTAATGGATGTTTCATTAATCAACTCCCTTTTCCATTTGTTCAAAATTAGTGGTTTCTATGGGACATAGTTGTATTTAATATGTTTATATGTGTCTTTATGTATTACATGTTAGGATTCAAATTCATTTAGTGTTAGGTGGTGAATATTTATTTAAAAATATGATTATTTTATCGAAAAAGGTTGAGTTGAGCAATTTAAAATATTTTTCATTTTCATGGATTATTAAGCCTAATTAATTTTCAAATATTGTTTTTTTATTAATATTTAGGATCATTTTATATATAATAATGATTGGAAAAATTTTTATTTTGACAATAGGTTTTATTCATTTCCAATATAAATATACCATATGCTAGATTTTGGAAATATTTTGAGGCATGTGAAAGTAGTCGGTATATAGGGAAATTATAATGTCCTTCCCCGTAACATTGGCTTGAGAAGGCGGTGGAATGTTACTTGGCCTTAACAGACATCCCAATGCTTCCAATTGCTAGAAATAAATATCAAGGGCTTCATTAACAATTTTGGGATTATTTTCCATTTGTAATAAAACAACCAACCAAACTCACCTTAATAAAACTAATACCTGATGCATGATAAAAAAATTAAAACAAATCAAGGTAAAACTATTTATATCAATCCAAACTATCAAGAATATCATAGTGGAAGTCTTCAAAAAATCAAGGTAAATAGTGGAAGACATAACCGAAATGACCCAAAGACTCCAATAAATCTCTAAATGCTCCAATAATCTCCATTCACCACAAAAGATATCACATATCACTGATCATCACTAAATAAGTGTGATAATTTACCTTTTCCCATATCTCAATGAACAATTCTACAAAAGAACAAATGTTCCAAAGATGGTGTGAATAATAAAACTCATCATATTTTCACCAATTATTTCCCAACTCACGCCAGTAGGATAAAACAAGTTAGCACATTTATATAAAAAATTTAGACAAAAAATATTCTCAAATAGTTTATATCAAAATATAAATAAGTTCCAATAAAATAGTTTTCTCAACATAAACAAAATTTTCAAGGAAAGAAACCAAACATTGTTATAAAACCATATCACAAGTACTATTTTTGGATAACCCATTCTGTTCCAAACACCCACACATTAAACTATGTATGAAACTCTGACCTCACAATACTAGCGAGTGGTGAGTCATCCTCTCACTAATCCTTCACATAGTGAACCACTTTGATAGTGTTACATCACGCTCATATCATTCCCAAACTATTGATATGAGTACATCAAGACCATATCCATCCCAATGAATTTTAACACATGCCAAAAACCATTCCAAACCCATGAAACCCTAATAAAAAATATTTCAATAAAAAAATATTGAAACAAATTTCATACATGTATAAAAACCAACAAAAAATTTTTAAATCATCATTTTAAAATCATGTTACCAAATACACTTTACAACCAAAACACCCTAATTCCTAATTTCCCAAACTCTCCCTAAATAGGGATTTCAACAAGAAATTCATAACAATTTACCAACCTATTTCAATAAAAATATTCTATTGGAAATCAATCCTTCACATTCTAAATATAGGAGTCATGAGTGAAGACACATACCTAGAGAAAATGTCAGAAATGATAAATGGTATGAAAAACACCAATGAAACCAGGTTAAATATCCAAAAACTCACCTTATTTATCTTTCAGTATAGGAAACCAAGAAAAATGTAATCATATTTTGTATCAACTATCATAAATATAACGAAAATGGGTGTAGATATAAGAAACTGATAGAGAGAATGAAGTTGATCTATGAAAACCCATCAAGGACTACCTAGAATGAAGGCTTACTATAAGAAACCAGCTTCCAATCACCAAGAGAAGCCATTGGATCACCTATAGATTGATGGTAGAAGAATTATTATCCGTTGGGAAGAGAGACTCTAAATTTAAGGCCATATAGAAGAAAAAAATAAGCAAGTAAAGAATAAAATATATGAGATACACAATTTCAGTATCACACTTTTAACCCATGGAAAATTAGTCACACAGTTAAGAAAATGGTGTGGTAACTATTCCCAAGAAACTACCTCAAGGATGAACCTCACATGATTTCCCTACATGGTTAAAATATTGTGTTCCAACCATGAAAAATCCCACTATCTCAAGATTAATGGTTACTCCATGGGAGATTCATGGTTTGGACAAACCATGAGCCGATCATGTGCCTTCCCTTCATCCCATTTCTCATTGTGCATGGTTTCCCATTGGAGTTTCACAATTTTCCCAAACTGTGAACCAAATTCGTTCCTTTAGAAATGACCTATAAACACTCCAAAATTTCTCTAAACTCTCCCAAACAACACTAATATACGTTACATACTTAAAAGGCTTAAATAAAGGGTTACTTACTTGAAAATGGGGGTGAAATTTATCCCCATACTTGGTCTTTCCATCCTCAGAAATTATAAAACACACATATTGATAAAAAAGTTCCACCCATTCCTCATTCATTTATTTCTCTCATTATCATGTCTATTTTTTAATTTTACCATGTTTCCACAAAAAACCCACACTAGATCGATGCTTTTTCCATTCAAGACTTACTCTTCTCTATCCACAATCTACACCAGGATATGTATCATTGGAAAAACATACTTTAGTTCAATATGATACCATTAAATCACATGGTTAGTATTAGGTTTTCAAATTAGATACATAAAACAAATTATGAATCTCATTGAACCATGGTTGAAATTCATAGCGATATTCCTCCTTGAAAATCTTTTCATGTATCATAGAAGGACCTATGTAGTGCAGAGATAACATTCCGAACTTCCCAAAATGATGATTTCCATGCCGTGGAGATATCCACAAGAGTACATGATCTCTCACCACAAATGATAATGATTTTAGATGATGACCCTCATATCATATCAAACAACCCATTGATTTCTCCATCCATTTCCTAATCAACTAAGTCTTCTCCATTGTTTCTTGGACCAGGCTTGTCCCAACCAGTGAAGTCTCACCTGTTTCCACACAACAAAGTGGATAATGATAAGGAATCCAACACAATGCTTCAAAAAGATCAATTTTTATCAAGTATTGATAACTATTGTTATAAGGGAACTCCAATAATTACACATGATCATCCCATGATCCAAAAACCCTTAATAAAATCCCCCAACATGTCTTTCAATGTATGTATCATCCTTTCAGATTTCCCATCAATCTGAGGATGATGTGCCACACTCAAAGTCAAATAGGCGCAAGGTATTTCTATAAGTATTTATTGAAATGAGATCTAAACCTCAGATAACTATCTAAAATTAATGAAATGGGTATTCCCTATCTCTTTACCACTTCTCATATATAGATTTTTGAAAAGTCCTCCACCATATGGGTTTCAAGAATAGGGATGAAATGAGTTGAATTTGTGAGATGATTCACTATCACACGCATGAAATCATGTTTCTGAACCATTATTGGGAGACCTATTAGAAAATACATAGTTATCTTCCCCCACTTCCAACAAGAATAGGTAATGACTTAAAAATACCTGTTGGTCCCTGATTCTGTAACGACCCGAATTTGGAGCCACTCAACTAGTGCCCCGTACCCGGTTCGCCACATGACCACAAGCACATTTCCCCAAATGCCAGAGGCTTTCGAATAGTATCAAGGGCCTTGCTGAGTTAGTGGAGAAACTATACTCTCATTTGGTAAAGTATGCAGTGAAAGGAAAATAGTAAACAATAGCGGAAGCAGTAAACAGTATACAATAACTGAAACCAAACAGTAGAAGAAATGTAAAATATAAAAATGATGCAGCATGGTACAAGTATCTGTGGAAAGCAGTAAACAATGCAACATGCTAAAATACAACTGAAATTCATGTACTAAATATAAACAGTAAACTCCAGCAGCATCGCAAGCCTAAGCTCAGTCCCATGCTCTCCAGCTTTAACCAGTAATAGAGAACCTGAGGTAGAAGGTCCACAATCCCTATCCACACCTGCAACCATATAACCTGTTTGGGCCAAAAATAAGGACCTAAATAGGGTGTGAGACTAATCCCATTAGACATCCACCACAAGATATGTGCCCTGCTATCAGTGAGCAACATAGCAACAGTAAATGAATAAATTTATCAGATAAACAGGAGTACACTGAGTAAACAATCCTACAAGGATCCATTCACATTTATTCATTAATTTAATTCAATCATTTAATCATCAACCCATGAATCTAGAAAAAAGATATATAATCCAAATTCATAGCAGGTAACACAACATGTATCTCAACAGACTACCTAATAACTAGCAGTACAAACCCAAGCTTGTTCTTTGGCTTGGTGGACTCATCACAACCAACCAACATTAATTTATCACGCTGACCCTCTGGGTGGCTCACGCGGGTAGACCCCTATGGTCAAGTATTCAACAAAGGAAAAGACACTATGAGGAAGCACTCATCGCCAATTCCCCCAATGGTCTAGCAGCCATACTACAGACTCTCTGAAGAAGCACTTACATCTAATTCCCCCTTTAGTTTTGATTCGATAATTATCAGATTCTTTGAGAGAGAATAAATTAAATCTCTCTTATGGTATCTTAATGGTAATAATTAAACAGGCCCACTGAGGAAGCACTCAACATCAATTCCCCTTATGGTCTTGCTACACCAGGTTCCCGCAGCCCCGAGTAAAAGCAATCGTATGTAACCGATTCGTAGCAGCCCTAAGTATGTTCAACAAACTACTTGGATAATATCTACAATGAATCAAAAACATTTAAACTGTAGGCAACACATGGAATTATTCATATCAAGGTAGGAAATCAATGTATCAAGGTTTTCCTCACAGAAAACCTAAGCCAAATGGCGATAAACAACCATAACAAGGAAAACACCCATGGTGTGATCCTCAGACATGCAAACAAGCAATCATTATTCATCTAACAACCTCAAGCACACAATAAATCTAAGGCAGATAATATTAAAGGTTCAAAACCCTAACCCAAGATACCTGATGCATGGGTATCCAGCAATTTTTCACAAAAACTCAAAGACATTTAACGTAAGGCATCAAACCACCTACCTCGAGGGTTTTGACGAAAACCCCAACAATAAAGAATGCACAAGAAAATCGGGTTGATTGTCCAAGAATCCGCCATAGATTCCTTCTCCTAATAAGATCAAGACCCAAACTCATCATATTTGGAATCCACACACTTAGATCTACCCATAAAAGGCGTAGATCTAAGAAACTGATGCAAGAGGAGAAGTAGATCTAAGTAGATCTAAGAAAACGATCAAGAACGAAGGAGAACGATCACATACCTCAAGAATACGGCTTGGATTTTCCAAGAGAACCCTTCGGATTGCCTCCGGGATGCTTGGGAGAAGTTTTCAAACCTTCTAGGGAGAGTAATCCCAATTTATGGCCACTTAGGATCTTAAACAAGGCAATTAGAGACAAAAAGAGTTAGATCCACAATTTAAGGATCTAATTTAAGTGCCCGCACAATTTTTTCGCACAGTTAGACAAACCCTGTGGTAACCGTATGGTCTGTACTACCATTCCAAAACTCCTTGCATGGTATCTTCGCACAGTTTCCCTTAACCGTTCGACAACCATGTGGTCGACACTTCCTTGAGTGCCAGCTACGCATGGTCTGGCCGCACGGTTAGAAAAATCGTTTGTCGCCCGTGCAACTCCCCGTTTTTCCTCAAAACATCATTTAATGTTTCCCCGACTCTCCCAAGCATCAAACTTAACTTTTAAACCAAGAAAAACATCAACCAAGGTGTCACATAACTGAAAAGAAGATCCGGGTTATTACAAATTTCCCCACTTAAAGAAATTCATCCCTGAATTTCCTAATGCGGCGTAGAAGAAGAAACATTGAACAACTCGGGCCACTGCGCTCATACATCAACCTTCCTCTCCCAAGGTTCGTCGTGTACTCTCCCGTGCTGTCATAGCACCCGTACCAGAGGAACAGACCATCCACGGAGAACCATGGCACTAAGATCAACAATTCTGATAGGATGCTCCTCTAATGATGCATCATGTCCCAAATCAACCTCCTCGAGTTGAAAAACATGATACGCATCTGAGAAATACCGTCAAAGATGAGAAAAATGGAATACATCGTGCATAGCCTGGGACCTCGGAGGTAACTACAACTAGTAAGAAACCAGCCCGACTCTCTCCAGAACCTCAAACAGCCTGACATATCTCGGTGAAAGCTTTACCTGTCTCCCAATCCTCTTATGTCCCAACCTCGGGGTAACACACAAAAAATCCTGATCTCCAAACTTGAACTCCAAAGGTCGTCTCCGCTGATCAGCATAAGATTTCTGCTCAGACTGTGTGGTATTCATCCTCTTCCGAATCAACTCCACCTACTCTGTGGTCTCCTGAACAAGAAGAGGTCCCAGCATAGCTGCCTCTCCTACCACCAGCCAACACAAGGGTGATCTGCATGGCCTGCCATACAAATCCTCATAAGGTGCCAACTGAATAGTTGCGTGAAAACTATTATTATATGCAAACTCCACTAGAGGTATATGTTTATCCCAAGAACCTTCAAAATCAAGGACGCATGCTCGTAGCATGTCCTCCAGCACCTGAATCGTGTGCTCTGACTGGCCATCTATCTGGGGATGGTAAGCTGTACTCAGAAGCACCATTGTACCCAAACCCTCTGTAGCCCATGCCAGAAATGAGAAGTAAATTGGGCATCCCTATCTGAAACGATAGTGTTCATATCCCCATGAAGTCATACAACCTCATGAATGTACAAACTACCAAGCTCATCCACATCGAAGGTCTCCTTGATCGGAAAGAAATGAGCAACCTTCATGAGCCGGTCAACAACAACCCAAACCGCATCATTCCCTAGAGGCGAACTCAGTAACCCTATCACGAAGTCCATCGTGACATCATTCCATTTACACTCAGGAATGGGTAACTACTGCAAAATCCCTACCGGTTGCTGATTCTCTGCATTCACCTGCTGACAAGTGGAACACCACATAACAAAACCAGCCACAGCCTTCTTCATACCTAGCCACCAATATTGACGATGTAAGTATCGATACATTTTTGTGACACCAGGATGAACTGCCCAAGATGAAGCTAGAAACTCCTGCATCAGCTTCACACGTATGTCTGCTGAAACCCATATACGGCCATGAAAACATAAAACCTCATCATCTCCCACTGTCCACCCCAGAGTAGGGTCTCCACCTTACACACCCTACCGTAGGACTAGGCCTTCTGAGTCAAATAGCCTCCTCATTATAACTCGATCAAGAAGAGTATAGGTAACAGCTATAGAAGAAAGAACTGTATGTCCCTGTTAGTCGTGCACCCCAAAATGCATCTCAAAGAACAGAGCCATAAGCTTCCACTCACTATTGGCCTCTTAAACTTCCTGTAACTGAGTCCTCCTACTCAGTGCGTCTGTTATAGCATTGCCTCTTCCAGGTGTATAAGAAACCTCAATGTCGAAAGACTATAGTTACTTGACCCACCTCCGCTATCTCAGATTTAAGTCACACTGCGTGAAGATATACATGATGCTCTTGTGGTTAGTTTATACCACAAAATGATCTCCCAAAAGATAATGTCTCCAACAACGCAAGGCATGAACAACTGCAGCCAACTCCAGGTCATGCGTAGGATAGTTATTCTCATGTGGCCTCAACTGCTGAGATCCATATGTAACAACATGATATTCTAGCATAATCATTGCTCCAAGCCCGATGCAAAATGCATCATAGAAAACTGTATAACTCTTGCCTGGCTCTGGAAGAACTAGAACTTGTGTTGAAGTCAATCTCCCCTTCAGCTCCTGAAAGGCTGAATCACAGGCTTCTGACCAAACGTACCTCACCCCCTTCTTAGTCAAGCCCATCAACGGCGCTGCTAAGAGTGAGAAGTCTTGTATAAACTTCCTGTAATAACCAGTCAGTACCAAGAAACTTCGTACCTTGAAGACATTCTTTGGCTACTCCCAGGTAACTACTGCTCTCACCTTCTCTGGGTCTACTGATACTCCTATCTTGGAGATGACATGACCCAGGAAGTGAATCTTGTCCATCCTGAAGTGGCACTTTGAGATATTATCATATAACTGATGCTCTCTTAGTGTACTCAATATGATCTCAAGATGGGCAGCATGGTCATTTCGAGTGAGAGAGTACACCAAGATATCGTCCACAAAAACCACCATGAAGGAATCCAAGTAAGGATGGAAATATCTATTCATCAGCACCATGAAAACTGTTGGCGTGTTCGTGAGACCGAACGACATCACCGAATACTCGTACAGACTATACCTGCTCCGGAAGGCTGTAAGAGGTATATCTGATGCTCTGACGTGAAACTGATGATAGCCAGATCTCAAGTCGATCTTCGAGAACACCCTGGCTCCACGAATCTGGTCAAAAATATCATCAATCCTTGGTATGGGATATCGGTTCTTGACCGTTAACTAGTTCAGCTTCCGATAATCCACACAAATCTGTAACATACCATCTGCCTTCTTCGTAAATAAAACATGTGAAACCCATGGAGAAGTACTGGGTCGGATAAAACCCTTTTCCTGTAACTCCTCCAACTACTTCTTGAGATCTTTTAACTTAGGAATAGACATTCTATAAGGAGGTATGGATACCGGTGCTGCTCCCAGCACAAGCTCAATAGAGAAGTCTACCTCACGCTCCGGAGACAACCGTGAAAAGTCTTCTGGAAAGACATCCAGAAAACGATCAACCATTGGAAGATAATCCATCTGAGAAGTCCCCTGATCGTCCAGATATAAACTATCAATATGTGCTATAACACTGCCCAACCCATGATGCTCTTGTCTAGCTCTGCTTTCCTGGACATCCAATTCGCCATTGTGAAGAAAAGTTCTTCCCTCGGGTGATGTGAAACTCACCCTGCCACAATAGCAATAGAAAAAGGCCTAAAAAGGAACTAGAAAGTCCATTCCGAGAATGACATCATAACCTGTCATCTCTAGGACATAATGATCCCACAAGAAGTGACTCCCACCAACCTCAAGGGGGCACTCCTTCACTGACGCACACTAGAAGTTTTAAGTCCCAAGGGAGTGTCTAGTGTCATCATAATCTCATATGTGAAGATATTATGTCTAAGTCTCTCCACAGTGTGCACAGAAATAAAGCTATGAGAAGCTCCTGTATCGAAAAGTGTAGTAGATAAAACTAAGGATACTAAGATTGTACCTCGAACTGTAGAAGGTCCAGGATCCTTCTCCTGATGAGTCTACTCTACTGTAAAAGTATGGCCTATATCGCGGCCCTATGTAGCAGCCTGAGATCCCTGAGCTGATCCTCCCTGAGCCTAACTACCACGTCCATGGCCTCTACCCTGGCCTGAACGACCTGAATAACTCCATCCCCTAGTCTTTTGCGGAACTGGTAATCCTAGGCCTGTACACGGAGTCGAAACAGATCCACTTTCACTAGCTGCTGGAAGAAGAACATTGCAAAACCGTTGTAGGTGACCCATCTTTCCGCCAGCTCTGCACTCCACTGGGTCCCTTGGGAACTGTGGATTATTATTCCTATCCTTCCCACACAGGTAGAACACAACCTTTCTATATGACGGAACATCTTTCTTCCTCGAGTCGCCTCGTGTAGAATCTCGGTGGCGCTTCCTACTGTCAGTAGAAAGAGTACTGACTCTGGATGCTGAACCACCCTGGCTCACTGCTTCTGTATCCCTCAGATTCATCTTTGTGATCAACACCTGGTTGACTCTCAAAGAAATTGAAGTCAACTGGAAGATGTTCACCTGTGATCTGATCTTAGGTCTGAGGCCCTCCTCAAACTTCCTTGCTAAAAACAGCTCATCATTCCCTATAATAGGAGTGAAATGCTATAACTCAGTAAAACGAGAGGAATACTCCATAACAGATAGAGTACCCTGTTGCAGGTTCATGAACACTCTGGCTCTGTCGGCCATCAGCGTCGCCGGGTCGAAGTAGTCATAGAACGTACGCTGAAAATCATCCCAAGCAACTATCTGTTGACGCCATTCCTGAGAAACTATGTCCCACCATCTCTTGCCGGAATCTCATAGCATGTAAGTTGCGAGCTTCACCCTTATGTCTGCTGGTGTCTCAAGAGGGTCGAAGATAGAAACCATAGCTTCGAACCAAAATTCAGTAGCCTGAGGTCCTCCATCCCTAGAGAACATGGGAGGATGTTGCTGCTGGAAGACTTGCGTAAGCTCTACCATAGACTGGGAAAGTTGTTGATCTCCATAAAAGGTCTGTATGAACCTCATGAATCCCTCATGTAACTGTGTATCCACACCAGTATCCGGGATAACCCTCAGTTCCATATCCAGCGTACGATCATTGTTAGACCCCTGACGTGCTACGGGAGGACGTCTTGGTGGCCTGATTCTATAGGGTTAAGAACACCTTTATCAACGACGAGCACAGTTGAAAACATAAAAGAGTGAAAACAAATTAGAAGAGGAAAATTTATTAAGACTGAAAAAACCTGGTTACACAGCATGTAGTCTCTATACACGGCATGTTCCAGAAAGATTTTTCTTGGGTGTGTACACTGGCCAAACTGGTTGTGTAAACCAAAACTACATGATGTGTTCTTAAATATACACAGCGTGTACCATCCTTTTTCCTCCTGCCTGGTTACTCCTACATGACTAATTCACATGGACTGTCCCAGCCGAAGACTAAACAGCGTGTTTTTCCACTACACGACGTGTCCTTGAAGATTTTTCCCGTCCGTGTCGTTAGTCGCATGGGATGGTACACGGGCCACAACTACACGGCGTGTCAATAATGTACATTGCATGTTGTCCCTAAGATTTTCCAACCCATGTATTCAATTACACAGCTGGATCACCCGGAAGGAAAGTGCATGGCATGTACTTAATAGTACATGGCATGTAACCGCGAAAACTAGTTCTTCCCGAACATAAGAATAGATGGAATGTGTTCATAAGGGCACACACTGTGTAATCTGGGTTTCTGGGCAGTAGGCATACAAAACACCCCAAAACCACTGAAAAACACTGAAAATCGGCACCTATGTGTCAAATTCGGATCTGTGGGGGCCCATACTTCCCGCGAATCAAATCCTGACATCATAATGATACATATAACAAGTAAAAATTATGATAGTCCCATGATCCACCAAATTTCGATCCTTGAGGGCCCATAACACTTCTAAGACCAAATCTTGGCGTCCATGCTAAATAGGATGTAAGATAAACAACACTCTATCAGCATAGCAGGTATCTCTATCACAACAACTATCACATCAACATGCATAATCTATCACGACATCTATCACAATAGCATGTAGTTTCTAATGCACCCAATATGGCATGTTAAAATGCATGATATTTGATTTTCTAACCAGTGCCTATATGATGCATGAGATGGCATACCCTCATCTCATCAGGTTGCAACAAAATAGAACCACAATCATATAAACTATAACAGCACAAAACAAGTGCATCACCCAATGGTGAAATATAATCAACTGTAACACTTTCAAAAAATAAAAATTGCAATCATGAGGTAATATAGCTTTTCCCTATACACAGGTTAATTAATCCCGGGCACAGTTGAGTACCAACTACCCATTCCTTCATATCCCTGTCTATTTTCCCCAATCAGTAAGGAAATAGAAAATAAAGGAAACTCCTTTGATACCACTTTGTAATGACCCAAATTTGGAGCCACTCAACCGGTGCCCCGTACCCGGTTCGCCACATGACCACAATCGTGTTTCCCCAAACTCCAAAGGCAGCTGACTAGCAGCGAGGGCCTTGGTGAGTCAGTGGGGAAACTATGCCCTCATTTGGTAAAGTATGCAGTGGAAGGAAAAAAATACACAATAGCAGAAGCAGTAAACAATATACAACAACTGAAACCAAACAGTAGAAGCAATGTATAATATAAAAATGATGCAGCATGATACATGTATCTATGGAAAGTAGTAAACAAAGAAACATGCTGAAATACAAATGAAACCCAAGTACTAAAAGTAAATAGTAAACTTCAGTAGCATAGCAAGCCTAAGATCGGTCCCATGCTCTCCAACTCTAACCAGCAATCAAGCACATGAGGTAGAATGGCCACAATCCCTATCAACACCTGCAACAATATAACCTGTTTGGGCTGAAAAGAAGGACCCAAACAAGGTGTGAGACTAATCCAAGTAGGAAACAACCACATGATCTGTGTCCTACTGTCAGTGAGCAATATAGAAACAGTAAATGAACAAATGTAGCAGAGAAACAGGAGTACCCAGAGTAAACAATCCTAAAAGACTCCATTCACATTTATTCATTAATTTAAATCAATAATTTAATAATCATCCCTAGAATCTAGCAAAAATCCCTACAATCCAAAGGCATAGAAGGTAACACAATAGGTATCTCAACAGACTACCTAACAACAAGCAGTACAAACCCAAGCTTGTTCTTTGGCTTGGTGGACTCATCACAACCAACCAACATTAATTTATCACGCTGACCCTCTGGGTGGATAATGCGGGCAGACCCCTATGGTCAAGTATTAAATAAATGCAAATAAACTCTGAAGAAGCACTCATCATCAATTCCCCCTATGGTCTTGCAGCGATACTACAGACTCTCTGAGGAAGAAATTACGTCTAATTACCCATTTAGTCTCGATTAGATAATTATCAGACCCTCTAATAGATCACAAAATCAATCTTCCTTATGGTCTTGTATTGGTAATAATTAAACAGGCCCTCTGAGGAAGCACTCAACATCAATTCCCCTTATTGTCTTGCTACACCTGGTTCCTGCATCCCTGAGTAAAAGCAATCATACGTAACCGATTCATAGTAGCCCAAAGTATGTTCAACAAACTACTTGGATAATAGCTAAAATGCATCAAAAACATTTAAACTATAGGAAACACCTGCAATTATTCATATCAAGGAAAGCAATCAGTGTATCAAGGTTTGCCTCACATGTAACCTAAGCCAAACGGAGATAAACAGCCAAAACAAGGAAATCACCCATGGTGTGATCCTGAGACATGCAAACAAGAAATCATTATTCATCTAACAACCTCAAGCACACAAGAAATCTAAGGTAGATAAGATTACAGGATCAAAACCCTAACCCAAGATACCCGATGCATGGGTATCCATCACTTTTTCACAGAAAAACAAAGACAATTAACGTATGGCATCAAACCACCTACCTCGAAGGTTTTGACGAAAATCCCAACAACGAAGAATGCACAAGAAACTTGGGTTGATTCTCCAAGAACACTCCATAGATTCCATCTCCTAACAATATCAAGACCCAAACTCATCAAATTTTGCATCCACACACTTAGATCTACCCATAATGGGTGTAGATCTAAGAAACCGAGGGAAGAGGAGAAGTAGATCTAAGTAGATCTTTGAAAACGATCAAGAACGAAGGATAAAGAACACATACCTCAAGAATCCGGCTTCTATTTTCCAAGTGAAGCCTTTGGATCACCTCTGGAATGCTTGGGAGAAGTTTTCCAACATTCTAGGGAGAGTAATCCAGAGTTATGTCCACTTAGGAGCTTAAACGAGGCAATTAGAGGCAAAAAGAGTTAGATCTACAATTTAAGGATCTAATTTAGGTGCTCGAGCAGTTTTCTTGCATGGTTATACAAACCGTGCTCTAACTGTGTGGTCTGTACTTCCTTTCCAACACTCCTCGCACGGTCTCTTCACACGGTTTCCCTTAACCGAGCGACAATCGTGCGGTCACCACTTCCATGAGTGCCAGCTCCGCACGGTCTGGCCGCACGGTTATACAAACCGTTTGCCACACATGTAGCTCCCCGTTTTTCCTCAAAACATCATTTCATGTTTCCCCGAATCTCCCAAGCATCACCCTTAACTTTAAAACCAAAAAAAACATCAACCAAGGGGTCACATACCTGAATTGGAGATTCAGGTTCTTTCAGATTCTCTACCTTATCCACCAGACAAACTATGCATCTTCAAACAAACTCAGCCACCTACCTTTTCATGTTGACCCACATGATATTTTCTTTAAACAACTTACACATCTTATTTATTCAATTAATAACATCCCATAATGAATGATGGTAGTCCTGAAGAATTTTTTTCTGTTAATCGATAGGTATGACCATCCGACATCTGAACCACAGAACTGAACTCTCATCTAGCATGCAGCCCTCAACGGTCTCCCCACCATTGAGTTTTGACCTCATCACCACACATTCTGCATTGAATTTATGTCCCTCTTTAACCATCATCTCAAAATCAATAACCAAGGAACTATAAATAAAACCACAACATCACCATGGTATTCACATTCTATGTCAATGTCTTTTATTTCTTACATCAACTGCCACTAATTTGAATCCACCTTTTCCAACTGAGCATTGGAATTTCTGCTTAATGAATTTACCATCGTATTTCCTTTACCCTGTGTATAAATCAAGTTAAAGTCAATCATTTAGAGATATTGCATCCATCTTCCTCATATCTAGTTCGAATTTCATTATGAGAAAATATACTTCAAGATCTTATGATTCATAATGATAATAAATTTCTCACTAAATAGATAATGAAACAAACTCTTCAAAGCATGGACTACCGTAGCTAACTCCAAATAATTTGTTGGGTAGTTCATCTCATGAAATCATATATTTCTTTATCCATAATAAAAAACATGATTTTATTTCATGGGAAAACATCCCAACCCTAATCCTGATGTATCACAATACACCACGTACCCTGGTCCTGATTTAGGAAAAATCATAATTGGTGCTGAAGTATGGTAAAATTTAGCTCATAAAAATACTTATCACATTCCTCCTTATATTTTAATGGAACATTATTATTTTTAAAAGCTATAATGGGTGATACTAGTCATCAAAAATCACACACAAAGAATCAATAATAACCATCCAATCCTTGATAATTATAGATATCAGAGATGTTCTTTAGAGGTTTCCATGAGATAATCGCCTCTATGTTTTTTGTATCCACATAAAAACCGTTTTTATAAATTACATGGAACATAAAATGTACCTATTATATCCAAAAATCAATCTTTCATAATTTTTCATACATACGATGATCCCTCAAGATTCAAAACCAATATATAGTACACAAACACAACCACAAAAGAATACAGATATCACTGAAATATCTAATTCATTAATTACATAAATAATAATGGTATATTCATAAGACCAGAAGGAATTAACACATATTCATAATGTCCATATCTACTTTTGAAAAATATATTTGTAATATCCTCTGTTAGAACACTCAATTGGTGATATCATGATCGCAAGTCAATCTTATTGATGCACTGAGATCCTCTTAATTGATCAATAAAATCATCAATTCAAGGTAGTGGATATCGATTCGTTATCATAACATTTTAATCTAAATATATTTCACACAGAACATTAGAGTTCCATCCACCATTCTCTAAAAATATATATGTACTGGACATGATGGTGTGCTTGGATGAATGAAACATAGGCCTTCCAATTATTCCATCTACACTTTTAGTTCCCTTAATTTTATTGGTTCCATTATATAAGATGTAAGGGATATAGTATTGGTCCCTAGAGAGAGATAAATCATAAATTCCAATTCTCTCATCTATGGAAACCCTAAAAAATTATCAGTAAAAACATCTAGAAAATGATCCACCGCCGCTGGAAAATGGTTCTTCTTGATCTTATTTAGCGATGCTCATGAAAATGTTGCCAACTGTTAGGAGATTGTTAGAATTATTTTTTTCCAAAAATCCTATTGTACCCTCTTTTACATACTTGTCTACTTGAAAGAGATGCTCGACACCATCATTAGATGTAAAACTGCTATTTCTGGTATAACAGTCCATGTGATCCTTGAATGTTGTCAACCAATCCATACCAAATATTATATCAAAGACATAAATTTCAAGAGTAGAGATATCCAATATTAGATCACCTCCATCAATAGTTATAGAATATTTTCTATACACAAAGGCTCGACATTCTCTTTAACCAATAGTATTTTTTTCACAGAAGGCATAATCTCAACTCTTATACCGACAAAATCAAAAGTATGAGAAGAAATAATTGAATGGGATGCAGTCATATCCAAAAATACTTGCATAAGGGTTGAATTAAAATGAATAATACTTGAACCTATAGATAGTCCTTGATAATAATCTATAACAACCTACTCAACTATATATAATTAATTTGTCACAATAATGTTCTCCTTATTGCCCTGTTGAGATTGCACTACCATAGGAATCATGGTATTCTTGGAATCACCATGGCTAGCTCTATTCTTTTGAAGAGATGTTTTTTTCTTCCCTCTCCATATTGAAACATATGATGCTTGTGATGCCTGAGAAGTTTTCCATGAATGGACCTTTGATTACTATGATAATAGTGTTGAAGCAGCCCCATCTGATTGTAGTTGTGGAATGATAGAGGTTTTTCTATAAACACTCTCTTTATGTGGTCAAACGAACAACATTGGAAACATCCCACTTTACTATTGGGTCTTACAGTAAGGCTTACTAAACTAGAATTATAATTTTGATTCATGTCCCCCCATTGGAAATTGGTGTCCCTCTTCTACATGGTCCTAACATTAGAGTTCTCACCATTTCCCATAGGTGTCAACACACTTCCCCTAACCTAGCTCCTAAGATGTCCATTTCAACTAATGTTTCTCTTTTACATAATATCCAAGAGAATATCACTGTAATATTCAAGAGAATATCCTCTATCATCCCCACTTTACAGATACATGGCTTCAAGGATAAACTCTCAATAACCTTAGACGAAAAAATCACCAAATTCATAAATTTTGCTGCATACTCAATGATATAAATATATTCCATCATCAATATGAATAAATACATCATTATTTGAATTCTTAATGTGTTTGGATGTAATTTTTTAGAAAAAATTTCAAAAAAATCCTCCCATTCCAGGTCAAGGTCTAATTTAGCATGAACAGTAAAATCCCACCACTACCTTGCAAGATCTTGCAGCATGTAAGTCACCATCTTGAATTTAATCTCTACGGGTGTGCTAATGAAATCAATGATATGATTCATCGTATTCATCCACACCTATGATATTTTGGTTCAGAATCAGTCATAAAGGTGGGTGGATTCTATTTCTAAAACTGGACATAATGATTCACTTACCCTATCTCATCCCTCTATTTCTTGACATCCATATCTTGAAAATCCTCGACTATACTCAGAACCATATATATGCTCACTTGTGGCCCTGGTCAAACGACAATCTCAGTATCTTCCTCCAGTTGGTTTCTAAGATTCCTAACAGTGCTAATTTTCTATACAAAAAGCAAATCTCATAAGTCGCGCTATGTATTAAATAAATTTTTATCATTTAAAATTATAACACATCATGTTATCACAATAGTGCATTCCAAAATCAACCTTTTCCACGTTCAATCATTTTTTTTAAAAAAATCCATGATTTTTTGAATCAAACCGTATGATAAATATAATAACCATTCTATTTTTCAAAATAAATCCTTTGAAAACAACTGGTTCATTTGTCAAAAATCAATAAATTTCATCAAATCATTACTCAAAATGAGATATGGAGTCCTAGTGGGATGTTATTTCTCTAATGCGTCTCATGCTCGTCTCATTCGCTAAACCCAGGACATTGGCTTTACAAATCCTGTAAGTGTCTCTAAAACACTTATATACTCAACTCCCTGGTATCTTAAATATTTACATAAAAATGTTAGCTACATTTTTTATGCTCTACATTTGAAGCCTTGCCCATCATACCCCTTTCTATGATCTGAACTCAAGGAATATACCATAATGAAGTCAACTAAAAAAATATTCAACCAATACCAAGTTAAAGACCACAAGTTCCATAAAAATGGAAGGACCAAGTTTATAGCACTTGTAATTCCCCACCCCTTATCATTGGATTGGAAAGGTGGTGGAATGTTAATTTACCTTGAGTGATACCCCCAATATTTCAAATGCTGGAAACAAATGACAAAGGATTCATTAAAAATACTGGGATAATTTTCCCTTTGATAGAAAACAACCAACCAAGAACACCATAATACAACTACTACATGATTCATGATAAAAATGTAAAAAAATCAAGGTAAAACCATTTATATCATTCCCAACTATCTAGAGTACCCCAACGAATGTCTAAAAATCATTATGGTATATAGTGGAAGACATAACCGACAATACCTAAAGACTCCAAGAATGCTCCAAAAGCTCCAATGATATCCATGCACTACAAAATATCCCATGTGTCGCCATGAATTACTAAAGAAGTGTGATAATTTAGAATTACCCGTATCTCGATGAACAATATCTACAAAAGCAACAAAATGAAAAAGAAAGAGTGGGTACTAAAACTCAGAATATTATTTCCAATTACTTCCCTACTCACATCATTTGGATAGAACAAGTTAGAACATTTGTATAAAATAATTTCTAAAAAATAATTTCTAAATTATATTATTTCAACATATAAACAATTTCCAAAATAACATTTTTCTCAAGAGAACCACAATTTTCATGGAATCAAACCAAATAAGGTTCTAAAACTGTATCACGAGCTCTATTTAGGCATAACATATTCTGTTACGCATTACCACACATTCAATCATGTATGAAACATGTACCTACCTATTCCCATGAATGGTGAGTCATCATTTTACTAAGCTATCACTTAGTGAATTTGTAAAGACCCGTAAAATTCAAGGGAAATTTTTTCTTAATTTTCTTTGGAATTTTACAAGAGCGCGGTTTCAGACGGAACCTGATTCCGAGGCCCGGAGTGCCCGGAATCAATTTCCGAAGTTTGGCTCGGGTACGTTTAGTGAACAAACGAGCGGGAATTTCTAACTTTTGATCCGGTGCTCGGAATTGAAATCTGAGGGCATCGATGAACTCGCAGCGCCGATATTCGCTTAAGGAGACCTTTTCCGAAGTTGCGTTTGCCTAGGAGGAGATGTTTAATTTTTCTGGATGAAATGAAGAGTAAAATAAATTTGTGATACAATATTTATTTTATATCCTTAAAGTGGTTATAATCTTTTGTTGGAAGTTGGGTGGTTTAACCACCTAAGATAGGATTAAGGTGAGGAGGGGCCCACCCGAGCCCCACCTTTTCAAATTCCCTAACTCCCCACTCTCCCTCTTAAAAGCTTGACAACTTAACACTTAATTAATTATACAACTCATGTATAATTAATAAGTGGGTTTAATTTTGAGTTTTTGAAATTCAAACTCTTGAATTTCAAAAGTTGGGTTGTGTTAATAAATTAAGAGTAAGCTTAATTTATTTTTGGGTTAGTTCCTTTGTTACTTGAGAGGATTGGGAGAATCGTTGAGAGACTTGAAGATCTTCTTCGTCTTCGACGAAGAACGTGAAGAACGGTTCTTCTCCGTCAAGGAACATCGATCCCACGACCTTCGAGACTCGACGTCCCGGATTCTTCCATCTTAATCTTCCTCCTCGACAAGGGAGAAGTCGCCGACCGTGGTGAACATCATCGATGACAACGTACCTCTCTTCTTCGTCTTAGCGACAAGTGAAGAGACGTCGTTTCCTCCTCGGACGCACCCCGACGTCCACGGAATCTACGTCCGACGCCGCGACGCCTTTCTTCGTGATAACCGACGTGCGACGTCAATTTTCAAGGTAGGGGTTGTTGTTATTTGTTTATTTATTTATCCTTGTTCGTGGTTCTTGCATGACTAACGTAAGGATTTTAAATAAGTGTTATTGTTTAACGTGAGGGGGCTGGACCACATGAACACGGCCGAACCCCCTCCTTCGTTCTTGATGTTTTATATTGCGGATGAATCAAGGTGGCGTGGTGTCGTCGCACCACGCGGATATTCGCCCTATTTTTATTGCGCGACGTCATCGCGCCGCGCCATGGAAGAATCATCAAGAACGCGACGCCGTCGCGCCGCGTTGAAGGAAATCAAAGGCGCGGCGGAGGGGCGCGGTGTCGTCGCACCGCGCCGGACGATGAACACCGCGGCCGGTTCCGGGCCGCGGCGGGACGAGAAGACCGGCGGCCGGGCCGCCAGCGTCAGAAGCCGGAAACGGGACCGGTTTGCCGGTCCCGTTGGAGAAAACCGGCCGAAAGGTCAAAGGCCGGGGGAAATAAATTCCCCCGACCAGCTCTAAAACCCCCCTCATTTAAGAGGGGGCGGTTTCCTTTGGGGGGGCAGGCGGCCCCCCGGTTTATTCAAGCAGGCCCCCACGAGGGGGGCCGTTTTCCAAAAGGGCGCGACACTTATGCCGCGCCACCACTCCAAGAAGCGGGGGGCTTTGCCCCCCCCCCCCCCCCCCCCGCGCGCGCTGCCTCCGTGCGGCGCCAGGCCGCCGCGCCGCCGCCGCCAGGCCTCCGCGCCGCCGGCCGGGCCGGGTCGGACCCGGGTCGGGTCGACCCGGTTCGGTTCGACCCGGTTCGGGCCGACCCGGGGGGGTCGGGCCAGGTCGGCCCGGACCCGGACCCCCCCCCCCCCCCCCCGTTTCGAATCAGTTTCGGTCTTTTGGCCATAACTTGAGCCACGGACCTCCGATCGACGAACCGTCTGCGGCAACGCGATCCTTGGATCGAGACGGTCGTTTCGGTATATCGCACTCAAGGTTTCGGAACACTTTGAGTTCGGCCGGGTTGGTTCGTTCACGAAACCAACCGGGCCTTCGGAGCGGAAACGCTCATATCTTGAGCTACGGACATCCGATTGACGTACCGTCAGCTTTGTTGTGTTCCTCTTAGTGAGACGGTTCTTTTGGCATGCTCCGCCCGAGGTTTGGACGCAGGTGGAGTACGGTCGGGTTGGTTTTTCCTTAAAAACCAACCGGGCCCCGGGGACGAAAATGCCAATAACTCTCAGACCGGGCGTCCGATCGACGCGCCGTCTGTTGCGTTGAGTTCCTGTTGACGATACGGAACTTTTGGATACATCAACTCTGGACTTTGTGACAGTTGATGTATCAGCCTCTCGGCTCGTGGGGCGGACCCTCCGAACGAGCTTGCTGTGTGCGGGAACCCTAGTGCTGGCTGCGACTGCTTCTCCGACAGCGACGATTGTGCAGAGATCCTCCGTGGACTCCGACGACGACCATGAAGAGATCCTCAGTGGACTGCGGCGACGTCTGTGCAGAGATCCGCAGTGGACTGCGAAGACTACTGCACTCAGCGATCCTACGTGGATCAGTGCTACAGGTCCTGCGTGGGCCCGATCCTGTGTGGGTCCGATCCTGTGTAGGTCACTGCGGGGGTTAGTACCTATCGATCCTTCGTGGGTCCGACGAATTAGATGGTTCAGTGATCATCTTTATCGTCATCCGAAGAAGTATACCTGTGTGAGCTGAATCTTCTGTTTTACTCGATAGAGGTGGTGCGCTTGGTTGTAGCGGCAGACCCGCGATACTGGAGACGAGCGTACGGAGTACGGAGACCGTGTAGCCGGCTGAGACCTGAAGACTGCTCGACCGACTCGACTTGGAGTGAGTCGACTAGCCCAGTGGACGGAGCGCCCGGTATTTGGCGGCAGACCCTCAGCGGACGGAGCGCCCGGTAGTTGGCGGCAGACCCGCGGTACTCGACAGGAGGAGTACCTCAGCAGTCTTAGGTTAGTGAGCAGTATCTCAGAGTCGTGACAGGGCACTATACACTTCAGAGATGGGGATCTTCAGTAGTTACGTTTTGATAATGAAAATCCTGGTTGAGCTGAATCCTGTTGCTTTCCTGTGTGGATTGTGTTGTGCTATCCTGTGTGGATTACGTTTTGCTTTCCTGTGTGGAATATGTTTACTTTCCTGTGTGGACTGAGTTGTACTTGGGCTCGGAGGTTGGAGCGTATTTGAAATTGATGACTTAGGTATATGTATGGGCATATACCTAAGCAGTTTCGGTTGTTACTTCGTGATTGTACCTTTCTTCGTGGTTTATCCTTTGTGGATTTTGAGAGACCTTCAGGGGTCTCGGGGTCCCTACTGAGTAGCTTATACTCACCCCTGCACGGGCTTTGCCCGCACTACGTTGTGTTGGTTGCAGACGACGGACAGCGTTGATCTTAGCTGAGGCTTGCAGAGCAGGACGGTACCTGGAGGTGGACCACTGGGCGGGACGTTCTCGGAGCGGACGGCGGGACCCGTGGAGCAGTGGAGATATCTGTACCCACCCTACAGGTGGGATTTCCAGTGGACAGCTCGATGTAGCGGATTTTACTT
Organism: Viscum album; assembly: GCA_963277665.1. Taxonomy (NCBI): domain Eukaryota; kingdom Viridiplantae; phylum Streptophyta; class Magnoliopsida; order Santalales; family Viscaceae; genus Viscum; species Viscum album. The sequence continues at coordinate 2,102,763,811 of OY728120.1, forward strand.
TTCAGTTGCTGTTTTCCCTTTCGAGTTGTACTTTACTTTCAGTTTGGGTTTGTATACTGGCCCATTTACTTTTCCGCACTTTCAGTTGTACTCTGCTTTTACTTAGTGTTTACTTTCCGCTTGCTTACTCTGTGGTGTTTGTTTACTTACAAAGGCAATGCCTTCCCTTTTTACCGGGATTTACGCCTTGGTGCTAGTCGCCAGCCCCTGGCCTATGGAAGGTGGGCTTGGGGTAGTCACGGCACGGACCCCGAGGGCGGGTCGTGACAAATTGGTATCAGAGGAGTTCGGTTCTACCGCGAACTCTGATCTTTTCTATGTGAAGCAATAATGTTTAGCGTATTGAGTGTGGTTATCAGTCCAGGGAGTCCAGTGTTGGTGCGGCGGCCGACGTATCCGTACACCAGGACCCTGACTTCTGATTTTCGACTTAATGCACAAAAACATTGATTGCGTGTGTGTTTCAAAGTTTTCTTTGTGATTACTTAAATCAGCTCACCAGGTATACTGTTCTGACCGTGGCGCACCTGTTTCCTTTTCAGGATGGCCCCACGACGGCAGCCAGCTAGGGTTCTGAGAGTCGAGCGTGACGACAGCCCACCGAGCGACGAGGCTTCGGTGCAGGGCCCTTTGTCAGCAGTGGCACCGGCGGTAGTACTACCCGCCGAGCCCCCGATGCTTCCAGCGCCAGCCGCTGACGATGCACGTCGCCTCAGCGCACTGCATGAGTTTCAGCGCCAGCGACCACCCAGGTTTCGCAGGGAGACGGATCCCCAGGCAGCAGAGGACTGGCTGGAGGCAGTGGTACGAGTGTTTAGGCTAGTGAGGACACCAGCAGACCTCATGGTGATCCTCGCTGCGAGCCTACTACACGCAGCAGTAGGACGATGGTGGAGCTTGATGCTCCAGGTGCACGATGAGGCATCTCTACTTTGGACGGACTTTGAGAGCCTCTTCCGCTCGGAGTTCGTCCCAGCCACCCTTCGTGCGGTGCGTATCCAGGAGCTTCTTCAGCTGCGGCAGGGCAGTATGACGGTCGCTCAGTACTCGGCGAGATTTACTGATCTCTCGCGTTACTCGACCGACATGGTACGGGACCCATTCTTCCGGGCCCGGACCTTCGAGCAGGGTTTGAGACACGAGATCAGGGCATCGCTGATCTCCCTCAGCATACCGACTCAGACAGGAGTACTGGAGCGGGCCCTTCTGATTGAGAGCTTCCTTGCTGAGTCTACACCAGCGCAGCGACCCACCGCAGGGCGGCAGATAGCGGAGTCTTCGGCAACAGGTAGCTGACGGATGACTCAGGGTTCCAGGAAGACCAGACCTACCAGTGGCCGACTGCACGACTCAAGCTCAGTTGTGCGGGGAAGCCGGGGTGGAGTCAGAGCCAGGCGTGCCGAGAGTGGGCAGTGTTACTCCTGTGGCGGGATTGGTCACATGGCTCGTGACTGTCCGACCCGCCATGCTGATGATCAGCAGTTAAGTGAAGAACCTCCCAGGAAGAGGCAGAGGTTCGACCGTGGCGGTCCGCAGGGAGGAGGCGGACGAGGCAGAGGAGCTGGACGAGCAGCCGGTGGTGGGCGACGCTTTGAGGCTCTGCCACCACCACCACCAGGAGGTCCACCCCGACCACAGGGAGTAGGTGAACATGCGAGAGCTCAGCTTCAGGCAGCCGAGGCCTTCGATCATGGAGCTCTGGGAGCCGATGGACAGGAGCAGAACTAGTGGATACGTCCTTTGTACTTCTGGTTCCTTGTTGCTTTTGTGTAGCGTCTTGTATTATGAGCTGCAATAATAATAAAAACGCATACCTTTGTGATATTTTCATTCATGTCCTCTTTCGTGATGTTACTAAGAGGTTCCAGTTTTGGCTGTTGACTTGACCCTCACTTGTGAGACATCTACTGGAGGAGACCCAGTTACCACACACTGATGCTGACAGTGTGACTCAACCCTTGGAGGCGAGAGTAACGGTTGAATCTCTTAGTAGTAGCGTCGAGGCCTTACGACGTCATCCTTGGTATGGATTAGTATCATCCATGTTAGGATTGACTGTATTAGGCAAAGAATGTGGTTCATCCAGGTGATGGGACCAGATTTCTCTTATCGGCAAAGAAGAAATCTTGCAGCTCTGGTGGGACCGGAGATGGTCCAGGCCACGACAGAGAAGGTCCAGGTCATCCAGGAGCGGATGAGGACAGCACAGAGCCGGCAGAAGTCATACGCTGACAGGAGGCGGAGGCCACTAGAGTTCGAGGATGGCGACCACGTCTTCTTGCGGGTCTCACCTCGACGTGGTATTCGTAGATTTGGACGAGGCGGCAAGTTATCTCCGCGCTTCATCGGACCCTTCCAGGTCCTCAGCAGGGTTGGCGAGGTGGCTTATCGCCTGGCTCTGCCACCTCAGTTGCACCGGGTGCACGACGTCTTCCACGTGTCTCAGCTGAGGAGATACGTGCACGACCCGACGCACATCATTGACCATGGGGAGCTTGACGTTGACGATGGGGAGACTTTTACGGAGGTCCCGGTGGAGATAGAGGATCGACAGGAGCAGGTCCTGCGTGGGCGATCGATTCCTCTTGTGCGAATCAGATGGCAGCACGGGAATCTCCAGGAGAGCACATGGGAGCGGGAGGCTCAGATGCGTGCTCAGTACCCTCATTTGTTTCCCTAGTTTTTGATGTATCTTTACGGGGACGTAAAGCCCTGAGGTGGGAGTAATGTAAAGACCCGTAAAATTCAAGGGAAATTTTTTCTTAATTTTCTTTGGAATTTTACAAGAGCGCGGTTTCAGACGGCACCTGATTCCGAGGCCCGGAGTGCCCGGAATCAATTTCCGAAGTTTGGCTCGGGTACGTTCAGTGAACAAACGAGCGGGAATTTCTAACTTTTGATCCGGTGCTCGGAATTGAAATCCGAGGGCACCGATGAACTCGCAGCGCCGATATTCGCTTAAGGAGACCTTTTCTGAAGTTGCGTTTGCCTAGGAGGAGATGTTTAATTTTTCTGGATGAAATGAAGAGTAAAATAAATTTGTGATACAATATTTATTTTATATCCTTAAAGTGGTTATAATCTTTTGTTGGAAGTTGGGTGGTTTAACCACCTAAGAGAGGATTAAGGTGAGGAGGGGCCCACCCGAGCCCCACCTTTTCAAATTCCCTAACTCCCCACTCTCCCTCTTAAAAGCTTGACAACTTAACACTTAATTAATTATACAACTCATGTATAATTAATAAGTGAGTTTAATTTTGAGTTTTTGAAATTCAAACTCTTGAATTTCAAAGGTTGGGTTGTGTTAATAAATTAAGAGTAAGCTTAATTTATTTTTGGGTTAGTTCCTTTGTTACTTGAGAGGATTGGGAGAATCGTTGACAGACTTGAAGATCTTCTTCGTCTTCGACGAAGAACGTGAAGAACGGTTCTTCTCCGTCAAGGAACATCGATCCCATGACCTTCGAGACTCGACGTCCCGGATTCTTCCGTCTTCATCTTCCTCCTCGATAAGGGAGAAGTCGCCGACCGTGGTGAACATCACCGATGACAACGTATCTCTCTTCTTCGTCTTAGCGACAAGTGAAGAGACGTCGTTTACTCCTCGGACGCACCCCGGCGTCCACGGAATCTACGTCCGACGCCGCGACGCCTTTCTCCGCGATAACCGACGTGCGACGTCAATTTTCAAGGTAGGGGTTGTTGTTATTTGTTTATTTATTTATCCTTGTTCGTGGTTCTTGCATGACTAACGTAAGGATTTTAAATAAGTGTTATTGTTTAACGTGAGGGGGCCGGACCACATGAACACGGCCGAACCCCCTCCTTCGTTCTTGATGTTTTATATTGCGGATGAATCAAGGTGGCGTGGTGCCGTCGCACCACGCGGATATTCGCCCTATTTTTATTGCGCGACGCCGTCGCGCCGCGCCATGGAAGAATCATCAAGAACGCGACGCCGTCGCGCCGCGTTGAAGGAAATCAAAGGCGCGGCGGAGGGGCGCGGTGTCGTCGCACCGCGCCGGACGACGAACACCGCGGCCGGTTCCGGGCCGCGGCGGGACGAGAAGACCGGCGGCCGGGCCGCCGGCGTCAGAAGCCGGAAACGGGACCGGTTTGCCGGTCCCGTTGGAGAAAACCGGCCGGCAGATGACCGGCCGGAAGGTCAAAGGCCGGGGGAAATAAATTCCCCCGGCCAGCTCTAAAACCCCCCTCATTTAAGAGGGGGGCGGTTTCCTTTGGGGGGGCAGGCGGCCCCCCGGTTTATTCAAGCAGGCCCCCACGAGGGGGGCCGTTTTCCAAAAGGGCGCGGCACTTATGCCGCGCCGCCACTCCAAGAAGCGGGGGGCTTTGCCCCCCCCCCCCCCCCCCCCCCCCGCGCGCTGCCTCCGTGCGGCGCCAGGCCGCCTCGCCGCCAGGCTGCCGCGCCGCCGGCCGGCCGGTCCGGGTCGGACCCGGGTCGGGTCGACCTAGGGGGGGTCGGGCCGGGTCGGCCCGGACCCGGACCCCCCCGTTTCGAATCAGTTTCGGTCTTTTGGCCATAACTTGAGCCACGAACCTCCGATCGACGAACCGTCTGCGGCAACGCGATCCTTGGATCGAGACGGTCGTTTCAGTATATCGCACTCAAGGTTTCGGAACACTTTGAGTTCGGCCGGGTTGGTTCGTTCACGAAACCAACCGGGCCTTCGGAGCGGAAACGCTCATATCTTGAGCTACGGACGTCCGATTGACATACCGTCAGCTTTGTTGTGTTCCTCTTAGTGAGACGGTTCTTTTGGCATGCTCCGCCCGAGGTTTGGACGCAGGTGGAGTACGGTCGGGTTGGTTTTGCCTTAAAAACCAACCGGGCCCCGGGGACGAAAATGCCAATAACTCTCAGACCGGGCGTCCGATCGACGCGCCGTCTGTTGCGTGGAGTTCCTGTTGACGATACGGAACTTTTGGATACATCAACTCTGGACTTTGTGACAGTTGATGTATCAGCCTCTCGGCTCGTGGAGCGGACCCTCCGAACGAGCTTGCTGTGTGCGGGAACCCTAGTGCTGGCTGCGACTGCTTCTCCGACAGCGACGATTGTGCAGAGATCCTCCGTGGACTCCGACGACGACCATGCGGAGATCCTCAGTGGACTGCGGCGACGTCTGTGCAGAGATCCGCAGTGGACTGCGACGACTACTGCACTCAGCGATCCTACGTGGATCAGTGCTACAGGTCCTGCGTGGGCCCGATCCTGTGTGGGTCCGATCCTGTGTAGGTCACTGCGGGGGTTAGTACCTATCGATCCTTCGTGGGTCCGACGACTTAGATGGTTCAGTGATTATCTTTATCGTCATCCGAAGAAGTATACCTGTGTGAGATGAATCTTCTGTTTTACTCGATAGAGGTGGTGCGCTTGGTTGTAGCGGCAGACCCGCGATACTGGAGACGAGCGTACGGAGTACGGAGACCGTGTAGCCGGCTGAGACCTGAAGAATGCTCGACCGACTCGACTTGGAGTGAGTCGACTAACCCAGTGGACGGAGCGCCCGGTATTTGGCAGCAGACCCACGGCGGACGGAGCGCCTGGTAGTTGGCAGCAGACCTGCGGTACTCGACTGGAGGAGTACCTCTGTAGGCTATTTGGGTGAGTGCCCGGTATTTGGCAGCAGACCCTCAGCGGACGGAGCGCCCGGTAGTTGGCGGCAGACCCGCGGTACTCGACAGGAGGAGTACCTCAGCAGTCTTAGGTTAGTGAGCAGTATCTCAGAGTCGTGACAGGGCACTGTACACTTCAGAGATGGGGCTCTTCAGTAGTTACGTTTTGATAATGAAAATCTTGTGTGAGCTGAATCCTGTTGCTTTCCTGTGTGGATTGTGTTGTGCTATCCTGTGTGGATTACGTTTTGCTTTCCTGTGTGGAATACGTTTACTTTCCTGTGTGGACTGAGTTGTACTTGGGCTCGGAGGTTGGAGCGTATTTGAAATTGATGACTTAGGTATATGTATGGGCATATACCTAAGCAGTGTCGGTTGTTACTTCTTGATTGTACCTTTCTTCGTGGTTTATCCTTTGTGGATTTTGAGAGACCTTCAGGGGTCTCGGGGTCCCTACTGAGTAGCTTATACTCACCCCTGCACGGGCTTTGCCCGCACTACGTTGTGTTGGTTGCAGACGACGGACAGCGTTGATCTTAGCTGAGGCTTGCAGAGCAGGACGGTACCTGGAGGTGGACCACTGGGCGGGACGTGCTCGGAGCGGACGGCGGGACCCGTGGAGCAGTGGAGCTATCTGTACCCACCCTACAGGTGGGATTTCCAGTGGACAGCTCGGTGTAGCGGCTTTTACTTTTCAGTTGTTGTTTTCCCTTTCGAGTTGTACTTTACTTTCAGTTTGGGTTTGTATACTGGCCCATTTACTTTTCCGCACTTTCAGTTGTACTCTGCTTTTACTTAGTGTTTACTTTCCGCTTGCTTACTCTGTGGTGTTTGTTTACTTACAAAGGAAATGTCTTCCCTTTTTACCGGGATTTACGCCTTGGTGCTAGTCGCCAGCCCCTGGCCTATGGAAGGCGGGCTTGGGGTAGTCACGGCACGGACCCCGAGGGCGGGTCGTGACAGAATCACTTTGAGGGGGGTACTTCATGCCCATATCCATCCCAACCATTTGATGGGGGTACTTCAGACCCATATTTACCCCAATGCATGTTAACACATACCCACAACCATGAAAACCCCATTCCAAACCCATGTGTGTTCAAACCCATTTCAATAAAAATAAATTTGAAAGAAAACAATTATTCACATCAAATCTAACCAAACTTTTTAAAATCATCTTTTTAAAATAATGTTACCAAATACACTTTCTAACCAAAACTCCCCATTTCCCCACTTCCCAAACCGTCACTCAAGAGGATTTTCAAAAAGAAATTAATATCAATTTCACTACCAATTTCAAGAAAAAATCAATTTGAAATAAATATATTATATTTTAAATTTCAGAGTTGATAGTGAAGCCACCTACATTGAGAAATTGGTAAAAATGATAGACGGCACGAAAAACGCTAATGAAACTGGGTTAAATATCAAAAAACCCACCATACATATCTTACCATATCATTATCCAAACAAAATATTAACATATATATTACCAAGTATCTAAGATCTAACCATATATGATGTAGATCTATGAAACAGAGTGTGATAGATAAGTAGATCTATGACAACACATCATGAACTACCATGAACAAATGCTTACCACAAGAAACCAGCATCAAATTACCAAGAGAATCATTTGGATAAACTCTATATCAATGGGATAATAGTTCATAGACATTGGGAAGATATAATCTTGAGTTAGGGATGCATTTAAGTAAACAAAGTTAGTTAGAGACCACAACGTGTGAGATAGACAATTTTAGGTTCTCACTTTTAACTCATACATGGTTAGTCCTACGGTTAGGAAAAATGTGTGCTAACCATAAGCAAGACACAACCTCAAGGATGAAGCTTTCATGGTTTCCTTGCACTGTTGATAAAATTTATTCCAACCGTTCCAAATCCCACTATCTCAACATGCATGGTTACATCATGGCGACCACACAGTTTAAAAAAACCATGCTCCTCCTAAGAACCTTCCCTATAACCCATGTCTCATTGTTTATTGTTTCCTATTGGTGTTTCACGGCTTTCCCAAACCATGCATCACATGAAAATCCCCAAAAACACTCTAAAAGATCTCCAAACTCTCCCAAACATCACCCATATACATTATATACTTAAAAAGCATAATGAAATGTATACTTATGTTAATTAAGGGGTTTTATATAAATTATACCCCAATTATGAATATTAAAACATTATTGTATTTTCATTACCCTCTAATGACATGTAGAAATTGTCGAGCCCTTGTTACAAATTATTTCAGGATATTTATGTTTTTACCTTGATGGGTCGTCACATTTTCTAACTGAATCATAATATAAATTTTCCTTTTTTTCCTTTGTATCAATAACAAGAACCACAAAAGGCTATATTGTTATCTCGCATATGGCTCAACATTCCCCTAGAGAGACGCCTCCCACAACTAGGGTTTCTCGAACCATCTCGGGGTGATGTGGACCCTTGACTTGGCCGATTTTGATTTCTCATCGGGACCTCCTCATCTGCATCGATTAACCTCCTGTAGGGTGTCTTCGAAACATCTCAGCATCTTTTTCTCCTCCACTTTCCCTCATTTTCGACTTGCATCAAGGGAGATTTTGGAATTCTTCGTACTTTCATGATACGACCTATTCTGCGAAGGTCTTCTCTTCAATTTCCCCCATCGTTCGTAGTGCATCTCATCCCTTGTAGGATATGCTCAGGTTTCATTTTCCGATGAGATCTAATGCTTGCTGCGAGACCTGGCTCCCTGGTTCCTTGCGGGACTCAAATGATTTCGATCTCTGACCTGGATGCGTATCTCTCACCTCGTAGATCTTGTTTCGGATCTGAGCACATCTGGAATGAATCTGTATGGTTCTTTTTCTAGTTGGTGGTCATTTCCTCTTATGGTGGTGAATCTTCTAGCTTGTTGGTTGGTTTGAGTGATGGTTTGCAGAGGACTGGAGGTGGTTCTTGGTTATTTCCTACCATGGTTTTGTTGTGGTTTCTGTGGTTGATTGGTTTGATTTCCACCTTGATGTTTGTGGATTGATTGATTAGAGACAAAGAAAATTGAGGACGTTGTTAGCAGTAGTTTATAATTTAAATGGTGGTTCTTCACTCAGTCCTGTGTAGCTTCAATACATACTCTTCAGATCCATTTCTATCATGAGCACAACTTCCCTTGTTCGACCAGCCTATTCTCCTTCGTGGCTCATTCTGCTGCCGCATTCACTTTTTCTGAAGATGTGATGGTGGGGGCTCTAGCATCTGGAACCTCATGGCTCTTCTACTATGCATCTCAATCAGTTTTCCTTGCAGTGCTACTTGTTGTTTCATTCCAATAGGTGTTGGAGGCATATCAGTTGAGTTGCATGTCTCGGTATGTTGACATAGTAATGCCCCTTCAAGATGCTCTGGTGCTTCATGCTTTCTGTGATGCGCCTGTGGCAACTCCAGTTCACTCTATGATGCACTACGATTTTTGTTGCTTCTCCTTTTTTTTGGCTGTCAAGGTTTGGGGTTTGATCTGGTTCTTCTCATTGAGGACTGTTTTGTCTACTTTTGTGGGTTTTTCTCTGATGGTTGGCATGGATCTATTTGGGTTGAGGATCTGGGGTCTTTCCTGTCTTTGACTGTATGATATTGGGGTTCAGATGTCACTGTGAGTTATGGATTTTTGCCTTGTTTCATTTGGATGGAAATTATGTGCTTTGCATATATTGTCAGATGAGAGGCCTCGATTGAGGGATGGGTGTGCTTACACCCATCATGCAGTCATCTGTCACCTTTTTGGTGGACCAATGGGTTCCGAGTCTTTATTTCGGTCTATTGATTTTGGTCTGATCATACGACACATTAAGTTGAATTTTTTGTAAGTTCCTCACATGTACAGTCGGGTGGGAGGCTTGATAGAGAGATCCATGTGCTGGAACCCAAAATCTGGTCCTCCTCCCATATGCTTGTGTGGGTAGGTGGTGTGCTCTGCCATGTTGTGTTGACCAACAAGGCACAATCCTGGCAGGCTGGGAGACACAACTTCTTTGATTGGAGTCGCTACAACATTCTTTGACCGGGGGGCAATGATTCTTTGGACTAGTATATGTAATGATGTTTGTTTTCTTTGGACATTTTAGGCCTTTTCTATGCCTTCTGGTCTGGTTTTTTAAGATGTTTTTTCATCTGTTCAGGTAATGGGTCCCCTCTTTTCCCATCCTCATAAGGGGTTTCTTTCTTTGTTCAATAAAGGGAGCTTGACCCTCAACCATTTAAAAAAATAACCAGGACAACAAATTTTCTATATTTATCAAAATGAAAAGCTCTAGTTATTATGTGGATACTTCTTTAGTTTGATAAGTAGTTAAAACATACCCCTATATATAACACAAGTTGTAGGATTCTACATGAAATGTGTGTATCATATGACTAAATGAAATAATTATTTTTTTATTTTAATTTTCCAAATTGTTTTTATTCAACATCAAAACTTCAAAAAAAAATTTCCAAGTCATCCAGCATCAGCAAATAACTTGGGTTGAAAACAAATCCATATTTGATAAAAGTTAGGGCATAAAATGTTTATGTTTTAAGACTGTATAAATTCATTTAATGTTTACAAGTCACCTTCATTTATGAAATAAAATTTTCTGTGATGAAAAAAAATATTACATTTTTATATATTATATAATAGAATTTTATAATTTAATATCACCGAATATCGTTTATAACATACATTTTTTGATGTTATATAACACGATATATTAATTATAATGAACATATAATATGTTTTTTAGAATAATATGAATATATTATTGTGATATTTCAAAACTATTAATCTAAATATTATAAATTATTATTTTTATAAGGATTTTAATCATTTTATATTTCATTAACAAAAATATATTATGTTTATTATTATCAATATACCATACATTTAATCTTTTGCAACATTTTTACGATTTAATATAATAAAAAATAGATTTTTTTATTTTCTTTTATTGAATGATTCTTAATTTATGAGATATTCATTAACGAAAAATTTATAATGATTTCTAAAATGTTTTATTTTCATCAAATTAGTGAGGATGAAATTGTTTTTTCGATTTAATGGGGAGAATAATTTATTTTTTTATTATATAAAAGTATTATATTACAATTAATCTCATTAATGATTTTTAATTAGTACAATTAAAGAATATTGTTTTCTGGTCTTCAATGATTCAATTAACTATGTAAAACTAGCTTCTTTAGTTTCCATATTTGAGGAAGAAAACTAATTGAAATGTATAATGTGTATGTTAGTGTGTTTTCTAATTCATAATAATTTTTTTATCATTTTTGTAATTATTATATAGTAACCCTTAAGACAAAATAATTATTGATAAATTTTGTTATAAGGAATTCTCTTAATAAACTATATATTTATTGGACTTTTTACAATATTCATTTATATATTCATCACTTTCATCGGTACCGAACAATCACTGAATGTATTTATCAAATGTTTTGAGTTTATGATCACGAACAGTAAATGTTTTTTCTATGAGGCAAATGAATCAATAATGCATATACTATACTAATTATTTTCCCTATAGTGTAAAATCATTATTTTATTTCTAAAAAAAGGAAGAAAGGAATTTTTGAATGTTTTTTGATGTAATTTCAATGATATCTTTTTTATTAATCTTGTTTTTAATTTTATTAATCTTGTTTTATTTTTATCAAAAAATGTATCGATTATTTAGAGGTTACACTAGATTTATGGTGAATATAATTGGGTGGATATAATTTTAGATATATTAAGTGAACAAAAAAATTAAAATATTTTATTAAAAAGTAGATAATAATAGAGAAAATTGTAATTTTTAAAGATAAAATTATTTTTTTATGTATAAACAAACTGGAGATTCATTACTTTTGATTTAATTTAATTAAATTCATGTGATTCATGATAAATTAAATCATACTGACTTTTTTGCTTCAAAAAATTTAATTCTATGATAACATTTCATCCATTTAACAATTTATCATTAATTAATACAACACATGTCAAAAAAAATATAAATCATGTTTATGTGCCTTCATAATTAATGACAAATAGAGGATTAAAAAACATATATTATAAACAATTAAAATATATAATACACAAAAAAATGTTTCATGGATTCTCAAAACATAACATTAACATATTATCTTTTTTCTAAAATTAATTTTCATCACGAAAAAAATAAAAAAAAACATATGTTTTTTCTTATTTTAAAAAATAGTTAGATTAATTGAATGGATGTTTATTAAGAACTGATTTGGTTTTGAGTAAAAATAAACCTTTTAGGGATAAATTTAAATCTTTTATTAAAAATTTGATTTAGAAGAAAAAAAATTATTTTTGTATTTAATTTATCATAAAAATGACTTTTTAATTTTATTTTCATATTTTTTTTAAATAATCATAATATATTTTAAAAAAATAATAAAAAATTCATAATAAGACATGTTATTTAAATATATTTTTTATGTCTTTTAGAAATATTTAAATTAAACAAATGGATACTAAATTGTTGATATATAATGATACATAATATGAAATACTATTGATTCCCATAAAATGAGCATTAGCAAAATCCATAAATAATGAAATACCTGAATATTAGTATTATTTTCCCTATAAAAGAAAAGTAAGAAGAGGTTGCCTAATATACATGAATCACGTAACCCTCTAATGTAAACATGATCACATGACCTTCATAATGTCATTTGGATGCTCAATTCGTAGTGCATAACCTTTTGTAAGATCTTACAGATCCCCTTTAACAAGGCCCTATGATCTTGTGAAGGAATCCAAGACACTTGATGATCACACGGAGACTGCTAGATGAGTTTCTCCAAATCACACGACTTGTCATCGACGAATGCCTAACAAACCATCAAAAAATACATTGAAAATAAGGAGTAAAATTTCTAAATGGTTGGATCCTCTAGTGGATGTAAAAATCACATGACATGCCAATGTGGTTCACATAAAACATGAAGCCCTCAACAACATTTTATCCATGTCATGCAAGAGACCGTGAACATGCCACCCTCGTCACATGAAGGGATTCAAACATGTTCAGGTAGTCTTGTTCTTCCCTTACAACTCAAAAAACAATCAAATGGGTTTTCCATGAAATGCCCTCACATCACCACGGGATCCTTTGTTGGCTACAAGATGCATCACTGGTGTGGAGAGTGATTTTCTTCAATGACACTCATAAAAACTTGTGTTACCCCCAACCCTAGTAAAATAAACAATGAAATACAAAGGGAAACGACATGAGATTATTTCAAGGGGAGAGTACATTGATCTCATGTTAATGGTTTCATAAAATTTGGGCATCCATCCTTGATCACGCAAGGCCCCATTGATAAGACATCTCAATCTCGCAATGGCCCCCGGACAAGACACCTTTGTATCACGAAATTTCCTTGAAAAAACATTTCATATCACACGAAGGCCATTCAACAGGCATCATAATCTCACAAAACTCCCTAGACATATCAGCATGATATTGTGAAATCCCATTGGAATTACCAAATAATTTTGAAAGACACCATTAATTAAATAAATTCTGATAAATGGGGAATTGATGGGATCATCTTGTTGTTTCTGAATCTTGGGTGTCACCTATAGAGAGATTTTTCCAAACTAGTGAAAACTCATCTTCTGTGGAATCCATGCTAAATCCATTAGATAAGTGACAAATAAGAAACAATATAACTAGGTTATTAGGGACTATAAGCTCCCCCCAACTAAAAAATCATACATCAATCACCCTCAGGTATTTAAGCTCAGAGAAAATTTCTCAGAGTGATAGATCACACCATCATAAAAGTCTGACGTTATGTAAGATCTATGGAATTATTCCAATGATAATGAAGAATGCATAAGAACTCCACATGATAACTTGAGATCATGAAATTGAATTCTAGTGTATCTATTGGATTTTATTAAAGAAATTCCACATTTTTGTGGGGTCATGTGAAACCAGAAACATGATAAACACTGAACAAATCTAAGGTACATAAACAATGAAATCTAGAACAATGAAAAAAAAGTTATGAACTTATGAAATGATTGGTATGTTGATCCTCATGCACTACACATGAATCATCAAGATCATGCAAAATCACTAGGGATTTTCACCTGTGACATGCGATGTCCTCTTGACATACCATTTGGATCATGCGATTTCCTTCAGAAATGTCTATTAAGTCATGTGATGCCTTCCATGAATGTCACCCAAGTCTCAGTAATCCCTTGGTTCTGATCATCCAAATCTTACAATTTCTACTAGACATGTTACCCAAATTATGTGGCGACGCCTATGCATGTCAGCTTCATCGCACAGAGTCCTCAAATCCTACCATCTAGATCCCGTTGTGCCCTTTATGTGTGTCAGCTTGGTTGCACAACTCCCTCTGGAAATATCAACCCAAATATCCTCAACCCCTCTAGGAACACCACAAATTTCTCACAATGAAACCCATACATATCAGCACGGGTCATGAGACACCCACTAGACATATCAACATGAGTCTCATGAATCCCACTAGGCTCACCCACCATATATCGTGATGAAACCCATACATGATGAGCTCAGTCATGCGACACCCTCCAGATATATCGACATGGATTATGTGATGTCCTCTAAAAAAATCATACAGGTATCACAACGACATCTGGAAAAGTCATCTATGTCATGAGACACCCTTAGATCATTCAATTGTCTGTGGACATATCCATTATATAATTATGACATGTCCAGGCATCCTCATACATATCAGAAAAAAAATCTAACATGTCAGGTTGGCAACCAGGCCATGTCAAGTAGACATCTAGAGTCATGATGGACTTGTTTAGGGTGAAATTTTTGGGAAACATCATTGTGAAAGACTTTATTAGTAGCATGATATAATATGTTCATCAATATTATGGTAGCCTCAGTGTGTAAGCCCCATCCAAACTAATCTATGATGACTCTGATTCCTGTCCCAATAAGAATATGTATGATGACTTCCATAAGGGTTGATATCCTTATTAAACATCGAAATTGTTGTCCCAACATGTAATCCCTGCACCCATAAGTAGTGATAAGGATTACATATTATCCATTGTTTTCCACACCGAGCATAGCTCACTTGGTCTTAGGGAGTCACAATTATAATATCACTTGCATCCTAAACATCTACCAGATAGAGAAACCCCAGTGTCTATGCACCAATAAACACTATAATATGATATTACCCCCAATATTTGGATGGTCTCAGTGTGTAGTCCCTGATGAAAATGAAATATGAGAATTCAAATTCTGACTATATTCAAGATATGTTGGACACCTTCCTAATGTACCAAGCACAAATTGGCATCAACATCAGTATAAGACATTCCATATCTTAGACATACAAACCATTAGGACCCCATCACTCCCATGGACTAATCATCCGTCCTCATCCACCATCATATTGGGAATTCAATTGGACTACGATGACTCTAATTCCTTCAATAACTAGGACACAAAATATGGCCTCTTTAGGAACAAACTCTATATTAAGAATCTAATGGGATATCCTAGAATGTATTCCCCATATCTATATGTTGTGAGACTGATTGCATACCATCACTTATCTCTCACAGTAAGAATATCTAACCACGTCTTAGATAGTTGAAATGACCATATTATTTACATCATGACTCTTCAATATCCAAGGAAATATCAGTTTTTAATCCTAGATTAGTTTCATGATATAACAACCCCCATATAAGGGTATCTACCTCAGGGAAAGTCCCAACGGTATGATTGAACTATGATTAATCTGATTCTTTCTATACCCAAATTTTTTATGATTCCACCTTGAGGTCTGAGATCAAATATCTGGTGTCCATGTTCCCCCATATATTTTTTCCATATGAAAATAAACTACATGGGTTTAATGAACTATGTTCGTTTTGATTTATGTTATAAAATAACATATGTTGGGAACCTTATACTGGATCAATCATATCCTCAAAATATTAACCACCTCCCTATATGAAAATGAACTATTGATTTACAAGTTATACCACTTCAATATATAAGTGACTACCCACCAATGCGAAGTGGATGAGGAACAATAGATACATATATATATTGACCAATAATATTCTCTCTTTTTTATATAAAAGGACTTAACCTATGATCAATTTTTTAGGGTAACTAATCCTATATCAGGATAAGGAATATATTATCATCCATATTTAAATCAATAAGAGTGTCCCATAATATGAAACAATTCCACCCAAAGGGTGTGATGAGCCCGAAATCCCATCCTCTAGACCAATGTGAGTTTCTATGTGTTGTTGTTTCTGAAACCCCAATCGACATCATTCCTTTGGAAAGAAGGTATATACCAAGTTATGGATGTGTAAACCAATGGGAGTTTCTATGGAATATAAACATTAATGGTGAGTATGATGTGAATGACTATATAGACATAAAACTACCCACAATAAAAACCTCTAGCCAAGATATACATTTCAATCCTGTTGAAACAAAGACGGTGAACTTTTCATGAAATCAACTAACATTGGAATATCCATAATATGATAAAATGTATAGACTACCCAGTTGTCATCAATAAGTTGTTTTCTTTCCACATGGATGATCACCATCAAAATTTATATCATTCCTATCAGAAAAAATGGTAAAACAGATGTGAATATCTCAAATGAAAAAAATGATTAGTTGACCATGACATGCTTCTTATAGGTAATCATCTCTAGTGAGGGGTTTCATGAAATAAGTACTTTCTCTCTTTGATAATTCCACATGAGCTGAATGGCCAAATCGGTAAAAAAGGAAAATTGTGTTACCCATAAATATATGATTGAGAATACATAGTTCCAATGATAATTCACTGATTGGTGTTCCTTACTATGTGTATGACTATAGATACTGCGCCCACCAACAACACCCTAAGCCAAGATAATGTCTTCATCTGACAACCATTTTGAAAAAAAATTCATAACAGTAACCCCACAGGACTCAGAATGAACTCTCCTTATGAAACCTTTAATGCCATGTGGAAAATGCTATGGTTTTGGTTTACTATAGACATTGTACCATCTTGACCATTCTGGATTCTTGAGAGGGTCTCTAAAATCTAAAACTGATGGGTCTGCAATATCCAAAGAAAGCATCAGTAAAACCAATGGCCCTCTTTTTCCACAGTCAACTACTTCAACAACTTATCTCTAGAGCTTGAGAACCTCCACCTTTCAGTATCTAATGATGGTGGATCAATGATTCAACTATGGCGTCATTTTGGATTAGGGATTACTATGAAGGGCTCCTAACAACCATTTTCACTAGAGCGATCTTGTTGGTTCCCTTCATACAACTTTTGAGGGTACCACAAGAAATAATAACACATAGGACACCCTTGATTGGGATATAAGGAAGATATATCGGGCATGGAAGGCTATAGTAAATCCTGAGTTGGTTTATATCCCCACTCTCACAAATGTTGCCTGCTGACATATTCTGGTGATAGCCAGCAAGCATGGTCATATCCTTGCTCACTCCAAAGAAGTCTCTGGGAATATTCTACCAACATGAATGGGGTAGGTACATATTTATACCTTTGTTGATTAAGTACATCTACATATTAAGGTGTTTCAAGGAGGATAAAATTTTGATCATATCCTCTCGTCAATTGATGATATATTCCAGTATATACTGAAGATATAATATGTGTAGGAATATATTCCTCTGAACACATTACTATAATTCCATTTCATCTTAGAAATAGTTTATGAAATCCTCTTGTATATTCTAACATAGGTACATATACAGGGACACATGTATATTATTATCCCTACAACAAAGGAAACACAACACTCTGATCAATATGAACAAGTGGTTTCTCTGAAGTAAGAGCACATTATTACTCTATCCTAAGATGATGATCCCATATAAACCCAAACCCATTGTTATGGGGACATTTATATCTCAATTCCCATCCTAGGAATCATCAAATCTTCAACTAAAATAATCATATCCTCAACAAAAAAACAATCGATGCTAATTTTGGCCATGGATAACCCAAAACCCATAAGGCTAGGGATTTTCATCATCATCATAACCCTAGAGAGAATAAGTCTTCTTGGGTTGGGAGGTAAATATAAAGGGTCAGAATCCCATTCGTTCAACAATACTCAAGACAAACCTCTATTATTCGGGGATTGTTCGACATTCATTACCTGAAACCACCTTACGGTCACCACTCACTGTCCAATATGAGAGGATAGTTTGGAGAAGTGAATCAAACCTCATTGGGGTTGTAAAAAAAATAACCTAATATGGATAAGGGTTCATAAAATGAACTTAATGCTAGTAGTGTAGAATCATCCTATTCTATTGAATGTAACGGGAAAACTACCATTTCCCAATACATCTCTGTGAATGTCATCACCATCAACATGATAGATATTCTGGATCAAGATGTTGATTCAAAGGGACACAAAACAAAAACATTTCCCCAAGAAGAAGGTGATTTGGATGCACCAACTTATTTTTCATGAATTCAAAACCAATGGAGGCTCTAAAATCTAGAACCTAGAAAAATAAATTTTCCACATATCTAGAGAAACACTTCCACAAATGAAGGGAATGGTTTGGAAATGCATAATCACCACCCACAAGAACTAAAAATTCTTACATGATTGAGAGGTTGTCACAATATTAGAATGAGATACAATATCTATGAAAAAAAAGATGATTTAATCATGGAAAATATTCCCATTATGTATCATATTTTGGATGAGGTTAATAATCCCCCTCCCCTACTTCTGGATATATTTGATCCTCCTACAAGACTAGAATTTGAGCGTTAGATTGGCACAACATCATAGCTGCAGGTCTAGAAAAATGAGTTAGTTGAAAGTAATATTGAATACCCTCCCATATGGTGAAAACCTATTCCTTAGTGGGGTGATCATTTCATCCTTTTAAGAATAGATAATCAGTGAAATATGAAAATAGGGCCCCTCATCAAACCCCACCAACTCCCAGCAGACCGAAAGTAGATTAGATAGTAGTAATTCTAGAATTACTCAAAACCATCAAGTCTTTGGATACATGAATGGAAACCATGGATGAGATATGTGAACCATTTTTGCTTGAGAGAAATTCATATCCTTATTTTGATGGTGAAACTTTCCCTCCACCCAATTTTAGAAAACCTACCTTATCTACATTTTATTGTGCAGGAGACCCTGAAAAACATATCACTCACATCATATCCCAATGTGGTCTGATGATGGGACCTCAATATCAGCTATAGAAGACCTAGATAAGGTTTTTTATATATTATTTGGTAGTTCCATCCATTGTTTGGTACAAAAACCTTCCAGAATGATCCGTTTTAAGATGGGAAGACCTCCATTATCAATTCTTTTACCAGTTCAGCTCTACACTAAGTAAAATTAAAATTTTCATCCTTACAAACATAAAGAAATGCAAAAATGATAGGTTGTCCAACTTCATATCTATATAGAATTATTTAACCTATTTGATAACAATACCTCTCTCATAGGATTTTTTTTGGAACTATATGATTAAAATATCAAATATGAACTACATAAACCTATGATTCAAATGCAGTATCTATGAGTGTTTTGTGAGTTTGCAGAAAAATCCCTGCTTCTAGAATATTCAATTTAGTGAACCCAAGATAAATCTTTGCTCATTCCCTCAAAATATACAAAATTATTGTAAATGAATAAATTGACATTGTTATCCCCAATCCAATAGTAGTTCCCATTCAAGCACGAAGGCAAGTTCGAAACCGCCCAAAACCTCTTGTCAAGTGATGAATAACAAAAAATCACCTTTATTGAGAATCCAGAAGTGATTAGGGTTACCTGAGATTCATAGAAGGGATGAATAAAGTTTACTCTATCCTAAATTTACAAGTCCATAGTTATTTACTTGATTCCATGTCCAATAACATTGTTAATCTACCACATCCTAGGAATCCAAAGAGGTCATCAAAACATATCTTCCAGACTTCTCCCCATTCAATAGATGTCTGGGTCGTAATATCCAATATTTCATCATCATTAAAGATGTAATTCAATTAATGGTCTATTACAAATAGATAGTGTTGTATAAATTATCATAAAAGGTTTCCTACATAACCGTTTCCCAGTCAGAATGAAAGAGATTGGAAGTATGTTCCATCTATGTATGGGAAAAAGTTCAACAACTAGATGACCTAAAAAAATTGACTGATATCATGAAACTATAAATGCATAACTCTATAGACAAAAAATAGTTACACCACCTAATGAGATGTCATCATTTATGTCCCTTGAAGGAGGAAATGACCATCTGACACTAAATGAAATATAAGAAAAAGAGTCATATTCTTCTCCAACAGAAGCTCTAACTCTTACAGATTTCTTCTCAGTAACATATGATGCACGATCACTGCCACATCAAATGGAACCCTCATCATATGGGGTGATCAGATAATGTTATGAAAATATAATTCACTTAGAAGACCCCATCTATAATGATGAATATTCATCTGAGTATGATTTCCCCATAACAAACTGTGGAATAAGAGGCCGCAAGTAGAGGAACTGATGAGACAAGGGACAATAGGGGCATGGTTGGACCCAATATTTCATTCTCCTCCCCTCATAAGACATATTTGAAGCTAAAAACCATAAGAAAGAGATCCAATAGACCTATAAAATACATTGTAGAGTCTCAGAACCCACCAACAGTCATCTGTGCCCAGTCATTTTTTCGGACGGGCTAGTGGGGGTGCGAATATATGATCATCCCTAGAAATGGGGAAGGTCAGCATAACCCGCTCCACTAATATAAGATGATCCCTTAACCTCTTAAAAATAACTATGACTATATAATTCAAATTCATTATCTCTCAACACAAATATTAAGGAGAAACCCAGCCTCAGGGAAGTACCAACGTCTAGTGAAAAATGATAACATTCTGAAATAGGTTGTAGTTATCCCATCCAATATCCAAATTGTGGATGTGATCTATATTTCAAAATAACTCAAGGAGAAACTTTTTTAATCCCTCTAGAGCCCACATAAGTTCAAGATAGAAGTCTCTGCTACTGAGGTCTATCGAGTGGAGACTTTTCCAGCATAATTTCTTATCATCATTTCATTCATAGATCAGGATATGGATGAGGTCATCTAGCGTCAGATCAGACCCCTATATGTTTCTGGTAGACTTGATAATGTTGACATATGAAGGGTCTTGGTTGAAAATGGTTCTAGGATCAAACTCATCCTAATGAGAATATTCTGAATTTTGTGATATAGTTAATGGGATTTGCCTCCCATAAATCTGACCATTCAAGGATATGAAAAACATGAGAAAAAACCTCTCTTAGGAAGATCAAGATCCAAACACAGTTTGGGGATCTCACATCTGGAATCAATTTTATTTTAATCTTGAACGACCCTATATATAATGTCATTATTGGAAGTCCCTGAATCTATATCCATTTGACGATACCATCGACATTCTATCAGTGACAAGAATGATTCATTGAGATAATGAAAAGAATAATACATGTTGATAGTTCCCCCTTCAAGACTTGTGAATCCACATATGCTAAATTGGGTTTCTAAAAAAGTGTAGGAAAACAAAGAAATGGTGCATGATGATATACAGGTCATTGGGCCCTACGACAATAGGATCAGCCCTAAAAATACCTAGAGTAATCTCAATAATGACTATGTACTCTGCATAAATCTAGTTATGGGGACATACCTGATCCGAGATATGCAATCCCCTTTTGTCACCAGTGATGGTGTAATATGAAATCAACTCTAGAATATCTCTAAAATTACTCTGTGGGCTAGGGATGATAATGTCTTTATGTAGGGACTCTCTCATCTCGATATTGATAGGGATACCCCGCGATTGATGACATAATTTCAAAATTCCTCCATAGATTCAGAGGTGGAAGAATAAGAAGACAACCTCAAGAAAGATCCTCCAAAATTTGAGAAAAGAATCCCCAGAAACATTGATGGTCTCATTAAAGTATATATGAAAACAAAATATCAACTGCCACTACACTAATTAGTGCCTCTATGCCTCTTAAACAGAAAGAGATGTACATCTCATTTCTAAATCAATGATGATATATGTTCACTTCTAACTATACAATAATTATTGGACTGAATCTAGATGTGGATATGCACCCTCTCAGCTTACACAATGACCATCGAGAATTCTAGAAGGTTTCCATGAGGTTTCAACGCTATCATGATACCAATGTAGAGAAAAATTTAAAGAGATTGATAAAATATTTCATTTTACAAGAAATGAAATAACCAATATGGATTGAGAACATTATCCAATTTAAGAAAAATAATGGTAATATTAGGGTCTGTATCTATTTCAAAGACCTTAATCAACACTTCAAAAAGAAAAATTTTCTATTTCAAATCAAAAAAATCTTGACCGATGAAAATTATGGCTTCCAGGACCATTCCTTTATGGATGCATATTTTATGTACAATCAGATAAAGATGGACCTTGAATATGAATAATCCACTACCTTTAGAGAACCCTAATGTATATTTTTCTACTAGTTCATTCCCTTTGTCTCAAAAAAAAACTGGGTCTCCTTATCAATGTGCTATGAATTATATCATTATGCACTTCTTAGGAAGGATATCTGAATGTTATATCGATAAACTAGTGTTCAAATACCAACAGCTATGTGATCACTTAAAATATATTAAACCAGTCATTAATGAGCTGCAACATCATAGTTTGAAGATAAATCCACTAAAATACACTTCTATGGTAACATCATGGAAGTTCGTTATTTTTTGGTATGCCACCATGGAATCAAGGTAGACCAAGAGAACAAAAGTTCTATTTTAAAAATTTCACCACTATAAATCTCAAAGACCTAATGGGAGTCCAAGAGAACCTGGCCTACATTCAGTGTTTCATATCCAACTAGTCCCTAAAATCTATCCCTTTAAACCAGCTGATGAACAATGGAATCACCTATCAATGGGATGATGTCTACCAATAATCCATCAAAAGTAGTAAGTAGCATCTGCTACACCCACCGGTCATGATTCCACCTAGGGATAGAAATTAACTCAAATTATATTTTTCCACCATGTAATACTCATTGGGAGTCATACTCACATAGAATAATGATGTGGGGAGTGATAACAATATCTACTACCTCAGTCAGAAAATTCTAGGTACTACGAATCGATATTCTAATGTCGAAAAGAACTACCTTAGACACATCTTTGTAATACAGAAGCTGAGGTATTAGTTGTATCAGAACGAACTTCATCTTGTCTCTTGTATTGAACCACTCAAGTACATCATTGTTCACCTCATGATTACTAGGAATCTAGTGTAATGGGAGGCCATTATGAAAAAATATGACATTATGTTCATTTCACATATGCTGGTAAGGTGGAATGCCCTGACTAATTTCTGGAAGGAACATACAACCCTATAAATTACCCCAGTGGACATTGAGATTAAATAGTAGGAGGGTGTATTTATACATGACACTCCTCATACATGGGAGGTTTATTTTGATGGGGCATCCCGAAGTCCTATTGGCCAAACAATGAAAAATTCGAAGCTCATTCAGGTTGGATTTGGGTAGTATTTATTTATCTAGACAACGAAATCTATCCATACTCACTATAACTATTTAATGTCCACACAAATAATGAGACACAATACAAAGACCTCATCATTGGTTTAGAACTATCCCAACAACTATAGGTATCCTACCAAAATATAAAAGGGGATTTAGAGCTAGTGATAAAGAAGATCGATGGTGGATATTCGATTAAAAAAGAAGAACGGGTCCCTCTCACTAGAAATGTCTCAAGACTAATGGAGTAGTTCCATTTGGAGCCCATGTCGAATCATGTTCCCAGACAAAAGAATTCTCATGTAGATGCATTGTCTAATGATCTATGGTCATGGATGAACCTGATTAGGAGGAATAAATATTTCGTATCATGCACTGAAGAATGGTATCATAAGTCATCATTTGTGAGATGGAATAAGTCAATTAGTTCAAAAACATTCCAATGCATGATGAACTGATATCAACCCCTGGATGAATGGATCCCATTATCAGTTATCTTCATGATGGTACTCTTCAAATAAATTGAGCCAAAAAGGAATTGATTCAGCACCGTGTATGGAACTTTACCCTATAAGATGGTCCAAATGATTAGAAATACCTCTATACGAAATAGTTTGATGGAATCCTCCTCAAATGCATAGAAAAAAGATATATTCCTTCCATCATGAATGAAGTGTATGCGGGCTTCTATAGTTCTCATAAATTTGGTACTAGACTCTCCAATCAAATTAGTTGGCTGGGTTTCTACTAGAAAACCATGATAAGTAACTGTTTGGAATTCAGCATGAAATTTCATGCATTCCAAATCCATGAAAAAATCATCCATCAACCCATAGAATTTATACATAAATCTATGTATCCCTAGTTGTTTTCCATATGTGGAGTGGATGTTGTGGGGAAATATCCCCCAGTCACATCTAAGTAGTTCAATTACATCCTTATTTCTACCTACATCGTCTCCAAATGGTCTGATGCTATACCCCTCAAGGATGTTGAGATGAAGAATATCATCAATATTATAAAGTAACATATCATCACCAGGTTCATAGTCCCTTGCACAATATTGATGGACTATGAAACCATATTCTATTTTATGGGGTTTAAGAAACTCTTCCATGAGTACAACATCGAGTCCAATCACTCATCTCACTATTATGTAGTGACAAATGGATAGATAGAGGCCTTTAATAAGACTCTATCAAATATACTATAGAATATGGTGAATAAGGATAATAATTAATGGCCATAAAATATCCTCTATAATTTGTGGGCCTACTATACTACCACACATATTATAAAACAATAAGATCTATATTCATTGGTGTATGAGATTGAGGAAGTATTACAAATAGAAGTTCGTCTTCCTTCTCTTAGAAGAGACATTTACAGACAACATTCCAAAGATGAGGAATCACATAAGTGGCTAGATGAGAACGAGTATATTGATGATAATAGGTTTTGTACATTGCACAACCTTGAATTCCATCAGAATCTGATTGCACGTTCCTTCAATAAAAATCTCCACCTCCATTCATTCCATTATGGAGAACAGGTGTTGGATCTCAAAACCCCAATGATACCATGGAATAATCCACTAAATATGGAACCCAAATGGTATGGGACTTATATAATACATAATTTTTATCACAATAGAGCCTACTCATAGGCCACAATTGATGGGGAAAATGTGAATTCCCCCCCACCAATGTAGGGTTTCTCACAAAATACTTTACATAGGTATCATAAAACATTGAAATTCCTAATCACATGATGTTAAACAAGGAAGATATGTACTGAACAAAAGATGTTAAACTATACCGAGCATTTCCTGACTACATGACATTAAAATGACTATATATCATCCTGGATGCATGATTTTAAACTGCATAAAGATGTCTTAGCAGTAAGATGTTAAATAACAAAACATCTCTCATCCTGACAGCAAGATGTCAAACTACATGGAATCTCACTTCCAAACTATATGACATTAAACTATTGAAAATAGTTCCTTAAAACATGATGTTAAATTTCATAGAATATTTCCCTGTTGTGTGGTGTTAAACTACCTGGGAATCATAATCTGACCAATGATTCATAGCACACAAACTAGTTTTATGCAAAATAATAATGGAATGCTTCAATTAGTATGTGATATATAGACCCAAAAAGGGAATCTATCCTTCCAATAACTATGTAGGGAATCATTACTTCCATCATTGGATATGTTGTGATGCCTAATCCTCTATTTTTGGGCCCATCCATAGTATTAATTTACATTCACATCGGGTGACCCTCGTCCTTACTATAAGATATTAAAATTCACAACTGAGGTCCTCTCTTCATGACACTAAACTCCCTGATTTTAAATAACTATGTGTGGCATGATTCCTACCATCATAGGATACATAGTTATTCCCATACTTCTATTATTAAACACATCCACAACATTCTTATTCTTTCACATTTAGTCCCCCAAATCCTTATTGTATGATATTAAAATGCGTGGCTGATGTCATTTTTACATTACATTAAATTGAATTGGATTTTAGAACTACATATGTATTGTTATTCATTATAATGTTTTATGAATGGATTCCTTGATCCATTATGTTGATCTATCCTATAGATGATACATAATTACCATATCATTCCTTCAATTGCCTCTATATTGTGAGGAAGCTTTTCCATTCCTTTTTTCTCTCACCGAATATAGCTCATGTGGTATTAGGATCTTTGGTATGGGATTCCCAACACAAAAAAGGTAAACTATGTCATGATTGGGTTATTAGTGTCCAGATTCCACACAACATGATGTTAAACAACATTTTTGATATACTTTGCATGACATAAAACTAAAAATTTCTATGGACCTCTCCTAAGAGGACCATGATAGTTGGTGTTGGCCTCCCACCACATCTCTTATTCAATAACAATGTTTGTCTTGATTCTTATTACCATAGGATATGTGTTCATTCCAAGCATTCCATTAATATGCCTGGCCACAACATTCCCTTTTCATGTCGGGGAGCCTCTGACCTTGTCATATGACATTAAACTGTGTGGCCTCTCAAAATCTATATGTGCATTGACTCCTATCATCACAGGATACATAGTCAAACCTAGATCCACAATCCCTTTTCCATTTATGAAAATCAATGGGAATAATAGCCCCTCTACATATGGGTTAGACCTAAATAGATATTTTCTCATTCATGAACTATGAGTGGCATGATTTTGGTCATCATATGATATGTAGTGATATCCAGATCCCCAATCACGGGTCCAACTACAACAAACAATGACAAATTAACCCCAACTGCATAAGTTCTAAGACATTTAAACTCATTTTTCGATATTTATGAGTTATATATAAGACCATATTTCTTTTTTACATAATATATCTTAAAAAAAATTCGCATCATTTCCCACATCCTTACCAGATAATAGAAAACTGAAAGGAAATTGGTTCTTATTTAACACACACTATTAAACTATAAGAAAATTTTATAGGTCACATGAAATTTAAACTGAACAAAAAATAAGTCCCTAATATATGACGTTAAAAGGTATAGACCATCATCCATTATCATCTCTTTTCACAGAACCAAAAAATCCATACCCCGATCAACTAGGGTACGGGGTGCTTCCTCCAGCTTTTATGGACCTCAATTCAAAAAACACACTTCATGCCTTGAGAACCTCAAGTCACTGTAAATATTCCATGGCCCTCAGGGAAGGATACCTGGATGTAAGGGACCTTTTTTGACTAATAATGTACGCATATGGATCCTGCATATTCACATATGGTCGTAAACCAAATGTGTCACACTATAAAAGGGTATTTCTTGTCCTTATGATCCATGAAATCACTAATGCGGAACTCAAAATCTCATTGATGTCTGATCCATTCCCAGTATGATTGTCCCATAATGTTACTCATGCCATAGTAACCATGAGCCTTGATTTAAAAAAATTTCTTCTCTCACTCAGAAGGATGTTGGAGTGCTCATTTCTTTGGGTATCCAAATTAGGCCCTATATAACATTCCCCTCATATTAGGTCCATATACATCATGACCTTAAACTAAAAAATTTTTGTTAAAAGTTTCATGACCTTAAACTCAAGACATCAATGTTCCAAATAGAATTATGTTAAATTGATAGAGAGAGAGACACAAATCTTTTTTTGGATGAAACCCTGCAAATAGTGGACTGTGAAAAATTCGAGTCTTTTCTTACTAAAATATTCATCTCCAAATTTTTGGCAAAATTTTTGAAATAAATAAATAAGGCATAAAAGAGCATATGGTCAACATTGTATCCCCAGTAAAATCCAAGCTATGATCACTGGACCCCCTTATCTGGTAAAAATTTAGAGTAATTATTTTTCAAATTTCCTCACCATGAAAACAAGTTCGATAGGTTTTGACACAATTTTTTTGGTGATTGAACCCTTATTGTATATTATGTTTACCAAAAATCACTCTTCATGATTTGATTGTTACATATCATCGTAAATATTCCATGTCCCTTGTAAAAGGATACCCTTCTTTGAGGGACCCTTTTTTTACTATACATGTATGGATATGGCTCCTACATATGCACCTATCATCAACCAAATGTGTCACTCTTCAAAATGGATTTCTATTCCATGTGATCCAGAACATCACCGTGGTAGAACCCGACACCTCAGTGTGTTCATTTCCATTCCCAATATGATTTCCCCAAATCATCCTCCTGATCAGAGCACATTGGACCATGATTTGCAATTCGCATTACCAAATTATTCAAGGGAATTCAACATCCTTAATGTTACGTCATCATCTTTTGTACCCTTTCTCAAACTATGAATTTGAAACTAAACCTCCTAATATTCCACACCCCATGAATCAAAAACATATTTTTTAGGGATTGAGCTCCACAATAAATATATAAACTTCCATAGGGTTCTAGAACCCTTCTTAGATAGCTATCCCTCCATACCCAACTTCATATTCTAGACACGTGAGTCTTAAAAAATCATTCATGGACTTTATAAAAGGGTGGGGAAACCTTTATTGTACCATGATATCAATTCATAAAGGCTTTTACCTACCAACCCAAGGATCCCCCACCCCCTATAGAAAAGGAACCCCAATCCTTGTGAGCCTAGGTATCATAATGGCAGAACTCAACACCTTTGGGTGTTATAGGTCATTCTTAGCATGTCTTCCACATACCATATCCCTAACTCAAATAGTTGGTTTATGCATTACATAATCCACATTCAAATTCTATAAGTAGATCTGGAATCCCTAAATTGTTCCCTCAATCAATAATACCCCCATAATATTCCATTCCCCTTTGAAAATAGTATAGACACCTCTGTTTGACCCTGATATCAATGCATAAGGGATTTCACCTTCCAATCAGCAGTATATCCGCCTTACTAGAATGGAAATTAAATCCTCATGATCCCCCAAAAAACCCATGGTAGAAATCAGAACCGTAGTGTGTCTTGGGTCATCCATGGCATGTCTTCCCATATTCCATAATATAAGGTCTGAGATTAAAACACTAAAATAAATAAGTATAAGGTATGTACTAAAAATACCAAATCTAAATAAATAGAAGGTCCAATATAAAAGACTCTAATGAAAAACAATAAATTGTCAATGATACAAGTCCCAAAAATATAGTAATAGAAGGCCAGAGTTAAAATGCCATAAACTAATGTAATAAAAGGACTGATCTAAAGTCACTAAACTACACCAATATATGGTCTGAGCTAAAATACCCTAAACTAAATCAATAAAAGGTATGATATTAAAGACCCTAAACTAAATAAATAAAAGGTATGAGCTAAATTAAAATTATTTAAGGTAATAAAAGGTCTGAGAAAGGAGACCCTAAACTACAACAATAGAAGTCCCGAGCAAAAAGGACCTAAACTAAAGCAACAAAAGGTCTGAGCTAAATGACTCTAAACTATTGATATAATAATTCTGAGATAAAAGACACTAAAATGATGTATTAAAACGTTTGATTTAAAACACATTAAAATAATGCAATAAAAGGGATAATTTAAAACAACATAAACTAATGAAATAGAAGGTCCAATATAAAAGATCCTAAAATAAAGAGATAGATGGTCTAAGTTAAAAGTTCTTAAACTACAGTACAATAGTGATTTAGTCTGTAAGAATGGACAATATATAATAATTATTGGACCTACAATATAAACATATAAAAAATCAAGATATTCCCTCCATGTCCATCGAATATTGGAAATGATAGATCACTCTCTCTCCTAAATATATATTCTACCCAAATTACCCTTATGTAAATCAGTAAATCACTTGATAGCTATAGTATATGTGACAATAAGGAATCTCATTTTGGTGGGAATTCATGGGAATTTTCTGATAAGAGTATGTTGGAATTTAAACATTCAAATATGAGAATTTAGGTTTCATTGATATTACTCATAGGATGAATATCATTACAATATAATATATGAGAAATTTTTTGCGCATCCTAAATGAAAAGAAAATGTATAAGAGCCTATAATGTTCAGGAAAATCTATTCATTGATATCATACAAATAGAGGAATCTCCAAATTTTTGAGTCACTATAAAAATTTTATCAATACAAAATACATATTACTGATAGAACTACAATAGGATGTGATCAGTTGAACAGGAAAATTCAGTATGAGTCTGGAGTAAAGAATCGACTAAATGCAGAAGTACACCTCACCCTACATCTTCAACTTCCACCCTGAGAAAAAGGGAATCAATCAATGTTGACATCTCTTCAAATCACTTTTGAGTGGTTTCCAATGATGATGATAACATTGAGAGGGCAGACATTTAACAATACATGATCTTATTATATCAACATATATACATGGTCAAAACATCTATTAGGTCATGCATCGTAGAACATATATAGGGTATTTTTTCTAATGCCTTTGAATCTTCCTTCATCAACTTGGTTGAGGAAGTACCTACATAAAGGTCATGAAATTCTCTCTCACTGGTAGCCAATTCATTCCACATTAGAATATCATTTTCCATTAATTTATACAATTATTTACTGTCAATGCCACCAATATAGAAACATGTCCATGAATCCTGCCATCCTAAGGCTTGAAGATATCTCTAACTTCACTCATTATCCCAAGGATGTATGATACATGGATTAAAAAATGGCTCAAAATAACCCAAAATTGTCATGAAGAAAAAAGCGAACAACTGCAACCAATACAACACCTCCATTATTACTATATATATATACATACATATACATTTATATACACACTACTTGTAAATTTTATTAAAAGATTGGATTGATCCCCATTCTCCAATAAATATCTAGTGTAAATGATTTCTGGCATGTGATAGACCATTGAAATATAATGGGAATGGGAATTTTCACCCATGGTAATGCTTTCAAAAAGAATTTACACCATTTGAGATTGTGAAAATACAGAATAATTATTTTATTTCCTAAAATCCTCCATAAAGTGTCTCCAATATCAAAAAGTGTTATTTATCATTCAATAAAAAAACATGTAGGAAAAAATAAGTTGAACCCGAATGACTGAAATTCATGCCAATTTTAAGTTTTATTATTAAATACCTTATTAGTAAAACATTGTGAAATCCCAAATTAAAAGGAAAAGAGTGCAACATTCTCAATTCCTTTTGATTAGTCCATGAGAGAATTAATAGTTTTTATATCCCAATTTTATAAAACAATTTCTCAAAAGTTATAGATGTTAATTACATTGTAAATAAATCTATAATATTATCAAATTAATTAATTTTACTGATGTATATCTCACTAAACTTTTTAATCTCATATGTAAAAAAGAATATTGGTGAGATGTATTTATATATAAAATTTTATATACTCATCCATTAATATTCATATAAATTAGTGGGATATAAACATTCATAGTAAACCCATAATTTTTCATGATATAATAAATAACTGATCCCATCCAAATAGATTCTTTAATTGTTTCATGAATTGTAATCAACTCAACATGATTTAAGGATGTTTTAGAAATGGGTTGTTTATAGAACACCATGATATAGACATTCCACCGTATATGAATAATTATATTGTTTGAGATATAGATTTATGTTGATCAAAAAAACATCTAAGATTGACATAACAAACTATATTAGGTTATTAATATTTAAAATAAAATAATAAATAATCAATAAATAATTCACTGCTATAGATTCATCCATTTTCAATGCTAGAAATATTCATTGCTAGCACTGAAAAACTAAGTATGGAAACTTTATAGGAACTAACAAAAGAACAGATAAAGGTTTTGATTATTAGTGCTATTGTTACAATTAATAAATCCCATACTAGATGAAGCATACCAACAACCAAATCTAACCTCTTACAGAAAACAAAAAATTAAAATGATTAGAAAAAAAATTAAATATTTAAATTAAACACAATTGAAATAAAAATATTACATTACACAATCATTTCAATTCAAAATTTACAGTAAATAATTACATAAAAATTTAATTACATTGATGTAATAATTATAATTAATCAACAATGTACAACCCAATAGAAAAATATATATTTTATAGTAGATTTTTTTCAACTATCAATCAAACTCTATATAAAATTGTCTCCTTGCAATAAAACCTATGGTTATTTAAGTATGAGTATTTAAAAAATTAACAATATTGTAAATGTAATGTTATATAATTCACATATGATAAATTATATTTCTAATTACTGAATATATTGATGAAATTTTTAGTTATACTATTAATTATATTATTAATGATTATTTTTAAATGATATTACAAATTACAAATTATATTATTAATTAATAAATATCTTATGAATTATTATTTACATTTTTAATTTATTATCTATATAAATTATATTACTAATTAATAATGATATTAATGATATTATAAGTTATTAATTATCTTATTTAATTAAATAGTTGTTCACAATAATATCATTAATTACTAATGTTTGAATTAAATTATTAATTATCAATTCTACTATTAATTTAATTATTTTTTATTAATTATATTAATTAGTTATTTTTTATTTTTATTTATTGATATAATTAACTACATTATTTATATTATTAGTTATTAAACCTTCTACACCATATGTGAATGTGGTTCACGCATTTTATCATGGGTGTCTGTCCAAGCTTCTAAAGAATCATTTTTTCAAATATGTATCTTTGTCCTAAATTTTGAAAGAAAATTTTCATTATTTGTTTGTTTTTTACAACATGTCTTGCATTTTAATCTAAAATGAAACTTTTATACCGAATCATGCATTTTGAGTCATTACAACCACATTTTGTGTCAGATTGATGTCCATATAATTCATACACGCAAGAACTGAATTATGTATTATTTTCCAAAGTATTAAATAAAATAGGAGCTCATTTTCTTAGTTTGACAATGTGATTTACATTTTCGACTAAAATGAATCATTTATATTAAAAACTCACAATTTTAGTCTTATTGGTAACATCATGTGTTGGGTTTATGTGAAGTCCATTACTATATGTCAAAAGGGAATTATGGATCTTATTCCCTAAGAATCAAGACAATCTGAGTTTGTTTTCTCAGTTTTGGATCTGTAAAGTGTGTTTTAGAATAAAATTACACTTCTATATTGATTTTTTTTTGAATCATATTGACGATATCGTGTGTCGAATTGTCATGTGGTTGATTCTTATGCATAAAAAATGAAATAAGTTTCATTTTCCAAAATTATTAAGGAAATTAGAGTTATTTTTCTAGGTTCTAGCTATATTAATCATGTTTTATACTATAATGACACTATTAAATTGAAAACATGCTCTTTGAGTTATACATTCTACATCGTGTACCAGATTGATATTAGATGAATTATTACAGTTCACAAATTAATTATGGACCATTTTTATAAATTATCAATTTAATCATATTTTTTTACTAGTCTTGGCTATGTGAATCATTGTTTTGACTAAGATGACACTTTTAGATTGAAAATAAGTAATTTGAGTCATATTTGTCAAATCGTGTGTCAGATTTATGTGTGGTCAATTCCTACAAATCAATAATGAATTATAATACTTTTTTCCTAAAGTATCATGATTATATGATCTAATTTTCATGGTCTTTACAATGAATATCTCATTATATACTAAAATGACACTTATATTGAAAATACAAATTGTGAGTCATACCAGAAACATCATGTGTATGATTGATGTGAGGTCATTTCCAACATTTAAAAAATTAATTATGTATCATTTATCGAAATTATCAAAATAATATAAGATCATTTTTTGGGTTTTCGATTTGTAAATTTTGTTTTAAACAAAAATGACACTTTTTTAAGGAGAAAATAAGCACTTTTAGTCAATCCGACCACATTATGTGTGAGATGAATGTACAATCTATTTCTAAAATGAAAAAAAATTAATTATGGATAGTTGGTATAAATTATCAATACAATATGATCTTGTTATCTTTATTTTGGCTATTTAGTTCTAGTTTTAGAGTTAAATGAT
This sequence comes from Viscum album, assembly GCA_963277665.1. NCBI lineage: Eukaryota > Viridiplantae > Streptophyta > Magnoliopsida > Santalales > Viscaceae > Viscum > Viscum album. The sequence goes on from OY728120.1 coordinate 2,102,797,701, forward strand.
ATTTTTTTAGTGTGGAAATATGCACTTTGAGTCACACACGAAAAATCATTTGTCAGATTAATGCATGGTTGATTCATAAATTATAGAATTAATAATGTATCATTTTCATTAAATATTAATACAATATGATGTTGTTTTATTATTTTTTGTGATGTTATGCTTGTTTTAGAGTAAAATGAAACTTTTTAAATTAGAAAATAGACACTTTGAATCATATCGGCCACATCACGTGTCAAATTGATGTGTGGACGATACACATAAAAAATGAATTATGTATCAATTTTCTAAATTATCAAGACATTGAAATCTCATGCTCTTAGTTTTATTTATAAGAATTGGGTTTTAGTCTAAATGATGCTTTTATATTGAAAACATTCACATTGAGTCTTATCGGCCACATCGTGTGTTAGATTGACATGTGGTCGATTCCTATACATCACAACCGAATTATAGATCTTTTTCCTATAGTATCAAGAAAATTTTCACTTATTTAATTGGTTATTTCTATGTGAATGATGTCTTCAACTAAAATGAAACCTTTATATTGAAAACATTTACTTTGAGTCCAATCATCTATGTTTTGTATTAGACTGATGTGAAAAAAATTCCTACACATCAAAAATAAATTATGTATTATTTTGTTAAAGTATTAGGAAAATTTGATCTCATTTCCATAGTTTTGTGTATGTCAATCATTTATTAAACTAAAATGGTTCTTATATTGGAAACACACACTTCAATTCATACTAGACACATCATGTATATAATTGATGTTTGGTTAATTTATAAATCTCAAATATGAATTGTGGATCATTATACTAAAGTATCATGACAACATGATATTGTATTATTGGTTTTGGATTTGTGATGAATGTTTTAGAGTAAAAACACTTTTAAAATGTCAAAACAAAAAATTTAATTCATAGCAGCCACATCATGTGCTATATTTTTGTATGGTTAATTTCTACACATCATAAATGAATAATGAATCAATTTAACAAAGTATAAATCTAATTTGTGAAAATTTATCATTTTTTCTATGTGACACATATTTTAGTAAGAAATAACACCTCTTTAATGTGAAGACATGATCTTTAAGACTTACATGCCACATCCCATGTCATATTTATGTGTAGGCAATTACAAGACATCCCAAATGATTTATGGATCATTTTCCTAAGGTGTCAATACAATTATAGATATCTGAGATATTTTTTTATATGAATCATGTTTTATACTAAAATGATCCTTTTATATTGAAAACAAGAACATTGATTCCTAACAGATAATTTTTGTTTTTGATTGAGGTGTGGTGGATTCTGACACATCAGAAATCAATTATATATCATTTTACTAACGTATCAAGATAATCTGAGCTCATTTTCTTGATTTTGGATATCTGACAATTGTTTTAGAGTAAAATGACATTTTTTAATGTAGAAATTGAAAAATTGAGTCATATCAACCATATCATGTGTTATATTGATGTAAATTACATTTATACATGTAAAAAATAAATTATTGATTGATTTAAAAATGTATCAAGATAATAAAAGATTGTTTTCTTAGTTCTTTCTATCCATATAATGTTTTAGACTATAATAATATTTTTATATTGAAAACATAGAGATTGAGTCATATTGGCCACATTGTGTGTCAGATTGATGTGTTGTTAATTCTTACTTGACGAAAAATGAATTATGGATCACTGATAGAAATTAGAGCTATTCCAATGGAACTAAACCAAGGGTTTGTCAAAAACCATTGTTATAAGCACCTTAAAGAGAATGTATACCAATGGTTGGTTAAAAACCATTGTTATAGGTAACATGAAGTGACCCAATACCAATGGTTTGATCAAAATCATTGGTATTGGTCTATAACAACAATTTTCAAAACCATTGGTATAGGTACATGATTATTTTTTGAATTCCTTTTTCAAATAATATTTAATACATAAAAATTAAATTACATTTTCATATACATATATATATTTATCATATTATGATCATAAAATTCAATGTAGTTTAGTGGTTAGGTTGTTGAAATTTATGTCGATGGTGTTGGGATCAAAACAGATCGAGCCTTTCTTTCTTACATTATATATACCAAAATTTTTTAGAAACCGTTGGTATAGGTCTATATCAACATTGAATCACCCAACTATCCTCCAAAATGTTGTTATAGCCTATAAAAATATTTTTAGGCCCGTAAAAATGGTTCTGAATCCTTTATATAGGATCTATTTGAAGTATCATATCATTTTTCTAAACAATCAAGATAATAAGATCTCTTTTACTTGGTTTTGGAAATGTGTATCATGTTTTATACTAAAATCAGACTTAAATTATCAATATTAACTTTGAGTTATATCAACCACATCATGTTTCAGAATGATGTGTAGTAAATTCTTACATTCCAAAAATGAATTATGGATCACTTTTCTAAAGTAAAAAAGACTATCCAAACACTTTTTATTGGATTTTTCTCTGTAATGCATGTTTTGAGTAAAATATCACTTTTTTATGAAAAATCACTGACATCAAGTCATATTAGACACACCAGTTTTAGATTTAAATGAGGGTTACTCTGGCATATCAAAAATGAATTTTGGATCATTATCAAAATGTATCATGCCAACCTGATATCTTTTTATATGTTATGTGTGTTTAGTCTGAAATGATAGTTTTTTAATGTGAAAGCACGTAATTTAATTCATATATGCCACATAACATGTCATGTTGAAGTTTAACTGATTCCAACACATCAAAAACAAATTATTAATCATTTTATTAATGTGTCAAGACAATATGAGATTTATTTCTATGTTTTGTATTTGTGGATCATGATTTAAACTAAAATGAACTTTTTTATTGTGAACACAATCTTGGATTCTTACTAGACACATTATGTGTTAGATTGACAAGTGGTAAGCTCAGCATGTCCTCTATGAAATAAAAAAAGACAATATAATAGGTAATCACATGACCTTGTTTTCATCAAACATTTTGACATTACTATTTATGCCCAATCATTATAAAACAAATATAATTCTTATTTTGATTAAATAGACTTTCAAAAATCCTATAAGTACTCGGAAAATACAGATTAAAAATTAACAAATATTTTAAATGATATTATAAATACATTTTAAAATATTTGTTTGGGGATACCAGTTTGTTAATAGTTGATTATATCGTTAATAAAGTTACAAACATAATATTCACAATATTTTCCTTTTATTTGTTTAGACAATACCAAAATATTGATCAAAATAATTAAATTGTTTTGAAATATGGTTTGATAGTTACAAATTACTATATATACCTTAGTATATTTATATTTGTAGAAATATATTAGCTTGTTGTATTCAATTCCAAACCTCACCCCATGATTTAGATGATATTTATTATAACACTACCCTAATAAAATTCTCATTAAACCATAAAATAAAATATATATTTTTATTTTTATATGTAAAATGTTGATTTTAGTGCATTAAAAATTCATAATAGACATCAAATGGGGTTAATTTTTTATAAATCAATTATTTGGATAAAAAATAAACAATCAAGGAATCGAAATTGAGTGTTATGATCATATAGTTGTTCTTAAAAAACAAATAAGTAATTAAATTTTTTTATTGTATATCATTAAATAGTAGATTTGTACCCATACATTGTAGGCATCAAAAAGAGTCCATCGTATTTTATATTGTTTTAAAACATCATGATTAGTTTATGCTTTTTTCATTTTCATCCCATTTCAAATTAACTTCTAGCATATAAATGATTGCGAGATTAAGGAGTCCAAATATTCATTTGTTGTTTTTTATATTTATATGGATGAAATATATATTCTTGTTGAATATATAAATTGTTATTAACTACAATGAATATAGTTTTTCATTTTTTGGAAAAACATACTCTGAAAAGGAGCCTCATTTATGCTTTCACAATTAAACTCACAACAATTAAATCATGAAAATTTCATTTATACTCTCTGGATCGATCATTCCTGTAATGGAATCTCTAAAAAGTTCTTCTTTATATTCAATATAGGCGACATTTTCTTCTTTTAATGGTGTATCTGTTGAACAAGAAATGTTAATATTTGTGGAATTGGAACAGGTGGGGTGAATGTACTATTTGAAGTTCCTTTTAATTTTTTAGTTGACCCACTATATTTTTTTATCTGATTTTATGGTTCTAGTTTATTTTTTCCATCTTTAATACCATGCCACATTTAAAACTTTTTTTATCAACTGTTATAATAATTCAGTTCGAGATGAATTTTAAAGTACATACATTATTATTTCCATGTAACATTATAAGATTAAATGGACACTCTAAAAATATCCGAATAGCATTATCGGCAATGTTGACATCCAAGACATCAAGAGTAAAATGAAACTCAACACTTAGATCACGAGATACTACAATCCTCACAATCACATGATCTTTTGGGAGTAGTTTATTTTGTATCATGTCTCCTAGGATATTTCACATCATACCCCTCAAAATAAAAATATGGGTAGGTGATGATAGATATAAATCACATACAATTTCACCATATATAATTTTTGTAATTGACTTTTATCAGTAGTTATTTGTTTCACATTTAACATATTATGTTAAGAGAAAATTGAACACCACAATTAAGGAAAGATTTTTGGGAAGTGGATAGCATCAAAGATAATGGGGTTTTGATCTTAATATAATGATTCTTATTCTACTATTTGTTCACATAGACCCATTAACATATACTAGTCCGCCATTCCAAAATAGAAAGTAATATATTTTAATGCATCTATTTTTTCATACATATATTTTATTATCATTTGTGTATATTTTTTTCCATTTTTCTTCTCAAAATATGATCAAGATGACACTCCAAAATCTACACCTCTAATGTGGAAATATTGTTTAGTACTATTAAAATATATTTAATGTGGCTATTCTTTGGGTGAATCCAATAATGATTCTTGTGTCTAAACTATATTAATAAAATAAGAACATAAATATTTGTTTTTATGTAATACTATTATAAATAATAAAATAACTATTATGTAATACATATATATTATTCTCGTACTACTTGTGTGTTTTCATCTTCTAGGTTCCATATTTATTTACACAAGCCTCCTTCAATATCTCATTAAGTGGGATGGATGTTTGATTCTAATTCATCATTCTACAAATATACAATGGAATAAATATTTTCTCATATCACATAAAAAATTTAATATTGATTTAAGACATGTACAATTTCGTTCAAATTAATCATACCCCATCCTTATATTACTGTTGGGGTACATTGGTTTTGATGAAATATACTTATATTCAGAACACTTTTATTGTTTCATAAATTAATAATTTTTAATCAATGAGGATAAATATTTTCAAATAAAAAATTATCAACAATAATATACCCAAAATGATTCCTTATCATAAATAATAATGAAATATTTCCATGTTTCATGGTTTATAATGTGTGAATACATATTTGGTGATTGCATGTTTACTTTCCCCATAGCATCCCTGAGATTTCAATTTATTAGAAGAGTACAAAGGGATCTATGAGCTTTTCTAATGATAGTTAATTAAATTTATTAAAAAAATCATCTAAAATAAACAAACATTTCAATGGATGATGGAAAACAAATCAATATTTAAATATATAATATTTAGATAAAATGTTGAAATAATATCATAACATTAAACTAATATCTCCCAAAATGATTATGCTTAATGTAGGAATGACTTTGTGTCAGGTATATTTATCAATGGACACATTTATTTGAGTTGTGAACCCAATGTCAATAATGAAAAGTGACTTATTGTGGTGAACATGTTAGACGCATTGATTCCAAACAACATAAAATTTTGTACATTTTCTTTTTTACTTAATAACATTAGTTAACATGATGATTCTACACAGATCTTATTTTGTTTTTTCCACATGTTTTTGATCCCCTATTAATTCCTCAGTTTTAACATCCATTGTGTATTATTCCTAATGATTAGTAACATCATCGTGTGTAGAATTTATTATATTCATGTGTATTTAAACTTTTAATTTTGATTATATAAATATATTAATGAACATATAATTTTATGAGGAACGTCTTAGTATACTGTAACGACCCGGCCGATGGCTCATTAAGGACTTTGCCAAAAACTCAATTCTGTCAAATGGTTCCATCAAAATGGTGGCAATGGTCACGGTCACACACAAAAATGGTAGCACCATGATGGTGGAAGCACTCACAGTGTTCCACCAAACCACTGGCACCGTTACGGTGGAACTGTGAGGTTGGCACCGCTTACGGTGACACAATGATTGTGGCACCATTACGGTGTCTCACCCAATGGTGTCCCACCCTTCTTTCTTTTTCCAATTACACTCCTGAAACGTATCTTTTAACATAAGAGTGTTTTAATACCCCCTTTAAAAGACGTTTTAAATCCCATTAATGATATCTAAAATCCCCCATGTTTCAGGTGACCCTTAACATACCAAAACATGTGGCTTTCCTTGGTGTCACACTTTTTCCTGAAATTTCTTATTCCACCCATGTTACATGTTTTACTCTAATTATAGGAAACCATTTAAATGAAAAGCTGTTATGGCCACCTCTCTGATGAGAATTATTAAATTGCAACTAATTCCCTCGTGTGTACCCACAAAACTGTGTGGTGAAACCACGATCCACCTTTAATGGCATTCATGATTTTTATATCCTATAACTATTGGATATCTCCTCTTTATTGAATAAGAATTATTTCTTTCTTTCTTTCTTCTTCTTAGATGGTTTCCTTTCCTTTACTTGGTGAATTTGGAGTCCCCCCTTCTAGAGGCAAGTGGCACACCTGTGTTGGAGCTTTTTTGCTAACACTTGGAGTCCTCGGAGTTCCTCCCCTATAAGTCATGCTTCCCCAGTTCTTGGTGTGTAGAGAAATACTTCGATAATTGATCATCCAGGTAGGTTTCGTCCTTTGTCTATCTTAATTTTTATCATTCAGGGCAGGTATGCTAATATTTCTATGGGGATGGATGAAACCAAAACCTTAATGAAGATAATAAACAGACTTTTAATGAATGATGGGGTTTTTTTTATGATGCTACTATACTCTTTTACTTTTTCCTATATGTTGTGAATTACATGGGCTTATGTCCACTGAAAATCATGGCCGTTTATTGTCCCCTCTCGCGCAAAAATGAAGCCCTATTTTATGGATATTTATTTGATTTAAAGGATTTTACATGGAAACTGGTTAATCACGTTAACTCGGTTGATTAAATGGAGGTCCAGTGGACAAGAATCCTAATGTGATCACCCCGGTTAACCATATATAAGGAAGGAACATAATGAATAGTGTGATTGAATATGGAATCCTCCTTGCTTTGTTTTCGTGATATTTGTGTTGTTGACCTGCTTGATGCATGTGAGGTGACGTTGATGGGGATGGGTTCCCCAGTTGTGGTGTAGTTTTTGGTTTGAGGATCTGAGGACATGTGGGGCTGTATGGTAGGGCTTGGTTTGGTCCCAGTACTTTGAGGGATCTCACAGATCCCTTTTGTTGTTGTGACTTTACAAGAGAACCGGGTGTGAATTCTTAAATTGCTACTTAACTGTTTTTTCTACCTTGGCTTGTGGCTATGCCTATTATTTTCCTAGTAGTGAAAAATTACTTAAAATGAATCTCTTGAAATGAAAACAAGAACGAGTTCAATGGGGAATTACTTTACTGGAATGAGTTGTGACTTGGTTGTGGGTGTTGTGTTGTTGTGAATGAATAGTAACGAGGGTGTTTGTGTATAGGCTGGTTTGGGAACGCCTAGGTTGGGATGAGTGATTGTTTACATATATGTATAATTTTAGTTCTTATGTTTCTTATTCGCACCCCACCCATATTGATAACTTTGTTCAGAACACCCCTATTTCATGGGGGAGGGTGTTTTTCCCAATACTACTATGAGTGGATGGTTATTAACTCTTTTTCTGCTCCATTTCCCGAGTAGCGCAATACTCTTCGAGTAGGAAGTGATGGCATTAGGTCCATTATAGCCTATGATTCTTCAGGTAGGGTACATTGTGGTGGTTGGACTAGGTGTGTGCAGGTAGGTTTTTTCCCAAGTGTCTTCGGGATGAGGCCCAGGTGTCTTGCAGCATGGAAGTAGTTGTTCTATCCCTTGTGTATGTGGGTGTGGTTATGTGTGGTTGTGGTGGAACAGGTGTGTGTGAGTGGGGGTATGGTAGTGGTACTGCAGTGAGAATTACGGGAGAGGTCTGACGTGTAGGATGTCTTCAATAACCAGTGGGAAAGTGGTGCTGGGTACCCAAACATCGATGTGTTAATACTATTACTTTTCTTGATTTGTGTTTTTTGGGGAGTGTTCCTTGGTGATTTTTTGGTGGATAGTTTCCTTTATAAGTGATTTAGTTATCTACTTTTATCATGAGGCATTATAATTCCTCCCCACTTATGCATGAGAGCTATTGGTTTTCCCTACTGAGTATACTAGTATACTCACCCTAAGTATATAAACTATTTTCAGGATTCTAGGTGGAATTAAAAGATCGTGCGGGACCATACTAGTTCGGACTTTGGGATAGTTTTTATTGTTGTTTTCTTTCTTTTATTGGTACTTTCCTATGGAGTTTTCTTGTACCTTGTAGCATTTACATTTGGAACATGCATATCAGAATGGGTTTCATTTGGCTTTACTTTTACTTCTAGTTTGAGTATTTTTGGTATTTACTATCTTATGTCCTAATCCTACTAAATAAAAATGGTAATGCCTTCCAATTTTTGTTTGATTCTATGACCTTGGTGCTAGTCGGCACTGCGATACCTATTGAAGGTGGGTATTGGGGGTCATTATCTCTTCTTCAACATGAATAAGGAAGGGTCTAGCAATCTTTTGTCCCTTCCCTCATCTTGGTGAAGGTGGGTCATGATAGAATGGTATCAAAGGCGAGGTTTAGAGATAGGATGGAGTCTAGAGTTAGGGATAGGTAGGATTTCATGGGATGGTATGGCTACAGTGTTTGGAAATCTTGGAGCGTGAAATAGGCCAGGGAAGACCGGCTCAGCCACGATATTTTAGGGCCCCCAGTGATCCGATGCAAGGACTATGGTCCTACCGAATGACCAAGTGAGGTTACATTGATTGTAGGGTAGAGACCCAAGGAGAGGTCCATGAATCATAATAACTTGTGTTCTTGTGTGTCATGGGTATTTTGGGGATATAAAATGAATAAAAAGTCTATGAAAAATTAAAATCAATATTGTACACTACTCAGGCTTAGGCATTCCTTGTTTACCTTATAGCAATGGAACCTGGATGACGACCATGAGTAGTGTGGGAAATCAAGGCCCAGGGGGTAGATTTGGATGATCGACAGAGGGATTAATGAGAGGAGGAGGAAAATTAGTGGCAAAGTAAGCTTTGTGCCTTTTAGAGGAAGACTCTTGAGAAGTATTAGGGTAGCATCTTGGACATAGAGACAAAGAGTTGGCTCGGGGAGCTGGTGATAGCTTTCAGCATGATTTGGGATCTGATGGAGTACTGGGTTCCTCTGGCTATGAGACAGATGCAGGGAGTAGCGTGTCCATGGTGGATGATCTATCTTTGGGAGATGAGAGAGGCTGAGGTTACATGGGAGGACTTCGAGAGGGAGTTCCGGGCGAAATTCCTCTCTTCCACGATGAAGGCTAAGAAGAGGCAGGATCTACTCTCCCTTCAGTAGGGGAGTATGTTAGTGTGGGAGTTAGGGATCAAGTTCAAGTATCTCCTTCACCTTGATCCTAACCTCTTTCCTAATGAGGAGTCCCGGGCGAGACGTTTAGAGGAGCCAATCCTACCTTCTCTTCAGTTTGTAGTTACTCCCTTCACCCTACCAACATACTTGGAAGTCCAGAAAAATTCTGAAGTGGTGGATAAGATGAACATATTGGGAGGTGTGCTGTGAGAGAGGAGCCAGTTGGGATCATCAAATGGAATGGCCATCAGCAGAAGGCCTCCAACATGAGGACCTTCTATGTTTCTTCTAGTGGGGAGCATTCCCCAACAGTTCCAGTTTCGATATCCTGGTCCTCGCCCTTTCTTTTTGGGCCTAGGATCGAGATGATTCATCTGTGGTAGCCATGGGCACCTTCAAAATCAGTGTTCAAACTGAGTATAGTACGGTGGGGGTGGGCCGTTCTAGCACCCACCTCAATAGCAGCAGTTTCCAGCCAGACCCTTTTAGCAGTAGCAGTAGGGACAGTGAGCTTCTATTCCTCTGAGAGAAGATGTTGCGGGAGGAGGTCGACCTCAAGGTGCTCCTTAGGGACCTTGAACAGGGCGTGGTCGGGGAGGCGGCCGACAGTCGAGGGGTAGAGGAGCTAGATGTGGGAAGTTACATGTCAGAGAGGCAGTAGTTCTAGCAGGTCTGGAAGTCATTCGAGGTAAAATATGTCTGTTTGGAACTCTTGTATATGACTTGATTGATTGCGGAGCTTCACACTCCTTTGATGCACCCAGTCTAGCCCATTCTTTAGGTCTAGATGCAGAGAGACTTATCGTACCCTTGGTTTTGAGTATTCCAAACGGAGGTCAGACCAGATTGTATCATGTTTGCTGAGAATATAGACTGATTTTGGGACCACATCAGTCATCTGAGGACATTATTTTTCTACAGATGCAGCCATATGATCTCATTCTAGGCTTCGACTGGCTGTTCTCATGTATGTGCTGTTATCGACTTCTTTCGAAGAAGGATCATGTTTTTAGATTTGGTTGGATGATGTGTGACCTTCATCAGCAAGAAGAGTTTCCATGAGGGTATTCGGTGAGTGAAGAACCTTCTTTCATTGTTATTAGATCTATCAGTAGTGTCAGTGGTTACCGATATATTGGATATTTCAGGGATTGTCAGTGAGTTCATGGACATTTTCCTTGAGGAGGTGGTGACTCTACCCCCTCGACATGATGTTGAGTTTGGGATAGACATGAAACCAGGTGCTTATCCTATATTGATTTCTCCCTATCATATGGAACCTTATGAGATGCAGGAGTTACAGATTCAGATTGATGATATCATGAAGAAGGGTTTTGTTCAACCAAGCATGTCACATTGGGGCGCTCTGATCTGATTTTCAAAAAAGGAAAACGGTGGACTCAGGCTATGCATAGACTACCAGAGACTGAATTAGGTAACAGTCAAGTACTGTTACACTCTCCCATGAATAGATGGCCTTTTTGACCAACTGAATGGAGCGGGATGGTTCTCAAAGATAGACCTGCAGTGAGGATATCACCAGTTGTGGGTGAATAAGGGTGACATCTCAAAGACTGCCTTCAGGTGCAGATATGGGCACATTGTGTTTGTGGTCATGTCGTTCAGCGTTATGAATGCACCATCCATGTTCATGGGGCTCATGAACTCTATCTTCTGGGAATATCTGGGCTAGTTTATAGTCACATATATTGGTGAAATCCTAATATACTCAAGATCATAGGAGGATCAATCTGAGCATCTGAGGATGGTTTTAGAGGTCCTCTGACCTCACCATCTCTATGGGAAATTGTCCATGTGAAATTTCTAGACATGAGAAATGTACTTCCTTAGATATGTGGTGTCTGAGTAGGGAATAGCTATTGATCCATCAATGGATGATGTGGTTATTTCTTGGGATTAACGCAAGAACGTGGTGGAGGTTCGTAGTTTCTGGGTTCTAGTGGGTTACTATATGAGATTTGTGCCCAACTTCTCCTGATTTGCAGCACCAATGATACCCTTGACCGTGAAATACTAGGATTTTGTATGGAGTGGGTATTTCTAAGTAGCCTTCAGTTATCTGAAGGGAAATTAGTTAGTTACCTAGTGCTGAGGTTTCCTGTAGAAGGGGTGACATTTGACATATTCTGTGATGCTTTAGGCTAAGGATTATTGTGTGTGCTAATGCAATAGCAGGGGGTAATCTCTTATGTGTCTAGGAAGTTATGCCCCCATGAACATAACTATGACACCCACGATTTGGAGCTCGCAGTGGCTGTGTTCACACTAAATTTTTGGCAGAACTACCTTATTGGGGAGTGCTTTGTGGTCTTCAAGGACCACAAGAGATTGATGTATATCTTTACCCAACAGGACCTGAACTTGTGACAACGATGGTGGATGAAGTATCATCAGGACTATGACTTTGAAATTTCCTACACCTTGGGAAAGGGGAATGTGGTGGCTGATTCATTGAGCAGGAAGTCACAAAAGGATTGTGTTTGAGGGTCGACTGATGCTTCGAAGGAGATGGAGGTGTTTTATACCTTGAACCTAGATGCAAGAGTGGATGGTAGTAGAGGTTTTCTATTTCATATGATAGTGCAGTTCTCTCTATTGCGGTAGGTGGATGAGTCTTATTTGGGAGACACTGAGGCTGAAGTGATTCATGATCGTGTTATCTAGGGAAATGCGCTGGAAGAATAGTCAGAAGATGGGAAGAATCAGATGATTTTTCATGGGAAGTTGTTCATCCCGGTGGAAATTTTTAAGATATTTCTTGGGGAGTTCCACTACTCACCACTGGTTGTGCACCCAAGTGTTTCCATGATGTATCGGGGCTTGAGGAGTCAGTTTTGGTGGCCCGGGGTGAATTCCAAAGTGGAATAGTTTGTGGAGAAGTGTCTCATATGTCAGAAGGTGAAGGATGAACCCCGCATCCTAGGAGGTATTTTACACCGTTTAGATGTCCCTGAGTGGAAGTGGGATGGCATCTTGATGGATTTCATCACTAGACTGCCCAGAGTTCAAGGGGGTTGTGATGCCATCTGGGTAGTGGTGGACTGACTGATGAAATCAGCTCACTTCCTGGCAATCAAGGAGTCGAGTGTGGTGGATTCCCTAGCACAACAGTACATGGACAAGGTGGTGTGGTTTCATGGAGTTCCAAGTTCCATATTATTTGATCAAGATACCCGGTTTAAATCACAGATCCGGAACGGATTGAAACATGCTTTTGTCACCAAGCTATGCCACATCACTGCTTTCCACTCCCAAATAGATGGGCAGATAGAGCGCACAATCCAGACGTTAGAGGATATGCTACGGGCATTTGTTTTAGACTTTGGGGAACATGGGCACGACAATTTCCTCTGGTACAGTTTTCCTACAATAATAGCTATCAATCTACCACTTTAAAGGCTCTGTTTGATGAATTTTATGGGAGGTCATGCTGCTCACCTCTGTGCCAGACAAAGTTTGAGGAAGCAGGTGATCTTGGCTCAAAAGTTGTGCAGAGCATGATGTAGAAGATTTAGGATGTACGAGAGAGGATGAAGGCAGGAAAGGACTGGCATAAGTCGTATGATGATAGTAGTATGAGACCCTTGGTGTTCAAGGTCGGGGACCATGTGTTCTTGAAGGTCTCCCCTTGGTGTGGACAATGGAGGTTCGAAAGGGGGAGTAAGCTTTCTCCCAGCTTTGTTGGAACCTTCAAGGTGTTGGAGCGGGTCGGCGAAGTGGATTATCAGCTATCTCTACCACTGCCGCTACTAATAGTGCAGGACGTCTTCCATGTGTCTCAGCTCAGTCGGTATCTACATGATGATCTGCACATCCTCTACTTGGGGCAACTACATATCGAGGAAAATGAGACGTTCGTAGAACAACAAGTGATGATTGATGGTCGAGAGGAGAGGGTTCTTCATGGATGAACTATTCCCTTGGTTCGTGTGTTATGGAGACATGGTTGCCTCGAAGAGAGTACTTAGGAATGTGAGACACAAATGCACACCCAGTACCTAGAATTGTTTTGAGTTTTGTTCAGTTCAATTTTGTACTTGTTTGGGATGTAGTGTATAGCCTTATTAACTATGAATGTGTCATTTCCTTTGTTCTCTGAATGTGTGTGAAGGGTCATGATGGTGGGGAAGGGAGGACCAAATCCCTAATCAAGATGCATTAGAGTGGATGCGACAAAACCTGTGTGAGAAATTCAGTGTTGCCCAAAGCAAATAGTATCTTGACATGGGGGAAATGACTCCTTGATCCATATGTATGAATAGTGACACATTTATATGTTTGTGTGGTTACTTGTGGGAAAGGTGTTCCTAGATTTTTATGGGGTTCTCTCTTGAAAGGTATCTTTCGAGGTGGTTGTTCAGAACCCTCTCTTCTCATTGGGTATAGTTTAAATTATCGAGGGTGAGAATACATTGAGAGGTATCTGATGTAAAGACCCAGGAAGTGACCCATTAAGTACATTTCAAGAAACTCGGTTCCACAAAACGGTTCCACCAAAACGGTGGCACTGGTCACGGTCGCACACCAAAACAGTGGCACCGTGATGGTGGCACCGCTCATGGTGTTCCACCAAATAGGTGGCATTGTGATGTTGGATCCGTGATGATGAAACCATGACGGTCTCACTGTGATGGTGGCACCACTGATGGTGGCACCGTGACCGTGGCACAGTTACGGTGTCTCACCGAACAGTGTCCTACCCTTTATACTTTTTCTTATTCTACTCCTGCAACATATCTTTTGACGTAAGAGTGTTTTAATACCCCCTATCAAATCTTTTTTAATTCCCATTAATTATATCTTAAATCCCCCATGCTTTGGGTGACCCATAACTTACCAAAACATTTCGCTTTCCTCGGTATCACACCTTTTCCCGAACATTCCAGTTCCACCCTCTTACGCATTTTCCTCTGATCGAAGAAAATTGTTTAAATGCATAGATGTTATAGCCACCACTTCGATGATAATTATTAAATGGAAATTAATTTTGTCATGTGTAACAACCCAACCGCATGGTAAAACCACTATTTTCCTTTAAATCCATTCATGATGTTCATATCCCGTAACTGTATGACCTCTCCTCTTTATTGCACGAGAGTTATTTAATTATTTCTTTCATCTTCTTGATTGGATTACTTTCCTTTCCTTGGTGCATTTGGAGTCCCCCCATCTGGAGGCAAGTGGGGTGCCTATGCTGGAGATTTTCTGCTGACACTTGGAGTCCTCGGAGTTCCTCCCCTACAAGTCACTAATCCCCAGTTCATGGTACATGGACAAAAACATCTATCAATGATCATACAGGCAGGGTTATTCCCTCATCTCTCTTACTGTGTATCTTGCGGGGTGGGTATGCTTATGTTTCTACAGGGATGGATGAAACCAAAACCTTAATGAAGATAATAAAAAGAATTTTAAAGAATGATGGGCTGTGATTGATGATGATGTTTCACACTTTTACTTTTGCCTATATATTGTGAATTACATTGGATTATGTCCACTAAAAATCATGGTCGTTGGTGGTCCCTTATTGCACTAAAATGATCCCCTTTTTTGAGATATTTATGTGATTGAAGTGTTGTAATTTGGAAACTGGTTAATCACGTAAAATGGGTTGATTAAATGGAGGTCCAGTGAACAAAAATACTTGTTTGATCACATTGGATAACCAGACAGAATGAAAGAAATTAATGAATGGTGTTCTTGAATATGAAAACCTCCTTGCTTTGTTTTGGTGACATGTTTGTGGTTGACCTGCTGGATGCTTGTGAGGTGATGTGGATGGGGATGGGATCCCTTGTTATGGAGTAGTTTTTGGTTTTTTTATTTGAGGTCATGTGGGGTTATATGGTAGGGCTTGGTTTGGTTCCAGTACATTGAGGGATAACACAATTCTCTTTGGTTCTTGTGACATTACAAGAGAACTGGGTGTCAATGCTTAAATTACTGCTTAACTTTTTTCCATCCTTGGATTATGGATATGAATGTTTTTTGCCCAGTAGTGAAGAATTACTTAAATGGAATATCTTGAAATGAAAAAAAATAATGGGTTCAATAGGGAATTAATTTTGGGGAATGTGTTGTGACTTGGCTGTGGGTGTTGCGCTGTTGGGAATGAATAGTAACAAGGGTGTTTGTGCATACGCAGGTTTTGGAACCCCTAGGTTCGGATGAGTGCTTGTTTAACCAAAAGTATAATTTTAGTTCTTCTATTTCTTATTCATGATCCACCCATGTTGAGCACTTTGTGATAAACCCCCCCATTTCATTGGGGTGGGTGTTTTTCCCAACATTCCTAGGAGTGGATGGTTATTAGCTCCTTTTCTTCTCCCTTTCCCGAGTAGCCCAAGACACTTCGGGCAGGCTGTGACAGCTTGAGGTCCATTATAACCCAATATTATTCTGGTAGGGTACGTTGTGGTGGTTGGACAAGGTGTGTGTTGGAAAGTTGTTTCCTAAGTCTGTTCGGGATGGGGCCTAGGTGTCATTGAGCATGGCGGTAGTTGCTCTGGCCCAGATGTCTGTGGGCATGGTTATGTGTGGTT
Source organism: Viscum album (assembly GCA_963277665.1). Lineage (NCBI taxonomy): Eukaryota > Viridiplantae > Streptophyta > Magnoliopsida > Santalales > Viscaceae > Viscum > Viscum album. The sequence goes on from OY728120.1 coordinate 2,102,814,033, forward strand.
GTGGTGGCCCAGGTGTGTTCAGGAAGGGTATGGAAGTGGCACTGCGGTGAGAATTGCGGGAGAGGTCTGACGAGTAGTATGTATTAAATATCAAGTGGGAAAGTGGTGCGGGGTACCAAAACATCGATTTGTTAATACTATTACTTTACTTGATTTGTGTTATTTGGGTAGTGTACCTTGGTGAGGTTTGGGTGGATAGTTTCCTTGCTAAGTGATTTGGTTATCTCTTTTTCTCATGAGGCATTAGTATTCCTCCCAACTTGAAAATAAGAGATTTTGATTTTCCCTACTGAGTATACCTGTATACTCACCCTATGTATATAAACTGTTTACAGGTTTCCAGGAGGACTTCATGAATCATGTAGGACCATAAAAGTTCAGACTTTGGGAGATTTTTTATGATTTTTTCTTTCTTTTCTTGGTACATTCCTTTGGAGTTTTCTTTAACCTTGTAGAATTTAATTTTGGAACATGCATATGGGAATGGTTTGATTTTGGATTTACTTTTACTTCCAATTTAGGTGTTGTTGGGATTTACTATCTAATCTCTCGATCCTACTAAATAAAAAGGCTAATTCCTTCCACTTTGTGTGTGATTTTATTCCCTTGGTGATAGTCCCCACTCAGGTACCTATTGAAGGCGGGTATCAGGGGTTCATTATCTCTACTTCAACTTGACGAAGGAAGGGTCTGGCAATCTTTTTTCCCTTCCCTCATCTTGGTGAAGGAGAGTCGTGACATATACAAAAAAACACTTTAACATCTTCATTAACCTCTCTTTTTTTGTTTAAAGGTTGTTGGGATTTGGATCCTCTATCAATTATCCAAATATCCTTATTATGTTCCAATGTAATGTATAATAATTTTTCTATATTGGGTTCAATGTGAAATGATTGTGATTTCATAGAGAAATGTTCATCCTCATTTGAATTTTCATCTCACCCTATAGTTGATTAGTCTCTAACAAAATAAGTGACCAGTTTATTTTTTTCAAGATCATGTACATAAAATTCATTAACTTTTTTGTGATTCCATTATGAATCATTCATCGTTATACACTTCTATACTAAAATTCCCCTTTATAAATTCCTATTCATCCACTTTAACAACACTCATATTTTCAACACATTTATGTTAGTAAATTAGCACATGAAATGTTGTATAATATAACTCATATATTTTTTCAATTATGTCAAAGTATGACATTATAGAAAATTTAATATTTTGTGTAATACTATGTTCATCTTTTTTCCTTCATATATAATGTATAACCATTAATTACATAACCATTTTAAGATAATACATTTATATTTTGTTCTCTAGAAATCCCTCAAAATTGTCAAGTAATTTAATTCAAGTTAATAGATAACTTCTTATAAATATGATTTCTAAACCATTCTATTTTTTGAATATATATATTTAATATCCATCTTCAAACCCTATATGGATTCAAATGTATATGAATTACATAGTGGGATTTAACATATGAATTAAACTCTACACTGTTATGTGAAATGTTATAGTGATCCTACTCCTTCTATGTATTGGTAATTGTAACAAAAAACATTAAAAATTCCCTTTCTCATATGGTTTCCACAATGATGATATTTTAGGAGACCAATACTATCACCAACTTATAGGTAATCAGTACAAAATTCAACAGATTATTTAACAATATATATCTTTTCAATACAACCATCAGGCCAAAATTTATTCTCCACACCCCCTTTTAAATTTAACTTGTAACATTCAACGGGATAGATCCATATATAATATAAAGGACCACCTATTAGAATCTATTTAACCAAGTGAACCATCCAATGAAACATTATATCAAAAAATGGTGGTGGGAAGAACATCCCCAATTCACATAATATTACTAAACCTTATTTATTCATGATTGGAAACATAACTCAGTCTTAAATAACTACATATGGATTTGAAAAATAAGAAATTTTTAGCTAAATTATGTCATAATTGATTTTAAAAAAACGAATCTTAATATTTTAGGCATTGAATATTACATCAAAACATGACAATCATTTGATTTTGAACCTTAAAATTCAAATTGGTCATTGAAATGAAATTATTGATATTTGATGAATACCCCTCTAATGATTTTATACCATTAATGAAGTTTTAAAGTTGAAAATTTTCTTCTCTAAATAGAGTGTAATCTACTAGTGGATGAAAATTTCATCTTTCACCCTTTACTAGTGCCAACTCTTCCATTATCCCCATGTCAATCACGTCCAACCTAGCCTTAATGACATATTTTGTTTTTTCTAGTGCATTTTTTATGTCTAAATAACATTACGATATACATTTTTTTATATTTTCATGATATCAATAAAATATATGACATAAAAAAATTCCAATAAATTAATTCAAATAAAACTGATATCTTTTTCCAACAAGATTTTATATATTTTTTCAAAAAAGGATTATCGAAAACATTGTTAATATCTTTTACTTTTACTAATTTTTGATCATTAATTAGTGGACATAGTGCCATACCTTTTTGTTTATTTACATCAAATGAATCTATCCAGGATTCATATTTATTTAATCAGGGTAAATGTAATTTCCCAAACTATTACAAATATATTTTCCACATTTGTTTTAATTAAATGTCTTATTATGTAATATTGTTATTGAAAATACATGAACATATTTGGTTTTATTATATTCTATAAGATTTAAATGACTATTAATTATCATTACCATTGATAGTATATCCATTGAACAGTGATCATATGATTAGTATATATATATATGTATATATTGTTTTGTCAAATCCAATTGACGTTGACAAAGGAAATAATGGCTTCAACCTGTAGGATCATATCCATTGAAGCCCATTTATTAGAGCAAATTATGGAGGTAGAATCTCTAGGATTTTCCATTTACTAATCCCAATATGAGATACAACAACTTAAGCATGTGTGAAACCATTTATGGGACATGTTCAAGCTCCATGAGATCACAACCCCAACCATGTATGTTGGACCACCCCATGAAAGTCTTATCATTGTGCACCATACCCTTAGGGAATTTTCTGGTGTATTAAAGGGATGTGTATCAATAACCTAGTGATATGATTATATACATTATTTTTTATACAATAATGAATATATTTTCCTCCAATTTTGTATACTCTATAATTGATTTTTATTTTGATACAATAAATCAAAAATAGTATTTTTAGTTAACATTAAAATTCAACTAATGAATGAATTTGGATGAGTTAATGTATTTTTTAAATAAATATTATTTTAATAAAATATTACTATTGAATAAATTTTATCAAATGTAAATTATAATATATTTTTTATGAAGTCAAATGTTATTTTTATAAGGTTAACAAAACTATTAATGTCCAAAAAAACCTTGAGTTTCTAAAGAAATGTTGATTATTTTTTTAAAAGTGAAAATAAACATGTTTATTAAAAATTAGATAATATGAATATTTTGTTTTTAATCATAATATTGAAATTATCCAATGGTTAACTTTGCATAATTTTTTGAAAGATGCAAATTTTCAGGTTAAAATTAAATACTATATAAATATACAGTGTATATAATGACATCAAAATGAACAAAAAGAGATATAATAAAAGCTATAAATGGTATCCACGACCAAATATTTTTTTCCATTTAAAATAATTTTTTTGTTTATTTTATTAATTTTATATATCCTTTCTGAATCCTCCAAAGTAATTAATATATTTTACTGTTTTAAAATCATTTTTTATGTGCATGAATTACTTCCACATAATAAAGGTCATTATTTTATTAAGATTGGCACCTTAACTTATATAATAATTTAAAACACTTCCATTTGTCCAAATCCATGGGAAAAAACCATGAGATGGTTTTTTGGTTTTGTTTATTTTATTATATAGAGTCCAACACAATGTTTGAGAAATAATAATGAAATCCCCATTCATTTACTATATAAACCCACCCAAGATCCCATTTATCTTCACTAAAAATACTTGGATCAGGTCATTACTCTTCTTTTATTTATATGTTGTCCACCCATGGTTCCCCCAATCTCTCAATAATCTCCTCCTTATCATTTTGATTCACACACCCATGTAAGGGATTTTCACCTCCCCTTCTTTATTCTAGTTTCTTTATTTTCATATGCATTATATTTCAAATTACTAATGTCATGATATGTATTTTCAATTACCTATTACTTAGTATTTTATTTAAAATTTATGAGAGACCCATTTCTCTCTCATCAACCCAGTTTATGAGTTTTTATGAGTTATAGTTATGCTGCCAAAATTTCAACATGATTTTCCATGCCAATACACGTATAGAGTGAATATAATAGCCATTTCCTATAAATTTTATTCACCTTTATACAATTATAAATATTTTCATTGGGACATAATTTATTTATTCCACACTAATTTATTTTTGATTAAAATATTACTTTTAATTAAGAAATGTTTTATAATCTATGTGGGACACTTATGTATGATATTAAATGAATGTTATGGGTGCACCCAAAATTATTTTGCGCTCCAATGTGTTGGGTAACGTTTAGTCTCATGAGACATCATGTTGGTATTAGGAATTAACCTGATTCCATTACTAGATATTTTTATCATTATTTATTATAATTTATCCTTGACCTATGTATATGATGCAATTTTTTAAGTTGTTCCATCATTTACCGTGTTACCCTTATGATAATCATGTTATATCATGTCTCATTGTTAATGTTTTTGATTCTCACTCAATTTTTGTATTCTTATTGTATAACTTGTATTATTCTCTTAATTATATTAAATTTTTATTCCATTTTTGGGATTTACAGCTCATCCCTTTTTTATGTATCTCATAAGGTTATCCATTGCTGTTTTAAAAGCCTTGGAATTTTTGAAGCATGTTAAGGAAGTTTTTAATAATGTAGTTGTATCCCATGTTCAAGATGTTATTATATTTACATAATACACTAATAAAATAAAATTCTTGATTCTTTTGGTGGTATTATGTGTACTTGTTTGTAATAAATCATAAATAAATGTGAAATAAATAATAGGGTTTTAATAGTTGGTATTAGAAGAAATGTTTTGTTATTTTTGGGATTAAGATTAGAAAACTCTAGAAAAAGCCTTGGGGAAAATAATAAGTATAAAAAAATCTCTAAATTTTGGTAAGTATAGAGTAATTTTTTTTAGGAAAATACACCCTTTTTTGGATAAAATATCTGGATGTGGGTTCTGCACAAAGTTTATAGGAGGGAAACCCCAAAACATTACATCGAACTAGACTTTACCGGGAACTAGTGCATGACAATGAGCCTTTATAAACACCTGGTTTGACACTATATCGGGATATTATTTGATAAATTCATAATATCATTATGAAACATTATTAATGGAATAAAAAATTCCCATAAGATTCTATGTTAGAAAATAGATCTTGGATAACAATGATTGATGCCTAGAAATTCATAAGTTAAGGAAATAAATGTAACATAAAATTTATCTCCATAATTTATTTGGATTCATATTTAGGATTTTAATAGTTTAAAAATACCTATCCATAATTTTACATTTATTCTAGCCAATGGATGTAAATGCTAGTAATTGGGTAAGAAATCAATTAGGCGAGAAAGGCCTAAAAAAATCAATGGATCATTTGATACCTTAATCACAGAATAATGAATCAACTCCATTGAGAAGATCTTATCTATCCTAAAATGTTCTGAGTAAGATAATGATCTACATTTTATTTATCATGTAGTGGGAGAATATTATTAGTTATGTACATTGATCATGAATACAAAGGATGAGGCCGAGATAGAGTGGAAGATGTTATAGGAAAATAGTTGATAAATATTTTCCTCAAACTCTCTAACATATTATTGAATGGGATTTCCATTCCCTTAAGAAAAAAAGATGATGAATCTTCTAGGGAATATGATTCAAACTTCATAAGACATTCATGATGAACCTCCACCTTTTTCTATAACCCCAAATTCAAGGTTTACCACTACATTGGTGGGATAAAAGATATTCTAAACAAATCCTTAGTGATTCGCGATGTGGATACCTATGATGAAATAGTCTATTATGCCCTCAATGTTGATATAGATATTAGATAATCTAAATTGTTTCACATAGATAAGAATGGGATATTTTAGTTTAATTATGTTGGTCTGATGGAGAAATCTACCATTTCGAAGAATTTTCAACATCCCACTTATAAAATGTGCGGAAAGAAGAAACCTATAAATTTTCTAAGGGGGAGTGTAAATTATATAGGTGTAGGATGGAAAGGAACCTAGCTAGTTATTATCAATAGTAGAGACCCACTAATGTGTTGGAGTAGAGGAATTTTCAGGCCAACCCTTAGTGCGTTGTTCATTACTTCAACTGTAAGTAACTATGGAACATTGAAAACCAATGAACTAAGACAAGGTTTTTCAGAAACATCCAAAAACCTCCAATGAATAAAGGGAGATATGTTTCTATCACAACCACTATGGTGGATCCAAACAATGAAGTGGTTATAGTAACACTAGTTATTTATTAACAAATAGAGAATATACTATTTTATTTGTGTTCTATGCATTCCTTCATATCACAAAAGTCTATTATCAATATTCAAACACCACCACAAAGCATGGAAGCCAATCTATTATTGAAAATGGAATATGGGGATCTTATTGAATCCCAATTATATAAATCCTACCCTATCCAATATTTTGGGATTAACGTCCCAAAGAACCCTAAAAAACTCACTTTGGTGTAATTTAATGTAGTTATTTATATAGATTGGCTTTCCCTATATCGAGAAAACATGAATTTCCATTTGAAGGAAATAACTCTCTTTATATAGAATAAACCTGCAATTTTGTACAAGTGAAAAGAGGATGATGCATACTCATTAGCACCAAGATCTCAATCATGGATATTATTTTCATTTGATCAAGAATATATAGCTCAATTTTTGGAGTCTACAGAAGGAATCCTCATTGAATACATGTCCATTGTGTGGGAATATGATGATGTGTTTCCAAAGGAATAGTCTGGTCATCCTCCTAGATGAGAGGTTGAATTTTTAATCGAGCTTATACCTTAGGTGTTACCATTATTCAAGAATCCATATAGAATATATTTTGTTGATCTTGACAAGAAAAAGATAAAAATACCTGAGAATCGGGATAAAGGGTTCATACGCCAATGTGCTACTCCTTACGGTGCATCGGTACTCTTTATCAATAACAATGATGGGTCAATGTGCCTTTGTATTGATTTTAATGAGCTCAAAAATTTCATGATAATGGAAATTTATCCTCTACAATAGATTGATTACCTATTTGATTAGCTATGTGGAGCACAATACTTCTCAAAGGTGGATATTTGGTCCAGATATTACCATGTTAGGGTGAATAAAGAGGATTTCACCAAGACTACTTTTTGTAAAAGGTATGATCACTATGAGTTCATAGTAATTCTATTTGGACTCACTAATGATCCAAAAATATTCAGAGAATTGATTAATAGAGTCTTTATTTTTTACCTCAATTTTTTTTTGGTAGTATTTATAGATGCTATTATAATATTCTCAAAAAAGGAGGAGTATGAGGAGCATCTATGAACTATGCTAAAGACCATACAAGAGGAGAAGTTTTATTCCATTTATAGAAAATGTGAGTTTTGGTTGAAGGAAGTCTCATTCTTAGGGCACATCCTTACAAGTAATTGTATATTTGTGGGCCCTTAAATTAAAGAATCAATTGAAGGATGGTTGAGGATAACATTTAATATTGATATCTATAGTTTCCTTGGATTAGCTAGGTATCATCGTCAATTTGTGAAAAATTTATCAAGATTGTTAAACACTCGGACCCAGCTAACTCAGAAGGAAGTCAAGTTTTCTTGAAATGATGAATGTGAATAGATCCTCAAGGAGTCAAAAAGGTGTGTTATCATTACCCATGTGGTCACACTACCGACATGTGGAGAAATTTTTATAGAAATCTGCGATACATTAAAGAATTTATTATGTTGGGTGTTAATGTAGAATGACAATGTGGTAGACTATGATTCATGGTAGTATAAATTTCATCAATAAAACTACCCAACGAATGATATACAGTTTGATAAAGTGTTATTCTCTTTGAAAATATGGTTGCATTATCTATTTGGTGAGAAGAGTTGAATATATATAGATCACAAAATCCTAAAGTATATATTCACACAAAAAGAGTTGAATATGAACAAAGGAATATAGTTAGAGCTAATCAAGGAAAATGACTGCACAATTCACAACCATCCTGGTAAAGTGAATAAAGTGTCATATACTATAACTATAAGGGAACATGAAATTATATAATTTATGATAGAATAGAGGGATCTGATCATCTTATATTTGGAATGGATTGACATTAGAATGATAAAGGAAGGAACATCATTAATCTTTTCCCAAATTATTTCTCAAATGACCCTTTAAGAGAGTATAATGGATTCTCAATGATTCGATGTGGAAATTCAGAATAAAGTGGAATCCATAAGAAAAGGTAAATCCTTGGAGTTCATGGTTAAGAAAAAGGTGTTTTAATATTTGGTTCATGAATATGTGTACCACCAAATCATGAGTTAAATAGGGATTTTTTGGATGATTCACATATCTCAACATTCTCTATCCACCCAGGAAGCATAGATATGTATTGATATCTCTAAGAACACTATTGGTGGGAAAATATGAAGGAAGAGATCATGGAATATACATCAATATGACTTTAATGTTAGTAAGTGATGGAAGAAAGGAAAAAATAAGGGTATTATGTAACCACTACCCATACAAACATGGATATGGGAAAACATCACCATAGTCATTTTCAATGAACATAAAAATAAATCTAGAGGAAACAATGCTATCTGGGTTGTGTTTTATCATCTTACTAACACTGCACACTTCATTGTGATTTGAGAGAAATTATCAGTAGATCAAATGAATGGATATACATTAGTAAAGTGGTTACGCTACATGGAATTCCACTATTTATTTTATCTGCATAAGATCTAAGATTCACCACCATGTTTTAGGAAATTATACTACATTCTATAAACACTAAGATGAACTTCTGTATAGACAATCTTCCTCAAACTGATAGCCAATCTATACAAATAATTTAGAAACTAGAAGTCATGTGGAGATCTTGTTCTATGGAATTCAAAGGTGGATGGGATCAACATATTTATCTAGTTTATTTCTCATACAATAACAGTTTTCACTCTAGCATCTAAGTGGCTCCCTATGAAGCCCTTTTTGGAATATGGTATAGAACATATTCATGTTTGAATGAATTTGGGGAACTCAAAATTCTTTTCCCTAAACTTTTTGAGGAAATGGTGGAAAAGGTTAAGACCATTTTGAATCAGAACAAGGCTACTCATATATAAAAGAAGAGTTATAATGGAAATAATCGATGAGACAAATATTTTGATGATGGAGACATGGTTTTACTCTACAAATCTACAAGGAATAAATTCAAGAGATTAGTAAAGACAAGAATGCATAGTCTTTTATTCATTACCCCATATAAGATCCTAGATCGCATCACATTGGTGGCCAGTCAACAAACACTTTCACATATCCTATCTCAAGTACATGATTTATTCCATTTATCCCTCTTGAATAAGTACATACCAAACCCCTCATATGTACTCAATGTAGATGTGGTACCATTAGTGAATGACCATTCCTACGAAGAGTATGCTATCAATATCCTAAATAGTAGAGACAAATATCTATGAAATAAGACAATTCACCTTGTAAAAATGTTCTGTAGAAACAAATAGATTGAATAAGTTAAATGGGATCTGGGGGATGTGATGAAATAGAGTTACCCTCATCTGTTTTATTGAGGGAAATGAACATTTAAATGGAGAAATTTCTTAATAGGGGTAGATTTTAATGGCCTAAACTATTATAAATAAAATTTCCCCATGTGTTTTAATTAAATGCGATATTATGAAATATTGTTATAGAAAACACATGAACGTATTTTGTTTTTTTATAACCTATCATATTTAAAAAAAATATTAAGTATCATTATCACTTATAATATTGACATTTAACACCAATAATATGATTATTATAAATATAGTGTACTAATGAATCCAATTGACAATGAAAAATTATGTGATGGACTCCACAAGTTGGATTGTACACTATGAAGCCCATTTATTAGATGTTTTGAACAAGATAAAATCTATAGGATTTTACCATGACAAAGAAAAAGATTAGATCCAACAAATTTATCATCATCTAACCCATTTACATGATAAGTTCAAACTCATCGATATCATGACCCAAACCATGTTTGTCGAACCACCCCATGGAAGTATCCCCATTGCACATATTAACATTTGGCAGTTTTTTGGTGCATTAAAGGGATATGTATCAAAAACCTAGATATATTAGAATGTACACTATTTTTTTATTGAATAATAAATATATTTTTATCCTTTTATTGTACTTTAAAAAATATTTTTATTGTGATAAAATAAAACAAAACTAGTATTATTGGTTAATATTCAAATTAAATTTATATATTTATTTTGTTGAATTAATTTATTTTTTATATAAATAGTTTTTTAATAAAGTATTATTATTAAATAATTTTTATCAAATATAAATGATCATATAATTTATATTAAGTTAAATTTAATTTTTATAAGGGTTCAAATACGTTAATTGTCAAAAAAACCAATATTTCTCAATAAATGATTATTCTTATATTAAAAGTGAAAATAAATATATTTAAAAATTTATTTTGATAAAATTAATGTCATTTTTGGAATCTTGATATCAAAATTATCTAACAATTAATTTTTCATAATTTTCTAAGATCGTCAATTTTCCTAGTAAAAATTAAATACTGTATAAATATATGGTATATATTATGACAACATAATGACCCAAAAGTGATTTAAGAAACAAAATAAATTATATACATGACCAAATATATGTTTACCCTAAAAATAGTTTTAATTTATATTAATTTTATTAAATTTTTAAAGCCATTGTGTATCCTCCATTATCATAAATATATTTTATGGTTTTAAAATAATTTCATTTTGAGAGTGACTCACATCCACATAAGCAAGGGTATTATTTTATTAATTTAGAAAAATTACATTATAAAATAGTTAAAACCACTTCCATTTGGAAGAATCCCTCAGAAACATCCATGGTATGGTTTCTAAATTCGATTATTTTATTATATAGGGTCCGAACCCAATGTTTGAGATATAATAAATAAATCCACATTCATTTCCTATGTAAACCCACCCAATATCCCATTTATATTCACTGATAAACCATAGAGAAAGTTTTTACTCTTAACTCCCCTTTCTAGAGTCCTTAATAGTTTTCCCCAAGCTCTTAAGAAGCTTTTATCTATCATTTGTTGTCACACACTCAAGTAAGGTATCCTTACATTTTCTTTTTTATTCATGTTTCATTATTATATTATGAATTATATTTCAAATTCCTAATCTATGAATATTTATTTCCATGTATCTATTATATCCTATTTTGTTTAAAAATTATGAGATACCACTTTGACATCCCTCAACCCATTTTTGGATTTATTTTTAATTGACATTGTTATGTTGCGGAAATTTCACCATGATTTTCCATGCCAAAACAATTGTGTAGTGAATACCATATAAATTTCCTATCAAGTGTGTTCACCTTTATACACATATACTTATTTTATGAGGGAATTATAAGAATTTATTCCACACTCCTTTAAATTGAAGTAAAATATTATGATGAATGGGACCTTGTTGTATAATCTATGTGGCACACTTAAGAATGATAATGAAATGAATGTGAGGGGTTAGCACAGAATTATATTGCGCTCCAATGTATTGGGTTAAATTTTGTCTCATGAGACATAATTTTGGGATATGGAGTGAACCTGATTAATTTATGTTAATTTTTTTATCACGATGTCTTGGAATTTCTCCTTGACCTTTGATTGTGATGTGTTGTTTTATGTTGTTACCACAGTTCCCATGTTTCCTTTATGATTATCATGATATACCATGTATCATTGATCATGTTTATGACTCTTACACATTTTTTATATTCCTATTGTATAAAATATATTATTCTCTTTATGTTATTCCATGTTTATTCCCTTACTATTCTTTATATCTTTCCCCTTTCAAATGTATCTCCCTAGGTTATCACATGTAGTTTTAAAATCTAGGGGATATTAGAAGAAAGTTAAGAAAGTTTTCAATAATGTTGTTGTATCCAATGTTCCAGCTGTTATGTTTTGTACTTAATTCAAAAAATATAATAGACTTATCAATCTTCTTGGTAATATTATGTGTACTTTTATGTAATAAAAAATTAATTAAATTGAAATAAAAAAAGTTTTTCATAGTAACAATATTTGATGACCTAAAAACACAATCTTCATGGAATTTTTCAAACTAACTAAGTGTGTAACTTATTCACAAATGAGACACCTCCACATTTCTCTACTGTTATATACTGAAAAATTTTCATAAGTAATAAATTAATTTATCATTTTTCACCTAATGTATATTAATGTTAACTCTTCACTTATATTATCATCATGAAATGTAACACTTTTATCCCAGAACAATTTTGGATGATTGATCAACGGATCTCAATTGATATCAGTATCATCACCATGTTATTTTTCTCCAAATAAAATCATATAAAATAAAATATATTTGTGTTTCATCCATAACCATGTTGTTATGTTATAATTTACCGACACAAATAGCTATGTATTGTGATTACATCAATGTACACCAAAATTATTGATTCTAGATATAGATAATGTAGGATATATGTTTCTCAACTCGTTTCCAAATTAGGGACACTCATAATCAATTTTCATCCACTGAGTAGAGTCTACTGTATAATGTAGTTTCTCATCTTTAACTTTTGTACGTCTGATACATGGTAATTTTATAGTGGTTTATTGAAATACATATAGTCATCTAATCCATTGAATAATATGAAAGTACCGTACAAAATTTTATGGACTTGATTCATCATTACTATATTAATCCATTCCATTCTTATGGATTTTTTTGTGTTTTTAATGGTCCTTACAAAACAATATAACATCATTTGAAAAAATATGTATTTTTTAAAAGATCATACACATTGAATGTATAATGTTTTTATCAACATATGCTCGATAAGGAAGATCATTTTATTTTGGTAGCATATCATTCAAGAGAAAAAGTTTTTCTGTAACGTTGGTGTCACTCCATCCACATCCTACGTTTACTTTATAAAGCATCAATACATATAAATGTGATATATATTTAGTAAGACCAGTATACCATGGTGTCTTTATGTATCTATTTAAATTTTCAAACAAAAGTTGATAATCATGAAGGTTATATTCAATTTCCATTTTTATTAATTCTATATTATCTCTCTTATAATTTCACTAGAATTCAAATTAAATGATTTGTAAATAAAATTATCATCCCAATCGGTATGTACAATTAGTATTTTTTTCATGTTTAGTACAAAATTTAAATCATAAATCTATTCATTGACAAATCAAATATTCATCAAACTCTTATACATGAATTCATCTTGAAAAACATCAATGTAAACACAAATAATGGATTTACAAAGGGTCATATGAATTCTCTATTAAAAACATGATGATCACTTTAAATCCAACCTCTTTATCCTTTTTCACATGATTAGTGTCCATCCTTTTTCAAATCATATCAATCCTATTAGGTTAAAAAAATATTCATTTTATATAATTAATAAAAAAACACACAAGGTATACATTCAATTTATATATGCATTGATATGTAAAAAAATTATTCAAATTATAGTGTAAATATATAATTATGTATATGTGTGTGTCTAAACATATTTGTGTGTAAAAATATGAATAATATGTTTTAATGAAGTATGGAATCATCAAAATCAAAGGATAATGTTATTGATACTTCTATGAAATTTAAGTATTTTTCTAAGAAGAAAAATCCATACTCACTTTTCACAATCAATTCTACAATGAAAACGAAAGATCTAATAAAAAAAGGATATAAAATTAAAGTTTTATCTATAAATATTGCCATATCAGAATAATAAATAATTTTATGATAATATAGATTAATTACACTACCCTTAATAAATATAGTTATGTATATAATAAATATATATTTAAATCTATGTAGATTAATTTAATTTTGTTTTTATTTTATTATATATTTTTTAATATATATATATACACGAATATATATAAAAACACACACAAGAATGTCCCTGCAAATTGAAATGAAGGGTATACCTACATTCTAAAATACCAAGGCAAGAGGGAACCCAAATAATCTAAAGTGAAAACTATTATAGTTTTTTAGCTTTAAAAAACTAGTAATTACTTTATGATAACATGTTTTCATAGTTTTGAATATTAATAAACTTATTATCACATTATTAATGTTATTATGAATAATATATATTGTGATAATATTTTAAGAGTAGTTGTTGAAATGAATGGTCATAGATGTTCCCTACTATGATGTGAACCTAGAATTTCAATGAAATTATTCTTAAATATATGTTCTCTGGCTAAATGAAATCATTTTCCAGACACAAATGATACAAGATATCTGGGTGGATACTCATAGGACTCTGAGTCACCTTCTCATGGTGTACGCCCATGGTAATATATAGTGTAGGATATTATGAGAATGAGATCCACTAGTAGGAAATCCACATTAATATGTGTCCTTGGATTTTCATATCTTTATATGGGTGTATATATCATTAGAAATTAATATTATGTTTAATTAGTATTATATGTTTTGTACTTTGATGTATTGATGAAAACTGTTATGACATATGTTCGAGCTGTTATAAGATATGTTGGTTACGTCATGAGTAATATTGCATTAATGAATAATGTGAGAAGGCATTTTTCCATTCTGTTATTTAAAAAAATTTGATATCACTATCCCATTAATGTAAATTATATAGCCTAAACAAATCCATGTCCATGGTGTTCTATAGGGATGTTTTATTTTTATAAATCCAAAGAAAGAGACATCAAGCACATAGGTTGATCGAACTAGAATTCAACTTTCTTGATTAGAGATATCCGGATGAAGGGATTATATTACATAGTAAGCATCAATAGGAGCTATTATTTCATTGCAACACTAAATTCTATTTTCATGGGTTCCATGGTGAGTTGATAGATGAAAACATTGGACTTTGGGTTCCTTCGCCTAATGCCGCTAAGAAAGAGGCATAGAGGGTCCCACACTAAGTGTATCAAGAATATCAGTTACGTAATATTTTATATTTATTATTTAACAATTTGATTAATATTATTCCCACACATGGTTTAATAATTATTCATGTTTCATAATCACATATATTATATAAGTAGTTATTCTATAGAATATTTTGTTAGTAGAATAGTTAAAAAATATTTTTTATTTTTTATTTTGAGAATATAATATTTATTTATTTTTTGGAGAATGTTGTAGCGATATATATTTATTAAATAAATACTCCTTATTCAGGGACCATGATATTAAGGGGGAATGATAGACTGGGTTTAGTTGTCTGGTGATAAATAATATATATTAAATATTATGTTATTAAATAATATTTAATTTAATTAGAGAGTTTAACAATTGTTACGAAATAATATTATTATCGTTATTTTATACATGGGTTTTGCAGGGATCAAATAAATAATAAAGGGAAATTGTGAAATTATTTATTTCCAACCCTAGTGGTATATAAACCCAAATATATTATTTTTCAATTGAAAAATTAATTTATTTTGTTGTGCATAATTAAATATGTAGAATCCTCTCAAAGACCAAGAGAGCATCCTGTTCCAAGAATTCACTCAAAATTAGAGAGTGATCTTCCTCCACCTTCCACTCTCATATCAAGATATATCAAATAGAATCATTTCGAAGTGATTTCTAGGGTTATCAAAGGTGAATGATGCAAGTGATGGGATGTGTCATTCTTCAATAAGAAGATTCTTATGGTGACATTTGGATATTGGTTGAACACCTGTGGATCACCGATGTTGGGAATCTAATCTCAATTCTTAAAAAATAATTATGGTACGATGTATGTCCATTTTCGGATCAATCAATGAAGAAATAATTTCATGAAGTTTTAATCATTAATTTCATAAATTAATTATAAATTATATTTTATTATCATGATGTTTGGTTCTGACATTCTATCAATCATATGAATTCTATTATTTAATTGCATTGATCATGACATTTATCATCATGTAAATATTGGATTGATCATTGATCTTGAAAAAAATTTAACGTCGGGCTTGTCCCAACACACAATTCCACTATGCCCGAATCATTGATGTTGAATCAGAGCAGTCACATAATTATTTATAATTATTTAAATATCATTGATTGATTTATATATATATCATTTAGTTTTCTATTCAATTTTAATCATTCATAAATTTTAATTACAAGATATGCTTCTTACTATATGTTTCCAATAAATATAATCAAATTGATTAATATTGTGAATATGATATGTTTAAAAATATCATCATGAGGTGATGACGAATCTTGAAAGTTAACACAAAAACACATGTCATGTAACTCGTATGCACACATAGTGTACTAGTGTTTAATTCCCCAATAATTAATTCATGTTGTGTGAATTTATTTCATAAGGAGAATTTAATTTTATACTGCATATTGACTAGGATATCCTGGAACATGGCCATCTTAAATACATGTCGTTAAACATCTATACATTGTGTATATATCTTAAGTCGCAAAAAGGTTGTGTATCTTCTTAAATGGCATACATGATTGGTGACCATGTAACTCAGATACCACAAGTTTTCTATCCCTTGTACACATCATGTACTCCAATATTTTTTAAAAAATAGTTACCTACCGAGTCCCTAGGTGTTTTCCTCAGATAGATGGTAAGAATAATACAAACCATGTAGCAAGTTTGTACACATCATTTACTTATACCAAATTATGCAGAATCAATATTTAATTTATTATAATATGACAACCCTATCAATAAGTGATTATGTGTGTTCATTAAGTTTATAGGAAAAACCATGTTATAGGTTTTTATATATATAAATAACTAATCAATTTATGTATAATTTATGGGTCTATATATCATTTATCAGTTATATTACAGTTATTATTCTACAAAATGACACATTATAGTCTATGTTAAAAAAACGGAATCATGTAAAGCACATGATCATTAATTTGATAGTATATGTCATGATATTATGTTGGATGTTCTGTATACCACATGTCCCTAGAGTAAATAGTATATGGGTATAATACAAATTGGTTAGTTTGGATGGGTACTCACTATGTTTCCTCTAAGTTACATTTTTTTTGTACATAGTTAATTTTAAATAAATTTATTTAATTTGTTTAAAATTATGATGGATGAGAGTATCAATGAAATTTTTATAATAATTAAGATAAAATAATTGATTTATTAAAAAAGATAGTGAATTTATTTGAGGTTGATTTATCTTAAATATGAAAAATTAATAATTGAATGTTAATTTTATTAAATTTATAATTTGTTTCATACATATAGATGATCATGAGAATACACTAGACCTTTGTTTGTGGTTGTTTTCTTTTAATTTATTATTAAATTAAATTTTTGGATTGTGTTCCATCTCTCCTCTTGTTATATAAGGGCATGTGTTCCAATTGTTTATTTTAATCAAACCCTTTACCGTTCCCTACATGGGAGTACAATCCTATGTAATGGATGGAGATCCAATTCTAGTGGAGGTGGTTTATGTTTGGATTTTAGTAAAACCAATCCAAGAAAGAAACATTGTTGGATAGGTGGAAAGATGAAACATGAAACTTAATTAGTTCAAGGTGTTTTCCCCCAAGGTTGATGGTTAGTTTATTATCCACTCTATAAACTAAACATTAGTAAAAGATCATGATCATAAAAAATTATTATTTTATTTCTTTCATGTTTCATGGTTATTTCATTATGGTTGTTTTGTCACATTTACATGAATTATTGAATTATCAAGCATGCAAGATAGAACTAAAATAAATTAGCTTATGCGTAAATATTATATAATACATGGATAATCACTCAAGTAAATACACTTATTATTAAAACCCATGTATTAATGATAATAATTGTAAATTTATGCATAAAATATAAAATACCTCAATTATATATATTAATTTGGTATAACCTTTCCCTACACAGTTAAAATTGAACCATAGTTAAAAGTTCTTGACCAACCAATGTTAGGTTGACATAAATTATGGGGGAATTATAACTTGGATTTTTTGGTCAATATAACTTTTTCACATTATGGCTTGAATTCCAAAATAGGACTTGGTTTATCAAAGTGGCAAGGTTTGAGGAAATCCAATTAATGGATTTTTGGATTAGGGAGTCTAGTCAATTGAACAAGGAACTATGAGTTATTATCATTTAGAATTTTGAATTCCTATATAAACCCTTGAAATTGCATGACCATAAAAAGTTGGGGTGATGGAAGTGGAATATGGATAAATTCCACAAGAATTTTCATGAAAAAAGATATTCTGAATCCAATGGTGAGGGCTATTGGGTTTTGGTAAATTAGGGGGAGATTGATAAATATAACATCTATTTATTTTCCAATATTTTATTAGATAATGACCTAAATCCCTGATCATATTATTTATTGAATTATTAATAAAATGGCTTTAAACATATCACTAGGATCAATAATTGAGAAAGATAAGATTCTCACTAGCACAAATTTCCAAGAGTGGAAAAAGTACTTTCCCATTTTCCTACTCCATAAAAAGAAATTATATATGATCAAAGAACTTATTTCTGATGCGCCAGATAATGGGGCTAGTGAGTAAGGGTTTTTCTCTATATGAGAAACATTTTAATGATTATATAGATGTAAAATTTTTCATGATGTCATCCATAACCATTTATATTTTGAATAAAAATGGGTTCATGGATGCATATACGATGATGTCTCACCATTGGGGCCTCTATTAAGAAAAGGAGAGATAATGGATATATAAGATCTCCAATCCACTATTTACAACTAATCATGGATAATCTACATCATATGTGCTTTATATAGTCAATATTGTTGTCTTCATTGAACTTTTGAGCTTCATAGGTATTAAATTCCCATCTAATTTGAACATATATCTCATACTTTCCTTAATAAAAAATACCTCAACTAGTTTTAATGTTAATTATAACATGAGAAATAATGAGAAGAGTATTTCAGAACTTCTTGATTTGATTCTCCAAGTAGATAAGGACATGGGGGATGAAAAATTTGTTGTCCTTGTGGTGAATAAGAAAACGAAGAATGAGGTGAAGGGGCCCAAGACTCATAACAAGTCTAAAGATCCTGAGAACCATCGTTCCAAGAAGAGGAAGATATATATGTTGGGTATGGAAAAGGAGGCAGTATTTTTTTCATGTTTCCTGCAATCCCAATAGAAGAAGTATTGCACCGAAAAATAATGGAAAGATAACAGTGTGTTTTTGATTGAGTATAATATTTTAATATCTACACATTTGTTATTAGATGCAGTTTGTCGCATTTACATCTGTATCTAAATGCAGGAACCAAGTAGATTCTAAATGATTTATAGTGGAGAGGTGGTTCTGTAAGCAGCCAATGGTGTGAGGATGGTTTCTCTAACCGTTGGTGACTACCAACATTCCTTTCCAATGGGAATGATATTGGTTTTAATTGATTCTTATTATATTCCAATTGTTTCTAAAAACATACTTTCTTTTTCATTCCATGATGCATATGATTTTATTTTCAACATTTAGAATTAATTTTCTTTATTTTATAAATAAAACATATGTTATGTTATGTTGAATTTAAATAATGGTATTTATGTATTAAATTATGAATAGAATTAATTTTAAATAGATAATGAATCATGATCACCCAAATTATATAACACATAGCTATGGAATCATGGTTTTAGTCATGTAAATGAGAAACACATGACCAATCTCTATCAAGATTTTTATATAGATATTATGAGCTAAAGACACTTGGAAGATGTCATGACTATTTGTATAAAAAATTACCAATCCACCATTCATTGGATAGGGTTAAAGGACTATAGTTATTCTATGATTGGTACACACTAATGTGTGTGGAATGCTTTTAGTAGAATATTGAGGTGGGTATTATTACATCAAAAATTTTACTGATGACTTATGTAAATATGGATATGTTTACATTATGAGGTATAAGTTTTAGTCCATTGATAAATTAAAAGAATTCAATAATGATGTAGAGAATCAAAAAGGAAATAATATATAGAGGCTTCAATCAGATCAAGGTGGTAAATATCATAAAAATAATTTTTGTGATTTTTTTTAGAAGTTTGGGGTTCTATCTCAACTCACTCCACCTTACACACTATTGGGAAATGGAGTTAGTGAAAGGAGGATATGTAACTAGTTAGATATGCTAAGGTCAATGATGATTCTTGTGGGTCTTACCTTATCCTTTTGGGGATAACAATTAAAAAATTCAGTATACACACTTAATTGAGATCCAAATAAAGTGGAAAAATGAATTCCCTTCAAGTTATGGAGTGGAAAAAAACATGTTTTGTCACATAAAAATGTATGGGGTTACGGGTAATTTGTTATAGATTTATCATGAAACCAAATAACAGCTAGGGGAAGAAGGTATATCATTGATGGGTATCCCTATGAAAAAATGGATACTACATATACAACCCACATACAAAAAAGTGATTGTTTCCAGACAAGATGTATTTCATGAATGGGTGAACATACTCAAATAGGATTGTGGGAGAAAGAATGAATTTTAGAAAGTTAATGCTCATGATACACAATAGTTAGTATAAGAATAGATTCTAATGGTATCTGTGGAAGTAGTTCCTAAAACCGAAGCACTTTGTATGAGTACAATAGAGGTAAGAGAACTAGAAAGATATGGTTTTCTAGTCACCCATGATAGATACTTGTAATTGGTGTAAAATTATGAAATTATCTTATATAAATAGGTAGTATAGATCTCAAAAGCTGTAAGATAGATATAAAACATGAATTATAAAGTTTATTCAATTTATCATAACCATTTTGTGTTTTGGTCGATGTACAAGTGGATATAAAGCCCATAAGGTGAAAATGGTTGTTCAAGAGAAATTTGGACCTGGAATGTAAAGTAAATACCAATAATGTAAGGTTAATATATAAAACGATTAAACCAAATCATGAAATTTAATATGATGAGACCATTTCAGTATTTTCCAGGTCTAAATACATCAGAAATCTACTTGATATAGTAGCTTACGATGATTATGAAATTTGGTAGATGGATGTCAAAATTACTTTTCTTAATGGAAGACTTTAAGAAGATATAGATATCACACAACCATAAGATTTTTTAACTCCACATGATTCTAAAAGTTTTTTCAAGCTATAGAGATTCATTTATTTATTGGAGCTAACATCTAGGTCATTAAAGATTCAATTCGATGAAGCTATAAAATAATTTGGTTTAATTAAGAACAAATTTGATCTATGTGTTTATAGGAGGGTTAGTGGGAATGTAGTCATTAACCTAGTAGTATATGTTGATGACATATTACTTATAGGAAATGAAACACCGGTATCATAGTCTGTTAAAGGATTTTTAAATAGGTGTTTCTCCATGAAGGAATTATGTGAAGTAACCTATATTATAGGGATCATGATCATTCATGATATATCCAAGAGGTTGTTCGGTCTTAGTTAAAGTACAAACACTGACTTGATTCTAAATGGAATTAGTATAAAACAATCCAATAGGGTATTGGTTCCAGTGTCACATGGTATACATATTTCAAAGAAGATGTGTCCAAATGCAAAATAGGAGAAAGGGAGAATAAAAAAGATCCCTTATGCTTTAGTGATAAGATCAATATTGTATGGTATGTTATGTACTAGAATTGATATTTCCCATGCATTGAGAATTGTAAGAATATATCAAGAAGATCCAGGAGAACAACATTTGTCTACTGTAATAATATTCTAATGTATATCAGAAGATATAAAGATATGTTCCTAGTGTATATATGAGATGTGGTGTGAGTCATCATGGTTTAAAATATTTTTGGTTTTCAAATAGATTAAAATGATTTGATGTAATAGTTAGGATATGTTTTCTATCTCAACAGAGGAGCTTTGAGCTGTAAGTGTTCAAAGAATCCAGTTGTCACTAATTCTATAGAGGATTATGATTATATAGTGGCTTATAATGAAGTCAATGAATCTATTTGGATATGTAAATTTTTTAGGAGCTTGATTTGGTAACTAGAAGTTAAGACCCTATCACATTTAATGGTAATAATACTGCAACGGTGTCTCTTACAAAAGAGCTAAGGATACACCAATGGAAAAAGTACATAATCTGAAAGTGTCACCTCTTGAAGAATTTTTCTCATCATGGTGATGTTTCAGTAAGAAGATATCCAATAGAAAAAAACCCGATGGGCCGTTTTACTAATGGACTATCTAAGAAGAAGCATTAGTATCATGTGAGAGCTAGCAAACTGAAGGTTGAAAGTAGTTGGATCTAGTGCATGTGGGAGTCTATTGAAGTTTGTTCCCTATATCCTACTGGTTTTTAGATTATGATGACTTATATTTAGAGTTTTTAATATTAATATACTTATTATTAAATCATTATTTTTCATCTGTGTAACATATTATTTGATAGTTTCCTAATTGTAGTTGTCACACTGAAAGGTCATAACAGTTCCTTGGTATGATGAGAACCCAAATGTTCCATGAACGTATCATTAAATATACAATCAATAGCTGGATAAAATAATTTTAGGGACACAAATGACATAATATATTAGGCATTGAGACTCATAGGACATTGAGACACCTTTTAATGATTTAGACCCTTGGTATTGTAGGATATTATGATAATGATACCCATGAGTAGGACATCCACATTTATAGGTGTCATTGGATATCCTTATCTATGGATGCGTGTATTGGTCCTTAGACATTAATATTATTATTAATGAGTATTATACGTTGCATATTTTTATGTATTAATAAAAACTATGAAAATATTTTTTTTTATTGAGGTAGTATATATAGGGTGTTCAATGAGTAATATGGAATTAATGAATAATACAAGAAAATAATGGTTCCTTCTATTATTTTACATAAGTTGATATCTTAGGAACTTGGATTGAAATGATACAAACTAAATAAATCAATGAAAATGGTGTTCTATAGGATAGTTTTATTTCTAGTGAGTCAAAGAAAGTGACATCGAGCACATAGGTTGATGGCACAAACATGAAACCAGCATCATTATATATATCATGAGTATGAAATTATATTACAGAGTAATCATCAATATAAGGTATTATGTCATTGCTTCATTAAAATATTTCTCTATGGGATCCTTATCATGCTGTTATATGCTAACTGTAGACTTTTGGCTACTTTTCCTAATTCCATTGAGAAAGAGGTATAGAGGGTTACACACTAAGTACATCCAGAATCTCAGTTATGTAATATATTATTAATTAATTTTTTTAAAATTTTAATAAATATTATTCCCATGCATGGTTTAATAATTATTCTTGTTTTCTAGATCACATGTATTCTATTACTAGTTATTTGATTGAGTATTATGTGATCAGAATATTTAATAAATATTAATTTCTCAATTTAGTGAATATATTATTTATTTATTTATTAAAGAATAATGGTGTGATATTTATTTGTTAAATAATTATTCATTATTTAAGGACCAATAATTTTTTTTGAGAAATGGACAGTAGAGTTTAATTGTCCAGTCAGAAATAATATATAATGAACATTATTTTGTTGAATAATATTTAATTTAATTCATGAATTTATAAAATGTCAATAAATAATAATAATATTATTATTTTAGACATGGGATTATATAGGGATTAAGTAAATAATAAAGTAAACCTGTGAAATTATTTATATCTAACCCTAGTGGTATATAAACCCAATAATACTATTTTTCAATAGATTCCATTCATTTCTTTACTTGTGCACAATGAAAACTAGAGGATCCTATTGAAGCCTTAGAGAGATCCCTTCTCCATGAACTATCCCAAAAACATAGAGCGGTCTTCCTCAACCATCCACTCTCAGGTCAAGAGAGATCAAATAGAATCCATTGGAAGTGATTCTTGAGGGGATCAAATGTGAACGATACAGGTGATAGGATCTGTTAGGCCATCACCAAGAGATTAATATGGAGACATTCCAAGATTGGTGTAACATGTGTGGATCACCACATGGGGGAATTAAATTTTGATTCCTATAATTAAATGATGGTATGATGCAGATCGCATGTCAGATCCATCAATGAGAAATGAATTTCATGCAGGGTAATTCTTAAATTTCTTAAATTAATTATAAATAATATGTGATGATCTTTCTGTTTGGTTCAATAATTTTTTCTATTTTCATTTTTCTCTGATTAAATTTTGTTGATCACAATGTTTATTTTCATATAAATCTCGGATTGATCATCAATCCTGACAAATAAAAAATGTTTGGCATGACCCATCACATGGTTCTATTGTGCCTCAGACATTCGAAAACCCCATAGATTTAGGAAAACAATTACTCAACACACATTGTAAAATGTTATTGAAAATGGGGATTTGAATATATAGTTGTATAGAGAAATTAAAATGGAAAAATAACTAAAAATATTCAAAAAAAAACTTTTTCTATTAAAAGTAGTACAAAGAATCACATACCATCGGTTTTGAGAGGGTTGATTCAACTGAGAAATTTGAGTGGGAGCGGTATTAGAAGTCAAGTTCCATGAGAGCTTGAATAGCGCTAGTGGGTGGGGTTTTGGTTACGGTTCATATTAAAAGTCATATAAAGGGTTTTATCAGCACTTTCAAAAAAATGTTAATATAAAATGTTTAAAATAAATTAAGAAAACATTGAACAAAAATATTAAAATTGAATTAATTATCAAAAAATAAAAAACTAATTAACATTATTATTGATTAATTAATAGTAAATGAATGACCGATAGAAATGAGTAAAATTTATTAATTAAAAAATATTAGTCTTCAAAAATATTAAAAAATGAATGAGTTTTATTAATTATTTAAATTATTATAAAAAATGAACATATATTAAAATAAAAATGAATACATATTAATTTTGTACATTAAAACCATATTAAAAAAATTATATGTTAATGAATAAATATGTATAAATAAATATTAAAGATGAATAAATAACAAAAAATTGAAACAAATATATTTTAAAAATGAATAAATTATTAAAAAAGTAAAAAAAATCACCATTGTTAATGAATAAATAATATTAAATGAATGTATGTTAAAGAAAATTGAAATTTCATAATTAAAAAACCATAATATTGGGAAAATATCTAAAAATGAATAAGTGTTATTAATTATATAGATTATTTATAAATAGAAATGAATATATATTAATATGAAAATGAATATATATAAATTATATAAATTAAAACCATATTAAAATAATTAAATATTAATGAATACATATGTATGAATAAATATTTAAAATTGATAACATTCAAAAATATTAAAAAATAAAAACTAAAAATAATTTAATTATAGAAGTATTAAAAAATTAATATTATGAATGAATAAATAATTTTAAAAATGAATAAATTAAAAAAATATTAAAAAGTAATAAATATTATATATTAAATAAAAAAACGAACAATATTTACCAATTAGAAACATGATATGTTAAATTTCTAATATTTATAAATAAATTTATAAAATTAATATATATATATATATATTATAGAAATATTATGTGTGTGTATTTCTATATAGAATTGTATTATTTATGTATATGTGTATTTGAAATGAATGTGTGTGTATATATATAAAAAGATTGATATGTATATCAAATTGGAAAAAATATCATTTATATAATATGTATTTAAATTTTTGTTACTCGATACCAATTAGTCTATATTTTTTAATAATATTATTTCTCAATTATTTTATAATCCAATTTTCAATAAATATGTGACTTATTAATCATAAATTCTAATTTTGTATTATATGATTTTTTTAATAAATAAATAAATAAATAAATATATATATATATATATATATATATATCTATATAAATATAATTCAATATTAAAAAAATAAATATATTAATGAATAAATATGTATAAAAATATTAAAAATGAGGGAATCATATATTATTAAATTAATAAATATTAAAATCGATTAAAATTTAAAAAAAGAAAAGAAAAGAAAATATTAATTAATAATTAATAATAAACAAATGAATGTTAAGTGATTGTGAAATTAAATTAAAAATCAATAGATTGAAAAAAAATATTCAAAAAATGAATACGAGTTATTAATTATAAAAATATTAAAAAATTAAAAATAAATATATATTAAAATAAAAATTACAACCCCATTTTAAAAATTAAATGTTAATCAATATCTATATATATATATATATATTAAGAATGAGTAAAATTAAAAAAAAATATTAAACAAATAAAATTTAAAAATGTATAAAATAAAAAAAATTAAAATTTTATTAAAGGAATACCAGGAAAGTTTTGGACTCGAGCGGATTCGGTCCTAAAATTTTATTTAAGAAAATAAAAGTACAATGGAACACACCAATATCGCAGCACAAAATCACAGACAAACAAGAACACATGCACATAGTGC
Source organism: Viscum album (assembly GCA_963277665.1). Lineage (NCBI taxonomy): Eukaryota > Viridiplantae > Streptophyta > Magnoliopsida > Santalales > Viscaceae > Viscum > Viscum album. Next base: position 2,102,840,861 of record OY728120.1, read on the forward strand.
AACCCCAACATACCAAAAGTCAAAAGACTCACGCCCAACCATACCCAAAGACCCTCAAACAATGGCCATACCTAGTATCCATCAGAACCGGCCCGATAAAACCGTTATGACCTCATATAGGCACTACAAGTCAACCCGTCATCTATGAAAACACCACTCCTACCATATAAAGAAAAACCCCTCATACCGAGGGCAGAAAAATTCTCACATTCACATTTCCATATGCCACTGCCTAGCAGCACCAAAATTCGACATACAGCCTGTCTGTGTGGCTTTCCCACATCCCCAGTGAAGCAAGGCTCGCAACATCCAACGTCGCCACCTCCCTTCAAGTCGATGCCTCCTGTCAAGTCACTGCCGTCACAAAATCCTCGCAGGAGCATGGTCATCCCACCATCTAAACGGGCATCGCCATCCCGACTCCAGCATGCGAGAACATTTGCACCCATCTGAAAAAAACCTACCAAAGATGGACAACAAAGGCCCAGATACGAAGCCTATTTGGGAAGACCCGCCTACTAAACAGGTTGTCGCTAGCCTGTAGCATCCCAAGGTCACCCCCCACATTCCGATGTCAACAATGTCACAATCCAGTCATCCTGGAAACACAGCACGATCAATGCCGGTCACACTGACCTTCAGCGACGCACCGCAAGTCATCACCATCGATCCCATCAACCAATCCGACGAGTAGCAAAATGCCAGCGGATCAAACCGTCATCACCAAAATCATCGACATCCGACTGTGATTGCCGAGCTGGTTCACGAATGATACACCAATCAAGCACCTGCTAGTCATGCAGATCTAACCATCATCTCCGACCAGAAGCCAGATCCCACGCCACCTCCAAAGCACTACACCTCGAGCAAACACCGCTAACACCCAACAAAGAAGATCCGCCAAGATCCCACACAAACACGCCACCTCCAAGGTCATCCCGCTCCCGGTTGTAACCATCGACCACCGTCACATGCCAGCTCCTACGCCGGCCACAAGTAAACACCCTGGTACACCAGCCGCACACCACCGCGGTCCATGCTGCCGGCCTGCCCCTAGTCATGCACAACTTTTATTAAGGGAATAATTAATAATAATAGTGAATAAATTTAAAATGTATATATTAAAATGTAATAAATTTTATATGTTAAATAAAAAATATAAAAAAGGATAACATTTGAAATTTAAACGTAATATATTTAATATTAAATAATTACAAATAATAATAATAAAATGTTAATATTAAAAATTTATTATATATATATGTGTGTTTATATATAAATTTGAATGATTTTGTATATGAACATGGGAAATTAATGTATATATACACTGGTATAAAATATGTCAAATTGAAAAAATGACATTAAAATAATAGAATATCCTGAAATGACTATTAATATTATTTTGTAAATATTTTTTTTATTAATATTAATTTTTAATTATCTTATAAACTATTTCACAAAATACATGACATATTAAGAGTAAGTTCATATTTATAATTATATAAATCATATTTAAACAAATTATATATATATATATATATATATATATATATATATCAATATAAATATATTTATATGTTAAATAAGTTTTTTAGTAATATATATATTTTTTAGAAGATCACCTTTAATCACACTAAATAATATGTTGATAAAGTTCACTATTATTTGTTCTTGATAAATGATCTAAAAAATATAACCTTTATTATTTCTAAAAAAATCATCAATAATGTTAGTGATTTTTTCATTATTATTTTTATTACTGAAAGAACCATTCCTTTATCAGTACTTTTTTAGCACTAATAAAGGCTACTGCTCAATATGTGTGATTTCTTAGTAGTTCTTGAAGGTATCATAATGTATATTTGAACAATTCAAATGAATTTTAGTAAGAAAATACCCGTTTCGAGTCAATAAATTCCAAAAATCATTATATCCAAAATTTTATTGTTTTTAGGTATATTACTGCTCTTATAACACTACAATTTGTTATTTTAAGACCAATAAGTTTTTCAAAATCATTACATGGTCTAAACGAATCTTTATCTTAATCAATATATCATATCACCATTGATTTACTGAATGTATGTGATTTTCTCATCAAAACCTTTGTAGGAATTCTGTAGCATAACTTGACTAACAAACAACCAAACTTATCTTATAGATATTCAATTTGTAATCCATTATAGAAATTTTTCTTTCTAAATTCCTTCAAATCAAATTATTTCTTCAAATATTATTTTTCTTAGTAAAATTTTTAATGGTTCCAATAATATTTAAATCATCAATATATATTATACTGATAAAAAAATAAGTTCCAATCTTCATAATGAAAACATATAGACAAATTGGTTCATTTTTTAACCATATTTTATGAGATATTCACTCAAAAGGATATAGATTAAATTTCAGGACCTTTTTATTCCATAAAATGGTTTGTTACATTCAATGGAATAAATTTCTCTATATTCTCAATGTTACTATAAAGGTATGTAGTAATAACATATATCAGGTGCAATTCAGTATTTCATATATAACTAATATCATGAAATGTTGAAAGGATATTGTATCCATTATGAGGGAATTTGTTTCATCATAATCAAATATGTCTCTTTATTGGAATACATTAGAAACTATTTCTATCTTAAATATCAAAACATCATTACTTTCATTTCTCTATCAAATAAATACCCATTTATAACCGATAGGTTTAATCCTTTTAGGTTGTTATAATTAACTTAGAAACCACATGATTAGTGAGTTTAATTTAGATAGTATTGAAACTATCCAGTTTTTATTATTTTTTTAATCAATAAATTTATTCATTGATTTATGTTATTGATCTATAGAAATAAATTAATGTTCCACATTATATGAGTATGTGTGATGAAAAATTGTCTCCACCTAATTTTATTATCTTTGGTTATTAGAATTTTGTTTTTTAAATATTCTCTTGATCTGGATCATGTACTTCTGTTAAATTGTTTTCATGAGTAATAAATGATATAAATATGTACTAGATCTAAATAATAATGTTTTTGAGTAAACTAATATGTGGTTTGGGATGATGTAAACAATGAGGTAGTGATGGTCAATGTGTCATGATTTTATGCTTGGCAGTTTATGCATTATGGGATCATGAATATTGATTAATTATTTCTCCTACTATAATCCATTATATTTGGATATAATGTCATATTATTATGTTTAATTATTATTTAAACATACAAATGATTGTTTAAATGTTAAAAAATCATTTAGAGTATTGAACCATAACTTACAATGAGTTATAATGTTTGAAATGTTTATGAAATGTTTCATCAGTGGATAAGTATATGAGAAATATTTAGAATCCCAATGAACATCCTTGGTTTCTATATATATATGTTGAATACTTGGGAAAATTTATTCATGAAAATTCCATTATATTTATTATGAAACCTTTGAAATTGAATCCCTCTTTTCTTCAAGACAATAACCAAATGTTCATAAAGACCATAGATTGAAGGAAATCCTTCCCATGAATTGGTAGATTTACTATATTTCATGGATACACTATTAGGAAAGAGACTATTAGCTTATAATACATACATATCAAGCTCATGTAAGATGATTTTAGGAAAATTAGTTTAAACAGAGAAAAGTTATGATCTTCATTTATATTTATTCAATTCAAAATGAATAGTTTGATCATTGGAAAAATGTTTTTTTTCTTATTGTATTTACTATGTTTAGATAAAGGATTTCACCTCTAATCCATTTATTGGTATGATATCCACTTTCATATTGTTTTAAATGAACTTTTAGATAGATAAAAAATATATGAAATTTTAAATTTCCTAAATAAAAACATTTTTTATGAAAATTGGATGTGGTTTTTTATGTTTTTGATGTATTTTAAAAAAATGTGAATGGTTTTAATAAAAATTTTTAAAACCTAGTTTTTGATGAAGAAAACAGGTGTATAATGTGTTTCTAAATAAAAAGTATATTTTTATTAAACTGACTATAATTATTATCAAAATGTTATTTTCCTATTAAACTTATGATATAGAAAGACAAAACCCTGCAGTGGATTCAAAAATATGATTTTTGAACATTATGGCCAAAGCCTCTAGTCAAAAAAATGACCATAGTTTTCAGATAAATTATTTTCCCTAGGGATAAATCATGTTATCATTTCATTAAAAAATATCCATAAATCTTATGATTTAAAGAAAATCATTTACTAAAATTCTCAAAACCCTTCATTAGAGTTGCCCCAAATGGTGATATAGAGCCATCCAAAATTATTTTGGTGGATATAATCTATGATAAAAGTTGTAAATTTACATGGTAGATTTATAAAGTTGTTATAAATTAAAAAAATAAGGCTAATTTAAAAGATTTTCTATTGAAATGGTAAAATTGGAAATTAATTATATGTAAATTTATTTAAACCATGACAAAAAGAGTTTTGGTTGATTTGGTTAATGGGTTAAGATAAAATAAAATATATTTTAATTTATTTTTAGAAAATATTTATCTAAAATATAAACTATATATATAATTATAAATTTTTTCATGAATATCATATATCTAAATATGAATGTGTTCATATTAAATAACCTAGAGATTTATACTATCAAAAAATTCGTATTGAAATAAATATAAAACAAAAATGTTAATTATGAAATTATAAAAATAATTGTAATTATTCATTTATGAAATGTTTGAAAATATTTATTACATGTCTAAATTTTGAAAATGATCATTTATTTATTTTATTTTCATTATTAATTATTATTTAAACATAAATTTTTTATATTATTAGGGAATTCATGTTTTAGTGTAAAGTGTAAAACTACTTCTTATAAGTGATTTTCAATTCATATAATCACGTACATTCTAGGTACAAGATAATCATAATTATGTTCAAACATGAGTATGATTTTTTATTGGTTATGAACATGAAATTAATGGTTAGTTATGATTCATATATTTTTGGTGATAGGAATATATTATTATTATTGCCGCTCTTGAGTATTCATCATTTATAGTGAGATTGGGGGTTGACGTTTTCACTGTCCTGATGTCATGATACTTCCCAAACCTAGGCTTGAGCCCGAACTACCCCAAGACTAGCCCCACAAACCAGTGGTTGGTGACAAGTTTTGAAAGGCATATCCTAAATGGGAGGCCTTTTCCAAATGTACACACACACTCACACACACAACCATCTCAATGTAGAAGTACATATGAATAATAATAAAAAGATGAAAAAACTATAATATAAACAATGAATGTTAATCTTTTAAGGAGTTTAAGAGTAAGAGATTGAAATATAAAAATTTATGGGGAAAATTCATTCCCAACCAAGAAATATGTCCCAACTAGAAAAAAATAGAATGTAAAAATGTTGAGAGTGTCCAGCTCCTGATCACTTAGCTCTGACCCTCAGACACAGTCTATTACACCAAGTATCCTTATGCTCCTCGGTAGTCACTGCTGACATGTTCCTCATCTTCATAAGACATTAAATGTGTGGTAAAATCCCATGAAAGTTTAGTATATACATACCCAGTAGGAAACCTCTAATCCTAAAGGGGTGTGGGGGGGTGGGGGTAATGAGAGACACGATAGGAATAGATATAGAGTAAATAATGAACAACTCAAACCAAACCAAGAAGGTATCCTCATCCAACCACATAGTGCTCAACTCATCATGAAGATGGACTACACATTGACTCTATACCACCTATATAAAAAGAGTAGAAAATCCCTAATCATGGATAGATATTTATATATATTCTTAGTAAAATAATTACAGATGAGAGGGAAAGGGGGTCTTCATCTCATAGCCTTTCCCTATAAAATAGTTTCATCAGTTGCAGTAGTTCATCAATGATGCCCAAAATCTCACACATCTATCTAGAATAAAACATCCAAATCAAGCCTTATCATGAAACTATGTCACACAGTTAAGGGGACATAATATCTAGGTAGAGGACCCATTCCCTAGTACAATAGGAGGGTTTCACTCTAATGTTTGAGTACCCATGTCCAGCATAGATGAAGGGTTCCACTCTATGAGTCTATAAATGACACTTGCATAGGCCGACTAGAGGGATCAACTCTAGTAGTCAAGGACCCCTACCATATCTCTATAGGATTATTCCATTCTAGTCAATAGGGACCCATGCCCAACCCATTTGGAGGGTTCAACTCAGAAGGTTAAGGACCCATTCCCTACCCAATAGAAGGGTGTCACTCTAGTAAAAAAGGACCCATGACCAAATTATATGGAGGGTGACACTCAGAAGGTGGATGACACAAGCCCTCTCTCAATAGAAGTGGGACACTCTATTCACTGAGGATCCATACCCATCCATGTTGTTGGGATTCACATGGAAGGTCGAGGACACTTCCCCTATATCTACCGAAGGGTGAAACTTTATTCAGGAAGGACCCATGCCCATTAATGCTAGAGGGTTCCACTTAGAAGGTTGGTGACCCATTCCCATTATCTTAGGAGGGTTCCACTCTAGTCATCAAGGACCCATTTACTAACTTTTAAGAGGGTGCCACTCGGAAGGCTCTTGTGATCTTGCATGATCACTACCATTATCGAGAATCACCTCAATAGGCTCCACACTTGTAAAATCTCTCGTATTATACTAAAATCCATAATGGAGGACAACATCACGTTCTTTATATAAAAACACATAGGATTGGCTACTCGTAAGCCAAAATCTGAGTCCAAACATAGGATATATGAGAGGTTGAAGTTTCCTTAAAAGAAACCAAGAGGTACACGACATGTGATGGGACTCACAAGGTTTGTGGTCTTGCTTGATCACCTAGTTTTTTCCATTAAGGTACACAGATCTCCAACTGTGTAGCAATGAATGGTGTGTGGGGGCTACATAGCCTGTCCAAGCCACTCAGGGTCCCTACCCATGCTCCCTGGCCATGTTTGTGTTTCCATCCCGTGTCCATGTACTTTGGTACAAAGTGTGCACCTAGCCATGTTTATGCTCATGTACTCCCAGAGTACATGAAATGTTTTCTAGCATAGTTCCGCATAGAGTGTGGGGTCCCACATAGTGTGTGATACTTATCTCAACTAAAAAATCCTAGTCGCAACAACATAGGGGCCACATGCAATGTTTTTATCCAAAATACATGGCATGTTGTCAGGATTTTCAGTGAATTTTAGATTTGGTCTCCACACCATAGATATATCATTCAAACATTTAGATTTGGCCTTGTATCCTTTTAAAAATGATGTATATATCCACCATTCATCATTAAAGGCCATTTGATAGTTGAAAAACAAATACTCTTTTGGTTTGTCTCTTCCTCCATTAGTCTCACAATTCAACATAGATATAAAATACATGAATAAGACAACCATTGAACCATGATTCATCTTCAAATACATATTTTCTCACATATCATTTCAGTACACGTTAAACCATCAGGAATATGGGGTCTGATCGGGCTCGATACCTGTAAGATTAATAATCATTTTAAGGCATGTTTTTGTTTATTTTTTGGTCTGGAATTTTCTTTTTTCTAGATAAGTGTTTCCCAATTTAAGGTGGGGGCTCAGGGGTGCCCTGGGGGCTCAGGGTGAGAAGAGAATAGTAATAAGGCAATGCAAATCATGGGGAAAAGTCTTCACATGGTTAGGGGAAACTGTTTGGGTAAACCATGGGGACTGGCCATCCTCAGATAGTAGCATGCGCACGGTCTGAGTACGGTTAAGGAAAACCGTGTGGGATCCCAGGAAACCGTCCACAATGGGTGTTTCCAGATAGCAGCTTCCGCACAATTTGCGTACAGTTTGGAAAACCAAGAGGGTAAACTATACGTCCTAGAAAAGTGGAAAAATTTAGAAAAATTCCATTCTAGGATTTAAAACCCCATCTCAGGATATTCCCCCATTTCATCCCCTACAACCCTAGTGACAAACCATTCTATCCCAAGAATCCATGTGGAGGGTTTCCATTGATTATTGGACATTTGGAGTGTCGTTCATTTCCTATCAAAGCTTTGGGTAAGTCTAATCCACTCCACACATATCTTATTTGGTTTAGGGATTGTGGTTTCTACCATATTCTTCCAATTATCTAAACACATTTTTTTCCAGTGGAACCAATATTCAGGTTTCAAGGGGTGCTTAAAATAATATCCCAGGCCATGATTAAGAGTGTGTTCATCATCGAATTAAAGGTAGGAGGTCTTCAAGTTATTTCCTTTGAGTTTTATAGACATTTTTAGATGTAGTGTTTTGATTCTTACCCTATTGTAGGGGGTTCATCATGACATTATGGTGATGTGTATTTTAGGTAGTTTAAACAACCTAATAGAATACTCATGCTCCACACGAGATGCATGGAGGATGATGTGCCCTATGTTAGGGCCACCCATGGGCTATGCCCACATTCCCGAACATAGTGTTTAGCTATTTAATTTTTAGTTAATTGTGTGAGAACGTAGAGACCATGGTAAATATGATATTAAGTTTGAAGGGTATAAATGGGAGTCCTAGTAACACACATGGGTTGGGCGGTGACCTATGTGGGAGTTGGTGGGCATAAAAAGGGGTTAAGTGATATAAAGGGAAAATCTAAGGGGTTATATTTATACATGATTATTCTAAGTGAGATAATCATATGGAATGATAATTAGGGATGAATTGTGGAATGGGTTAATACATAAGAATTAGGTGGTGCAACTAAATGATTGAATGTAATGAAGGGATTCTATTATGTGATATGGGAATTGTGTTTGGAATGCATTATTGGGTATATTATTGTGAAATATAAAATGGGATAAATGGGTTAATGATTTGTCAATGATGAATTTGGATAAGGAAAAGGGGTGGATGAATACACCTAATGGGTTAAGGCATGGGAAAGGGAATTTGGTTGAATGGATATAAATTGTAAATGGAAAATGTTTTAATGAGTTATGGAATATTATTAATTCCCATGTTTCTTGTTATGTATTGTGAATGTTGATTCCCAATGGAATTAGTTATGTTATGATGTGTTATGTATTGTGATATCCAATGGCATTGAATATTCTTGGTTGTGTTATGGTATGGATATGGTGACTTGATAAATAAGAATGTGCACATGTATTAGTAGTGTGGGGTATTGACTGATGTTATATACCCACCATTCGAGTTGGACTATTTCTATATACTCCACCCCTAATTCAAGGGTTATGGATGAGGACTGATGCTCTATTCCCATAACGGTTGCATCCACCTGGACTGAGGCTTCTAGGTGAGGACATGGTTGACATGAAGATGGAGTTGGACTGATTCTCTAAACTCCAACCCTAATTCATGGGTTAGGGATGAGGACCAATGCTCTATTCCCCGAATAATTTCATTTCCCCATGACAGTTGCTTCGAGGTTGGGATCATGAGATTTCTATAACGTGATGCATTCCACCCAGACGGATACTTTGAAGTGAGAATATTAGTTTATGTGATAAGTGTATCCCTAGTAACATAGGGATTTGTTTTATTTCCCATATTCATTTTAATTGATTTCCTTGGACCCTTGTGTAAATGATATTTGTGCCTAACCCAGGGAACATGTGATCAATATGGCCTATGTAGTGAAGATGGTATAAGTAATGGAATGGGATAGATTCTAGTTATGAATCAAATGAACCTTGTTTTAAAATGGCACTAGAACTATCCCTTTCATTCTTACCATTTATTTTGTACTTGTAAATGCTATCTATGGCAACCCACCTTTTTATTACATAAACTTTTCAGTACATTTTACATACATAGGATCTTTAAAATCTAGTGTCTTGGAAATCAGTAACATAATACATGAAAAAAACATAAAATGTTATTCTAAACCAATAGTAAGGATTAATAAAATGTTATTCCTATGTAAAAATACTACATCTAATATCCTGGAGACATACATCAAAGGAAAGGGTGATCCTAAGGATCAGTAAGGAAAACAAGTGAAACTGTTGACATGTGATCTTGAGAAATATTAATAAGAACTTGATAAAAATCATAAAGACCTGAGAAATGGAAGAATAGGAATATCATGATAAAAAGAACATGAATAATAACATGTATATGTGGCTACAACATTTCATTTATTCATTTTGGAACATATCACCAAGGTTCATCCCTGAGGTGTCATACAAATTTCTAAGGTTATTCACCAAAGTATCATGAAACTTGTAATCCCTAGAGATTAATTTAATTACCCAATAAATTGAAGATATATTAGGGATCACCCATAATATGTCTTTATTTTTATGTAATCCACATAGATCATAATAAAAATATTCATAAATATCCAAAATAGAATAAAAGAAATGGGTTTCACTTCAAAATAATGACGTTTTAAAAGCGCTTAAAAATAAGATCGTCGTGTCATTTAAAACCCATGGAAATGGAGTAAGAGTTACATGTATGTCAATTCCAGAATCAAATATATCATTTCTTTGTATCTATGAACACCCAAAGAAATGAAATAGTTCTAGGTATTCACATAAATAAAATATGGGAATTCCTTGAGAAAAAGAGAGAAATTTTGAGACGAAATTTATGCCGCATAACGACTATATATCTTGGTTTTAGAAAATAATATAAAGAGAGGTTACAAGGGTCTCCCATTAATAAATGAAAATTTTTATATTAGATGTACATAATAAAAAGAAATAAGATCATGGTGTGGACATTTTAATGACACACCACATGAAAATGAAACATGAAAGGAAATAGAAAGGGTGATTTCCTTTATGAAAATCCGGCAGCCTGACGGTGTCAGATAAAATTTCAGAAAATCAATTGATAAGTGTGGAAAGGGTCTCTAATAATTTTGAAATGAAATTAAAAGTAGTTAAAATATATAAGAACAAGCCCCATCATAATAAAATGGATCTATAAGATATAAAATAAAGGAAGTCATGACTTAAAAGAGGACAGTGAAAGGTTCTATTAACTTGAAGAGTAACATCAAAAGAATGATTTTTGGGACCTTGGGAGGCTTGAGGGAACATTGGGAGGATACCTTGAGAGGTAAGGATACCATAAATTCATTTAGGATGATTTTGGAATGAAATTACTGATGGAAATAGCTTGTTATTTATAGGAAAAGTGATCGAATAAATTATTAATTTCCAAGGGACACCTCAATGGTGGTATTTGAAAAACCATGGGCTTTACCATGGTATTTTCCAAAGATATTGGCCAATTAGGACACCTAATAGCATATTTCACTATTCATAAGTCGATCAGAAATATTACATCATTATTACATCATTAATGATGTCATTAAACACTCGAAACTCAAAACTGTATTTTTACTATCCATCGAAAATTCATTTGTTTCTGAAAAATCCCAAAAATTCACCCTAACCTAATATCGATGCTTTGAATTCAAAAAAAAACTCCATTTTATGAAAAAAATTTTGTAAATATTTTTAATTTAATTTTTAAATAGAATCATTATTTATTCTGAAAATACAACTTTAAAATTGTAACTCATTTTTTAACACATTAAAAAAGTAATAAAGGTCCCATAAAATTACCCTATAACCATAAAACATTAAAGTAAAAATTTATGATTAGATTTTATGAAAATAAATTTCCATTTTAAATTATTAAATTAATTATAAAATTATAAATAAAATATTTATGACATTCAAAAATACCAAAACTTATACTACGATCTTTTTTTCACATTTAAGATGTTTAAATTGTATTTATACATTCATGGGTGAAGTTTATATTATTTTTGGCCAATTTACTATTAATTAATATTCTTACAAGTATGTTAATATTCATACCTTACTATTCACTAAAATCAGGTTGATCTTATTAGACTCTAAAATTATCACTGATCACAACTGTAGAATAATTTTTTTTGAAAATCATTTCACATTATTAATTATTTAAAGAATTCAGAAATATTTTAAAATTACCATTTTTCTTATAAATTTGTAAATAATACACATCCTATATTTATCCAGATATTTGGAATTCACGAACATTTCCATAAGACAAAATAACAATTTTATTTATATTAAAGGATTACACAAAGAAGATAAGGTCTTATTACAAAGCCCCTTATAACACCAGCATAGGACCTATGTGTATGGTGTGCTATGGTGGTAGAATCTTGGGTTTTCATGGAAATTTTTTTCCAAGCGGTGATTTCTATCAGCTTGAATTCTCACATAGGGGATTCCATGAAAGCTTCATATTATGAAGTTCGGCTTGGGCTTGGTCCAACACAAAGCCAGTGATGCTACCTCCTTCCCAAGATCTGACAGATGGGATTCATATGGTTCGAGTCTATAGGATGAGGCTATTCAGTCTCCATTCTATATTAATTAACCAAGATAACTATATTTATAAAAACACATCATTGAGATTATACTTTCCAACTGTCATATTGACCAACGATCACATAACAGTCGAAACCTAATGGTATCATACTAATTATACCCACTACATTAATTGAAGGATACAATTTTGTTGAGTATAAAATAATATAACACACATATTTAGGAAACAAATATAATTAAAAAGTTCGGGTCATTACATTATTCCCCCACTAAGAAATTTCATCCCCAAAATTTTATCTTGTACCCTCTGATGAGATAATATGTGGGTACTTATATCTTATAGACTCCTTTGTTTCCCTTGTGGGTTCTTCACATTTTTGGTTCATCTAAAACACCTTAACAAGGTGGGAAGTCTTGTTGTGTAGAACTCCGTCTCTACGATCCATGATCTCCACCGGCTACTCCTCATAAGAGAGGTCATGTTCCAGTTGTACCACCTATGGATTTAGTACTTGTGAAGGGTCAGGTATGTACTTCCTCAAGAGAGATACGTGGAAGTCATCATGAACTTGTGCTACATTTGGAGGAAGTGAAATTCAATATGCCACTACTCCCACACAATCAATTATTTCATAGGGGACAATGTACCTAGGGATGATCTTCCCTTTTTTCGCATACCTCGTGACTCTCTTCCAAGGTGAAATCCAAATAAAGACTTTGTCACCAACAACGCAATCCAAGTCCCTTCGACGGTTGTCGGCATAGCTCTTTTTCCCACTCTAAGCAGCCTTAATGTCTCTCTGGATGGAATGGACATTTTTTGTCCTCTCTTGCAAAAGATCAGGCTCAAGAATCATTCTCTCACAAGATTCATCCCAAGAAGTAAGATCTCAACATCACTTCCCATATAGAGCTTCATAGGGTGCCATTTCAATGCTTGTGTGGAAGATTTTGTTGTAATAGAACTCAACTAAAGAGAGATATTGATCCCACCAACCTTTAAAGACCATTGAGCATGTTCTCAGCATTTCCTCGAGTGTTTGAATAGTATTTTCAGATTGGACATCAATTTGGGGGTGATAGGCCGTACTGAAATTCAATTCATTGCTCAAAGGTTATAGATGACTTCTCTAGAATTTTGATGTGAACCTTGGATCACGATCAAAGATGATAGAAAGTGGAACTCCATGCAGCTTTACAGATTCCTTCACATAAATCCTGGAAAGTTTATCAAGAGAGAAATGTTCCTGAATGGTTATAAAATGGGAAGTCTTGGTGAGATGGTCCACAATAACACATATCTCATTGTTTTCTTTGGAAGTTATCAGGAGACCAATGACAAATTCCCTAGTGATATTGTCCCAATTCCATGCTCGTTTGGGTAGTGGATGTAATACCCCTTTAGGATGTTGTTTCTCTGCCTTCACATTTTGACATACCAGGAACCTTCGAGTGTAGTCAGCAATCTACCTTTTCATATTATCCCACCAATAATGATCATAAAGGTCCCTATACATTTTCATGCTTCCAGAATATCTAGAGAATGTAGAGCTATGAGCTTCATCCATAAGCTCCATATTTATTTCCAGAATAGATGGAACACATAGTCTTGTACAAAATTTTAGTACACCTTCTTGATTAGTTTTGAACTCAGGAAAATTCCCATCCATCATAGCCTCAAACTTATTCTTTAACAAAGGATATTCTTTTTGAACTTTCTTGATCTTCTCTATTAATGACAGTTGAGAAATAATTTGGGTTAGGGTAGATGATGTACCTTCCTTTAAAATTCCCATGTCCTATTTTACTATGTCATTTATCAAATGATCCTTTGAATCCTCATAATGGATAGAATAACTCGGTCTTTCCTGCTTAATGAATCAATGACTTTGTTTTCTCTTCCTGGAAGATAATGAATTGAGCAATAATATTCTTTATGAAGTTCCAACCATATCTTTTGTCTCATGTTCAATTCCTTTTTTGTGAAAATATACATCAAACTTTTATGGTCTATGTATATATCACATTTATCCACATAAAGATATTTCCTCCATATCTTCATAGAAAAAACGACAGCAGCCAGCTCCAAATCATGCGTAGGATAGTTATGCTCATGAGTCTTCTACTATCGAGATGGATAAGCAATGAACTTTTCATTTTGCATGAGGATTCACCCAGTCCCTTTTAGATATGCATCGCTAAAAATAACGAATCCTTCTCCACACGAGGAAATATTTAACATGGATGTAGTAACCAATCTCTTATTCAGCTCATTGAAACATTACTCACACTCTTTTGTCAAGATGAACATGATCCCTTTTCGAGTTAAATTGGTTGATGGATTAGAAAGTCATAAAAAGTTTTTGACAAACCTCCTATAATATCCCGCTAATCAAAGGAAACTACGAATATCTATAATTTTTGTAGGTTGAGGCCACTCCTCTAAAACTTTTGTCTTTGCAGGGTCAACTGTGATTCCTTCATTAGTAACAATGATCCCAAAAAAAGAAAATTTTTGTAACCAAAATTCATATTTACTGAACTTTCCAAAATGCCTCTCCATCTGTAGAGTTTGCAAAATAACCCTTAGATGATCCTCATTCTCCCCACAAATTTTTAAATATATCATAATATCATCAATAAAAACCACCACAAAGATATCAAGGTAGTCCTTAAAGACTCTATCAATCAAATCCATAAAAATAGCTGGTGAATTAGTCAGTCCAAAAGGCATAACAACAATCTCATATTACCCATATCTTGATCGGAATGCATCTTTTTGAATATATTCTTTATTCACCCTCAAATGATGATAACCAGATCGAAGATCAATCTTAGAAAAGAATTGAGCCCCACCAAGTTGGTCAAATAAGTCATCAATTCTTGGAAGAGGGTATTTGTTCTTTACTATGATCTCGTTTAGTTCTCTATAATCAATGCCTAGCTGCATCGATCCATCCTTCTTCTTCACAAAGAGAACAGGTGCTCCCCAAGGACACACGCTCGGTCAGAAAGACCCCTTCTCCAAAAGATCTTGGATTTGTTTCTTTAATTCCTCCAGCTCTACATTTTCCATCCTATACAGGGTATTTGATATTGGATGAGATCCTGGTATGAGTACAATAGAGAATACTACCTCTCCTTCTAGGGGGATGTCCAGGAAACTCCTCAGGAAATACGTCAATGTATTCCTAGACGATGGGGACATTTTCTATAATTAATCTCTCATTTCCTTCTTCTTCGTCACTGATCAACTCCATTAAAAAGGATATAATAGGTTCTTCAAGACAAAGAGCAGGCTGAGATATCTCTCCTTGGAAGATTCTTGTAGGTTTTCCATCAAGACTACTGAGATATCCTTAAATATGCATTTGATCTTAGCATTATACATTGAGAGCCAGTCCATCCCTAATAAAATTTTGAATTCTGGATTGGGAATGACTACTAGATTTGTGATATGATTGTGCTCACCAATGTAAATACCAGAGTTTCTAAACGGTGATGATTCTTGGATAATCCCACTAGGAGTCTTGACTGATAACTCTACTTTTAGCATGTTGAGGGTTGATTCCAAATTCTTCGCAAACATGGAGGAAATTAATGGATTCGTAGAACCAGAATCAAACAATGTACATGCTAGATTTGAGAGAACGACAAGAGTACCTGCTACCACATAATTAGGAGCTACAATTATAGCAGCCGTGATATTCAAAGCACGACCTTGCTCCCTTGGCCTTTGCTGAAGCTGATGGTGGTTCCCCTCCACTACCCTTAGATTTGGATAATGATTGGAAAAGTGCCAAAGTTGTCCACACGTAAAGCAATGAACATCAGGTAGGGCCTGCACCATCGTCCCCTTGTCGTTAGTGTTTGCAAGTTGAGGTTTCACCTCCGTATGACTATTCCTCGCAATATGGACATCTCTTACACACTTATAGCATTTCCCACTCCCGAGCAGGCAATTACCAAAATTCTTCTTCCCACATTTATTACACGTGGGACATTGCAGTTTCTTGCCTCCTCTTCCCTGATCAAAGGTTCTCACTATGCTGGGTCCATCAATCTCTTTTTTTCATTTGATTTATGAGACAACTGCATCTCACCAAACTCCAGTTCAACTTTCATTTCACTCCATACAATCTCCTCATAGTAATTATTGTCTTGGTTGGCTAGATTATTCTACAGACGAGGTTTAAGTCAACCGAAGAATCTATCAACCTTACCATTAGGATCCATGACAAACTTGTGATAAAACGGGAAAGTCTTGTAAATTTTATATTTTATCTTCCCATAGATTAATTCTCCTTCTACTCTAGCTCTAGAAACTCTTCCTCCATTCATGTTATCATGGAACAAGGGAAATAATTACTGAAGAAGATCCCTATGATCTATTCCCACTCCATATCTTTAATCTCTACACTTTTCCTAGCGTTTTTAATCAGTTCCTACCACTGATCATATTCTCACTCTAAGTAATAGACAGCCAGAGTGACCTTCTCTTTCTCTGAACAATGGAGCATAGAAAATATCTTCTCTAAAGAGATGATACACTGTTCAGCAATCAATGGGTTGGTCGATCCACTGAAGGTTGGTGGTTGTTGATGCATAAAGTAATCAACATAATGTTGTTCCCTTTACAGTGATATTGGTCTCTCTGATTTATTCAAGTTATTTACCATAACTTGAGTTAGTCGGTTTATCATTCGCATGAATGTTTCCATTCCGGCTTCCATCAGAGGTCTGCCAGCGCATGGTCCATTGCAGTCACCATTTACATGATTCCTCCTATTTCCCACCATTTCTAAAAGAATAAAACCTTATTGAGAAAATTATTTCACTTACAAATATTTTAACAATAAATGATTTTATGTCTTTAAACATCTTTAAAAAATTACATTTCTCTATAAATCCTTCATAATGATTCATAAAAATATTTTGATTAACCAATCATCTCTCCTGGGAGTGTTGTAAACAAAAGTGTAGAAAGGCCCGTTGTCATTTACTAGGATACCTCAGGTCATGCCTGAAACTCCTTGTCATTGTTTTCACTACTAGGTACCTCTATGCCAGATCCTCCTATACCTGCTCGTATCCAGATAGGGATGTATTTTCTTGATAAACCACTTACTCAATACTCACCAAAGTACCAGGAAGTTTTACAATATTTAATCTTTTCTATTGGATTAGTCCTAATGTTTTCATAGCCTAATTTCCATAAATAACTAAACTATCCTTTGATACCAACTATGTAAACCTTCATTCTTATTACATAAACTTTTCATTAAATTTTACAAACAAAGGATCTTTAAAGTATAGTGTCTTCGAAATCAGGAACATAATAAATTAAAAAAGCATAAAAATTTCTTATAAATCTCTCGTAATGATTCATCCAAGGTTCATTATATGTAAAAATACTAAATCTCATATCCTGGAGACATACATCAAAGGAAAGGGTGAGGAGAAGGCTCCGTAATGAAAACAAGTGATGCAGATGACATGTAATCTTGAGAAATATTAATAAGAACATGATAAAATTCATAAAGACACGAGCAGTGTATGAATAGGAATATCATGATAAAAAGAACATGAATCATAACTTGAATATGTGGATACAACATTTCATTCAGACATTAATGAACATATCACCATGGTTTATCCCTGAGGTGTCATAAAAATTACCAAAGTTATTCACCAAGGTATCGTGAAACGTGTCATCTCTAGCGATTAATTTATTTACCCAATGAATTGGAGTGATCTCAGGGAACACCCTTAATATGTCTTTATTTTCATTTGATTGACATATATCATAATCAAACATTTCATCAATAACCCAAAGAGAGTAAAAGAAATGGGTTTCACATCAAAATCGTGACGTTTTAAAAGTTCTTAAAAATAAGATCGTTATGTATTTTACAACCCATGGAAAGGGTGTGAGGGTTACATGTATGTCAATTACAGAATAAAATATATCATTTTTTTACCAAAGAACAACCATATAAATGAAATAGGTTTGGGTATTCACATAAATAAAACAAGATAATTCCTTGAGAAAAAGAGGGAGAAATTTTGAGATGAAATTTCTGCAGCATAATGACTATATAACAAGGTTTTAGAAAATAATATAAAGAGACGATACAAGGGTCTACAAGATATAAATGACCCATTATAAATTAGAGGTACATAATAAAAATAAATAAGATCATGATGTGGACATTTTAATGACACACCACATGAAAATGAAACATAAAAGGGAAGAGAAAGCGCGATTTCTTTTACAAAAATTCGGCAACCTAACAACATCACATAAAAATTCAGAAAATCAATTGTTAATAGTGGAAAGGGACTATAATAATTTGGAAATGAAATGGATAGTATTAATGATATAGAAGAACAAGAAACCTCATAATAAAATGGAACTATAAGACAAAACATAATGGATGTCATGACTTAAAAGATGAGAGTGAAAGGTTCCCTTACATTGAAGTGTAACTTCGAAATCTTGAAGGTCAGGACCTTGGGAGGCTTGTGGGAACCTTGGGAGGACTCCTTGGGAGGTAAGAACACCAGAACATGGTTGAGGATGATTTTGGAATTAAATGAATGAGTTAAATGGCTTTGTATTTATAGGAAAAGTGTGGGAATATATTATTAATTTCTAAGGGACACCTCATCGGTGGTATTTGCAAAACCATAGGCTTGCCCATGGTATTTTAACATGGTACTAGACACTTGGGAGACCTAATATAATATCTCACTATTCCTAAGTCTACCGTAAATATTACATCATTTTTACATCATTAATGACGTCATAAACACCCTAAATTCAAAATTGTATTTTTACTATTCACCAAAAAATCCAACTATTTCAGAAAAATCCCAAAAATTCACCCTAATATAATATCGACGCTCTAAATTCAAAAATAAACACCATTTAATGAAAATATTTTTCTAAATATTTTTAATTTAATTTTTAAATAAAATCATTATTTATTCCAAAAATACAACTTTAAAACTATAACTCATTTTGTAACACCATAAAAAAGTATTCAAGGTCCCTTAAAATTATCATATAACCATAATACAATAAAGTATCAATTTATGATTACATTTTGTGAAATTATATTTCCATTTTAAATTATTAAAATAATTATAAAACCGTAAATAAAATATTTATAACTTACAAAAATACAAAAACATATACTATGATCGTTTTTTCACTTATAAGATGTTTAAATTTTATTTATACATTCATGGGTGAAGGTTCAATTTTTTTGGCCAATTTACTATTCATTGAAATTCATAAAGGTATGTTACTATTCATACATTACTATTCACTAAAAATCATGTTGATCTTTTTAGACGCTAGAATTTTCACTGATCACAACTGTAGAAGACCATTTTTTGAAAATCATTTCACATTATTAATTATTTAAAGAATAAAAAAATATTTTAAAATACCCCTTTTTTCTAAATTCATCAATAATAAACATCCTATATATATCCAGATATTTGAAATTCACAAACTTTTCCATAAGAAGAAAATAAAATTTTATTTATATAAAAGGATTACACAAAGCAGCTAATGTCTCGTTACATAGACCCTAATAACAACAGCATAAGACCTAAGTGTAAGGTGTGCAATGGTGATAGAATCTTGGGGTGGATCAGACAACATTTTCGGACTAGTGATTTTTATCATCTTGAACTTCTCTATTAGGTGATTCTGTTCAAGCTTCATATGTTGAAGTTCAGCTTGGCCCTAGTCCAGAGCAAAGCCTCGTGATGCTACCTCTTTCCCAGGATCCAACATATGGTCTTCATATGGACCGAGTCTACTTGATGAGGCAATTGAATATTCTTTCTGTATTAATTAACCAAGATAACTATATTTATAAAATCACAACGTTAAGATTATAGTTTCCAATGGTCATATAACAGTCAAAACCCAACCGTCTCATTTTAATTATACCCACTTCATTAATTGAAGGATATAGTGTTGTTGATTATAAAATAAAATAACAAACAAATTTAGAAATCAAATATAATTAAAAAGTTTGGGTTGTTAAACTATATATTAGACTGGATATTTTGTAGACATTGTTGGTGGGGACCTACTGCGTTTTTCACTCACACCATGCTTGGGCCGTCATTGGGTACTCAAGAAGATCTCTTGGTTGCAGGTTGGGATAGGGGCAGAGGCCCTACTCTGAGATGTTTATTTGGTCTTGGGATATACATGGAGAAAGACCGAGACATGGATTCAGGACCAATTTGTTGTTTTGGTAGTTTTTTTTATTTTGGGATACTTCCACCTTTCTCTACTAGTATGGCATGGCATGGTTGTATTTGATTTGTAGTTTGTGCCCTATTTGGGAAATGCTTGGTTAGGCTTGTTTAATTGGTAGTTCATATTGTTTCTATTATTTTTATAGTGTTCTTTTGTGGCATACTCTGGTAAAGAGGGTATAGTCTCCCCATGTGAATCATTAGACCTTCGCTACTAGTCGGCAACCTATAGCATACGTGGAGTCATACTTGAGGCCATGTGACGACCCGGCTCAGATCACCAATTTAGTGGATTCTGATTCAGGGAAGTTAGAATGTGGTATTATAGGAGTTCTTTTCTCTTTCATACTATTTGGGGATGGTAGAAAAGAGATTAGGATTGTTTCGATCCTTGGTAATGATCTCATTCTTGGGAGTAGCTAACCCATGTACGAGGGAAAACCCAAGTCACCGTGGATGAGAATTATTGTTCTTGATGTGTGTTGTTATTGTTGAATGATATTTCACTGTTAGATTGATGCACATTTTGTGTGATTTGATAGATTTATGATATTTCCCTCATTTTCTAAATGGAATGGGGATGCGCATTCATGCATCATTTTTGGCACCTAAGTATAGGAGGCATGCATCTTTACAGGAACACACACGAGCTAGGTTTGCGAAGCATAGATAATTGAATTCATTTTACATCCATGATAAATATGAAGAAAATTATGTGTAATAATCATAATGAATGTGGAATAATGAAAGTAATTATAATGAATAGATTAGGAAAATCGTGTATAAACAATGTTGTGACTGGGTTAATGTTTTGGATTGTGATAAATTGTAAGGGTTGATTCGGTGTCTAAAAGAAAAAGTGGTTGCATAATGATGGTAAAATTGTTAATGAATTTTTCCTAAAGAAAGGTTTAAATGTGTCAAAATGATGATTCTAAATTTTTTTGAAATGGGAAATGTTCCTAAGATGAAAGGATCATGTAGTGAAAGATGAATTGGTTTGATGATGTGTTGATGAAAAACTTATGATTATGTAAGTTAGTTACCCCATGTTGACCATGATCGTAGTAGGTATGGTAAGGGGTGGTGTTATATGTGTGCTAATAACTGTTGTGATAGAGTGTGAGGAATGGTTTGTTTAAGGTTGAATAGAGTGAAATATTTTCCAATTGTGGATAAATTCATTCGGCCATTCATTGAAGTGTCAAGTGAATGGAAGTTTGGAATGAGAATGTTTGGGATCAAATGTGGGTATCCTTGGTATTGTCGGTTTGACCCTTGTAAGTGTGGGTTGGGGAAATGAGAGTGGCCTAGATGAGACATTGGGTTTGAATTATGAGGCTTTGCTAGTTATGATATAGTCAAGGTGGTGTGTTTAGGGAATCCATGGTAGGGTTGTGTCCTTTGTGTTGTGAGGAATTTTTTGGTAATGTGTGTGAGGAAACTTTTGTGGTTTGTGACCGTGTGGAGTTCATGCTGGACCCTAAGGATGGTTCTTGGGCCTTAGTGACCTTGTGAGTAGAGACCTTACGAGTTAGGACTCAAATTCTAGGAATATGTTTTTCCCATAGTGTCGATGAATGTGTACACCTTTGGTGTGGAACCTAGAGAAGATGATTGTTTGGTAGGAAAAGAATATTGTGCATTAGAATGAGAGTGACAGTTCCATACACACACTTTTCTTTATTCATGTCATGATAAGTGTGGCCTGGAGAGAGGTCCAATGGCTTTTCATGGATGTGATTCCAGTCAAGGGAGTTGGTTTTATTCAACCATCAAGGTTACCTATGAGGGAGGTCAGACAAGTCTTCTAGTGTTGTTGGGCGTTTGTGAAAAATGTGGATGTTTTGGACTTTGAATGTGGGACATAGAGTGTTTCGTGGTGTATTTTTTGGAAGTAAGGATATGTGGGAAGGTTGATGGTCTAGTTGTGCCTATTTTATTCTTGAGGGATCCCTAGTGTTTGTAAAAAGAGTTAAGGTCTATTTTAAATTCTTTTATTACTTGAATTCCTAACTCACCTGTTAAATGAGGATTAATGGATGTCTAGATGTTATTTGAATAGAAAAGGCAAGGGTGGCTAAAGTGTGGTTATATACTTTTGATTGATGGTAAAACCTGAGGTAAGGGTTGTCATGTGGATGAACATGTTTAGATGAATGGTTTGGATGTGGAATGACGGTTGAAACTGTTTGCAAATCACACCTGAGGGTGACGGTTATGTATTGATGTGGCATGTTCAGCAAGGAAGCCTGAGATTTCTGGCAGGTCACGATGTTTCATATCTTGACATCATAAACAGATAAGTTGGTGGTGATGCTCTTCGAAAACTTCTTAGCGTACCTTATTAGTGATGAGCATTCCTGACATCACGACCTCATCCTAGGTATGTTGATAATCTCTAGATCATGCCAAGATACCAGAAGGTGTCTTGTTGGATGGGGGATATCATGGAGTGTACGCATAAGGAAACAATATGTGTGTAGTTTTATGATGATATTTACAACCTCAATGTATTTGGGTGAGGACCTCAGGATTGGCAGAATTTCAAAAAATTCCATGGGTTTTTTTCATGGAAGCTGATAACGGGCACTGGGTGATGTTCATTCCTTTGTTTTTGGAAAAGAATGGATGGCCATATCTGAGTTTGGGGTTCAGTTTGTGATTATTTTTAAGATGTGGTGGTTGAAATATCTCATGTTCAGCAAAGGTAATGACAGTCCAAAGATGGGGAGTGATAAATCAACCTTGTATTAGGAAATGATAACATCAAGACAATGTAGTGGCACCAGGGTAGCAATGAGGAACTGGTGAGGTTCCTGTCAGGTTCCTTGGAGAGGCATGTGGGACTTGCTGTGGTGAAAAATTAGACAAGTGTTGTATTGAGCTCAGGGTTTTTCCAAGTGAAGTTGGTGATTTTTGTGCTAATTTTTAGGAGGGTGTGGTTAGTTATGACAAAAGTTTATGGAAAGAGAATTCGGGGTCTTATAACTCTAATGGAGATTGGGGTTAGAATCGGGTCAATTTTCCTTGAGTGGTATTAGGACATCATGATGTTGGGTGAACCTTAACCATGTGATGTGGTGTTATGACATTGGTGAATCCAATGACAATCTATTGGGAGGTAATTCCATAATGGTGGATTTATATTTGAATTTTGAGAACGACCTCAGTGGGTGTGTGGGATGTTAATTATTGGCTTAAATTCAGTAAGCACCTTGGGATGGTGAGAAAAAGGGTTAGTTCACCATCAGTGAAAGGTTGGTGTTCTGGGGAAATCTAGTCAAAGGTGGTCTGACCAGATATGGTAAACTTGATGAGTGAGGTGAGAGTGACCCACCTATGGGTTCATGTAGTAGCAAAAACTACCTTTTTAAATTATGTTGAACTTGAGTGTGGTCAAGATGATCTTGATAATACAATGTATGGTATATGGATGTCTTCCAAATGGTTGTGATGGTGCGGTAGGATTCCAAGAAAGGGTAATGCTCCTATATATTCTTGGGATAGGTAAGTTGGAATGTGTTAGGAACTGGAAAGGTTGGGATGAGTTCTGGAGTTCCGTCGGCGATGTAAGAGGTTCCAAGTAACCAGAAATGGTAGAGAGAACCATACCATATAAATGGTAGGTTGATGACGTGATTAGAGTATTGGGTTGGAAGGACTTGAGTGGTCACTGTTTGGGTGACTCGACCCTGGTGGAGTGTTTTGAAACAATTTAACTGGTTGAGATGAAAAGTGTTTTGAGTTGAATTGGAAGTGTAGTTGTAGAGTGATATATTCATGAAATGTAGGTAGATGGTTCATGTGTTTTCCTTCAGGTGATGTCGGGTTTGGTCACTGTTAGTGTTGGGTGAATAGGAAGATGACTCCATGTGATTTGGGTCATGAGTTGTATAGAGGATCAGGCTGATGAGGTGCCTATTGCTGCCTCTATGATGATGTGATTATGCGTGTTATGTTTTCTTATGTTGTTAGTAGGTGTTGTCACCAATGTTTCCCCATGAACTTCACATGGTGGGAATGGTTGAAGGGGATGAATCCTTGAGGATTTTTCAGCTCGCGTTGTGGTTGTGGTGAGGAGGTCATGATGAGAATGTCTTTGTCATTGAACCGTGCTCTGTGGCCTTGTGATGTAAAACCAGAAAAATGGAAAGTTGGAGTGGATAAGTAGACATTGTGGAAATATCCCTTGATATATAAGTTATTGATGCTCGGAAGAGCGGCTCAAGGACGATCAGATATAACATGGGGAGGTTGTAAGTTCCCAGATCTTTTTAATTTATGTTTTTGTTTATGTTTTGGATCGCTCTTTTATTTTGTCTAGATAAGTGTTTCCCAAGTTCATGTGGGGATTCAGTGTGCGAAGAGAAGAGAAATCAGGCCAAGTTGTGCATAGCACACAGTCTACGCACATTAAGGGGAGAAAATGCGAGTAAACCATGTGGTCTAGCCATCCTTGGACAGTAGCTTGCACACAATCTAAGCACAGTTAGGGGAAACCATGTAGGATCCCAGAAAACCATGCGAAATGGGTGCTTCTGGATAGTATATTCCACATGGTTTGTGCACAGTTTTTAAAACCATGTGGCCCAAAAATGTTGGGAAATTTACAAAATTTCCACCTCTAGATATAAAACCCCAACTTGGGATTTTTCTCCATTAAATCCCCTACATTCCTAGTGACGAACAATTATGAACCAAGCTTCCAAGATGTGGTTTTCCATCAATTCTTGGCCTTTTGGATCATCGTTGGTTTCAGATCATGGATCTCTGTAAGTCCAATACTCTCCAAATCTCTCTTTTTTGGATCTAGGCCTGTGGTTTCTCCTATATTCTTTTGAAACTCTAAAACCCTTTGTTTTCCCATGGAACCTAGTTTGGGGTTTCAAGGGGTGCATAAATCCAGATCTATGGCCACAATTAAGAGTGATTTCATCATCAAATTTGAGGAAGGTGGTCTATAAGTTATATCTCTCATGTTTTATAGATATTTGTGCATGAATTGTTTTGATTCTTACCCTCTTGCGAAGGGTTTGTTATGCCATTATGGTGATGGGATGTTTAGGTAGTCTAAATCACCTGATGGAACCCTTGTGATCCCCACATGATGCATGGAGGATGATGTGACCTATGTTAGGGCCACCCATGCGGTGTTCCCACAATCTCGGACATCAAGTTTAGCTATGTAAATGTAGTGCCATTGTGTGAGAACAAAGAGCTGAGGGAGAATATGATATTAAGTGTGAAGTATGTTAATGGGAGTCCTAGAAACACACATGGGTTGTACAATGACCTATGTGGTTGTTGGTGGGATTTAAAAGGGGTTATTCTAGGTAAAGGAAAAATCTAAGGTGTTAGGTTTATACATGATTATGCATAGTGATATAAGCATGGGAAACGATAATTGGGGATGAATTGGGGATTGGGTTAATATATGAGAATTAGGTGGTGCACCTAAATGATTGAATGCAATATAGGGATTGTGTTAGGTGATATGAGAAATGTGTTTGGAATGCATAAGTGGGTAAATGATTTTGAAATGAAAAATGGGAAAAATGGGTTAATGAATGGTCAATGATGAATTTTTCTAAGAAAAAGGGGTTTTTGGATACACCTAATGGGTTAAGGCACAAGAAGGGAATTTTTTTAATTGATATAAATTCTTATTGGAAAATGTGTTCATGATTTATGGCATAGTATCTATTCCCATGTTTCTTTTTATGCATTGTGAATATGGATTCACAATGGTATCGTTTATGTTATGTTGTGTTATGTATTGTGATATCCAATGGCATTGAATATGCTAGGTTGTGTTATGATATGGATGTGGTGACTTGATAATTAAGCATGTGCACATGGCTTTGTAGTGTGGGGTATTGACTGAGGTTCTACGCCCATGGGTCGGGTTGGAATGATGCTCTAAACTCCACCCCTAATGCACAGGTTAGGGATGAGGATTGATGCTATATTCCCCTAACTATTCCATCCACCCAAAATAAGTCTTCAAGGTGAGGACATGGTTGAAATGAAGAAGGAGTTGGACTTAGGCTCCAAACTCCACCCCTAATGCATGGGTTAGGGATTAGGATTGATGCTCTATTCTCCTAATGGTTTCATTTTCTAAATACTGATACTTTGAGGTGGGGATCATGATATTTCTATAACGTGATGCATTACACATGGACTAATACTTCGATGGGAGAATATGAGTTCATGTGATAAGTGTATACCAAGTGAGATAAGGTCTTGTTTTGTTTCCCCAATGCATTTTGATTGATTTCCTTGGACCATTGTGTAGATGATATTTGGTCCTAACTCAGGGAACATGTCATCAATATGGACTATGTAGTGAATATGGTATATGAAATGGAATTGGGATAAATTCTAGCCATGAGTCAAATAAACCATGTTAATTAATGGAACCCAAACTGTCCCTCGCTTTCTTAGCATTTATTTTGTAAAGGAAAGCACTATCTATTATAGTGGATATTTTGTAGACACCATTGGTGGGGGCCTACTGAGTTTTGTACTCACACCCTACTTAGGCTGTCGTTGGGTACCCAAGAACATCTCTTGGTTGCAGGCCGGTATAGGTGTAGAGGCCCTACTCCGAGATATTATGTTGGGATCAGTATGTACATAGAGAAGGACCTAGACTTGGAGTCACAAACCATTTGGTGATTTTCCATTAGTTTTATTTTGGGATTCTTCCACATTGCACTACTTGTTTGGAATGGAGTTGTTGAAATTAATTTGTGGTTTTACTTTGTTTAGGAAACACCTAGTTATTCTCATTTAATTGCTAGTATATATAGTTTCCATTATTTATATTGTGTACTGTTATGGCTTACTCTGGTAAAGAGGGTATATTCTCCCCACATGACTCATTATAGCCTTACTAATAGTCATAAACCATTAGCATATGGGGAGGTGCAATTGAGGTCATGTGATGACCCGGATCGGAGCACTAGTTTAGTGGTGTCTGAGTTGGGGATGTTACAATCCTTCTTACCAATATCGAATCATTACCCTTGGTCCAATGATGACTACGATGATGAAATGTAAGGATAAAGGCACCAGGAATGATAGTTTTCAGCCATTTCCTGTAATTAAAGGCCAACACTCATGAACATGGATTTATGGGGTGAGAAAAGAAATAATAATCAAATTGAACTAGTATATATGTCCATGAAATGGTTCAATTAGGAAAATTCAAAGGAGAAGAATTGATCTTGCTCAACCAAATTGATAAAAAATGGCATAAACCATGAATTGATAAGACCTACTTGGAGAATAGATCATTCTTTATTGAATAACACACTTTTTAATTATTTAGAGGAGTCTTTTCATTCACTATGCATAGATCTTATTCGATTCATATATTTTTCATCATCGAATCATAGTTCTCCAATAAAATAAGGAAGAATGTTTTGGAATCTCCTACGGTTTATACGACTATCATTTTGAAAATCTCTATAATGATTTATTTATAGTAAAATTGTTGAATTTATTTAATTAATTAATTAAATTAATAATTTAATTAATCCACTAAATGTCCCTCCAATAGATTAATAATCTAAAAACCACATGTGGACCTATACTATGTCACGCCTAGGGTAAAAATCACATTTCAGACTCAACTGTGATCTTGGATATTCGATCCGATAATTTGTTTCAGACTTATTCTATTTTATTTATGAAACATCACACACATAATTAAAATATATTTAATATTCTTATAAAATTAATTTTTAGAACACTGGTCATTTGAATCACTTATCATCTCAAATACAAGTACTAATAATATATTTAAAAATATATAAAAATGATACATTGAAAAAATTGGGTTTCTAAATCATTCTCTGATAAAAACTTTTAATCCCAAAAAAGAAAAAACAAAATAAACAGCCACCATACTGACCTTGTATATGGCTATCAGGCTCCCAAGAGCTCTCATTCATGTTCTCATGTGACCAAACCATATGTACTAAAGGGATTGTCCAACCATGTAGGATCCTATCATGTTGTTCCTTGATCACCCTTGGGTGCTTCGCAAATATGGAACAATCCTTGATTTCTATCTCACCCTATTCGAGGATGTGTGTGGGGTCATGCATGTATATCCTCATTTGAAACACATGGAAGAAATCGTGAACCCTCTCCAATTTGGGGGTAGGTAAGGGTGGTAAGTAACATAAATAACCCTTTAAACGATCTCAAGTGACCCAATAAATCTCGGGGATAGCAAGCCTTCTGGGAAAAACCTCCACAATCATCAACGTGGGGGAGCTCTCACGAAAAAGTGGTCTCTTTTATTGAACTACAAAAGCATATGATGTCAGTATACATATTAATTATGTCTTCTCTAGGACATCCTCATCTACTCGCGGATGACATGGACTTTTTATATCATTGCCTTCACTATCTATGAACCCTCGATAGATGTCTCACCAATCTCTATCCATCACAATGGTAACTTGTAGGGTCTTTTGTAAAGGGCTTATAAAGGTTATATACCACTAGTAGAGTGGAGTTTGTTATTGTACACAAACTATACCAAGGAAAAGTGATCCTCTCAAATCTAACCAAAGTCTAACACGCAATCCCTCTGTAGATCCTACAACACCTAGATATTATTCTCGGTCTTGACTTCTATCTAGGGGTGAAAGGTTGTACTCATCAGCATATAGGTATTTTATTACTCATGTATGACTCTCCATAATCCTGAGGTGAATCACACATCACTATATAAGACTATAGTTTAGGGCACCCCATAAATGCGAACAATATCTCAAATGTAAATCTTCCCCAAATATTCCACTGAACTCTACTTACTAATAAAAAGTAAGTGTGTTGAATTCATGAGATATTTAACTATCACCCATATGGAATTATGGCACTTCATTGTCTATGGAAGCCCTTTCACAGAGTCTAGGTATATCACATCCCACTTCCACTTTAGGATCTCATTGGGATGCAACAAACCTGTCAGAAGCATGTGCAAAGTTGTCACCGGATAAAAGGCGAGGCACCAAGAGAAAAACATAGTCTTGTTCTATCTCATTCTAGGACACAAAAACTACTATGGAAGTTCCTTTTACATCTTCCCCCACACAATTATGTGCATCTAAAGGAGTAGTTTGGAACTCTTACAACACCTCCTCCCACATTGTGACTGGGACCACCATCCATCCCTATTAAAGGATGATAAGATTTCATCATTCAAAATATCCATCTGGTGATTCCCCTATGGATATAAAGTCATGAGAAAACTTTGAGTAAATTTATCCTAGATAAGCCTCCCTCATAATCTCATGAAGTGAATGAGTCAACACCATTGACTAAAGAAAATATTTACCCTCTAGCTCCACCAGGGTCATCTCTGAGGAAGACAACCACTTAGAAACCTCTTACACCAAGAAATCCTGGGAATTCCAAATAAGGGAATATGCTACCATGTTTCCCTTCCCTATAGTATAAACTATATTGGATTCATAGTATTACAAGATCTCCGACCAGATACTCTACATCAAGTTCAAGCCTATCTGTGTGAAGATGTACCCGAGACTATGAGGGTCTCAATAAACCAAAAAGTTCTCTTCCAGAAGTTAATTTCTTCACAAACCCAAGGAGTAGACTACTGCTACCATATCTAAGATGTGAGTCACGTATTTATGCTCATGGGATATCAACTGGCTTGACCCATATGCGATAACTGCATACCACTACATCAACACTCCACCGAGCCTAGCTCCCGAGGGTTCACAATAAACTATGTACTCCATGCCTTCCTTGGTTTTCTCAACATTGGATCAGTTTCTACCCTTATCATAAACTCATCAAAAGTCTCTTTGGCACTACTCGGTCCAAGTAAAAGGCTTCCCTTTCTACGTTAGGGTGGTCAAAGGGGATCAAATTATAGATAAGTATACTAAAACCTCCTATAGTATCCCATCAAGCAATGAAAACATCAAACCTATGACATGATCTTGGTTGGATCCCAATAAATCACTACAATGATCATCACCGGGTCCATGAACAAAACATTCTTAGAAATGACATGCCCTAGAAAGTGAACCTCATGTATCTAGAACTGTAACATTGAGAGATTACCAAAATGTTGGTGATCCTAAAGAAAATCTAGGACCATCCTAAACTTATCTTCATAGTTTTCCTCTTATGGAAAGTATATAAATATGTCATCAATGAAGAAAAAAAAAACTGGTCCATTTGTGGATGGATGATCTGGTTCATCGAATCTATAATCATGGTGATGGAATTCATTATACCAAAGGGAATAACTGAGAACTAAGTGTATATAGAAACATAAGAATACATACTTTATAATATCTTCCTCATTAACCCTTAACCAGTGGTAGCCGTACCTGAGATCAGTCTTCAAAAAACATATCATACCTTGCATCTAGTCAAAGAGTTTGTTAATCCTCTGAAAGGGGTACTTGTTCTTTATCATGACCTAGTTCATGAAACTCTAATCCTTGTAAATCCACAAACTCCCATACATCTTTTTCATGAACAACACTAGATCATCCGAGGGGGACACACTAGTTCAAATGAAAATCACTTATTGAAGGTCCTCCAACTACAACCAAATCCCCTTAATCATGACAGGGGTCATCTGATATTATGTAGAAGATATCTGAGTTTTCCTAGGATGTAAGTTGATACAAAACTCCATCTCCTTCCATAGACGTAGTCCCATAGTGTCCTAGAGGAAGACATGCATGAACTACTCCACAAATGAAGGAATCCATATTCATGAAGAGCGTATTTCACTAAGTTATATACTCACCAAACATTAGATTATTGGATACATCCTTCTACCGGTAGAACCCACTCATCTTGTAATGTGATCTTTCTTTCTCAAAAAGGCGAATATTGTCCCATTGGTGTGAAGGATTCTAAATCCTCTATGGTGATAGTCAATCTAGGATTGGACCATGGAAATCCAATCCATACACAAGATGAGGTCACAAGGTTCCATAGTGATTACCAAAATGTCCCACATGAACCTCTCTCCACCAAGCGATTGGTCGCACTGTCAGAAGATAAAAGATACAGAATAAGTGTTCCCTATAGGAACCTTAAGATAACTATGCTAGGATAGAGCCTCAACTAGGATCTCTAAATATCACACCATGAGTATAGAGATGAATTAATGACTATCAAATATTTATACTAATACTGAATAAATAGTATAAAACACACAAATCCCACCTCTGATCATATCATGTGTCGTAGGGTCATAAGACTCCATAGCCTACAGTTGTCCACAACCCGGACTGCTTGCTCCTTGATCCTGATGTAGGATTCCTTGTGTTGTTGGAGGAATGATATCATTACATCATCCAACTCCCAAGGATCATTCTACTCCTCTTCAATATCCTCCTCCCTATGGACCACCCTTCCCTCACCTAGGAAATCCATGATCATGGAACTTACTCAATTGTGGTGGTATGTCACCTACCTCCCTATACTCCTTAGATTGTATGGTCGAGAAGTCTCATGCTATGTGACCTCTTCAATCACAATCCTAGAATCACCCCACTCTAGACTGACTCAGTCCTCTACATTATCCCTGACCACATGATCGATCCTTGTAATGGGAGGACCCCCTACGCTGAGATCCTATCATCTGGCATCTGCTGACTGTTATAGATGACTCATCTCAGTGACACCAAGTGCATGATCCAACTACATAACATCCCTATTATAGGAATCTATCTTCACCATTTGATATTCCAACACCTTGAAATAGGTGGGAATTTACAATGGTACCACAATAGCATAGATCTCTCTATGGAGTCCCCACTCTAACTTTCATGCTCAGAAGTATCCATCTCATATCAGGTAAACTGAGTGATTCAGAAGTTACATGAACCATGCAGTGTAATCAGACACTATCATTACTCCCTAATGAAACTCCATAATTTCATTAATCCAAACTGAGAACAAAATGGAGGGGAATTACTCCTCATCAAACAACTGCTGAAATTTGGGCCATGATAGTGTCGAATCATTGTACATCTGTGTAACAAGACTCCACTAGCACCCAACTAATACATAGAAATGGATAGAATTTAGTGAACACACCTTATCCTTCTATTTTTGGATAAACATAAAGATTTGAACAACCATCTCTATAAAATCCTCAACTACATCGGGATCTGGCTCACCACAGAACTTCAGCAGCCAAGGGCACTGGAACTCACGGAGTGTGCTAATCCTACATGCATCCTAAACCTGGTCTTACAATATAATATTCTACTCTATAGGTGGTTATTCTTCTAAATTTCCACCTAGATGAAGGATTAAATGTGATAATCCCTTATCATAGGCATCATCACTTATCAAATTGTCAACATGATCTGATACTGGTAACCTGTGTAGCTGGCGTCATGGAGGCATCTTGAAAATTAAATCATGACATACCATGGTTAGAAGAGAATATATATATATATAATAATAATAATAGGGAACTAAATCAAGAAGGATAGTCAAAGTATCAATCCTATATGATTCATGTACCATTGATCCCTATAACCAATGTCTCAGTATGCTGAGTTGACAAACATGTAGTCAAGGTCTTCTGAAAGTATACGTCGGTCACCCATACCATCATTAGATTCCAGGACCATAGAGTCGCACACAAGTTGATTTCACAATATTTCCCTAAATACCAAGTAAATACTCATAAGGGGACTACTCAAAAAACCAAACCAAGGATCTAACCATCTTTGATACCAAAATTTCATGTCCCAACCCAAACAGGGGTTAAAGCCGCAACTACCCAAGCTTGCCTCCATAGGCCAGGGGTTGGAAACAAGCTCCAAAAGGCATATCCTAAATGGAAGTCCTTTCATAATTTCCCTACATTAACAAACACTTGACTATATCAATCCATAAGTTTTTAGTAAAAATAATAAAAATATGTAATAACTATTATATAAACCGAGCATGTAGAACCACTAGGATGTACAAGAGTATGGCAGTGAAAACTGAAATGTAAAGGGGAAAAATAAACACCCAACAAAAAAGTTGTTCCAACAAAAAAAGGAATTTAAAAGTTCTAAGAGAGCGCATATACTGATATTTAAACTCTGACCACCATACCTAGTCTAATACACCAAGTATCCCTATGATATTTTACACTCATCGTCAACCTATCTGTCATCTGTATAAGACATGAAATGTGTGGGACAAACCATATAGGGGTGACTATATACATACCAAGTAGGACACTATAAAATATTAATGGAAAGATTAAAGAGACATGATAGTAATAGATAGATAGTAAATAATGAACATCTCAACCCAAATTAATAAGGTAACCTCATCCAACCACGGGAGCTCAACATGTCGTGTGGGTGGACAACACATTGTGTCTCTGACACCCATATAAAGATAGTAGAAAATCCATCAACATGGATATATATATATATATATATATATATTCTTTTTAAAATAATCCCAAAAATAGAGAAAGGGGGTCTCAATCTCGCTAACCATCCCAATAAAAGAGTTTCATCAGTTCTAGAGGTCCAAAAACGATGCCCATAATCCCACACATCTACCCAAAATAAAAATTCCAAGTTAAGAATCACATCAACATTGATCTTTATAGTTTAGGGGACACAATATCAGAGTGGAGGAATCGTTCTCTGGTAAAATAGGCAGGTGACACTATGATGGTTGAGGAACCATGTGCGACCCAACCGACGAGTGAAACACTTGGAGTCTATAAAATTCTCATACCCATCCCTACTGGAGGGTTCCACTCTAGTAATCGAGGACCCATGCCCTATCTCCACATAAGGCTGCCACTCCAGTAATCGACGATGCATGACCTGCCCGGCTGAAGGGTTCCACTAGGATGTTTGATGACACATGCCCTGCCCAGTATGAGGGTGACACTCTAGTCATCATGGAACCATACTCAGCCCTATTGGAGGGTTCCACTATAAAGGTCATGGACCCTTGACTTATCTCTATAAAAGGGTTCCACTATAATCATCTAGGACCCATGCTCATCCCAGCAGGAGGGTTCCAAATGGAAGCTCTAGGACCCATTCACTATCTCCATAGGAGGGTTCCACTCCAGTCATCAAGGGCCCAAACCCAACCTGGCTAGAGGGTGCCACTTGGATGGTCAATGACCCATGGCCTAACTCTTTACTAGGTTTCACTCAGGTCATCATGGACTCATGCCCTTCCCTATAGGAGGGTACCACCCCAAATACTTCGGTGATCATACATGATCACTTCTATCATTAATCATCACCCAAATAGTTTACACATCAAAAAAATATCACATAATATCTCAATATCCATTACAGAGTTCATTATCTCATTATATGTCAAAAAACACTCAGGATAGGCTACTCATAGGCCAAAATCTGAGTCTAAATGTATGAGATACATGAGGTTGATGTTCCATTAAATGTAACCAAAGGGTAAACATAATGTTATAGGTCCCACACGACATATGGTCCCATTATATCACCTGGACATGTCCCTGGAGGACCATAGATCACCAACCATGTAACACTACACATATTGTAGGGGAGATACACAAAATGACCAAGACACTCGGGGTCCATGTTCATGCTCCCTAGTTGTCTCAGTGTATCCATCATGTGTCTGTGTACATTGGTAAGAAGTTTTCTCCTAACCATGTATATGCATGTGTACATTTAGAGTACACACCTAGTTTTCCATCATATGGTCACATGTGCGGTGGGGGTCCCACATGGTGGGTGATAATTATCTCACCCAATAACCCTAAATATCATAGTATTGGTGTCACATGTCATGTATTCCTCCAAAATATATGGCATGTAATTTATATTTTAAATGATGTTTAGATTTAATTTCCATGATTCATATCCAACATCTCCACCATTAGATCTGGCCTCATATCCTCTCTAAATTGATGGATCTCAACTTCATTCATCATTTTTGACCATCTGGGGGCCAGAAAAAAAATCCTCAATTGGTTTGTCGCTTCCCACATGAACCGTTTCACCTCAATTCATCTCCCAGTCAATCTTAGATCTCAAGAACATGATGAAAACATCCTTATACCATGATTCATCCTCAAACCCATCATTTATCATTGATCCATTTGTTTGATGTTAAACAATCATGAATATGGGGATCTGATTGGGGAATGTCCCAGCTAGAAATGTCTAATCGCAACCTCGTGGTCAAATAATGACTAATACAAAAAAAAAGTTTTGATAAACGACCAAATAATAAAGGTTTATCAATCATTTCCTGGCATTTGTGGACAAATATCATGAATGAGGATACCTTGGGTGAGAAATAAAAGAATAATCAAATTAAACCGCTATATATATGAATGAAATGGTAAAATTATCATATATCAAAGGAGAATAATTGACCATGATCAAAAAATATATTCCAAAAGGGAATAATCGATGAATTGATTAGTCCTGCCTAGATATTGGGTTGTTAATCATCATATAATTCATTTTACAATGACTTATAGTTGTTGTTGTGTTCACATCGGTTCAATATACTTTGATAAATAGAATCGTCGTCATCAAATCTCGATTTACCAATATATTGATAAAGAACACTCTAGATTCCCCCATGGTTTATGCAACTAACCCCAATAAAATAAACATAATGATTTATTTAATGAAAAAACACTACATTAATTTAATTAATCAATAATATTTATCCACAAAATGTACTTCCAATGGCCTTCTTATGCAAACACCCCACGCCAACCTATTTTAGGTCACACCTTGGGTAAACATTTTGTTCTTGACTAAACCATGGTCTTATATTTCTTATCTTAGTTCCATCTTAAGATTTATCCATGTTACTTTTAAAAACCTATGCTTGCATAATATAAAATATATTTAATATTCTTATAAAATTAATTTTTTCTCATTAAACATTGGATTTCAAGTCTTCTCATTTTAGGGATCTGATAATATATTTAAAGATATTTCAAAGTCATAAAAGATAAAACTAGGTCTCTACATCTAAAAGCAAAGGTTATATTCATAAAAATTTGTAGTTGGATATCTGTCACATCATACCTGCTCTTATGGGGATTTGGTTTCTTATAGTTTTAAACATTTTCATGAAAGAGTCGCAGGTACCATATACATAGGATGTATTTGGATATATGTGAATATATTTGATTTCTATTTTTTGGTAAGTAACAAAAATCAAGAGTTTTATACAGTGTTATATATTAATATGTTTGGAAGATATTAATTTGGTTGATGTTATATGATATAATCAAATTCATTAAAAACATTACATACATTATCATAATACTTGAGATAATATGGTGATATGTTAAAACTCTTAATTAAATACTTAGTTTTAGATTCCTTCCAAGGTAAAATTTTTTAATACCTTGATCATCCAAATGGGAAAGCCATGCTAAATTTGGGTGCCCATGGATTATCTTGTGTATAGAAAATAAGTTCTTGGTGACCCTAATAGGGTCAGTTATCCATGTTTTATTTGAGGCTTGGGTTACACAAAGCTAGAAAACTCTAATATTAGGATAATAAAGAAATAAAAATGAGACAATATAGGAAATGTATTTGGTATAGAGTTTTCCACACAACTATAAAATATTCATATATAATATGTTTGACATGAGGATGTACCTAAATTTATATGTGATGGGAGAGATTATAAAGATAATATATTCTTAGAAAAATATAGGTCTTGGATTATTAATATATATTATGTGATAAAATTAATCATTATTCTAGTGGGACAAAATTTAATACAATTATTTACTAAATTATTTTAAAACATGATAGTCATTTGATAAAAGATTCAGTTGTAGATAAAACAGAATCATCAACACCAAACTTAAGCTTGATATCAATTATTGAAATGAGAAATCTTACTGAAAATACATATTAGACTAGTATAAGAACAAGATAATAGTACTCAAAAAAGAAAGCAAGTTCCATGTATTTGAGAAAAAATTGATTAAAAAAGCACCGAATGAAGAAGCATGTTAAGAAGAGAAATAATCTTATAGTAAGCATGTTAAATATTATCTTGATTTCTATATATCATTTATTATTTAAATTGATCCCATGACTTAAAAATAACTTGAGAATATGGATATTTTTTTTATGATATGAAATCATAAAATAGTTTATTAATAACAATCTAGACATGAGAGATATAAAGATTCAAAAGTACTATAGGTGTAATATAGTAAAGCGTACATCAATTTCAAATCATATATTCAATATAATTAGGTATTTAATGTATTTAAAGATACTTAGGCCAATTTTTATGCATTATGCGTCAATGGGATATATTCTTAAAATTTCTTCAGAAAGGTTTTAATAGTTTTTTATGAATTATAACTTGAGTGATTTCAATTCACTTTTACTGTAACTCCTCAATATATTGAGGTTTGATGAGTAAAATATGGAGGGTTGAATTTCAAGTTATATGACGATGTCACAAAAGATAAATGGTAAATAAATTTTTCATAAGGAGAAGAAAATAGGTCATATAGAGTCTAAACTAGCATCTATGAAACCAAAGAAATGATCATTTATTGAAGGGTGGAATTTCCATTATGGAAAACATGGATGTTAGGGATGGGATTTTCTATAAAACCTAATGGGTTTTAATTATAATTGTGGATATTCTACATCAGGTATTAATGTTTTAGAATTAAATTATTTCATTTTAAGGGTTTTTGATATTGGCCATATATTATTAAAATGTCATAAATATGTATAAAATTTCAAAAATCATGAATCTTTAAAGGATGATTATTTATGTTTTTAGATTAATTCATAAGAAAAATTTTGTTATATAAAGGAGTTAGATGCAAAGGATTTATTAAAATCTCAAAATTACTTATATATAATAAATTATCTATTTTTATTCTTTCTTTCTCTAATTTTATGAGATAGCTTTTATTGTAAAAAAATGGTTGTTATCAATAAATGAAATGATTTTTTTACACACATGGTTTATTATTGATCCAATTATATAACTTATTTTAAAAATAAGGGATAAAAGTTGTTTTATCCCAGAAAAAATAATTCCTCAAAGTTATTTGTTAAAATATGAGAGGAAATTACCCACCACCCAACAATGAAATATTTTAAAGAAAATAATATTCTTTCTAGAATATTGATAGAAACATATAGATTTATATAAGTGGTATTTTATTAACATTTTTCTCATTAAATTTTCCCACAAAAGATATAAGTTTCATTTCACTAACAAAAAATAGTTTCTATCTAATAAATATATTTCATATAAAATATGGTTTATTTTCAAAACACAAAATAGTTGGTAAATAATTATCTTAATGTAAAGAGTTATATTTAAATTCATTACCATATGAACTCAATTAAAATATAAATAGGGATATGTTCTGATGATGAAGATAATGATAAAATTTGAGAAAATTATATGTTTGTAAAAAATAACTATTATTAACATCGTAGAATTGGAAATTTTGAAGTAAATAAGATTGAATATTATTTTCAAATATTTGAATAGGATGATTAAGAATCAAAATATCACCATTTTTTCAAATGATATTTATTCAAATAAATTACCTATTAAAATAGTTTAGTGGGAGAATTTATCATATTTTCACATGGATATGTGGTAGGAATTATATGGTGATATAATATGTTTATCAAATCCTTAAAAATATTGTCAACATAAGTCTTATATAGTTATATATTTTATAGGGTTTGATTAAACTAGATATTATATATAGTTTTGTTAATTTTCATAAAAGAATTTAAGAATATATGAAATTTAATATGTTATAAAAAAATATAGAATCCCACTTAACATTATTTCATATTGATTTCATATATTACAAGTAGTGAAATGTAAATTAAACTCTCAAAATGACTTTGAGTTATCGAAAATCGATTTTCATCGTGGAGTATTATAGTTTGTGATTTCATGTGAATATTAGTATAGGTTGGGTTCATATATACATGCAAAATTCTCTCCTGGGGCATAAAATTATTTTTGTGTGTTGGATTTCCCACTAAAAATATGACATGTATGTTCATACACTATGAGACTAGTTTTTAAAGGGTGAATATTTCGTATTTAATTCCCATTACTTTAGGTTGAAAAGATACCTAGAATGAGATCCTTATAATTAGATATAATTCTTACCCAATCGTTGAGGTCAAGATAATCTGGGGTGGTTGGGTATATTATTGATCACATCACCAGTTGAGGTTTAACTATAATAGGGTTTTCCCTCTCATATAATGAGTATGGAATTCATGCCTAATGAGATAGATTAAGGAAATGTATAGTCATATCAAGATAAGTTAAATAGGATTTTGTTATCTATTTTGGTGAGGGGAATGTGATGTGCTTATATACCTCGATAAAAGAAAAGTGTTTGTTCATATTTATGGACAGTCTATACATATAAAATTGAGATAATTTGATTAAACTATAGAATATTTGACATACCTCTTATCTCATGGTTACTTTGTAACAGTATGTGCCTTTCGGATCCATTAATTTTCTTGTTTCATTGGTGAGAGGTGTTCATGGAAGGTTTTGAGAGTTTTGGGTGGAGGATGGAGTTTTAGTAGAGCTTTTGTAAGAAATAAACACCATGTATGTGTATTAAATTATGTGTAATGGTGGTTTACAACCTATGTTAGGCTCGTTCAAGACATTTAATAAATCTGGTGATTAATC
Source organism: Viscum album (assembly GCA_963277665.1). NCBI lineage: Eukaryota > Viridiplantae > Streptophyta > Magnoliopsida > Santalales > Viscaceae > Viscum > Viscum album. The sequence goes on from OY728120.1 coordinate 2,102,881,217, forward strand.
CTTCGAGGAAACACATTTTTTTGGATAAATCTAGATTTTTTTGAAACTATTAATTACTAATTATGCTTTACCATACCCACTCTCAAATATTTTTATAACTAAGTGTAGTATAGGGGATGTCCTAGTTCATTCTCTTGAGGAGTTTTTTAGTCAATCAATCACCACTTATCACTCAATTATTTATATTTTTTTATATATTATATAAAATGATCATAAATAAGGATTTTATAATTTATAATTAAATACTAAAATAAAACAATTATTGTATGGAAAATAAAATGAATTGAAACAAAATTAAGTTAGAATGAAAGGAGACATTCCCAAGAGAATCACCCAGATTAAACCTTAATTGACTTATTTTTAGTTTCAAATTTACATAATGAACACACTCCATAATATGTTTTATAATAATCCTATGAATATATTTGTGAATATACAGTTATCTCAATGATATTTGAGAGACCACACATACACCTCCCCGATCGAGGGAAAATATTACAGAAGTGAAAGCTAAACCTCGGGTTGTAAGTGGAGACAAAATGGTTCCATTCCCAATAAGATCCCTCCTAGCTTAACTCTATGAAAATAAGAAACATTAAGAATAAATTTTCAAATACATGGTTTCATCACTAGATGAATCTCCATGTTACTTCCTTAGGTTACATACTATTAATAATGAGTATATGAGTTCATAGAGATGAAGAAAATAATGAAGTGGAAAACAGAAAAGATAAAAATAATGAGAGAATAAGAATAACAAAAAGACTAAACAATACGATAAATTAAAAATAATATTTAAAAATAAATTAAACTAAAAAAAACTAAAATTACCACATAGTGTGAAAATTAATTAAAATGAATAAGAAAAATTCTTTTATAAAAAAAGTGGTGAAATTTTTGGCTCCAAAATCTTCCTATAAATGATTCTAAATGGTAACAAAATTATGTAACCTAATTTGGAAATAGTTACTTATCTATAGTTTTTCATATACCTATCATATGTCTAACCAAAAAATTTAGCTTCATTGGACACATTTGGTGAGAGATATACCCAATTTACTCTGGAAATGTATTCTACCCAGGCATACTTTTTGAATTCCAATGCTCCAGGTTCCAACATATTTATGGCCCTGAGAGTGAAAGAATCTAGTGTAGATGCCATAACGAATATTTTTAATATATATATAATACATACCCTTGTATATTTTAAGATCAATTGGTTTATCCAATTATTTGATATGTTCCCATCATAAAAAATAGGTCGATCATTATACAGTTTTTGAGGCCCGACTTGTGAGATAGATTTGGGACTCCAAATGGTGGATTGTGCTTTGGGTCCATAAGGATAAAATTAATCCAATAGAACATTGAATCCAATAAAATAATATGTTTTCAATTTTTTTAGTGAATATCATTTTATATCGGAAATACAAAAGTAAATTAAAAAAGTTAAATCCAAAATAGGCCATTTTTCTAATTAAGCTCCAAATACTTCAAAAACCCCAAAATGTGACAATTTCCTTTGAAATAACAAATAGTATGAATTAAAAAAATTAAAATTAAAATTACAATAATATAAAATATTTTCTATTTCAGTTTTCCCACACATAATCATTACAATCCTAATAAATCATCTTATACCAAGGTCAAAAAAAACTTTCCAAAACATAAATGATAACACTACTAAATTATCATATATAAAGAAAATATAAAACCTATTACATGGATAAAAATTTCCAAAATACCGAAAAATAATAAAAATCCATTCAATATCATGTTAATTACCACATTCATGTAGTACATACCTTTCTTGAAATATATTTCTCTCTTCACTCAAGGATATTTAATATGGAGTTTTTGTAATTCTAAAAAACATATATGATCTCCAAAGAAATTCTATTATCTTAGTATCTTCAATACATAAAGTAAAATCTTTGTTAATAATGATTTATTTTTCATGGTTTGTTCTGAGGCTGAGGGTTGGAAGGTTTTAAATTTAAAAACATCTTGAGGAATAATTAGGGGGTTAAGCTATAAAGTGATGTAAATGCATGAAAACAATTTTTCTCAAGAATGGTGTCAGCCTAAAAATTAATCACATCTAAACAGATATTTCAGTATTTTGGATGTTCGGTCTTTTAATTATATCATCAATGAATTTCTTCCCACATTACGCAATTTGTAACATTGTATTATCTTGAATGCAGATCTATATTTCTCTTTAGAATCATTTTTTAACGAAAAGAGAGGCATATTTTGATCGTCAAATACTGGTGAACACCCATACCAAATTTATAATGATATTTTGGGCCACCAATACATATTTACATCATGAAATTTCTTCCACAAAATTATTAATAAGTATGGAATCACTTTCATTTCAACTCAATCAAATAATTTAGGGAAAAAATCATCTCATCTTATATCTCCCCCACACATGAGTTCAATAATTATCATGAATTTAACTTCTAAAGTATGTTGGAAATGGATAAATGACCTATAATCTGGATTCATAACAAAGTATTTCATGGATATTAGGAGTTTAATAAAAGATATATTGGAGTTTAGTCCAAAATTAGAGTCTAATTTAAAAAATTTATTGTAAAGTGATTCCTCAATCATACATGGCACATTCCATGAACTCTAACATCTTTGAAAAAGATAAAAATATAAATTTTCGAATCCTAGATAATGTTTCAAGTCTCTCATGAAAAATAGAAATGTAAATATGACATCAAATAGTTTTATAAACCTCTCATGTAGGGAAATATATTCAAATTAGACATCACTGGTGCATATGAGTTTCACAAAAAATCAAAATTCATCAAATTAAAAGATTATATGTTTTTAAAAAAATCTATTTGAAAATAATTTTAATAATTTTATATTAAAATCAAGCAATTTTCCAAAAACACAATGTAGGTTTTATTTTTTCAATGTATTTGACTCAACTCAATAATAATAAACACACCAAAAATGAAAAAGGAAAACATGAATATTCAGAAAAATACAAGAAACCTAAAATAGATTCAGACACAAAATTCATAAAAACTAGTTTACATCCCTCCGACACACTTATTCCATTTACTACAATATTTTAACTCAAATCAAATGAAGATATATTTTCACACATAATTTAAATTGGTTTGAAAAAAAAAATGAAAAGGAAAGATTAATCCTGATTTATTTTTTAGTGGCAACCTTGTGTTAAGCTCATAGGTTATACTAATTTAAAACTATAGGAATTAAATTAAAATACATAAGAAAAATAAAGAAAAATAAATATAAAGGAAAATAAATGGGATAATTCTGTGTTTAGACTCCCAAGAACGTGGTAGGTTTTTACTTCCCCTAGTCCGGCAGTTGTAGTGTATTATCCTCAATTAAAAGGTTGGTGTGGTTTCATTGAGATAAAACACCACATTTGAATTTTCCCAAAGTCCCTAACTATAAAAAAATAATTTATAATACCAAATAATATAAGAAAATTCCTCAAACCTAAAAAATAATAAATATAAAATTTGAGGTCCATAGTGGGAGGGAAAATATGAAAGGGGTCCTCACTCATGACATTTGTGGTGTACCCCTCCATATAGTATGAAATTATTTATAGAGGATGTAGTCACACCAAATGATTTTATAGATATTCTACTTCAATAACCATAACTAGAGTGGTAACTTACTTTATATCCAAGGTCTTATTAATTTGTATGGTAAGAGAAATTTTTTAAAATGAAATGTCAGAAAACAATTCATCTTTATTAATATTAAAACATTAAGAATCAAAAAATAAATATCCCCTTTCATGTATATGATCATATAAATTGATCTCTTCAAGAAGAAATATTGGAAACTCCATCTCAATATGTTAATATTAAACACAATCATCCAAAGTAAGAAATAGGTATAAAGGTGAATATTTTTCATTATCAATGATAGTGAGATCTAGTTTTTGGCTGTCATTAATAATGCAGCTCTAGGATTCTTCCAAAAAATGTTGATCTACCATAAGTATATCAACTGGAATTTTTTCTTCAAATACATACCTAAGATATGGTTGTGTGAATGATGATGTGATTAATTAATTTAGAATCACAATATAACCTCTATTATGTTCTTTAAAATAAAAAATGATTGGTGAAATATTCTCTACCACTTTTATTGGTTCTAGTTCTGGTTCTATCTTAGTGTTCACCTTAAATGAATGTACATATTCCATTAGCCATTCCATTTTTCTCTACAGTCCATGTATTTCTTCTCTAAGTAATTTTATTTTATATTTTTTAATTTATTCTTCTTGTTTAACCAGAGTGTAGTTAGTCCGTGCATAATAATCACAATTTTAATACATCGTGAAAAAAGAAGATATTTTTTTAGTTTCTAAACATTATGATTTTATGGATTTTTATAAATGAAACCATGGAATGTTAATTAAAAATGTGAATAAAAATAGAAATTTAATAAAAATTGGATCCCAAAATGTGGTTCCAATTTTTTGAATCATTTTAATACACATTCTCAAGAATATTTATAACTTAGATCAATATAGTGGCTGTCATAGGTTGTTCTCTTGAGTGGTTGTTGTGGTCAATCAATCACAACTTGTAATTCAATTTTTTATTTTTTTAAGAAATAAAATGAACATAAATATAGTTATTATAACTCAAAATTAAATACTAAAATTAAACATTCATATGAAAATAAAACACAATGAAAGAAAAAGAAATGAAGTTATAATGAAAGGAGATATTCTTTAGAGAATCACCCAAATTAAACATTCATTGTGTTATTTTTTGTCTAAAATTTATATAATGAACACACTCCATCATACATGTGAACATCATCCTTTTAATATATCTGTGAATATACGGTTCTCTCAACAATCTCCATGAGGCCACACTTCCACCTCCTTGATCGAGATAATGTATTATAGAAGCGAAATCTACATCTTGGGAGGCAAGTGGAGAACAAAAGGACCATTTCACACTAAGATACCCCTCATCCTAAATCTATGAATATATGAAAAATTTAGCATGAATTTTCAAATACTTGGGATCATCACTATACTACTTTCCCATGATCTTCCTTAGGTAAGCTACTCATAATCATGAGCATATGAGTTCACAATCATGAAGAAAAAAACAAAGTGGAAAACAAAAAATATAAAAAGAATGATATATTGAGAAAAATAATAAGAATAAAATATAATAAAAATTAAAAAAACTATTACAATATAAATAAAACTAAAAAATTATATAAAATGGACACTTAGAGTTCCAAAAAATTGAAATGAAGAAATATTATTTTATATATAAAAGAGTTGAAATTTTTAGATACAAATTATTCCTATGAATGTTTCCACATGGTATCGCCATAAGATTACTGAATATAAAAATACTCCCATATTTAAATTTTATCAAATATTTATCCTATATCTACCCAAAAAATTATCTTCATAGGCCATTTATGGGATGATATATAAAAATTTTACATTGGAAATGTATTCTGCCCAAGCGGATTGTTCATATTCCAATGCAAGGAGTTCAAAAGAATTTATGGCCTTTAGAATGAAAGAATTAGGCACATCCACCTTAATAAAAGTTGTTCATTTATATATTATAGTTATAAATATTTAATTTTATCTCCATTAGTACATAAAATTATTATATATGGGGAAAATTTCAAAAATAGACAGATCGTTGCAAAATTTCCTATGCCTAAATTTTGAGCATTATTTGGACCTCCAAATGGTGCATTGGGATTTAGGTCCAAAAGTAAAAAATAAATTCAATAGAACAAAGAAAAATATTGAATATTAATTCTTCAATTTTAATAAATGAATAAAATTTTATAGCTTAAATATAAAAATAAACTAAAACAGTTAAAATCCAAAATAGGCCATTTTTGCAATTAAGCGCCAAATACATCAAAAAACATAAAATGTGAAAATTTTACTTAAAATAAAAATTTCATTATATTAAAATATGGAAATTAAAATTAAAATAATTGAAAAATATTTTCTCTATCAATTACACGCCATGTAAATTTATTACAATATGTGTAAATGTGAAGATTGAGGTTTGTGTTTTTTCTTATCTGGTTTTCATTCATTCAGACACCTATCTTACTCTCTAATTTTGGAATATCACATGGTTCCCAAATGTGTTCTTCAATCCATATTTTATCAATTATTTTTTTGGTTTTGTTTTATAAATACATGGTAATACATTCATTATTCTTCGATAGTTTCCTCTCGTTTATCTTTATATTTTTGATGCAGTGGTGTGGTTTGGTTTGGGATGTGAGTTTTAGATGTTTGTTTTTTTTTCTATTTTTGTGTGGTGTAGGTTGATACATGAATTATCATGGTGAATTTGTTGTTTGATGATATTATTTTTCACCTTGTTCTGCGTAGATATTCTCAAAATGTTTTTCGAGGTTAGAAATATCATGTTTCTCTTTATTGTGTATCATATGGGTGGGGTTTAAATTTCTATCTATGGGATATGGTTGTGATTACTTAATCAAAAATTAAGAATTTGTTGAATTTAAATTAAAATAATTAAATATATCTAATTTCATGTTTTTATATCTTTTTTATTATTGTGATATTTTGGATTGTGATGGGTTAATGCCCTATTGAAAATTATGGCCATTGGGGGAATTTTTTACGTTGGTTTATATGGGTTGTGACTATTATGATTATTTAGTAATATCCCAAAAATTGAAATTGGTTAGTAATTCCCCAAAAATAAGTATTAATATGATAAAATCCCATATATGAAATATATAAAATGATCTTGATTTGTTATGATTTCTGGTTACAATTTAGAGGTGGTGAGGTGGTTTTTTTCCATGTTTTTTGAGTGATGAGGTGGTTATTTTGTCATGCTCTTGGGGCAGAAAGGTGATTTTTTTTTCATGATTTTGGGGTGGCATGGTGGTTTGTTTCATGCTTTTGGGGTTTTGAGTTAGTTTGTTAGTCATCATTTTATAGTGTCGAGGTGGTGGTTACATTGTGAATGATGTCCTAGTAGTGATAGAATAAATAATTATTTATTTTGATTGAAATTACATGGGATGGTTTGGTTAATAGGATGATAATGGATCATGAATAATTAAATGGTGGGTTGTGGGGTAAACTGTGGTTTTGGATAAATAATGAAATGAATTGGTTCGATGATGGAATTGGTTGGAAATGTGAAATGGGGATTATGGCATATTGTTTGGTATTATGAATTTAGAGGTGGCAACAAGAGTGATGATGTTGTGAGTTGATTAGTTTTTGGTGGCGAACCCATAGGTTGGGTTTGTGTGTGGATATATCTATATACTTTTATATTCTTTCTGTTTTCTATATGAATCCCTCCCATGTTGATCACTATGGGTCGACACTCACATAGTCACATTGGGGTGTTTTTTTCTACATTTGGTGAGGTGAATAAAATTCCAGGTTCCTTATTTTTAACTCTCTCGATTCTAGTAGAGGTTGGTATTAAACAGGCTGTGTTGCCTAAAGGACTATTACAATATTAGATGGTGTATATGATTTTCGGTGTCCTTTTTGGTGAGCTGTGATATCTCAGATGACTTATTGAGAGATTTCTTATGATCATGCTTGTGGGGCGGCTTCTGGTGGGGGTCTTTCATGGTATGAGTAGGTTATGAGGTTGATGTCACACAGGTTCCTGATACCATACCATTATGGTAAATGGTACTGGTGGTGGTGTGGACCATGTTGTTTTGGGTAAGACATGATGTGTCCTGGATTGTGGGGTGGTGATCCTAGGTGTATATGGGAAATATGCATTGTGACCATGCTTTTGGGGTAGTGTGGTATACAAATGATATCAGAGAACCAGAATGTATGATGTTGGGGGTGTGAGAGCATCATTCTAGTGGGAATGTGGTGTGGGGTGCCCTATATGAATATACATCTTGTTATATTATATTATATGGCTTACATTATTTGGTGAGCGTACTTTGGTGAGGTTAGGTTTGTTAGTATACCTGTATAGGCGTTGTTTAGTTTTGTCATTTTCTCACAGGTGCATTAGTATGCACTTTTCATATCTTCTTGATAGACATTGGTTTTCCTACATAGTATACTTGTATTCTCACCCTAAATATATAAAATATATTTAGGTTTCTAAGAGGATTACATAGTCCATGATAGACATTACTAGATCAGACCTCTGGATAGCTACTGTGTTTATTATTTAGCATAGCTTTTGTGTATTTAATGTTGATGACTTTTACTAGTATTAGTTTTATTTATACATGCATGTTTGATGGTTTTATTTCTTTTTATATTATATATTCATGATTTTTATGGAGGATTAATCTTATCCCCTGATGCTACATTATAATGGAGGGTAATTCTTCCCATCTCATGATATTTTTATACCGTCAGTGCTAGACACCAACTCTGGGCCTTCTGGAGGTGGGACTCAGGGGGTCATTATCTTTGTCCCCTTATTATCGTATCTTTGGAGGGAGGGGTCATGATAGAGTATAATCGAAGGTGATAGTTAAGAGATAGGATATTGTTTTCAGTTAGTCATAGGGAGGATTTCATGGGTTGGTGTGTAAATAGTTTCAAATAGACTTTGTGTGTGCCATAGGACAGGGAGACCAGATAGGAAATAGGATTTTAGGTTCCCCATGATCTAGTGCATGAAATATGAGTTTATTGAATAGTCATGTTATAGGGACCGACATGAAGGGTAGAAACCAGGGATAGGTACTTGAATTATGATGAATTAAGTTATTGTTTGTATTTTTATTTGTTTGGAATGTTATGATAAATAATAATTAATTTAATTAAATCTTAATAAAATTCAATACAACGTGATATTAGGAATATATTATTTATTCCTTCTGTTATAGATCATGTTCGTTGTACATGTGTAGATTGGGCAGTTGAGGTTCAACATTTTGATCTGGTTGATCTCCATTTATTTGATTGGAAATAGAAGGATGAGGATTGGAAGAGGGCATTCTGTACTTTATATTGAAAAACATTGGGGATGTATGTTGGTAGTTTTTCAGATGTAGAGATAGAGATCTATTTGGAGGATCTCGAGATAATTTTTAGTTTTATCTAGTCCCAAGTGGGATACTACGTCCCTTTGGTAGTCATTTATATATAGGTAGTTTTGAATAAATAGTGGATGGTGTATCCAGGTGAGAATAAGGAGACACATGTCTTGTGGACTGACATCTAGAAGGAGTTTTAGGCATATATACTTTCATTAAATATGAAGGCAGTGAAGAGGTAAGAGATTATTTCTCTTTAGTAGGGGAGTATGTTACTATGTTAGTTTGGAATCAAGTTCAAAGACCGTTGGTGCTTTCCCAAGAACTTTTTCAAGATAAGTATTCTTGTGTGACAAGTATTGAGGTGGCACTTCATACTTCTATCATGAATGAAGTTACTTAATGTACATTGCCAACATATCTCGGGCTTCAGAAGAATGTGGTGGGGATCGAGTAGATTCACTTGATAGGAGGTTTATTGAGAAAGGGGAATCAACATGGTTACTCAATAATAATAGTTGTCAATTAAAAGTATTTGGCACTAGGACCTTTGAAATTGTTACTAGAAGGGTGTTTACCTCTGCAACGTCCATAACAGCCTTTTGGGACCACTAGTTTCAATGAATTTCTTAGGGGCTTTGTGCTCGAATTTTTTGGTTATGAGTTTTTTGGAAATCTCTAATACTAGTGCCCAATGGTTTCCTAATCACATCTAGGTGGACGTTGATAGGTTCATTGCCAAACATAGCTATAGTTTCTAGTGAGACCATTCCCGCAGTATGGGAAGAAGGATTATGCCTCATTGAGGGGAGATAAAACAAGTAGAGGTGGACCATAGTATGTTCCTGATGTTCAGGGACCTAGAACAAAGAATTTTCATGGAGGTGTTCATCAGTATATATGTAGAGAAACTGGGCATGGTCAGTTTCAAGTAGAAGAGGTGGATGTTCCAAAGGGGATAGAGATCATTAGAGGTATGACCAGTTTGATCAGTACTCTTGTCTGGGCCTTGCTTGCATCATTATCTTTACAATTATTTTTTTCACCCACTATATCATGTGCTCTGGGACTAGATGTAGAGATGATTCCCTTTTCCCTAGTGTTGACTATGCCATTTATATGCTAGAATAGCATGTCTAATGTTTGTGGGGTGTTGACTGATGATGGGGCCACATTACTCATGTGTGAATATTTTCATTCTACAAATTCATCCATATGATGTTATCCTCTGCATCAAATTGTTGTATTTTGAATATTATATTGTTGACATGTTCTAGAGGAGATTGTTTTTTAGATGTGGATAGCTGACGCACGCTTGTCATAGGGCATGGAAAAACAATTATTTCCTAAGTTAAAATTTAATAATGTGGTGACCTAGGATATATCCCAAAGAGGAGTGCACACAAAATGGGTTGTCACTTTAAAAAGGGGGGTAAAAATGTTGAGCTTTTGAAAGGAAATTTGAAATTCAAATTATTGAAAAACTATGATATTAAAAGGGTGATTAGTCCGGGGTCGGTTTCCTAATTGAAATTCTATCCTTGTTCAATTTAATTCAAACCTCTTCTTCCTTCTTGATTAAAGTGAGTTTCCAAAATCGTTTCCTCCCACTTCCTTGGTGAAATTATGATGGTGAGAGAAAAAATTACCAAGATCTCGATTTGGTCAACTCTCCTTCCATGTGTAAAATAGTTGTATTGAATATCCTTAATTTAAATGGGAAATACCCAATCGAGTTTTGTTTATCCCAAACTATCAAGAACATTCACTACAATTTTTACACGTACTGACGGTCATCGAGTATTTCACCACTAATCCCTGGTCTATTCCATCGTATATAAACCAGAAATTAGTGGAGGGAGATTATGATTATTTTACCAAGGAAAAAATAAATAACGGAATTAATATTCAAGAACGATCGCACATGATAATAAAATCTGCTATAAAAAATTGAAAACAACATTGAAGAACAAATAAATTTATTCAATTGCGTCCAAGAACTCAAGCATTACAATGTAGAAAACCAACCCTTCCCCAATCACTCAAAATGTTTACCCCACCATGGTAAGGGTAATCAAGATTAATGGGGAAGAATAAGGCATTATAAAACTATGGAAAATAAAATAAATAAAAGGGAAAGCCGATAAGTTCTCCTTCTTGGTGTCCCGAAAGGAATGGGATATACATTGAGAGGGTGGAGCTCTCTTCATTTTATAGCCAGAATTTGTTCCCCAGATGTTGATGTGTCGTATCCCCATTAAATGTTATTTTCACGCATTCATACCTTCTTGAATGTTGTTAATAATTCTCTTGGACGTTTCCTCTCGAACTCTAAGCAGATTTGGACATGTATTCCGAGGGTTATGACTATTTTACTCTGAACATTTATAATGTCTAGTCCGACTTTCCAAAACACAATCCTCTGAATTAGGGTGCTTTAATGACCCTTAAAACGGCCAATTACAATGGCCTTTCCTTGATGAAAGATGTTCATAAATTTCTTTTATGTCTCCCCTAAAAATATCAGTGAATTTAGCCACCAAACGTAGGGGTTATTTAATTTTCATTGAATATGACGTTTTCTAGCTGAAATTTCCACAAAGCTTCCATTAAATGTATATGGATCAATATGCATCTTAAATGATGCAAAACTCCATGTAATTTAATATTTGAGCGGGCCTATGAGTCCTATTACATATCCAGGTTGAATCACTTAAATTGTAGCTATGGATACCGAATTGTGCATTCGTTACGGTGGTGGGGTCCACACTGTCCGCTCGAACAAATTTCCAACTTCAATGAATTTTTAGGCCCTTTAGATGGCTGAATCATATCCTAGTCCAGAAGACTAAATTGGAGGATATAAAATCAGGAATCTAAAAAATTATAATCACAAAATTTAGATTTATATTTTGCATGAAATGACTAAAATACCCTTGATGTAAAAATCTGTCTAAAATCCCAAATTATATGTTTTTCACCATTTTGCTCAAAACACATCATAAATCCAAAATTGATTCATGAAAGCTCAAATTTATTATTTTGAATAATTAGAAAAAGTTGAAATACATAAAAAAATTGTGGAAAATATTATATCTATCAATAGACATCATGTGGTTTTATTGGTGAAAATTGTTGTCAGGTGGGCAGTCAGTATGTGGATCCCCTTTTAATTAATCATTTTGCAAAGGAATCGAAAGAGGTTGGGATTGTGTAGGTTCCCAGTGTTGTGAATGAATTCATGGATGTTTTTTCCAAATAAGGTTATGATGATACCCCATCGATGTGATGTTGATTTTAGGATAGACACACTTCCTGGTGATTCTAGAATTTTGATGACTCTTTATCCGATGGACCATTCTATATTTCAAGAGTTGAGGATATAGATAGATGATTTGATAAATAAGAGTTTTATCTAGACCAGTGTGTCATCATGGGGTGCTCTAGTATTGTTCACCATGAAGGATCATGGTTGTCTGAAATTGTGTATAGATTTCTTAAGTATGATATAGGTGATGTCTAAAAACCTTTATCCTCTTCCGAGGAGAGAATATATTTTTGACCAACTGGGATGGGTGAGTTTTTTTATTTGATCAATCTATAGTACGGATATCATCATTTGATGGGGAAGGAGGATGATATCCTAAAGACATCCTTCATAGACAGCTATGGGCATTTCAAAATTATTGTCATGTCAATCGGTGTAATGACCAAACCAACCTTGTTTATGGGTATTATGAACTACATGTTCCATGTGTTCCACGAACTAGTTCATCATTGTATTAATCGATGATATCTAATTCTACATGAAGTCATATGAGGATCATGTCGATCATCTTAGAACAATCATGCAAGTTATTTGATGCCAATATCTCTATATAATGTTTCCTATGTGTAATATTTGTACATGAGATGTGAATTTACATGGCCATGTGGTGTCTCATTAGGGTGTGGTAGTGGAACCATAAATATTTGAGGCAGTATTTTAATGGGATTCTCCCAAAAATGTGGCAGAGGATTACAATTTCTTTGGTCTTGTATGTTATTATCGGTGGATTGTGCCAAATTTCTCCTGAGTTATAGCCCTGTTGAATGTTTTGACCAAGAAGAAAATGACTTTTATGTCGAATACTCAATTTTAGGTAGTTTTTAGTTACCTAATGGTTAATTTTTTCAGTGCAACATGGTTTTAGTTTCTTAATTAGGGTGTGATATTTGAGGTTTTTTGTGAAGCTTCCCTTCTAGGATTGGGATTCCTGTTGATTCATAAATGAATGGTGATATTTTTTGGGTCTGGGTATTTACATTCCCATTAGAATTACTATATCACCCATAATCAACTTTTTGTAGTAGTTTTGTTTTCACTGATTTTTTGGTTGTATTACCTAATTTGGGGTGCTTTATGGTCTTTACGAATCATAAGAGCATGGGGTATATCTTTTCTCATCATGATCTAAAATTGTGGAAGCAGAGGTGGATCAAGTTTCTATAATATTATGGTTTCAATATCTCCAAAACCATAGGAAATGGGAATTTGTTTCCATATCTTTGACCAGGAACACATGTAAGGGCGTTGTTCAGAAGTTTTGTGATTCTTGGAGAGTGATGGAGGAGTTGGAAGCCTTCCACATAGATGAAAGGGTACATAGTGATAGAGGATTCCTACTTCAAATTATTGTTTATTCTTCTCTGATATAGTAGGTGGAGAAGTCTCATTGGGTATACTTACATGTGGTGGTGATTTGCGGTCAAGTTTTCTATGGTGATGCTCCAGAGGGATAGTCAGAGGATGGTTAGAACCACATGTTGTTTCGTGGGTGGTTGTTTGTTTTGGTTGTGATGTGTGGATATTACTTCATGTGTTTCATAAATAACAATTATTAGTACATAAATGAATTTCCAAAATGTATCATGGTTTGATAATATGGTTTTGGGGTATTTTGATGAAATGGGAAGTTGTGATGTTTGTGGCAATATTCTTAATTTTCAAGAAAGTAAAGGTTGGTCATCAAGTTCTTGGAGATGTTTTATAGACATTGGATGTTCCGAAGAGTAAATGGGATGATATATCATTGGATTTCATCATATGGTTACCCAAATATCAGGGTGTTTACAATAATATATTGGTGATTAGGGATTAATTGAAAAAATTATCCCACTTCTTAGCGATTAAGGAGTCAGGCATTGTGGATTCATTGGCCATGAGGTATTTGGATGAAATGGTGTAGTTGAATGGAGTTACAAGGTTCATTGTAATAGATTTGGATGTATTCATTTACTAAAAATTATATTGTGGATTTAATAATTCTTTTGGCACTAAATTGTAACTCCACACTTCTTTCCACCTCCAAACATAGGGCAAGATGGAGGGGACTATCCAGATGTTGGAGGTTAGGATGTTAGAGTGCGTCTTAGACTTTGGTGGGTCATGGATATGACACCATCCATTGGATGAGTTCTATTATAATAATATATATCATTATTCCATTGGCATGAAACCATTTTTGGATTATTATGGTAGGTCATTTCATTCCCTATTATATTTGAGGGAGGTTGGGGAAGCAGCAGTTCTTGCTCCCGATGTAGTGTAGAGCATGAAAGAGAAAGTTCAATGTGTTTATGAGAGGATTAGAGTTGTGTATGACCTGAATAGATCTTATTTAATTCATTGGAGGATCCCCTTAGTGTTCTATGTCTGGTACCACACGTTCTCACCCAAATTTAGCCATGTTTTTTGGGATTAAGAAGTCACTTGTATTGTATCTTGGGCTGTCGAATCCTCAAAGACCTGAGAAGACACCTAATGAAACATACAATCTAAGAGGGAGATTTTAATATGAAGTTCCAACATTGGTTCAATTTTATATGGGTTTACATGATCACTAAGTGAACTATGTGAATTCAATTTGTGATAATGGGTTGATCCTGGGTTATTGAAAAGGGTTGACTGGAAAAATTTCATTTTAAATTATTTTAATATCATTAACTTGGGAAGGATTGATTTAGTGTATTCAAACTAACCTCATCCCATACTGGTTTAACACCTTCACATAAATATTATAATATCCTATAAAGTTTGAGTACCATTTTCATGACATAACCAAGGTAATTTATCTTGTTATCACATGAGATGTGTGATGATAAGATTATATAAGGAAGAGGAAGAGATAAAATAATTGAATAATGAAACTCAAAAAACAAATATTAAAAATTTATTGACTGAGAAATAACATCCAATAAAAATCCCTACTACCCCATTAGATAAAATCATAATATATTTATCACCCTATTTATTCTATTTTCTCAATGAACGAGTGAAGTAGACTCATAAGGGTGGAATTGAAGAAGAAAAACAACGAAAAAACGATCACTACAACGTTGTGTGAATAATTTCACAAGTGTTAGTGTGAATATTTTCACACCTTGAAGAAATAGTATCAAAATGATATAATAAGAGTAGAATGCGAGAAATTGAATAATTTTATTAAAACGAATCTGGTGATTTTCAAATCTTACATGAGAATGAAATGTGATTACAAAGGCAAAAAAATAGTATAACATTACAATGAAACAAACACAAAGATTCCTCCAACTCTGTCCCAACCACTTACTTAAATAGAAATTTTGGAAATCTTGGGTAGATCCCCCAATATTCCATGTCTTCCAACTTGATTATGGTAGGCATAGGGTGGTGGAATGTTTTTGGAATGTGGACCTTTCCACCCTCGACCAAAAATGGGATCCATCTTGAATTCCTCCGTCATATGTGTCAAAAAAAGCATCAATATGGAAGAATTTGGGTGGTCCGTAGAAGAAGAAAATTAATACCTGAATCTCCCTTAACATAACATAAAATGTTTTCCTCACTGGGTTTTTTATATTGGAGATATGATAACAATGGTGTGTTTTTTTCATTGGACCACAAAATATGGCTCTAAATTTCATCTTCGACATGGGACACCTAGAAATCCCTTAATAACATAAAATTAGATATGGTAAATATTGGATTAAATGTTACTCCTAATTTAATATATCTTCAGTTAAAATTTTTGATTCATTGGATCTATAAATTGACTTCATCATTCATATAATATGACTATGATTGAGTTTTATTCTACTAAAATTTGTTTTCTTGAAGGCCCATTCTGGTGGTCTTCTAATGTGATGATTCATGTGCTCAAAAATTATGAAATATTTCCAACCTAATGAAAAATATGAAAATGAAATATTAAATTCAAATAAATAGTAGTGGAGGATTTATAATGTGTCTCAAAACGTACCAAGTAATAGTTCACTTTAAGCAATACTTTCAATAATGATGTGAAATAATGATCAAATTGTAAAATGCACGGAAAATTATGCTTATCAATAATTAATAACAATAATATTATAATATGAAAAATGAATATTAGTCCCATTTATTAGATAATCATACCTCCAACATTATTTTTGTTAGTCCAGAGAATAAATGCATCTCAAAAATATGAAATTGAATACCTTTTTTTTCCAAAAACATTTTAACATAAAATTCTCACAAAAATATATCATAACAAAAAATTAGGAAACCCATAAAAATTATTTAATATATTATTGGTTCATAATAATATACCAAGGATAATCTCATTCCTCTGTTCAAATTCATCACCACATCTCATCTAATTTCAATTATGTATGATGATGCATTTTTCATCACAATATAAATGGGGGTTTATTTTTTATTCAATTTGGAAAAGATTGAAGCCCTAGGTGAACCAAATTTTAATATTAATATGATTATTCTATTTTTTTCTTTTTTATAAATTTTTTTTCATGGTAATTGTAACTAAACTCAATCAATTCAACCATTATAGAGAGACTTTACCTATGAATCCAAGGCTCAAAGACCTTATGTAACCATGTTTTTCTCAGATAATCTTACATAATATCGAGTTAAATTAATAAAAAAAATCAAATTACCAAAAATAGAGATAACATTCCCAACTCTAGGCCATACAATAATAGAGTTATGATCCCCAGGTGATCAAAGACATACATTTGTTCTCTTTATTTCCCTATGTTCAAATTTATTGTTTTATTACACTTTTTGATGACTTTTTTTGAATACTCATGTAAAAATTAGAATTATCACCATGACTATGCAAGTTATTATGCTACCCTAAGAACTCAAACTAATACCCCACAATCCAAAGGATATGAATTTTGATTTTTTATTAAATTTCTAAAAATATAAATTGCGAAAAATAATTGTATACATACACACATTCAAAAATATATTCTAATGAACATATATGCGGATTAAACTCAAAATCAAGGAATAAAAATCTATTTGATATTCATTTTCAAGGATTGAAATTTTTATTATCATATCAAAGGTTAAAGAATGTTTTTCTTCGATTAATTAACATTTTTTTCGTTTAAATTTTTTTTATGAACACAAAAAAATATCATCCCCCCAACATAGAATTACATTGTACCTATTTTTAATGAAAATAAAATTAATAAGTGCATAGAGGTAGATAAGAGAAGTTCCCAAATTAAAATTTGAAAAATAGTTTTGGAACAATGTCTCCTGGTGGTATAATCATCAAATTCATGCCACATAAAATTAATCATTAAATCTCTATGTCACTCATGGAATCCCCGTGGTTGATGGTAGAATTGTGTGGATTTTCTCGATGTAGGTGATTTCCCAAGAAAAAAACATCAAAATTAATTGCCCCTTCTTCTCAAACACAAACCAAATTAGAAACCATGGAAACCTCAAGAGGTTACCTTAACTAAAAACAAACAAATAAAAATGTAAAGGATGAAAAACATACATGTTTATTTTGAAACTCCAAACTTTGAGTCAATGTACAGGTAATGGCCAAGTTGCCTCCTATAATGTGTTTTTTAATGTTGTTAACTCTGCATAGATCTCCCCAACATACCCAATACCCAATTTCAATATTTTAAGGAACACATTTTTCTCCACTTATATGAGAATGAGATTCATTCTATGATAACAATTTGTTTCATGAACAATATTTTTCACTAAATTGAGTGGTAAAATCAAAGGAATATCATAAATCATTTATCCAGTTGCTTCTATGGTTTTTTCAAAGACATCAAGGATCATTCTTACTTTATTGGTTTCAAGGGAAGAATGAAGGACTATCAAAAGGTCTGGGTGATCATCTATTAAGTGATTATTTATTGGGTAATAAAATATAATAATATTGATGTTGGGTTGATTGATATTTATTGATGCAGTTTTGGAATTGTGAATCAATATATTTTTCTCTACCCAAAATTTTATTAATAATTGATTCAATTACAAAAGATGTTTCAACCGCATGTTTTCCCAATAAAATTCGTTGGTTGGTACATAATCATATTTTATGATTTTTCCAAATTGTTTAGGGATTTTTAGTTTTGAGAAAACATTAATGGAGAAATATTATGGACACTCATTATGTACTGTCAAGTTTCCCTCTTGTGAAAACAAAAAACAATTTTCCTCTTGATTTAAACACACATACAAAAATTCCTTCATGTTATTCAGGTATCCATGATTTAAATTATGTTTCTTTATCATTTTCATGAGAAGTTTGTGTGTAATAAAATTATTCTACCAATGATGATGAAATGAAAACTTGGGTGGGAATGGGTTCCATATACCTTTCCATGATTTTTGGTTCTACACTCAAGGATAAAACCTTAGAATTCATACTATTCATTTGTTAGCACAATTTCTGACTTAATGGATATAGATCTGGATAGACAAGGGGGTTTTTCCAAATGGTATATTCATGGAGGATAATCATTTTATATTAGTTGCACAGGAAGATGTTCAAATTGTATTTTTGTGTGATTAAAACTCATTATAGGTCAGAATGTTTTGTGGAGTATTGGAGTTCATATGTTGTGGTAGATTTTTTTATTGATTTTACAACCAATATAAACAAAAATGGGCATTGTAAATCAAGCTTGATTAAGTATATTAAATATAAGGGGAATTACTCCATGATTTTATTTTGTCAAAATGGCTTCCCATATGAGTGAAATTGGGGGTGACAACACAGAAGTGTGGCAAGAAAAAGGAGTGAGTGTCTAAGAAAACGTACAAAGGTCTTCATATATGGCACCCAAATTTGGTATCCCCAAAATTTAACCAATTTTTAAGGGTTGAAGAGGTCTCTTATATTTTATCATGGGTTGTTAAGTCCTTAGAAACATTACAAGATAGCTAAAGACAATTGAATTCTAAGGGTGAGATTTGCCTATTAATTTTCCAACATTGGGTTGATTTCATATGGGTTCATATGCAAACTTATAAAATTATTTGAACTAAAATTATGAGAATGGGTTGATCCTAGTTTTTTTAAGGGTTGATTGGATGAATTTATTTTTAATGTATATTAATTTCATTAACTCGAGAACGATTCATTCAATTAATTCAATATAACCTCATCACATGCTAGTTTTACACCGTAAAATACACATGATAATTACCTATAAATGTATAGGATAATTTTCATGGGAACTCCTCAGAAAATAATCTTATTATAACATAAAAGGTGTGTATATATGATTCAATAAAGAGGAGGAAGAGTCAAAATAATTGAATGAAGAACTCAAATATAAGAAATTATTAAAATTTTATAGAGAGATATAAAATCCAATATAGATGCATTATACTATCTTAGATCAATCATTAATATATTTTTCTCTCCATTTATGCTATTCTCGCAGTGGGAGTGGGAAGTGGACACATGGGGGTGGAATTTAAGAACATAAAGAGAGAAATAACTATCACTCCACCATTGTGTAAAGAATTTCACAAGTGCTTAGGTGAATAAGTTAAAACATTGAGGAAACAGTATCAACATGATATAATAAGAACATAATAGGAGAAAATTAAGAACCATTATTAAAAAAAATGTTTACATGAACAACTTACATGAGAATGAAATGTGATTACAATGAAAAAATGACAGCATAACATTATAATAAAACAAACACCTATAATCCTTCAAATAATTCACCACCACTACCTTAAATATGAATTTTAGAACAATGGGATCGATCCACAAATATTTAAACTCTTAAAACTATATTATGTTTGTAATAGGGTGGTGGAATGTTTTTCGAAAGTGGAATTTTACCCCTTGACCCGAAATGAGAGCTAGCTTGCATGACTCGAATAGATGTGTCCAAAATAGCATCTATATGGCTGAATTTGGGTGGTCTATTGAATAAGAAAATGAATCCCGAAATCTCCCCTAATAGAATGTTAAATTTTTTCCCACTTGGATTTTTTTTGATATTTGATTGAAATGGTGGGATGTTTTTTTGTGCCATAATACATGTCTCAGAATTTCATCTTCAACTTGGGCCTCCAAAAACAGCATTAAAAACCCATAATATTCCCTATTCACTATTGGATGAAATGTTACTCATGTATTTCCCAATATAGAGTTAAAATCTTAGATTAATTGGAGTTATTAAATTACTTCATCATTTATATAATTGGATTGTGGCAATGTTTTCTTCAACCATAATTTGTTGGCATGAAGGCCTATTTTGGTGTTCTTCCAATGTGATTATTCAAGTGTTACATAATGAAAAAATATTAACAATGAAATGGTAAATATGAAAATAATATATTAAATTCAATTCAAGAGTAGTGGGGGATTTACATTGTGTCTCAAAATGTACTGAGTAATAGTGAACATTAAGTAGGAATTCCAATCATGATATGAAATAATGTTAAAATTATAAAATTAACTGAAAGTAATGTAAATGAATAATGGAGAAAATAAATATTATAATATATTTAATGAATATTATCCACATTTAGTGGCTATTCACCATGTGTTCTTTATGGTTTCCCTTAAACATGTGAAATGAGGGTTTGGTAAACAAAGTAAGCTTTATCCCATGTTTGTTGGACCCTTTGTGGTGTTGGAGAGGGATATCAAGGTGGATTATGACTTAGGATTTCCACCTTTTCTAGAGGGAATCCATGACGTCTTCCAAGATTCTCATATTTTTCAATATCTTGACGATGACTCTCATGTCATTGAATTTTGAGAGTTGTATATTGAGGACGATGCAAAATTTGTGGAGTGGACAATAGAGATCAGAGATCATTAGGGTAAATTTCTTTCTGTATGAACTATAACATTGGTTCATGTGTTGTGGATACATGGTGTTCTAAAGGGGAGTACTTGGGAGAAAGATATGCATATGTGTGCCCAGTACCTGGAGTTTTTTTGAGTTTTGTTCTCTATTACAAATTGTGATGTGATGTTAGGATCCTTCTATTTTATGAGATGATCTGTTTTCCTTAGATTCTGATGTATGATTTGTGATAAGAGTTTAGATATATAAAAAGTAATGGTCCCGTTTCCAAATCAATATGTATGAATTGTGATATGATTAAAAATATGTGGGTGAGTTAGTGCCACCCATAGCTGATAGTATCTTCACATTGATGATGGAATTTCCTAATTCGTGTGTTCAGGATGGTTTGGTTCATTGGTTTTAGTGGTTTTTGGTTAGGGATACACCGGGTTTGACATGGTTTTGGTTATGTAGTCATGAAATACGATGGATTTTGTTTTTTTATATTGATGCGGTTTTTCGAGATATTTTTGGGTGTTTAGTTTGTAATTCATTAGATGGTGGTAGTGTTTGAGGTATGAAGATATCCTTAGGATAAATCTCATAGAGTGGTTGTTATGAACCATTTCTTATAGTATTTGTTTTGGATTCTTGTGGGTGAAAATAATTTGGGATGTATATAATGTAATAATATGGTCTTTCCTAGTATGTTACATTTCCATTTTTAGTGTTTAGAGGTGTTCATAAGAGGGTTGGGGAGTTTTTTTGGAGAATGGAGTTGTAGTAGAGATGTTGTAAGAAATATATGTTGTATAAATGTTTTACATGATTTTTAATGGTGGTTCAAAACCTATGTGAGGCTGGTTCATGATGTGTTATAAATCAGGTGTTTAATCCTTCGAGGTGACATATTTTATTTCAAAGATCAATTTTTTCGGGAATCTATGAATTAGACACCACGTAAATATATTACATGATGTATAAACGTCGATATATAGGTATTAAGTTCTTTTTTGGTCAATTTTCATTCATCAATCCACCTCTCTTCCTCTATCATTTTGGTATATCCCTAGGAGCCTCGAGGAATTATTCAATCCATTTTCCTCCCTATTTGATGTGTTGGTTATGATGGTTGTGAGTTGGGGATCTTTGGTAAGCCCTTCTATCTTATTGTTTAGTTTCCTGACATTCATCTTTGGAGTTTCTCTATGGTGGTGAGGTTTGGGTTGGGTTGTGTTTTTAGGATGTGTTTTGATGGTATTTTTGTGTGGTGTTGGTTGATCATAGGTTTATCATGGAATGGTTATGGTTTATAGAAATTCTTCTTTTCCCTGTGGTGTGAAGCGACTCAAAAAGTATTATTTGAGGTATGGAATCCCTTATTTATCTTTATTCTGTATCATATGGAAGTGTCTTACTTTTTGTTTATCTATGGTTGATGGTTATACTGAATTAATCAAAGATAAATAATTGGTTACATTGAAATTGAATGTGGTAAAGGGGTTTGATTTTAATGTGTTTATAGCTTAAAAATTATTATGATATTGTGGATTATACAAGATTGATGCCCCAAAAATTATGGCCATTGGGGGATTTGTTTATTCTAGATGATATGTGTTTTGAAAGTGGTGACTATCCTGATTTTGGTGATATCACACTAAAATGGAAAATTGGTTAACAACATATATTGGGCTAATTAAATCATTACACTGGGATTATGGTTTGTGTTATAACACCCCAAAAGAGTGTAATGTGATAAAATACCCATTATAAATATGTAAACTGATCATAATGTGTTATGGTGTGTGGCCGTAATTTTGGGGTGGTGAGGTGGTTTGATTGGTCATGCTTATGAGGAAACCAGGTTTTTTTGTCTAGGATTTTATGGTAGAATGTTGGCTTGTATGACTATGATTTTAGGGTGGAAATGTGGTTTTTTGGCTGTGATTTTGGGGAGGTGATGTGGTTTATTTTTCCATGATTTTGGGGAGGTTAGGTGGTGGTTACTTTTTTATAGATACCTGGGTAGTGATGAAATTAAAAATTGTTAATTTTGATTGAAATGACATGGATTGGTTTAGTTAATGGGATGATAATGGATAATGAATAATTTAATGGTGGGCTGGTTAATTAAATTAATAAATTGGATAATTGAATTGGTTGAAAATGTGTAATGGGTATTATGTCTTGTTATTTTCTTTTATGTATTTATAGGTGGTAGAAAAAGTGATGATGTTGTGAGTTGATTATTGTTTGGTTGTGAACCCATTTTTCAGGGTTGTGTTTTTATATATGTATATAATTTTATATTCTTTTTTATTTCTATACACACCCCACCCACATCGAGCGCTATGTGTCAACCCCCACATAGTCATATATGGGGTGTTTTTTCCAACATTTGATGAGGAGGATGGATGATTGGGTAACCTCTCTTTCCCTCTCTCTATTCCATGCAAGGTAGGTATTTCATAGGAAAAGATGGTAATAGGTCTGTTAGCGCATTAGGTGGTGGTGGTGATAGCCCAAGTGTGTTTGGGTGATATGTGGTTGCCTAGGTTTCCTCCTGTGAGATCAGTGATATGACTATGCTTTTGGGGTAGCTTCTAGTGGGGGTTGTGCATGGTAGGAGGAGGGAATGAGGTTAATTTCCTGCATGTTCATGATGCCTTACCACTCTAGTTATGGTAGTGGTTGTGTAGTGGACCAAGTATTTTTGAGCAAGATGTGATGTCACCATTCTAATGGGGTGAAAAGCCCAGGTGTAACATCCCCAAATGGTAAAGGGTTAAATGACTAAATGATATGACTCATGTCAACAAGGTGCACCTTCCTTTTCGGGAGCCTACCTGATTAGAACTCCACAGTTAAGCGTGCTTGGCTTGGAGTAGTGATCAGGATGGGTGACCCTCTGGGAAGTTTCCCAGGGTGTGTGTGAGTGAGGACAAAACACACTAGAAAGGACAAGTGTTGGCTTGTGGGGACAATTATTAGTCAGATGACCTGTTCGGGCACGTGGGTGGACCCTGGGGTGGCCCAAGAACCCTCATGGCATGGGGCAACTCCCTCAAGCCACCTCCACGACACTCCATCACGATGGACCGCTAAAAACCCGAACCAAAGGCATAAAACCTGTACCCAAACCTGTGACATAAAATAAGCAAGTCTACTTACACCCAAAGGTGTAAGTAGGGTGTGAGCGAAAGCCCAGTAGGATACCACCTCTATGAGATTCCATGTGATAAACATTTCATGACAAAAAGCATTGCATGTTTTGTAAATAATAAATGCTAGTTACAATTTTCTAAAGGATGAAATAATAAATGAAAACAGTTTTCATGTGAGATAATTTTAAAGGAAAAACAATTTTAAAATAAATGACAAAGCTACTGAATTTTCCAGCCAACAATACCGTATACCGACGGTAAGTACAAAGGATCTAATGAGCACAAGTAATAGGAAATAACCCCTAGGCACTAGCTAGCTGTGGGTCCCAGGTACCTCGTATCTCGGTGAGAGTAACCACAAAAAAATATCCATTCTCGTGCACGAGCCACTAGTATGCTAGTGAATCCGTGGGGTTTGGCCTCAGTTTCACTTAGCAAGATACGTGGGTGGACCCTGGGGTGGCCCAAGAACCCTCATGGCATGGGGCAACTCCCTCAAGCCACCTCCACGACACTCCATCACGATGGACCGCTAAAAACCCGAACCAAAGGCATAAAACCTGTACCCAAACCTGTGACATAAAATAAGCAAGTCTACTTACACCCAAAGGTGTAAGTAGGGTGTGAGCGAAAGCCCAGTAGGATACCACCTCTATGAGATTCCATGTGATAAACATTTCATGACAAAAAGCATTGCATGTTTTGTAAATAATAAATGCTAGTTACAATTTTCTAAAGGATGAAATAATAAATGAAAACAGTTTTCATGTGAGATAATTTTAAAGGAAAAACAATTTTAAAATAAATGACAAAGCTACTGAATTTTCCAGCCAACAATACCGTATACCGACGGTAAGTACAAAGGATCTAATGAGCACAAGTAATAGGAAATAACCCCTAGGCACTAGCTAGCTGTGGGTCCCAGGTACCTCGTATCTCGGTGAGAGTAACCACAAAAAAATATCCATTCTCGTGCACGAGCCACTAGTAGGGATCATACCCATAACCTAGTGGTCCCCAATCATCATCATCATTGTTTAGTTAGAGTTGTAAGTGTCAATCTTGCTAAGTGAAACTGAGGCCAAACCCCACGGATTCACTAGCATACTAGTACACGTCCACCCACCTAGATACCCGGGTTTTCCCTTTGTGCTCAAACAAGTTCAACAATCCAAGAAGTATAGTTTTCACATGCAAATATCAATTCCACATCACACATTAACCAAACATCCCCATGTACATCACACAAGTCACAAATTCCACTATTCATTCAAATGCATTTTGAAATCAAACTCACACCAAAATTCCCTACAACACTTTTCACATTTCTTTAACACTTACACAAATCCTTTAAATGATTTTATAAAACCATTACAAGATATTCAACTCAAAAAACAGCCCACACACATGTCACATAATACCCTTCTCACCTTCACAATTCATTTTATCAATAAACTCACACGAAACATCCCACACCCGTGTTTCTCACACAAAACACAATTTAGTAAAACATTTCGGCAATTTATAAATCATTCTAAATTTTTTTGACATCTCAAATCACCACTTTACCATTAAAAAACCCACATTAGGTGAACACACTCACCCAAATAGTACATATAAACCCTTTCCCAACTTTGTTTAACAAAATAAAACATTTTCAATTTTTATAAAACAAACCCAAGAGGTATAACCATTGTTTGCACTCTAAACCCATTTCAAACCCCTCATTCAAAACCAAAATCATAACAATAAAAATCCAAAACAGAATTTTCAGCCCTAAAACAATTATTAAAGCACCCCCAAATTTTATAAAAATACATCAAATAATACCACAAAGATACACATGAAAAACAAACGTTTTCATAAATCTCCTTCAAAAAGTACAACATAGTTTTACAACTTAAACTCATTCAAAAAACCTGTTTTCAAGGCCCACATGATAATACGGAATTAACAAAACAGAATTGGCAGCCCCTTTCAAGACTAATAAATCACTTTCATATGTTATAAACTAAATCCAAACATTACCCCAAGAGTCACACATGAAAAGTACCCAATTTCAAGCTAAAATACAACTAAAAATTAAATGTTTAACCAAATTCATCAAAAACAGTTTTCAAACCACACAATACAGATTATAAACATACTAAATTAATAAAACAAGCAAGCTAACTCATCATAAAATGGTTACACATGGAATCACCTACCTTTTGAGTCGAAACCCTCAAAATTTGGTGCGAAACCTTAAGCGCACCACCGCCGCACCACAAGGAATATAAATCCAGACCTAGACCACCAAAAATTGACCCAAAAGATACCAAATCAGACCTTAGGATATAACCCTAACTTCTGGACATGAGTAACTTCAAGAAATAGGAAATAAAACAAAAAGAGGATGGAGGGAACCAAGAAGGAGTTCCCTTACTTGAAATATCTTGAAGAAATCGGCCCCAATCCACCCAAATATGAATCTCCAAGTACCCAAAACTGGTATGGAGGTTCGAAGGAGTAATATTAGGTCATGTGGGAACTGAAATGGGGAAAAAATGATGAAAATTGAAGGAGTTATGAAAGATTCATTTTACCTCGTCAAATCTGGTCGATTTGAGAAAGAGTATGAGATATTTCCCTACTTCGCGGCTCCTCTCAGCTCTAAAATTGCGAAACCGATAATGGGGGAAATCCTCGGGGTATTGGATTTGAGAGGGAGGTGGAATCACGGGAAAACAGTAAAAAATGAATGAGATATGAAAATTTTTAAAAAAAACTTAAAGCAGGAAATGGGCCTACGGGCAGGCCCATTACCTAAATCAAAAACCCAAATCCATCATGATTTTGGATTTATATGTGGTCCAAAGGGATATGGTGGTTTTAATATATCAGGTTATTCCAATTGGGAAGTGGAATGGGTTTAAAATAGTAAAAATTTAAGGAGTTATAGAAGAAACAAAATTAGTGTTTAAATCTGGAATTGGGCTCGCGGTTTGGCCCAAATTTTCAAAACCCACCATTTTCACCAAAATGAGTGGTAAACCCCCCAAAAAAAATCAGGAATGGAAATTAAATGAAATATTAATATATAAAAAAGTCACATGTGTGACAATTCTCCCCACCATAATACTTTCCGCCCTCGGAAAGCCACATCAAGGAAAAAAAACACCAAACCCAACCGACAGGCAAAAAAAAATGGACTCATTTTCTAAGCTTTGCCCCCAAAGGACAAAACACCTCCAGTGATCAATTAAGGAAGGAATACTTAACAACAAAAACATACACCTCATTACTGAAATTATCAAGCACATTCAAGATTTTTTTTTCCTAAAATAATACTCCTCAAACACTATCTGAACAAGGCTCAAGAAATTTACCCAAACAAACAAGAACATCGAACAAGGTTACACTTACCCTGATATAACTAAACCATTGAGAAATCTCCAATCCCAACGTTTACTCAAGGAATATGTATGTGGTTATATATCTTCGAACGAGACTGCTCACATCCAATCCAAGACCAAGTACAAAAGTGAGTTACTGGTACAAGGATACACAAATGGGCTCCCCAACCATAAGAGACAACTTATTTTTTTTTCCGAGAAGAATCAAGACACTAACAGGGGAGCCCCGAACAAACTCCCCAGTACAAGGGGTAGAATCCCATTAGGCTTTTTCAAAATAATATACGTGAGACTCATAGTGGTTCTCCCCACCATAAGAACCATCCATCTTAACTGACCAATATGGGACGGCATAGAAAAACCCCAAAACATAAAGAGTTGGGACGACAACACGGTTAGCCCGCACAGTTTGGGAAACTATGTGCTAACCATGTGGATCCTTATACCTACATGGTTTTCTAGGGAACGGTTACTAATAAGTGTTCACTCAACATGTCTAGAAATATCTAAAACCTTTCCCCCAAACCCAAAGGGAATCAAAGGGGAAAAGAAAGTCATTGGGAGATAACATGGGGATGAGGCCCGCCACCTCTTTCCACCGAACGTGAACAAATGAAGAAAGATGACAACAACAAATGTTTAAACTATTCTCTTCTCTCATACTAAGAACATTTATTTGTTCAAGGTTAAAAACTGCCCTGGGATTTCCTCTGAATACGTGCCAGCTTCTCTCCGGGACCTATGGTTGGAGCTGGAATGATTGAAGCATCTTCGGCCTCGTAGTTAGGATTTGGAAAACCCCAAATAGAATTTCTTCTTATGATTCTACAAACAACTACACGCAATCCCATATGGGTTCACCCAGACATAACACACTCCAGAACTCACTTTACCCTAACTTTTAAATTCACTGAAATAAGGGTTTAGAGGATGCACTCACATCACACCCTGCTTCTTCTGGTGAGAAACAACAGAAATAAAGGACACATATAAACACATTCCTCTAAAATAGAGGATGTTGAGATCTCCCAACAAGAAAAACAGTTTTGAAAAAAAAAATAGACTCACATAATATTGTACAACTTCACCTTCGACGAATTAGGTAGCTTAAGAAACTAAGGTCTCTTTCAACCATCCACAAGCACTCTTACGCAACAAGAGGATCCGAAAAAAAAACCAAGAAAGTAAATGGTGTAGAATCATTCTACAAATCTCATGAAAATA
This sequence comes from Viscum album, assembly GCA_963277665.1. Taxonomy (NCBI): domain Eukaryota; kingdom Viridiplantae; phylum Streptophyta; class Magnoliopsida; order Santalales; family Viscaceae; genus Viscum; species Viscum album. The sequence goes on from OY728120.1 coordinate 2,102,910,147, forward strand.
TTCCTTACATTGATCAACTGGAGGATTTTCCAATGGCAAAACAATCCGTGTTGCACTTCAGTTGTGTACTAAATCTTAATGGGGGAGCACCTTATCCAATGAGAGAACCCAAGGACCCAACCAAGCTGGTTCATTGGTAAAAACATGAAACAAAAAAGATCCAAACTCATTAATGGAACCATCTTAATGGTATCCCGAAACATATATCATAGGAGACTACTAACCGGACCTTTTACCTACCTTTCCGACCAAACACAAACCCAAAAAAAAAAACAGTTCGAACAGGAAGGGTTCTTAGACTCAAAACATCCCACAACATTAACATTTTCCAAAAATACACAATATACACCATCCCAAATAATTCATCAAGAAAACATGTTTTTCTTTAAAACCATTTCTGAAAAAAAAACGGTTCAGCGGTGAGCGTATCCACCAATGGTACCCCGTGGGCCTCACACATGCATGTTTTTGTGCCACACCACGCACCCTCCTCATATCTGTCCTGGAACTCATCCAGTCATGCCATCAACCATATATCATCCCATATAACCCCATGAATGTGGTCACTCATGGAAATACCAAAGGTCAATGCACTAATTCTTTCCACTTTTCAAAACCAAAATGGTCAACCAACACATCATTACTATCAAAACCGCTAACCAGGAGGTCGAACCCAAATTACCGCATAAAAAAAACTTTTCAGAAAGGCACAATCGTTCCAATGAAAACTCACATTCAATTTATTTACATCAATTTCAAAACATCTCATCCCATAAAAAAACATTTTAATAGTTTAGAAAACTTTAATGGGAACACTTTTTCAAAACCAACTTCAATATAGTTTCTGCTTTCAAAAGAGGTGTAAGAACACAATTTTCCATTTCAAAATAATTCTGAATATTCAGTTCCACCATTTCATAAATCAAAACATTTCATATTTATTTGAAAATAATTTCACGAAAACATTACACTTCCTAAAACCAAGTCACTTTAAAACCAAAGTTCTAAGATTTCAAAACTAAAGAACACCAGACAATGCGAGAGGAAACTAGTTTCAGTGGGTGACTTGGACATATGGTTGGCGGCCATATTCCAATCACTTCACTGTAACAGAGAGTGTTCTAGGGAATATCCCAGGCTCCACTTGGCTTGCCAGACCCTGCGAGCTCATTGAGACCATTAACCCAACTCTCTTTTCATTTCCCCTAATCATCATCAAACCAAGAAAACCAAAAGACATAGACAAATCCCAACTTCCCCTGGTGACTTGAATCCTGAAATGAGGTGTGGTGATCAAGCACACTACCCATAACCAGAATTACATGTCCCAAAAATCATAACTCTATACTATCCCGACTATTTCCCAAATAACATGACTCCAATGGAGCGAACCTCCTCTGATACCATTTTGTCACGAACCAAATCTGGTCACCACCGAAACCAGTGCCAAACCTGGACCGTAACAAGGCCCGAAGGGCGTTCCCGATCCCCACGGGCTGGCACAAGTGCCCGGGTATCATAAAATGATAATTGGGAACGATTTACCCGAGTTTATAAACTTAAAACAACAAAAGAATCCAATAAAACGAATCTGGATTTTTCAAACCAAACAATCTTTTACATAAATTCAGAACTGAATTACATAGATTAAAATAATTCAAAAAGACTATACCAAAGGTACAAAACAAAAATGTAATAGCCCAAGAACCCTCATGGCATGGGGCAACTCCCTCAAGCCACCTCCACGACACTCCATCACGATGGACCGCTAAAAACCCGAACCAAAGGCATAAAACCTGTACCCAAACCTGTGACATAAAATAAGCAAGTCTACTTACACCCAAAGGTGTAAGTAGGGTGTGAGCGAAAGCCCAGTAGGATACCACCTCTATGAGATTTCATGTGATAAACATTTCATGACAAAAAGCATTGCATGTTTTGTAAATAATAAATGCTAGTTACAATTTTCTAAAGGATGAAATAATAAATGAAAACAGTTTTCATGTGAGATAATTTTAAAGGAATTTTTTTTTTAAAATAAATGACAAAGCTACTGAATTTTCCAGCCAACAATACCGTATACCGACGGTAAGTACAAAGGATCTAATGAGCACAAGTAATAGGAAATAACCCCTAGGCACTAGCTAGCTGTGGGTCCCAGGTACCTCGTATCTCGGTGAGAGTAACCACAAAAAAATATCCATTCTCGTGCACGATCCACTAGTAGGGATCATACCCATAACCTAGTGGTCCCCAATCATCATCATCATTGTTTAGTTAGAGTTGTAAGCGTCAATCTTGCTAAGTGAAACTGAGGCCAAACCCCACGGATTCACTAGCATACTAGTACACGTCCACCCACCTAGATACCCGGGTTTTCCCTTTGTGCTCAAACAAGTTCAACAATCCAAGAAGTATAGTTTTCACATGCAAATATCAATTCCACATCACACATTAACCAAACAGCCCCATGTACATCACACAAGTCACAAATTCCACTATTCATTCAAATGCATTTTGAAATCAAACTCACACCAAAATTCCCTACAACACTTTTCACATTTCTTTAACACTTACACAAATCCTTTAAATGATTTTATAAAACCATTACAAGATATTCAACTCAAAAAAACAACCCACACACATTTCACATAATACCCTTCTCACCTTCACAATTCATTTTATCAATAAACTCACACGAAACATCCCACACCCGTGTTTCTCACACAAAACACAATTTAGTAAAACATTTCGGCAATTTATAAATCATTCTAAAAATGTTTGACATCTCAAATCACCACTTTACCATTAAAAAACCCACATTAGGTGAACACACTCACCCAAACAGTACATATAAACCCTTTCCCAACTTTGTTTAACAAAATAAAACATTTGCAATTTTTATAAAACAAACCCAAGAGGTATAACCATTGTTTGCACTCTAAACCCATTTCAAACCCCTCATTCAAAACAAAAATCATAACAATAACAATCCAAAACAGAATTTTCATCCCTAAAACAATTATTAAAGCACCCCCAAATGTTATAAAAATACATCAAATAATACCACAAAGATACACATGAAAAACACACGTTTTCATAAATCTCCTTCAAAAAGTACAACACAGTTTTACAACTTAAACTCATTCAAAAAACCTGTTTTCAAGGCCCACATGATAATACGGAATTAACAAAACAGAATTGGCAGCCCCTTTCAAGACTAATAAATCACTTTCATATGTTATAAACTAAATCCAAACATTACCCCAAGAGTCACACATGAAAAGTACCCAATTTCAAGCTAAAATACAACTAAAAATTAAATGTTTAACCAAATTCATCAAAAACAGTTTTCAAACCACACAATACAGATTATAAACATACTAAATTAATAAAACAAGCAAGATAACTCATCATAAAATGGTTACACATGGAATCACCTACCTTTTGAGTCGAAACCCTCAAAATTTGGTGCGAAACCTTAAGCGCACCACCGCCGCACCACAAGGAATATAAATCCAGACCTAGACCACCAAAAATTGACCCAAAAGATACCAAATCAGACCTTAGGATATAAACCTAACTTCTGGACATGAGTAACTTCAAGAAATAGGAAATAAAACAAAAAGAGGATGGAGGGAACCAAGAAGGAGTTCCCTTACTTGAAATATCTTGAAGAAATCGGCCCCAATCCACCCAAATATGAATCTCCAAGTACCCAAAACTGGTATGGAGGTTCGAAGGAGTAATATTAGGTCATGTGGGAACTGAAATGGGGAAAAAATGATGAAAATTGAAGGAGTTATGAAAGATTCATTTTACCTCGTCAAATCTGGTCGATTTGAGAAAGAGTATGAGATATTTCCCTACTTCGCGGCTCTCCTGAGATCCAAAATTGCGAAACCGATAATGGGGGAAATCCTCGTGGTATTGGCTTTGAGAGGGAGGTGGAATCACGGGAAAACAGTAAAAAATGAATGAGATATAAAAATTTTAAAAAAAAAATTAAAGCAGGAAATGGGCCTACGGGCAGGCCCATTACCTAAATCAAAAACCCAAATCCATCATGATTTTGGATTTATATGTGGTCCAAAGGGATATGGTGGTTTTAATATATCAGGTTATTCCAATTGGGAAGTGGAATGGGTTTAAAATAGTAAAAATTTAAGGAGTTATAGAAGAAACAAAATTAGTGTTTAAATCTGGAATTGGGCTCGCGGTTTGGCCCAAATTTTCAAAACCCACCATTTTCACCAAAATGAGTGGTAAACCCCCCAAAAAAAATCAGGAATGGAAATTAAATGAAATATTAATATATAAAAAAGTCACATGTGTGACACCAGGTGACTATGGGTGAGATGTGTTGTGACCATGATTATGGGGAGGTGTGGTAAACAAAAGAGATGGGAGCACCAGGATGTACGGTGTTGAGGTGTCAAATTAGAATACCAGTGGTAAAGTCGTTCAGGGTACCCTATATCAATATTCTCTTTTTTATATTATATTACTGCTATTGCATTATTTTGTAATAATTTCTTGGTGAGGTTTTGTTCGATTAGTTTACTTGTATGAGTTTTGTTCTGTTTTTTTCCCATGGGTGCATTATTATGATCTTTTCACATGTGCATGATAGACTTTGGTTTTTCTATTGAGTATAATTGTATGGTAACCCTATTTATATAAATAAAATTAGGTTTCTAAGAGGATTATGTTGATTGTGCTCGATATTACTAGCTAAGACCATAGGAAATCTATTGTGTCATTGCTTTATCTTCTCTTTTGGTTATTTACTTTTTGATACTTTTACATGTATCCGTTATATTTATAGAAACATATGATATGTTTTTAGTTTAATTTTATAATATTTCTTGGAATTTTTTGTGGAAGATTTATCTTATATCCCAATCATACATTATTTAAGTGGGAAATGCCTCCCATTTCATGATATTCTTATACACATTGTACTGGTCACCAACCTGGGGCCTACTTGAGGTAGGACTAAAGGGTCATTATCGATCTCCCCTCATTGTGGTATCATTCGATATAGGGGTTTGTGACATAAATTATGTTTCATACAAATTTATTATATGATTATGTATGTTGTATATGATATTATTGGTGGAAACAGGTTTAGCGAAACATGTGTTTGATAGAGATCACTCTAGTTCACTTTGTAGCTTCAATATATATTATTTTGTTCTATAGTGTAAAAATTTATTTCAAATACATATTAATTAATTCATAAAATATTTAAATGTTATAAATGCCTATGGGGATACACATTGGGGTTGCATGAATGAGGATTATTTTTTCTTGCAATGTATTCATATAAAAGATTCAAAACAACTCCAAAATGTTTCATTTCGGATATCCAAAAGAGATTTTAGATACATTTTTACATGTTATTATATATGATATAGCATATGGTGTTAATATATGTTATATTTTTGAAAAGTATTTTTGGAATATATCATAATGGATTTTAGGAATATATTTAAAAGAGTTTTGGATATGGTTTCATAAGTTATTACATTTGATGTAGCATAAGATGAAATGGAACCAAGTATCTGAGGATTTATTTTTATTTATATAATGATAAAAATATTTACTAAATATAAATCATGATGTGGTTTCATAAACCATTATTTGGTTTGTGGTAATATAAACCACAATGTAGTGAAGGTCACTAAGTCATGGTTTCAGGCATGGTAGTTTGTGAATTATATGATATTGCATAAATATTTCTTATTTCTTATACTATAATCAATATTGTTTGGATGAAAAATCGTACGATTATGTTTAATTATTTTTCAACCATACAAATTACTATTTAAACACTAAACAGTTAATAGGAGGATGGAACTATAATTTTTAAAATATTCTAACTATCAAAAAATTTATAAAACATTTCATGAATGGTTGAAAATTTGAGAAATGTCTAGAGGACTAAGGAGTATACTTATAGGATATATAATGAGGTTCAATACTTGTGAATAGAGTTTCATGAAAAAATCATTAAATAGAGTGTGAAACATTTGAAATAAAGGATCCCTTTTGTTGAATACTTTATCCAATGTTTTTAAGAGGTTGTGTCTTGAAGGAAATTCATCCTAGACACCAAGATATTAAATATAGATCATGGATTCCCAAGGATTAAATATTTTTTAGGTTTCTTCTCAAGGATTTCAATCAAGACTATTTAAAAAGAGCTTGGTCCTATTGATTTCAAAAAATACAAGGTATGTTATTTATTTATATTTATTTTAATCTAAAATAAATGAATATATCATAAGGAAAATGATTTTTGGTTGATTATTTCACTATGTTTTGTTATGTTTTATCCCATATAGAACCCTTTTATATAATGACAAAATAAATGTCTATTTTCCGTTGGTGAACTAATTTTATCAACCATTTTTGGTTGGTTCCCTTTCCTTTAATGAGTATTACAATATTTTGAACCTAGTGTTATTCCATGATTGGAGTATTGGTTAGATGCATTGTTCATTGTAACATCTTCTCCTAGATTCCACGAAACTAATTCCCCGATTCGGTTCACCAAAAGACCTCAAACATGACACCTCATAAGCCAGATGAACCAGTATCAGAAACTCATTCCATTCTAAACCACTACAAAATCCTAAAACGAATATCTGAACTCTATCCCATGTGTTATAAATTATAGTTCCAGAAGCATTTTTCGAGAACATAAATGTGCATCAAAATTGGTGGTTCTGATAGTGTTAATCTAGCACCCTCTGAAAAGGGAGGAGCAACAATCCTGCATCATTTTCCTTATAGTATTCTATCACTACACATGTCCAAAGCCTCAAACCTCAATCTCAACCACATATGTGGATCACCATTTCCACTATTCTCAACTATATATTTGGAATTCCATGTATTCCACTCTCATCCATACATGTGGAACATCATGTCCAATATTAGTACTGATACAAAAAATCATATAATATCGGTGTGGAGCATCATTTCCAACCCACCCAACCATAGATATGAATTTTCATTTCATACATCTAAAACCATGAATAAGGAACATCATGTTCAACTCTATCAACCTCTCATGTAGAGTTCCAAGTAAGAAATTTGGAATTATAGTTATAGAATGTCATGTACACCATTCTAAACCCTTGATGTGGAGCATCATGTCGATAATCTAAAATCATACATATGGAATTTCATGTCCACCAATCTAAAAAATGGTATCCCATTTCATATCACAATATCCCCATAGAAATAAACCAATTCTCAACCATGATAAATAAATACACATAATAAAGGCTGGTTTAATTCCTATAACCATCATCGACATCTCAACCCCATTATCTCACAAATTGGTTGGGGTCCTAAGGGAACACACATAACCACTACCTCCCAAATACATGAACCCACTCATGGTCATTATATCAATCAAGCACCCACTTTTCCCTCTAGTTCAACACATAAATAGTGGTGTTCCTCTTTAGATCCATAAATATGGAACTCAAGAAGAGGCATCCCTCTTCCAATATTTGAAAACAACCAATCACTTAGGCCAACACCCATCTCTTGAATGTCACACTTTCCAAAACCTATTCTCTAGCATCCAATTGCCTCACAGGCCTAAAATATAGTAAATCATCATAAAGGATATGGCCTAAATAAAAAAACTCCTTCAATGTCACCCTAGGTTACCCCATACACACAACATATCCACCACATCTAATCACAAAATAGTACAAATAATTAGGGAATGTCCCATTACAACACCATTAGAGGTCTCCGATGAAATCATGCTATGTCCTCCAATTATTCTCATGATCGTCACCTTGGTCATATCCCATATATCACTCTAAGAAGATAGATGAACTCACTTTCTTGAGGAAAACATCTCTATCATAACTTATAAACTATAAAACACCTCATACAAATCCTCAAAACTCACCAAGGGATCTTCCATCATGTTCTATATGAAAAAAACTAAAAATGGACTATTATTGTGTCCCATTCTGACTTCGGCATGAAAAATCACCCCAAAACCCTCAAAAGTGTAACAAAGTGTTAATACACAATGTATAAACCAAGTGCATGGTGTGTACTATAAAACCTCACGTTTAGCTATGCACTTCTATGTGGACCAGAACACATCGGGTATATCCATGTAATACAACATGGTTAGGAAATACATGGGGTCTAGACATGTTCTTCTACATGGCCATGTCCCCCTTACATGGGGTGTCTGCCCATGTACTCAACCACATTGCCATGTACCACTACACAATGTGTTCTCCAAGTACACATTGAGTAGTACTAAAATTCCATTTCTCAAGCTACACGGCCACATGAACATATACCACCAAATGGATATACACTACTACACAGTGTGTACTAACAAAAATTATATCTTCCAGAAATGGGAAGAACACAAGGCATTTTTTCATGAACCACTAGTTGTGTGATTGGGATTTCCAAATGAAAACCCCTACAAACCTGTAGAAACCCCATTTTTCCCAAATTGAGTATATATTGACACCTCGAGGGACCATAATAGTCAAAAAAAGGATTAAAAACATGAAGAGAACTTATATACAAAAATGAAGGCATAAAAATCAAAACAGGCCAATTTTTTTGTGAAAATGCTAAAGCTTCGGGACTAAATATACTCTCATAAGTTGATTAACCTTGATATGGTCTCAATCACTCACATGGATGAAGCTCGATATCATATATTTTCCCCATCCTTCTCAGTATGGTTGTTACACATGAGGGGGATTCCCCCCCTTATTTTCATTTATTGGAGGATAAATGGGGGTCTTTTAAATAATTAATTAAATTACCTTGTAACTCTCATCCCATGTACCATAACCCTTATACCTCAAATAAGAATAAAACACATATTTGAGACACAACCATGAAGTCATAATATCAATATGAAACCCTATTAAAAATTTATCATCACCTAAACCCATGTGAATAATATAATATTTAATCAATTAAATATTGAAAATTCAGCCAAAACTTGAACGGATTAGAATTCCACCTAAAATATATATATGGGTGAACAACCTATTTAGGGACCAATGAGGTTGTTAGAAAAATTATCATAGATCATATTTGAGGGAAAATGACCATTTTACCCATCATGGACCCCGAAAGTCAAAAATTGAAATTTCAACCAAAATTCATAATATGGAAAAACTAGGTTCTTTACAACATCCTCACCATAAAACTTCTCATCCTTGAGAAGAATAATCGGTATTAAAATAACACATATCAACCCACCATGGTCATTAAATCAGTCTCAACTCATTCTTTTCTACATTATAATTACAACCGAGTTCATCTTCATAACACCAAGGATAAGACCCATGAAATGTCAAGCTACTACATGCATTGATTAGAAACTACCAAGACAATGCCTAACTGAACCTATCCATCATGAGATATCATAGCATCATACAAAAATCATCATTATGATCACGATGCTTCCCACTATATAATTGAACCTACAATAACCAATTTAAATCCACAACACTTCCCACTGTTAGAGTCACCTATAAAATACATCCTTAATGGTCCAAAAACCTACGTGATGTAGTATTCACTACATCTTCAACCCCACTCAACCAAGTGGGATGTCACCATAGATGATCTGATACTCCCCACCATAGTATTATCCTTATTATCAATTCACAATCAAACATTAACTCCATAACCCATATTCATATCATTTAAAAGACTCATAACTAGATGTTTCCATATTTCTCTAACCCAAGGGAAAATATACAACACCAAATATCACATATTCCATGAATTTCATAATCGCGCCCATGGTATTCGCTAACATTTGATCTATCATGTGGACCTCAATAACATGTTGATGATCATACACTTCCCACCATATGACTTCACAAACACCAATCCATGAGTGAAACCTCCAAGGAGTCCCTTTATCAAACCAAAAGATTTTTTTTGATATCTATTAAAATAGAAAACACATTCTTGGAATACTTAGGAAACTTTCATGATATTGGGCATGATCGTCTCTATAGTAGGATTACACTAATATGTTTTCAATGAATACCACCAGAAACTCTTCTATTCATGGAATATAAAGTTCTATCTTGAGGGCCTCAGGTCACCCTTCCCACAAGACTCCCATCACAACCACTATTATTCTTATCCTACTCATGGATTCCCACTAAACATAAACACCATGGGAAAATTCTCATATAAAATCTGACCCATAATACATTTGACACAACATGTCACCAATGCTTGTTCCACCACGATCCAATTAACACATGATGGTTTCACTCACTTTTGAAACCAAACCACAAAACCTATTTACCACTCTAGAGAGTTATATTACATGAAAACAAGGTGCACAATACCTAACCACATTCCCTACAACACTTCATTATCTCCTAATAATTCTCATAAACTCTATGATAATTCAATATTCACCACCATTCCCTAGGTTAAGAACCTAAACAAACCTTCCCCCTTTTAAACCAACCATGAGGATGAAGAAATGGCACAAAAGTTCCCCTTCAACAAAACAAAATTCATCCGACATTCCCAAACCTAACTCTTGGTTTCACACATCATTCACCATTTTAAAAAGTACATGCATCTTCTCATGCCTCACATAACTATGGGAACACATAACATAGTCGACCCCACTCATAGGTTACCCTTGAAGGCCAATCATCACCAACTCCCTAATCTATAGTCACGTGAAGACGGTCACTAGGATATCCTAGATATCCCCACAATTCAAATATTAACTCAAGCCACTATGTACAACATCCCAGGTCTACACCCACTAATATAAGGCCACAACTAATGTGGTATTAAACGTGCCCTTTTCCTGATGTTATCTGGAATCAATTGGTCAAAACAATCATCTATAGGGTCTCATATTCGAAGAATGTGATCAACCAAACCAACAACCCACAACTAGGGAACCTATCCACTTTGTGAATCTGCACATCAAACTGCTTCATAGAGGTCCAATCCACACAACAAACCTTAAAAAAGAACCACCTAAAAGGGTCCATTATTCATAGGATTATATCATGTTGACCCCCCATGGTCCCTGAAACAACTATTCATGGGGACCACACTAGTGTCCTCTTCCTCAAGAGTCTCACCGTAGATCCATATAACATTCTGTCATAAAGATAACTATATAATATTTTAAACAACATTGTAGAATTACACCCAAGTACTTATATGGAACAAATTCATATGGGAAGTCGTTGACACTTGAAAAATATAATCCTTTTTCATCAGCAAAATCATAAACTATTATGCCTATAATATGTGGATCCTACATGCCTACCAAGATGCATGATATGCCTATTTCCACTAATAGAAAAAGCCAAATCACAATCCTCATTCCATAGTCCAAGATCCAGAAATCCATCCTAAACCAAAACATTTAAACCACATGTGTGTCAACCAAGTTGAAAATCAAATGCAACTATAACATCGATTTCTAAGAAAATCAATCCCATTCCCCGATAACCTTGAATTTATATCAAAACAGATGTTTGTGATGCAAGATCCGATATCAACCATTGGATCTAACACATTACTCTATCTCCAGTCTACCAAGCACCAAATAGTGAAATAATAAGAAACTTAATTCTTTGATACCACATTGTAACACCCCATCCCGAATGCTACTAAATTGGTCCCTCGAGCAAGTTTTCCACAAAACCTCAATTGTGAATCATTGTATTACATAGGCTACAAACTAGAAGTGGGGTTCTAAGGTGGAACTATGAGGAGAATATACCCCACAAATTATATTTTAAAAACACAATTAAATAACCAAACATCATACACATTCAGAGTATGCGGAAAAAAATATACTGAAACCGAATCATGTAGTAATAAAATGAAATACAATAAAGGAACAAGCAACCATTCCATATGTACAACATAAAATACCCACTAGGACAATCACATATAAAAAATAAATAAAATTAAAATAAACACATCAGAAACTACTTCCAACTCTAATCGATGTCACATATCTAGAATCTAGTTTCTAATCAAGCAGTTCTAGCCTGATCATCAGACTCTACATGAGCAACCCACTCAATCATGAAATCATGGTCATTTATCCAATACATAATGCATCCATGATCAACCTAAAAGTATACATAAGGTATAAATGAACACCAAAGTTCATGTACCGGGGCTAAGAAATAAATCTCAATAGGCCACCCCCAATGGTGAACCTATAATCTTCATCTATAAGTGAATTCCTATGTAGTTTCCTCAGCCTAGATGAAGTATAAATAAAATTAATAAAAATAAAACCATAAAAAATCCTTGGTTCCATGAATTTGATCAACCATACCTGCTTCATCTAACATTTAGATGCCTCTATGCATATCACAAAGTTCTTTCATCCCAAATAACACGTGGGAACCATAACCATGGCCTCCCTAACTAAACCTCATGAATTAACTAACTATCTCTTAATTAGAACCTAGACGCATCAGTATCACATAATAATTCCATTCTAAATAGATATAAAAACCTAGAACATTAGTGAGACCTATACCCCACATTAGTGGTGCCAAGAGCATTAACACGACTCAAGCCAAAAAAGGTGGAGCATCAATCATATAACCTATTCCATATGTTATTCCACCACTACCAATATTTGGATCCTCATTATAAAATATAAACCACTTATGTGGATCTCCATGTATACTCTTCATAACTATATATGTGGGACTCCATGTCCACCAATATAATCCATTTTTGTGGAACTCCATGACCACCATCAGAAATGATACACAACCTCATATCATATGGTCATAATGTGCCATGTACAACCTACCCAACCATGTATGTGGAGCACCATTTCAGACATCTAGAACCTTGCATGGGGAATGTCATGTCCCACGATATCAACCTTATATGTGGTGCTCCATGTCCAAAATCCAGAATCATTCTTGTAGAACATTATGTCCACCAATATAAACCTCAAATATACCGCTTCATGTTAGACATCTAGTATCTTATTTGTGGATTGTTATGTGAACCTCTAAAAATGAATAAATCCCATATCTTATCACAAAAACCCAAAATACATAAAAGAAATCTCAACCACAACAAATAATGAAACATAATAAGGGTTATCTAAATGCCCATACCCATCATCAATGTCTCATCCCCTTTGGCTCACATATCATTCTGAGTCCCAATGGAACACACAAAACCATTACCACCCAATCACAAGCACCCATGGACCTCTTGTTCAAAACCTGAATAGATCCATCCATCATTGGGTCCTTAGATCTAGTACTCAAGCGGAGGTGTCCCTCTTACAATCCAAGATAAAAACCAAACACATAAGATAATTCATGACTCTCATAAGAAACACTTCTCAAAACCCAGTATCTAGAATATCATTGCCTCACATGCCTCAAATAAATTAAATCATTATTAGGGAGGTGACCACAAGACCAAACCATTTTGATGTCAACCTAAGTTGGCCTGCACACCCAACATATCCACCACCTCAAATCATAGCCAAATCACTATAACTAGGTACAATCTTATCCCAACAACAATCGGGGTCTCCAATGAACTCATGAAACATCCAAAAATCATTCACATGACCCTCATCTAGTTATGATCCCATATCTGACTCTCAATATATAGTTTAACTCACATTCTAGATGAAAACATCTCATTCCGAAAATACCCCAAACTACCTCATAGAAGCCTCAAAATAACCCAAGGGACCTACCATTTCATTATACGTGCAAAAACACTCCAAATGGAATCCCTTATTTCTCATTCCAACTCTAGGGTGAAAAATCACCCAAAACACTGTAAATGGTAACAATGCAGAAATACACGATGTATTCCCTATGTACAAAACATGTTCTTTAAAACCTCTTGTTTTCCCATGTACTTATACATGGACTAGAACACATGGGGTCTAGCCACGCACTACTATATGGTAAGGGAATACATGGGGTACAATAATTTACTTCCACATAGCCAATTCCCCCTTATATGGGGTGTATTCCCATGTACTTGACCACATGGCCACGTACCACTACATGGAGTTTACTCCAAGTTTACAACATGTATTTCTAAAATTCCTTCTTCCTAGCTACAAAACCACATGATCGTGCACTAGAACAAGTTCATGATCTACTACATAGAATATACTCCAAGAATAAGGAATGTACTCCAAGAACATGGGATTTAATTCATAATTAGTTCATTCTCATAGAATAGAAATAATTGGTGGCATGTTTTCCTAAACCATTGGTCGTGTGATCATAATTTCTGAATGGGAAAACCCTGTGAACCACTTAAAACCACTGTTTTCCTAGATTATGAATACATCAACACAAAGGGGGTCTTTTTTATTCTCAAAAGGGAATTAAAAAATGAAAAAAAACTTATATATAGGGATTAGGTAATAAAACTCAAAACATGAATACCTCTTAGTGAAAATGATAATTCTTCATGTCCAAATTCTCTCCCTAAAGATGTTGTTCCTTAGTCTGGACTTCATCTCAACTGGTGAAAATGTCTAGTGGAATATCCTTCACTCTTCCCTCTTAGTTCATCCATCATGTTCTAGGGAAAATACCTCCCCCATCCATTCATGTGTGGGAAGCCAAATAAGGCTTAGTCTTTTAATTAAATAATAAATTAATAAAATCCCCTTTTAGTACCTATCCCGAGTCTTAATCCTCAAAGTAGGTTTAAAACATTATTAATAAAAACCCATCATTCTGAATTCATTCATAAAGTCAAAATCAATATTTGATGCTCCTTTTGCAATATATTTTCACCTAAAACAATGAAGATCATTTAAGATTTAATTAATTTAACATTAAATATCATTCCAAAACTCAAACGGCTCAGAATTCCATAAAAAGCACATACTAATGTAAAAAAACCAATTCCGGGGTCCAATGGAATAGTTAAAAAATTATCTGAAATCGTCTTCTATTGTAAAATGAAAATTTTACCCCACACAAGACTCTGAAATAAAAATTTAAAATTTCTACTCATATTCAAACTCAATAAAAACACAGGTATTTACATTGATATAACTATTATATTATACTAATGATATATCTATTTTGAATGTTTTATTTTTAGTCTATATTTATGATATTATAGCATTATTTGAATCATTAAATTCATAATGTAATTATTTCAGAAAATTTTGAAAATTAATAATCGTATGAACATCAAGTTCACTCACATTGTTATGAGGGTCAATATACAATAAAGATTCTATAATTTTTTTTATTTTTTTAATGTTAACTTGTTTTACCCTTTTAATATAGAAAACATAATTTTATCAATATAAAAAATTAGAAAATCGTCCTATAAATTTATTTCCCATCATCATTTCATGATACATTATAATATAAGGAGGTCCAAATATATTATAAACCCTAACCTTATTCGGGATACCATTTTAGTTCATTATGGGGATTCTACTATTACATATAAAACACAAAAAAATTTATTTAAATATAAAATATTTATTTCTTGACAAAAATTTAATTACAAAGGGGAATATTCAATATAACTTGATATTTTAATTTGAATTAATGATATTACATAAAAATTGAATATCATTATGTTGAATTGGGAAATTTAGTTTTCATGAGAATTTATTTTGTGATAAATTATAGTTACTTTATAAATGTTTCATCCCGCCCATTTTAAGTATAATCATGATCAATATGATGATAAAAATGTAATTCAATTGACATGTATCAATTATTAAAATAATGTGATGAATTTTAACCATCATAATCAAACTGAATAATATTAGATAAATAATCTTGGAATTATACCATTATCCTTATGACTTGATAAATAAATTTTATAAACCCTAGGATACTTGTTGATAATAAGAACAAATGGAACAAATTAGTATCTGTTTCAATTAAAATTATAAAATAACTAAATGATCCACATGGTGGATGAACTGGACCATATATATCACCCCCAATTATTTCGAAGAAGACAGTATATTCAGCCTAATGTTTTTAAAGTGATGGGTCTTAAAGTTAATTTTCCTTGAGATAAATTAACACTTATGAAATCATTAAGTGTAAGAACTCTATTATCAACCAATGGATGAAAAAATGTACATTTAATATTTATTTCAACATAATTTATCATAGATATCCCCAATAGTCATGTAATATAAAAAATGTATAATTGTTGTTAATACTCTTGTTTATCATATTTTATTTGATCGTACATATATTAAAATAGTATACACTAGAAGTAAAACTTCAAAATTTCTATCAAAAATTTTATTCATGATTAATTCTTTTTAGATAAAGTTATAAAATATATCAATAATCCATATTATCAATGTGATATATTTTTAAATGAATATATTTAAATATTAATGGACTTTTTCATGGATTTAGTGAAAAAATAATTATTTACTAGAAAAATTGTTCCACCTTTTATGCAAATATTTTCTCTACTTGAGCCATAGCTTAATTTTGTAATATCGATTAAGGTACTCACATGACCACTACCCATTTCACGTTTAATGATAAATTTCTTATATATATGTTTTTTATATCTCTTGGTGTTATCAAGAAGAAAAGTATCTCCATCGTGAAAAATAATACCAATAACATCAATTTATAATATAAAGTAAATTATATATATATATATATGTTTAATATAATGAAAAAATAATCATAAACATGCAATATTTATTAAAACATTATAAAAATAGAAATAGTATCCTCCATGAATATTTACAAATTCCATTATACTTACCACCAATTGAATTTATAAAATTATTAAAGATATAAAAATTAAGTAATAGATTAACCAAAAATAGGATCATTATGCATGGAATCTAAATAATACCATTTATACAAAATGTCGAAACTATTTTTATTCGTACCTTGAAATGTTGAATAGTTGTAACCATATTCATTGTATTCTTAATAAAGCTCACATAGTAGGATCTCAAATGAACCCCTACTCCATTGTGTATACATGAGATGAATGAAACTACCATTGCATGGGTGGGATCCACATTCATACTCATTACATACTTTTTCCTCTCAAATTAAATTGAAGAGGATGAATATATATTTTTGGAAGGAATGAAGTGGTTCATCCAAGAACATGCATCAATATTGCACACAACATTTCCCTTCTCTAAAAACATTATATATGATCTGTAGATATTCCTTGAGCCACATCTTCATGTGTTACATAAATCATGAGAAAATTTATGTGGTCAAAACAGCTTGTAACACAGTAGTTGAAGGCATTTATCATATAAATGAGACATTGAATCTCCCTCTATTTAATAACTTCTATACGGATGATATTAAATTGTAAAATCATTTAAAAATATATATTTGTAGTATGATATTATATATCATTCATTAATGATAATCTTAACATAGTTCATATTGTAATGCCCCATGTATGGACCACTCTTAAGATTTGGTGATAATTTTTCTATTTTATTTTGTAAGGATGTCTGAATTTAAACTGGACTTTATATCCTCCTTCAATGAGTTGGAATCCTTAAAAAGAGCCACATTGTATGTGAAATCAGTGTTGGATGGTAGAACAGGGGTTTGAGAGACCACCAAAGGGATACCAAGGCTAGTTAGGATATTGTCGGAGCCACTGATTCACTAGTGGTCATGCCAGAAGCTAGGAAACACTATTGGGATCACCGATTTGTCGAGGGACTAATATCGATTAGCCAATGAGATTTTATATGTTTTATAACAGGGTAAAAATGTTCTTTTCTATCATTGTGTCTTAAATATTTTACTTTTTATTTTGATCCAGATTTGGCCAATAATAGAATTGGGAGCTCCCCTTGTCCACCATGGAAGGCCATGATGGATCTCTTTCTTTTGATGTTTGTTTCAGATTTCATCTGGTAAGATCAAGAGAATAGGGGTATTCTATAATTCTTATACATTATCTTATTTTATTCCACTACCAAGTGGCGTTCCATAATTTTAATCTAAAATGTGAAATTTTCAGGTCATTTTTTTAGTTTCTTATTTTCTCCTGACTTCATCCAAACTGACAACCGATATTAGATGAGTGGGTTTATCTAGGATTGAGGGAGGTGGTCCCAATAAATTAACCCATAGTATCAAAATTTCATTCAAGTGGCAATGTAGTGTAGTCATATTGACAATGTTGTTCTTGGACTTTAGATTAATTAGTTGTTTTATTTTGGGTTTTACTCATTTAAATTTCACTATTAATATGTTCTAAACCTTAGAAATGACTATCCCTAGTGGAACACTTAGGTGATGAGATTGAACTTGAGGTTATCTAACAAGATGATAAATTGGGTTCATAAAATGAAAGTGGATGGTGTTAAAGGGATGTTGTTAATTGAACTATTGATCATTTTTTGGTTGGATGTTATTAATTTTATAACATTTTTGAAATGGGTATAACGGGTTATTTCAATTAAATTGACATTTTTGAAAGTGTAATTTCACAACAACCAATTTAATAAATATAATTGTTTCATGAAATGTGTAAATGATAGGGAAATTTGAAAGTGTCCTTTTTATGAAATGATAAGTAGGATTTTAAGTGACATTACCTATGGTAATAGGTTAGGTAATTATTTAAAAAGTAAAATTTTAAATACATTATGTAATGTTATGGGGTTTTTTGATTGATTGTTTATTTTTTGATAGTCAGTAGAAACATTCCTTAAAGTGGACCATGGGGAATGCTTTTTACCGGTTCCTTTCTTGATAGAATTTTCTGATTTGGTGAATAAAAATTTATTAAAAAAGTTTATCATGATATTTGGATGGATTTAAAGAACCTAGGAGGATTCCTTAGAGTCATTATGGACCTGGAATTATGTTTATTACTGTATGTAAGTCTTGGATTCCATTAGGTTAGCCATATGAAGTCCATGGTGTGATGACACCCTTGGATTCATAGAGATCTTATTCTATGGAATGCCTTGAGAAAACCATTGCATTCTACTTAGATTAGTTACTGTGAATTCCTTAGAGTGGCTCCCCCTTAGATTCGAGTAATAATTATATTTCATGAATTCCATGAATTGATGTCACAAATTCATATAGGGTACCACTGTGAATGTCATGGAATAATCTCCCTAGATTCGGTCTGGTTTCGTCGATTGTAATTCCATTGATGTATGCTAGGGATTACCATAAGTTCACACTTCTTAATATCATGGATGTTTCCTTGAATCTATAAAATTAGTTAATATCAAAGGGATTCCAAGGGTCATTACTCACTTGGATTCTTGATGGTCATTGTTGAGAGTGAATTCACTATTGAGGAATACAGATTCCCTTGGTTTTGTACGATAGTGGTTTCTTTATTAGTGTACCTTAGAACCAATAGAGACATGATGTATTCCATAATAATTTATTCACCAATTATGTATTATGATTATATAAATTTATGTTAGTTTTCATCATAGTACTTGGGAATTAGTGATTTTTATTACCATTCATTCGAATTATTAATCTATTTACTATTTATCGGAAAATGGTTAATTCTTATCTATATCAATCTTTAATGCACTTTATTATAGACTAGTTATTTTAAGGATGTCATTTTTTGTGGAATAATAATTTTTAATCACACTATTCTTTTTCATACATAGAACTTGGTTACCCAAGCATAAGATTATCCTGTTGAATTTTTAGGTTTGGGAAAGTGCATATCATTATTGGTTGGTTCGATTTGGCATGGTTTACTTAGTGTATGGACATTAGGGCTAGGCATGAATCGATATTGGAATGGGTATAAGTTTTAGATATATTTTTATTTTTCATTTTTATCCTATTATATGATCTACTCATGGGGAATTATTTATGGAATGTATGGAATTACTCATTGTTGTATCATTTTGATATTCTAGTTCTTTTTATCACATGCCCTAGATTATCTACAATGATTATATGGAATTTTTTATTATTATTCTTATTTATGTTACTATAGATACACTAACCTAAGGTTATAGTCTTCCAAAGGTATCTTAATGAATTATTACTTATAATCAATAACCTATAGAATATATGGAGGCATACCTGATATAATGTGTCACACCAGCCCAAGGCACCAGTTCTGTAGATTTCAGAGCAGGTTGTTGCAAAATTTTATCAGAATTTTTTTCCTTTGGTATTATTATTTGATCAGGGTAAACATGACTCTTGGTGTATACTAGAACATGGTAAGGAGATTTATATTGGGATTGAACAACTCATTTATGGGGGAAACCCATGTTTTTGGGGATGGGACATGTTTCTCAAGTATTTTTCTTGTTAAAATTGAATTTGATTATTACCTTGCATGCAAAACATGATATATTATGTTATGATTTATGTTAGTTTTGGGTATTTTATTGTTATTGAAATAGGTTTTTACAAAATTAATTCATATTTTTAGGAAATTTAGTATTCATGTGAAATGAATTAAGCAAGGGATAGTGGTTTTAGATTTCAATTTCATGCTACTTTTGATTTCTGTTAGTTTTTGATTATATTTTTCCTACTATATAAGTTTGATTTATGTTTTACAACAGTAACTAATTTAATAGTAGTATGAGGTTTGGTTATTTAGAATTTATAAAAAATCATAGATGATGTTTTCCATTAAAGGCTATGGTGGTATCCTACATGACCAATTTATGGGATGATTTCTTGACATATAGGTCGATATAAATGGATTGATATTGGTGTAAATTGAATAAGGAGACATTAAGAATCCTATATTGTGTTTTCCCATATATAATTTTAATAAATCATTATTTGATCAAGACTTGGAAGTTTTAAATCTTTTTAGAGGTGGATGAAATATATCTGTGACATTTGGGAAAATTTAAATGAATTATTCAATGAAGATATTGGTTAAATAGAGTGTTTTTACAAAACGTATAAGGAATTTTACCTTTTAGCTTGTGAATGGAACACTATTTAATCATGCCTTGGGAATATGTAAATATTTATAAACTATATAAATATTATGTATAAAACCCGGTTTTGAATGATAAAAAACTTGGTTGAAAATGAAATCTTTTTATCTTGTGGTAAAGAATGTACCTTGGAAAATGTGAGTATTTTGGAAAATGACAGTTTGGTTAAATAAAATTTATGTAAGAAACATATCAAGTGTCTTCACTATGAACATGAAAATGAAATTATATTTCACCAATATTGGAGTATAAATATTGTTAAAATTTAAAGGCTTGATAATGTATTTGTGTAAGGTGTTAACACTTAGGTGGTTGAGGATACTTAGAAGCCTTATAAGTTTGACTTGACCTAGTGTACAAATATTGGGGATACGGTTAGGTGGTGTGCATTATGTGAACCTGTTTAAATATTCCCCATCTCGAGGCCTTCGCCAGGGAGACCCCCTATCCCCTTTTCTCTTCATTACAGTGGCTGACTTTTTTTTCTACTCTTATTTCTAGGGATGTATCCTCTAAGTATATTCATGGGACAAAAGTCTACCGAGTTAGACCTCCAGTGTTGCATCTCTTCTTCGCTGATGACTGCCTCTTTTTTTTCTGAGAAATAATTAATGAATGCCGAGTGATCTTCCAGGCGATTCGTCAGTATGAGAGGGAGTCTGGAAAAACAATCAATCATGGTAAATATGAAATATACTTTAGTGTAGGGGTGCCTCTCTCAAAGAGGGATGAACTTTGTGCATCATCTGGCATCCATATGGTTGTTAAACATCAGAAGTATCTTTTGCTTCCCACAGTGATCGACTAGTCCAAAAACGAAATCTTCGCATCCCTCGTGGACAGGATTGAGGCAAAAATTCAAGGCTGGACCCCAAAAATGAATTTTGAAAGATTTAAAAGAGACCCTCATCAAAGTTGTCACCCAATCTGTCCCCATCTACATTATGTCCCTTTTTAAGCTCCTAGTGGCCATCATCGACCAGATCCACACAAATACTGCCAATTTCTGGTGGGGAAAGCACGATGGAAGGAATCAAGCCCATTGGATGGTCTGCGAAAAACATTTCAAACCCAAATCAGAGGGTGGGATGGGGTTCTGGAATCTTCCTCTCTTTAAAAACGTGCTATTGGCCAAGAAAGGATGGAACCTTATTAACCGTCCATCATCTCTATGCGTGGGAGTTCTACGAGCTAAGTACTTTCCCCACACAGACTTTCATGCTTCCTCTCTTGGTCCCCATCCTAGATTTCTCTGGAGAAGAATTTGGGGGATAAAAAGTTTTTGGATAAAGGATTGGACTAGAGGATTAGGACTGGATCATCTATCAAAATTTGGACTGATCCCTAGATTGTTGATAAGGATGATTTATGGGTTATATCCCCCGCCCAACCAGGTCTTGAAGACGCCACTGTTAGCTGCCTTCTTTCCGACCAGGGACACTGGTGGTGTTTAGAAAAGATCCTTGAATGGTTTAACGAAAGTGATCAATGAATTATCCTTAGAATTCCCTAGGAACCAGACACAGGCCCTGACCATATATTCTGGTTCAATGACATTTCGGGTGACTACACGATGAGATGTGGCTATAGACTTGCTCCTGGAATCCACCCAGTAGGCCAGGATAAGGGACCTTGGAAATTGATTTGGTCGCTCAACGTCCCCCCAATAATTCGTCAATTTTGGTGGCAGGTTTGTACGGGAACTCTCCCAATAATGATCCTTCTCGTTTTTCGACATATGGCTAGTACTGCCTTTTTCCCTTTCTGTCCGAACACTCTTGAAACTCTTCTACATGCTATCATTTTCTGCTCGAGAGCTAAGGAAATCTGTAATCAATGGGGCCCAGATTCAGTTTCTTCACTGGCATTGGCCTCTAACCTTCCTGATCTTCTGACGCGTTGGTGATCCTCTCTCTCCTTGGCTAATGTTGGTTCATTCTGCACTTCGTCTTAGATTATTTGGGTCTGGTGCAATGATGCTGTTTTTCATCATGCTCACAGACCCCCCAAATTTTGGATCGATCAGGATACTTCTTGGATTTAAGGTTGGGAAGGCCACAACGGACGTTCTATGCCGGGTGTTTCCCCCTACCATCATGCTCACTGGAATCCCCCAACGACATGGATTCTCAAGATTAACGTGGACGCGTCGCTTCCAAAAGCTGGGTTTGTTTCCCTTGGCCTCCTTGCTGGAAATCATCTGGGGAAAATCCTTGCTGCTAAGTATGAACCACATCAGGCATTCTGGGAACCAGCAGTTGCTGAAGCCACGACCATCCTTGCTGGTATGATGATTGCTATTGAATGATGATGGGGTGACATCATCATTGAGTCTCACTGTCTTACCGTAATCGATGCTATTAATAACAACGACGATAGACTATAGTTGTTTGGAATCATCATCATGAGAATTCTATCACTTCGTCAATGCTTCTCATTGTGCACATTTTCATTCACCAAAAGGGAAGGAAACAACGCGGCCCATCAGCTGCCGGCCTCAGGCCCATTCAGTACTAACCAGTTCTGGTTGGACAATTTCCCTTCATGACTTTGCACATGTACTTATGCTGATCTTTATCATTAATGTTATATGATTTTATCAAAAAAAATGTTTTGTAATTTTTGGAATGGAATCAGGGATGGGTTGTTTTGTTTTTAGCATGTATATTTGTAAGGTGACATAACTGTTGTAAGAGAGCATATGGGATACCTCTAGTCAGTGTAAGTGACATGCCGTAGGTGTGGTCTGTTTATTAATTTGGTAGATGAGACTTGGATTTCTGAGTATAAACTCATATATGATGATTTGGGTTATGTAAACTCATTGTAGTGTATATATGGTCAATATATTTTGATTTGATAAAATTATATGAGAGTGAACACTCATTTCTTATATAAATTTGTGGGGTGTTCATGGATCCTGGATTGATTCACATGAGGGGTGACTAGGTTTATAGAATTGGTGAAGTGATGCCTTGTATGGGTTTAAATGATAAGGTACCTCAGATGTTGGTTCTTAGTATTAATGTAGGGGGTTAGGGAAGGATAATTCTAGTGAATGAACCTTTTGAGTTTGGGAAAAATTTACAAAAGCTTTTCACAATCTAGGATAGATGCTTACTATTTTAAAATGATTAAAATTATTGAATGACCATGTGTTATATCTTGGAATAAGAGAAGATCCTGATTTTGATGAGAAACACTAAGGGTACTCCTGGTTATGTAACGAAGACTTTGTCAGGATCATTTTCAATGGTGTAGGTGGGTTTGACTATTTTGGTTGATAAATGACTCATGGGATCATGATAAAAGTTATTTCAATAGGTGGTGTGTATTATGTGAACCTGTTTAAATTCAATGGACTAAAGAAACTTGTCTTGGTAAGCATGATTCCTAACATGATTCCAGTTATTATGTGGATGTGTGAAAGATGGGGGTTTATGACCTTGATGATGTGTTGTGATCATAATTTCCTAGGGTTTCATTGGAGTAGGAAAAATACCCTTGGTTTGGAGGGGTAGTGTCAATATTCATCATAGTGTTGGGAAATGGTCGATCCTAGAGATTGACCTTATTCATGGTTTTATAGGATAGAGAGAATTTATTGGGGGGAGAAACATGCATGTTATAATGGAAATCCCCTTTGGGATCAATTATTAGAGATTAGTATGAGGAAATCAATATAGTTGGGATCCCACAATAATCTACTGAGGGCATGAACCTCCCTTTGAGTGAATTTTGGTGAGTACCGATGTTGGAATTCTGAGATACAAGAATATGTGATAGTGAAAATATTTTATAATTCTTTATATTTTTTTAAATTATTTAATCCTACCAATTATTCAATTTGATATTATCTTCATCATTTTTTGTTTTTTGGTTAGTTTTGAGTTGAAATGTGAAAATTGGTTAATTAGGTAAATTGAGAAGTTTTCCATTGATTCTATATTTCAATTATAACATCTACAATTTTGATACAATTTGAGTGATTCCTTAATATTAGGCTTCCATTTTTATGGTATACACATTATTATTATGGAACTAAACCTCATTCGAACTCCCACAATCATAAAAAATCAATTAATTTGAAAACTTATTCTGGTTGGAAGAATGGACCCTACCTCATTATATAAATTATATATAGGTAATCCTAACTCCAAATTATATTATTATAGGTGGGTAATAAATATGAATTTATGGTTAATATTACAATTAAATTTCATAGATATAGACATTCATTAAGGCATCCCTTGAATGAGTCTATGTGGGATAGGTGGATTTGTAATCGGCAGCTAGAAAAGTTAAATATATAAATGTGGCCATATATTCATGTACACATCTCCAAAGGATTTTAAATTTAAATGGTAGATATAAAAATCAATTCATAACTTCCGATAATAAGAGACCTGAGCATGATTCAACCATCTGGTGGGTATAACAGAAGAAAAATTATAGAGGAAATATTTCTCTTCATCTTTTCCATTTTTTATATCTTTTTATTTTTGTAGTGTCTTATTCATTCCATGTCTTCATAGATTCCCCTCACATGGAGTTTTAATACCCTAATTTATTTTTTAATGATTTTTTATCCCTTTTTTAATGTTTTATTTCATAAACATAATCGTTTTAAATATTTTCTCTCTTTTTCAAAGTTGGTTTCAAATTCTTATAACAGTTTTTATTATCTTGTGTGATCATATTGGATTTTATATTATTTTTATATTATTTATTTGTTAAATGATCATTATCTCTCTCTAGTAGGTTTTAATATAAATATAATGGAACTGATCATTTCTTAGTGGTGTAGTATGCGGCGATCGCCAGTATGTGTGGGAGGGGTCGTGTATACTATTGATTGTTTGGGATAAAAAAGACCCAATCGATGATTGGATAAGTCAATTAAGGGTATTCAATATAAATATATCACAAATTGGAAGGAGATTATATTGATCTTAGTTCATGGTGAGGTTTACTCTCACCATCACCCTTGACTAGGGGAGTGACCTTAAGCGATCGTTGAATCTCACCTTAATAGAATTAATAGAAGAGGATTGGATAAATCAGGAAAACAATAACATTGAAATTGAAAAAATGAACATAGATTTATCACCAAATCCATCTTACTATTTTAAATTACTTTATGTATCAAATTTCTTTTAATATTTTTTATTTCATTTTTTCATTTATTTCATTTATCTGTTTTCAAAATAAAAAACAACCTATTTTTACCTCAATTTAATGTGACAAACATGACTATCGTGTGGTCGTCTATGGATACAAACTAGGATTACCACTATAATTCATTTTTATTTTGGAAATAATTGTTTTTTCCACACCCCAGATAGACATTTTTCGATAAGAAACACTGATTTTTAAGATGGTTCTCATGTATGAGTGGGGATGGACACATCCGACTGTTGTGTTCAATGATGTGTGAGATGTGAGATATTGATATTTTAGTGTTGAACTATTGGAATAATGAAAATGTAACGCCTCTAATAATGAGTTATATAGAAATTTTGGAATGTAACCCTACTTCTAGAATGGTTTTTTGTGTGTATCTTGGTGTTTAGACTATTGGGAAAACACTAGATGTTGGTGTGTGGTTGTTATCCTTATAATCTAGAATTATTTTGGAATTTCATGGGTTATTTATATGTTTTGATGATCATATTCTGAGAGATTATTTTGGGATTAGGATGAAATGGAGTGATCCAAACATGGTTCCGTGTGGTGGAACATTGGTGATTGGGTGAGAGTATAGTGAATAGTTTGTGTTGTAGGTATTTGAACATGGACACACATTGATGGTTAGGTTATAACATGGTGTATTAAGATGAACATGGAATACCTTTACTGAGAAAGGTATTATTCTCTTGTAATTTAAAGAAATTTTGGATAAAGAAGTAAATCATTCTTGATTTTGGTTAGCTGGGTTTTTAATCAATAAATGACATTGGGATTCAGGTTAAAACTATGATGTTAATTTTGGGGATGTCTCTGGGTACCTTCATAGATAAGAATCAGGATAGGTAAGTGTTGGGGCACATTGGTGGAAGCCAAAGAAATTTATGTAAGTTTACTGTATGAGGTTTTCATTATGTTATCACATGGAATTGGATTATATGAGTTTGAAACTATAATATGAGTGTCAATTTGAATGTGAAGGTGTTGTTTTAGGAGTTCATCATATTTTTTCATGAAAATTTTGGTATGTTGAGGTTGTTCTTGGATAGTAAAGGTCCACAATTTTAGACTCTAAATATAAAGTGAGAGTGGGTACCGGTGTTGACCATTGCTTTCATGGGTGTTGAGATATGGGGCATCATGAACGATGACGAGTGAGTCGATAGGCCATTAAAATCTATCTTTAGTGGGAACAATTTGATGACATAAGGGGTAGGAGTTCAAAATTGTCCATATAAGCTATTTACAATGGTGGGGTACACTGTGGGTTGGATAATTAGCTGAATGGAGACACATGAGTGTTTTAGAATAGTTGTAATTCACAGATCCTTTTTGTGGATTTTGATGATAATATGATCATTGGCTTGGGTTAAAGAGGATTTTTATCTTATGATTGAGATTTTGTTTGAAGGGAATGTTAAATATTTAGGCATGGAATGTGGTTTAGAGATGATGAACAGATTAACAATATAGGATGGTGATGTAGTTAGTTGGAAACTAGGATTTCTTTTGGATGAGATGTATTAGGGTGGAGATTTTGTAGCGCTCTGTGGATGGACCAGCCTTGAGGATGAGTAAGAATATGTATTTTTTAAATTAATTGAGTTGTTGGATTTTAAATAATAGTTTGGAACCAGATTATGAGAGTTAGAACCCCTAAGCCACATTAGAGGTGAAATTGTGGTAGGATGTTAGATCAGGGGATTTAGAGGGATCTATAAGAATGATAGGGATATTACGGAAACTATAGTTAAAATCGACCATTGAGTGACCTTGCTAAAATTCACGAATAACTATCGGGATCACAAGCATGTCGTTGGCATGGTACCAACTCGACGATGAGTAGCAGGGTGGTATTTCTAATTTGGGGAAAAGTGGTCTTTTCCATCTATGTCTCTTAAATCCATTTGAATTTTGGCCCTTATTTTCCCAATAATATCCAACGAAGATCCCCTTATCCCCGTTGCAAGGCCACGGTGCATATATTTCATTAAGTTTTTTATTTATCAACAGTTTTTATCAACAGACCATGGTGTGTCTTTGATTCCTCACCATTCTCTTATTTTGTTATTCCACTTCTTAGTGGTGTTCCATCATTTTTAGCTATAATTCCTTATTTTCATGTAATTTTTCTACTTTCAAAATTTATTTATGTCATAGATAAAATAGTGGCTGATATTAATTGATTGTGCTTCACTTGGAATGAGGTAGTTCATTATTTTAAATTAACCCATAGTCTATCATTTTCATTTGAGTGTTCTATAGTGTTGTCGTGTAGGCCATATCGAGATTTGAACATGGATTAATTAATTATTTCATTTTGGGTTTTATTTAGTTAAATGATCCTTTTAATATTTTTAACCATATAAATGATGATCCCTAGTTGATAACTTAGGTAATGGAATTGACCTTGAGTTTATCCAACAAATTGGTAAATTGGGTTTATAAAAAGTAAATGGATGGTGTTAAAGGGATGTTGTTAATTAAAACATTAACATTTATTTGTTTGGATGTTATTAATAGGATAAATTAGTTGAAATGGGTTGAAGGGGTTTTATAAATTAAATCAATGGTGGTTAAAATGTAATTTAACAACCATAGATGTTGTGAATGGAATTAAAACTTGAAATGGATAAATTTGATGGTAATTGGAAAGGACGATTTTAGGAAATGAGAAGTGGGATTTAAAAATGACATAACCTATGGTAATAGGTTATGTAATTGTTTAATAAGAAAATTTATAAATCCTTTAGTTAATTTATGTGTTTTGTTAATGGATTTCTTCTTTTTTGATAGTTGGTATAAATGGTTCATGAAGAGGACCTTGGGTATGCATTTTATGGGTTATTTTCAGGATATAATTTACTTGTTTAGGGACCAAAAGTGTTCCAAAATGAGTGCCTATTGTTATGTTGATGGATTAAAATTACTTATGAGGATTATTTATAGATCATATAGACATAGAAATATGTTTAATTCCATGAGAGAGAATCAAATTCCACTATAAGACTCAAATAAATTCCACAATATGGTGAAACCCTTGCATTCAAAAATATCCAATGCTATGGAATCCTCGAGAAACCATTGGATTCCACTCAGATTCATTATTTAGAATGAATTGGGGTCACTCCAAATTAAATTAGGTTAATTTCTATATTAATTTAATGTCATTTAATAATGTCTTAGATTCATATAGGGTACCATGTTGAATGTCATGGGTTGGGCTCCCCTAATTCACCTACATTATGTTTTGTGGAATGCCTCAAGTGTAAGATAGGGATTTACATTAGGTAATGATTCTAAATATCATATATTTATCCTTGAGTTTATACATATATTTCAAATCATAGTATATCCAAGGTTCACTTCCCCCTTTGATTCTACATGGGATTTTTTGAGAGGGAATTCCTAATTGAGCAATGTGGATTCCCTCAACTGTGTATGATTGTGGCGTACATAGTAGTGTAACATAGAACCAGTCAATCAATGATGTATACCCCAGTCAAAGATTCACTGGTGATTGATTAATCATGTATATACCAATGTTGAGTGTCACTGTAGAGCTCAGACATCGGTGGTTGTTACTACCTTTCATTTAAATTATTAAACTAGAAATTGTTATTTCGTTAAATGTTAAATACCAAACTATATCACTCTTACATGCACTTTATTATGGAATAGTTATTTTGGTACCCTATTGGTGGTATCTTACTATGTTTTACTCATATCATTCTTGGTATTAAATGTCACCTAGGTACCCACATAGATGATTACATGGTTTCACGTACGGTTTGGTAAAGTTCCCAATGTTGTTGGTTGCTTTGGTTTGGAATGGTTCACATGGGGTATGGACATAAGGAATATTTAGAACTCAGTACCAGACAAGGGATTATTTTTATATCCATTATTATTATTATTAATTTTTATCATTTTAAGAGATCATACCTTATGGGATCAGTTGTGGAATGTTTGGAATTACTCATTATTGTGCCATTTGATATTGTGGTCAAATTTAAAACATTTACTAACTTATCTATGTTGTTTATTTATCCCAGTTTATTATTTTTATCATTTCTATTATTATAGATACTCTAAAGAGAGGGTATAGTCTCCCCATTCTATCCTCAAAGACTCTCTCTACTAGTTGGTAGCCTCTTGCATATAGGGAGATGAACCTGAGAAATATGGTTCACTAACTCAGGTTATCAGTCCAGTGGATTCTAGGGAGGTGTGTTACAAATGTCATATCAAATGTAATTCTTGTATCAGCACATTTGATATAGTCTTTAAGGAATATATATAGAAATATTCCACATTCAATAAATCCCATTATAATTTGTGTAATGTTCTGAACCTCCCTAACCCATTACTTTGCATATTTCAGGTGTTGGAGGTATCAAGAGAAGGATAGATGAAGGGAGCTGTTTTTGAAGCAAATTTTAGCTATAGGGGAGATGTTACAGCATGTACATGTTGTTTCATCATGGATTGGAAAAAATAATATTTTTTCAATGTGTTTAATCTTATATAATCCTTTGTTTTATATGGCCACAATGTGGGGGTTTTAGTTTTGGAGTGGGATAGTTTTGGGTGTTTCGTTTAATTTATATAAATGGACTTCATAGAATAGACATGGATACTATGACATGAAGTTATGGATTTCTGGTTTTATGGTTATTCTATTATGTGATTTATTTCATTATATTGCTTGAGATGTATCATGGAGGAATGGAGGATGAGTTCTTTAGATTTTACATATTTGTGGTCATTGAATTATTGTGAATCAGTTGTGCCATGGTACATCTTTAGGTGTGTCAGATTAAAATACATAACTGAGTATTAAATATCATTTTATAGGGTAAATAAAAGCTTGATTCTCAAAGGTTTAGTGGAATTAACCAATTATAGTATTTCCACACCTACTGCTTTGGGGTTTTTTGTTTTCCATGCATGGAAATAAATTCATGGTTTCTCATGAATTCCCATTATTTCCTCTATTCTTAACACAACCCAAGTCAAAAAAGATTCCTACTTGTATATATTTAATCCATCATTGACAGTGCTAGGTCCTTATCATTGCGGGTTTAAGATACTTCCATACCAGGTGAGTTTCATTCCATATTTTGGAATCTCTTTCCACTCTTATTATTTAATGTTTTTTGAAGTTGTATTATTCATGGTTTTTGTGGATTTTGGTTAATGGAATGATGATTATTGTGATGTAATAGGCTCATGGAAGATTATTTCAGATTCATTTGTTTCAAACATCATTTCTCTCAATATGTAATTACTCAGGTTTTTTGAGGTATGGAATTTATGATTTCTTCTTCTATCATTTGAAATAAAAGATAGTTTCATATACTATGGAGTATCCTAATTTTCCCTTATAAAACATAAAATACATTTATTTATAGCCCCTTTAAAAAAATGATTATAATTATCATCATTACCTTTCGATTACAATCCCCTTTGATGTGAATGCTTTGAATTACTAACATTCAGTTTATAAAAACTTGTATATTGAATCCTATTAGATGTGATTGTTTATACAACTTCAATATTTAATAATCAACCCATGCATAAAAATACATTAGATGTGGTAAGTTATTACTCTATCCTTAGGCTAGGTATTTTTAATTTTATGGAAGAACTACTATGGCTTAAAGGGAAAATTTTAATTAACAAAAGAAAGTAAAACAGCAGTGACCGAGAATCCCAAATAACTCCTGCCACCCGAAGTTAGTGGTACCTAGCCTGATCTCCAGCCTACTCCAAGTGACATGAAAAAAAGTTTGTATAACATAGGGTGGGTGTAACAGTATACTTAGTAAGATCCCCCCATATCCTCTTGTGAAAAAGTAAAGAAAGCATTCTAAAGCCTAGTGAACAAAATGTGTAAACTAGATCATCAACTAAATAGGTATACTATGTTTCCATACTCACTATGGATAATCTCACCAAGTATCTCATACAGGATTATATAATATAATAATGAATATCAAAGGTACCCCGAAACCAATTCCCCATAGGTTTTTCTCCTTACCCCAATGCCACTTGTCCTAAAAATCTCTCTCCAAAAAGGCATGCCTGCAGACACCTAGGTAAAGCACCACAACATTCACCCCATGCAACACAACCACCATGTATAAATAAAAATGGTTACCAGGTACTTTATGAGATCCACTACAGCTCTCATAACATGTATCATTTTTCAAGTATAAAACCTCAATCCATTATATCACATACACAGTATATGGATTCTCAATCCATCAAAACCTATACATGTTACACCAATATTATTCCATTGGAAAATATTTCCAGAATATATGTGTGTGAATAACCACAATCCATTATATCCCTATAAACACATATATGGGGAAAATTAACCACTTTGCATAACATCACAAGTAACTACCAAGAGAGGAGATTAGGGCCCAAGGGGGTAGTCAGCCATCCATCCTCCCATCAACATGTTGGGGAAAACACCCCTAGGTCTCATAATCCCTTGTGTGTTAGTATCCCTTACCGATATGGTGGAGTAGATTATAAAAACACAGAAGTACATGACATAATATATCTCACAACCACACTAGGGGAAAACCTTGTCTTAGAATCAATGGTAGATAACGTCTCTCTGACTCCTGGCTACCACTGATAAGACTAGATATCCTATAAGCACACAACAATTTAGATAGATATATTTAATAAACTTTTCATTTTTTTAATATTTACATTAAATTAATTAATTACATAACAATTTATTAACCATTATTATTTCCACATTACATTTCATTAGCATCACACCAAAGTTGCATGCCCTCTGGGAATAACTAAACCAATTCCACAGCTTCTCCAAAATATTACCTCAACATTTCATCCCAGTAACCTCAAAACCCTTTGGTTAACATCATATATTCAACCATTTATTTAAAAAATTATTACTTTCCCCTAAATCTCAGTATTCTAGAAAATCATTATAAGCTACCAAAAACAAGGGGCTCAACACAGTGAGTAGCTGAACTACCCATAATGTCCTTTCTACCTATAGAAAAATCATAGACACATCCTTCCTCTAGAATCTAAACATGGAAAGCACATGGCATACTCCAAGCATCTTCACCCATTTTTGATGGAGGGTAAGAAAGACTAGATTCCTTAAGCAATGGGGAATGTAATGTAGAGAAACAACCAACAAGAATGATAAATAATCCAACATTCACATCCAACCTGTTTCATCATCCCCAGTGTCCTCCCCAACAATAACATGCATAAACTAATGCTCTCACCACTCTAGGCATCAATTACTTCCATAACCACTAGGCCTACCAAACTTCACATCTCACAACATCCATATGGCCTCATAACATGTCACATGAAGTAGGAATATAACAAGAAACTCAGATCTCAGACCTAAATGAGGCATTCCACCTTCACACGCAATGAGCTCTCATGGACCCAAAGAAGAAGGCACTCAGCCTTACAAGAAAGAGGGTAACTTCGAACCCTACAAGGTATTAACTTATATTGATACTCTAACTCTTCAATCCATCTTTAATTAGAAGATTCATTATTCGTAGGTTTCATATATTGGAAACCTAAATAACAATCTACCATATTTATCAAAAATTAATTATACATGATTACTACATCAATTTGATTGTTATCAAGTTACAAAAAAAACAAAAATATTAATTTACATTCCTATTTATCCTTTTTAAATAATTTACAATAAATCCCAATTTACATTCTTTACCAATTTTTCATCTAGAAAAACATGATAATAAGGCAAGAATATATACCATAATATCTAGAAAAAAACAAGAGGCAATAACATACAATTGATACCAATTTATTTATCCAGTTTAAATATTAATTATGTCAAATCCCTTGGGATCTAGTAGGATAAAACATGTTAACTCCATAGTTTCATGTACAATTATTGGGAATCCATGATTCCTCTACCTCAAAAGTTTATTGATTCTCTTTTCATAAACATAATCCATGAAATGTATCATGATCACCTCCCACCATGACAACTGCATCCACCTGAGGACGTTGCGGCACGACCGCACCAACCAACACCCAATAAAACACCCTTAGAATCATGGAGATCACATTCCATAACATGCAAAGGAGAAATGGGAGAAGAATAATATAATAAAACACAAGAAATGAGGTAGATCAGACCTTCTATTTATGATGTATTGACACTTGTTGCTGGCACCCAAATATGTGGTGCGCATGCAGTAGGAAGAAACATCAAGGGGAAATGATTTAAGGATTAAGGTTCAATCACACCAATATTATGGGAATAAAGCCTCATGGTTCCTCACAAGGAGACAAAGGAGAAGGAATAAAAAGGAAGAATAGATCTTGACCTTTTGAAAATCTAAATGGAGTAGCAGTTTAAGATACGCTATATTTCATATTAAGATATGATCTGTCAATGATCACGTTTTTTGAATGATTAAAGGATCCCCAGCCATTATGATAACTAATATAGTAGTTATTGGCTTCAAATCATCCTTAAATCAAATAAAACAATTCCTTGAATGAATTTTACATCATAGAAAATGTAAAAGGGGTGAAACTGTAAGAAGATGGAAAAATTGTTCACATCTGTCTCACCGGAAACATTGTTCACTTATGAGACGCCAACACCGATAGTACCAATGAATTACCAACAATGAAAGAAAAAATCACTCACTGATGTTGAAAGTACAAATGAACCACTAATGTCGATAGTATAAATGAATCACTAACACTGAAAGTACAAATGACTCACCGACACCGATAGTAAAAAATGACTCACCGACACTGATAGTACAAATGATTCACAAACGCCGACTGTACTAATGACTCACTAGCATCGACTGTACTAATGAACCACCAATGACGATAGTAAAAATGAATCACCAACACTGAAAATACTAATTAATTATCCATGTTGATAGGAAAAATGACTCAATGACGCTGACTGTACAATTGAATCACCAACACTGATAGTACAAATAACACATCGATGCCGACAATAAAAAACTAGAAACACAGTTCACTGAACTAGAAATTTGGAAAAGTGTTGGTAATGAGTAACCATGACCTCCCAAAAAACCTCAAACACCAGATTTCAAATAATCAATGGACCGTAGTGGTCCAGGACATTACATCAAATACCTCTCAAAACAATCTTGTCCTCGAGAAATCAAAGACAACCAAAAAGAAAATAGAAAAAGGTGTCAGAAAAACAATCCATTAAGATACCACTCAAAAGATAGCAAGCCAAAAAAGAAACATAATAATTCCATCTCAAAAAGAAGAAAGGTCACCTATAAAAAACAAAAATTGTAACATGAAAAGACTTAAACATAAAACAACTTGGGTTACTAAATGTGTATTTGCAACTCACTTTCCCATGTACCCCCCTCAATGACACTTTGTTTCCACAAGACATGAACCAAGGGGACATCACACACACAAAAACCTTATCCTTGCAGTCATGTATCTCTACAAGCCTCTCCCCAAAGGTCACGTCATCATGAACATTGATCTCTCACCAATTGATGATATGAGACTCATCATGAATATAATGATATATCTACATCACATTAAATACATCGTGTATCTGGATTATATGTGGTGGGAGTGCTACCCGATATTCCATGGATCCAACACTAGCCAATACATCATAAGTCCCATCAAAATAGGGAGAAATATAACTCCTAAAACAAACATTTGTTTCCCATGATGAGGAGCTACCTTTAGAAACACATGATCCCCAACATCAAACTTTAGATGTCTCCTCCTATAGTCTTTATAGGACTTCTGATGATCCTGTGCCCCCTTCATCCTCTCACAAATCACTTGAACCACCTCTATCATATTTATCACTAGTTTCCATATAATAACTGTTGACTCTCTAACACTAGTCCAACATAATGGAGAACGGAAATGTTGTCCATACAATGCATAAAATGACACCATATCGATGGAGGAGTGAAAACTATTGTTGTAATCGAACTCCAACAAGGGTAAATGCCTCAACCATGAAACTCCAAAATCTAAGACATAATAGTGTACCATGTATTAAAGATTCTCAATGGTCCGCTCTGTCTTACCGTCCATCTGTGACTGAAAAAAAGTGAAAAGGAATATATAAGAACTGAAAACATGATGGAGACCTTTCAAAACACTAGATATAAAATAAGGATCTCAATCAAAAATGATCATCCATAGGAATATGTGGAGTCTCACCACCTCCTCTTAGATAATGCCTTGACAAAACCTCCACTGAGAATGACTCCTTGATTTATATAAAGTGGGTTGATTTCTTTAAACGACCCACTACCACCGATATAGTTTCCTGTCCTCCCTGAGATTGAGGTAAACTAGTAACAAAGTACATTGAGATATCCTCCCACTTCAACTGAGGTATATCTAATGGCTATAGAAAACCATAAGGGACATGGTACATATAATTCACCATCAGGAAAACTAATCATCGAGACACAGACTCTGCAAATGCATGCTTCAACCAAGGCTACCAAATATAACTCTTCAAGTCTCGGTACATCTTTGTCACACCAGGATGTACCAATACGGGTGAACTATGGAACTCTATAAGAACCCTCACAATAATCACCAAAGGAACAAAAATACTTCCCTAAAACAACACCTGGTGTTATTCATCATTAATCTTACCATCAGGCACCTCACCACAAAAAACTTGGTCTCTCTAGACCTCCACCTCATGATCCACCAACTAGGACTCTTCTACCTATTCATCCAGAGATAAATATACCATCTTCTAAAAAGATATCCTTTGGCCCCAAATTCTCCAATATCGAGATGTATTACTGAAATTTATTCCATATCTCCCTAGGAATCACCATATTCATGAACTAAATTACTATGTGACATCCTACTCAGCACATCAGCAACAACATTCCCCTTACAAGGTGTATATGAGATTTAGAAGTCGTATCCCTATAAAAACTCCATCATTTGATGATACTATATGTTTGAGTCATGTTGGGAGAAAACATACATCAGTCTTGATGATCGATAAAAACCACAAAGCACTCACCAATGAGGTCATGTATCCACAACAGTAGAGAAAACACCACTATTTCTATCTTAAGATCAAGGGTGGAATAGTTACATTCATGGGTATGAAACTTCCAAAACCAATAAGAAACAATTGATCTATGTTGCAATATAATGTAGCCTAACACTAGATGTAGAGCATCACAGAAAATATCAAACTAATCTATATCTTCTGGAAGACAAAGAACTAGAGAACTGGACAACTTCTCTTTTAGATACTCAAAATCTACCTAATACTGATCATTCCAAATGAACACTTGATCCTTCCTGGTCAATGATAATAGTGGAGTTTCAACCTGAGAGAAATCATCTATAATCCTCTTGTATTATCCTAATATAGCAAGGAAACATTGCACATATACCACTCTCATGGGGGTTTTTGAAGAAACAACTAATTCTATCATCGAAGAATCTATATCTAATCCATACTCATACACCAAATGCCCCAAGAAAAGATCTTCTCAAGCCCAATAATAACAATTCGACATCTTCCCAAATACATGTTGTCGAGAAAGAACTCCCAAGATGACACTGAGATTCTCCACATTCTCCTCCTTAGACGTGGAGTACACAATGATGTCTTCAATGAAAGCCACCCCCAAAAATATCCATGAACTCACAGAACAAAACTTTTATTAACCCCATGAACACTCCTAGATAATTAATTACACCGAACAATATTACAATATACATGTAATTCCCATAACGGAAATTGAAAGCAGTCTTTAGGATATCCTCATCCTTCACATGCATATGATGATATCCTGACTGCAAGTTGATCATAGATAACCAACATGCACCATTAATTTGATCAAATAAATTATCAATCCAGGGAAAATGAAAGCGATTCATAACATTAAATTTCTTCAAGAGATGATAATTGATACTAAACCACAACATTTCGTCATCATTCTTCACGAACGAAACTAGTGCACCCTATGGGGACACACATGGCCAAACAAAACCACACTGTAACAAACCGTCATGCAGTATACACAACAATCATAACTCAGAAGTGGCCATCTTATATGGATACAGAGAGAGAGAAGATTCTCTTGGTTGTCATTTGATCCCAAACTCGATCTCTTGTAGAGGGGGTACTACTAAAACTTCTTCTTGAAAAGAAATAGGGAAATATTCTATGAACATGGAAAATGATAACTCCGGAACCTCAAAAGAACTCAGAAATAGGTCATCCATCAAGGATGACAAGGATGGAACATGCCTCTAACCCATCCAATGGTCTTTCTCGCCAACAAAAACTATTGGCTCTCCATAAGCATCGAAGAACAACACCTAACTCTAGAATAAATCTACTATAGCCTACACCAAATCAAACAAATCCATGTCGAGGATGACATCATATGGTTGTATCTGTAAACATAAGAAAGCTCCCCAAGAGCGGTGCTACCCTAACACTAGCTCATAGTCAATACGTACTTTATACAAGTCATCTTAACCACCATATGGACTAGAAAAATCCAAGGGAACTATGAGCCACTCTACCTCAATTCCCAAATCATGGAAAATTGTAGGTGATGTGAAGGAGTGTGTGGATCCTGAGTCATACAAGGAATACACCCATATAAAAACTAGAAAAGGGTACCTCGAATGTCATTTGGATCACCTGGAGATAGAAATGCTAAAGCATGAAGCTGACCACAACCTGCTCCATGGAATCTCTGGCCCTAATAATGACCACCACCATAGCTACACTAGTCTATATAGGGATGGGGATAATCCCTTGGCTTTACTATACTAACCTAATCAGCTCTCTGCCGATCCAAAGCTGGTGCAACATGCTGCTGTTGTCTCGGCTGGAAACTGCCTCATCGAAAAAATACGGAGAAGAACTCCTGGAGAACACTGAACACTCTAAATGTTTTGGAACTCTATATGTTGATGAACTTGACCTAAATAAGAAAAAAATTCACCTTATCCCTTATCATAGGACTAAGAGCCGCTGCCCCCAGAGTAATGAGATGTTGAGGGCTGGGACCTACCCCCGAACAAAAGGAAACTCTCCTTCCCTAAAAACTGGGAACCCCAAACTAGATATATGCTTCTTGATAAATCCTAATGACACCCCTCTTCTGAATATTTGGTTATGTATAACATGATCTTGATGACCTCTTTCCATTCCAATAACTGAATATATGACTTGAATATAAATGGGGTGACCTGGTGGTGGATCGTTGGGTGAAAATCCTCCATGAAATGCCTCAACCAGGCCTCCTCATCAGCAACATGTCTGAAACATTTC
This sequence comes from Viscum album, assembly GCA_963277665.1. Taxonomy (NCBI): domain Eukaryota; kingdom Viridiplantae; phylum Streptophyta; class Magnoliopsida; order Santalales; family Viscaceae; genus Viscum; species Viscum album. The sequence goes on from OY728120.1 coordinate 2,102,949,701, forward strand.
AATAAAGGTTCATTAAATTAATATCAAATTATTGCACAATGTAGCTTCCTTGTCAAAGGGTAAGCACCTCCTGGCGATCGGACGCCTTCACAGTTGAAGAGGGAAACACTACTTTAAACATGTCTCAGAAATCCTCCCATGAGACTGCCTACTCCTAGCAATCCCTGAGAAATAAGAACCACAACTTCCTCGATTCCCCATGAAACATTGTCACTACCAATGACAAACTGTTATCCTTACAAGCATAGATAGAACTGAAATCTATCTTAACCTCATCCAACCAGTCCTCTGTGACTATATCTAAAATGGAGCTCCCATAATTCTGCAGACTCTACCATTGAAACACTCAGATTATCCTCCTCCAAGTGTCTTTTTCATCAACCTCTACTCTACAGTGATCTAATGGCATAGACTACGGGATATCATCGACACTAACCTGATAAACACATCGACCTAGAGTCATACATACAAAATAAAAAAAAGTTAAAACTCCTAAACTAGTAATATGGGAGACTCAACAATAATTTTTTTTTTCTTTTAATCATTTTAGGTTAACCTATTCCACGGTCTACCCATTAAAAAATTGGAACACATAATAAAGATGCAAAATCCTTTCCGAGGTCTCTATCTAGTAACAAGTATCACCTCATTTAGTAGGCATTGTAAACATAATAGTCCATGTGTCATACCATAGGGGTCCCTAAATACATATGTCTCGGCTATTCTCTATTGTTCAAAGAACATTCTAAACATGAATGAAACTATCACCCTACCTACCCATGCAACATATCATGTGCCTAACTCTAAAAACCACCCTATCCATCAAATAGAGCATCAGATTCCACTCTTTCATGAAACCCTACCCACAATGTGTACCACTCTTGCGCCTGAAATTTGAGAAGGGGGATAGTGACCCCTGAGTCCCACCTCTAGTACGCCCTGTGTTGGAGAAATGAACCGAGGGTATAGTGAACAAACAAATGGTAATTTTCACCCTATAAGAAAACACATATGATAAAGAGATATATAAGAAAGAAAAAACCAACACCAACCGAGAATGCAATATAAATTAAATCCCAATTAAACTTATGTAATGTCATGAAAAAACAACTACAACAAAAATGGAAAACTACAAAGTACCAAAAGAAAGTAAAAAAATAGCGACCATGAATCCCGAATAACTCCTGCAAGACCAATATAGTATTACCCAACATGATCTCCAACTTTCCCCATGTGACCAGAAACACAGTTTATATAATATAGGATGAGTATAACAATGTACTCATTTGGATCCTCCGCATAGCCTTTGATGAAAAAGTAATGAAATCATGCTAATGTACAGTGAACAACATGTGAAACTTACTCATCATCGAAATGGGTTTACTATGTTCCTAGACTCTCTAGGGATACTCTGTCCAAGTATCAAATACAGGAGTATATAATATAAAAATGAATATCAAGGGTACCTTGGTACCACTTCCGCACTAGTTTTCCGCATTTCCCTAATATCACACGTCCTAAGAATCTCTCTCCAAAAAGGCATGCCCGCAGACATTTGGTTGAAGTACCACAAACATGCGCCTCACGCAACACAACCACCAAATCCACATAACCAAGGAATATAGGTAGTTTCTGGGATCCAACATTTCTCACATAATGTGTATCATATGATGGGTATTAAACCTCAATCCATTATATCCCATACACCATGTAAGGATCCCCAAGCCATCAAAACCAATACACATTACACCTATTGTAGTACATAGGAAACTATATCCAAAATATATGTGTGTGAATAACCAAAACCCCTTACATCTATCAACCAACATATTTTTGGAAAACTAATTGTCATGTGTACCATAATAAGTTACTACCATGATAATAGAGAGGTGCCAAAGGGGGTAGTTATCCCTCCATCCTCCCATCAAGATGTTATGGAAAGCTGCCCCCAGGGTTCAGAATCCATGGGGGGTTCATCGCCCTAATAAATAGGGTGTGGTAGAATATTGAAACACAATAGTATATGATACAATATATCCCACAACCACACTTGGGTAAAAACCTAGTCTTAGACTCAACTGCAGATAATGTCTCTTAGACTCCTGGCTTCCACTGTTAAGACTAGATATCTTATAAGCACACAACCATTTAAATAGCTTTAGTAAATCATCTTTTCCCTTTTTATTGGTTTGACATTATGTTGACTAATTCATTAAATATTAATTATCCATTAGTAATTCCACATTACATTTCATTAACATCATAATAAAGTTCCATGCCCTCTAGGAATAACCAAACCAAGTCCACAACATCTCAAATACATTACCACAACATTGCATCCCAAAAAGCTCCAACCCCATAGGTTGACATCATCTATTAAATCATTTATAATCAACATTATTACATTCCCATAATTCTAGGTATTGAATAAAATCTTTCTGAGATACGGAATGCAAGGGGCTCAAAACAGTGAGTAGATGAACTACCCATCGAGTCCTTTCCACCTATAGCAGGAGTGTAGGACCATCCTTTCTCTAGAAGATAAACATGGAAATCATGTGGCATACCACATGCGTCCTCACCCCTTTTGGAAGGAGGGTAAGAAAAACCAATGAAATTATGCAATGGGTAAATTAAAGAAGATAAGAAACCAACAAGATTCATCAAGCTTTGAATATTCACATTCAACCCATTTCATCTTCTGTGGTGTCCTCACTGACAACCACATGTATAAACCGATGCACCTCACCACTCTAGGTGTGAAATGACAACACAAACACTGGGCCTCCCTGCCCCCACATCTTACAACATCCATCATGTCTCATAACAAATCACAAGAAGCATGATTATAAAAAGCAATTGGGCTCTTGGCCCTAAAAAAGGCATTCTTACTTCACAAACAATAAGATCTCATGGATGCAAAGCAGAAGGCACTCGGCCTTACAAGAAAGAGGGAAACACAAAACCCTACAAGTAATTAACTTTTATTGATCAACCATCTCTTTAATCCATCTTTAATTAACCAAATAATTATTAGCAGCTTCTAACTCTTGGAAACCTAAACAGAATGATATCATAGCTATCACAAATTAATTAAAAATCCTTATAGAATCAATTTGATTATCAACAATTTACAATAGAAACAACCAGATTAATTTACATGCTTGTTTATCTTTGAAAAATAATTTACAATTAATTCCAGTTTATTTTCTATACCAATTTCCTATCATGAACGACATGCTAACAAGGCATTTATAGATATCACACTATCTAGAAAAAGAATAGGCAATAACATATTATCGATACCAATTTATTTATCATTTTCAATTATTTATTATCTCAATTCCATTGGGATATAGTGGGATAAAACATAGTAAATCAAAATTTTCATGTAAAAGAATATAGAATTCATGAATCCCCTACCTCACAAGGTTTTTGAGGTCATTTCACGAGAATAATCCATGGAACAGATCACGATCACCTCCCCTGGAAAAAAATTCATCCACTTGAGGACATCACAACACAACCACACCAACCGAAATCCAATAAAACTCAATTATAAACATTGAGATCACATACCATAACATAGAAAGGAGAAAAGGGAGATTAAGGATTGATAAAAAAACAAGAACGGAGGTAAATCATACCTTCTATCGATGATGGATCAACATTTTCTGCTAGAACCAAAATAGGGGGTGTTCATGCACTAGGAAGAAACATGAAGGGGAAACAATCCAATGATTAAGGTTTAATCAGACCACTCCTATGGGAAGAATTTCTCAGGATGCCTCTCATGGAGATAAATGAGAAGGAATAATAATGTGGAATATATATCATCCTTTGGAAAATATAAACAAAGCAGTGGTTTAAGAAACACTAGATTTTCCACTATGATTGGATATATCAAAGATCACGCCTTTTGACTTTTTAAAGGCTTCCATAAAATTAGGAAAATTATGATAGGAGTCATTGGATTTGAATCAGCTTTAAATCCCTTAAAAAAATACCATAAACCCGTTTTATTTCAAAGAAAAATTTGAAGGGATGGAACTTTATGAAGTTGTAAACACTATTCTCATACATCTCACCAACAATAGTGTTGAAATATTTGACACTGACACTTACAGTAGAAATAACTCACTGAAACCGACTATATAAATGGCTCATTTAAGCCGATAGTACAAAGGACTCACCGATGTCGATAGTACAAATGACTCACCAACGCCGACAGTACAAATGACTCACTGACAAAGAAAGTAAAAATGGCTCACCGATGCCAACAATACAAATGACACACTGACATTGAAAGTACAAATGAATTCTTAACACTGACAATACGAATGACTAATTGATGTTGATAGTACAAATGAATCAATGATGCCAACAAAAAAAAATGACTAACCAATGCTGACAGTACAAATGACTCACTAACACCGACAATACAAATGAATCAGTAAGGTCGATAGTAAAAATGACTCACCAAGTCCAATAGTACAATTGAATCATTAACACTGATAGTACAAATAACTCACTGGTTCCGAAAGTACAAAATTTGAAACAATGTTAAATAAATTGGAAATTTGGAAAAAAGTGTTGGGGATGAGTCACCTTGAACTCCCAAAACACATCAAACACCAGATTTCAGGAAAGGAATGTACCAAAGAGGTTCATCCCATTTTAATATAGATTGTTAAGTGAATAGTGAAAAAACAAATTTTAAGTAAAATTTTAATTTTTTGTTAAATTTAGTAATATAAAGGAATGAATATTTATTTTATTTTATTTAAAGGCATAATTGGTATTATTTTTATATATTTAATTCAATAAATTACATTTAACTCATATTTGTAATGGATTTTAAAGTAATATTATTTTGAGAATTAGAAACACGGTTTTCTGAGACTTGAATGTTTCTCTTTTTCACATAATTAAAATAAATCATAATGGGAAACAATGTAAATGAAATGTTTTGATTATATATATATATATATATATGAACTGAAATTCATATATTGAATATCCCTAGTCATAGAGTTAAAGTAAAATCATATTTTCCTTTAATAAAGTATTTTTTGGAAAACTGCTTTGCATCATATCTGCAGGTTTTATATTTTGTTAAATTAATACACCAATGTGAATTTATTTTTTTAAAATTTATTCCCTATTTTGAATCATAATAATTAATATTAGGTAATGAGGTCAACATATGTTTTGAACAATATGAATAGTAACTGTAAAAAGGATTTATTACCTGGGTAAAATAATAAAATGTTAATTAAATTTTAAAATAATTTATAAAGGAATAAAAACAAAATAACACTAATATTATGAATATATATTTACATTTAATTAAAAAAATTATATTTATTTTTTCTTGTTTTTACTTTATAAATGATTGGGTAGTGAGTTTGAAGAAAAATGTATTTTTATACGATAAAACACAAATTTTATTATTTAGTAATTTGAAATATCAATCAAATTATTCAATTTAATGAATTATGGTATTTTTTAAATAAATTATATTTTAATAAAATATTTTTATCAAATAATTTTTAAATTATAAATGATGATAAAATTTTTACAAAGTCAAATTTAATTTTTATAAGAGTTTGAGAAATATTTTGGTCTAAATAACTCTAAATTTCTCAATAATTGTAAATTATTATATTAAAATACAAAATTAACGTATTTATAAAATTATTTTTGCTATAGTAATAATTAAATTTTCCAATGGAAAATTTTCATAATTTTCCAAGATAGTCAAATTTTGTGGTAAAAATTAAATATCTTATAAATATATGGTGTGTATTGTGACATCATAATGACCCAAAAAGTGATCTAATGAATTCTAAAAAGGTAAAATATGACCAAATATATATTTTACCTTTAAAATAATGTGATTTTATGTTTATTTTATTAATTTTATAAATCCTTTATCAATCCTCCAAAACATATATTATATTTTATTCTTTTAAAATCATTTCTCTGAGAACATGACTCAATTCCACATCAAATAGGGTAATATTTTAAGAAGTTTTGTTCTTTAACTTATAAAATACTAAAAACCACCCATATTTTGTAGAAACCTAGGTTAAAAACCATTGGAAGGTTTTTGGTTTTGGTTATTTTTTATATAGAGTCCAAAAACAAATTTTTAGAAATAATAACAAATTCCCCACTATATTCCTATTTAAACAATCCCAAGATCCCATTAATCATCACTAAAAAGTCTTGGAACACATCCTTAATTTTCTCTCCTCTATATAGAGTCCTCACATTATTCCCCCAAGCTCTCCAGAATCTCCACCCAAGCATTTTAATTCCCCCTATCAATGTAAGGTATCTTCCTCTCTTTTTTTATTCAAGTACCAATTTTATGTTATTCATATTAATTTCAGTTTTTTAATTTTTGTATATCTTCTCACACTTCCCATATTAATTTAAATTTTATTTCAAAATGGTGATAGACCCTTTTTGGTCTCATTAAACCCTCACATGAACTATTATGTACACTCATTACAATGCCAAAATTTAGTAATGTATCCTCTCCTTCTCCTCTTTATTCAAGTATATTTATTAATATATACCTTTAATATACAATTAAAAATGGTGGTATATATTCCTAAATATACCCCTTATATTTAATATTATGTATAAATTATTTGATACCTCTTTTACTCTCAAGAATCCCTCCCATGAACATTCATACACCCCTATTATGTTTCCGAAATTTGACCGTGATTTTTCCAGGACAAACAATTGAGTGGTGAGTACTCGTACCCATTTCTTATCAATGGTGTTAACCTATATAAACATATACTTCTTGATTTAGAAATTATATGTATGTATTACACACTCCTTGACCATGAAATAAAATATAATTATAAATGAATCCATGTTCTATGATCTATGTGGAACACATAATCATGAGAATGAAATGAAAGTGATGGGTGTGCCAAGAATTATATAGTGATCCAATTCATTGGGTAATGTTTTAGTCTCATGGGACATAATTCAAGGGATTAGGGAGTAAAACTAATCTATCATGGGACTTTTTACATCATGATGTCTTGGTATCTATCCTTTACCTATGTTTATGATGTAGTTTTTTAAGTTGTTGTCACATTTTCCATGTTTCCATAATTAATTTCATTTTATATCATGCCTCATTCTTCATTATTATGATTATCACTCATTTTATGACCCAGTAATATGTGTATTTTCAAACATGCATTAATTTCTATATGTTATTCCATGTTTATTCCCTTATGGGGATTTATATCTCACCCCTCTCTTATGTATGTACCTGGGATATCCCATACAGTTTTAAGTATGAAGGAATATTATGAACATGTTAAGGAGGTTCTCAATAAATACGATGTATTCCATATTTTACATTTTTAGGTAATGTAACTAATTCCAAAAGACACCATACTTCTTGGTATTTAGGGTTTTATTATGTGCAATATTATATAATAAATCACGATCTGATATGTAATAAATAGAACAGTGGTCATGGTGTTACTTTGAAATAGGATCCAACTGAGTTATCCTAAGTGATCACCCCTCTATATTATTTCTTGAGTTATTTTTTAGGATATCTTGAGGGATAATAAATACCTTTCTATTATTGTAACAGTATTTTAAATTTTGGATATTGTTCTTTCATTCTATTCGGTTATATTTTATTTGTTTCAAGTGATTATAGTTTATATTGTGCTATATTACATTTTCTATTTATTTATATGGATTTATTTTGTGTATTTTTTAGATTTTTCTTGGAATTAAAAGGTAAATGCTGACCATAATTATGATAGATACCCTCAGTTCTAATATTTAACTCAAAAGTTTTTGGAGGGGGGATTTGGGTTCAAAATTATATCTGTTGTTGACCACAAAATGGTTTAAGTGGGGGAGATTCATGACTTTTAATGCCTTTTCACCTTATATTTTATCATATAAAATAACTTATGAAGCCATAATCAAAACTCATATTGTATATTTTCCAAAAAACTTTTGGAAACATATCATTATCTTTATCATGTATCATATCCTATCAACTAACTTGGGAATATCCATCCAAACCCCCTTTTAGATTAACATTAAATCACATATAGAGAAACTATCTTAGTTAAACTCAATCCCCATTTAGTCAAACACAATGTTTTACCACAAATTCATTTGATGTGTTTATAATATATATATGTATATAAATTCCCATTTCCATAAATTTATGCATAGATTGGCTTCTAACAATGAATCAATGCTACTCATTCCACAAAAGGATCTTCAATGATCCCCAAAAAATACATGTATCACTACATCTATGTCCACCGATAGTATCATATTCAAGAATGAATTTTCATATGATCCATTTGTCTAATAAATTGAGCCAACAAGGGAAATGGTGTATGTATATATCATATATCCACTCATATATTCAGGATTCTATTAGTATAGGCTAACCGTGTCGATGAATACATCACATGTCATTCACCTTTATGGATGACCACATCACATGCCCCTCATATTAATAGATAAGTACGTCATATGTACTATCTTGGTATGCTTGTATAAATATACATTTTTTCTCCAAATTGGGCCCAAATTTTGTACTCAATATATGATAGGATAAATCTCAATGTGGTTAATCTCAAAGAAATGAAATGATCAGCAACATAACCATCCACCCCCTGATTAACTAATCCTTAAGGATTGTGTAAGAAATATAACACGTATAAAGGTTCTCATGATATGTATGTTGACATACTCAAGTATAAGGGACTCTAGAAATGATTTATGAACCCCTAGTATACTAAATACGCAGTGTATGAATCTTCAAGTGGTAAACTTCATGGTTCATCTAGTTTACAATACTCATTTTATGCCTCATAATCATATTTTGTATCTTGATATAAGAATATTCCTCAAAATAATATTTAAAATTTAATCATAACCTATAATACCTCTTGATGAACATTGTTTAGGGATAATTAAAATTCATACTTTAATTGGTATGTTATCATTTCACCTTTCAAAATATATATCACAATATATATATATATATATGTGGGAAATTAATGTGAAAGAATGATAAAGTAGAGATTAAAATTTTTTAAAACATGAAATATTTAATATTGCCCAAATATTTTAGGAATATGAACAAAAGAAATAATAGTCTTCTGTATAACAGGTCAAAGATGCAATATTGCCAGACCATCCTTATGTTCTCTTCATTTTTAAGTTTTTTTTGAAATCATTACATATTTGTGTATTTCCTACCACATCACTATGTTACCATATTGTGATCTAGAATTTTTAACATTTTTTTCTTTGAAAATTACCCCTAATTAAATAAAATACCAAGTAAAATAGTGATTTTTAAAACTTTTTGAAATTATTGATGTAATGATTAATGGGCTCAAAATTTTTGTTTTCAATTATTTATTTATTTTTGATGTTAAATTATGAATCCACACATCGAAAGGAAATTGATTTTTTAAACATTTAAATAAAATAATTTATAATTTATTATGGAATCAATTATTAAATGTATTACATTTTTTTAAGTTTAATTTTTTTAAACAATTTTAGTGAATTTTATAAAAATCCATAAATTTAAATTATTTCAAAAATATTTATGTATTTTTATTTTAATGATGTAATTGAAATTTTATATGTGAATGATGGAAATTCATGATGTTTTGGAAAAGGATATTTTATCTGATTAATTTGAAAATGAATTAATTGGATTTTAATTTTAATTTTTTTTGTAAATGATAATTTGAAATGTTATCTTAAATTTTCTAAATTATGTTTTGGAAATTAATTCTTTAAAATGATTAATTTTAAAATTGATATATGTGAATATGGAGGTTGTATCATTCTTCCCCTCACCCATTGGATAGGGAAGAGGCGGTGGGTGTTACAAGCCTTATGTGACATCCCTAAGACACCAAATGCTAGATATAAATTCCATGGTCCTAAATAACATTTGGGGGACGATTTACCATTTAAAATATAAATAGTATAACTACCAGAGTAATCAGAAACCTCAATATTATGAATGGGTAAAAAATTAAACATAAAACATAACCTGGGAAACAACCATATCAGAGTAGAAAAATACAACAGAGAACATAACCAACCCAACAAACACATTATAGTACAAGTGGAAACCAAGTGACATAACGAAAGGAATCAATATAAAATGAAACCCAAAGTTACCAAATACATCCAACTAGAAACTCCAGCCCTGCTCCATGCTCTAACTCAACATGTCACACCCATGGTATCAAGAAGTATCACTAAATAACTGAGATACCTTTCACTTACAAGTGTCTCAATAAATAAAATATGCAAACACGAAATTGTTCCCCATAATGGGGCGAGTCTAAACTCTGTAGTAATTCCCCAATGAATTCCCAAATCACACCACTAGGAAAAAACTTGTTAGCACATTTATATAAAATTATTCTAAGGAGTTAATACAGTTTATATCAAATACAAAATAGTTTTCAATGTAAAGAAATACAAAATTCCTTGAAAACCATTCTCAATTACATTTGGAATACTAATTCCATGATTCCACACATCCACACATTTTTGCCCATGTGATAGTTCCATACTCATGGGTGGTCTCTCAATGATCTACCAAGTCATCACAAGATAACCAATACTATGTTCCCCAATAGAATACACCCATTCCACAAGGTCATGTTGAATGCAAATGTACCCACACCAACCATGTATTCAAAATTCAAATCTAAAATATTCAACATTAAATCATTAAATATTTAAAAAATTCAAACAAACATTTTTCATGTATCAAATCAAAACCATAATCTTAAAATTTCCATTTTATAATTATCATCATAGAGGATTTTTTCACAAAACCATCTAATTTCCAAAATTTCTAAAAACCATCACTAAATATGTCTCTAATAATAATCACACAATTCATTCACAATAATTTCATGAAAATCATTATTTTCAACCTATTTCTTCATGTTATAATTAGGTGGAGTCGAGTGAGAAGCTACCTACCTCGACATAGTAGGAGGAAACAAAGAATGGCACTATGATTCTCTATATCGGATCATTATTCACCTTTACTTAAATTGCAATAGAAAGGATTCATAAATATATCATCAATAATACATAAAAAAACTATGATCAATCCATTTAAAATTAGATCTAATCTTCAAAGAGAATGAGGTGAAGAGATCTAAGAAGAGCAGTCAAGAACAGAGACTTTGCTCAAATCTATACCTCTAAAGGCATTTTAATCACCTAAACATACTTTTGGATCTAGGCATAACATCTCTTAGGTGTTCAGAGAAAAAAGAGTTTCATATAATGAAATATTAGGAAAATAAAAGGGTCCCCAAGACTTAATCAATGTTATGTCTGCAAATTATGGATCTACAATTGTATGTCGCATTGTAAGGTCGCACGGTTTGGTGGATCGTGTTTCAACCATGTGGTGTTACACCATTAATTTAACCCCTTACATGGTTGGATCACATGGTTATATAAAGCATGACTCAACCATTCTGTCCCCCTAACTCCAAACATGCATGGTTTCCCCTAGTCATATGTATGGTTTGGAAAAAGTGTGTGCCTATCGCATGTAGATACTGTCCCTCCTGAAAGACTCCATATATTTTCCTAGATGGGGTAGATTGTTTTTACTAACCATGATCAAACCATGAACCTCCATAAAAGCATATAATTCTTTCCAAAACTCCTTCAATGATCCTTATACATAACTCAATCATTATATATACTTAAGATACATAAATAACAGTTCAATTACCTCAATCTAAGGGTTCTATATTCTCCCAACTATTGGTCTTTACATTCCCATAAAGTAGAAACCTATATTTTACCCATTATTGTTTGGTCCATTTCTTTATAATTTACATTTCATTATCCCACGTTTCTTATTGAATCTGTCCATGTATCCATAAAACCCAAAGCAGACTAATTATTTTTCCAAACAATACTTTCTACTTCCTATCCACAACCCATACTAGCACATGAATCAATATATCATATTATTATAGGTTAATGTGATCCCATAGATTCGCATGTTTCAGATCATTTTGATTCTTCATTAATTTGGACACATGAAACACATTTTGTACTAAAATAAACCCTGGTGGAAAATTAAACCGATATTTTATCTCACCAACTCATTCATGTATCTCAAAATGGTCAATGTAAAAAGGAGAAAACATTCCCTACATACCATACTAATGATTCACATACCTTGGAGGGATTCTAAAAAAATACACAATCACTCACCTCAACCAACAACAGTCATCGATGAAGATCTATATACAATTTTGGAGGAATATGATCTATCTACATTGTCTTTCTGATCAATTGAATCATTTTTGATGTCTCTTACACAATGTTGCGTCCAAATGGTGAAGTCTCACCTGTTTCCACCCCAAAAACTAGAGAATGACAAGGATGCCCATAAAATGATTCAAAATGAGCCATATGAATAATAGTATGGTAAATGGTATTGTATGAGAACTCTAATAACTATATACGCTCCTCCCATGAGCTACAAAAATCAATTACGTAGGCCCTAATAATTTCATCCAACATTTGTATATTCCATTTGTATTTTCCAAATGTTTGAGGATGATACACCTTGTTCATATTCAACAGTATCCCAAGGTCTTGTTATAAATATTTATAAAAATGAGACATAATCCTAGTGTCTCAGTCAGATAAAATAGATACTAAAACACCATGATCTTTAAAAATTATTGAATATATATTATGGATAAGTCTTCTACTATATTGGATAAAAAATAGAGATAAAATGATCCGAATTCATGATTTGATCCACAATTACCCATACAGGATCATCTTTCCTAACAATTATTTTTAAACATGTCAAAAAATTCATGGCTATCTTCACCCACATCCACATGGTAATTGGGAGAGAGTAAAAAATTACTGATGTTCATTGGTGTTCCACCTTGACATGATGATAGGTGAGGAATTTTGAAACAAACTCTACAACTTCCATTTTCATTCCAACCCACCATAACTGTTCTTTCATCATTGTGGAAATATTTTGAATTTCAAGATGAACAACCCATTTTGAATGGTTGAAATCATTAAGGATTAGTTCCTAACAATCCAAAGGTATTATGTTATGTTCTCTAAATTGAAGATCCAAATTCTAATCCACTTTACATCGCTCAATTGTCTCATCACCATAGAGTTTTGACCTCATAGAAACACATTTAGGTTAATATTTCTAAGCCACTTTTACATGATGAACATAATTAGGAACAAGAAAAATTGGGAACAAAAATACAACACCACCCAGGTTGGTATAATCTAGGTGAATGTATTATATGAATGACATCATCTTCCATAGATCTAGAGCTTCTTTATCCAACTGTGCTTACAAATTTAGGCTTAATGCATCCACTGTAGAGATTTCATTACCGAATGTGTACATTAAGTTGAATTAAAATATCTTTAGATACTCCATCCATTTGAGTTATCTTAAATTCAAATCTCTTTTTGAGGAAATTTGTTTCAAACTCTTATGATCTGTAAACATCGTAAATTTTTTATAAAAAAAGATAGTGATGTTGTTTCTCAAAATTATGCACCAAAAAATCGAATTTCAAAAAACATTACGTATTTTTATCATGAAACTGTATCTATCATGGTCCATAAGTAACAAAACGATCACCTTGGATGATAATACATCCCAACCAAGATCAAGAAGCATCACAATAGACTATTTAGACCTATCCGGGATTTGGAAACATGATAATTGGTGCTGATGTAATTCAAACCATAATCACTTGAAAGGTTTTTTGAAATTCTTTATTCCAATGGAATGGAATAACTATCCTTATAAAATCTATCATTAGTGATGGAAATCATTAAAAATCATGAACAAAAATTTGTATTATCCTGTTAATCCAAGAAAACTAGTGATCTCAAATACATTCTCCAGTGGTTTCTAAGAGATAAGATATTCTATATTTTCTAGATATATAGAAATTTATTTTTTTATAAATAATGTGGCTATGGAAACATACCATTTATTTCCAAAAATCACACTTTGATAACATGGAATATATAATATGTTCCCAATAGATACCCAACACTATATCTAAGTGTTTCTCATGTTACACCTTTTTCCTATAGTACACCCGTTTATCATCTACAAACACCACCAAAATGGAATCTAGATACCTTTGAAATATATGATTCCTAAATTCCATAAGTATTGATTGTTCATTCATAATACCAAAAATAATAACAAAAAAATCATAATGGATATATCTGTTTCTAAATGTTGTCTTTAAAATATACACTTTCAGAACCTGGATTTGGTTATATCCCAAACAAAAGTCAATTTTAGAGAACCACTAGGCTCCCCACAATTAATCAAATAGATTATAATTTCATGAAATATGATATTGATTCATTATTGTAACATGGTTAATCTTACTCTAATCTATATAAATCAAATATTTCTATCCTCTTTCTTTATAAAAAAAATGTGTTCTACTAACAAAGATGTACTCAGTTAGATGAACACTTTATATTCCATATTTTCCAAATAATAATTAAATTCCTACAATAATATTAGTTTTATAAAATAATATGGAATGGAAATAGGACTCTTCCCTGATTAGTGACCAATCATAAACTCCACTTCTCTTTTGGGTAGAAACGCTGAGAAATTTTCATAAAAAACATCAATGAACTGGACCCCTATGTATAGAAAATATCTATTCGTGACATCATCTACCAATGATAAAAAAATTATTGTTAATTGGTAATATATAGTTCCAACCACCATTACCAAGGTTCCTTCTCTAATTTAATCCACTACCCAATATCCTTTGAAGATATTCCTAACACCATCATTTGATTTGAAACACACTTATCATGTACTAAAATTGATATGGGCCTCAAATTTCATCATCCAATCCATTCCTAGAACCAAGTTATAGATATACATCTCTATCATAGATAAATTCCATACCAACTCAGTACCATAAATTATTATCGCACATTCTTCACATTTCAAGTCTTGACACTCTCATTGTCCGAAGGGTGCTTGATGTTTCAAAATAAAAGTCATAATCTCAATATGTATAACCATAAAATCAATAACATGATAAGGAATAAACAAATGGTATTCTCCCATATCAAAAAAAGCCTGTATAAGGGAATAATTCAATAAAATCATACCAATCATCATTAGAGGACCATATTGATCATATATGGTCACTTGAGAAGATCTATACAAATACTTACTCGTTTCACTTTTCTCTTTATTAACTTGTTTGGGTTGCATAGGATGAGGAGTCATGGTGTTCCTAGAGTCACCATAGCATGCTCAGTTCTACTGCTGAGAGCCATTCTGCTACACTCATCCTATCATAGTATATGATGTTTGATAAATATGAGATGTTTTTCTATAACCCAACCTTAGATAACTATAACAATGGAACTAAAGATTCCTCTTCTAGTAACAATTGTGGAATTATTTAGGTAGTATCATACAATCTTGCTTCATATTCTCAAAATAACAATACTGAAAACATCCTAGCTTAATCTTTGGTTGTGGAGTAAAGCTGACTGATCCCATGGTCTTTTCTGAGATACACCCCCTGGGAATAGGTTTCCATCCTCTACTTGTTCCCAGTATTGAAGTTACCACCAATACCCATAGGAATAAACATACTTCTTATAAAAGTATTCCCTAAGATATCTATTTCTACTTATGCTTCTCTATTGACCACTTTTGTATATTATGTAATATAGAGGACAAAAATAATTGAGAGAATTTATGGTTTCAACCCCAGCTCAAAAAAATTTTCCTTCAAAGATTCACACACAACATCTTTTGGTGAACATAGGATTAAACTCATAAATTTATCAACATACACTACTACTAATATATGTTCCTAGATCAATATAAAAAATTTATTTGTTCTAGAAAATATAAATGTGTGAGGAAAGAATTTTTTCTGAATAAATATTCAAAATACTCCCCTTCCATGACTTGGTCCAATTAAGATGGAACTGCTAAATACCAGCATTATATTTTCAGATCATCTCAAATAAATGTTGACAGCTTTAATTTTATATCATATAGTTTTCCATGGAAATATAAGATTTGATTCATACTATTTAGCCATTATTATACATTGTATGTCAATGAATCAACTGAAAATATGGGCGGACTACGCTTTTAGAACTAACATGAATGATCCCCTTATCTTGGTTCATCATTTTTTCTCCCTATACACATGTACTAAAAATACAAGAATTAAATTGTACCAATTGTTGGTTCACCTGTTTCTCAGGTGAAACCATATTTTCAGCAACCACGTCTAATTGGTTTCTATGAAACCTACTTGGTTCTATATGATATAACAAGAAAAAATTCCAATTAGTATCATTACCTAGAAATTAAAGCCTTGGTTATTTCAAATTACAATTCCCATATGTTCCCCAATAATATTTATCCACAATTTACAATTCTATACATTTTCAAAATAACACCATGATGCCTTTTCAAAATCTCAACATTTGAAAAAGTAATTATCACTTTTCAAAAATCCATACTTCTTACCATTTTAATAAATCATTAACTCAGTAATAACCAATTATATCCATTTAGGATGTCATACTATCAATTCATGTCATGTTACTCTCATCAACTGAACCGCTGAAGATTAGGTGATAACTCACCTAGATGTTTTAAAAAACACACATGTACCCAGAATCCCATGTAACATGAACTTCAACATAAATATGTTATCTAAACCATATTATTCTCTTTATTTAATGTTTTTAAAAACAAAATCCTTTTTACCATCCCAATAGATATACTAATACTCTTAATAATGATACAATTTCCATCTATAAGACTGAACAAAATTAATACCCATGAATTTAGAAAAATGATACCATTTGTCTCAAAAATATATTTGGAATATCCATTTTTGCTAAAATTAGTAATATCCTGCCCCTCTCCCATTGGATTGTGAAGAGGGATTGGTTGTTACTATCCGTGGGGAAGTCCCCAAGACACCAAAGACTTCAAATAAATTTCAAGGGCCTCAATAACATTTAAGGGATGATTTCCCCTTTGAATGATAAATATCCAAGCCAAAATATTAATCAACAAACCTCTATTTAATGCATGAGTACAAAAATAAAACTCACATTGTAACCAAGACAACAACCGTATCAGTGTAAAAAAATACAACTCAAAACATAACCAATATAACAACCATTTCATAGTACTAGAAGAAACCATGTAACATAACCAATGGAATAAAAATACAATGGAACCCATAGTGATCAAATACATCCAACAAGAAACTCCCAACTTTCTCCATGCTCCAACTTGAAAATCCATTCCCATAGTATCAAGAAGCATCACTAAGGAAATGAGATTCCTTTCCTTTACCTATATATCAATAGCTGACATCTACAAATTCACAATAGTGCCCAAGAAGGGGTGAGTAAAAAATCAGTAGTAATTCCCCAATGACATCCCATATCACACCAATATGAAATAGATGTTAGCACATTTATATAAAACATTTTAAAATAGTTTAAAGTATTTATATCAAATAAAAAATAGTTTTCCATAGAATGAAATAAAAAAATCCTTTAAAAATATTCTCAATTTCATTTGGCATACCCATTCCTTGATTCCACACATCCACACATGAATTCCAAAGTGATAGTTCCATACTCAAAGGTAGTATCTCATCAAAATACCAATTTTTCACAAGGTAACCAATACATGGTGCCATAATGGAACACACCCCTTCTACAGGGCCATGTCTAATACATATAAATCCACACTAATCATGTATTCCAGATTCCAATAAAATTATTCCATATAAAACATTTCATTCATTAAAAAATTTCAATAACCATTTCTTATGTATCATATCAAAACCATAATTTTAAAATTGCCACTTTAAAATTATCATTAAGAATCATTTTTTCACAAAACCATCTAATTTTTCCAATTCCTCAAAACCATCACTAAATAGGATTACAATAATAATCACACAATACTTTCATTGTTATTTCATGAAAAATAATATTTTATGCTAATCCTTCACGTTCGATAAAGTAGAGACCTACCTATCAAGGGTTGGTGAAAATGAAGAATGGCATAATGATTCTCTAGAACTAATTGTGAACTACCTTTCCTTACCTATATCTAGTAAGTATTCATTAATATCTCATGAAAAATCCATAAAATAATATGGATATATCCCCAACATAATGGATATAAGGTTTCAAGAGAGTGTAGGAGAAGAGATATAATAATAATGAAGAACTACCAGTGAATATGGATCTTTAACGGGCTTTGAATGGACTTAATCTTACTACCATATCGAAGGGTAACATATTTCATGAATTGGGAGATAAAAGAGTTATATATTATTAAAGATTGGGAAAAAAATATTGTAGTACTTAATATAGGTTATATCCATACATTTCATATATACAACTGCACGAAACATGGTTGGGACACCCAATTTGAAAGACCATGCACCAATTGTGTAGTGATACTGCCTTTTGCTTATCCCTCACATAGTTGGATTTAACAGTTAGACAAAACATGCTCCAATCATGTTTTACCATCTATCCATAAATGAATGGTTTCCCTTGGACATCTACATGGTTTGGACAAACCATGTGCTAATCATGAGGATCTATTGTCCCTCCTTCCATAATCCACATAGTTTCCCGGATGAGGTGTATGGTTTGTACCAACCATGATCAAACTGTCCACCTCCAAAAAAGAATCCAAAGAATGGTAAAAATCCTCTGAACCTCATGAAACATTACCTAAAAATTATATATAATTAAAATAAATAAATAATGGGTCAAGTACCAAAAACTAGTGGTGATATAGATTTTATTGTTCAAATACTTGAACTTTATTTTAATTTAATTATAATTATTGAAATTGATTTGAAAAATATTCTAAACTAAAAATGAATTTTTTGTTGAAATGTAGGTGCATGATTTTTTTCCAGCATGTAGTTTTGGTTGATGCACCTTGCAATGTCATTATTCTACTTACACCCTCACATTGTAGCACAAGATACAACCATCCCCAAAATAGAACCCTCTCCTAACATTCCCCCTATTATGATACTTCTCAATGAGAGAACATTCCTACCACAAGATGAGCTATTTTCCCCAATTTTTTCAACCCACCTCCAATAATTTCCTGTCATGAAACACACTGCTTCCCTTCTACTACTCCCTCATAGTAGCATAATCTACCCACATCCCACCACCCATCTACTCCTCTTATCAACTATAATCTACCTCTCTGCCTCTTCCACCGCCACTCCCACATATGCTACCACTACAAAACCTTTCAGACCATTCTCTTTATACCATGAGAATATATTGGTACCATTCCTTAATAGTATAAAACCCAACCCATGATAGCATGCTCTACAGATATACATCCCTAAGTACGACTATAAATCCACCACATTCATGCCATTGAAAACCGAACCTCATGCTGGTGTCATCACATTTTATCAATTCTGAGTCACTAATTATGGTCGATGAAGACCCGTGTTGTTATTAGAGAGCTCTATGACTCCACTAAATCACGTTGTGCACCTTAAATATGTCTCTATGTCAAAGCCACACCAACTCTGAGCCACCGATCTTTTGCACAAAAATCTAACATCCCACTAGTGAACCATGAGTTGTTAATTCACCGATACACTTCTAGGAATTAGTAAGTCATATAAAATGAATAGGACATGAGAATCCATCTAGATATGCTCACCACACCCCCACAATGTGATCGGAGCTCGACCAATAATATTGGATATGAGCCACCCCTAAACCATTAAACTGTATTTGAGGATTTCAACCATCAAACCCCCCCTAGTCAGACTCCTCCATGAAGAATGAAACCTTCAAGATCATTCTTGGACGATGTTGAGGATGATGAAGCACAATCAGATAAAGTCCTCCCATTTTAAATCCAAAACACTGGAAAGAAGTGGAAGAAAATAAAATAATAAAATGAATAAAAATAAAAATAAAAAATAAAAATAATATATAAATATATATAGATTTTGGAAAAAAATATTATGATTAAAAATAAAATATGATAATAATAATAATAATAACATGGATAATAAAAAAAATTATTATTTTTTGCTTTCCTTTTATGATTTCATGTTTGAGATGTACCCCAAAGGGATAATAAAAACTCAAATACATACCTAATACTTGTCAACTCTCTTTTAGTCCACTGATATCCAAATCCAATCCCAATGCCTTCATCTTCTTCCATCAAGATTTCCATTATGTTGTGAAGTACTGAAGCACTTCATATTCAAAATGAATAGAGATTGTTTGTGTGAGAGACACGAATTTGTTATTATAATTGATGATGGATTCATGTAAATCAACCAACCATGAGAACTCCATGCTGGAAGCTAAAATATAAGAACATTATAATTGATATTAATGATTCTTATGCTGTTAATGTAGATAATTTCAATGTGTGCCAAAGAATCTTGTGCACTCTTCTTTAAATAAGATCATTATTCCTTGTTCTTGTGGGTAACTTTCTCTTTCCCGTGCGTGCTTGCTCTTGTAGTATATCTTATACTTTTTTTGTCTCTCATTTTCATTTCAATTCTAATTATAATAACTCCATTGATGGAATAGTAGGCTATTTTTGGTCTCTCCAAGGAGAAATCCCCCATTCCCCTGTTAATGAATTCTTTTCATTCATTTTTATTATTAATTACTCTATAGATATTAATGGTTTAAATTAGTTATAGGTTTCACCAGGTTTTATAATTTAATTTATTCCACTAATTATCAATGTTGTACACACAGTCCATTCAGAATTAAATCACTATATGTGATAGAAAGCAGTGGGATAATTTGAGGGTGATCAAGATATCCAATCTCCAATGTAGGAAAGGATAGAGGATACAATGAACATTATATCTCTATATCCAAATAGAAATAACAAGAAAATATTAATCAATTAGATTACAATTTATTAGAGTAAGAATAGGGAATAATTGAATAATTATTTAATATGAGAATGGGGGAATGGTATATGTCCAAAACACTAATGTAGAAATTGATATTAAAACCAATCAATTACATCTACTATTTCAAAAAATCTGAACCCATTAAATTATATTTATAGAAACCTATAAAATTATCTTCTCTGGAGAAACCCCATGTCTCACTCTACTAAATTTAATTCATGTTCAAAAATAATTTTTTTGAGTTCCTCATGACAGGCACATATCAGACCTTCTGCCATTTCTAGGGATGCCATTGTTTTGTTTAAATTATGTTTACAATGTTTTCAAATGACCAAATCTTTTTTGACAAACCTCATTTGTTTTGATCCTAGGGTTGAGGGAATTTCCCTATCTATACATAGAACTCTAAATAACATGAAACAATAGGAAATATTGTTTTTCAACATTTTATTAGATAACTATCCTCCCTTATCTTCTTATTCCATTAGATATATAATAGGAAGTGAAAAATAGAGGACAACCTTACACAATTCAATAGGTCCATAAGGGAAATGTATAAACCAAATTTCAATATTAATATTCTATAATTACTATTAAATGATCCAAATGAATATGAACTCAAGAATATAATTATTGGAATTATACTTATGTTTCATAGACTATCAGGTGAAGACCCCAACAGACACTTTATAGAATTTAAATAAGTATGCAATG
The DNA here is from genome assembly GCA_963277665.1 of Viscum album. NCBI lineage: Eukaryota > Viridiplantae > Streptophyta > Magnoliopsida > Santalales > Viscaceae > Viscum > Viscum album. The sequence goes on from OY728120.1 coordinate 2,102,971,507, forward strand.
GATTCAAAAGTAGAGGAGTCACTGAGGCTAAAATTATCTGGAAGGATTCTCACTGGACGAGGTACCTAGGGAGTGGCTCTACAACTTTTAGTCTAGAAAAGTCACGATAGGGGAAATTCTATATAGGTCCTTCCTCTAGAATTTTTTTCCTACTTCAAGGAATGATCAACTCATAAAAGAGATCAATAGAATTAAACAGGAAACTAGAGAAACTCTCTATGAGTTCTAGGAAATATTCAAGAATCTATCCACATCCTTCCCACACTAGATGTATAAATAACACAATTTCATATTATTATTTTACCAAGGATTTATATTGACTGATAGGAACATACATGATGCTTCTATGAGGGGATAACTTCTTGATAAGTCATCGATTGAAGTTAGATAAATTATTGAGAGAATATATCAAAATTATCTACAATTTGGTATGACCACTAAAACCAAAGGCATAAATGAGGAAACATTCCCAACTATCCTTATTTTGAAAATAATATTAAAGAACTAATGTAACTTCCCAAACCCAGGTGCCACTAAATCGGTGCCCCAATCCAGGTCGTCACCTAACCTGAAGAGTGCCTTTCCATGCAGTAGAGGTTTCCAACTATCAGTGAGGGTGAAAAACGTCATGTGGGGATAATATGACCTCATTACTAGAGTAAACCACATAAAAAAATTATATAAATAACAAAAACAATATGAAATAACCAAAAAAATACATTGTCAAGCCTCTTCCAAACTAGGTACAATCTATAATCAATATTGAATATGTTATTTCATGAGACAATTCCAAGTGAAATAAACAAAATATGAAGAAAAATAGTCTAATACCAAAAATAGTGCTGACTCCAAGTCTGGAACCTCGTCCATCCATGTCCCAAATCCAACTCAACTCCGTAGAATTAGGCCCTTACTCTTGTCCTGGCCTGGAAGCATGAAATCAACTGAGGTACCCAACGACAGCCTGAGATGGGTGTGAGTACAAATCAGTAGGACACCACCAATGGTATCTATAAACATTCATTCTAACAGATTGTGTATGAAAGTATAAATAAAAAACAAGAAATTGAAGCACAATTCTAGGGACACTATTTAATAATCTCTACATAGTTATACTAACCAACATACCAAATCAATATTTCTCTACCATTATGGGTCCATCATCAATCACACTAGGTTCATGATATAAATAAATTTCTTAAGGTAATATGTAATTCCCTAAATCAATGGGGATAACATATCACAACATCACAATATCCTCACTCAAAGCCTTAGTCCAGGTGGAATGCAACCATTAGTGGAATATAGCTCTGTCCCTCCCCTAACCAATGAATTGTGGGTGGAGTTCGAGAATTAGTCCAAATCAACCAGTAGGAGGAGCCTCATAAATTTATCCCACCCCACATGCCATGTTCACAATCTTTTCCATCCATTCACCACAAACAAACCATACCATAACCAACACAACCAATATATACAAAAATCATAATCCATAATAATCAATATGGTAAATCATATTGTTCAATAAACCACTAACTCATTTTACATTACAAAACATAGTCCATTTAGCACAAATCCCATTCTCACACCTATTTCACTAAGAATATTCTATAATAATCCTTTTTCAACCCATTATACATATTCATTAATTCCCATATGAAATTCCCTTTGAAATATTTTCACATTTCACACACAATTGTAAATTTTTTCATTTTCACTATTTCACATGCACTTACTCGCTTAGGAATATAGAACATAACTCATAAGACTCATACTCTAACCATAATTAACCAATGCCTCATTTGGACATCCATTAATAATATCATATACTCAACAATGTCTCTACATGATCACACAAAATCCTAGAAACAACTTAGCTAATTCTTAGTGTTAAAAGTATCATCACACCCCATGGGTGGACTTAAATGTGTCAAACCATCCTCTATGTGTCCCATGGGGGACCATGAGGGTTTCCATTCATCATTTAGACATTAATTATACCAAATCTCATAAAAGGATCAAAATCACACAAAGGTGTAACCAATAAATAAACCCAAGAATACACAAATCCCAAACAAAACTATGGGATATAATTTGTAGACCACATACCTCAAATCTATTAGAATACACACTCCAAACATGGACTTAAATATAGATTCAACCAAACTGAGAAACCTAAATGTAGACCACATTGAAAAAGAGTTTTTTATATATTTGTAAGGATATGGGAGAAAGATTCAACCCCTAGTCGAGAAGAGGGAGATAGGAGGATATTAGACTCACCTGGAGCTTCGATCCGCAACCGACAAAAAACTAAATGACCTAAGAATGAAAAAGGACCCCCCATGGGAGATCTTTAATGCTTTGGTTCATTATTATGGTTTAGGGGAAAGGATAGGAGGAAAATTCAGATTGGTCATTAAAATCCCGAAGTGGAAATTTTGTAAATTTTCCACCTTTACTGGGAAGCATGGTTTACCTACACGGGTTGCCATACCGTGTGTAAATTGTGAAAGAGGTACTATCCCAAAATCCCCCTTTCTCATGGTTTCCAGGGAATTATGTACGGTCCGCTTAAACATACAATAATCGCGCACCAGCCTCTCTCCAAGGCTGCATGGTTACTTGGGATGTTCTACACAGTTTTCACTAACCATCAACACACCATTCAACATGCCCAAAAATTCTTTTTTACATCCTCTTTCATGCCCCAAACCCCCAAAACACCCCAATCCTTCTTAGGATCTTTTGGAAACACTTATTTGACCAAAATAAAGTACATAAAAAACAACATACTATTAAGAAAAATCCAAAATATTACAACCTCCCCACCTTTGGATGGATCATCCTCGAGCCGCTCTTCCCAAGCATCATTTAGTTTATAAAGAAAAGCGATAGGGCTAGTGGGACCACATATCTGATTCTCTCTCCCATGTTTGTTCCAAAATATTTCCTTGTTATCATAAAACTCCATCCAAAGGAACATTCATTCCTCAAAATATATTCCCACTACGTTCCACAATACTTGTTGGATGCTTTTCAATATACTCGTCGGGATCTATCTCAACATCCTCAACATTTATCACATGAGATTGATCAGTATGATACTACCAGAGTTTTGAAACATGAAAAACATCATACATTCCACTATATCATTGTTGAGGATCCAATCAGTAATCCACTGTTCCGATCCTCCCCAAAACCTCAAACGGTCCCCCATTCATGGGCACCAACTTACCTACCATTTGAATTAGACGGTGACCCAACCTTGGTGACACCCAAATGAACACACTATCACCTACTGTGAAATTGAGAGTTCTATGACATCATTCGATATATTAATTCTACCTACTCTATTTTGTTTCCATCCACTTTTGAATCAACTGGTCCTTCTCAGATTCCTCCTGCATGAGTCTTGGTCCTAACAGCTCAGACTCCAAAAATTCTGACCAACAGAATGGGGATCTACCTGGCCTCCCATACAATGCCTCAATATTCACCATCATAATTGTATCCAAAAAATTGTTGTTGCAAGGAAACTCAATAAATGGGAAATGATTTTCCAACAAACCATTGTAATCCACAATGTAAGCTCTCCATATATCCTCCAATACCATAATTGTATGCTCTAACTACCTATTAGTCTACGGGTGATAAGCCATACTCAAAAACATTTGGGTACCAACACCTTTTTTATCCCCTTCCTGAAGCACAATGTGAAGCATGGATCATGATCTGATTCTATGGATCTCGGAACACCATGTAGTCACACTTTCCCTCGAACATATAACCCACCCAACTATTTGGTTGTATAAGTCTCTTGGATTGGTAGGAAATGAGAAACTTTATTCAAATGATCCCCAAAGACCCAGATTGAATCATTAATTCAAGGATTCCCCAGAATACCCACTATGAAGTTCATTATTACGTCATTCCACTTCAATTACAAAATGGGAAATGACTATAATAACCCACCTATACGCTAATTCTCAGTATTCACCTGTTGAAAGGTAAGGAATTATTCCCCAAAAAATATAACCTATTTCTTCATATCGATCCACCAATACTGCCCATGATGATCACCATACTTTTTTTCAAGAAAGGATGTTCTTCGCACCTCAATATACAGAACTCATTCATTAACTCTTCGCGTGCATCCACCAATACCACAACGCAGCCCTGAACATAGACAAATCAATTAGCACCAACTACCCAAATATAATGTGACTCCCTAACTTTAAGAAATTATTTCATAGCCATATACATTGGATACTATTGCAATATCTCCTTGACTTGGCCCAAAAGCATAGAATTAATCTCTATAGATGCAAGGTTCATTTATATGTTCCCTTCTAGAACCTCCAGGTTTATCTCAGAAAACAAATCTATAATCCTCCACTCAAAGTTGGATTCCTGAACCATATGATTCTAATTTTTTCAACTCTGAGCATCTGAAAAACTAATTCCATTTCCTAGTGTTTGAGCCAACTCAAAATCGATGGATTTTATGTAATCTATCCACCTTCACTACTGAATATTCAAATCATGCTGACAAAAATGTACTTAAGTCTTTTATGATACGTAACCACCATGAACAACTCTCCCGAACTGTAGTATCTCCAACACTTCATGGAATAAACAACATCATCTATCTCAAGATCATGAGTAGGATAATTTCAATCATTAGACCTAAAATAGCTTGAACCAAATGACACAACCCAATCATATTGCATCAAAACTACCCCAATTCTTATACTAGATACATAACATAACAATGCGCACTTCTTACCAGGTTTAGGTAGGATCAAGATTATTGTGGTGGTTAACCGCTTCTTCAATTGTTGAAAAGTTGTCTTTCATTCCTCCGACCACTCAACCATAACACCCGACTGGGTTAACCTTGAGAGTGGTGCTTTTGAATGAGAGAAATACGTAATGATCCTCCATTAATTACCAACTAAATAATGAAAACTCTAATCATTAGAAACATTCTTGGGAAACTACCAAGACACCATAGTCTACAACTTCGTATATTCCGAAACACATGACTCATAAATTATGTGTCCAAAGAAATTCAATTTATTAATCTAAAAATAACATTTTATTATCTAGGCGTAAATCTTATGATCTCTTAGGGTACTCGAGATGATGTAAAGATGTTTTTAATGATCGGCTTGAGTTATTGAGTACACCAACATTCCATCAACAATGAAAACAAAAAAATAATCCAGATAAGGGTGAAATATTTGGTTCAATAGTGACATGAACACATTTGGTTCATTGGTCAACCATAATAGAATCACCAAAAATTCATACAACCTTTACCTGCCTTGGAACGTTTTATGAGGTTTGTTTGATGGTCTTAACCCCATCTAATGGTATCTCATTCTCAAATCAATCCTGGAGAACAATGTGGCACCCTTAAATTGGCCATAAAAGTCATCAATTATGGGAAGCAGGTATCGGTTCTTAAATTAAATGTGATTCACTTTTCTATAATTGAAATATATACTCAACAACTTATCAGCCATATTAGCAAATAACACGACTGATACCCATGGAGACATACTACATATAATGAATCCCTTTCTCTCTAACTCTTTCAACAGAGCATTAAGTTGTTGGATTTCTCCTGTAACCTTCGATATAGTGGGATAAAAACTAGTTCTACCCATGGAAGAAACATGATTGGGAACTCCACATCCCTTTCATTTAGTACGCACAAGAAATACTTAGGAAACACATCCGAAAACAGATCCACCACATAAGGAAATACATGTTTCTCCCCCTATCTATCATTGAGAATAATGAATGACACTTGGGCTATGAGTTCCCTCAACTGCTAAAAAAATTGCCCAGTTTGGCATGATCAAACATCTCACTAACCACGAAAGACATAATTTCCTCCATTGGGATATGTAAACATTACCCCAGGATGGTTAAAACTGATATGGGCATGATACAGTACTAGAACTTCTCTACCTATAATCAGGTCAAATCCTAACATCTCAAGGATAAAAAGATTCCTTAGAAAACGATAACCACAAACCTCTAAATCATAACATCTATATATTTTTATATCCTCAAATCTCACTCTCAATGGAGTATCAATTGAAATAACCCCAAAAACATGTTCCATGGATAGGCCCAACACTTCCACGAACTGAGCAGAGATAAAAGAGTTTGTGGTACATGTATCAAATAAATATTTAGTGAGTGTGGGATCTATAATATTGTACCTCGAATGGTAGATGGTCCAACCTCTATTCCTCTAGCTGTTAAATGAAATGTGTATAGATGGCCCATCCCACTATCCTTGGATCAACCCTTGGTACCATACAATTCACTTCTCTACTATTGGATATGGTCTAGTCTCAAAGATCTGTGTCCTCTACTACTACCGGTACGACCAGTGGAGCTTCATATTCCTTTATAATATAGGGTGATCACACCACTACCCACACACGATATCTTCCTCTAACTCACATCCAGTCTCGACAGCCAATGATTCTTGTAGAACCTCTATATATGTCCCAACCTGTCATATGACCAACACTTGACTAGTGGTTGAGTACATTGAACCAACATGTGCCCAGTCCAGCCACACTAGTAAAATAATACATGATCCCCACCATCTATAAGTATCCCACTATTCTGACTATTCTAGGAACTCTCACCATGTTGGAAAATTCCAAAATGACACTTTTTTACCTCTGAGGTTGTACCATAGGTCCGCCCAGTTGGTATCACAAGTCCACCTCCCAAAGCTCCCATCAGGATACCTTCTGTGATAAGGTCTTGGTCCACTTCCTCTGCGAACCTCTTCAGATGGAATATGTTCACCTTGAACCCAATCTCATGCCTAAGAACATCTTAGAAGCATTTTTTCATATTCAAATCATCTCCTACCATCATCAAGACGAATCAGTGCAAGTATATAGACCAGGTAGCATAATTCATAACAGATGCATCCCTCATAGTCTAAATCATAAACTATGCACCCTAATCCTACATCAAGGTTTCTAGGTAACAATGTTTCAAAAATATTCCTTCGAAATCCTTCAATTCCATTCCTTTATCCTACTCCATCTGAACCATAATATCCCCCAACGATCTTACTATTATCTTAACATGTAGGATGCTAACTTGACTCTCTTCTTGAGAGGACTCTCTAGATGATCAGGAATATCCTATATATATTTTATCCAAAACACTACTGCCTCTGGACCACCCTCTCCAGTAATGGTTAGAGTGTGCCACATTGGAAAATCCCTGGTCAGCTCAGACATACTCGGAAACACCCTCCTTGGGTCACATTCCATCATCTGCATAAAATGAGAATAATTATAACATAACTGCTCTTTCATATTATGGTGAACCACTGGATCCTCTTACTCCACTACTGGGGGAACATTCTTAGTAATGTCCTCTTATTTCCCAACCAGCACATGTCTTTGGGGAGACCTATATCTAAAATTAAAAACATGAAATTTAGAACCAAAAACATAAATCTTTCACAAATATAAAGGAATTATATTCATTATCCACCAAAAAAAATTCCCCATACACCATCCATATAGGTCTGATCATACACGAAATTCTACCCTCGACCATCCCTACCATGTTCATGGCTAACATGAGGTAACTAACTCACACAACTATAAGCCTTACCTTCTATACTATCTCAAAAAAAATTGCTAATTAAAGATTATTCTAATAACAATTTATTTCAATGCCTCCCTTTATCATGTATAAGTCAATAATTATTGTTTAAATTTTCTCCCCTTTTAACCCATTTGTATTGCTTCGTTTGACCCAATTATCAACACTTTTAAGAATGTCAAATTCATTCTACACTATATGTCCCACACACTCATCCCATGTGTGTGAACCTACTATGATGTATGTAACATGTATACATAGGTTCCTAGAATGATGCATGAAGAAAAAACATCATGCCATTCCGTCCATGAGTAGAATATCAAAAAACAGTCACGTCACACCACATTTTCATTACCCAATGGTGAAATATCCTCAAATATAAAAACAGACAACAAGAACAACAATTACTTCCATGGTGAATTGGGTTATCACCTGTACATGGGTTAGCTACTCCCAGGAACGAGCTCATTACAAAGTCCTAAAACTATCCTAATATCCATTCTACCATTCCTAAATTGTAAAAAGAGAAAAGAACTCCTCTCATACCACTTTTTATCATCCCCGACCCGGGTTCCACTAAATTGGTGCCTCGAGCCAGGTTGTCACATGACCTCAAGTGTGCATCCCCGTATGCCAGAGGTTTTCAACAAGTAGCGAGGGCCCAAAAGGTCACATGGGGATAATATAACCTCTTTAATAAAGTACGTCATATTAAAATACAATATAAATAGTAGAAACAATATTAAATAAAAAAACATGCATAGTCAAGCATCTCCCAAAGTGGGTATAATCCATAAGTAAAAGTAAATATGTCATGTCATGCTACAATACCAAGTGAACAAAACCAAAAAATGAAGGTAAATAGTAAAACCCCCAAAACACCCTTAAATACATGTCTATAACATCATCCATGAATTTTCCAAGTCCAAATAATCTCCCTAGCATAGGTCCCCTGCCCTTGACCTGACTTGCAAAAATGAAATCTGCTCAGGTACCGAAAAACGGCCTGAGAAGGGTATGAGTACAACTTAGTCGACCACCACCAACGGTATCAAAAAAATATCGAGTCTAAAAGATAGTGCTTGTAAGTATAAATAAATAACAAGAAAAGAAAATAAAATTCAGAGGCAACTAGTTAACAATCTCTATGTAGCTATACTATCCAAGGTTCCAATTCAATATGTCTCTATCATTATTTATTCAACATCAATCACACCAGGTTCATGGAATACATCATTTTTAACAGGGAATAAGTGATTACCTAACTAACTAGGTATAAAATATCACAACATTAAAATATCCTCACCTTGAAGCCTCAGTCATGGTGGAAGGAAACCATTAGGGTAATATAGATTTCCCCCCTTCCCTAACCCATGCATTGTGGGTAGAGTTAGAGAATCAGTCCAACTCAACCCATGGGAGGAGCCTGAGTACTTTATCCCACACCTCAATCCATGTGAACATATTTAACCTTAAATTCACCACACACAAACCATACCATAACCAACACAATCAATATATACAAAAATCATAATCCATAACAATCAATGTGGTAAATCATATTGTGCCATAACCAACAAACACGTTTTCCATTACTTCACCTAGTCCATATAGCCCAAATCCCATTATTATGACTAACTCACTAAGAATATTCAAAAATTAACTTATGTAAACTCATTATACATAAACTACCTTAGATAATTCCCCTCAAAATATTTTCCCATTTCACACACCATTGTCAATTTAGAATATTCATTGTTTAACATGCACTAACTCACATAGGCGTATTAAACATAACTCTTAAGTCTCATACTCTAACCAAAATTAACAAATTCATCATTTATGATTCCATTAAAAATATAATATACTCACAAGGCCTCCACATGATCATACAACACCCTAGAACCAACTTAGTTAATTTTAGGCCTGTAAAGTATCGACCCACCCCATGGGTGGCCTTAAATGGGGAAAAGTACTCTATGTGTCTTATACGAGACCATGAGGGTTTCTATTCATAATTTAGACATTCATTTTAACAAATCTCATAAAAGGATCAAAATCCCATCAATGAGTAACAAATAAATAAACCCAAGAATGAACAAACACCAAATGTTACTATGGGATATAACTTGTAGACCACCTACCTAAAATCCGCCGGAACACACAATCAAATGTGGCCTTAGATCCAGATTCAACCAACCCTTGAAACATAAACCTAGGTATCACTAGTAAAGAGAGTTCTAAATATTTGGATGGTTATGGGAGAACGATTCAAACCCTAATTAAGAAGGTGAAGCAAGGATAATATTACAATTACTCAGAGTTTCAATCCATAATTGACGACACTCTAAAAGGCCTATGAATGAAGGAGGATCACCCTTGGGAGATCTTTGAAGCTTTGGTTCATTTCTAGGGATTACGGGAGTGGAAATGGGGATAATCTAGAGTAATCTTTAAAATTATAAAGTGTATGTTTTGTAAATTTCTCAACATTAAAGGGATACATAGTTTACTCGCATTGTTTTTCAAACCATTCACAAACCATGTAAGAGCTACTGTCCCAAAATTCCCCTTTTTCATGGGTTTATAGGAATTAAATAGGGCTAGCATAATTGTGTGATAACCATGAACAAGCCTTTATACAAGGCTATATTGTTACCTATGAAGCTCTACACGATTTTCACAAATAGTTCTCAAACTATGCAGCATGCCTAGAAATTTCATTTTTACCTCCTCTTTCGTGCCCCAAACACTTGGAACACCCCAATCCTTCTCATGACCTTTGGGAAATAGTTATTTTACCAAAAAAATTAGATAAATAGAGACAGAAACAAAAAAATACCTTAAGATAAATCCCATATCTCAAAACTAACATCTCTAGCGAGACAGCTAGGTATAAACTAAGTATATGAATCATCACCCACCACAAACCTAAGGGTCTACCAACAGTTCTATTACCAGTACCATTTCACTATTAGATTCCTTAATGTTCAAGTTACTAGATGTTTTGATGCATTGTTCCTGAGGAAATTCCATAACCATCCATGTGGAAACCAATGATTCAAATATTTTCAAGTAATCGATTTTTAGTTAGGATCTAAGAATAATAAAGTCCACTATTATAGCTACCATTCTAACAAGATATCAACAGCCCCTCCAACCCACACCATTATAGAAATATGTTTTTCAACCATATGATAGTTACCAACAATTGAAATAAATATATCCTTCCATGAAGGATATGATGACACAAGTAATAAAATCTCAAAAAAGTTAATAGAACACTCTTACCACTCATGGATTACTGCTGATGGGATAGTTCATTCATCTAATGAACTCCCTTAATAATATGGTAAATCAAGGATCATGTTAGATTACTAATAAAACAATTACTAACTCTAAAGGATTTTCAATTCTATTACATAAAGGATGGTAAATGATATAGAAAAAAGTGATGTAATATCCCTAAAGATCAAAGTTGTATGTGAGAAGCTTAAACCTGAGGAGTCTTACCAAGAAAAATAACCTAAAGAGGAATCTATAAATACAACCCATGTGAGGGCAGGTAAATGAAAATACAAAATTGGAGACCCACAACAACCCCCACCTCCCTTCCTTACAATAATACAAATACATATGAAAACCATTGAATAATCACTACCATAGGTCATGGTATAAGTCTTCAATAAAGTAGATATCAATATACCTATACTACAATCCATTAATCAAATACATAGGTATGAACACTTAATTAATAAAATTTGCACCAATAGAATAATATGGAGATTCAATTAAGACGTAAGGTTATGAAAGAATGTTTATACTCTTGTTACCACTCATATACCCCAGAAATACCAAGATCTAGGTACTTTTTATATCCCATTCATTATTGGTAAGTTGAATTTTTCTAATTTATTGTCTGAAATAGGATCTTCAATTAATATGAAGCATTATTTTATTTATTATTATCTGAAGTTCAGAGAACTCAAAACCACCTGAGTTGTTGTAAAATTCACCAATCAAGACAATACCCACCCAATAGTTATTCTTGTATATGTCTTGGTAAGTGTACAAGGTTACCCATTCCATGTTGAGTTCTACATTCTCAACATGGAAGAAGAAAAATATAAATATCACTATCTAATAATTCTTGGAAGAACATTCCTAAAGGCTTCTAAAATCATAATAATTGTCCATAAAGGAACCCTTAGTCTAAGAAATATATCTAGGGAAATAGGTTGGAAATTATGGGATATCTCAGGTATTAGACCAAACACCATCATGAATGGGATTTCTAAAATCATAATAATTGTCCATAAAGGAACCCTTAGTCTAAGAAATATATCTAGGGAAATAGGTTGGAAATTATGGGATATCTCAGGGATTAGACCAAACACAATCATGAATGGGATTTTGTGGGAAGAAGAATCTAAACCAGCGAGAAATCCCTAATGGAGGATTAATCGAACCATTATATAACTAGAAAGAAATGTGTTATAAATAATTTTATGATCTTGAATAATCTACCCCATCTTGGAATCCTAATCAGAGAGTCTCATCCATATTTTCCCTAAGAAAACTGGATACACAGTTGTGTAAAATGAGAAAATTTATTTAGTTACCACACGAATTATGATTTTTTTTAGAGTTTGTATAGATTATAGGGGATAGAATAATGTGACCCAAAAAACACATTTCCCTATACCATTTTTTAACCAATTATAAAATTATTAGCTAGTAAGAGAAATTATGGTTTCCTTCATGGTTCTTCTAGGTACTTATAGGTTCCAATAGCTCCCTCAGACTAAGACAAGACCACATTAATATGTCTCTTTAGTACGTTTACCTGCTGAAGGATACCTTTCAGTCATTGTAATTCCTCAAGTACCTTCCATTGTTGTATGGTAAGTATTTTTGTTAAACCTAATTAAAAACTACCCGGTGGTATTTTGTGATGACTTCACTATGTATGGTACTTATTTTCAATGCAATATAGAGAGTTTAGAAAATGTTTTAAAATATTTTTTGAAAAAAATTGTTTTAAATTTATAAAAGTTCCTTTTTAGGTTTGAAAATGGAATTTTTTAGGGTATTAAATTTATAAAGTTGGTGTTGAATTTGATAATGAAAATGTTTATTTTATTTCTACACTTCAATACCCAACTTCTATCAGGAACATTAGATCATTTCTAGGAAATTTTTGATTTTATAGAGGGTTTATTATGGACTTTTGAAGAATTTATTTTCTGTTAACTAATCTAATCAAGACAAAAACATATTTTTTATGATTTGCGTAGGAAAGATTTTGAAATATTGAAATATTGATTGACCACTTCCCCCTTTATCCATCATCCAAACTGAAGATATCCCTTTGAGATTCTATGTGTCGCATCCATAAAATTTTTAGGGGTTTTCCTTCCCAAAATATACTTCCACGAGTGATATACTACACTTCACATACCCTTGAAACTACCCATATTAACTACATGATCACAGAGATGGATTTTTTTTTCAATTATTGCAGCTTTAAAATTTTTTTATTCTTCTATTTCAGGGAGTAACTTAAATATTTATGCTTATCATGCATCCTTGAGATATTTTACCAAGAAAACTAATGAAAATCATATGAAAGTGAGATATATTTTTCTTCTATAAGGGTGTACCTGGAGATTAAGGATAACCTGAAAAATGAAAATATGATGGAAGACCTTATGAGAAAGATTCCTCTCACATTAGAGGTGGAGATAATACCAAATAATATAAAATATGATTCCTTACAAGTTGAGAAAATGTAGAGCCTCAACCAAGTCCTCTGGTATACTGATATTGTGAATTTTTTTTGTCACAAAAAGGTATCCTCCTTTATAAAATATCAAACAAAAAAAACTGAATTCTATATCAAAATATTATGTTTTGGAATATCCGTATTTATTGAAAAATTACAATGACCATGTCATTAGAAGGTGCATCATTGAAGAGGAAATGAACTATGTTCTTTCTTTTTTGTCACACACTTACATTATGATTCTATTTTCTACCTAAATGTACCATTATAAAAATTTAGGAATTTGGATTTTTTGTCCATCAATTTTTAAAAATTCATGCGATTTTTGTAAAAAAATGTCCTAATTCTTAGCTTACTTGTGGAATTTCCCAAAGGAATGAGATTCCCTAAAAACTATTTTGTAAGACATTCGATGTCTGGGAAATTGACTACATAGGCCTATTTCCTATATTATTTGGATTTTATCATATTGTTTTAGTAGTGGACTATTTTTTCCAGTGAATTGAAGATAAATACTCTCGAAAAGATGATTCAAAAAATATAATTTTGTTTCTAAAATAGTTTTTTTAAGTTTGTAATGCCAAAATCTATAATTAGTGACTACGGAACCCAATTCAATAACAAATACTTGGATTCCATCATGATGAAATATGGATTGCACCATAAAAATTCACTTCCTACCTCCCATAAACAAATGTACTGGATGAGGTTTCCAACATAGATGTCAAAATGTTTTTGGAGATGATAGTGTAGCCCAAATATTGACATAAGTGTAATGAATTAGAATATGCACCCTGTTGAGATGTAGCACAATGATTATTGGGTAGTCAAAAAAGTGAACCTAGAGTTTAACAAGGCAAGAGAATATAAGATGTTTCATATGATGAAGCTTAAGGAGAAAATAATGAAATCAAATGAAAACTCACTACTATATAATGATAAAATGAAATATATTCATGAAAATTTTATCCAAAAAATAAAAATTCAATTTCTGCAAAAGTGTTGTTTTTTTCTTCAAGGAAAAATCACTTCCCTGGTATGCATTGTTACAAGTGGATTGAGCCATAAAAAGTAACTAACACATTTCCTTTGGGTGAATTTGAATTTGAAATCGATGGTTCAAAAAATCCATTGAAGGTTGGCGACTCACATCTAAAGAATTGCTAGGGGGATTTTTGGAAGGAACTTGTGTTGGATTCCAAAATCCACCCTACTACTAACAAATTGAGAAGTATTAGGTTTCCTCTTTCCCTCAAATTTTACTAGATAATTATTTTATATTGAAATAATTTTATAGATAAAATTCATGATAAAATTCAATTATAAGTATCATTGAACCAAGTGTGGGGAGAGGGAAAATGTAGTTTTATTATGTAAATATAATTGTTTCTATTTAAATTAAAAAAAGAAAAACAAAAATAGGAAAAATGTAATTTTGTTTTAGGAACCTCTATATAGTTCTATAGGTTTCTATTTAATCTGTTATAGAACCTAATGTGTAAAGAAATAAATATAAAAAATTAAAAAAAATGATCAAAAACACATATATATATATATATATATATTAAAAAAATTCTATTTTTAATAACATCAATAGTTCTTTTATGCTGTTTATTTTTTTATTTTTCATCCTTTCTTGAACTTGATGTTTTTCTACCAAGTTTAAAAATATTATACTATAATTTAAGTCACTCAATGGTTTTGTTACTCTAAGAATTATATGATGGTTGCATGAATTTATCAGTGCTTTCATAAAATATTTTTTTTAGAACTCAAAAATGGAGTGTGTGTGAAAATATTTTTTTGGAACTGGATTTATAAATTTTGGTCAGTATGAGTTTTGAACTAAATTTTAGGAAACATAACCTTTGTGTGAAATGAAACATCTTACGGATCCAACACAAATGAAATTGATTTAATTCCATTGAAATTGTATTAAAATTGGCAAGTGGGAACCCACATTGGATCTATAAGATAATTAAATTACATGTGTGAGTATCTAAATATAAATTTTAATATGTTTTTTTGTATAGTTCCTCAAACATACATAGATGGAAAAAATTAAAAATCAAGAAAATATTGTTTAAGTGAAAAATTAATTCATTTAGGTAATGTTAATATTCAACTTAGGAGTGGGAAATTGAATTATATAAAATTCATTTGATTTGAATCAATAATGTTGAAATTTGAACTCTGGTTTGAGAAAACATAGGACAGAGTGAAAATTGGAAGGGCCTCTTATTAAAATTTTGATTCCACTTAAATCTCTTTTAATCCACTCCTAGGCTTGAAACCTTGATTAAATTGAAATAAGGTAACAAGATGATTCAAATTTGTAGTATAATAGATCGAACATGGGAGGAATTTGGGATTACTTTCAACTATAGCTGTTAAATTTTAATATTGGTAGGATGGAAATATTTTTTTCTTTTTTAAATAAATTGAATTCAAAGTGAAATTGCTTAGGAGTGAAATATTTATAGTGTGGGGGAGTGATGTGAGTTTTAATTTTGAAAAAAACTTTCCATTGAAAATTATAGCTAATTAAATCAAAGACTAGGTAAAAATAGTGTTTTTTAATATTTTATGAAATTTAGGAATTAATTTTAAATTAGTTAAAAATATTGTTTTAATTGATTTATTCATTTTTTAATTTAAAATTGTTAATATATGCATCGAAAAGAAATTAATTTTTAAAAAATTGAAATAAAATTATGTAGAATTAAATCTGGAATCAAATCTTAAATGGATTTAGTTTTTGATTTTAAATTTTTTAAACATTTTTTTTGAATTTAATTAAAATCCATAAATTTAAATTGTTTCATAAATAATGTATTTTTAAAATTTCTAAAATAGAACTAAAATTTGATTTTTAAATGAGGGAAATTAATGATTTTTTAGGGAAATAAAATTTTATTTGATTAATTTTAAATTAATTTAATTGTAATTGAAATAAATTTTTTAGGGAAATGATATTTTAAAATGTGATTTTAAATTTTGGGAATTATGTTTTGGAACAACATACCTTTAATTGATTCATTTGAAATTGATTTTAATGAATTTTCATTTTATTTTTAAAATTCATGAATTTTAATTTTAATTGAATTATAATTCTTGAAATTGGTTTGGAAAAAAATATATTTCACTAAAAAATATATTTTTTGAAATGCATGTGCATGAAAATTTGATATTATCGCCCTAATGATGCTTCCATTCCATGAAAAGGTAGGATGATGTTGTCTCCCACCCCTCATAGCACAAGCTACCACCAGCCCCATGGTAGTATATTTCTACCATTCCCATGTTGTTCTACCACTCAATGATAGTGCAGTACTACTGTAAGAAGAGATACCGTTATCATTTTTTTCAATTTACCACAAAAAATCAACCATCATGAAACACAGTGCTTTTGTCACCCTGCCACTGATCCCTCAAGTTAGCATAGGCTACATCCTTCCCACCATCATTCTACCACTCCTATCATCTATAATATACTGATATACTTCTTCCACTATTGATCCCACATATACTACCACTCCAAATCATACCACCCCTTACCCTCATACCATGATAAGTCATTGATAGCATTTATAAATGGTATCATAACCATACCATGGTATCATGCTCCACAAATCTACCACCTAGAGAACAATTATAAATCCACCACTCTATGCCCTGTGGAATCCCAAATCAGGCGTCGTTGAGGTAGAAGGCAACCACCTTGCCTATGAAACCCAAACATTGAAACAGTGTTGTCATGGGTTTCCATTGTCAAGTAACCCATTCTTGTCAATAAAGACTGGTGTCATTCATAGGGAGATCTCCACCTCTACTAAACCACATTACTTTCCTCCACTATTTTGTCTTGTAGAAGTTTCACCTAACCCAATCCACCACACCACTCCACTAAAATAACACTGACCACTAGTGATCCTAGTGCCATCATGTTGCCATCATGCCACTGTGAGTAATGAATTCATTGTCGCTACCAAAGAGATGAACCACCATCCTGAGAAGCTCAACACACCATTGTGCTGAGTCTAATGCTCCAGCAAGAAGACATGATCTTTTCCAATAATGAATGTTTCAACTGAATTTGAGGATTTCAATGACCCAACTCTTCCTGATTAGTCTCCATGATGATGAAAAGACCCTCTTAGTGCTTTTTTGACCACTATTTAGGAGGATGTTAAGTTCATGAATGTGTCCCCTGTCCAAGACAAAACAATGTAATAAATAAAAAATTTAAAAATAGCAATTATATAAAAATAGAATATATATATATAATGTAAAAAATAAATCAAAAAATAAAATAAAATAAAAATAATAACATAAAATAAAAAGTAATAATAAATTAATTTTTATTACATTTATTTTATGTTTGTATGTTCGAAGATGCAACCCAAAGGGTTAGTTGAAACTGAAATACAAGACTAAGGCTCATCTTATCTCTTTCCATCCACAAATATACAAATCCAATCCCAGTGAATTCATCTTCTTACTTAGAGATTTCTAATGTGTTGTGAAGTACTGAAGCACTTAGACTTCAAAATGAATGGAACTTGATCATGGGAGAGACACAAATTATTTATTATGATTGGAGATGGATGGGTGTCGATAGTCCAACCATACAAAACTCGCTACAAGACACTAAAATTGAAAAAAAATTAGATGATTTAGGATATGTTTGTGATACTAATGTTTATAATTTCAATGTGGGCCAAATATTCTTGATCACTCTTCTATAAATAATATCACTATTCACTTAGCTCAGGGGACACTTTCTCTCATTCATTCTCACTCACTCTCTGAGGTTGTCTTTTAATCACTGTTGTATCTAGTTTTATTTTCAATTACCATGGAAATTACTCTAATTATGAAATAATTGGAATATTTTTGTAACACCAAGGAGGATTCCCCCATTCCCCTAATTGATGAATTCTAATCATTGAAATTGAATATTAATTACTTGTAGATCTTAATGGTTTTGATCAGTTATAGGTTTCTTCTGGTTTTAGATTTAAAAATATTCTACTCATTATCATAATTGCACAAAAATTCACTCATAAATAAATCTCTAAAAGTGATAGAAAGAAGTGGGATAATTTAAATGTGATTGAAGATATCAAATAACCATTATAGATAAGTATAAGGTATAAAGTGAAAATTGTATTTTTCTATCCAAACCAAAATAACCATATATAAGTAATCAATGATATTTTAATTGAATAGGGGAATACAAGAAAACAATATAATAATTATCTAACATGAGAATAGGGAAATGGTCTAATAGTATACTAAAAATATTTAAATTTATATTAAAACCAATCAATTATAGCTACTGTTTCAAACAATATGAACCCATTAAAAAATATTTCAACACACCAACAACACTTTTATCTTTGGAGACAAACTATATCCCCCTATACTATATTTGATCGAGGTTCAAAAATAATTTTGTTTAGCACCCAATATTCACACATCTAAACACCTGGAAAAACCCTCCCACCAAATTATTTAGTGAGTACCATCTATGAAGTAATATTTCTTGAATAATAGTGAGATCTAGGAATCAAAATTCTTAATTTTGAACTCTTTAAATGTATTCAAACTCATTAACTCTACATAATTAAATGTTACATTGTTAATAACTTATGTTGTATAATTATAACTACTTCAAATTACATAATCATAATTTACCTTTGGAACCAATTACATAATGTTTTTACCTTGAAATTATTTTAATAACTAATTTAACTCATTACATTACTTGTTTACTAATATATCTTAGACTCTTTTTGTGTAAAGTGAAATATAGTATCTATTTTTACATTCAAGATCCATTATTTGTTAACAATAAACTTCTTTAAGTTCATAAATAATCCCACAAGCCCCTTAAAAATTATATTCTATTCATAATATCATGTTAATATACAAAAATACTTTGTTTTAGAGAATAAAAATTATATATTTTTAGTAGGAATATTTAACTAATAAACTGATGTTTCTATATGATATATGGTATTATATGTTTTTGCACAAACTTTCTAAAAATAAGAATTTTATTTAAAATATTACACTAATGGGTGGTGTAATATCAGTTTCTCATATCTTAATAAACATCTAGATAATCAAATTTTATCTTTGATAAAAAAATCCCTTTCTTCTTCTCAAAATATGTTATAGGATATGATAAATTAGAATCTATGTCAATTTCTTTCATTAGCTCATATTATTCATAGAAATACTTTGTTAATAAAAACTATCTTATCATATAAGAGAAATGAAATTACCATACACATCATTTATTAAGATCCATATATGTTTGATATATTCCTTTAAATTCAAATCATTAATGTATCAAATCATTAGTTAATCACTTGAATTAAAACTCTAAGCACTGTTAATTCTTACCTAGATTTTGAACTCATGTATTTTTACAATAGTTGTAATGTATGCATTTGGTATCACATACCCTATAAAACTAAATAATTATTTCCTAAAACATAGATACCTACCATGGACATTCCCAGAGTTTCCAAACCCATAAAGTGTCTTTTATAATTCTATCATATGGGAACATTAAACTTTTAAAATTATATGTCTAGGTTTCAATGTCCTTGGATGGCTATTTGAGGAAAAATTATTAGACTTTCCGACTAAAATTTCATTCTTCAGTTTGAACATTTACCCCGTTGTACAATTGAAAAAACCACAAAACGTGGACATTAAATGTCCAGTTTATCTTTCATTAACACTTTTATAAAATATTATAAAAATATCTTGAAGTTATTCACATTATTATAAAATTTATATAAAGGAAAATATATTGGA
This sequence comes from Viscum album, assembly GCA_963277665.1. Taxonomy (NCBI): domain Eukaryota; kingdom Viridiplantae; phylum Streptophyta; class Magnoliopsida; order Santalales; family Viscaceae; genus Viscum; species Viscum album. The sequence continues at coordinate 2,102,991,788 of OY728120.1, forward strand.
TTCTAGAACCAGACCTATCCTTAGGGAAACCTCTATTCTCTCTAAGTCATTAAAATATACAATTATATGATATATAAGGGTATTGAATAAAATTATTTTTTTTATTCTCACCTAATTACTTTCAAACCATAGTTGAATAATTTTATGCTTTTCATTAGCATCTAAATTATTGTTTTTAACAAATTCAAAATTTAGGTTATTCAATATGGTGTTTCTATAACACTTAGAGTTTATTTTACTTAAGAAATTTACATAGATTTTCAATCATATTATTTTCATTCATTGTGCTTATTCATTTCTAGGATTAATATCAAAGTTTTGTTTAATTGTGATTATGTTATTTATCTATAACAGAATATTTTATCACTTGAGTATTGTGGTTTATAAACATGTAATAAGGACTTTTAGTAAATGTTCTACTACTAAATTGATCAATATTTTTAAATTTATCAAATCTATTACTGATAAAGGATCTATATTTCACTAAGATATTAGTCTGATATTGAATTTATCTCTCCACATAGTTATTTATGTAGGGAATCATAACAATCATATTATATATTACTCTAGGGTAGTTCAGTTTTTTAAATCCATCATATGGATAAACTCAACGCTATTCCTCTGGTAACCTAACACTATTAGGGTCTCCCAACTAAGTGTAGCCCAAATAAAACACCAAGAACATACACCTAATCATATTTGAGGCACTTGTTACATTCATTCCTTGTACAACAGAATCTATGGGCAACCAATTTCGGCATGACCTACTCATTTGAATGATCAATATATTGAAAAGTGTCACTTTGGAAGGATCTAACATGATTTATTTTAAATGGGGTTTAATATCACTTTCTTATAACAGGTATTCACTTTTACTTGTATGTATTTATCTAATGAGATAGATTTTTTAATTATATTTCTTCCACCAAATAAACATGATCTAATCATATTTATGTTCTATAATTTATGTTGCTCATAACTTATATTACTAACACAAATTAAAATCCAATTATATTTATACATAACCGAATAAATGTCATGAATCATGTATAAAAAACCATTTCCTGTAATGGTTTAAAATTATATGGCATTGATAATCCCCACATGAGTAATCCATGAGACATAGATTGTCAACCTCACATTTTTAGACAAGGTATCCTCTATGGTAGTGAATATTCTGGCCCAAAGTCTCTATACCAACTGATACTTCACTCAATATATATCTAAATTCAATCGTAATTCTTACAATTAATATTTATAAATCTTAATTTACTTCTCAATTTATTCTCATAACATAATATAATCCAAAGTCATGGTTGAATAAACCTAAACCCTTTATCATACATAACTAGTTACTCCATAGATGCATCTATGTAAATCTATAGAAGTAGTTTAAACAATTTTAACTAAATCATAAATGATTATTCATAATATATATAATATATATCTATGAATAATAATAAAGGAATACAATAAATAAATGAATAATTAAAGAATTTATACCTGAGATAATCATTTATGAACAATTCATAAATAAAACTAAAAATAAACATTATAATTTTAGCTGATCTTATTGACACTCTGTAATTTTGAATATAAATAATTTATATTCATTTCCTAATATAAAGTCTTTCATATTATTCATTATATATAATTTTATTATAGGATATTATATGAAATTTAAATAATTTATATTCCAATCCTATTATGTATACAATTTACATAATCTAAATATCACATATTGGACATTATTTAATCCTTGATCAAATAAGTCAATAAAACTTATTTTGATGATATTCAAATAATTTTTCAAATAAGGATTTTAATTTTAAGATTTAAAATTAATAATTAAGAATATTTCATAATTAAAATATAGGTCCTTTTATAATAATTCCTTATTTTTTAATTTATAATCATTTTTAAAATGACCCTTAAAATTTTAAAATAAAAAAATTATTTCTAAATTATAAGGCATGCCATATAATTTGAAATGGATATTTTTTATATTAAAATTTATTATTATGGTAAATTTATATAACTAATGGTTCTAATAAAATGACATAATTAATTATAAATATATTATTATTATTTTATTTACAAAAAATTAAAAATAAATAAATATCTTATTTTATATTTTTTGATAATTTATAAACAATTTATAAATTATTTAAAAAAAATCGGGATTATAATTTTGAAGAAAAAAAATATATCCTGGTCATTTTTAATGACCCAGCCAAGCCCTATTATGACTAATAATAGGGCTCACATGAGAAAAACTACTGTAGGTAGATCTCTGTGGAGTTAACTCTGATGAACCCACTTTGTGTTTGTGTTGTATCTATTTTAAAAAAAGGAGGAAACATGGATGTATCCATATATATGAAAGGGAAACTTAGATGGAATGTGAAGTCCCTAAGAATCTTAGTCGCTGCCGTGGTTCACATGGTAAAGAAAAAGAGTTCCCAAGTCTAAATTTCTCTATGTTTTGACCTATTAGAAATTAGGGAGGATTAGAGATACATATCATTGATGAATTATGATTTTCTTTCATATTTATTGGACAATGGAGTTTCAACCATATAAAAATTAAGGATTGTTGTATGTTCTACCATCATATATATAGAAAAGGGTGAAGGTATAACATGAAGTTTATATGAGGAATCTATTTATGTAACTGAGATAACAATCTAATGTTGATGATATTGATTGGAGATTCATAAAGATACATTCACTTCAAAAATATCATTTGGAATCTAAATATACTACAAATTTGTATTTAAAAATCATATTAGTTCAAGTAGAAATGATTATGATTATGGTGGTGTAGTCATTATAATATGATGGATAATGAAAGAGTTATTTGTTTCCTTGATGATTTGGTTGGATAGAATCTATAGATCACGCTTCACATATGATGATGGATATATTGTTCTTCATAGTTACTTGAAAAGTATTTGGATATGGAAGTATTATCTATATCAGTTTAGAAAGGGCTTGATATACAGTTGTTTTGTATAACTTCAAGAACTATTGGTTATAATACTTAATGCATTCCTGAATGGAATATATATAATATTAATTAAGGAATAATCCATATGTGGTTTATGTTTCCTAAAGGACCCTAGGATTATGTTTTTAAGTGATTGAGAAGTCATAGAGTAAATTTTTTAGTGGTCATAATTTATTTGACGCCAATCAGAATGTACTATACTAGAGTTGAAAAATAGAAAAGGGAAATATACAATTGTGAGGCTCATGTATGAAAAGGTATATTAAAATTGGATGTATGAAGAAATCAAAAAAAATCATATTTATATGAATTTTTGGATCCTTATATCATATTTGAGAAGTTGATATGATGATTTGAATCAATGTATGATAATTCATCAACATGACTAATGATTGAAGGAAAATCAATAAAGGTATTTTTCATACGTGATAGAGGTCTAAGTGGCTTTCAATATAATTTATCTTATGAAAATAAGTTACATAAGGGGATTGTAATAAAATTGATTTATTTGAGTATTCAGTAAGTTAATTCAGCAACACATATTATGTATGATGATTTACTTGATGAAATTATAACAATCCTTAATTGAGACTTGTGTAGAACAAAATTAATTGATATATATTCATAATTGGATATTTTGAAGAAAAAATAACATTCGAATCTTAATATTTATGTGATATGTTTCTCATGGATAAAAAATCGTGATCAAACACAGGATCATGATTCATGCTAAAATCAATGTAGTTCCTACTGTAGGAAGATGTTGGGGTACTAATATGAGTTCCATGATATAAAATGAGATTTTATATCACCATTCCTATATATAAAAATCAACCAAAGTAAAATTCATGGATTTATTGTAGAATTATATTTTAGATAATGGTATTGACAATTCAAATATCATTCACATAAAAGAATCAATCCTTTAGCTGAACATTCAGGAATAATTTTTATAATGTTTTGACTTGGATATACTGAAACAAATATGAGATTTGAATATGAAAGAGATCATATGTTGTTGTAAATATTATCTATATATATATAATTAGGTGAATGAATATTAAAAAAGGGAAGTTAGACTCTTTACTAAAAAACACTGAGGATAATATATAATTCAAAAAGAGAGTGTGGTTATCAACTGCATATACCTATGAATATATTATAAGATGAAAAAAATAATATATAGGTAAAAATTTACTCTATACGTGCTATAAATTCTCTATGTTGATGAAAGAAAAAGGTTTTCTAATGTTGTATAAATTACAATACATAAAATAATATGAAAAAAGATAATATTGAGAGAGATGGCCTACAACCTTTATTTTCATTATAATCCTAAAGAAGAGAGAGTTTGAATGTGTTTTTGATGATCAAATTCTGAGAAAATATTGTGAGAGAGCTAGAATAAAACATCCTTATATAAAATTTAAAACAAAATTGAGACAACCCAAAAGTTAGACCTTAAGACACCCTGATAGGGGAGGTTTAATCAAGGTGTCAACTTTATCTTCGAATTGAATGGATCTTGTACCCATATTGGTGAGAACTCATTAAACCTATCTGATGGTGTTGTGTAATCACACAACAGACATATTATGAAATAAAATCTCAACACAACAATTTTAATTTTTCAAACACTAATGGTTAACCCAAGGATTATACACTGACAGTGTGATGGCCATATCAGAATCTAATAAAATCAACTAGATTTTATGGGTTGAAATTGTTCAATAACAATCACTCCATTGAGGATAATTACCTTTACATGATTATAGGGACAACACACTTCTTCCCTTGGATCACTTGCATCAACTTCCCATTATAAACTACTTTTGGTGAAGTCTTCCTTGGTTTATTGAAATCAAGGTCACTTCCAAATCTATGTACATATTTATTATTTTTTACATCAATACAGTCAAAATATTATGTTTCAATGCATTCCAATAAATTTTCCTTAGTGTAACATAGTTCAGTAATGTATTTTTATGAATCTTACTTTTTCATGAAACATTTTATGTTATCATTGCTTCCAAATATCATGAAACTCCATTTACTAAATTCTCATTTCTCAAATTAGGATATAACCATACTTTTTGTGTAACATGTGGTGGCAGAGATCTCATGTCTCAAATAATAAATACATTCTTGTATGTCTTAAGTGAATTCAAGAAGATTATTCCTCATACAAAACATTGATACATTTAAAAGGATATTATAGGCCTATTAATTAGAAAAAAGTAACCCTCACAAAAAAATCTACCACACCCACAAAACTCATTACCTTCAGATATTATTTTTGTGTGAAAATATGAATCTATAACATCTTTTCCAAACTCCACTTCTGTTAAACAACATAACATTCATGAAACTACATAAATTTTATAAAATATATTACTTTTCATCCAAAAACCTTCACAACTTCAAAAACATGACTTTCCTAAAAAAGACTCTTCTCTAGAAACAACTCCACACTTCCTTTAAAATATCACACCCAAAAAATTGTTAAAACTAAGAAATGGTTCCATTTAAAAAATTATTCTTGAATTTCATGATCCTAAAAACATTCCATCACTTGAAAAATCATTGGTTAAACCATCATGTTTTTTAAAAAAAAGACAACATGTCATCAATTTACAGATTTGAAAAACCTTGGTTCCAGTAATCTCCACCTTTTTGTTTATAAGCAATCCAAATTGAAATTAAATAAATCACAAACCTCAAACATATACCTGATAGTAATGAAATTGCTCATTTATCATTATAAGTATGTGTGATAAATGCTCAGTGTATAAAAGTTGTGTTCATTTGATAATTTCATGCCATTAGACATTAATCATTCTAGAAGCTCCACCAAACATACATAAAATCCCTATATTCCATTAAATTTCACCAAAATTTCTCCCCATTTGGAAACAAATCCATAAAAATGGAATTTTCCAATTTATCACTCAAAAAATCTATGGTATCTCCAGTTTAATCTTGTTGAACATTCATAATGAGTTATAAGAAGTTAAAAAAATGTAGATTGGGGTAATATTTTAACCTCCTAAAGATAGGGGTGGTGGATGAAAATTGAGGTTAAACTAATGTTTCTCAAACATTGATGTGTCTAATTGATTAGTCCTGATGTCCTCCACTTTATCATTAGTTCCAAGATTATCTATTTTAATCACTCATATTCAAAATTTTCTTTTATGAAATAATATTTGATCTTTTGTGAGTTTTATCACACTCTTATTGTCATATAATATCACTACCAGTTGTTTTATCTCATCAATATTGAATGAAAACTAATTTTTTATTATCAAAAAACATTATGGGAAATGTGAGAACCACAAAGTCCAGAATACCACCAAAAAGAGAAAACAGAAATGATCCAAACAAAAACTAGATCTTCCTTACCCCAGCAACAACCTCATGTTAATAGACCCCCAAAAATGCATGACCACTCATCCAGCTATCCTGTGCAAAGATGGGCCTAGAACTGTTGGCATATCCATACCATACCATAATAAAAATCCAAATGGCATGCATAGTTCAAGGTTTCCTTCTCAGAACCCCATTAGAATAATATCCAAGAAATGCTGGATATATCACCCCAAACAAAAAAAAATCAAGAAAAAAAAATCCTGAGGCTGAAGAACCAGAAAAAATTCCAAACCAAAAAAAAATCGACCACATTAACCAGAATAAATGACGATTAATTTGATATAACCAGAATCATTTTACATAAGTAATTACCATGATATTGGTGTTACCTGGGTGTCCAGAGTCTCCATCACTAGATTTTCAAAAGTTGAGGAAATATGGTCCTAGGAAATTATATACTCCTCAATGCTAATCATCCATTTTTTGAAACCCCCAACCAGAATGAGGTCCTTTTTTACACCCCAAGTGTATTTATCCTCATTAAGGGCCTCCCTTAATACCTCCCCATCATTTAAGTTTCATCCTCCTTAGAAGCATTAAGAAGCAGAACATTCTCTACCACTTCTTCCTCAAAGAATAATAGGAAATAAATGGTTTGATCACCCAGGACTGCATGTCCATGATGGTTCACATCCTCATTGTAGACCTTTTTGGAGTTATCCTTTATTGCTGAATGGGTCTCAAATTGAGGTGTCATAGAGGAGTAATCCCTCATGACCTTTGTCTTCTTACTACTCATATTTCTATTCTAGATCGATGCTTCGCCTGAAGAATAGTTGTGAACTTCTCTGTTGTAATAATGCATTCATCCCCAGTTTATCTTCGATGAATTAGCAAGGGAAGAACTCACACATACCGCTACAGGAACTTCAATTTTTTTTTCTCAAATAAATTGAGGTTTGTTACCTTGATTCTAAAACCCCTTCCTTCCCACCACTGGTTTGATCATCCACCTCCATAGTAGGTCTCTGAGACCCCGTCTGCAACAACCTACTACCCGACTCAGTAAACTCACCAAATCCATTATCCACTATGTCCTCCACCTACACCACCGCATCCTTTCTCCTAGCCTCCTGATTTTCCACTCGAGCCACATCCTACTGAACAACATAGTCCTTCCTCAAAATATCTTTGAGAGGAATCATAGAAGGAGGTATGTCGGTTTCCCGCCTTAGCCTACTAGGATTGTCTTGAGGAACCAAGGCCTTTTTCTCAGTCGATCAAGCACTGGATGGCCAGTCCGACCCTTACTCAAGTGCTACAACTCGAGCCATTGTCCCAACAAGTTTGGTCTCCACCACTCACCAAATACTGGTTGAATCCCCCTCAATATCTTGATCTTCCACCACAGAGGGTATCTCCACCAAATTATCTTCCTCACCAAGCACCTTAGGATCCTCCCCTGTACATTATCCCCTCCTCTCAGCAGCCTGGGGACCCCTAAAACCAGAGTCCAGTGAGAGACCCAAGCACCTACAACCCGATCAATAATCAGTACAAGCATCATACACCACACACTACATGTATCGGTACTCTTAATTCATAGTGATCCACACATACTCAAACAGAATTCTAGAAACATCCAGTTAGACACAAATACTAGGATTAATAGGATGAAAAACAGATAACATTTGGCTATCAAAACACATATACCTACTAATCTAGTTCCCTAGCATACACATAACCAATGGATTCTGAAAAGGTGGGGAAGATTGTGAAAGCTTACCCAGATTTACAATTTCTAAGGGTCACGCTTCATATTCCACTCGATGGACCACTGAAAAAGGAAAATATGAAGTAGTTTAAGTTGTGAGGAGCCCTCGACCAAGCCTTGATGAGATCAACCTCCGAAGAGAATCATATCATAAAATGTAGATTATCCAATAGAACCATAATATCCCTATCCTAAAAATCATATGAGCCGAAGACATTTCGATCGAACGAATCTACAGAAAGTCATCACTAATAAAACCTAGCCACTATGGTGTGCCTATGAAGATTAAAAGATTATAATAATTCTTCCAAAGATAAATGAAGTTTAGGACACCCATTGAGAAACACTAAAGCTTTCAGAACAAGTGAAATTTGGGGAAAATGAGGGAGCAGATCGGGGTATGATAAAGGAATAAAAAAGGGGATGTACCATTGAAGGATATCGAAGGTCCCCCTAAAAATCGGGGGGGGGGGGGGGACCGGAACTGGGGCCAATGCCGTCACAGAAAAGAGTAGACCAGAATAGGGTTCCTCCAAATAGAAAATCTAAAATAGCTAAACCAAAAACACATTACCTCATCACTAATATTGACCAGTTATTTCTTCATCTACAATAGATGAGTGCATACCTCTTTCATGTATATATACTCAACTTTATTCATCGTAAGAGAAGTTATTTATTTCTTATTTCTCAACCATTTCTCACAATTCATCTCTAGTTAGGGACTTTATATCCAAAAAATCACAAGCCTATTAATCATTAGAAAATATAAAAAATCCATGATCCTTTCCTACATAAAATCACAAGACAAAATTTGGAGTACTTTGAATGTACCTTATGACTCATTTAACCATTGTGATATGATATTCCTTTAGATTAAATTATATGTGAGCTGATAAATATGTTGCAAAGTTGATATTGGAATGTGTTGAAATCATATTAATTTAGCTTCCTATTATCCTAATATATTCGCATGTTTTTCCAATAGAAATTTGATTTGAAATTGGTTTTTAATCAAGCATGTTGAACATATTCAACAACTATTTTTCTGACTATTACTAAGAAAACCAAGTGTGTTAAATCTTTTAGATTAACTAAAGTCCCAAAAAGTATGTGCATTAAAAAATCATAAACATTTAAAATTCTATTTTCATGTGATTAAATCATTTTCCACTAATTTATAATTTTTTTCACCGAATATGATATTATCCACATAAAAAATCACTATAAATTGGTCATCCTTAAATGTCTTCATATAGATATTATGGTTGAAACCTACCCATTTAAATTTATTTATTTTTCCAATAATAATCCAATCAATTTTACTATGATCTTGGATCTTGATATAGATCATATTGTTCCTCCTTCAAACTATAGTACCTTGGTTCATCATTTCCAAATAGAAATACCACATTCTATTCTATATGAACTTCTTATTTAATAACTCCATTTAATAATGTCATTTTGATATCCATCTAATAATCTTTATACCCTCTTTGAATTGATATAAAAAAAGTCTTTAATTGGATCTAGTCAATCTAAAAGATATTTTTTTTTCAATTTCAATTCCATTAATCTATGCATATCCTTTATAAATAAATAATTCCTTGTTTCTGATGACATTTACTTACTCATAAAATTTTATCATAAATATGCACTTTATTCCAATCAAATTTTTAATTTATATCCTCCTTACATGATCCTAAGTTTTATTTTTATAAATATGATTTAATTTCTCATTCATGAACTTAACCCATTATTTATCATTTTCTTATTCTTAAAATGAAGTTAGTTTCACAATTTATAGGAAAAAATTGCATTGTATTCCTCATTCTTCTTATCTATGTATGTGATGACCAATCCCTAATAATGTTGGATGGGTCAAATACTTCTCTTAAAATTCTCCTATGAGGTTCATGTTGAGTTTCTTTTACGATGGTTTCCTCCTTTGATTCCAATTTTGAATCTTCATTATTATGATGACCTTGAATGTTAGGTAATCGTTTCATAAATTTTGTATTTGAACATTTTTCTTTCATCACCCTTTTATCCATATTCAAACACGTCAAAATATGTGATCTACAAGTTCTTCATTATTTTATCCTAAATTTTCATAACATAATTTCTCTACATGATTTTTCTTATAAAATTATTATATAATTTATAGGATTTACTCTTCATTGAGTATCCAAGGAATATCCCTTTATATACAACATCCCCATACTTTCCTACATTTCATTATGTGTTTCTGAGGAAGCATTTACTTCCTAAAACATTAAAATTTATTAGTGAGGGTTTCTATCCATATATTATCTTATACGGTGTACTTTAGTCTTCTAGACATAGCCATATACACTTTTGAGTGTACTCTACTACTGGAATAGCTTCTTTCTAGTAGTTATGAGAAACACTACTCTCAATTTCATAGTTGTGTACATATTGTTCCCATGTCAGTTTATTCCTTCCATAACCCCATTTTTTTGAGTTGTTCTCACTCATGACACCTCATTCTTGATCCTATTTTTTTTCATGGTAATTTTCAAATTCTGTGGATGTGTATCCGTTTCCATTATGCTAGATTGTAATATTTTTATTATCCAGCCAGTTTCATTATCAACAATTTAGAGGTATTTATTCATGCATGAAATCACTTATCATTTATCATAATTATTCATTATATAGTCCATTCTCCAATAATATTCAATAAAAATAATGATGTACATCTCTTCATGTATTCCATCCATATTCCTTAAACCAAAAACATCATTTTGGACTATATCGAGTAGATTTTATTCCCTTTTTTCCTTAGCTAAAAAGGATTTCAGACCATTTTTTTTCATATACAAGCATCTCATATCATTTCTTGATCAAGATTAATATTTGTAATATCCCTTTGATCCTTTATCATAGATAGTTTTTTCATTCCCTATTCATTAATATGACTCAACCTATAATTCGCCAAGTAGTTTTCCTATTCAATTGTTAATAAGATCATGTTTTATTTACTATAAAAAAGGAATAAATTACCTATTGATCTCTAACATTTCATGTGTGTATTTGACACCATTACTTGGATAGTTCATCATTTATGATTATATGTCACCACTAGATATGATTCAGGGGGTTAAATCACACATAGCATGTTACAGGGAAAATTTTCCACATAGATAACATCTATTTTCTATAGTTTATCACCCTCCAATTGGGTATTTTTACAACCTTCGATTATTATGGCACCATCATTATCAAATCCCACGGTTTCTTCCACTCCTTCTTTGACATGATTTAACATATTCATATTCCCAATCATGTGCGATGAGAATCCACTATCAAGAATCTAGGTGCTACTATTCTTTGTGAATTTTATTGAAATATCTTACATGATGTATATTTAAATCTTCTTCTTTTACTTCCATGAGATTACAAGTATCGTATAGGCATAATATTTTCCCCAAATTTCTTCTCAATATACACGGTAAAATAATACTATTATTTTCCTTCCAAAATAGAGTACCTATTTTCTAGAGTGATTTTAATTAGTTGACATATATTCATTTGTCAATGAGTTCTGTAGTTTTTGTTTATAGTTCATATTTTCCTATAATGAGGAAACTTAGGCCCAAAATTTTAATAATGAAAAAAAACATCCATATAAATTATTTATTCTATATGATTAATTATATGGCCTTAATATCCTTTGTTGACTATTTTATGCTTTCCTATCAAGACAGTTAATTAGATATTGACGATAAGTAATGTTATGACCAATAAATCCATATAATTGAAAATTATAAATAGGAAGTATATGCTCACTTTCATTACTTCTCTTGTACTAAACATTCATAAATATCTCCAATTATAAATAATATCTTGATGATTGATGATTATTTTCAAGCCTCTATTTTTTTGGTTCAAAGAAATCTCTATCAATGCTTCAGGTGCCTTTATATTGACATATACCTTAACAACATTCTTATTCCCTTTGTTTTGGACCATCAAAATTCCTTCATTTGATGTTTCAGTATCACCTATAGTCACACTCCTTAACATAAGTTGGGTACATTGCTCATTCAATTATTCCTCTCCACCTTCAATCCACATTTTAATTTTTCCAAAAGATATGAATCTAAGAACAATCCAAATTTATGTTTTTTTGGTTCCCCTAATTTTGTTTTAGTTTTAAACTTACTCTATAATGTAATTAATTCTTCTTCAAGTGCTTCAATTATCAAATATTTCTCCTCCAAACTCTATGTAAGATTATTGAATAAATTTTCCTAATCTTCAATGATTATTTTAAACTCTATAACATCTCACAAGACTTCATGAGTTTTCAAATGATTTTTTGGATTTACATACTGATGATCAATCTCTAATTCAATCTGATCTACATACTTTGAAGATTATTTCAATAGAGCTGTAATATTTCATTTTTTATTTCTTTGAGTGTAATGTTTTTAAATCACACCATTAAATTCCACATTGAGATCAACAACACCATATGGATAATTTTATTATTCTTTCAATGGTTCTTCCTTCTAAACTATATCTATCATTAAATAGTCAACATCATAATTACACTCTATTTATGATTCCTCTAAAAATTCATTATCATAATTTAACACTTAGATAATGAATATTTTCATCTGTATTTTCATTCCTAATTTGAAGTCATGTTTTTGTGAGAACTTCCTCTCTGGCCTTTTAATTATTTCTTCTTCACTTTATTCATCACCAAATATTCTTGAGAACATTCTAAAAATTTTCACCACATTATCTCAACAAAAAATACTATGGAAGATTACCTTCGAATATCCCTTATCCTCTCTTGAATTTTCTGGGTATAGGAGAAATATATTCATTATATAAAACTTATTTATCATAAATTTCATTAACAATGTCAACATTTTCCAATGATTTTAATTTTATATCCTTTATATCTTATATTGTTGTCTCTTATGGTCTAAAAATCATTAAATGAACCACCAAACTGCTTAGTAGATCATTAAGAGAAAGCATATATTGACCAATTCCTTAAAAAGATGAAAATTTTAGATTATACAGAGGTGAATCCTTATAAATATTTTATATATAATTTCAAAGTCCTTAATTGATTTACCATGAAATCAAATTTATACAATATATTATAGTAACTAAATTAAATAAATATCTTCATATTCACCAGGATTCATTATCTAGGAGGCTGATCAAACAAAACTTCCCAATGAGGAGCAGGGTATCATGCCAGAGGATTTTGGCCATAACTCTTCTAGCCAGCTATCAAGAGTCAGTGCTCATGTGTTCTATGGTAGTGACACTTGTAGTCCGAGGAGGATTAAAGGTCGATGTATTGGGAAGAAAGACACATGGATAATTCTTACAATCCATCACCAATGGAGAACTGATCATCTAGGAAGGTGCATGACCATGTGAAGAAAGGGGTTATCTACTTCAATGGAAATGCAGTGCGAGCAGGGGATGTGGTAGCTGAAGTCGAGGGGGTTATTCCCATTAGGAATGTACTGTAGATTCCATCCATGGATGATCTGAAACCTGTGGAGCTACAACTACATTTTGGAGAATAAATGGAGGAGGAATCTATTGTGACCAGTGCTTCAATATATGATAGTGCTAAAAAGATGGAAAGGAACGTTCGGGTGGACACCAATAGAGAACATAGGTACTTTATTGACATGTAGAATTATGTCCTAGTAAGAGGTATCAAGGTATGGAAAATCATCAAGGAGTAATACATGAAAGTGTGGGACATACTAGTGTGTCGATTTGATGACCTCATAAAGGATAATCCTGAAACATCTGTAACCTCTTATTCCTCGGAACTTTTTAGGGATAAAAATGTAAACAGGCTTAAATTGTCTTTTAAAAACTATATTTTTTCTTGGGGTTTCTCACCTTTTTATTAAATGTTTCTTTGGTTTATAATAAAAAAATGAATTTGGGTGTACATTTTGAGGATGTTTTTCATCAAGACAGTATGAATACGATTATTTAATGCCTTCCATGAACTTATCCCATGTGAAACATTATTCATGCAATTATTTTATTGAAACTTCCACTTTTGAATAAATTTTTATTTTATTGCAACTTCCAAATTTAACAATAATATTTTTATTGAAATCCCATTGATCCACATAGCTCTCAACCATAATTTCCATGAAACATTTTTTCCCACTAAATTATTATTTAACATGAGAAATAGGTTTGTGAATTCCTTATGGGAAGTCAAAGTGATTAGTCCTCATACAAAACATTGATACATAAAAAATGAAATTAAAAGGCTATTTATAGGGATAAAATCACACACTCGTGAAACTATATCACATCCATAAAATTTTTCTCCTTCTAATATAAAATTTGTATGGAACTCTAAGACAATAATTTGTTTTTGAAAAACCACTTTCTCAAAACTAAATGGAATTCAAAAAACATATTACTTTGTTTCAAAAACCTTTCCATCATTTAGAAACTATGTTTTAAAAAACAATATTCCTATACTCTATAAACAAATCCAAAAATTCTCTAAATTTTTGGACATGAAAATTTAGAAAACCCTAGGAAATGAAATCATTTACAAAAGTCTTATATGGTTTTATATTCCTACAAACAACCTCAGGTGGATTAAAAACTCCTTGATCAACCAAGACTGGATTGAAAATAAAAAAATCATCATTTTATAGATTTTAAAAACCTTGTTTCTAACACCATATATCTACTATAAGAAAGGAATAGGAACATATATGTATTCTAGGGGAACTTGAGCCATTATATGTGATCTTACATCAAAGAAAGTATATTCCCATTCTCTTACAAGATGAAAAATAGGCAATATATTTCATTATAACAGATCAATGCTAGCATAACACCCTAAAAAATATAACTCATACCATATTTTTATTTTAATAAATTGGAACATGATACAAGTGATTCCATCCCAAAGGATTGAGTAGTTTAATAGTCTTTAAAAACTAGACACAAGATTGAATCTCCCTTTACATTTAAAAATGTAAAATACAAAATAGTATTTTCAAGGAGAATATAATTATTACCTCTTAAGAATAATTTCATATCAAACATAGTACACTTTTTTTCTTGGTGAAAGGAAACAAAATAAAACGGTGGTCTCAGATGCTCATTAAGACGATGTATACAATGGGAACTATCATAGAGTTAATAATTTGTGAATATTATGGGAGGAATATATGATGAAAAAATAATTCCATATAAAAAAGCACTTGATCATGATATTTATCCTTGGATGTCATAACAATTAAAATAATAAAATGGAAATTAATAAGTAATTTTTAATTATGGAATTAAAAATGATAGACAACTTAAACATTCCATTGAATCCTCATACTAGGACATCAAATATAAGTGGGTAAGGAATATTTAAAATACACAATATGTTTGTCTCATGAGAATTAGTGATTCATAGAGGGTATATAGATAACTTATCACTATATATCACTTAATAAGTGAAATTCAGTCATATTATTGATAAATAATACAACTTAATCAGCATTCCTTATTAATCAATAAGTATATGTGTTAAAAGAAATAATATATGAAATTTCAATAATTTCCCCAATTAAAATGATAAAAATCCATCCATAGGAATATTTAGGATTGTATAATTACAATATATCTGGGGAAAATCATTATATTAATTAAAGGATATGATATTAATGAAAATACTTTATAAATATCACTGAAACCTTTCTTGATGAAAATACCCTCTTCATTTTAAAATCAATTATTTAAAATATAAAAATTTATACATTATTAATAAAAACATTATCATTAAAAATTATCATTTAAAAATTTAATGTATTATTTAGGTAAAATAATATTTATGATATTGATAAAATATATACATGTGGTAAGTGTTAAAATAAATATTTCATTCACACCTTCCGAAAAAAGTGCCTCATTCAGAAAATGAAAATAAGATTACTTTCAAAGATTATTATATAAAGTCAAAATATGGGTAAAAATTACTATAATTAATCATTATATAATATTTAAAATAATCTAT
The DNA here is from genome assembly GCA_963277665.1 of Viscum album. Taxonomy (NCBI): domain Eukaryota; kingdom Viridiplantae; phylum Streptophyta; class Magnoliopsida; order Santalales; family Viscaceae; genus Viscum; species Viscum album. Next base: position 2,103,007,997 of record OY728120.1, read on the forward strand.
GAAAAATTTTAAATAATATTTATACATGGAAGAAAGGATTCCCAACCGAATACAAAAACAAATTGGTTTTCCTTAAAAACATTCTATTTGGATTTTGAGTACTTCGAGAGAGTAAAATGAAAAAAGAAAATTTAAATTTATGTAAATAAATATTTGAAAATTAAATATATTAGGATTTTGATAAAAATATCCTATAATTTTCTCAATATAAACTAAGATATAGAAAATCTCAAATAAGGAAGGGATTGTGAAATAATCCTTTACTACTTTGGTAACTTTTGAATCATAACCCCCATGAAAGAAATAACATCAAATTAAACTTTAAATACAATTAATTTACATATATTTATGAAAAAATATATCAAATATTTAGTATATACACCCTAAAAAAGAAATATGTATTGAATCTGGCCTATGTCTAAGTGGATTAGAAGTGAGATGAGAAACATTTAAAAAAATCCTAACATTGAAGTGTTAATTAATCAAGGAAGTGATAATTTATCAACAATTTAAATGAGAGAAATAATTAAAAATAAAATATAAAATAAGCATATATCATTACACACATAATATTGGCATATAATATACAATCATGATGTCATATAACCGAATGAAAAGAAATTAAGTTATAAAACCCCTTTCCTCGAGTCCAACTCACCACATATATAATTTATCTCATATATAATAAAAATATATTAATTTTATACTTTACTATGAAATTTTTTAATTTATATTAACTTATTATTACCCCTTTTATAATTTATTATTATGTATTATATATTTATTAAATCAGTTAATCTCATGTCTGATGTTTTGAAGATGTTCAGTTCATAATCACACAACAACTTCGGTAGGTTGACCATGGTCAAAGGGGTCATGATTTAATAATATAAAGAGTTTTAATCATGAAATAATTATAATTTTTGTACATTAAATATAGTTTTATAATATTCCATCAAATTTGGTCATTAGAAACGAATCTCATCACCTTGTGGAGGTGGTAGTCCCCATGTATGAACGAGCGAAGTTATCGATTTTTATTGGGTGGGAGTGTACGAAGTTAAGTATTATATTATATTTATAGAATAATAATAATTTCAATAACACCATATATATTCATGAAATATAATATTATAACCAACCATGAAATATGTTGATGGAAAATGAATCATATCGCTATATGGAGGTGGTAATCCACACACATGCTTGAGAGGTACTTTAATTTCCCATATGATGCAGAGGAGGTGTGAAATTGCTATTTCGTAAACATAATAACTAATCATTATATTTACTATACTGGATTAATTATGTTTGGATGGATAAAATTAATTTATAGGATGTAGAAGAAGAAGTAAAATATGAAAGGGTCAGGTAAGATGATTATCTCTCCTATGAGTGACCTCCATTGTATAAAACCATAAGCCTTATTAGGGAGGTCTAATAAGAAGGAAAAAATAAATGATATGTGGATAAATAATATATAATTTATTAGGATAGTTTCCTTCTATGATTTAGTGATGAAACTTTGTGAATAAAGGAGTAGAGGATGTTCCCTTTTATATGGGAGGTAAAACACACACTAGGAATTATATAAATTATTTAAATTAAATATACATCATAATCATATAATGTGGAACGAAAAACCATAATATAAACATTGGGAGATTATAAGGTCTAAATAAATTCAAAAAATATAATTTATACATCTATAAGTTACATTTTAATCCATATTCATTATTTTAACCCCCTTGTTAACAATTTTTAACCTTAACTATATTAACAAATGTTTTAGCATTTAAGTGTAAATTTTTTTATTATAATGTAATAAGTAGCTCAAAAATTGTGCATTGACGAACTTTTATAAAAATTTACATTCCTATTATCCTTTTTTGATATGTTTTTGAATTTTAAATCATTTAATTAAATATTTTTTCATAAAATATAATTAAAGTCATTTTTGGGACTATTAATTTCATTTAAATTAAAAGAAATCAAGACAGAAATGGAATTATAAAATAAGTAAATTTACCATTAATTATAATTTAAAATTACCTATGTATGTTTTTAAATCCACAATTAATACAAATTTTTTTAATTTTAATGTTCTTAAAATCATTTGCCCTGATTTTTTCATTACTTTCACAAAGACTTTATCGATGTTTCGTATGTGGATAAGGTAATTATATGATCACTAAAACATAATAATAAATTAATAAAATAAAAATAATTTTTTCATATCGAAAATAACTATTTATAACAAATCATAACTTCTTTTTATCCTATTAAAAATATATTATAGATATTAAAACAAAGTGAGTGACATTTTTTTGTCCTCTTAACATAAAATAATATAATTTTCATTATCAAAGGGAAACAAAACCAAAATACTGTATATTAAAATTTATGAAGGATTTGGTTGAATTCATCTCATACAATGAAATAAAGTCACGTTTTGGATAGATTTATAAATCCTTATCCCATTATTTTTATCACTAACTACCTAATTTACCCTTTAATGCGGTGAAGGATATTTAACATTGTTACTATTCATAATGACAAAAAGTAACAAGGAAATATTAACCAAATTAGAACTCATTAGTTATAAATATGGAATCTATTTTTAAATATTCAATTTCTATAATATATGAAATCAATTTTAATGTAAATGCATACAAATAACTAAATAATTGTTTTTAGACCAATGTGTTTTTGAAGCATACAAATAAACTTATACCAAAATAAAATTTAATATTGATTTTTATAAATTTATTTTGATCATGTTTAATAACATTTCTGTTATGTTACATTGAAAATATACCAAATATAATGGTACTGTTTAAATAACTTTATTTATGAAAAGAAATTACACTTTTACAATAATTAGTATTCTTCACTATTCAGTGAAAAATAAATATATTTAGAAACAATCCCCAATGTTTAACCAATGACAATATTTAAATGATTTTTAAAAAAATTATATACACTCACTCAAATTAAATTTCAAAAAATTGTATAAATTAATTATAATTTTGTGTATAAAATTAATTAAAACCATTTTTGAAAGAAAATATTTTTGAAGCATTAAATGAATTTAGCGAAAATTGAGTACATATTCATTATGAAATAATATATAAATTTTCATTATATAAAACCATTATACGTTTTTTTTTCATTTTTATTCCTACATCTAATTTAACTACTAGTTTATTGTGGTCACATTTAATTTTAATATTTTATATTATATCATTGTTCATTTAAAGCTCATCGTTATGTGGTAAGAAAGCTATAAAGAATGTTATTATTTTAAACTAAATTTTTTGGGTTCTGCATCCAGGATTATAGGTTGATGTTTATAAAATTTCCTCGTATTTTTTTTTATAATAATGTGGAATTTCTGTATGTGGGATAACAACCATAATGAAATGGGGACATAATCATCCAAAAGGAGAGAACCTCAATAAAAATCCCTATGGTTATCCATTGTTTATTTCATGTTTCAAATCTACATAATGACTAAAGGATATATATATATATATATATATAGATTTATTTCAAGGATATGTGAATCGGTAATTAATTGATAAAAATGAAATTAAATTAAAATTCACACCACACCAATTCATCCCCCCCCAATGTGGGCATAACATAAAGTGATCAGAAATTGTGGTATCAAAGAATTGGCGACACCAATATAGGATTACAATATTTGAAGTTTTATCTAATGGACAAACCTAATATTTTCTAAATTAAATATGAATTTAATGTTTTAAGAAGCCTATTAATACCCAATAAGAAATCATGGATGATATGTATACCATGAAATTGAAGTATCTAATGAAAATAAAATAAAATAAGTTGAGAAAGAAAAAAAAATTGATGATAGAATCTCTACTATTTAGTGGAGGAAACTCATGTAAAGGATATAGGTTTCATAAAAGTTTCATAATAAAAATAACACACCATCCATATAAATAATAATGATTGAAGCATTATATTTAATACCTATTAAATCATAAGAAACATTAATGGATGATTTATAAATGAAAATTACTTTAAAAGATCACGAGAACATTTCATGAGGTGAATATCATTTTTATTTGAAAAAACTTTTTGAAAATATAAATATTTATAAAATATTAAGGAAATCATTTTCTTTGAAAATAAAAAATAAAAATAATATTGGAATATTTAAAAAAAATAATTCCTAACAGTGGGAAACCCATTAATGTTGTGTATGATAAAATAATAATTTCTTTCATTATTTTGGTAAAAAATTAAAAGTTACATCATTTGTAAAATTATAAGAAGTCATCCTTCAAACCTGCAAAGGGAATTAAAATATGGTTAAAAAACACTTTAAAAATATAAGGACTTATCCTTAAACATTATGTAATCTTGTTTTTTGTGTCGATAATTCATTTTAATACATCCCAAAGAACTTTTAGGTGTAGATATTTAATGAATTAGGCCATCACCCCTACATAATTAAATATAACATCACAATGTTGACACTATCAATTAATATCAATTATTCCCAAAAAACAAAACTTTTAGGATATAAATTTTTTCATATTCTAGACGTATCTTTTCAATTTTCATCTTGAACTCAGCCCCACCCCTACTATTCCTTAAAACCCAATGAATTTTTTTTTAAAAATTGATATAAGACAAAAAAGATCATTAAAGGACATATAAAAGGATTCAAAAAACCCCGTTAATTCATTAATACATATACAATTTTTTTAAAAAAAATTATACTTTTGGTTCAAAATAAATATTTTATTATCCCAGAAATTGACTTTTCTGTCTAAATATTTTCATAAAACTATTCAAAAAAATCACAAAGGGAAAAATTAAAATAAAAAAGGATCATTTTAAATCAGGAAAAAAATATACATTTCACGCTTAGAAAGTATCATATACTTTCCTTTGAACATAAGATCCTGATTAATCACATAAGATCATAATATAAGGAACATAGTATCATAAGATCATGCAAATAAAGGGAATGTGGGAGAAAAATAGAACATTAAATAAGACTATTTAAAGCCTAACTATCAAGATAATAAGAACTGTTGTTTAGAGTCCCATGTGGATTAGGATTACCCCTAATCCCGTCCATAGCTTCTCATGAGAAAAAAACATTACAAAATTCATTGAATAACTATCTGAGTTCTCCCATCATAACAATTTCATGATTATGTGTGCTACAAAATCAAACCTATCATAAGACCTAAATATAATAATTACCGATGGAAATAAATGGGATGCATAATCATTCACATATCATAATCAAAAGAGATTTATTAAATAAGGTATTTTATAAGTGAACATCAGACAGGTATTACCCCATCAATGCAATATATAGTGAGCTATATATATATTTAAGAGACATATATACATAATTTAAAATCAATCCATAACAAAAAACGGAATGAAATAAAATGAGTTAGAGAGAGAATAGGCATAACCAAAAGAATAAGGTTGGTTTAGAGAGATCTCTCAAACCTATAAGTAAAACATTTCTAGATATCTAAATATCCATTCCATTTAAAAGAAATTAAAACATATAGAATGAAGGGAAAGAGGGTTTTTCTTTGATGAAAACAAATAAACATATATATAAATCCAAATATCAAACAATGCTTCTAATGGCGGTAAAATACAATGATTTAGTATATATTATAATAAAACATTCCATTATTCTGTTTATAACAAAATTAAAAACATTCCATATAAAATATTTAAAAAATATTCCTAAGTCAAAAGATACTTAAAATGTCCTTTAAAATTCCTTTATATCCATATAAATAAATCAAAAAAATAATTTTAATAATAATTCAATAGAATAAAAATATTTAGTAAATGAATCTTTAAAACATATAAAATGTTGTTTATAAAGTAAAGTGTCCATTATATAAATCATTAAAAATGTTCCCTTTAAAAACATTATAATGAAATTAAAATATGGTAAAAAAATAACCTTTATAATCCATTAAAGAATAAATTAAAAAAATTTAGAGGCATTTAGATAAACAGGGACATGTATGAAAAAGAGTTTGATTTGAACATTTTAAATAGGATTTTTCTTTTAAGTAAAGTTACTTATCTTGAGTCTGACAAATCATGTACGTTCTTTATCTTCATCTTCATCAGACAGTATCCCTTGCATTACACATTAAGAACATTAAGGATAATATTATACCTACACCAAGACATATATAATGAGGGTAGGGATTATATAAATGGATTTGTAAAAGTATTATCTAAACCAAAATGATTTTGAAGTGTGAAGAAAAGATATGAGGAAGTTACCTTTTAAAGTGAGGGTTGGGGCACTTCTAGAATTTTATAATGATTTAAATTAGTATAAATTATTTCTTATAGAAAAATTACTCCAAAATGATATTCCTAATATATTGGATGAGAATTGATTGAAATCAACTCATCCAACAATTTTAGAAAAGATTAGTATATTTTTTTACATTATCTTTTTGTTTTTACCCCTATAGCCCTTTTTTAATATTACCATAGTAACAATGTTCTAACTCTTTAGGGGTCAATATAGTTACCATAATAGGAAAATTGGCCAATAAATAGAAAATGGACTATATTTCAAACCATATCCCATTAAATTTTCTCATGAAAGGATTTTTAGAAATTTGAAATCATTTAATAAAATATTATTTGTTATAAAATATCATTTTTTTTATTTTTGGAACTACTGATTTTATTTTACATTCAAAAGAGTATGAAATAATTGGTTTTAGAATATATTAAATTAAATCCTGTATAATTATATATTTTTATCTATAAAATTTTAGGAACACAATAATTCATTCATATTATAAAACTTTTAATATTTTTAGAATAATTTATTTTAATTTTATATTAATTAAATAAATTTTGTTTCAGCATTATGTAAGAATTTAAGGAAATTATTTCACTAAAAAAATTATAAATAGTGAACCAACATAAAATAATAATATATTCTTTAAATGAATATTTAGACCTGAATATAAGTTATTTTTATCCCTATCACTCATCTTATCGTTATTAAAAGCACGAACGCCGCATTTTTTCGTTTATCTTTTACATAAATAATATGAAGTTAAAAATAAATGAAATTGGCCACAATGTTTCCATATATTAGATACATGGATGTAAATGCTAGAATTTCACTCATCCAAAAGGATAAATCCAAGTGTCAGTGTCAATTATTATTTCTTATCATATTATTTTTTGTAGTAATTGTAACACCCCGACCCGAGATACCTAGAGTCGGTACATTATTACATAATATTGGCATGATCACAAAAGATCTTGTCTTGAAAGACCGATTAGTTTAGTAGCCTTGGAATAACTAGATACATTCATAAAGTTTACATTAAATCATAAAGTGAAAACTAATACAACAACATCTTGTCTTCATAACCCCTCATACTATCCCTGCAGTTCATTCGTAAATTACATCTTTACATCCTGGAAAAAATAAAACATTGAAAGGGGAGAGCTCAGATGCTCAGTAAGGATAAAAATATAGCGGAAACATTCATAAATAAGCATAAACATATAAGGCAATGTATAAATAAACTGAAGCCCTTTAAACTTGAACTTCAGCATAATATCTCAAAGATAAAATGAAATAATTCCATTTACTTATTCACATGGATATTCTACTAGTCGAAGAATCCCATGCAATATCAATAACCACTTTCATAATGATGGAATGAATAATGCCATACTATCATTACCACATAGCCAAGGTCTCTTGACAAGACTACAAATAATATTTTGTCAAGTCCTTCTTCCAAGACACTAGTTTGTCTCACGAGACCTACCGATGCATCGATGAGCTATAGCGGGCTCCACCCGTCACTTATTAAGTCCAATGCATTCCTCATATGAACAGGTTTAACATAACATAAACATTCGTATTAAAACTAGCATATGAAATGTCAATAAATTATCCATAAACCATGAATTGTATAAAAATAACAAATCCACAGTAAAAAATATCACAAAACCATTAATACAATATGGATGTTTTGTATCATAATAAATAAACTTCAAATAGGCTTAAAATCCATCAAAGGATGTTGACATAGATGAAATCAAAACTATTTGAGAAAAATTTCTATTTTTTAGGAATCATTAAAAATGAACATATTTATAAAATAAATCATTTCCTTTGAAAATATTCTTATAATATTGTATGGGAAGCTTAGAAGATTTTATAATGACGGAAAATAGCTGCACCCACCGTATAAGTTAAAAAAACATTCTTACCTTAATTCTGTCAAAAAGGTTAAAAAGGACCTTGTTTGGAAAACGACCGAAAGATTCCTTTATAAACTTCTTATAAAAAGTCAACAAGGGTATAAATGAATTTAACCCATAGTCTTTAAAATAGTAAGAATGATTTGAAATACATTTTTAATAAACAAGGACGTGGATGATAAAGAGGTCCCAGTAGATAATTACGTATAAACAACCTCAGATAATGAAGAGATTGTGAAATAAACCCTTACCTTGTACTTTTCCTTAGTCGATGGTATGTTAACCTCCTTTATAATAGTTAATTTTTTTTATTAAATTATAAAAGAACCATATACATAATTATGATATCATATATGATCTTCTAACAATACTTTGTTAATAATATTTCTGTATTATCATCATTTCGGTTGTTAACTTACTCGTTTTCTTTTATATGTTTTGTTTACATAAGCCATGTTTTTTATTGATAGGTTTTATATTATTAATATCCCAAATTATATAAAGTTATTAAACAATACTTTTAATCATAAAATGAGAATAAGTCTTGAATGGATACGATGGGTAATGAATCTCATCGCGTTCGTTGAGATGGTAGTCCGTACGTACGCACGAGTGACAATATCATTATTTTTATGTTAAAATAATATATAATTGGATGTAATATCATATATACATAATAATTATAATGTTATATTTTTTATTTAAATGAATAACACATCATTATTATACCCATCCAAATAATAATATATTGAATAACAATTACACCACGACGTGGAGACGGTAAGCCGTACATACGCACGTATGGTGACATGTCATTAAAAGGATGGATATAATACTGAATATGGTTGTACCATATTTATAATAACATCATAGTATATAGAAAATACTGTATTTATTATTTTATAATGGAAATAACAAAGAAAGAATAAGTTGAAGAAGAAAGGAACTTGAAAGAGGGTGGTGAAAACATTACCTCTTCTTTGGGTTATTACTTTTGATTTGATCAAAAGGTCTCATTAGGTTGGATTTATGACTAAATTAAGGCCACTAGGTTTATGGTATGATATTTTAGAGTGTATTTGGGCCGATCTTGGTGGAGCCCAAAGGCTTTGAAGGTGTGAAATTGAGAGAAGGGGGAGTTCCCTTTTATAAGAGGGGCGAGGGGCACCTTTGGAAAAGCTAGAAATATTATTTTATAATAAATTAATATTCGGTTTATAATGGATCCAAAGTGGATTATTTAAGGTTTAAGGTGGGGATAGGTCAAAAACCACTCAACCAATAGATTTTATACAGTTTTGGGTCACTTTATTAACCTTATCTTTTAGTTTTATCTCTTAGTTAATTAGTTTGACACTTACCTTGTCTCTTTGTATTTTTATATTATATAGTCAATAAACATACTATAAATTTCCAAGAGACCCCCAAGTGTTCCAATAATGATAAAAATATCATTATTTAAGTCTCTTGGATGAACCAAATATTTTTAGGAATATAATATAAATTAATAATATAATATTTTTTTAAAAAACTCTTTTATGTCAATTTTGACACTATTGGGTATTTTGTTTTTTATAATTTTATAACAGCATTATTACTTAGAAATAAAATTATATAATCAGTCCTAATATGTCATATTAACCTATAAAATTAGTGTAATTCATAAAAAGTATCAAATTACATTTATCTTGATATTTATAATATCAACTATTTTAATATTTCATTATTAGGTAATTACTGCATCACCATTGTGTCATAAATAAAACTTATTATTTAATGTCTAAAAATTATAATTAAAATACCATTATATATTAAATCTCTTTATCTTTCTAATGAATACTTATAATTGAATTTATATTATGTATATCCATATATTAAAAATGTTTTAGTAATTAATATTTGATTTTAACTCTTTTTACTCTTCTTTGAATTAAATAATAATAAATTTCCTAATCTAATCCAAGTGGACCTAAATGAAAATATTTTATTCCTCAGGTTGTTTTTGGTCTAGATACACTTTTCCAATAGAATCAGGACATGTGTTATGGTAATATTAATATCATTTTTACCCTTAATTACCCTATTTACTTTTAACCGTGGTAAATAAAAGTAAAAAGTTACTATTCAACAAAAATTATTTTAATCTTATTGAACCACATTTTACTCCATGATATTAAACGTGTCTCTCGGATTTTTAAAATTCCACTCACAGAAGTAGTAAAATTATGTTTTATGAAAATTTCCAAATTCTCCTAGGAGGTGGGTAATAGACGGTGATAATTTCCATAAAATTTTTATATATCTAAAATGATTCTAAAATAACTCCAATGAATTACATTGAACTTATATAGGTACTATGTCTCAATTTTTACCTTAATTAAATTTAAATAAAATAAATAATTATTTAAATAAAAATTCAGTTTTAAACTATAACTCAGTTTTTTTACATTATTCATCAAAAATTGAATGTTTTTAGAAAAATACCAAAAATTCACCCTAAACTAATTTTGATATTCCGAATCCAAAAATGAAGTCCACATTGAGAGATAAAATTTATAAAATTTTAAAAAGTGGGTATTACTATTCATAACTACTAGTTTGATTGGTTGTGGTGTGTGTTAGAACTCAAAGTTGTGTATAACACACGCTATTGTATTATTAAAAGAGAAGCTTACAGTGGAAACATGGGGTGTTACATTCTCCCTGCCATCAAATAAATTCATCCTCAAAATTTCTAGAATACTACTGCATGAAAAGACTTGGGTGGTTCTTCATCATAATTTCCTCGGGTTCCCACGTTTCCTCTTCCATCTTATGGTTTCTCCATAGAACTTTTACCAGACGAGTCGTCCGATTTCTCAGTACTTGTTCTCTAGTACCAAGAATCTTGACCGGCTCTTCGCAATAAGAAAGATCGGGTTCCAATTCTAATTACTCATAAGTAAGTACATGCGTTGGGTCTGGCATGTATTTTCTCAACAGTAATACATGGAACACATTGTGAACTTTGGAGAGACTTGGCGGCATTTCCAAACGGTAAGCTACAACCCCAATTCGTTCTAGAATTTCGAATGGTCCGATGTACCTCGGACTCAATTTAACTTTATTACCGAAACATATAACTCCTTTCCATGGATATACCTTCAAGAAAACATGATCTCCTACCTGAAATTCCAATTCCTTCCTTTGGTTGTCAGCATAGATCTTCTGCCTACTTTGAGCTGCTTTGATGTGGTTTTGGATTACCTTCAACTTCTCCATCATTTCCTCCACCTGTTCTGGGCCTACAAGTTTTCTATCACCAACAACATCCCAACAGGTTGGTGTGCGACATCTCTTTCCATATAATGCTTCATATGGTGCCATCTGAATACTTTAATGGATGTTTTTGTCATAGAAAAATTATACCTGAGGTAAATATTGATCCCACATACCCTGAAAGTCAAGTGATCAAGATCTCAACATGTCTTCTAAGGTTTGAATAGTCCGTTCTTATTGTCCATCTATTTGGTGGTGGTAGGAAGTGCTCAGAAGAAGTTCAGTATCCAAGGCCTTATGAAGACTCTTCCAGAATCGTGAAGTAAAATGGGGATCATGATCAGAGAAAATCTATAGGGGTAATCCATGAAGTATCACAACTTCATTAAAATATAGTCTTGTTAGACGTTCCTGTGGTAGATCTTCTCCTATAGTAAGAAAATGTGCTGACGTGGTAAGACGATCAACAATAACCCATATTGCATCATTCCTTCTAGGAGTCTTTGGTTGCCCCATGAGAAATTCTATCATAATATTGTCCCATTTCCACTCCGGTATGGGAAGATGTTGCATGACTCCTCCAGGGTTTTTCCTTCCAACTTTCACTTGTTGAAAAACCATACATCTTGACACAAAATCAGAAATCTCCCCCTTCATATTGTCCCACCAAAAATGTTCCTTCAAAAATATATATATTTTGGTGCTCCCATGATTTATAGAGAAATTGGAGCTATGAGCATCATCTAACAATTCCCTTTTCAGATCAGGTATATCAGGAACACAAAGTCTCTTCCCAAATTTTAAAATTCCTTCTTTATACACAAAGTCTCTCAATCTCCCATCATTCACAGCTTTAATCTTCATTTGAAATTCTTCATCATCAGTCTGAGAACTCTTTATCCTTTCTAGTAAAGATGGTTAGACATCCATTTAAAAAAGCATTGATGTTTCACCTTCCATGGTTATTCCCATGTCCATTTTCACTAGATCAATGAAAATTGGACCCCTTTCAATTCTCATATTGTTGAGAAATCCATGATCTTTTCTGCTCAAAGCATCTTACAACTTGTGTGCCTTCACTGGGTGGTAGTGTATCATGCAATCATAATCCTTGATTAATTCAAGACATCTACTTTTCCTCATTTTGAGTTATTTTTCTGAGAAAATATTCTTCAAACTCTTGTCATTATTATAAATCTAACATTTTCACCATAGAGGTAGTGTCTCCATATCTTCAAAGAAAATATCACAGCTGCTAACTCAAGATCATGAGTAGGATAGTTTTGCTCATGAATTTTCAACTGTCTTGATGCATAGGCAATAACCCTATCATTCTGCATAAGGACACAACCAAGTCCTTTCTTCGATGCATCACTATAAATAACGAACCCATCATTCCCTAATGGTAGAGTCAATATAGGAGCATTGACTAATCATCTCTTCAATTCTTCAAAACATTATTCACACTCTTTTGTCCAAACAAATTTAACCCCTTTACGTGTAAGTTTTGTTAATGGGTTAGCCAACTGGGAAAAATTCTAGACTAAACATCGATAATAACCTGCTAAACCAATAAAACTGCTTACCTCAGTTATAATCATTGGTGCAGGAAATTCTTGTATTTCCTTGGTCATAGAAGGATAAACATAGATTCCATCTTTAGAGAAAACATGGCCAAGAAAAGAAATATCCTGAAGCCATAATTCACACTTGCTAAACTTTCCAAATAATTCATGTCTTCTCAGAGTCTTCAGGATAATGCGCAAGTGATTTTCACGATCTTCATAGCTTTTGGAGTATACTAAGATATCATCAATAAATACCACCACAAATTCATCACGATATTCCTTGAAAACTCTATTCATTAGATCCATGAATATAGAGGGTGCATTAGTCAATCCAAAAGACATTACTGTAAACTCTTAATTCCCGTACCTGGTTCGAAATGCTGTCTTCCAAATGTCTTCCTTCTTCACACACAACTGATGATATCCAGATCGAAGGTCAATCATTGAAAAGTATTGAGCTCCATGATGTTGGTCAAATAAATCATCAATGAGAGGTAGGGGATACTTGTTCTTTATTGTTATGGAATTGAACTCCCTATAGTCGATATATAACCTCATAGATCCATATTTCTTTTTAACAAAAAGAACAAGGGCTCCCCCTGGAGAAACACTAGGGTGAATAAATCCTTTATTACTCAATTCCTCTAGTTTTTTCTTTAGTTCAACTAATTCCCAGTGGCCATTCTATAAGGGGTATTTGATATAGGCCTTGATCAAGGAATTAAATCAATGGAAAACTCAACTTCTCGTTATGGATGATGTCTAGGTAAATCTTCCGGAAACACATCTACATATTCTTTCACAATAGGTACATCCTCTATTTGAACATTCATTTCCTCACCCACAGTCATTTCATTCTCTTCCTCCCCAATAATTGAATTTAGATGAGCTACTGGGGGTGGATCTAGGTAAGAATTATGTGGCGATGATTCCTCTCTAAAGATAAGGTGTTCCATATCATCATCATAAAAAATAGTAACCTCCTTCTTCTTACAATAAATTTTTGCATCATGGTCAGAAAGCCAATCCATACCGAGTATTATATCAAATTCAATCATAGGTATGATGATGAGATCAGCAGATAAAGAACATTTACGCGCTCTAATGGGGACTGATTCACAAAACATTGTTGCAATGATACTTCCATTAGGAGTTTTAATTGACAACACCTTTGTTAAATAAAATTGGAAATATCTAATTTTCTTAGAAAACTGGGAGGATATGAAACAATGCGATGATCCAGAATCAAATAATGCATTTGCTAAACGTGAGGAAACCACTATATTTCTTGTCACCACATCTTTCAGAGCTTCTACCTCAGCAGTAGTGATAGAATAAGCTTGGCCTTGATCCCTTGGCCTTTTCTGAGGTAAGTTCCCCTGATGCTTAGGACATTCATTTGCATAATGTCCCATCTCCCTACAATTGTAGCATTGGACATCGGTATCTTCCTTCATCCCCTTCAATCACGAGATTGGTGGCCTTTTTAACCACACTTGTAACAGACTCCCACTCTTTTTAAGAAAGTACCGGGGTATTTCTTCCCACATTTACTACAGGATGGATATTCAACTTTTCCCTTCTTTTACTTATTTCCATTCCTAGAGTGATCAACAGATCTCTTCTTCTCCTGCTTTTCTTTAAAGCCATAAGACTTAGATAATTCCTTCTCTATCTTGATAGAACATGAGACAATATCATCATACAATGAGAAGGTTTGTGAGACTAATGCACGACGGAGAAATGGTTTTAAACCATCAAAGAAATGATCAATCATACTTCTTGGGTTATGTATATAATCTCCAGCATACCTTGCTAACCTTGTAAAGTTATCCTCATACTTTGTGACATTCTCATCCTCCTTTTGTCTCAGACTCAGAAATTGTCTTTCCATATCTGCTCGATGGTCATGAGGAAATTATTTTTCTAAGAAAAGTTCTTTGAACTCCCTCCATTCCATATTTGATACTTATTCGTCATACTTTGTGTTTTGAATCAAGGACCACCATTGATCAGCATCTCCAGTGAGGCGGTAAACTTCCATGATAACTTTTTACCTTTCACTACTCCCCAAAGCCTGAAATATTTTCTCTAGGTACTTTATCCATTGCTCAGCTACTAAAAGATTTGTACTCCCATTGAACGTTGGGGGTTGTTTCCTCATGAAGCGATCTAACATTGATCCTCCATGCTGCAGATCAGGGTGCTCTATATGGGTAAGGTTATTATTCATAACCTGAGTGAGTTGTCCCAGTATGGTGATTAGGTGATCAGCACCAGTTGCATCACCAGATCCACTATAATTATCTTGAGTAGGAGGTAAATCCCTACATGGAGTTCATGCATTGATACGTTTTCCATTTTTTCCACTAGGTTCCATTTCTAAACAATGGCATAAACTAGATCAGTTTATGAATCAAAATACATAATTCCATACTTGTAAAACACTTAAAAAAATTGAACTATTTATTGATATAATCCATAATCAAAAAAATGTTTTCTTTGAGGAAGTATATACTCATAAACCCTTCATAATGTTTTGTAAAGAAAATGAGAATTATCCTAAGCATATCCCCCAGGAGTGTCGTAACCAAGAGTGCAGCAAGACCCATTGTCGTGCACTAGTTCCCATTCGAGTCAAGCTAAAAGCGGTGTTTTTGGGTTTTACCCCTACATACATCTGTGCCAGAGCCGCCTCTACTTGCTTGTATCTAGACAGGGATGTATTGCTCGGAAAACTCACAAAATCTCTACAATACCAAAATTCTAGAAAGTTCTTCTATACTAATCCTCAATGTCCATCTTAGGGCTGTGTGCTCTAATCAGAGTTTATCTAAATATAGTTTCCAAGATTTGTACTAAACTTCCTATGATAACAACTATAACACCCCGACCCCAGTTACCTAGAGTCGGTGCATTATTACATAATATTGGGATGATCACAAAAGATCAAGTCTCGAAAGACCAATTAGTTTAGTAGCCTTGGAATAACTAGATACATTCATAAAGTTTACATTACATCATAAAGTGAAAACTACTACTACAAAATATTGTCTTCATATCCCCTCATTCTATCCCTACAGGTCATTCGTAAATTACATCTTCACATCCTAGAAAAAAATAAAACATTGAAAGGGGTGTGCTCAGATGCTCGGTAAGGATAACAATATAGTGGAAACTTTCATAAATGAGCATAAAAATTTAAGGCAATGTATAACTAAAACTAAAGCCATTTAAACTTGAACTTAAACATAATATGGGAAATATAAAATGAAATAATTCCATTTACTTATTCACATGGATATTCTACTAGTCGAATAATCCCATGAAATATCAACAACCACTTTCATAATGATGGAATGAATAATGCCAGACTATCATAACCACATAGCCAAGGTCTCGTGCCAAGACTACAAATAATTTTTTGTCAAGGCCTTATTCCAAGACACTAGTTTGTCTCATGAGACCTACGGATGCATCGATGAGCTATAGCGGGCTCCACCCATCACTTATTAAGTCCAATGCATTCCTTATATGAACAGGTTTAACATAACATAAACATTCATATTAAAACTAGAATATGAAATGTAAATACTTTCTCCATAAAAAAAATGATATAAAAATAACACATCCACAATCAAGAATATCAAAAAACCTTCAATACAATATTGAAGTTTTGTATCATAATAAATAAACTTCAAATAAGCTTAAAATCCATCAAAGGATGTTGATATCGATGAAATCAAAACTATTTGAGAGAAATATCTCTTTTTTGAAATCATTTAAAAGTAACATAATTATAAAATAAAACATTTACATTGAAAATATTCTTATAATCATGTAAGGGAAGATTAGATGATTTTATAATGGTGGAAAATAGCTGTACCCGCCGTATAAGTTAAAAAAACATTCTTACATTAATTCTGTCGAAAAGGTTAAAAATGACCTTGTTTGGAAAACGACAGAAATATTCCTTTATAAAATTCTTATAAAAAGTCAACAAGGGTATAAATGACTTTAACCCATATTCTATAAAATAGTAAGAATGGATTTTAAATACATTTTTAATAATCATGGATGTGGATGATAAAGAGGTCTCAGTATATAATTACGTATAAACAACCTCGGATAATGAAGAGATTGTGAAATAAAACCTTACCTTGTAATTTTACTTTGTTGATGGTATGTTAACCTCCTGTATAATAGTTAAAACATTGTTATTAAATTATACAAGAACTATATACATAATTATGATATCATTTATGATCTTTTAATAATTATTTGTTAATAATATTTTAGTATTACCGTCGTTTCGGGTGTTAACTTACTCGTTTTCTTTTATTTGTTTTGTTACATAAGTCGTGGTTGTTATGGATATGATGTAACTTAGTCATATACAGAATGATATAAAGTTCTTAAACATTACTTTTAATCATCAAATAAGAATTAGTCTTGAATGGATACGATGGGGAATGAATCTCATCGCGTTCGTGGAGATGGTAGTCCGTACGTACGCACGAGCGACAATATAATTATTTTGATATTAAAATAATATATAATTGGATGGTATATCATATATAAGGAATAATTATCATGTTATATTTATTATTTACATGAATTCTACATCATTATTATACCCATCCAAATAATAATATATTGAATAACAATTACACCACAACGTGGAGACGGTAAGCCGTACATACACACATATGGTGACATGTCATTCACAGGATGGATAGAATACAGAATATAGTTGTACCATATTTATAATAACATAACAGTATATATAAGATACTGTAGTTATTCTTTTATAATGGAAATAACAAAGAAAGAAGAAGTTGAAGAAGAAAGGAACTTGAAAGAGGGTGGTGAAAACATTACCTCTTCTTGCGGGTTCTTCCTTTTGATTTGATCAAAAGGGCTCCTTAGGTTGGATTCATGACTAAAGTAAGGCCTCTAAGATAAAGGGAGGGTATTTGAGAGGGTATTTGGGAAGATTTTTTCCGAGACCAAAGGCTTTGAAGGTGTGAAATTCAGAGAAGGGGGAGTGCACTTTTATAAGAGGGGTGAGGGGAAACTTTTGAAAAGCTAGAAATATTATCTTATAATAAATTAATATTCTGTTTATAATGGCTCCAAAGTAGATTATTTGAAGTTTAAGGTGGGGATAGGTTGAAAAAAACTCAACAAATAGGTTTTAGATAGGTTTGGGTTACTTTATTAACCTTATATTTTAGTTTTAACTCTTAGTTAATTAGTTTGACACTTACCATGTCTCTTTGTATTTTTATATTATATAGTCAATAAACTTGCTATAAACTTCCAAGAGACCCCCAAGTGGTCCATTAATGATACAACTATAATTATTTAAGTATATTGGACGATCCATATATTTTTAGGAATATACTATAAATTAATAATATAATAATTGTTTTCAAAACTCTTTTATGTCAATTTTGACACTATTGGGTATTTTGTTTTTGATAATTTTATAACAGCATTATTACTTCAAAAAAAAAATTATATAATAAGTCCTAATATGTCTTATTAACCTAGAAAATTATTTTAATTCATGAAAAGTATCAAATTACATTTATTTTTATATTTATAATATCAATTATTTTAATATTTCATTAATTAGATAAATACTCCATCAGCATTGTGTCATAAATAAATTAAATTTTTTAATGTATAAAAATTATAAATAAAATACCATTATTTAGGAAATCTATTAATATTTATAATTAATATTTTTAATAGAATTTATATTATGCATAAACCTATATTAAAAATGGTTTAGTAATTAAATATTGATTTTAACTCTTTTTACTCTTCTTTGAATTAAATAATAATAAATGTCCTAATCTAATCCAAGTGGAACTAAATGATAATATTTTATTCCTAAGGTTGTTTTTGGTCGAGATACACTTTTAAAATAGAATTAGGACATGGTTTAGGGTAATATTAATATCATTTTTACCCTTAATTACCCTATTTACTTTTAACCGTGGTAAATAAAAGTAAAAAGTTACTATTCACAAAATTATTTTTATCTTCTTTAACCACATTTTACTCCTTGATATTAATCGTGTCTCTCGGATTTTCAAAATTCCACTCACAGAAGCGGTAAAATTAAGTTTTATGAGAATTTTCAAATTCTCCTTGGATGTGGGTAAAAGAGAATGAAAAGTTCCATAAAATTTTTACTTATCTAAAATGATTCTAAACTAACTCCAATGAATTACATTGAACTTATATAGGTACTATGTATCCATTTTTACCTTAATTAAATTTATATAAAATAAATAATTATTTAAATAAAAATTCAGTTTTAAACTATAACTCAGTGTCATTTCACTATTCATCAAAAATTGAATGTTTTCAGAAAAATACCAAAAATTCACCCTAAGCTAATTTCGATATTACTAATCCAAAAATGAAGTCCGTTTTGGAAGATAAAATTTATAAAATTTCAAAAAGTTGGTATTACTATTCATATTGGCCAGTTTGATTGGTTGTGGTGTGTGTTAGAACTCGAAGTTGTGTACAACACACGCTACTGTATTATTCAAAGAGATGCGTACCGTGGAAGCTTAGGGTGTTACAGTAATTACCTGATTTACTCATACTGTGGTGATAATTATTTATTATAGTTTATATTAATATTTAATTTTTTTTACTATTTAATAAATTTTCCCTCCAAATTCAAAATATTTAATTTATTTTCCAATATTTAAGTCTTAGAATTGACACAATTTCAATTAAAATAAACTTATAAAATTTGATTAAAATAGATTTTTTTGAAAAGTACTATTTTATGTATTATTGTTTTATAAAAAATTCAAGTATAAAATTAATTTCACGGACTATAATTGTATTATATTTAATCAAAATGAACTAAATTAATTTTAAAAACATTCCCATGTTGAATATGAGTTCAAAAACACTTTAAAAGAAAATATGGTTTTCAATAAAAATTATTATTTTTCACTATTCATTGAAATTAAGAAATATATCAGAATTTCACCATAATATAATTTTGATATATTTATTTCAAAAATTATATCCTTTTTATGAAATACCATTTCCAAAAGAGTCATAGACACATTATATTTTGAACTCACAAAAAGTAATAAAAACAATTCTTTCGAAAACAAGTTTTTTAAAAAATAAAATATCTTTACCAAAAATTGAGTTTTTATTTGTTATGAATTAACCAATAAATTTTTATTTAGTAGTTACTTTATATATATTTTATATACCATTTAATGTTATGAAAACCGTCTAATTTAATTACTAAGTTATAATGACTATATTTAAATAATAAAATCTCATGGTTCATTTAGGCTTAGTGATGTGTGTTATTAATTTTATAGTGAATTTTATTCATTTAAAATATTAGGGTGTTCAATAATAATATTTTTAGAAAAGTGAAAACATTATTTAAGAAATTTTAAATAAAATATGGGTAGGGAATAAAATATGCCCGACCGAAGGGAAAAACAAGGTCAGTTTTCCTTGAAAACATTCCTTTGGTCTCTTAAATACATAAAGAGAGGAAAATGAAAGGAAAACATAAAATATCCATATATAATAAGTTTTTAATAAACAAAATAATACTTTGTAGAGATATATCATACAATTTCAACATTGTAAAAGTTAAACATACACAATATCGGTAGAAATTTGATTTTAACATAAAACCCTTACATCGAGTACAATTTACTTTGTAAGGCATATGAAATCCTATGGAATAAATATAAATTTTAATGAAATTATTTAAAATAACATTAATCATACCTATAACACCATACATGGTTAATTTATGACATCATTTCACTTGTTAATCAATAATTGTTCATTATTTTGGGTGTTAACTGCTTCGTTTTTCATGAATGTTTTGGTTTAGTAGTTATAAAACTTACACATTGATCATGGTTCCTTTTTCATAATAATTTTTTTATTATATATATATAACATATATATTCATTATATACATAATTATAATCATTCATATAAATCGGTGATGAAAAATGAATTACATCACTATATGGAGATGATAGTTTATACATATGCACGAGTGATGTTTCCATTTTTTGATGGATGGAATGAAATAAAGATAAATATTAATTCATAATTATATAATAATTATTAAAACATAATTTTAATATAAAAATAATAAATCTATCATTATAATCAACCATGAATGATGGTGGGGGAAAATGGATCATATCGATGCATGGATGCGGTAGTCCACATGTACACACAAGTGATATTTTCATCTCCTATTTTGTTAAGATGAGGTGCTAAATGGTTGTAAAACCACCATAACAAAGTATCAGTATTTTTATAATACATTATTCATAATTTTTTTATATTCTACATGAATATTTTAATTATAAGAACAAATAAAATTAAGAAATCTTAGTTATGCTATGCACCACTTCTTTGAGGGACCTTCTTTAGCATACGACTCATGCCTACAAGATTAGTTCTATAAGAATAAAATAAGAACTATAAAGAATGAAAGGATATTGGGATGTTTTTATATTATGTAATTTTCAATATAACAGTCTCAAAATTTATTAATAATGGATGAGAAGTAGTGCCCAATTATATGTGAGGGGAAGGATACACATAGAATTTCATAAAATATTTCTATGATTTAAGGTTACTTTAATGGGAAAGTGTCTATAAATTGTAATAGATTCAAATATAGTGTAATATAAGGAAAAAATTCATTAATAAAAAAAATTTGATTGTTTTTGGTGGATATATTACCTTTATATCTTGGTTTAATCCATCCTATAAAATCCTCTTAACATTAAACGCGAGAACAAAATTTTACTACTTTTACTATTAATTGTGATAAAAAATTAATTAGGAACTATTATATTATATTAATTACCATGATTAAAAAATTGGAATCCATTTTACAAGATTTTATTTCTATAGGTGGTAGAATTTAATTTTAAACAAGCGTGTGACCCACAACCGAAACCAGTTTTAGAAGAATAAATCATTAAGTATAAAACATAATTTACTTACATTAATTTCCTTACAAAATCCAAAAAAATTAATGTTAAATTATATTATTGAATATATAATAAATAAATTTCAAAAAAATATTAATCAATAGATATTAATTTAATTTATTAAATTTAAAACAGATTTTGTGTATAAAAATATTTTTCAGAAAATTGTGTATTTAATCCCAAAAATGAACTTAAAATAAAATCTAGTATAATGATGATTCATTGTTAATTATTTGTATTATTTATAATTTAATGTTAATTTTATTTATTTAATAAAAATTTCAAAATATAATGGCGTTTTTAATTAAAATGAAATGGAGGTTTTTACAAAAAACAGTATTTTCACTATTCACTGAAAAATAAATCATTTTTGGTAAAAACATAAAAAATAAATATAAAGTAATATGGATATGATGATTTCAAAATATGTATCAATTTAAGAAAATAAAATTTCCAAAAAGGATAAAAATTATTTATAATGTACACATGATAAAATGAAATAAAAACCATTTTGGAAGAAAACATGTTTCTGAAGCATAAGATGAATTTACTAAAAATTTAGATATTATTTTTTATGAATTAATCATACATTGGAATTATTAAATACTTTAATACATATTTGTTATAAATTTTTTATTATTATCCAAAAATTGAAATTTAACATCTAGCTTATAATTGTTTTCGATATCATGATTCATATACACATAGTGTTTCATGTAAGAGAAACTATTTGTTACATCCTATTTTATTTCAAAGGAAAGAAGATAAAATATTCAGGTGTTACAAAGTTAGGGACCAAATACTCATCTAGTGGGAAGTTTAAAGTGTATAATAATATAGAGTATATCCACATCCCATCCAATGGAAGAGATGAAGGGGTATACAGTATTCAAGGATAAAACTCATCCTATTAAATAGTGTTTTTCATTAGCCAAAGGACCTAATTATAATGTTTATAATGGAAAGATAAAAAAATTGAAACTAAATTATATAGCAGTCAAAGAAATCAATTTTCCCTATGATAAATAGTAAATATACTTCATAATTTATAAATCATCCATGAATCCAACTTAACCTGATCACTATATTTAAAAATACTTTCCATGTTCATGGTATTAATAATAGTTACGTTAAAAATATTCTTACCCAACAATGTAATGAAAAATTAAAGATAGTAAATCAATAGCTTTTCTAGAGAAACTACTGCTAGTAATTGAACGTTTTAAGGTGCAATAAAAGTATTAGGTTGTTTACCTTTTTTGTTTCATTGTAATCAATATATAAAACCAAATAACTATACAAACATACCTTAAATTTCTATATTTAAAACCACACACATTTAATTTATGAATATTTAAAATAATAATTACCTCATCCACAATAATATTCATTGATCAAAATTTAACAACTTCTATTATTGGGTTGTTGTTACGAAAAATAATCTATGTGAGGATTCCATTAAATGTTTCCACACATACTCCAAGAAAATCTAAATGATTTTCTTGATATTTTTTGTTCTAGAAGGGGAGGATCATGTGTTTCATATCATTCATCGTAAATTAAAGAAATGTTCTCTTATCCTATATTTGTGTTCATTAAAGAGGGAGGGGAAAGAATATCCTTCTAGGGATTAATGAAAATTTAGATTGTGTCTCTGTTATGTCAACACATATGTACATTATATATTATTTATTAAGAAATATATTATTACTGTTAAATAATCTTAATTTCACAACATCCCTTATAATATTATTTATTATAACTTATTCCCCATGTCAAATATATTATTATTATTATTATTATCAAATCTCTTAATTTTTTTTTATAATTATATATTTTCTTAAAAGAAAAAATTAATATTTATTTAAAATATATTAAAAAAATAATTTCCACAATGTTATTAAAATCAACCCATATTCTCTAATAAAATATTATATTCATTAAACATGTGAATAAATATTGGCTTTAATATTCATGTAAATTAAATAAAAAATTATTCTATTTTATTAACTAAACTTATGCATGAATAAAAATTTATTTATTAACTTTTTAATAATTAAAAAAGATATAAGATTCAATTGACATATTTTAAATATCATATGCTTGAATTTATATGACCAAAATTCACTTAAATAAATATTTTTATCAATTAACCAATGAATAAATTTATTCGTAAAATTAACTTCAATAAAATTTAATGAGACTTTGGTTATTCATATAGTATGACTCTATAGGCCTATTTCTCAAATAAGAATATATGAATTACCTGATGTCCAAAATCCATTTCTAGAAACACATCGAGGAACCCATAGAGAAAGAAGTTAGTTTTAATGCTGTAGTAATCTTCCTGTAAAATATGTGTTGTAATATAATCCATCTTTTAATTGGTACCTCAAAAAGGAGGATTCATACTTCTATCATCACCCTATATAGTTTATTTATCTATCATTTAGTTTTTGATACAAACTTATATGATAACAACAATGTACAATTATTTAAACCATATATTTTTAATTTCAATCAATGGGACAGCTATATATTCTTCCACTAATATCGATGGGAAAATTCCTTTCTTGGATATTCAAATAATGTTATATCACTTTTGAATCACCTGAAACATTCTAAATTTTCATGATCATGTGTTTTTGTTTTTTTCACCAATGCATTTAAGTACTTGATCCCTGATATTAATTAATAAGGGAATCTATTCTAAGAACCAATACACATGTTCATATATAAGACTATCCAATGACACATATGTCATGGGGAATCCCAACTGGGGGGGGGGGAATCCTCATGACCTCGCTTTTGGGAAAACAACAAGTGTGGAATTATTAGTGGAATTATCAATGCTTATGATCCCCCAACATCTGATTTTCATACATCATCTTTGTGTTGTCATATTTATATATATAGACTGTATGAAATATTACTTTAATAATACTACCGTATCATCTATAGGATATAATTATAGCAGGGAACTACATATAGGCATTTTATATGATATTTATTCTAAGTATATTATCACATTAATATTATAAAAAATAATATTCAATATTTTATAAGAATAAATATAAATATATTCATATTATGTTCATCCAAATTTATAAATAAATTAGTACTAGAGAACCCACTCCAAGATAATCCCACATAAATTTGAGATAACTGCTTACAAATTTTAACTTGCTACCTCTCACATGATGTTCATGATTCATCTAAGATATGGCATTAGTCAATAGTTATAGAACTCTTTTTTTACTACTCTGCTAACCATGGATTCACCTCTTTATGTGAAAACTGTCAAGATAATAAACTTTCAATGTATATTATTTATTCGACATTATGAAATGGCCTTATTAACTAGAAAAACTAAATCATTTTTATCACATGTTAAAACACCAAATCTATTGCAAAAATATGTTTTATACTACTTCTTTGGATACATAAAATTCCATAATATACTCAGACTCTACTATAGAATCATTTACCAATAATTTCTTATTACTTATCAATCTCACCACTCCTCCATTAAGTAAAAACACAGGTCATAATTTTGATTTTAGATCATTTTGAACTATATAGAAATTGGTATCTATGTATTCTATCAAAACTATTTCCTTATATCCTTCAAAATTAAGGACATATCCTTTATATGCCTATGATACATTATGATTGTTTTTATAGATGGGAATTCTGGATCACATACATTTTCTAGATATCCA
Organism: Viscum album; assembly: GCA_963277665.1. NCBI lineage: Eukaryota > Viridiplantae > Streptophyta > Magnoliopsida > Santalales > Viscaceae > Viscum > Viscum album. The sequence goes on from OY728120.1 coordinate 2,103,033,860, forward strand.
CCAACCATGCTCAAGGTGTAAGAAACATAAACCTTGTTACATAGCATGGGATAAATGATAGATCCAATCACTGATGTGTAAGGTATTATACTCATAATTTCTCTCAAACCATGTTTTTTATGACATGGTTTATCGAATAGATGTATACTAGGTGTCATAGGAAACAATCCTCTCCTAGATTTCCCAATGTTCTATATTTTCAATACCCTGTCAGTATATGTACCTTGACTTAGTCCAAGTAGAATCTTAGATTTATATCTATGTATCATGATCCCTAAAGTATCATTAGTTTCACATTATGTTATTCAAGCATAATCATTTATTTAACCATGTCGTATCTAACTATAACATGAGTATCTCATTTCCAATTAATAATATATCATCAAAATATAACACTAGTAAAATTAATAGCACTCCCACTAAACTTTTTAGAAACACAAGTCTCACATTAATTATTAATAAATCTAAATGCTTGTATGGATTAATCAAAATGAATGTTCTATGATCTTGAATCTTGATTCAATCCATAAAAGTATCTTTGCAACTGGTATACAATATTTCATTTTTGGGAATCACAAACCCTTCTCATTGTGTCATATATAAATCTTTCACAATATTTTAATTAAATAAGGTAATCGTGTTATTCATTTTCCTAATTTCATAAACATATAAATTATCAATGAAAATTTTATTTCTCATATATTTAAAAATGGAATCTAGTGAATGGTTTCATCATAGTCTATTCTTGGACATTTCTTGAAACCTTAAGAAATGGTACATACCCTATATGTACTAACTTTACTATGCATGTCTAATTTATTATTGAATTCCCATTCAAAATTATTGTGAATTGTATCAACTGAAGGATACACAAAAATGAAAAATAGATTTGTGTACATGGAATCCATTTCAAAATTCATATATTCTTTCTAATTTTAAATTTTTTAGTGATTTACTACATCTTTATAAGACATAGGTCTGTTTTTATCAACTTATAATGTTCCACCTTCCTTGGTGACTATAAAACCATATCTCATATGTTATATAACCTCTCTTATATTCCAAAAGGGAATTTGTGGTTTAGTAATAACTTATTTTACTCAATATTAAGAAAATTTTCCATATTCTAATTCTTTTGTATATTGAGTCTCAATATCGTAAATGTATATCTAACTCCCATTATCTTCTTTGGAGATGTGATCCATTTCAAGAAACATGGAATTTGTTACCCTGATTAATTTTATATCTAATGGATCTTATTAATAATATCATCATGTCTCTTTGGTATATCATATAAAGATACAATTTGTACCTTGAGATGCATGTTTTTTTCAAGAATTAGCATTAAAAAAATTTCATCCTCACACATGTATATGTGACAAAACATATTTCCTCTCATAACATAACTCGCATGGAGTTCCACTTTTCACTTTGATTGGAACTCGGTTTAGTTTATATACCATTAATTTTAATTCATATCCCAAAAAGGATTATGGAATATTTCTATGACATTACTTCAATATCACCTTGTCCAATAATTTTATGTTATTCCACTCAACGACACTATTAAAATGGGTAGATGGGGTGTTAGTCTGGTGGTATCCATTGTTTGTATCCCTTGATATCCATGGGAAATGGCATGGGTTCAAGTCCATCTAGTCATAGAAACTATGTATATTATGAATAGTGTGCTCTAAATTTATTTCCTAGCAGGGAACTTGTGGCATGCTTTGGTTATGGTTAGGGACCCCCATTATGATTCAGGCACAACCTATACACAAGTTTGAAATTATCCCTACCACTATCAGAATTCAAGATAAAAATTTGATTAAGAGTATCCCATAGTATTTAGAAATCAAATAAGATGTATTTATTCTGTATCATGATAGTTCTGCAAGCCTTGATTGTTTTATCAACACCTTTTTTGAGAAATTTTGGGATGTTATTCAACTAGATGTGTTCAAAATGGCCACAAGATTGTTTTCCAATGGAACCCATCTATATAGTGTGAATTTACCCATTCCTTACATTGATTGTTAAATTTGAATATTACTCTGAGATCCAGCTCTTTATACCCATTTCCCTTATCAATACCATCCACAAAATCATCACCAATATCCTATCGATTAGACTTTCAATGATTTCTAACAAAATCATATCCTGAATGAGTTCCAGTTTTTCAAATGTCAAACCATTCATGAATTCATTAGAATAGCCTTTAAATATGTCTATATAATTTGGAAAAAATTAAGGTGGTATAATTATTCTCATGATTGATGTCAACATGTCCTTTGACCCAAGGTATTAGAACATTATATAAAAGGTTCAACACAGCTTTGTCTTTAATATTATTTTTGGAAACTCGGTAAAATATCTCTATGGTTATGATCATATTTTTCTTCTCATTAATGGATCTAACATGGGTAAATTTAAATTTTCAAAGGATTTTAGATATAATCATCCCCTATTTGTTCATCATATTCTCCATTTCAAGATATTACATAAGCCTGATCCACACTCACTTGGAGGATGAATGTAAAATTAAACTTCTTCTTACTTCCAAAAATATTATTGTCACATCCCACATTCCTTAGGCTCATAACATCATCATATTATTATGAGGATTAAAAATAAATATTCATATTCTCAAGGAGTCCCTCCCCCACTATGAGTTCATTTTTTGACAAGATATCAATTGGAACAATTCAATTATTTACTTTGGAAATGGGATTTACCCATAAAAAATATTTCACATTACACTGGACTTGGTTATTAGAGAAGGAGACATTCACATTACCTAACATGGTGTTCCAAATTTTTTGGGAGACCCAATGTAAATTATTTCTTTTGGATTACAGATCAAATCAAAAATCAACTTGCTTCATGGAAATGAATGTTCCTCTTCATGGTTGGTAGGACTTTCCTTTTAAAATCCATCATCATCTCTGAACTAGTTTACTAATTTATGATTCAAAAATAGATCATCCAGCTTCATAAGAGGATTAATTTATAAATTAAGAATATTTTTTGAATTAGTATCATCCTTGATAGTAAATTGGTCCCCAATCCTTGGACAAATTACTATAAGCCTCATAAAAATAGAGGCTTGGGAATAAAAATCATTAGATTTTTTTAATTTTGTTCTCTAGACTGATTTGACTTGGAATCTTCTCAATAGTAAATCAGTGGACCTTATATTTATTAAATCCCAATATCTTGGTTAATTGATATGGGGAATCATGCAATATGTTAACTATTATATTTGGTCAATCATAATTTCCACACCCGATTTGGGACTTCTAGTGGATTCCATTAGCCTTATCAACAGTTAATGTTTGCAACCGATTATGACATGTTTGTATAGAAACCTACCCAGACTTGTATTTTTGACTCTAAATTGTATTAAAATTAAAATAATTTATATTTCATCCATTATTTCATCTATATTATAATATTTTACACGCCTTTTATCAACCCATCATGACTGAAACTCATTTGGAGGATTGAACATAATCGAGTTCCCATTGATGCTTACTTAAAATCCTTTGGTATTCATTTTGGTTCCAAGTGATAACATTATAATAAACATAGAGAATATTAAAAACACCAATTAATCTATCATTAAATAATTAATACATTGTGAAAATCACTCTATTATCCCTTAAAAGTCCCACAACCAAATACTTCCTCCCCCACCTCCCAGTTTCAAAATTGTTCAAGTGTGCAATTGTCACCACTACTCAGCAACATCATCAATGTTGTCATGGATGTGATACTACCTATTATCTCATATGGTTGAAACTCAAAAATTCAAAAATAACTCACTTGTATCCTTCAATCATCTCTCATGAGTATCATTACCTCAATCAAGGATTCCAAATCACTTCAATGTGATCACATTTTTAATTATATCCATGACATTATTATGATAAGAAGAATTAGTATTGTTTTTAATTACAAGCCTCTGGTTGTAACCATTTTGGTGTTTTGTAATGACCCTCTTCATGGATGGATCAAAATTATTTTTTATAGTGCCTAAAAGGGTAATATGATTCCTTAAGGTTGTTTTACCGTATTTTGTTATCATAGTAGAAGGGTACTTGATTTTCTATATGGCCCATGTGGCCTATTATCATCCCTAAAATCCAAAAATCTGAGTTTCATCAATTATGTTTATGTTTAAAGGAAGAAAAGATAGAATAAAATTTTTCTCAAAAGTGACGCTACCACTATTTTTCAATTCATTCGTAATGGTTTGATTCATCTTTTTGGGAATCGTAAAAAATGATATATGGAAACATTACTTTTGTTTTAAGGATTCAAATATATTATCTAACACGTTTAAAGAGAAAAAAAATATTTAGTATATGTGATTAACAAAAAAGAGTCAAAAAAGATCTTACATGGTTGGATGATCTTCTTTAAAACCATATTTTTATTTTTGAAAAAAATTTAAATTAAATTCCCTCATTTAGAATCATGTATCCTTTTATTTTATCAATAAAGGATCATTGGTATCTTTCTCACATGAATCAACCTCTTAAAAAACTGACTCCATTTCAATATGGTATATAAAGATTACTGAGTTTTTATAATATCGCAAACACTTTTTGATAATCAATGAAATATTATTTAAGATATTCCCCACCTCTCTCTTCGTGGAGCTTCTTTAAATTCTTACAAAAAAAATTCTCACCCACATTATTGTATTCCTTAATTTTCTCAAAGAAATTACACATATACATTATCAAGTAGATATATCCATATATACTCATATATTCAATAAATGAAATGATGTATGAGTATCCACCTTTAGGTTCTACTATAAAATTTCCACACACATCATTGTTAAATAATTATAGAAGCTCTATGGACTTTTCAACTTTTTTATTGATAAGATCCTTGTTCATTTTTTATTTTATACAAGAATTGAATATATATCTATGATTTTTAGTTCAAAAGAGTATAAATTCTCACATTGATATAATATCATCAAATGCTTCTGGTTTACAAGTCCAAGTTGATGATGCCACAAATGGGTGTAATACAAGTCATGTGAATTTAATTCTTTATTACTTTCCAAGACATCATTTTTATATTTTAGAATATAAATACCATGATTTAGATTTTCCATACCATAAAAATTTCATCTTCATAAAAATAGTGTCCTTTACCTCTGAGAATGAAAATAAAACCATTAATGCTTTGACTAGACACAAAACTGATGGTCTCGGTTATATCAGGCACATGATAACATTTATTAAAAACTAAAAACATTATACTCAAAAATGAGGGATGGAGGTATTAAATAGAAGATGAATGATGTATCTATATATTAGTTTTTAAATGATATGTTATGAAATTATAATATGAATACATAATAGGGGGTGGTGAATTGTGTCCTTTTAAAAATCATGAGAGAATCAAACTTAATCTGTCTTCATGATTATTAATGATGTGGAATGTTATTTTATTTATTTTAATGATGAATAAAATAAATAATAGAACATATAAAATTTTATAGTGTTTTAGGGCACAAATATCTCCTAGTTCACTCCAACTATTATCTCTCCACGATCATGATGGTTTTCACTAAGAATAGTCCTCTTATCCGAAGACCTCTGTAAGTGAGTGCAGGTAGTTGACACCTTATGATGATTCATGTTATTTTATTGGAAAATTTCATAACCAATGCCTATTTTATGCTGTTGAAACTCCACCATGACTGAGAAAAAGAAACTAATGCTTCATTAAACATGGTTGGTTGATTTTTTGATTAAAAAATCAACACATAATTGCAATAGAAAGTTGAAAATAATGGATATTCTTCTTCATAGATTAAATACATCAGAAAAGAAAAAAAATGAAGATATTGTAGTTCCATATTACCTTAAAATAAATAAAACAATATAAAGAATAACCTTTTATTAATAGTCGAGTGAATAATAAATAAATTATGAATCTGAATGCCTCTATTGTCTAACTCCTAAAGTCTCTTTGATGAGTTGCAAAAAAATATTAAAAAAATGATAAAATAGTAGTAGAACATCCATAAAACAGTAATGGATCATAATATGAAGGTCTCAAAAGTGTATCTCTGCATAGAACTAGAGACAATGCCACACTATTGTTTATATATATATAAATGTGTTTGAGAAGTTGAAACTAATAGTATTTAACCAGAAGCTTGATTTTATTATTATGAAACTGATCTATAGAATTATCCTGATAAATCATTATAATTTGAATTCAAAAAATTATCATAGAAAATCATAACTTACCACATAAATATGACAAAATTAATCCATTAAATAAGATCCTTTAAATCAGAGTTTAAACAAACATTGAATTATAATATAATTATGACTAAACCATTTCAGAAATCCGGGAAATGATAAAAAAATTCAAATCTCATAGATAACTCGGTTAAACATAGATTTGTATTTCGTATAGGTAAAAGAGATATAGAAGACCGAAAATATAGAGACTATATCATAATCTAGTTTGATTTCTAATTTTTTAGATCTCATAATTTATTTGGTTGTCAGTTTAAATCTATTAGATTAATTATAATCCAAGGAATAGATCATACTTCAATCTTGACAACTTCTATAGATTGAATAAGAATATTTGGGTAAATAAAAACTATTTTTTCTATCATAAGTGATAGAATATAGAATTTATAGTGTGATATTATCGCACTTCACACTCATTTGGACAATCCATAATGATATAGTTATAGGACTAACATCTATAGAACCTAGTATTCAAAATATTTTTAATGAGAAAGGAAAAATGTTGAACAAATATGTTTAGATAGCTAAAACTATTCATGAGTTTCTAAAAGTTAATTTGGTTGAAGATTTGAATATGGGACAGGAGTCAAATCATTTGATGAAACTGTTGATGGGTACATTGAATCATAATTTTGAGGTGTTAATGGAAGAGCTCAAAGATATTAATCATATTGTTCATTATTAAATGACCTCAGAATCCACTTCTAAACCATAACTTTATTCCCATCCTGAAATATAACATTTTCACCCTTTTCAAAAGATTTTATGTAATCAAGACTAATTATAATAATAAAACATTTTGTTCAATTTTATTGTTCATTTGTTTTTTTCCAATACTATAAAAAATTATAGGAAGAATTTATTTTTGGAATAACACAACATTCACTACAGTTTAGTGCTACATTAAATGTGTTTTAATTTAGAAATTTAATTTATTGTTAACACCATTAAAAGTGGGAGAAATTTGAATTAATACAACATTTTCATTCCAAAAATATAATATTGTATTTATATATTTAAATCTCCATCATTTGATTAATTAATTATAACATGTTTTTTTGTTTATAAAGTGTTCTATAGGTTTTGTTTTATGGGTTTATTAATCATCATAAAGGGTGAGATTGTAGGTAATTTTTTGATCTAATAATTTATTAATTTCTACTTAATTTTGATTATCAATAACACCAGATTTTTTTACTAATGATGTTATAATTAAGTGTATTTTCTAATAATATTTATTAGAAAATTTATTTTATTGTAGAAGAAATTTTTTTAATTTTTATTTTTCTTATTGTATTCTAGGAATTTCGATGTAGTTAGGAATAAATATTCATAACCATGTGTTTGAACTAAGCGTATGGATCAAGATTCCGAGATTTTTAGGGAAAATAATTTTAGAAAGCTACATTTGAATTGAACATAAGCTTTGGCAACCATAATTGTTTTAGCTACCCTAAATTTGTGTACATAACATATGTTTCGTCAAACCATATTTTTAAATCATATGTACATTTTAAACCAAAATTTTAAAGATTACATATATTTATTACAACTCTACATTTGACTCGATCATCTTTGATATTTTAATTTTCCTTATTTAGATGATTTCAGTAATGGATTCATAAAATTACATTTATCTTAAAAATATTTTTAAATATTGATTCCTTGGATCTAATGAAAAATATTAAATCATTAAAATTTGTAAGGGAAGTGGTTGTTTTCTCTGATTCTGTTTTTTATTAGAATGATCAGGATTTATCAAGATAATTTTAGGGTTCTATTTGACCATATTTAAATCAATATTCTTATTAAATACTGAGATTTTCTTCTACATAAACACATCTTCATATACTAAAAAAATAGTGTGATGTCATCTCTAGTTCTATGAAGCGATACGCTTTAGATTTATAATTTTTTGATCCTTTAATATTTGATCAATATTCTTCTACTTCCATATCATTTTGTAAAATTTTGTCACAGATCATCAAAGTGACTATTAGAGATACATTTCTGAGGCATAGAAATTTTTAATTTTCTCAGTTTTCACTTAATTTTCTGAAAATAATATTCTTTCTATTTTTTCATTTATTTGAAGATCAGGTGAAACTAGGATCTCTTAAGAGCTATTTATTCCTAAAGTATTTTATCTATTGAGAATAATATACATTATCTGTTAGTTTCTATAGTAACTATGACTTGAATTTGTTTCTTAAAAAACACCCAGTATTTTTTTGAAGTATCGACTACTTTTTCTCAATCATGGTGAAGTTTCATATTGTCACCCTATATTTTGGCTATTAAATTTCCCTATCAAATAACGTGAAATTTTGTAAGGTGTTAACTACCTGCACTCATTTGAAGGGTCTTTGGATCAGGGGACTCGTATTAGTGAAAGTCATTTAGATCATTGAGAGAAAATTTTTTATTTTCACAAAAATAGGTCCTCTTTTCTGATGACCTTTACAACTAAGCACAAACAGTTAACACCTTAAAAATAGTAAAGTTATTCAATAAGGTACTTTGACAAAAAAGACATTCCGAAAAAACTATGAATCCACCATGATTAAGAATGAGTAGCTAACACTTCAGGAAAACAATATTGTCTGATTTTTTGAGAAAAAAATTCAGCATACAAGTACAGTATTAACTAACAGATGATGAAAGTTCTTATAATAGATCAAACTCTCATCAAATTATGAACATGTATTCCTCCAAATAATAGATATGATATTCACATTTTTTTTCTACAACATAATTTTGAAAAAATTATGTCGTAGTAGTATATCATCGATCAAATGGTAAGGATAAAAAATTTACACCTCTAAAGTTTATCTCTTTTGAGAACTAGCAACAGTGTCAAACTATTGTTTCTTGAAATGCATAAGTGTTTGAGAAGAAAAAACACATGATATTTAACAATAATCCTACATGGATTTTGGAAACATAGATCCATAAAATTTTCATGATAAACTGAGATCATTATAATTCAAAACACAGTCAAGTAAAATTTCAACTTCCCTTAGAAACCAGTTTGATTTAATTCCATTAATTAGATCCTTTAAGTTGTTATTTAAATAGCTCTAAATGTTAAAATAACTCTGATGAAACCATTTAATAATCATGGGAATAACCAAAAAATTCAAATATTATATACGAATAGGTCAAATGTAGAGTTGTACTATGTATAGGTAATCATTAAAAGTATAGTTCACATTGTAAATATGATTCCAGAATTTGGGTTAATGAACTATATATTATGTACACAATTGTTGGTTAGCTCACAAAATTATGGTTCTCAAACCTTACATTTACTTCAAACATAGGGTTATAAAAGTATCATTCCTTAAAAAAATAGGTTTCTTAATCCATACATTTACTTCAAACATAAGGTTATGAAAAGTTTTTTCAAACAACATTGATATGACTAGAATACATTAAGAAAAACAATCCTCGTGTTAAAGTTATTTTAGAACAAAATAATTATTCCAATAAATTTTATCATGAAATAAACTTATAGATAAATTTTTTAGTGAAAAAAATGATGGCGTTTATGAGCATCAAAACCAATGATAAATTAATGTAATTATTAGATTATCACATTCCCATAAAGTACACCTCAAATTAATTTATATTATGGAATCTACTTTTATCATGTTTTTTAATATTAATATAAGAACTAAAAGAGATATCTGATACCAATTTTATTTAATTGGAAATATTACAATCAATAATAAATACACATAAAGTATCCCATTGGTTGTTTATTAGGGTATATTTCTTTTTGTTCTCATTGTAGTTTCCTATCACTTTATAAAAAAGACATACATAATCATGCACTTTATCATGCCACTATATTACTTACTTATTTGAAGAAAATTATAATGATTCCCTAGCCTTAGAATATTTCTTATACATTTTTTTCATTCCTTTCATTTTTTAAACTCAAGGGTAAAATACGTATCTCTCTTTCATTCTTTATCTAAATGGAAAATTAAAGTTAGAATAACCAAAAGTGATTTATCTATATTATTGTGTTAAAAATTGATAATGATACTCAATATTCACCATGGTAGTGAGGAATGGGTGAGGACTATGCACAGATCATTATGAAGTTTGAATCCCATAAATTTCGGTCACTCAATATAAAAAAATCATATTAAATACAAGAGGTCCAATAGATACTCTTAATTTCCGTGTAATGGGTTCCTTAGATACTCTATATCTCTATTGAATTTTGGTTTCCAGAAAAAGATCATGTAGTTGGAAGAGATGGTGTAAGCATCCATATATTGATGAATCTTTTGATCCTCAATATTCATATATTAAAATATAAGGAATTACAAATCAAATGCATCACCCACTCAAACAGGGAACTTTGGCACATATAATTTCCTTTCATAGTGTTGTACAATGTGAAAAAAACCTTTTCCATTCCTAGAGGTTTATACTAGAAAAAAGAATATATTTCTATAGGATTGAATTCAATGAAATTGATGCAGTTGAATTACATTCAATTATCTATAAAAAATAAAATATTAGTTTTATTAATTTATCTTAATTATAGATAATGACTTGATTAATAATTTAATTAAGTCTCCCACTAATTTCTCATATCCTAACAGCCTTGATTGTTGGTTTTAGAATATATAGTCACTCAGATATTCTAGTGGGAAAAATAAAAAATTTCCCTTTTTATAATAAAGCAAAATGCCTTATAAAATTATTTGAATGTGTTATATAGAATTTTATTTTCAATTATATTAACATGAAACTTTGTTATTTATAGAGTGAAATTACCCATCTTAAAATCGTTTACTCTGATTTTCATAACACATTCCCCCTTATTACACCAATTATTTCTAGGGAAACTAATCTTGATGTTAACATGGTTAAATAAACCGAATAATTTTAGTTGAACTCCCTAATTAATTAAACTATCCTAATGAGGTACAAACCAATAATGTTCACTATGGTTTCATTCTAACACAAGAAATTTAAGGCATTCTGATGACTTGATATTTTTGTTGTGGGATTTTTATATGTTATTCATAAATATTTGTTATTTTATTCATCACAATATTTTAAATTTCATGTGAGACTTATAAAATTATTAACCATTTTGGATAAATTAATTTACCCATATTGACTTTACCTATATATGTTATCATATTTTATCCTTTGTTAAATAACATATATAAAATTTTAATAAGTAATAAATTATACCTAATAAAATAATCTTAATCACATTATTTTATTTTATTTTTTTATTCTTTTTGATTTATTTAGAGTATATTATATCATTTATTATTCCAAATAAAAAATGAATCTCATAAATAAATAAATAAACATGGACTAATAAAATAAAATAATGATGTGAAATAATAATGATATTTTATCAATTGGAAAGTATATAGTGTATTTATAAACCTACCACGATCTTATTTTAAATAAATCCTTTAACCCTTATTTTTCTTGAGTTATGTTATTTCTCCATCATCCAATGTATCTTCATATTTTAAATCATCTTATCATAGGATTTTAACCCCCTAATCTAGTTAGGAACTACATTATTTCCAAATGTATACACAAATGAATGTTAGGGGTAGTAGTATATTAGGGTTACATAAAATATTTTATGGACACATAGTCTCATACATAATATAAACAGGAGTGATTGTTCATAAATTATCATATTTAATTTAGTTATTATTATCAGATAATATATGATACAATAAATAATTATATTAAATAAGTAAATAAAACATATACACAAGTTTTTCAAAACTCATGACCATTTATATCATGCAATGACAACAATATTTATTATTTCTAGTATTATTTCAAATAATTCGAAGAAAGATTAATTAACTTGAATTAATAAATAAATTCTTTATATTTTATTCTTCTCTACTACTGATTCTTCAGAAATTTTAATAATACCAATAATTATATTTAAATAAATATAAAAAATTTTAAATTTAAAATAGTTTTGTACATGACATGTACATCAAAGGACATATGATGTTTAATACTAAAAAAATATTAATAAATTATTTCTATAAATTAATATACCATAAAATATTTATTTTATTTACCCTATAATTAACAACATGTAACCCTTTATGGAACGTTATTATATGAGGTAAAATCATGTAGTCTTTATAGAATGTATCACTGCACAAAATTTCATTAATGTAAATGGTGTGTACCAATGAAATATGGAAGAAGAACATAGAATGTAACCAATATTTATATATTGTGTACTAGAAGACAATATAAAGTGAGTAATTAAACCATGTATTAACCCACACAAAATACCAAAAATCACTAAGTGTGTACCTTGTGTGTTGGGACATGTGTCTCTTGACATATATACCAGCTACACATCATGTAAACTATGTCATGTCATGTTCCTGACTAGAAGTTAATAAATGGAGGGTAATAATTTTGTTTATTGGCCCATAGAATTCATCATGTTTTAAAAAGCATATAACTAGTGTAGGGATACATGACATATACTAACCAGCTATATAGTTTTTGGATTCTTACAACCCATGTACAAGGATATTTATAAATACACTATTTCTAATGAAATTGTGTGTTGACCCAAATGATGCATCAAAATTTATACAGTATATACCTTTTTTAGTAAAAAATTGATTACAAGTCATGTAATTCATTATTACATACCACATAACCATATATTGTATATAGTTTCCTTAAAACATCAGAAAGGTTATTTGAGCTTCTTATCACATATTTTGCTCATTCATGGCTATATGATGTTCGATTCACAGGCTTTTGGGACCATTGGACTCTGAGTTAATATTTATATACGAATGTTAACAGAACAATGCATGAAATCAATTAAATAAATTATAAATTAATATATATTAGAATGTAATCACTCTAATATCACAGTAAGGTTTCAAGGCACATCTAAAACATTATATTGATGACCAATTTTTTATTTTTCATCATAATCAATGGATAAATTCAAATAAATCGATGAGTAAACCCTCGAATTAAATAGATATGGTCATCCACATTTAAATTATATTTAATTTAAATAATAATCACCATGTCTACAATAAACATCATTGATCAAAATTCTATCACTAATATTGTTTCATTATTGTTGGGATGGAGAATCCAAGGAGGGACTCCTATAGATGTATCCATGTGTTCCCTATAATGTTCTAAATGAAATTATTTAGACTTCTTGTGTAAGAATAAAATGATAATGTGCTTCACGTTATTCATAATTAATCACACTAATGTTCACCTTTTCTTTCTATATGACCTATAGAGAGGAAGGGAAGAATAATATCTCTCTAGGGCTTGATATAATTCTAGATTTAATCTATCTTATTTCAACAAAACTATACAATGAAAATCATAATTTTTGAAATAAATAATTTTTGTTAAATAATGATAATAGTACAATATCCATTATATAATTATTTATTTTAATTCATTCCCCAAATCAAAATTATTTTGTTATTATTATAAAAAAATTTCATTACATATATTTATAATAAAATCAATAATGAATTAAATGAATTAATCTTTATTCAAATGATATTAAATCTACAATTTTCATTGGTTCATTAAACTTGACACATATCCTCTCATAAAATAATTTACTCACTTATCTTGTGAATAAATATTAATTTTAATTTTATTGTAACTTAAAAAATATTTATTTTATTCTTTTCATTAATCTTATGAATAAATAAATAAATAAATATTAAATTTTGAATAATTAAACCAACTATAATATTCAACTCACGTATCCTAAACCTGAAAATATTTTGAATGAATTTATATGATCAATGTTCACTTGAATAAATATTATACCACAAACTAGGTAATTATTTAACATATTGAAATTTAAATCACTATAATTTAATGGCATTCTGGATACACTTAGTGTGTGACCTCTTTTCCCCTTTCTTAAATAGATGTTGGTGAACATACCTAAAATCCAATATCAGCATCAAAAAACATGTGAAGGCACCCATATGGAATGTTGTTGGTGTAGAATCTACTAAAACCTTCCAAAAAATGTTATTATATAATATAATCTCTTTATTAAGTAATATATCATCTGGTTGGATGAACAATTGTTTCATTACCCTATAGGGTCAATTTATCTCTATTTAACTTTATGAAACAAAATTCCCTATAAAATACCATGGGAATAGATTTATATTAGAAATATATAATTTAATCAAGGGGGAAGCGATATTTTATTCCACTGATATAGAAGGGAGAAAATCCCATTTGAACACTTAATTAATGTCATATCACAAATGACGCATGTAACAAATACTAACTTTTAATGAGTATATGTTAAATTTCTTTTCATAAATGTATCTAAGTATATGATTAATGTCATGACCCGTCCTCAAGGACCGTGTCGTGACTACCCCAAGCCCGCCTTCCATAGGCTAGTGGCTAGCGACTAGCACCAAAGGCGTAAACCCGATAAATAGGGAACACATTGCCTTTTAACCTATAACATGCACACAGTCTAAATACAAGCAGTAGAGGAAAAAAGTACTAAAAATAGAAAAGTAAGGTGTGTTGAAAGTAAATGGGCCAGTATACAAACCCAACTGAACAACAAGTACAAGTACAAGTAAAAAGGGAAAATAGATCCTGGATCGTCCGCCCAAAAATTGTACCTGAAGGGTAGGTATAGAACTCAAACAACTCATACCTACGGTACTTACCGTCTAGTCCAGCTCCAAGTAGTCTCCGGTCCATCACCCTCATCCTCGATCACTGACGTCCGTTGTCTGCCCAGAACACAACAAGGTGCAGGCGAAGCCCGTGCAGGGGTGAGTATAACAGTACTCGGTAGGGAACCCCGAGACCCCCGAAGGTCTCACAGAATCCACAAAGGATAAAACACAGTAGAAAGATACAATCAAGAATTATCAACCAACTTTAATTAGGTATATTCCCATACATATACCTATGTTCCAAGTCATAGTCCGACACCAACTCTCGAGACCAAGCACAACCCAGCCCACAAATAAAGTAATGTCAATCACATCGATTTCAATGATTGAAAGACGAGACTCAGCTCACATAGATATACATCATTTTGTAGAGTGATATAGATGATCCCATGGTGTCACTTATTAATCTAAGCTGTTGGACCCACAAAGGATACATGACCAGCTAAGCTGTCGGACCCACACAGGATACATGACCAACTATTCTTCCACTAAGATGTCAGACCCACATAGGATATAGGACCAGCTAAGTTTTCAGACCCATATAGGATACATGACCAGCTATTCTATCAGACCCACGGAGGACTCTTGTATAGTAGTCGTCGCAGTCAAACCCACGGAGGATTTCGGTATAGTAGTCGTCGTAGTTGAACCCACGGAGGATTTCGGTACAGTAGTAGCCATCCCTATGGTTCCCGCACACCGAACGCTTGATTCTGGGAGGGTCCACTCCTCAAGACAAGTATGTATACATCAAAAAATTCCTAAGATGATGTATTCTGTAGTTCCATCTCATGGTATGAAATCCAACGCGACAGACGACACGTCAATCGGACGCCCAGTCTGAGAGTTATTGGCATTTTCGTTCTAGGGGCCCGGTTAGATTTACGCTCGGTACAAACCTGTAAGTTTTCCAAATTTGACCTAAACTCACTTCAATTATCTAAAAATGACCAAATCATCACTAGGGTCCCAGTGCCGCAGATGGCGCGTCGATCGGACGTGTAGTCTTGAAGATATTCGTATTTATGTGAAGTTGGGCTTGGCCCGTCAAGCCCAATGGGCTGGCGGGTCGGCCCGACCTGGCTCGGCTAGTCTGACCTGGCTGGGGGGTCAGCCCTGCCCAGCTCTGTGGGTCCGACCCGGATGGGGGGTCGGCCTGTCCTAGTTGGCGCAGCCCACCTGCGGACCCGACTCGTGCTGTGGGGCGGCCTGGTTTGCTCGGCGGCGCTAAGCGACGCCGCCTCCTCCTGCCCGGCCGACCATAGCCGGCTGGTTCTGCCCGGTGCACGCAGCCTGCTCAGCAGGCCGCGGTTCTTCCCAAGCAATGCCAGTGAGTTCCACAGTTTTCCATCCTGGCCGGTAGTCGGCCGGTCGGTTTGCCCTGTAGAGCGGCCCACAGTTGCGGACCGCGGTTTCCTCCGCCGCGGGGCGCCTACGGGCGCCGCGGTCTTCCAGCCCGGCCGACAGGCAGCCGGATGGTTCACCCAGCAAAGTGGCCCGCATTTGCGGGCCACTATCTTCTCCGTCACGCGGGTGACGTGATGATGCCAGTCCTCTACCACCACGACCTGGCCTGGTCGCAGCCCTCGGCTTAACAGCACGGTGCAACAGCACCGCGCCTCTTCATCCGTTGCGGCTCTCCCAGCCCCGGTTCCTCTTCCAGTCACCACGGTCCCCCTCTCCATGGTTATTCTCCGGTGTGGTGTGATGACACCTTGCCCCTCCAGCTCCGCCTCCAACATCATCACATGGAAAAAACGAAGGGGAGGGTCGGGTTGTGTTCGTGCGGTCCGAACCCTCCTCGTTACATTGATAACAATCGGTACATCAATCCACCAATTTAACGATGTAGAAAAGAGGGTATAATCAAACATTAATGAAACCCCTACCTTTATTTCAGTGTTCTCTTGATGGTGTCGCAGAAAGAGTATTCGAAGATGTCGTCGAATTTTCACCCATCACACGTCGCCAATTTCAGGCTCAAGCGTCATCCTTATTCTTCGTCGGTGACGGTGCGTTCTTTATTAGAGAGGAGAGGCTCTCTCAAGGTTCCACCCAAATTCTCCCAAGTCCACCTAAATAATATGTGTCCACCCAAAATAATAGCTTTGGCTATTATTTTATTCTTGTCATGAATTGAAAATAAATCAAATTAATTAAGTCGATTCACTTAATTAATTACAAGGGAGTTGGAACATTTAATTAGAGATGAAAGGTGATGAGTCTCCCCACATTAATGGGGGTTTAATGGGGTTAATTGGGAGTTAGAGTGGTCGGGTGGGACCCACCTAATAATCCTCCCAAGGGAGGTAATGTGAAGGTGCGCCCCACCACCATAACATCCTCCCATGGAGGGTTATGTGGGGGTGGGCCCCACCTCCAACTTCCCTTTGGAGAAAATAACCACCACCCAAATAAATTTTATGTCACACATAAATTTTTATTTAATTTTTGTGAATCCCCAAAAATTAACTTTCACTCCTGATAAAACGCAACTGCTTTAAAGGTCTCCTTAAGAGAATAACAGCACTGTGAGTTCAATGGTGCTCTCAGATTTCAATTCAAAGCACCGGTTCAAAAGATATAAAATCATGCACGTACTTTCACTGAACATACCCAAAAAAAACTTCAGAAATTGATTCTAGGAACACCAGGCCTCGAAATCAGGCATCGTCAGAAACTACAGACTTGTAAAATTACCATGTATTAAAAAACATTCCACGGGATCTACAGATCTTTAAATTCTCCCAAACTCAGAAATTTACATCCCCGTAAGCTATAACACACATTAAAAAAACAAATGGGGGGTACTGAGCACGCATCTAAGCCTCTATCTCCCATGTTTTCTCCTATAGGTTCCCGTGCTTCCAGTGCATGCACACAAGAGGAATAGACCATCCTCATAGGACCCGCTCCTGTCGATCCTCAGTCTCCACTGGAACCTCTATGAATGCCGCCCCACCATCGATGTCCAGCTCCCCATGGTCGATGATATAGGACGGGTCATTCACGTATCTCCTCAGATGAGATACATGGAAGACGTCGTGGACCTGGTGTAACTGAGGTGGAAGGTCCAAGCGGTAATCCACCTCGCCAACCCTACCGAGGACCTGAAAAGGTTCGATGAATCGTGGAGATAACTTGCCACCTCGGCCAAATCTCTTTATACCTCGTCGAGGTGGGACCTGTAGAAAGACGTGGTCACCATCCTCGAACTCCAGTGGTCTCCGTCTCCTATCAGCATAGGACTTATGCCTGCTCAATGCCGTATGCATCCACTCCTGGATGATCAGAAACTTCTCCATCGTAGCATGTACCATCTCTAGTCCTACAAGTGCTGACTCTCCTAGGTCAGTCCAGCACAGTGGGGATATGCAAGGTTTGTCATACAGTGCCTCGTAAGGTTCCATCCCGATGGTGGAGTGGTAGCTGTTGTTGTAGGTAAACTACACCAAGGGTAAGTGATCCTTCCATATTTGACTAAAGTCAAGGACGCATGCTCAGAGAATGTCCTCGAGAGTCTGAATGGTCTTCTCAGTCTGACCATAAATTTAAGGATGGAAGGTGGTTCTCAAGTGAAGCTGCATCCTAAACGCCTCCTGCAACCCCTTCCAAGGACGGGAAGTGAAACATGCATCTCGATCGGAGACGATCGTTGGTGGAACACCATGAAGCCATATGATCTCATGTACGTACAGGCGTCCCAAGATCTCTACTGATCCCTTCCCTCTGATCGGTAGGAAGTGGGCCGACTTGATGAGTTAGTCGACAATCACCCAGGTAGAGTCGTGTCCTCTGGATGTACGTGGAAGTCACATTACGAAATCCATGGATATCCCATCCCACTTCCACTCTAGAACCTCTAAGGGCTGAACCATGCCTACTGGAACCTGGTGCTCTGCCTTCACTTGCTGACAAGTGAGGCATTGTGAGACAAACTCTCCTACCTCCTTCTTCATACCCAGCCACCAATGCTCTCGTCTGAGGTCCTGATACATCTTCACCACTCTTGGATGTACCACTCGAGGGGAAGTGTGGAACTCCCTCAACACCTCCTCCTGTAGTTCAACTAGTACCCTAGTAAGTCCTCTGAAGAGGATGACATGATCCCCAACTTCAAAAACCCTATCAGGTGCATGCCCTGAGGATATATGAGAACGTTGCATCTCATAGTAAACATCCCCACACTGTGCCTCTCTGACTCACTGAAGAAGTTGAGGAGTAATTGTGAGAGACATTAGAAAGGCTTCTCCATCTCAATCCACAAAGGATATCTACAACGCGGCCAGCTGCTCTGTCGCCTATCCTAGCAGCTGAATGCCTGATCTCCTGCTGAGAGAATCTACTAAAACATTCCCCCTACTAGGACTATAGACTATCTCGAAGTCATAGTCCTAGAGGAACTCGATCCATCGCTACTATCTCAGGTTCAGGTCCTTCTGCGAGAAGATGTACCTAAGACTCTGGTGGTCAGAGTAGACGAAAAAATGCTCGCCCATCGGATAGTGCTGCCACATCTTCAAGGAGAAGACCACTTCTGCTAACTCTATGTCATGGGTAGCATAGATTATCTCATGCTTCCTCAAATGCCGCAAACCATAAGCGATCACTGGTCACTCTTGCATCAGGACAAACCCGAGTTTGGTCCCTGATGCTTCGCAGTAAACTACGTACCCTACGCTCTCCTCCGGTTTCCTTAAGATGGGTGCACTGGTCAATATATGCCTCAGCTCCTGAAATCTCTGCTAGAATCTATCTGACCACACGAAGGGTTTCTCGTTCTTCGTCAATGATAAATGAGGTGCTACAACTTTGGAGAAATCTGGCACAAATCTCAGATAATACCCAGCTAGTCCCAGAAAACTCCGTACCTCCGTCACACTCCTGGGTGTCTCCCAAGCAAGAACTGCCTCAATCTTCACTGGATCCACTGCAACTCCAGCCTCTGAGATGATGTGCCCCAAGAAATGAACCTCTCGAAACCAGCACTAGAACATTGATATATTACCATAAATATGGTTCTCTCGGAGTGTGTCCAGTACAACCCACAAATGGTAGGCATGATCCTCCTTAGTAGTCGAATATATCAGTATGTTGTCGATGAAGACTATGAAAAAGCGATAATGGTATGGCTAGAAGATCCTGTTCACGAGACTCATGAATACTACTGGAGCATTGGTTACACTGAAGGGCATAAAAAAGAACTCGTACTGGCCATACCGATAGTTTAAGGACGTCTTCTGCACATCCTCATCTCAAACTCTAAGCTGGTGATAGCCTTACTAGAGGTCTATCTTCAAGAACCATCATACTCTCTTGATCTGATCAAAGAGGTCGTCAATCCTTGGGAGTGGGTACTTGTTCTTCATGGTCACCTGATTCAGGTAATGGTAGTCGACACACAGTCGCAAGCTCCTATCTGCCTTCCTGGCGAAGAAAATCAGAGTTGCCCAGGGTGAAACGCTTGGTCGGATAAATCCATATCCCTGAAAGTCCTTCATATGTACTCGAAACTCACGAATCTCGGTGGGAGCCATCCGATATGCTATAGTATATATCAGTGTCATTCCCAGGTACAAGACAATGTAGATGCCTACCTCTCTACAAGGAGGTAGTCCTGGAACTTCGTCAGGGAAAACATCCACGTACTGATCCACCACAATTGGAAAACTCGGACTCCGCACAACAACTGCTCTGAGGATGAGACTGGCCAACTAATGGGAGATTGGCTGCCCCCTCCTCTACGTAAGTGAATCCTGCACTGAAAAGTCTCCCTTATCACCGGTGAAGGTGAAACTGGTCCCATCCGTGTGAATACACCTCACTTTGTGCCTAATACAGTCAATCTGAGCATGAACTGTGGATAACCAGTCCATACCCAAAATGACATCGTAAGGCCTTGAAGCCACTAAAAGAAGATCCCAGCCAAAAATCTCACCTACTAGAGTAAGCTCACACTACCGGAACCAGTCCGTAATCATCGAGTCTACTCCCGTAGGTGTCTCTAGCCGTAAGGGTCGAGCCAATGGCTCCGTTTGAATCTTCAAGCTCCGAACGAGGGCAGTGGAAATAAAATAATGACTTTCACCTGTGTTTATAAGTACTGCATAAATGGTGGAGTAGACACAGTTAGTACCTCAAATCATCTTAGGTGTGCCATGGTCGTAGGCCTCGACTACCTGGAACTGAGCCTGCCTCTGTCTGCCAGCTCCCTGTGGTTGGGGTAGATCTCCTGGTGGTGGTGGTGGTGGTAGAGCCTCGAAATGTCGTCCACCACCCACTTCTTGGCCAACTCCTCTACCACGTCTTCCTGCTCCCAGGGGACCTCCACGGTTGAGCCTCAGCCTCTTCCTGGTATGTCCCTATACTATCTGCTGCTCATCTACATGGAGGGTCGGGCAGTATCGAGCCAAGTGACCCTGACCGCCGCATGCATAACACTTCCTGCTCCTCGTATAGCTGGATCTGTCTCATGTGCCCCACACAACCAAACCTGTATCATAGGGTCTCCCACCTAATGGTCGGGTCTGCTTGGACCTCTGCGTCATCTGTCTACTTCCGGATGTAGAAGAATCTGCTACATGTCACTCTGTGGTGGGTCTCGCCGTTGGGGACTGCTTAGTGAGAAAACTCTCCACTAGAAGGGCTCACTCCAGCACCCCCACCTGCATCGGAATGCAGAGGGAAATCGTTGAAGACCTGATCACATTCCTGAATCTCTGCTCGATGGTCTGGGCCCAGAAGAACGGGTCCCATACCATATCCAAGGAGTAGCGTGAGAGGTTGGTGAAACTCGCTGAGTACTGATCCATTTTCATGCTGCCCTGCTACAGATGAAGTAACTCCTGAATCTGCACCGCACGAAGGGTGGTTGGAACAAACTCTGAGCGAAAGATACTCTCGAAGAATGTCCAGATTAATGATGCCTTATCATGAACCTAGAGCATCAGGCTCCACAATCTGCCTGCTGCTTCATTTGGAAGACTCGTGGAAAGGATCACCATGAGGTTGGCTGGTCTCCCTACCAATCTGAAAACTCTCACAACAACCTCCATCCAATCTTCAGCTGCCTGTGGGTCCGTCTCTCCCCAGAACCTGGGCGACCTATGTCACTAGAATACGTGAAACACACTCAAGTGGTGTGCACTCTCTACTACTAGATCTGGTGGGATCAGTGGCCCAGCGGGTACTGGTACCGCTGATGCCTCCGCTGTGATGGGGCCCTGCACCAAGGCCTTGTCTCTCAGTGGGCTACCATCTCGTACGAAACTCAGAACCCTAGCTGGCTGCCTTTGTGGGGCCATCCTGAAAAGAAACATGTGTTCCATGGTTAAAATAGTATACATGGTGAGATGACACAAAGTAGTCATGAAGAAAATATTTTCAAAAGGGACACACACGCAATCAGTGTTTTCGTGCACTGAGTCGGAGATCAGAAGTCAGTGTCCTAGTGTATGGATACGTCGGCCGCTTCACCAACACCAGTTTCCTTAAACTGATAACCACTCCAAAAACACTTAACCATATTTCCATTAAAAGAATCAGAGTCCATGTTCTATGTTGGAACTGACTCATTTGATTCCAATTTTTCACGACCCGTCCTTAGGGCCCGTGCCGTGACTACCCCAAGCCGGCCTTCCATAGTCCAGGGGCTAGCAACTGGTACCAAAGGTGTAATCCCGATAAATAAGCAAGGTGTTTCCTTTTAACCTATAACTCACACAAAGTCTGAACACAAGAAGTAGAGGAAACAAGTACTAAAAATTGAAAAGTAAGGTGTGTAGAAAGTAAATGGGCCAGTATACAAACCCAACTAAACAACAAGTATAAGTACAAGTAAAATGGTAAAACATCTCCTGGATCATCTGCCCAGAAATCCTACCTGAATGGTAGGTATAGAACTTGAACAACTCTTCCCTACAGTACGTACCGTCTAGTCCAGCTCCGAGTAGTCTCCCATCCGTCACCGTCAGCCTCGATCACTGTCGTCCTTCGTCTGTACATAACACAACAAGGTGTGGGCAAAGCCCATGCATGGGTGAGTATAAAAATAATCAGTAGGGAACCCCAAGACCCCCGAAGGTCTCCTAGAATCCAAAAAGGATAAAACAAAGTAGAAAGATACAATCACGAAGTATCAATAAACTTTAATTAGGTATACGCCCATACATATACCTAAGTTACCAGTCACAGTCCGACACCAACTCTCGATCCCAAGAACAACCCAGTCCACAAAGAAAGTAAAGTCAATCACATCGATGCAAATGATTGAAGGAAGAGACTCAACTAACACAGATATACATATTTCGTAGAGTGATATAGATTATTAGATGCTGTCACTGATTCGTCTAGGCTGTCGGACCCACACAGGATACAGGACCAGCTAAGTTGTCGGATCCACACAGGATACATGACCAACTTTTCTTACTCTAAGCTGTCAGACTAACACAGGATACAGGACCAGCTAAGCTGTCGGACCCACACAGGATACAAAACAAGCTATTCTGTTAGACCCATGGAGGATTACAATGTAGTAGTCATCACAGTTGAACCCACGGATGATTTTGGTATAGTAGCTGTCGCAGTCGAACCCACAGAGGATTCTGGTACAGTAGCATCCAGCCCTAAGGTTCCCACACACAGCACTCTCAATTCAAAGAGGGACCACTCCTCGATCCAAGTATAGATACATAAATGAAGTCCTGAGTTGATGTATCCTGTAGTTCCGTCTCATCATAAGAAACCCAACGCGACAGATGACGCGTCAATCAGACACCCAGTCTGAGAGTTATTGGAATTTTTATTCCAAGGGCCCGGTTGGATTTACGCTTGGTCCAAACCCGGCCATTTTCCAAATTTTTCTAAAACTCACTTAGATTATAAAAAAAGTACCACCTCGTCACGAGGGTCCCAGTGCCGCAGACGTCACGTTGACGGGACACACAGTCTTGAAGATATTCGTATTTAAGCGAAGTTGGGCTCGGCCGGTCAAGCCCAGTGGGGTGGCCGGTCGGCCCGACCCGGCTCGGCTGATCCGACCCAACTGGGGGGTCGGCCCGGCTTGGCTCGGCGGGTCCGACTCAGCTAGGGTGTCAGCCTGGCCCGGTGGGCGCGGCCCACCTGCAGACCCAGCCTACGGTGCGGGCCGGTTCGGTTCGCCCGGCGGCACCGCCTCCTCCTGCCCAGCCGACCATAGCCGGCCGGTTCTGCCCGTCACACGCGGCCCGCTTAGCGTGTCGTGGTTCTTCCCACGTGGCGCATGCAAGATCCGCGGTTTTCCAGGCCGGTCGGCAGCCGACTGGCTGGTTCTCCCAACAGAGCAGCTCGCGGTTGCGGGCCACTGTTTCCTCCACCACGCAACGCCTGCAGGCGTCGCAGTCCTCCATCCCGGCCGACAGGGGGCCGACCGGTTCGCCCAGCAAATCAGCCCACAGTTGCAGGCCGCGGTCTTCTCCACCGTGCGACCGGAGCGACGACGCTGATTCTCCACCACCGCGGCCCAACGTGGCCGCGACCTTTGGCTCCACAGTGCAGCGTGTCAGTGTTGCGCCTCTTAATCCGTCGCAGCCCTCCCGGCTGCGGTTCCTCTTCTGTTCATCACGGTCCACCTCACTGTGGTTATTCTCTGACGCGGTACGACTGCACCGCGCCCCTCCACCTCCGCCTCCAATGTCATCAAATGGAAATAATGAAGGGGAGGGTTGGGCCGTGTTCGTGCAGTCTAAACCCTCCTCATCACATTGATAACAATCAGTACATCAATCCACCAATTTAACGATGTAGAATTAAGTGTATAATCAAACATTAAAGAATCCCCTACCATTATTTTGATGTTTTCTTGATGGTGTCACGTAAAGAGTACTCAAAGATGTCATTGAATGTTGCGCACATCACATGTTTCCGATTCTGGGATCAAGCGTCATCTTCGTTCTTCGTCGGTGACGGTGCGTTCTTCATTGGAGGGGAGAGGCTCTCTCAAGGTTCCGCCAAAATTCTCCCAAGTCCACCAAAATTATATGTGTCAACCAAAAATAATATCTTTGGCTGTTATTTTATTCTTTTCATGAATTCAAAATAAATCAAATTAATTAAGTTGATTCACTTAATTAATTGCAATGGAGTTGGCACATTTAATTGGGGATGAAAAGTGAAGAGGCTCCCCACATTAAGGGGGGGGGGTGGTTTAAGGGAGTTAAATGGGAGTTAGAGAGGTCAGGTGGGCCCCACATAATAATCCTCCCAAGGGAGGTTATGTGAAGGTTGGCCCAACAACCATAACATCCTCCCATGAGTGGTTATGTCGGGGTGGGACCCACATCCAGCTTCAGTTGGGAGAAAATTACCACCACCCAAATAAAATTTATGTCACACATAAATTTTTATTTAATTTTTGAGAATCCCCAAAAATTAACTTTCACTCCCGATAAAATGCAGCTACGGTAAAGGTCTCCGTAAGAGAATATCGGCGCTGCGAGTTCAACGGTGCTCTCAGTATGAAATTCTGAGAACCAGTTCAAAAGATATAAAATCCCGCAGGTACATTCACTGAACGTACCCAAACAAAACTTCAGAAATTGATTCCGAACACACCGGGCCTCAGAATCAGGCGCCGTCAAAAACTTCGGACTCCTAAAATTCCGATGTATTAAAAAACAATCCCTAGGATTTTTGGGTCTTTACAATTAATGTTACACATTTATAATAACCTCAAGTCTAAAGACCCATAAACACATTTACATAGAGGAATATCTAATATAACATGAATAATGTGGAATTCCTATTGGTTGGAATTTCCTTATGGACACCCTTTATTTGAATTAGAAAAATTTGAACTTCATAAGATGTATTATGAATTTTTTGAACCCCAACACCTAATAATTATACATTATCTATATCCCATCATATTGATTTATCAACACCATAAAACATATTACTTTAAGAATATTATCATTGAATATCTTGGTTCTCATTATATTAAAGAACTAACTATAAATTTTAGATGTAAAAAATATTCTAATGATGTAATAAAAATCACATTGTACTAGAGAAAAATGATTATGTTATATGAATAAATGTAAATATATACTTATTTTACTAATAAAATTTAAACAAAATCAGTTTTTCTAGGGAAGAAACTCTAATAGTAATACTACTCTACATTCTATGTGTAAAAAGGTAAAAACATTCTTGGTATAATACAAAACTAATTTCACTTCCCATTAAACCCAATTTGAAAATTACCGAAGGTTGTAGAAAACCAATATCGATTGCAATCATGTTGAGAGCGTTAGACTATTTCAAAAATTTAAATATCCATGTATGTAGTCAAACATTCTAGTTCGAATCCATGTGAAACTCAATGTAAGACATGCTAATCTTCTAGGACAGGCTAGGGAAATTCCAAGATATTCAATTTCTAATGAATTACTTTAAACCCAAATTTGGTACAAACATGATGAAGAAGGTACTTAAAAGGTAAAATAAGTAGGGAGACATGAAATAAAGAGAGTGGTTCATGATAAATATAAGTTTTAAACAGATATATTTATTTTTCATTCAATTAAAACATTTATAATTACACATACTCATATAAAAATTGTTTAATAGTGGAAAGGTGATTTCATTTGTAAATCACACACTAGAGAGACATGTTAAAAGAAAAAAATAAAGAAGGAAATTCAGTTAAGAAATGTTATGAATGGTTATATTGTTTTAAAATATGTTTTATATTAAATTTTACTCACCATTGATTCATTTCAAAATCAATTAATTTATCCAGTATCAAATATTTATGTGAATATCAAGACTGGGGGCTTTTTAATTAAAATAAACCATTTCCACCATCTCAATCCTATAACCACATCACCACCAAAGAACTCTATTAATTGGGGTTAAGTGTGATTCAATGAATTATAGTTCAATAAATATTACATTTTAGGGGTTATTATTATTATAAAATACAATAATGATTTAATGAAAATCACTTTATTCAACATATAATATTCAAATAAGGTTAAGGATAAGATAAGTCCCTTAAATTATAATCAGTCCCCTTAGGTAGATTGGCAAAAACAAAATGTAACTAATTTTATATTTTTTCCCAAGAAAATGTTATGATAAATCATGTGACACCTTTTTTGTTAAATGGTTTTGATTTAAAATATAAATAATTAAAGGCAATCACATTCAAGGATTCATTAAAGTACAATCTAAAATGTAATGTTCCCAAAAATAAGAAAAAGGGACTAGATATCACTAAATAATATTAAGTGAACCTATTGGGAAAAAAATAATTATTTTTACCAAAATATCTTTGTAAAGAAATATATTTATATTTCAAAATATATATCATTATATTTATTGATATGTTTAAAAAATTATATTAGTAATGTTATAGATATAGCTTGAGAATCACTCTCAGTGTCAAAACGACCAAAAAATACAAAATACTAGTTCAAAAATTCCCATGATCATCCAGTGGAACCTAAAATATATTAGACCATAAATCTATTACTAATTATATCCATATAATAACCTCCAAAAAAATAAAACCATACAATCTCAAGTGAAAACAAAATTGTTAATCTTCCAAAATTATACCAAAAAATACTAATCCAAAAAACTAAAATAACTATAAGAAATCATCCCTATTTTCCTCCCTAGGATTTGAGATGTAAAATTAATTAATCACATTCCATTTGAATGTTGATAATTGGATATTATACACCCACATGATCCCACATGAATTAAGGTAAGAGGATGACCCATGATTCCAGATGAATTATAATGTAGACATATGGGATTCACCGTAGAATCCCTAACCATAAAAAAAATTAAAAAATATGGTATGAAAAGGTAATGTGGGATGAGGGAGAATACTTATCATTGAAAAATGCATGAACACTATCTAATATTCACCATGAATAGGGATTTTTTCAGAAAAGGAGTAGTGATAACCAAGGGACACTATTGAATGGATCATTCGGTCTAGGAAGAAATGAAAAATTAAGGGGGATAATGAATGAGAAATATTGGTGGAGATGGAAAATAATATAATTTTCTAACTAAAAAACCATTCATCTTACTAATTACCTTGTATAGGTCCTTCAGTAATCCTGTGGCACCCCCAATACACCCTATAATTTGGATGGTCTAGCAAGAACTTGGTAGCACTCTATCATGTTTCATGGGTCACATGCAATTGTAAACAATAGTTCACAACTATTCATAGGTTCCTAAAACTATAAAAACATTACTAAGACCTAAAAAACACCTAAAATAAAATAAGAAACTTTAATGAATATTATCACTCAAAATATGTCAAAAACTCAAACGATATGGCACATTAGTACTCCAAATTTCCCACTTTGGTCCTAAAAGGCATAATATCCAAGATAATCAAGACATGAGTTATTATAACCTCCCCAATATATGACTTATCATCCTTGATATATTTAAATATATTCCTATCCAAATTTTTACTACCTTAATGTCTTAAATAGATACTCTACACAATTCATTAAATTCATGATACCCAACTCTCAAACCCACCATAAATCAGCATTGACAATTTATTCCACATTATAAATCCTCAAACCATGATCATATCACATATACAAAACCAAAAACACTAATCTATAGATATCTCAAACCATCCATCTCATTTACAATTCATATCACCCAAATTTGATCCAAATTAGTAAAAACCATAAAAATACAGCACATATAACTATCACTCTAATACGTAACACAATTTTCCACCATTCTTATGATGTATGAATCCGAAAATTAAAATGCAACACTAAACCTCCCTAAAACTTTAATACTAAATGATGTTCCATCATCCTCATGGATCTCTATATTCCATCAACAAATTAGAATACAAGCTAAGATACTCCCCACTATACGACACTACTAGGCCTATCTATGACGGACCAACAATTTTATTTTAGTTTATAAAAATGGTTCAGTTATAGGAGGCTTACATAAAAACATTATTCATTTCAAAAATTACATACTAACTCTTTACAAAAAAAATTCAAATTTACACAAAAATAACATATTATAAAACTTCTTCCGTTAAAATTTTTAATTAAATTACATTTCAAAGTCAATTTCTCATTATAATTCCAAAATAGAACATTAATCAATTTAAAACATAGAGAAGGGAAACATATTTTTCACAAATCCATATTCTATTTTAATAATTAACATCATAAATTCCATTTTGGAAACACCATGTTTCTCCCAACACCAAGTGAATAAAAATATTGTTTAAAAGGAAATGAAAACTCTTTTTCAAAATTTACTACTGTTTAATATGAATTTAGATTAAATTTATCCAATTTTAGAAATATAATACTATAAAATATTTTCCTTTACAATGTTACACTAATAGACTCATGTAATATACATGTACAAAATGACACAGGTTCCCCAAGTTCATGACCAAAAAAATGTTACTCGTATGTTGGTTGATTTATTTTCTAAAACTTCCTAGTTTCACATAAATACATGAGGAATAGTCAAAATTACCACAAAAAAGATATCAATAAGATCAATAATATAAAAAAATATAAAAATAAATAACATGATCAATGAATCGAGATTTTATGTATAGGAAACCACTTTTATACTTGTAAATAAAATGTAGATAGAAAATAAAGTCATGTTATAATGAACTATGTCATTGAATTTGGTGAAATAATAAATAAATTTAAATTTATGTATTCCGGTATTGGAATAGTATTTTTGATCATGTTTTTGATGGTGCTTCTAATGTTTGGGGATTATTGGTCTGGAGTGTGAGTTTCAGGGTGTTGTGAGATTCATTTTACTGTTAAAATGGATCGACAACATGGGTACTAGGAAATACATCATGGGGTTCTTGGGTTGGGAAGGCCAATGGAACAATAAGTTTTGTTGTGTAAAAAATAAAAATATAATTCCTTTAAAATCGGAACCTGAAGTGTGTTTCAAAAAACATGAGTGGGGTTTATATTCTTATTGGATCAGAAAAAAAGTTCTAGGAAAATAGAAACAGGCATTTGGGAATTATTTTACAATTAAATCATAATTAAATCGCAACAATTTTTCTCTAGAAAAATATACCATGACCTATATATAAGTTCGACATTAATTCCAAATTAAAATAATTATAATGAAGAATCAATTTAAAATAAACTTAAAAAAGAATCAAGTTAATCATAATAAAATTAAATCCATCCACTCATCCTTCAATTACTTCAAAAGAAAAAAATACTTTTTCATTTCACTCATAATATAAAAAATTCCCCATGGGATGAAATCCATTTTAAAACAAAATTCAACCCCCCCACCTCAGGGTCACATCTTAAGAGGGTTCTCATATGCATACTCACTGGTTAGTATTCCATTACAAGGAAAAAATACACCATTATAAATAGGGGCCCAAAATGCAAAGCCTTTTTCCAATTAATTTTAAATCAAATTTAAAATATTTAATTAAACTCCAAAACATAAAATCTATTTATAAAACATTTAATTAAAACATCATATTCAAAATAACTTTTAAAATAATTTAATTAATTGAAGCTCATTTATAAAAATTAGTACAAAGACTAAAACAAAATTCTTTAATTAGGATCAATTCCCATGTAGGAATTAAAAATTTTAAACCATATGTTTCAATTAAAATAAACCTTTAAATAATTAATCAATTCTCTATATTTAATGTATAACATGAAATTCCTAGTAAAACCTTTCAAAAATCAACATGAAAACCCAAAACATCTATAATGACTTCAATATAATTTTTAAAAATCCCTTAATAAAAAAAATATTTATTCCAACCATTAAAAAATTAAAATACCTAATTTTCAGTGAAACCGAACATAAAAACCAATTTTATTCTCATAAATACAAAAAAATATTACCATAATTATTAAATTAAAATATAAATTTAATACTCAAGTTGAATATGATTCTAAAATGAATGTTTAGTACATGGGGAGAACTAACCTCAAATAAAAAGAATATGGTCCAAAGATTTCAATTTGGTATAAACAAGAACGAAATAAGGGATCAAAAACCATATCCATATGAAAATAATCCAAAAAACGGTCACCCCAAAACCCCTAGGGTTTGATTGATCGTGCATTACAATGTTAAAGAAGAATAAAATAGGAAGAAGAGTGAAATGAGAGAAGTGGAGACCCTACCTGAAAGGTTTTATGAATCAACCTAACTCTAGTAACCCATAGCTAGTGGTTATTCTAATACATTTTCATAAGATATAAAGGATATAATCCCATCGGATCAAATATTTTAGTAGTCCTGAAAAAAATGTTACATTGTTGAATCACACTTTTCATTTGAAAACATATATTACAACATAGTATATTCTTTGAAAAATTTATTATTCTCTATAGAATATCCTTATATATCAATCATAGTAAACTTTATAGATTCCTAGTTAAAAGAAACAAAATAAACTGAAATCATAAACTCTCAATAAGGGAATATGTATAATGAAAAATATCATAGAGTAAATAATAAAATAATAATATGGTAAGAATAAATGTTTATAAAATAATGTAATGTAATTAATCACATGAACTTGAAATATATCCATATATATCATAACTATTCAGATAATCACATGAAAATTAATAACCAATTTTATAATAATGGAATTTATAATGTTTGAAATATTAAACTTACAATAAAGGCCACATTCCAAGTCATTATAAATAAATGGGTAAGACATATGGGAAATACCCAACCTATTTTGTAACATGAAATATAATAATACATCGAGAGTCTTTTTATAACACGAACCAAACTATAATGACCCAAACATTCATTAATGAAAATTACTATTTATCAAATTAAATGTCTTATTATGGTTATATAAAATGTGAACTTCATTGATTTTATGTCTCTATATTTTAAAATACCATTAATAATTGTGAGTGTTGCTAATATAGTTGTTGAATAGTGATCACATGATTGGTATAAATATAGGTCTTTAACAAATCCAATTTACTCATAAAAAGGAAGAGATGTCCTCATACTATAGAAATTCCCCATACAAAGCACATTTTTCATAGCTTGAAAAAGGATGTGGCGTCATTGGGCTTCGCTCTTGACCAAGCCCACGCTGAGCATGAATACGTTAAGCTCGAGTGAAACCGCCTACGAGAGAAGTGGAAGTTGATTGAGATTACCACTCGAGAAATGTTATCCGAGCCACCCCGAGAGTCTATCACCTTTACATAACATACCCTAAGGTCTTATGCGGGTGTCTTAAATAGTTATTTTACAAAAACCTAGTATTACGATTATGTACATTATTCTTGTATAGATAATATAAATTCTTTTTATTATTGTTACTTTGTAAATTGTTTTTAAAGAACAAATAGTATTTTTAGTTAATATTAAACTATGAAGTATATTTAGATTAAATAATAGAATTTTTAATTAAATAATATTTTAATAAAATATTATTATTATTAATATTAATTTACTTTTTTATATATATAAATTATCGTATAATTTTATGAATGAAATTGAAATTTTTTTAGGATTTGAAAGGTGTTTTTGTCAAAACCCATGAATTTTAGATAAATATAAGAGATTATTTTAAAAGTAAAAATTCACATATTTATAAAATTATTTATATAAAATTAATATTTTTTTTGGAATTTGGACGTTGAAATTATCCAAGGGTGAATTTTTCATAATTTTCTGAGATAGTCGAATTTTTGGGTAAAAAATTAAATACCGTTTAAATATATTATTTGTTTTATGACATCATAATGACTTGATAGTGATGTAATAAAATATTATAAATATTATTTTCGGCCAATATATTTTTTACCATTAAAATAATGAGATTTTGGGTTATTTTGATTAATTTTACAAAGCTTTATAGGACCCTTCAAGGCTTATAAATAATTTTGTTTTTTAAATTGTTTTCCATGAGAGTATGACTCACCTACACCTAAGAAACCCTATTATTTTAAGAACTTCAGACTTTGGCCTTATAAAATATTTTTTTTCAATCCCCTTTGGAAAAAAAATGGGAAAAAACCATGGTCTGGTTTGTGGTTTTGATTAATTTAATGTGAGGTTTCCCAAACCTAAATAATAAAAAATTACCTCTCCTTTCCTATATAAACCCACCCAATATCCCACTTCCTCTTCCCTCAAATCCTTGGGAGTTCGACCAACCCCTAACCTACTCTCTTTAGAATCCTCCCAAGGTTCCCCAATATCCTAATAATTCACTCTCAAGCCCCTCCCAAGACATTGGGATTACACTTCCAAGTAAGGGATTCTCACTTTCCTTATTGATGTCCAAGTTTCCTTATATTGTTATACCCTTTTATTTTCAATTATAAATGTTGGGGTATGATTTTTCAGCTCCCCCATACTTCCCATGTCGTATTTGAATAAAGATAGATCCCCTTTCTCTCTCATTAATTCCTTCCATGTATACTTGTTACCATACCTAAATTCTGTAAGGAATTTCTTTCCCCTCATTTACATTCAAGTAATTATTTTGTATCATGAATATAAATTCCATTAAAATTGTTGTGGGAATTTATCTATATGACCCCCTTACTTTTCATTTCATGTACATATTTTTAGATACCTCTATCTCTCTAATCAACCATTTTTATGAGTTCTCGTGTCATGTCTTTACGGTGCCAACATTGCACCGTGTTCTTCCAAGCCAAGATCATTATGTTGTGAATACCATACCCATGTCTCTATAAAGGGTATTAAAATTTATACACATATAAATATATAATGGTACTTTATTGTATTTATTCTACATTCCTTAATCATGGAATAACTTCTAATGTTGATTGATTCCATGTTATATGATCTATGTGGCACACTTATGCATGAAAAGAAATGTTTAAGAATGGATACGCCCTGATAGTGATCTAATGCATTGGGTAAAGTATAGTATCATGATACGTCATGTGCAATGAGTGTTTAATCATGATAATTCTAGTTCAATGAGTGTTTACTCGTGCTTAATTTTCCATGAGGGTTTACTCATGCTCCATGTGAAATGAGTCTTGGCTCATGCTAATTCCATGTTAACTATTTTTTCCACATTTCCATGTTATGATTAATGATTTATCATACCTTTATGTTCATATACCTATTATTTTACATTTATTTTCCCATTGTCTAAACTTTATTGTATTCCTCAGGTTATTCCATGATTATTCCCTTACTGAGATTTATAGATCACCCATTTCTTATGCATGTCCTCAGGTTATCCCATGAAATGCTATGTTCAAGGGAATGTAGTGGTCATGTAAAGGAAGTTTTCAATAAAGATGTTTTATTTTAGGGTTTAAGTTGTTATGTAATGATACTAATCCCCAATTACACTATACCTCTCGATCTTCTATGTTTTATCAAGTGAATTTTATGTAATAAATCATGTTTTAGTGTGTAATAAATAACAGGGTTGTCATAGTTGGTATCAGAGGATAGGTTTAGTTATTTTTTGGGATTATGATTATAAAACCCTAGAGAATCCTTAGGGAAAAGGATAATTATAATAAAATAATCCCTATGTTTTGGTAAGTATTGATTAAGTGGTTTATCAAGAAAATACATCCATGTCTGGATACGAGTAGGTAAAAGCGAATCTGGCGCAGATGTACCTAGGGGTGAAAACCCCGACAAGGAGTTTCGAGATTGACCCGAGGTATCCTAGTGCATGACAACGGGCCTTGCGTCCCTCTTGGTTATGAAACTCTCGGGGGATATGAATTGGTAAATTCACAAGCATAGTATGAAACATTATTAATGGATTTTAAAAAAAATACCCTAAGAATATATGTTAGAAGGTAGATCATGGATAACATAGATTGAAGCCTATAGATTCATATGTTAAGGAAATAAAATCTATTTATAAGTCATCAGTTTTCCTTGAATTAACCTTTATGTGTTACCCCTAACTTTACTTTTAATCCATCCAATGGTCGGTAATAGGAAGACTCGGGCTAAAAACTGATGTGAAGATCAATGTGATGACTGTGTTAATGAGATGCTCAATCTGATGGGAGTGGGAATCTCAAACTTTTTCACGATTCTCCTTCATTTAAATCAATATTTGAATTGAAACATGGGTCAAGAGGAACGTTCAACCCCCCCCCCCCAGAAAGAACATGTTTCTATCGAGAGATTAATGAGACGAAGGCCTCTCACATTTAATGGATCATCTGATCCCTCAATCACCGAACAATGGATCAACTCCATTGAAAAGATGTTCTCTATCCTTCAATGTTGGGAATAAGAAAACATTATTATGGCATCTTATTATATGGAGGGAGAAGCTGATCATTGGTGGGCACTGATCAAAAATACAAAGCCTGAGGAGGAGATCGAGGCATTGGAATGGAAGGATTTATAGATAATGTTTTTCGATAAATATTTTCCGCACACCCTCCATCTTAAGTTGGAAAGGGACTTAATTTCCCTCATGCTTAAAGATGAAAAATTTGTCTGAGCATATGAGGAAAACTTCACAAGGGTTGCACGATATTCCTATGGCATTTGTGTTACCCTTAAATGCAAGGTTGGTTACTTTTTTGGGGGGCCGAAACCTAGCTTGTGTAATGAACTTATGATCCGCGACTTTGACAGCTTTGAGAAAATTGTCTGATGTGCCCTCAAGGTCAAAATGGAGATAAAGAAATCTCAGGGGTATCATGGGGATAAGAAGTGTAAGGTGGACTTCAATTCATATTGTCTGATGGATAAATCCAACGGTTCTATGAAGATCTAATAGCCCGATTTTTAATGGTGTGGAAAGAAGCACCCTGTAAATTGCCCGAAGGGAGAAATGTGTGGAAGAGAAAGGAATCTAGTAGTTAACTGGCAACAAGAAAAACCCATGACTGCGACAGGGGAGAACAACACTCTATTCAACTTTCAACTTGGTGTTTGATGCTTCAACTGCAAAATAACAGGGAATTTTTAAAATTTGTTCCCTAATTCAAGGGTTTTCGAAGGCAACCAACAACCTCCAAGGAAGAAAGTGTGATCTTTTGACATCACTACCACATAAGTGAACCCCAAAAATGAAGTTGTGACAAGTATGCTAGTTATTTTTTCAAGAATAGATCATGTAATTTTTGATTCAAGTTCTATGCATTATTTTACATCCATAATGTTTAGTATAAAAATCACAACACCCCCACAAATCATGGATTTAATGATGACGGTGAGTACATAAAATGGGGAA
This sequence comes from Viscum album, assembly GCA_963277665.1. Classification (NCBI taxonomy): domain Eukaryota; kingdom Viridiplantae; phylum Streptophyta; class Magnoliopsida; order Santalales; family Viscaceae; genus Viscum; species Viscum album. Next base: position 2,103,070,165 of record OY728120.1, read on the forward strand.
ATCATTGGATCCCATGAATATAAATCCTTCCATGTCATAATTGGAAGAATAAATTTTCTAGTGAACCTCATCATACACCCTCTGGTGGAATTTCATTCCATTCTTGGCATGGATTGGATTTCCCAATATAGCTCCTACATAAATTATCGTGAGAGGGAAATCAATATCCATGTGGAGAATCAACCCCTGATTCTATACAAGTGATAGGAGGAAGATAAATATTATTTAGCTCCATCATCTCAAGAAAGGGTATTACTGCCCTATGAGCATGCGTATCTGGCTCAGGTGACTGAGTATAAGGAGGCAACCATCCTTGAAGACATGCCTATTATGAGGGAATTCATTGAAGTGTTTCCTGAGGAATTGTCTGAGCTTCCTCCTAGATGAGATGTTGAATTCTCAATTGAAATTATACCTGGGGAGTTCCCAATATCAAATACTCCATATAGAATGGTTGTTTTAGAGCTTGAGGAGATGAATAAACCACTATAGGAGAATCTGGATAATGGGTTTATATGCCCAAGTGCTTCACCAAAGAGTGAACCAGTCATCTCCATCAAGAAGAAGGATGTGTCAATGAACCTTTGGATCAATTATCATGAGCTTAACAAAATCACGATAAAGAAAAAGTATCCTCTACCACGAATTGATGACTTGTTCGATCAACTACATGGAGCATAATACTTTTCTAAGGTAGATGTGTGGTTAAGATATTATCAAGTAAGGGTGAAGAAGGAAGATATTCCCAAGACTGCTTTTCATACAAGGTACAAGCACTATGAATTCAAAGTAATGCCTTTTGGACTCACTAATGCTCCAGTAATCTTCATGTACATGATTAATATAATTTTTAGAGATTACCTTGACAAATTTGTGGTAGTCTTTATAGATGATATTTTAATATAAACCAAAACAAAGGAGGATCATGAGGAGCATTTAGGAATTGTACTAGAGACCGTTCTAAAGGATAATCTCTATGAAAAGTATAGCAAGTGTGAGTTCTAATTGAAGGAGGTCTCGTTCTTGGGCCATATCACCACAAGAAATGGGATATCTGTGGATCTATCCAAGAAACTACAATAGGGGGATGACTGAGGCTAACATTGGTAATGGATATCTATAGCTTCATGGGGTTACCTTGATATTATTTACGATATGTGAGAGATTTCTCATGATTGTCCAACCCTCTTACTAAGATAACATAGATGGGAGTAAAGTTCATTTGGAGTGATGAATATGAATAAATCTTAAAGGAGTTGAAAAGGAGGCTTATCACTACACTTGTGCTCACTTTACCCACAAGTGGTTAACTTTTTGTTATATTAAGTGACGATTTGAAGAAGGGCATGGGCTGTGTGTTGATGAAACATGACAAATTCATTGCCTATGCTTCAATGAAATTGAAAGTTCATGAGAAAAATTATCCAACACATGATCTGGAGTTGGATATGGTGATCATTGCTTTAAAATTTTGGCCGAATTATCTCTTTGGGGAGAAGTATGAAATATATACAGACCACAAATGCCTCATGTATATATTCTCATAGAAATAGTTGAACATGTGCCAATGAAGATGGTTATAGCTGATCAAATAATATTACAGCTCAATCCATTACCACCCTGGGAAAGCGAACAAGGTGTAAATTATCTAAGTAGAAAGTACCCATCAATTCTATCATTGATGATAATTAAAAAGGATCCAATCTATTTCGATTTGATGAAGATGGACATGGTAATCATAAATAAGGGATCATTTTCAATCATTTCACAAATGACTGCTCAAAAATCTAATTTGAAAAGGGTAAAGGATGATAAAAAGGATGATTTGGGAATTCAAAAGATAGTGGAAGTTATAAAAAAGGAGAATGGAGCTGAAGAAGGAACTTTTGGATGATGCACATAGTTCAAATTTCTCTATTCACCTAGGAAACACAAAAATGTATCAAGATATTCAAGAGATTTATTTGTGGGATGATATGTAAAAGGAGATTTCTAAGTATACCTCAAAGTTCCTGGTGTTCCAGTAAGTGAAGGAAGAGAGTAATAAGTCTAACGGGACGACCCAACCATTGACCATACCAGCATGGAAATGGGAGAACATCACCATGGACTTTTTCAATGAACATCTAAATAAATCCAAAGGAAACAATGCAATATGGGTTTTTGTGGATCTTATTACAAAGTATGCACACTTCATTGCAATTTCAGAGGATTTATCATTGGATCAACTGGCACAGATATACATCAGAAAAGTAGCAAAGCTGCATGGAGTACCACTATCTATTATATCTGATTGAGATCCATGATTCACCTCTATGTTTTGGAATAGTCTTCAAAATGATCTAGATACTGAATTTTACTTCAGTATGGCCTATAATCCTAAAACTGATGGCCAATCTGAGAAAACTATTCATAAACTGGAAGATATGTTAAGATCATGGTCAATGGAATTTAAAGGAAGTTGGTATCAACATCAACCTCTGGTTGAATTACCCTATAATAACAGTTTCCACTCAACCATCTGAATGGAACCTTATGAATCCATGTATGGTAGGAGGTGAAAAACACCGACATGTTGGGATGAAGTTAGTGAGAATAAGCAGCTAGGACTAGAAATGGTTGAAGAAATGGTGGAGATGGTGAAAACCATTCAGTATCATATCAAGTAAGCCCAGAGTCGAGAGAAGAGTTGTGTAGATAACAATCGACGATACCTTGATATTAATGTTGGAGACATGGTAATTCTATATATATCTCCATGGAATAAGGTCATGAGGATTGGAAATAAGGGGATGTTAAGTCCTAGGTACATAGGCCCCTTAAAGATACTTGATTGTGTGGGGAGGTTTTGGCCTATCAACAAGCACTTCCACCAAACAAGGAAAAAGTACATGATCTCTTTCATGTATCCCTCTTAAGGAAGTACACACTAGACCATTCATGTGTAATATCTTTATTGGTAGTACAGATAGAGGATGATCTTTCTTACGAGGAGAATCCCGGGAAGATCTTAGATCGTAGAGAAAAAAATTATACAAAATTAGACAGTTCCCCTCATAAAGGTGTTGTGGAAAAAACCACAAGTTTGATAAAATGACATGGGAATTGGAGGAAGTGATAAAGAAAAGATACCCACATCTATTTTTGTGTTGGAAAATAAAATTTAAAGGGTTAAATTTATTAAGGGGGGAGATTGTAACGACCCATACATTAATTAATGAAAATTCTTCTTGATCTAATTAAATGTCTTATTATGGTTATATAAAATGTAATCTTCATTGGATTTATGTGTCTGGATTTTAAAATATCATTAAGAATTTGTATTGTTGCTAATATAACTATTGAATAGTGATCACATGGTTAGTATAAATATGGGCGTTAACAAATCCAATTTAGTTAGTCAAAGGAATTGATGGCCTCATCCAGTAGAACTGCCCCATATAAAAACCATTTTATGGAGCTCGAGAAAGAGGTGGCACCATTGGGATTCTCTCTTGACCAAGCCCAAGTTGAGCTTGAATACATTAAGATCAAGTGTAACCACCAACGAGAGAAGTGGAAATTGATAGAGATTATCACCCGAGCAATGTTATCTGATCCACCCCAAGAGTATTCCACCATCACGAACCATACCCTAAGGTATTATACGAGTGTTTTAAGGGTTTATGTAACAAAACCATAGTACTACGATTTTGTACAGTATTCTTTTATAGAAAATATACATTCTTTTTTTATTATTTTTACTTTATAAATAGTTTTTAAAGCACAAATAGTATTTTTAGTTAAAATTTAACTATAAAATATATTTTGATGAATTAATGGTTTCTTTAATTAAATAATATTTTAATAAATTATTATTATTATTATTATATTACATTTTATTAAATATAAATTATCATATGTTTTTATAAATGAAATTGTAATATTTATTAAGGTTTGAAAGCTGTTTTTGTCAAACCCCATGAATTTTCGATAAATGTCAGTTTTTATATTAAAAGTAAAAATTCACATATTTAGAAAATTATTTTGATAAAAGGAATATTATTTTTGTAATCATAATGTTTAAATTATCCAACTCTGAATTTATCATAATTTTCTAAGACAGTTGATTTTTTGGATAAAAAATTAAATACAATTTAAATATATAATGTGTTTATGACATCATAATGACCCTATTGGGATGTAATAAAATACTATAAACATTATTTTAATCCAATATATGTTTTACCATTAAAATAATGAGATTTTTAATTTGTTTTAATTATTTTACAAATCATTATTGGACACTTCAAAGCTTATAAAACATTTTGACCTTTTAAATTGTTTTCCTTGAGAGTGTGACTCACCTCCACTTAAGAAACCCTATTATTTTAGGAATTTCAGACATTTCCCATATAAAATATTTTTTTCCACTCCCTTTTGAAAAAAAACCTATGAAAAAACTATGGGCTGGATTGTGGTTTTGATTAATTTAATTTGTGGTGTCCTAAACCTAAATAATAATGAATTTCCCCTCCTTTCCTATATAAACCCACCCTGGATCTCACATCCTCTTCACTCAATGAATTTGGAGTTATACCAAACCCTTCCCTCCTCTATCTATAATCCTCCCAAGGTTCCCAAATCTCCCATGAAGTCTCCCTCAAGCCCCTCCCTAGCCTTTGGGATCACCCTTCCAAGATAGGGATTCTCAATTTCTTTATTTATGTCCAAGTTCCCTTATATTGTTATGACCATTTATTTTAAATTATAAATGTTGGGGTATAATTTTACCTCCCCCTAATTTCCCTATTCATGTTTTAATAATGATACACCCTCTTTCTATTTCATTAATTCCTCCCATGTATACCTGTTACCTTGCTGAAATTCCGTAAGGAATTTCTCTCTCCTCATTTACATTCAAGTAATTATTTTGTATCATGAATCCAAATTCCATTACAATTGTTGGGAAATGTACCTATATGACCCCATTATTTTCCATTTCATGTAAAAATGATAAGACACCCCTTTCTCTCTCATCAACCATTTTTATGAGTTCTTATGTCACGCTGTTACGCTGCCGGAATTGCACCTCGTTTTTTCAAGCCAAGATCGTTGTGTAGTGAATAACATACACATGTCTCTATAAATGGTATTCTACATTATTAACATATAAATATTGAATGTTAATTTCATGTATTTATTCCAAATTCCTTGATCATGGAATAACTTATTATGTTGATTGATTCCATGTTATATGATCCAGGTGACACACTTATACATGAAATGAAAAGTTTAAGAAAGGGTATGCCCTGATAGCACTCCAATGCATTGGGTAAGTATAGTATCATGATACATCATGTGAAATGAGTGTTTAATCATGATAATTCAAGTTAAATGAGGGTTTACTCATTCTTAATGTGCAATGAGGGTTTACTCAACCTCCACGTGAAATAAGCCTTGGCTCATGCTAATTCCATGCTATGTGTTGTTGCCAAATTTCCATGTTATGATTAATGATTTATCATGCCTTTATGTTCATTTTCCTCTTATGCTCTATTGATATTCCTATTGTCTAAAATTTATTATATTCCTCATGTTATTCCTTGTTTATTCCCTTACTGGGCTTTATAGCTCACCCTTTCCTTATGCATGTCCTCTGGTTATCCCATACAATGCTATGTACGAGGGAATGTAGTGGTCATGTAAAAGAAGTTTTCAATAAAGATGTTGTATTTAATGTTTTAAGTTGTTATGTAATGGTCAAAATCCCAAAAGACACTAGACCTATCGATCTTATATGTTGTATCAAGTGAATTTTATGTAATAAATCATGTTTTACGGTGTACTAAAGAATATGGATATCATACAATCCGTCACTTAAAAAGTCCAATGCATTAATATTATAGAAAAAAGTAGGAATTAATCAGCATACTTTAATAATCAATAAATATACATTATAGGATAACAAACTTATGGAATATGAATACTTTCCCCTGTCAAAATGATCTTAATTAATCTTGAGAAATATGGTGGATATTATCCTTAGATTATATCCATACTAAAATATAATATTTTTCTAATTATTTAGACATAGAGGAAAATACTTTTAATAATCATCGAATTTTTTTTTCAGAAAATAACCTACTCATTTTGAAATAATTTATTTAAATTTAAAAATTTCTAGAATATAAGGAAATATATTTTCCATTAAAATAACCATGAAATTCATTAAATTAAACTTTTAGGTAACAATACTGGTGACACTGTGAAAATTAATTTGTGTGGTAAGCATTAAAACAAAGTTTTCATTCACACTTTCAAAAAAAAGTGTCTCCATCTAAAAATTACATGAATATTAATTTTAGAAAAGAATATATTTAAATCATGGTTAAAAATGAATTTAATAAATCATTATGGAATAGTTAAATCATTCATCAAAACATTTTAAATAAAATATATAAATGGATGAAAAGATTCTCGACCGAATAAAAAAACAAAGTTGGTTTTCAATAATAAAATTATTTAGAAAATTTTCATTATTTGGGATATGAAAATGAAAATAAAACATATAATATATGTAAATAACAAGAAGATAAAAAAATACATGTGTTTTAAGATAAAAATATCATATAATTACTCAAACATATACATAAACATAAACAATCCCATATAATTATGGGATTTTGAAACAATTCATTACCACTTTGGTAAATTTTGAATCATAACCCTCAAGAAAGAAATAACATCAAATGAAACATGATATACCATGAATATTAGTAGATACATGATATATCATATCAAAGTTTTAGTATATCTAGCACCAAAAAGAAACAAGTGTTGAATATGTCATATGTGTCACAAGATTAAAAGAGAGATAGTAAACCTTTGTAAAGATAATAACTTTGAAGTGATAATTATCCAATGAAGTGATTATTTAAAACAAATGTAAATACGCATAAAAAAATTTAAAATAAAACATGAAATAATCAAACATAATTAGACAGATAATCTTGTCATAATATAGAAAATAAAAAAGTAATATAGTCCAACGAAAATAAATTGAGTTATGAAACCCCTTACCTCATGTCTGAATCACCACATACATTCGTTACATCATATATAATAAAATTATATTAATAATATTCTTTATTAAGAACCTTTTATAGGAATATTAGCTTATTATTACCAATTTATTTCATTTATTACCATTCCTAGTATATTTATTAAATCGATTATGTTCATGTTGAGAGTTTAGAGGATGTTTGGTTCGTAATTATAGAAAAAAATTGGTAGTTTGACCTAGTCAAAAAGGTCATAGTTTTTTCATCATTTTTTCATGAATATAATACATATTCATTAAATAAATCATAATAACCAACCATGAAATATGGTTATGGAAAATGAATCATATTGTTGTGTGGAGGTGGTAGTCTACATGTACGCAAGAAAGATACTTTATTTTCACAATTGACAGAAATTGGGTGTGAAATGGTTTTCCAATAATCAAATAAATTATCATTATATTTATAAAAATAGATTCATTAATATAAGATGTATATAATTAATTTATAGGAAGTATAAGAACAAGTAAACATGTAAAGAGTCATGTATCACAATCACTTGTTCTTTGAGAGTCCTCCTTTGACTTACACCATAATTCTTATTAGAATGACCCTTAGAGAATAAAAAATGCTATTTTAATTTGATAAGTAATATATTGAGTTATATTGGTAGTCATTTACTAGGCTAGAGTACTCAAACTTATTGAATAATGGATAATAGGAGGTTCCCTTTTAAGAGTGAGGGAAATGACACACTGAAAATTAATTAAAATATTAAAATATAATATATATCATAATCATGTCATGTAGATCCAAACTGCCATAATTTATAATTTAGGACATGATAAGGTTGAAATAACTTTTACAAATTAAATTTGTACATGTATAAGTTATATTTTAATCCTTGTCTTTGGTTCTACCCCCCTCAGTAACCCTGTTATGGTAGCATGTTTTTTAGCATTTAGGGTAGTAAATTTACTTATAAGGTGACAAGTGTCTCACAAATGGTCCATGTATGTGATTTTAGAACATTTTTCATCTCAATTTTCCCAATTTAATATTTTTTTATAATTAAATAATTTGATTGAAATTTTTTATCATATAATATCATTAAAGTTATTTTTTGGACAATTAATATAATTTAACATCAAATTTGAAAATATATTTAGAATATAAATACATATAACATTAATTATAATTTATAACTACCTTTTAAATTTCTATAATATGATAATTTATACAAAATATATTATTTTTATTATTTTTAAAAACATTTACATTTATTTTTCAAATACTTTCACAAATACTGTATTAATATTACATAAGCACTTTAGGTAATTATATCATCACTAAAAATTAAAAATAAATTACTATAAAATATTATTAATATTTAAAAAATTGTATTTATTCATAACTTATTTTTATAAAATTTAAAATATTTAAAATATATTAAAATAATGAGAGTCACATATTGTAATTTTCTTAGCTTGAAATAATATAAATGTCATTAGCAAAGGAAAATTCCACTAAAATGTCATATAATTTAATTTCATATGGATATAATCAAATATATATCTTATAAAGAATAAAATTTATGTGTTGAATATATTCATAAATCTTTATCACTTTATTTATAACATTAATTCCTTGATTTACCCTTTATCATGTTGAAAAATATTTATGTTGGTTACTATTATCAGTGACTAAAAATAAAAGGGAATTATTTAGAAAATTTAAACCTATGATTATAAATATGGAATCAATTATTTTCATGATTCAATTTATTAATGTAAAAAATCAATTATAATATAAATTTTTAAAACTCAATGATAACCATTTTTAGAGAAAATGTGTTTTTAATCATAAAAATGAATTTATAGAAAAATAAAATTTAAAGTGGATTCCTATGTAATTATTTAGATTATTTTTAGAAAAATGGATGTTATGTTATAATAAAACCAAATCCAAAAATAAATTGAAAATTTTAAATTACATGATATAATTAAAATAAAAGATTATTTTAAGAAATTGACACTTTTATGATTCACTAAAAAATAAAACTTTACAGAAATCAAATCCAAAGACTTTAAGCAATGATAATATTTATATGTTGATTTCAAAAATTATATTCATTAAAAAAACAAATTTTATAAAATCCATAGAAAACTATCGAGCATACTATAATTTCAAGATAAAATTTTGGGGCTCTACATTTGACCTCCTATATCTAAAAAAACCATAGAAATAACTAAAGGGAGTGGATTTTGGAGGAGGGGAGGTCACACCATAGAGGGTTTCTCACACATAGTTTACCTGTACGGTATAACAAACCATATGGAAAATAAGATGCACTCACTAGACACACAAAATATATATAAAATGGTTACTTCTAAAAGAATAATTTGTTTATCTATTCTTACAACAACTCCTCTGAATGACATTGTCTCAAGATAAACCATCATGGAAGGTTTTCTCATGGTTAAATAACAGTGTGGGCTAATCATTCAGCCCTTTCAAACTCCTAAAATTTCACAACATCCAAGTAAAAATTTAACAAAAGTTTAATTAACGTTAAATAATATAAAATTAAAAATTAAAAAAACATGGGGTAGTTCTACCACTCCACCATAACACTTTTTACCCACACAAATCCATTAAAAACTAATGGAAAATAATAAGTCGCTAAAAATACAACACCTAGAGAAAGACGTGATAGATACGAAGAAACTATGATAAGTCATAACTGGAGAGACCACCAAACAAACTAATCCCCATGATCAAACGAGTACATCCTTAAATAGTATCCAAAATATATAATATGAATTAAACCAAAAATTAAAAGACACAAGTCTTCACTAATATAATGTCATATTTAGTTCTCCCTTCCCTTTAGACTTTAATTAAAATTTGGTTCAACAACAACACACACACACTATCGAAGGGACACAACACCAAAAAAAAATTTATTCCACCAAAAAACAAAATAGAGATCACAATTACTCTATTAAGAGCATCATCATAAAAAAAATAAATGTTAAAAAAACTTATTAATAGGGGATCAACTCCAAGAACATTCAAAACCAAAAATAGACATCGGTATTTGTCATGAACCAACCCAGGTTGACCCTGAACTGGTCACTCGAGCCGATCCACAGAAAGTGACGAAGTGCACTCCCAATCCCCATGGGATAGAAACTAGTGTCTAGCATAAAAACTTAATCATTGTGAATTATTTTTCCCAGAAAGATAAATAAATAAACAAGAATAAACTTAAAAATAAAACTAAACTATAGCAGCAGAAAAGAATTAAACAGAACAAATCAACATACCTCTATGTGACCATCTAGGTTACCTCCCAACCAAAGGTTGACCTTTCTCCAATAATGAGATACTCAGCCATGAATAGATGAAAAAAATAAAACTGAAACTGAAATGATAAATATAGGCATGATAATTAAAAATGATCAGAAGAGTTTCCATGATAAACCACATAATCCTACGTCTCCATTCCCAAAACAATCGATTAATACAAGTTTAAAATACAAATATAAAAGTATGGTTTTCACATTTTAAAATAAGAAACAAGATTTTATCATTTAAAAATCCAAAACACATGACATAAAATTTCCAAAATCATCTATTATTATATAAACTAAACCCAAAACAAAGTACACCAAAGCGGGGCTACATTAGAACAGGTAAACAATGCATGTTGGAAATAAACTGGTATAACAAAAAGTAAACAAGAAATAAATATAATCCAGTAACCATGGTTGATCGTAAAAAACCCTAGAAGACCCATGGATGTACTTGTTTTAGGAACTACCTATCAGCATATGGGGAAGCTCATATGTCCATGACCAACTGGCCCCTCTAAATTGACCAAACAAGTGGAAAATCCCACCTTGTCTAACAAAAAATCCAAGGGAACCAACCCATCTAATCGAGGTTGGTTAGAAACAATCACTTGATCATCTAAAATATTCCCAAGAACCCATAGTTGTTATAATAATATTGTGTAAGTAGGAGAAACCCACATGAATGACTAATCTCACAGCACTTGCCTACCCCAAACACATACACTCCATACGATAACCCATAAGGGATATCCCCCTATAGTGGTGCCCCAAAAATTTATATACATCATATCAAAAAATGTTACAACCGAGCTATCATGCCATGAAATAATTAAAACCATTTGATACCATTTTAAAAATATTAAAGTTGTTAAATGGGCATACAGTAATCATAACATCATCATTTCAAAGAAACAACATAAACATTACACTAAAGTAGAAAGTGCCAAATAGTTCGTCACGTCACATCCTTTTCAAAATAATTTTTCTGAAAACATTTAAAAATATGACAAAAAACCCAAATATTCTAATCAAAAACCATTCTAAAAGGTAACAGAACTCCATCCATGAGTTTGAAGATCCAAATGGGCCTTTAAGTCCAATGTCTCCAAAAGATTTACTGAAACATCACCTTGGAATTGTAAGTTCCAGAGGTGCCATTGAGTCGACATGTCTAAATTCATTTACCGAAAACATCTTATCAATACCGCTTTTAAATTTATAAAGTCAAAAAAGAATGGTTCATTCTGAACTCATTCCAAATCATGTTCCAAGGATAAGTGGAAAACCATATGGAATACGTTTAAAACTATTTTAGGAACCACACAAAAGAACCAAACTCATCTAGAAGGCATGATCAACTTATAAAACAAAACATTCATGGAAATTTCAATTTAAAACACCACCTTAACTTGATGACACATCAATGTGTGCACCTAGTGAACCCATAGATGTGCTAATATCTAGTGTCACACCAAACATCCATAGAGGCTCTCAGATGCTATTTCCACAAAATGAAAATTTCCTTTAAACCATAACAGACCAAAAAAATTAAGATAATTTTATAGAAAAACGAAAAAGTTCATAAATGATTTTATAAAAAATCCAACTAATTTATAAAAAAATACTATGAAAAATCCAACCAATTTATGGAAACTTTTATAAACAAATTAATCAATGTTATAAACATAATAAACAATTTATAAAAAAAATTTACAAATGAATTTATAAATGTAGAAAATAATTTAGTGGAAACCCCCTATCCCACTTTGAAGAACAACAACATTTAAAATAAAAATCCTAAGTGTCTTAACTTGAGAAATTTACACCATGCCCTAAAAACTCATTTTTAGTAAATTTTATCAAGACAAAAAACGCTATTCACATCTAACCATAGATATTATAGTGGTGAATAAACCTTTAATAGGAAATTGAAAACATGAAAGTGACAATGAATCATTTCAAAAAGGAAATATTTGTAACACTTACCTCAATGGTGAGAAATTACCACACCTCTTCATTGGAAAGAAGAATAACCTCCTAAGGACCAAACACAAAACTAAAACAATGAGAAAAAACACAAATTACAATTCCTACCATTATGATTTGGCTATGGAAAAAAATCCCAAAAAATGATAGAAAAGACATCGCTGAGGGGGTTTGCGACCAAAAATGGGTCTGCTAGGGGGGTCATACACGAGCAGGTTGCTGCACAAGGGGAGAGGTGGCCACTGTAGGGTGTTCCGGAGTGGGAGGAGGCATTGGCTAGGGGGTCAGGGTACCAGAGAAGGGAATCAATGAGGGTTTTAGAGCACATCCTAGCCAGTGGTGCCATGTGGTGAGGAGGATGGCCGGAGATGCGGAGGGAGGCCAGCTGGGGGGTTGGGTGTGATGTTGTCCTATACAAGTAGGAGGAGAATTTAGGGAGGGGTGAGGGCTATCCAAGATAAGAGGGTGAGTATATAATGGGGAAATTTGAGTGGCAGGAGGCCAATGTGCGACAGGGCGAGGTAGCTGGCCTAAGCCACTGTGGGTCAGGGCGGCTGGCCAGAGGCGCGACCCAGGCAGGGGTTGGTCGACAGAGGTGGGGCTGGGAGGGCACCACTATGTTGGAGGTCGAGGAGAAGTTGTGGTCAAGAGTAGGATGGGTAGTAGGGAGGGGGAAGGAAGCACTCCATGTGAAGGAGGGGTGCAAGGTTTTCGAGAAAAGGGGGAAACCAGGGGCGGTGTGAGGTGGAGGCCGACTAGGTCTGGGTACAGTGCTGTGTAGGAGGGATGAAGAGGCACTAGAGCTCGGCCGCAGGCTGGTGTGGCCGCACGAGGGGAGAAGCAGGACTTGGGGAATGGTGGGGTGCTAGCTGTGTAGGTTAGACCTAGGGTTTTCAAATTTTTTTCTCTCATTTTATAATAATAATGACAATAAAACTAGAAATAATAATAAAATATATAATAATAATAAAGATAATAATAATAAAAGTTATAATAATAAAAATAATAAAAATAATAAAAATAATAACACCTCATTAATAATAATAATATTATTAATTATTTAATTACATTATTATTGTTAAAATTTAAACATTTAACTCACTTCATTTATAGAAAACGTTATTTATATTAATCATTAGACATTTGTGCGGGAACCTGGACTAACGACGTGGCTACTGCCCACTGTTTGGTGACTGTGCACGGGTCTAAAACCCACTAAAAATGTTAAACAACAAAAATTTTAAACCAGAACCAAGCCCAGACCTTGGAGTGATGACCCAGAGCCTAGAAAAAAAATTAAAATAAAAATAAACCAAAATTTCAGGGTGTGACAGTATTAGACATGAGTCCCCATGAAACGCATGGGAAAACGTACACCCACCACATGATAAATATCACATGGAAGCTCAAAAAATAATAAACACTTTCATATGATAACTAAAAGATATTTTGGTCCTATATCCCCTTACATGGATCCCTATGTATCATATGTTCACCCATGAAAACTGGGGTATCCATTCACTAGTTCTAAAACACAACCTACAAGAAACACATTCATCGCCTAGGCATAAGTAAGATGGAAATAACCAACATCTCATAAATACCCACATTTAATCACTCAATACAAAGTCATATTAAAGATATAATGAAATATATCATTGACCCCCAATCCACTAAAAATGAAACCACCATAATCAAAAGACCTCCCCAATAACAAAGATCCACATATTACCACAATTCTCAACTAGGTCCTTCCCACACACTCACAATGAACCTAAATCACATTAAAAAGATAGGGATAATGATTCAAGATTCATTAAATCAGATCCATGATAAATAATTATTATTCCCTCACCACTTGATTCATAGTCAAAGTGGGACAATAAACTATAGGAACTACACCTAACAAAGAAGATAATAATTCAGGGGTTCATCCCATTAGACAAGAAATCCATAATTTCCCATAAATATCCAAAGAGAAAAAATTCAAATAACATGAGACATGAACTCAACTAGTTCATGTATCTTCCTTCAGACTAAAAATTCATGGCATCACTAAGAGATAAATGCAAAATAATAAGTTTAAAAAACATGACACATAAATATCAATTTATAAAATCCATTTTCTTTTGAAATAACTCAAATCCATATTAAGTGAGTTAAAAACCATTTCATTAAAAACATAAATTCCAAATCAATTTTTCTTTAAAAAATTCCTCTTCCCAAAATTTTAAAGAGTAATTTAAAAAAATACAACATCCATTAACAAAAAGTTTTCCCAATACTCTTTCTCAAAATTAGCGACTTTCATGATCCCGTTTTAAAAAAGGTAAGGATGTTTTCTTAAAAAATCCCCCAAAATTATTTTAAAACCCATCATTTTATGAAATCACAATTTTCATCCAAAAATTCACAAAATGCACACATGTGAAGGCATAGAAATCCAATCAAAATCCAATCCATAATTAATATATCATAAACCCCAATTGATTCATCTAAAGTAACCGGTAATCTCTAAAGAGTAGCCTTAATATAAAAATAAAATACGATAAAGAACCATACTTGATTGCACCACATGGTTTGAAGTACTGTAATAGAGCCATGAAAAAATTATTAAGACATATTAGGTTAGGTGTCTGGTTTCTACCTAGTTTCTCATGTTGTGAAAGATAAACTCATTCCACTAACCCATATTTTTAATACCAAAATCCAATGGAAATCCACAAGGTAACTCAACTAGAAAAATGATAATAAATATATCATAAAAAAAAAACAAAATAAAATATTGAATTAAAAATTAAAATCCTACTTCCCATGGAATCGTGAGGCTCCGAGTAAGAAAGATCTATCTAGAATATTTTCACACCAACCATTCACATTACAACCAAAAATTCTTACATGATCATACCATGACAATGAAAATAATAAAAGGTTTATTTGTGAACTTATACTCACACCGCTTAACATAAGTTATGATGCCATTTGTAACAAACCAACCCAAACTACCATCTAAAGTCACACCATAATTTTCCCACACTAACCTAAGGGTTTTTCTCGATCCCCCAAATATGGATACAAGTGATAAAGCATCAGAAATAACCATTTGGGAATGATTTTAGTCTGAAATTGGATTTAACAAACTATGGAAATTCTCCTCAAAACATGTATAAACTATTTTTAATGTAGGAATTGATGATAAAATCAAATAAGTATAAAGAAACAATAGTTTAAAATAAACATAAACAATAAATATGTTAATAATAAGAAAAATAAATCTCTCCAATCACCCTATAATTCCCTCATAAGAGATAACCCATTTTTATTTTCACTCACAATATTCAAAATTCTCATTATGATGAAATCCATATTAAAATAATATTAAATATCCACCCTCAGTGTCGTAATTTGTAATGGGGATCAAGATGGCCTCATTTTTACACACAATGATTAGAAATCATTTATATGTTACAACCAGACTATTACAAATAAGTGCTCATAATTCCAATCCATTTTTCAAATTGTTTGAAATACCATTTTAAACCATTATTTAAAATACATACCTTTAAAATCATGTCTAAAACATTTCCTTGAAATATAATATTCCAAACATACTTGAAAAATATTTATGATATCAACCATATTTTATGGAACTTTTTACAATTTCATAAACATCACTATTTAATTTTTCCAAATACCCAAATGGGGTCCAAACATTTTTAAACCCCATGTTTCATTTAAAACAATCCTTTAAATAATTATTAAATACATGGAATTTCATTTGACACTTGAAATTACTAGTAAAATCTTTAAAAAATAAACTTTAAAACCTAAATCAGCTTTAATAACATCAATATAATTTTTAATGATCCAATCATGAAATAACTATATTTTATAAAACCCTTTTAAATAGGAAAACATTCACTTCCAAAGGGACCTAAGATAAAACCCATTTTTCATCTTAGAAATTCAAAAAAATCATATAAAAAAATCATTAAAAATTTATAAAATAAATTTAAAACTCATTTGGACAATGTTTATAAAATTAATGTATAGGTAATGAGGAAAACCTACCACAAATAAACAGTTGATGGTCAAATGCTATGAATTTTTGGAAAATAAACCCCAAATATGGAATTGACTACACAATCCATAAGATGATCCTAAAAATCAGTCAACTCAAAACTCCTAGGGTTTATCTGATTAATCACCATAGTGAGTAAGAATAAAAAATCATGAAGAATATATAAAGGAGAGAATAAGATACCCAATATTGGATGTATGTACTTGAATCACTAAGAACATCAGAGAAATCATCGTAGGGTGGAGAGGCTCAAGGATGGGAGTTCATGTCTTGGAAGATGGATTGTCTTGGGGGTCAAGAGATGAGTTTGAGTATAGGAGAATGAGAAAACCCTTTTAAAATAAATAAGATAATTTTTTTAAATAATAATAATATACATTCGTGGGCACGGTTCATGGATTACCCATAATGTTTACCAAACTATAATGAAACTATATTGAACTCATTGGAAACCAAAAACACATAGTTAATGGTTACTCCTAGGATCATACACGGATTATCTATCCATGTTCCAACCATTATAAATGAAATTATCTCAAGACTAACCATCACATATGGCCATCACACAATTTACTAATCATGAAGGTTAACTGTGGGCCCCTTTACAACTCTTTAAATTTTAATATTTCCAAGGTAAAATTTTCTAAAACATAAAATATATAGAAATAAGAAATTAAAAAATAGAAGTTTCTATAGGATACACTCTATATCTTTTTTGGGGGAATCCTTGTGGTGTAGAGAAAGAGACACACTGCAAGGGTGGAATGAGAAGAGATTGTCCCCTGCCTCCTTTGAGGCACATGCATCATAGTCCACTGACTATGCCGTATTTTTCTAGGGTTGGATCTCAAACTATTCTATAGAGATGATTGTTCAATATATAAAATTGTATTAAGCATTATGTCCCATGTTCTAGGTATATTTTTTTTTGGGATTTTAGGTAATATTATGTGGATTTTATTTGGAAACCCTCAAGTATCTTTATCTATTTTGAATAGAAGGGAGTGGGAGAGACCTATTTGACCCTCTCATCCCATACCTTGGAAATCCTTTGACATGGTTATTTTAAAGTGGTTTTATCACATTAGTTTTTAGTAATTACACATTCTTAACACATCCTTATTCTTCTCCTTGGTTTATTTTTTGATTTTGGCTGACTGGTTAGGGTCTTGGCTTATGGATTCCACCAAGTCATGATGGAATCATTACACTTCTTGTATTTTTCATTGGGGAATGTATAAGATGTATTAAAAGGTGATGTAATAGTCTTTTTTCATAGGTTATCTTGATGTATGTGTCTCTGTAGTTTTATTTAGGGATTTGGTGATTTAGTGTGAAAATAGACATCAATTTGGGAGTGATAATTGGGTATTTTTAATAACATAAGTCCCGATGAGTGTATGGAGTTGACTGTATCTTACGTATCATTATTTAAGCATCATTACTCTATATAGTGAGTTTGGAGTCTATTATTACATTGTGTTTTTTTAGTTTTAGATGTCTAGTTTGTTAATTTAACGGTATTTATGGTTGAGTTGGGTGCCTAGGGACCCATAGGAGGTCTCTTTGAGTAGGTAATCAATGTGAGGGTGATAGCTTGTGGTACATAGCAACATTAATACCTTTTTAAATTAAATAATTTATTTATTACTTACTTATAAACCAAATTTTTATCTCTTAAGGGTTATAATCTATAGAAATAATTATACTCACTTAAATGTAGTAGTTTCTTTGCCAGTTTGAATATGATTATAAAAATGAGTTTAAATATTTTGATTTTTCAAATCCTTTTCTAAGTAAGGAAAGATTTCAATATAAATTTTTTAAGGGAAATTTTATAATGAAAAAAATTAGTAAATGGTTTCCAATTAATGGTGGTATCAATTTCATTTAAGTGTCCTTATGCTTTAATGATTTTCTATACCATATTTTTATTTATATTGATAATTTTTAGTGGAATTGGATGAGTGGAGTTTAATAAATATTGTAATGTTTTAAAAGTATTATTATGTATCATTCTCTAGTGTGGTTTCTAAAAGAAATTAAGTTATGTTCAAGTTTATTTCTAAATGATATTTCCAAGGAATAGTTTAACACTATGATTATGGATTTTTTCTAAAAATGGGTATGTGGGGATGGGATGAGGATTATCATAGAGATTCCTTATTATAATTTTTATTTATATATTATATTATATGTGACAAATGTTACCGAATACCCTATGAATAACTATTTGGAAAAGATTGGGTAATTTGGTAGGAGATCCTAAATAGGGTGACGATCCCTCACCACTAGTTTAGTTTGACACCTTAGCTAGTGAAGTAATGTCATGTGAACATCCATTGTCTAGGGAAGTAATTATATACACTCCCCAAAAGTAGTAGTTTATCAGCACAAATAGTGAAATTAAATTACTAAGTGAACCTGACCGTTGTTTCTAATAGGGTTGCACTAATGATATCTGTTATTTATTTTCATTTTATTATGAAATGATAATAATATTTACACTTAGTAATTTTCCATTATTTTATTTGATTAGATGTTATATCTATTTATATTTTGTTTCTTTCTTGTTATCTTAATGTTTTTATTTTTTTCTTATATTTTGTTACTCTCATTCATTCATTTAGAGTTGTTATTGGTGTTTACATTTTTTCCATATATTGATCTATTTTTACCAACATATTTCATTAATGTTAGTTATCATATGGTCATTATGTATAACTTATCATATTTTTTAGTTTTCTACAATTTCAAAGAATAATTCCATTTATCTAGTGTCATTCATTTTGGAAAATAAAAAAAATGTGTTTAGAAAAGGATTATTTTCTTTTACTTGAAACATGAGTGATTTAAAAGAGAAGAGTTCCGAAAAAAAATTATATCTATTTCTACCCATCCCTTCCTATAATGTTTTAAGACACAATCTTTGATTAAATGGAAATTTATTTCATTGGATAAAATAAATTAAAGGTATGTATATATGTGACTTATTTTTGTTTTAGAAGATAGAAAAATACTTTTATAGTTATAGTTTCAATATAAAATGTAAAGGAATTATTTTTCAAATGATATTCATGGGGTGTGTGTAGGTAATCTACTCAACACTGTGCTCATGTAAACATATTTCAGGTTTGGAATAGAATCAAATTAGATGTGGTGGTTAGTATTATGTTTTCAGATTAGGTATGGTGGTGATTCCAAGAAAATGATCTTTTATTAACCCAATGTGAATAGTTTTTGGGGACATTATTTTATCTGGAAATTTTATTTGTCACATTATATATACTTTTCATGTATGATGTGTCTTTTTTGTCTCTCCTGGTTATGTTAGATTTATATTTATAGAGATTCTTATTTGTGATGTCTAAATTTTTTCAACGGTTCATGTTGTATTCTTATGCCTTGTTTGGTCTTATTTAATTATTAAAACTACTTATTTGTTATTTTTATCGTCCATCATATAGAATGGTCATGATATATTTCCAAGTGGTGATTTATTTCATATATTTTCTTATTGGGAGAAATTATTCCAACTTGTATTCATTTAATTACATGGAATAATTTAGCATCTTAAGGGGTTTAGAAACACCCCTTGGGCTATGTCACAGTCCAACTTGGGTGGCTACATTGGGGTAACCTTGAGGTTATTCATAAAAATATATAATCAATGCCTGATTTTGTTTTATGTAATTTAGTATTTTCATAAGACAAGATATAGTATTGTCGGAACATAGATGGTAGGTTATAGATATATTCTATATCAATGACTTTTTTATCAAATCTTTAGTTATGTGGGTAAGTTGTGAATGTAAAATTATAGTTTCATGTTTGTTTAATTTTTCATTAGGAGTACCATTACAACATTAAAGAATTCTAAAAGAGAAAATGATGAGTTGTATGATCTGGGTGTGCAACATATATAATGTGTACAAGGACCATGTATTTTTTAAGGCTGTGGTGTTATGCTTTTATTCATTTTTGATGTTTTCTATTGATTCCAAGAGTTTCTTATGATTTATTTTAATGTTATTTATGATATTTCATGTAAATTTTAAGTCATTTTATTCTAAATATGAAATAAATTGAGATGGTTTACATTGGGTACTTTTTTTGGTTGATTGTGTTTGGTTTCACCCCTTTATGTTGTGAATTATTATGTATGATTTATAAAAATAGAATTTTTTAATCAAAAATTATTATCCAATATGTTCTGTATTTTTACTAGGATGATTAATTCCATGCAGATGAATTTTGGAAATGATTTTCAATGGTGTAAATGAGAATAATATATTTTAAAACCCCTTTTTAAAAATTATTTATGGAATATTTATGGGACTTTTGTATGATTTAACATTGGTAAAAAAGTTTTACATGTTTATAGATTTAAATGGAATGAAAATGTGGTCTTTTATATTATGGATGGGTCTTAAAATATATGGTTTCTCTTTTTAAATTCTTTTAAAGGAAATAAAGGATTTAAATGATGGATTTTAATTGGAAATATTGAAAGGTGAGAAAAATTTGTTATTTGAATCGATATGATAATCGTGTTTTGAAAAACTATATTGTTTTACAGTGGTGTAAATGTTATTCAAAAATCTGTAAAATTGAATAACTTGGATGATGTTTTTTATCTCATAATTTCTATTATGTTTCATTAATTTATTCTAATTGTTTTATTTGAATAAACATTAATAACAATGTGTTCAATTGGGGATTAAAAATTGTTATAAATAATATATTCTAGAAAATGGTTTTGGAGAATTTTTAAATTAATAACAATGAAAATTACAAAAATTTCTTTTGGAATAACTTTTTGAAGATAAATATATTTTATGTATAAAATGTGTGTTTTTTATATCATTAGAAGTGTCATTTTTTGGATGTGTGAGATAAACATTTAATATTTTAGTTTTAAAGTGGTATGTTGGAATTATTCTATATTAGTTTCATATTTAATAAATGTTTTTTCAAGATATGTCACTTATAATTTTCGGTATTTTTATATTATTATTTTGTAAAAATAATTTATATGTCAAACATAGTTTATATTTCTAGATTATTCTTGTTTACGAGATATATTGGGATTAAGAGAATTTGGTTATTTTAATCGGTTCTTTTATAATTGTATTATTATCTATTTATGATTTTTATTGAGTTAGATATCATTTTGGGTGATGTTTTGTTTTAATGTGATGTAATTTCCTTTCTGGTGGTGACAACCCCACCTGTGTGTGGGGTTTTGATGATAGTGTTACAATTTGTCATATAGTGTTGGGTGTTCAAAGGACCTTTTGAGGATGAATTTTTTTTATTGTGAGGACATTTTAATGAACCGAGTCATTATGGTTGGTGAAATTCCTTGGGAATTTTAATTATTGGATTTTGGTCATGAATGAGAGTCTTTGTCATGTTTTACATTGATTTTGAAATATTTTAGGTGTTTTGGTCCAATGGAGGAGTACCTGGAGTCAGTCTCAATGTGTTTATTATTGTATATTTTTTATAGAAAGGTTATGAAACATATATAATAGGAACTATAATGTGTTATTAGGTGGAGAGTATGGACCATATCATAGCAATAATGGTTTCACAATAAATATTAATGGGGGAAGGCCTTTTGGTGAAGAAGAAGCACCACACTGCCTGAGTCGCCTGAGGAGAGTTCAACACCCTAGATCCTGGGAGGAACTTACATCTTGGTCCCTGGACCACACTATAGAGTTCCGGGGTTATGTTTTGGCGTGGGAAATAGGGGATATGGGTCACAATGTAGAGGTGGAGGCCACCATAGTGGAACTTATCTAAGAGAACATTCTCATCGAGTCTCACCACTAAGAAACAAAAAAGGAAACTAAGATGGTTCCTCTGAAATACACACACCATCAGACTAATACCCTATCTGTAATATTAGATCTCTTTACACAGATTGGGGTTCAATGCCCATGGATCACTAGGGGACACCAAACCCAATAGGAAACAACCTCCTAGTTAAGTGATTGACACTTATGTAAATATTGGTCATGTCAATTCCAAAAAAACCCATATATGGTAACACGAAGGATATGAGGATTGCTATGAGGATATGAGGATTGATATTGGCCTCTCATATGGATATATGATCCAATTGTATAAGATATATGTCAAAGAATAATTAGATAACTCACTAAAAAATAAGGAACTCACCCACACTACACTATTCATCAAGAGGATGAAACTGGGTCACCATCAATGATGAGAACATGATGCCACACCAAACCCCCATAGGAATGATCCAAGATAAAATACTAAACTAATATTAGTCCATGTAATCTCTCAAAATCTTTAAATATACCTGATATGATTAGAAAGTGTAATCTAACCCATCCTCAATGAGTATAAAGTGTGTCCCTATGCATACATGGTGTGTCTCACTAAGCCTGGAACACCCAATGTCTCATGCTCACATGGAAATAAGTTTTCCATAATACATAGCATGTCCCTTAGGAACCTGGAATGTATGTTTATCGGTTTCCACTCAGTGTGTAGCCTTCTTTTGCCCATGTAATTCCTATATACATGGCATATAGCCCGCTACACACAGCATGTGAGGCCACACAATCTCCAAGGTGTGTAATCCCTAAAAATATCGAGCCACCCGCTACGGTGTACACATAATGTGACAAAGACCCCATGGTGTGAAACTCCACTCAGAAGCTTTGGCATGTACAACCTATACACGTTTATTTGAACAGCGATGGTCACATGGAATGTGACCAAGTCACATGATTTGAGATATCTATCTTTACTTAAAACCAATATCCACTGATCAAGGGGTCCCACATAATGTGTAATTATGGATTACATTCCATGTAACATAAGATTTTCTCGAATTATAGATCCATTAATTTGTTTATTTTTATTCCTTCTCCATCGCATGTCGTATAGAAAAACATGAATCCAATATCTGCTAAAACTTACTGTCTCTAAACAATGAGTTATAGCCTTAGAATTTGTCCAAAAATCATCCACATGTGTCTTTAGTAGATAGATCATTTAATCATGATCAACAAAAACCATCAATCCACATAAATCTATATCTGATCGTACTCCACCATCATCTCACCACAATAACATCATCGATCTTGTTTCATACACACAATATCTATTTTTTCACTAAAAGAAGTCCATAGAACGTTCAAATAAAAGGTATTTTTCTATGAATGGTCCAAAGGAAATACTCACGATGAACATGAGAGGAACCAGGGTAGAAATGAATAGAAAAATATGTGTGAAATAGACCTTGGAAAATGTTCATTTTTCATTGATTCATTCCTTTTAGAACATTGAAATAAGAGATAAAATATAAAAAAAATTGAAAACCCCAAATCCTAGATAATCTAACTTATACCCCAAATACTAAATATCTATGAATCAATTTGAAAGTGGATTGACTTGTGTTTATTGTAGGAATAAATCAATGGGGGGAAATCCATATAAAATAAATTTTCTACCTCAATTTTGATCAACTACTATAAAATAACGAACACACGCTATTTTCATTGATGAGATCCACAAGGTGCACTACACACCAGTCGTCGATCTATAATCTACTTTTCATTCCTCAAATAATGATCCTCGAATTCTATCTCCTAAAATATCTAGGGTTATGTTTCTAGACCTAGTATTTTTATATCACATATTAATTTTAATCATTTTGTTCATGGAGAAAAATTAAAATAAAATAATTCAACAATTTAATTTATTTTATAATTCTATAGTGTTTTTGCTCAAACTAAACATCCAACAAGTTCCATGGTTATGTCATATCTAGGGTTAAAACCACACTATGAACTAAATTGTGGTCCCAAATTTAATATTTGAGACTCCATTTTGGATTTACTCCACTTTTCAGGAAAGCCTCACAAGAATGAAATTAATATATTTAGTATATTTATAACCTAAATTTTGAGCTCATTGATCCTCAGAATATCACTCCATATTAGTGCCTAAATCCTAAAATATTCCTAAAAGCAATCCAAATTCATATATCTAAAAACCTAGGACATTATAGTTATCCTTCAATAGGGTCATTTTGAGTGGTTTGTTGCGTCAATTCTTAGTTATCCTTCCTTATATTTTCTTCCTTGTTATTCTCTATTGTTTATTTTATAATTTTGGTTGTTAGATTAGGATTTTGGGTAGTTTATGCAACATAGGATTGGTGGAATACTTCATATTATTAGATATTTTGTTGGAAACATGTAGCATATTATTATATGAATATGTTCAAGCTTTTTTTCATTATTTATCTTGAGATATTTGTCTCTATATATTTATTTAAGTTAGTATTAATTTTAGTGAAATTCTTCATTGTCTTGGAAGTAGTAATTGTCTCTTTGGTGTGGATTAGGTCTAAAAGTGTGTGAGGAGATGGATCTGCTAGGTGGATCATTTTTTTGGTGATGTTATTCTATTCGGAGAGTTTTTTTTCTAATTATAAAATTATTGGTTTTTGTTTTGAGATGGTAAGTTTACAAATTTAAGGAATTAGTTGTTCATTTGGGTTCTTGGGGACATAGAAGAGGTCTCTTTGAGCTAAGGATCAATGTATTGGTCATCAGTTGATGTTTTTAGCTCAATGTATACCTTTTTAAATATAAAAACTCAATTTCTTGATTACTTTTAAACAAAACATTGAGATCTTAAGGGTTATTCTTTATTTAAAAAGTTATCCTCCCTTAAATATAGTGGTTTCTTTCATAATTTAACTATGATTGTAAAAGAGGTTTCATCATTTTTAGTTTTCAAATATTTTTCTATGTGAGCCAAGTGTTTATTAAAAATGTTTTAAGGGTATTTATAAAATGAAAAAAACATATTTTGAGTAAATGTTTTCTATCGAAAGGTGAGATCGAATTTTTTAAAGTAACCCAGTTCTTTGATGATTTTTTTGATACCTAATTTTTACTTATCTTGAAAATTATTCTATGGTGTGTGTGGTTAAATATATTAAATATTGGAATGTTTTCAAATTATTTTGAATTATTGATCTCTAGTTTGGTTTCTAAAAGAAATAGTATTTTTTTCTAGTTTATTTATAAAAGATATTTATAATTTATTTATTGGAACATTGTATAATTATTATTGATTCATACTAAAAACGTTTATATGGTGATGGGATGAAGATTTTATTAGAGATACCATATTATAATTCTGATTTGTATATGTTTACTTTGTGATAAAGGTTACTCGGCCCCCTTTGACTAATTATTTTTGACACCAAGGATTCTTGGGTAAGAGATCCAAAATAGGGTGAAGGTCCCTCCCTAATAGATAGATGAGACACTGTAACTAGTGAAGTAATGTAAAGTACACACCCATTGGAAAGTTAATTAATTAAATACTCTTCCCACTAGTGGTATGGAATCAACCCAAATAGTGACGATATATTACTAGGATAGCCTAACCATATATTCCCATAGGGGTTCTCCCATGATATAAATTATTTAAATATCTTTGATCGAGAAATAAAATGATTGTTTACAATTAGTTATTTCCATCATTTTACCCTTGTATATGATATTTCAATTTTCATTAAGTTTAATTATTTTTATCTATGTTCTATTATTTCTCCTTATTTATATATATAATTCATTTCACTCATTTGGAGTTTCTATTGATTTTTTCCTTTTCCCCATATTTTGATCTATTTATTCTATTTTATTACATAAATGATAGTTTTTTATGGTAATTATGCATCAGTTATCATCTTTGTGGGTTGTATTCATTTCAAAAAATCTATTATATTCCACTAGTGTTTGTCATAGTGTAATTTTAAATTATGTTTTTAAATGAAAATTATTTACTATTACTTGAAAAAAGGCTTCTTTATAAGATAATAGTTTTCAATCTATTTTTTCACCCTTTGTGAAAATCACTTCTTAAATACTATATGAATCAGTTATGTTGAAATTTTAAAAAAATCTTTAGATAATATAAATTAATGGGATAGATACTTGTTAATTTTTTTTATATAAGAAAAAATAAATACATTTTAAATATATTTATTACTATATTGAAAATGATGTATCTTAAAAAGATTGTGAATGGGGTGTGGTGAGGTTTTCTAATCTAATTTGGGTTCACACCTATATATTTTAGGTTTTAAAAAAATTTCAATTAGAAGTCGGGGTTTTTCTCATGCATTTGGATTGGGAATGGTGATGAGGCCATGAAAAGGAACATTGATTGACAAGAGGGGATTTGAATTTTATGTCTTTGTTTTATTCAATAATTTTATATATTGCAAGTATTATTCAATATAGTCTATGTTTTTTTGTCACTCCAGGTTTTCCTAGATTTCTATTTATTTAGACTCTTGTCTATGTTGGTTGATTTTTTTATGGTTCATTTTGAATTATCATTCCTTATTTGGTATCATTTAATTATTAAAAATTATTATTTAGTTTGTGTGATCATCTAAGGTATGGAATTGACATGTTTGATTTAAGGTTGGGGATCATTTATTATATTTTTTAGATGGAAAAAACATTCCTTCTTGTATTTATTTTATTTTCAAGCACTAGTTTCATTCATAGATGGATTATGACTTCCATTTAGGCAATTCCAAGGTCTGACTTGGGTACTCATAATAGATTTATCCTTCATTCTTTTGTGATAAAAATTTATTATAACATGGTTTTCATTTATGTTTCTTAGGGATTCAATGTAAATAATAGACAAGATGTTCATGGTTCCTGGTCGCCACCTTTTGTACAAAATCTTGAGTATATAGGTGAATTCGAGAATGAAAATTAATAATTTTTATTTTTTCCTTCTTTATTTATGGGTACCATTAAATCATTGAAATAATTTGGAAGAGAAATTTATGAGATTGATGAGTAGGGTTCAAGGCCTACAAACTATAAAATCTGACCATGTTTCTTAAAAGGGTGTGGTTTTGTGATTATTTTCATTTTCCAATGTTTATATTGATTCCATGAGTATTTTTTCGTTGATATAAGTGGTGTTTATATGATTTGAAGTTACATTTAGACTAGTTTATTCCATGTGTGAAATAAATTGATATGATTTTCTTGGGTTATTTTTTTCAATTGATTGTGTTTGGTTTCACCCTTTTAGGATGATTTTTTGGTGTTTTATTTCTAGAAACTAATTTTTTAACCAAAATTGGTTTTCCAAAGTGTTATTGAATTTAAATTGTAGGTTTAAATTCATTGGTAACACTTTTTTAAATGAATTTCAATGGTGTAAACGAGTAAAAAATATTTTAAAAAACGTTTTTGTGATTTTAAATGGAAGATTAATTGAATTTTTTTGTTTGATTATATCATGATAAAAGGAGTATTCCTTGTTAATATATTTAAATAAATGAAAATTGAGGTTTTTATATTATGGATGGGTCTTAAAATGTAGAGTTTCACTTTTTTTAAATGCTTTCAACAGAAATAGAACCTTTAAATGGGTTATTTTAATCTGAAATATCCAAATGTGGTAAAAGATGAAATTTGAATTAGTATGATGGTGGTGTTTTGAGAAATTAAATAGTTTTAAAGTGCTGAAAATGTTTTTAAAAATCTAAAAGTGTGTGTTTATCATTGAATTATGGTTTTTGAACTAGAATTTCTATTATTTTTATTTTTTTCATTTTCCATTTTTTCATATAATAAACAAGAACAACCATGTTTCCAATTTTTGATTTTTCATGAGTATTAATTCATATAAAATGGTTTTGTGATATATTGATAATAAATAACCTTTTTAATTAAATTTTTTCCTTTTTTCATACTTTAGAGAAAATAGAATTTTCCATTTAAAATGGGGTAGTACTTCATGTCACTAGAAGTGTTAGTTTTATTCCATTTGAGAAAAATATTGAATAATGTGAATTTTTAATAGAATATATGGGTTATTAAATATCGATTTCAAACTATATAAAAACTTTTATTTTAAAGGGTATGAATTATATTCTTTTGTCATTTATTTTCATTGGTATTTAAAAAATATTTTATTTTTCCATGATTTTTTTATGTTTCAACAGTATTTAATTTCATGATATATTCTGGGAATTTGAGCATTAGGATATTTTAATTGTTTCATTTATCATTGAATTATTCTCTACTGATGAGTTTAAACATTAAAAGAAATATTTTGTTTAAAAGTGAGGGAAATATCTCTATGGTAGGTAGAACCCCACCTATATGTGGGGTTTAAATGATGGATTTATGATCATTCTCATGGTTTTGGGAGTTAATTAGAATTTTTAGGGATGGATATTTTTTATCATTGGGAGATTATAATAAACCATGCCATAATTTTTAATAAAATTTTAGTAGAATTTTATTTTTTGGATTATGGTCTTGGAATGTGAGTTTTTTTTCATGTTTTAGAGAGTTTTTAGAATGATTAGGGGTAGTTGGTACAATGGTAGAGCACCTAAAGTGAGTCTTAAGGTGTTTCAGGTTACCTTTTTATATCAGTAGGGATCCATGATAAGGGAAATAGATCTACACTATGGAGGCATTGGGTTGGGAAGGCCTATGACATAGTAATAGTGGTTTCTCTATGAAAATTACTCATGGAGGTCCTTACAACATAATATATGGTCCATAAAGAAGGGGTGTCTTGTGGAGAGCATTACCCACCTACCTCCAAGGAGACACTTATTTCATGATCCATAGACACGACCATAGTGTTCTAGGGTCGAGGTTTGGTTTGGTCCAAAGGGGAGGTGGGTTATAGTATAAAAGATGATGTTACGACATGGATCATGTGATGTATAGTTTTTTAAGGGATTCTGGGTAATCATTGAAGTTTCTCATTAGTAACCCCTCCAGTCGCCATTTATTTTGAATATAAGTAAGGGAGAGATCCCTTTTGGATATCCCATCCCTTACCATGGTCATCCTTCGATCTAGGTCTTTTGTATTGGTTTTATTATATCTACTATGGGTAAGACTTCTATCTCACATATTCCTTATTCTTCCTCTTCGGTTCTTTTATAATTTTGTTTGTTTGACTAGGGTTTTGGGTAACCAATTCAAATTATTCAAGGTATAATCTTTCAATATCTTGGATATTTCATTGGTGGCTTATAAAGGAATTCATAGATAAGGATTTTTATGTGATCTTTTATTTTTTATCTTAAGATATGTGTCTCTATAATTTTATTTATTATTTTTGTGATCTCATATGATATTAGTAATTGTATTGGGATTAATAATTTGGTAATTTTCATGGCCTGGGTCTGTGGGTGAGTTTAGAGTTTATCACACATTTTTTATTATTGATTCAACCCCATTACACCATTTGGTGAATTTGGAACCAACTATTTCTTTTTTGGATTCTGGATTTAGATGTCCAGTTTATTAATTTAATTTTGTTTATAGTTAATTTAGGTTCTTTGGGACCTAGAAGAGGTCACTTTGAACTCATTATTGATGTGTGGGTCATTGATATTTGTAGGTAGATCGATGTATTGGTTTTAAAATATAAATACTTGATTGTTATCTTAATTTTAAACCACATTTTAAGATCTTGATGGTTATTCAATATGTAAATAGAAATCCTCATTTAATAAAGTAGTTTCTTTTATAATTTTAATAAGATTATAAAAAATGGGTTTCACCCTTTTGTGTTTTCAAATCCATTTTTAAGGTTGACATGTGCTTATTTAAAAAAATTAATGGAATTTATCATTTTAAAAATAAACATTTGAATAAATTTTTTCCATATATGGGTGGGCATGGTTTCATTAAAGTATAATTTTCATTTGATGGTTTTTTAATATTTTTTATTTATTTTGATAATTAGTTATGGAAGCGAATGAATGGAATTTATTAAAGATCAAAATATTTTTTTTGAATTTTTAGGTATCAGGATCTAGTTTGGTTAGTAAATAGAATGATGTTATGTTATGATTTATTTCTAAATGATATTTCTATATTCTCAATTTAAAAATTGTATAATGCTCATGGATTCTTATTAAAAATGGGTATATGGGGTTGGATTTTGGAGTTTCTTTGAGAAACTTTGTCATGTTTTTATTGATATATGACAGTTATGTGATAAATTTTACCATTACCAATGTATATAATATTTTGGGAAACTTTGGGTACTTATGCAGAAGATCTAAAATTAGGATGAGGTCCATCCCCACTAGTTAGGTGTGACATCTTAACTAGTGAAGTAATTTTAAGTGAAAACCAATTTGACAATGAAGTAATTTGATACTCTCCCTATAAGTGGTTGTGCATTGCCCAAAGTACTATAGTTATAATAATATGTGACCCTAACCATGGTTTCTTATAGGGGTTCTCCCATGATATTATTTATTTCTTTTCCTTTGATCGAGAAATGATAATACTATTTACACATAGCAGTTTTCTATAATTTTACCTAAGTAGATTTTTTTCTATTTACATTTAGTTTATTTCACTTTGTTAACATACTTCCATGTCTTATTATATTTAGTTACTTTCTTACATTCATTAAGATTTATTATTAGTATTTATATTTGGTGTCCTTATATTGATTTGTTTTCACCTACTATTTATTTAGTTAACGTTATTCTATGTTTTTTATGGATCCCTTACCATCATTGGGATTTTTACTCATTTTAAAAACAGTATTCTGTTTCAGTGGTGTATTTCATGGTGGAAATGAAAACAATGTTTTTAAAATTGGATTATTTTATTTTACTTAATAACACTAGAGTTATAAAATATATGAGTTTTAAACTATTTTTGTTCTATTTGTGACCAAACCATATTAAAAAATTATAATACACATTTATGTTTAAAAAAATATTAATTTAGATAAAATAAATTTAATAGATTACTACATGTGACTATTTTTTCTTTGGGAACAGAAAATAATTACGATTATAGTTATATTTTAAAACTACCATAAGATTATTTATTTTTATATGGTTATGCATGGAGTTCGGGGAGCTTAACTTATATAATTCCTTACCGCACCTATGTATTTTAGTTTTTAGTCAGATTTATCTTGGACTTGGGGTTAGTCACTAATTTTTAGAACATGTATGGTGACAAATATAGGTATATATTCTTTTCTTGATACAATTTTATTAACATTTATAGTAATTAATTTATTCCTGAATTTTATTTGTCCTATGTATTATTCCATGTTAGTGGTCCATTTTATTTATCTCTTGGTTATGTTGGATTTTCATTTATTTTGATTCTTTTCTAGGTGGATGATATTTGGTTTTGGTTAAATTTTTATACTTATTCTGTGTTTGATATCACTTAATTATTAAAATTAATTATTATTTTTTGTGATCATTCAACTATGAAATGGAAATTCATAATTTTTATGTATAGGTCCACTTCATATATTTTTGATCATGATAAATAATTCCCACATGTATTCATTTTACTCTCAGGCACTTGTTACCAGCCTAGTGGGACCAAGAAATCCTGTTGGGTTATTCCATGATCCCAATCGGATCCCTAGTCTAGGGATAGTCCAGGTTGGTTGAGAATAATATTTAGTATATCATAATAAATATGAAGACATGTTATTATAAATGGTATATAAACAGATAATAAGAATCATTATAAGTAGAGAACCATTAATAATATAATACTAGGTATCCAGATGAATGAATAGGTCCATTTCAATCAATGGAATAATTAACTTAGTCATCACAAAAATATGTATATAAACACTATTAATATTTATTATTGATGTTTTAGTTAATAAAAATATTAGTTATTTCCAACTATATTATAATAAGAAAATACAAGCATGCAATATAGAATGACATACTATGTGTGCAACCTATTGATGGCTAAAATGATTAGTGAACCAAAATATTGGTCTTCTCCTAGTCAATACCTATACACACTTCTCAATTTCCATTCCATTGAAAATGAGACAATAAAATCAAGCCTCTCGAAATCCTATAGTTCGTACTAAATACCCAAACATCTGAAGGAAATATGATATTATACTATAAAAGGCTCATAGATCTTTTTTATGGGTCAATTCAAAATTATTAACTATCTTACATATTAGGAATGAGAATCATGTTCATTGTTAATAACACAATTTTACAAGATGGAAGAGATTTTATACTTGGATTGGTTGGATATTCAATGAAATTGTTGAAAACTCTCCAATTGAAGATATTTGTTTTAATAAAATGGTTTCATCCGATGGGGCTGTGAACTAGTTAGTGGATCAGATGGTGTCTAGAAAAAGATACAAAGTAGGATCTCATTCTTTTATGTAAAAGTGTTTTGTAAAATTTCATTGTTCCCCAGACATCTGTAGTCATGGTTATATTTCTATAGTCAATCAGAAATCACCATGGATCAATAGTTGGATGTCCACAATGCTCAGATTTCAGTGCAAATAGATGAATGTATGGTCCCACTATATAAGTGTTTGGGACTACAGGCACACATGTAATGTGATTACTCTGTCATTAGAGATCTATGTGGATGAATTTTCATTGTGATTATAATTCCTTTTATCTTCATCTAGTAAGGGAATTGAAGAGTGTTTCTCTAATGGATATGTGACATAATGTATGAACCATATAAAACCAATGTGTCATTTCCTTTTTCTAATTTCTAATGATCTTCAATGTTGTGTGAATTATGATTTTTCTGGACTTTGTATTTGGTCAACAAGTTTTGGGGTGTATTGTGTGAGATATTTCTACCATATGATATACTAAGAATTAGAGATTCCTTCTAGAGGTTTTGTGTAGGAATGTGTATCACAAGGTGGATTATGTTTGGTAATAGAACATTATGTTGGATTCCTAATAAGTGGTATGAAAATAGCTTGTTTCTTATTACTCATAAACACACTATGAGGGAGCTCAATTAACACTCACTCTATCACCTTATGGTTATTTTTATTTCTGTGGGAGTTTACTTACATCATAAGGTATTATGTAGAATAAAGGAAAATAATAGTTATATATGTTTTATATAATAGATTTTATATTTTGGAGAATAATATTGTAGGATCGTCTATTTAAAAAAGACATGTATATCCCATTAACTATAGTTTGTCTAAAAAATATAGAAAATCCATAATAGAAATGGCTATACATAAAAGTTCATGCTCCAGTCAGGATAATATTTTAATTGAATATGGACTTTAATATATGGTATGTGAATACCAAAATAGAGAATATGAAATCCTAGTAATTCATATACAACAATCTAAAAACACCTAACAAAGTGACCATGATGTGAATTTTGTTCATAATGAGGCTATAATATGGTAGACCAATGGTAGATCACATGAACAACTTCCATATGATCTATGATCATCCTGAATCGACAAAGTTGAAGTTCATAGATAACTTTTAGGCTCTTCTAATGTTATCATCTACACCAAATTCAAGGGATGTGATGGTAAATACCATTATAAATTCTTTTGGAACAACTTATTTATTGTCTGAGGATGTCAAGAACATAATCCTGAATGATGAACATAAACCAGGGGGTTTACACACCTTCCAATAACATTATAAATGTTAAATTATGGGTTCATCACCTCAAAAAATAAATTAAATATAGATGAAAAATAAGTCATGATAGAGAATACAATTAAAATAATCATGTACTGGTCCTACATGTTGGAAGTGATGAAAAAATTAATCTTAGAATGATTACTGATATCATAGAATTTTTTTTGAAATAACATCTTTAGGATGTTCAAATTCAATTAGTATATCTAAGGTAATTATTATTATACTACTGAGTGTCAAAATTTTGGTCGAGTCATGGGCTATTAACAAATGAGAATCATTTCACTCAATGGAAGACCAAGGATTCATATTGATCTATGTGTGTAGAAGGTTTATAAAAGTTAACATTGTATAAGAATAATATATTAAAGTCATGGGTAATGGATATTTTACTTTCCACATAAATAATGTATGATTTTCTAGTTGAAATAAGATAGAAAAATCATTTGTCTATGAAAGAACCTAATTTATTTTGGGCCATTATATGAGGCAAGATATGGAACTTGCTTCTCCAATAGTGCTTAGAATGTGACTTGGGATCAATAGTGGTTTTAGAAGGAGTAAATTATGGGACAATGTACCTTACTAAAAGATCATATGGAGTGAAATTTTCTAGAGAAACAATGATGGATATTCTAGAGTTGTGGAATTACCAACTAAAACATATATGTCTGAAGATCATTAAATTTATAATGGAAATTAATTTGGAAGATTGATCACATTTAATTTTTAGTTTTTTATAGTAATGTGCTTGGTAAAAAGAAGAGGGTGTCATTTAACTTGAAAGTACAGAATCCCAAATCTTAGAAGTTAAAAATTGTTCAATTATACATTTGGGGTCCTACCCTAGTCCAATATCAGGATGGGTCACTTTTAATTTTTGACTTTCATTGATGACGCTACTAGGAAAGTATGGGTTTACTTTTTGAAGAATAAGCCTGATGTCTTTGCATAATTTATCCAATGGAAGGCCATTTAAGAGAGGGAAACTAATAAAAATTAAAAATAACAAGGATTTGATAATGGAGGAGACTATAATTAAAGTAATATCCAAAACTTTTTCTATAAGAAACAAACATTAATAGATTAATAATGAAGTATGCAAGTAAACTCTAGAATTCCTAAGGATATTTTTATAGAATCAATAAACACAATAGTAAAGTTGGTTGAAAAAAATCCATCACCACTAATGGGATAAGAAGTTATAGTATAGATATGGTCTAAAAAACAACCAAAAGTTATCCGAATAAAAATCTTTAGTATCCCTGGAAATTATAATATATATCTTAAGGATAGAGATAAACTCAAGTTAATTTCTATAAAATTATTCTTATAGGGATATGGAAATAATGACTTTGGAATATAGTTATTGGATGATTAATATTGATAATTAATCAAGATCTATATTGTTCTCTTCAATGATAAGGCTTTATGGAAGTACCAAAACTTGGATAAATTGGGAGTTGACGGAATGGATACAAAGGACTAAGATCAAGTTAATCTAATTAGTGATTATATAATGGGAAATGCTCTGGAATGTTTAGATTGTGGCAGTGGAAGTTCATAACTGAGACCAGTGGAAGATGTGCCCAAATTATCTAGTATTATAAAATCCAAATTGAATGCTCTAAAATTTAGAGAATTAGCATATGGTACCATAGGAGTTGTAACACCAGAATTTATAAAGGTGGAATGATCATATAAAAATACTTTAGTGATAAAATCATCCAAATTCAGGTGACCAGCCCAAAGTTTTGTTGTCGATGTCCATTTTCAATTTATAACAGATGAGGAAGAACCTAAAATCCTCAAATTGGGGGACACTATCATTAAATCTATATAGTAGCAGTCAGTGATGAATTAGGAAACATATACTATGGATTATGATAGAACATTGGAGGTGGTTAATTTACTATAGGGGAAGAGGGAACTTAAAAATCAATTCATATTATTTTTTAAGGAGGATGATAATTAGAGGAAGTGATATAAGGTGCAATTGGTGGTGAATGGATTCCAATATAATGAGATAAATGAATTCTATAAAATATTCTCACTGGTAGTTAGTTGTGTTACCATCATAAGGGTCATGATCCCATTAGCTTCTTATAGTCTTCACTTAGAGAAGATGAATGTAAATACATCATTAATTTATGGTAACTGGGACAAAGTGATTTAAATGAAGCAAATAATTGGGTTTTTAGGATTTTCAAAATAATAAATTGGTTTGTAAGATAAAAAGAATACACTATAACTTGAATAAAAAACTAAGGTAGTAGAATCATAAGTTTGACTCAGTCATGGAAGAAGTTTTTTCTTAGTGCAAGATGGATCAGTATTGCTAGAAGAACATGTGGAGTGATGGGATATTCATTATAATTATCATATATGTTGATGGAATGTTGTTGGATACTCTATATGATAAGAGGACTTCAAAGTATAATTGCGACATCTACTTAAGGTTTTTTATGAAATATCTTGGACATACTAAAAAAATTTGAATGATGATTGAGAGATATTGGAAAGCTTTTACTTTGGTTCTATATAAATTTCACTAGATCAAAAAGGTCATCGAATAGTTTGGGATGAATTAATTAAAGTTGGAAACAACTCCATTGGCCATAAAATTTATAATTTCCAATGGTAAGGATATTAAAATAGAAGAATTTATATAATACATGTTTAATGTTATATTTCATTATTCATTAATAGATTTATGTATTCCATAATATGTACTTGATCAGACAATGAATTTTCTGTGAGAGGGGTAATCCAATTCATGTTGAATCTGAGAAGGTAACACAATGGGGATATAAAATATATCTTTTGTTACTTTAAGAGATTATAATGTATAAACTTTTTTTTGTAGAAGATGATCCATTATAAGGTTATGTTGGTGTTTATTTTTCTAGTCATTCAAGCACATAGAAGAGTATCCATGGGTTTTTATTCAACTATAGAGGAATTCCCAAAAGGTGGATTTAATGGATGTGGATAATGGATACTTTTTTGACAATAGAAGTTTGGTAGTATTGATGATGGAATCAATAAACAAATTATTATCATTTAACCGCTTTCTAAAGGAACATAAAATATTCTAAGAGGGTGGAGTTCTATTTTGTGACAGTTACTATAATTCACTTGGCTCAGAATCAGGTTTTTCATGTAAGGAATAAACACATTGAATGATAATATCACTTCTAATTGAGTTTTTTAGAGGTTAAGGAGTTTTAATTAAAGAAGATAGTTGAGAAAAAAATCTATAAGATATTCTCAATAATATTTAACATAAAAATTTCTATGGAAACATCAAACCACAATGGGACATAGGTGAATTGAAGAAGATGGAAATACCTAGATTTTATTGTTGTTAATGATCTATAGTTTCTCCTATGTTTTTTATTGTTAACAAGTTTTCCATGGAAGAATGTTTAGTTGGGATATTGCTAAAAATGTTGAGATTGTAGAGGTTACCAACTCATTTCCACCAGAAAGAGGAACTCTAGTAGTAGGATCATTTTTATATTTAGTACAATAGTATAAAAACACGCTAATGTATGTAATTGTAATCAAATGATGTTATCTTCCGTTGTGAATGTTAATTGGTCCCTGAGAGGAATAGTTTAAAAAAAAAATGTTAAAAAATATGCTCCTTTTGTTTTTTGGTAAAGGGATGGGTAACATTTTACTATTCACTAGAAAATAGCAGTTAGTCTTTGATTTGTACTGTCGATCAATAGTCACCATAGATCAATGGTGGGATATTCATAAATATTGGAGGTTAGTGTAACATGATTCTTAGATGGGACCCACTATATAAGTGTTTGGGACTACAAGCACATGTGTAATGTGATTACTTAGAGATTAGTGATCTACATGGATGAATAGTTATAGTGATTTTAATTCATGGTATCTTATTTTTGTAATGGAATGAAATAGTATTTCTCCCAAGGAAATAGGACATAATGACTGAACTGCATAAATCTAAAGTTTCCATTCCCTAGTTGGTTTGATTTTCTCTAATCCTGAATGTTGTGTGTGTTATGATATTTCATTAGTGTGTGTGAGGTATGCTTTGTGTGGTTAGTAGGGTGTTAGTATTTTCCATCTTATGATATATAAAGAACTTATGATTTCATTAAAAGGATTAGTATAACGGTAGGTAT
This sequence comes from Viscum album, assembly GCA_963277665.1. Lineage (NCBI taxonomy): Eukaryota > Viridiplantae > Streptophyta > Magnoliopsida > Santalales > Viscaceae > Viscum > Viscum album. Next base: position 2,103,108,321 of record OY728120.1, read on the forward strand.
CATCTAGTGGATTAAATCTAGTAATTATTTGTTTCACATGATTCCCAACACTACCTCATGTATAAGAACCTACAAAAATCACATTAATCACAAAATAAATATCATACCTTTTTGTAGATATATCAATCCAAATTGTTATACAACAACTATATCTGGATTTAACAAACCCTATGAGGAGTCTCTAATACCTAAGGGCTTATATATATCATTTGGGATCTTGTACTATAGTCTCGGATGACTTACCCAATTCGTTTATATTCAAAATTCCTAATTGGATTCTTTTAGAAGACTATCATGAATCCTTGATGGGTTTGAAGTTCAAAAAAACATAAACCAAACATTTAGAAATAAAATAAATAAGAATAGAAATTAACCATAACATTCAAAATAAATGCATATGATATTTATCAACATGAAGACCAATAAATACAAAAATTCTAATAAATACATCAAATTCAAATAGGTTCTAAGATAGGGAAGACTAAAAGATGAGTATGCAAAGTGAAAAACGTGACCTCTAACCATTAATCCATTTACACTAACATTATTAACGAATCCAATCCACCTTAAGGAATGTATGACCAACTATCCATAGTGTCCCTTGGCTATGAGCAAACATGTGGTTACCTAAAATGTAGGAAGTAGAGTTTCATGTCCACTAGAGTTTCCATATAGGGTATTACCATAAATACTCAATAGGGAAGCACCAATAGGGACTCAAAACAACATTTATATAATTGTTTATAATCATTTAAACACATTTAAATTCATATACAATAAAATAATTTCTGGCATTCATAATAAGGTATAAAAATAGATTAACATAGAGGTAATTAATACATTCATATTAGATATAGTAAATAAATTAATATATTAGGAGGGTATGTACCTACTATACCAACTTAAATACCAGTCTAGGATCTTAGACATTCCCTATTGTCATCCTCAAAAGGATATAGTGGGAAGACCCATTAATATTTTGTCAGGGCCCAAAAATGCCATCTCATGGGAAGGGTAAAATGTATACTAAGTGAGGCCACATCCAAAACACCTCCCACAGAAAATGGAAGTTATATATAGTTTTTAGGGTCTAAATACATCCCATTTATCCCTATATATTAACGATTTTCCACCCTAATAAAATAGTTTATAATGGAAAACTATAATATTAACTTCATGTTATACTAGTAAAAGAGATGATCAATCTCTATTATAAGGAGTAAACATGCTTCATAATTAATAATTTAGTTATACATCCCTCTTAAAAGGATCACTATTTCTCAAAATAGTGTACTTTCTCATGATATCAAGTCTAGTTACATTAAACAACATGCTACCCCAACAAAACAAAAAACATACACAAGATATTAAAGTTGTGGCCATGTTGAAGAGATCACAAACAATAATATCATTAATCATTCTATGTATGAAAAGGTAATAACATGTCTGTCACAATATAAAATAGACTTCTATTCTTAGTAAATCTAACTATTAAATTACAATGTCTTGAATGAAACCAACATGGATTACAAGTTTAGAAAAATTATTATACTACTTTATAAACATAAAATAGGTTTAAATTAGTAAAGAACTAATGTTTAAATATAATTTAATCCTAGGGTAAGCTATAATAATCTTCTAGGACACAATAGTGTAATTCCATGAAATTCAAAAATTAAGACTTTTCCACATACTGAAATATGGTATGAACAATCAAAATAATGAACTGGCTTAACAAAACCATTAGAAAATCATGAAACGAATAGAGTAAGTCTTGACAAAGATAATATAGAAACCTAGAACATTATTTTACATTAAATTAAAAAAATAAAATTACACATACTTAGCTAACCATGATTTTTATGTGGAATCTTTGGTGCCTTTTGAAAATATACATTGGCGAGACATTTTAAATGAAAAAAATAAGATAGAAAATTACTTAAAATTTTATTTAAAAAGTTTAATTCTTTAAATAAATATTTTATATAAAATTATAATCACCTTTACATCATTTATAAATCAGAAAAATGAATAAAAATTTAGTATTTAGGTTATTAATAAAAACAGTGTATTATTAAGTAAAATTTTCCCTTTTTCCATCATAAGCCAGCATTCACACCACCACTAAAGCACTTAATTAATTATGGTTATGTGTGGTTTTTTTGACTATATGTTTTCTTGGGATTAAGTAGTGGGGGTTATTTATATTATAAAATATAAATAAAATATAAGTAACAATGATTTATTTACCACATAACAAACCAAGAAGGTTTATTCTAAGAGAATTATTTTAATTTAAAATTAGTCCCCAAGGTAGATTAACATGAAAAACATTTCAGAGGTTTTAATTTTTCTCAAGTAAATGTCAATAATAAATTTTCTAAAATCTTGATATTAAATGGATTATTATATATAATTTAACATGATTTAATCATTTTATATTTCAATTTATTTTAATCCAAACCACATTATTTATTTATGATTGGATAATTATAATACTTCTTTAACGCATAATTATATTTTCTCACAAATTTTATTTCATTAATTTATTCACTCTAATATATGTTTGATTCAATGTTAATATTTTTTAGTATTTTAATAATAATGTTTCTAATGTATTTCACTAACTGATTTTAGTGAAAAATTCATCTCTAAATGGTTTAATTTCATATGTATTATATTTAACTATTTTATAAAATACGACTTAGTTTTGAAGTGACCATGTTGTAGGAAGTACAAGTGAAAGCATGACAAGATACATCAACTAGATTAATAAATCCATTTAATACATGGAAAAATTTCATATACTATAATAATTAGTGTAAAAGAATTTATAACTGTTAAACCAACCGCATGAAATAAAATAGATCAACCACATTACTATGGATTGACCTTAACATAGACAACCTATATTTCTCTAATTTGGGATCAGCCACATATTTTATATCAATGAACCATTTTTTTAAATGTTTATAAACCATACTTTGAAAAATAAATCGACCATACTTTGAAATTTTGTTTGACTATACATTGATATTTCAATCGACTTAACAAAGAAATTTTTATCAACCATGTGATGAAATTTATATTTATTGAATGAAAATTTATAATCAATACCATGAGAAAAATATTATCCACCAAAAGTAAATAATTATAGAGACCCTATTTTCCCCTCAAAAGTCATTTAAACATATCAAGTAATATTTTCAATGACAGGTGTTAACATAGTGCAAGATACTAATACCATGTGCGCCCAAATTAATTTTTACCAAGATATAAAATATATTTTATATCACACATGTGATTTTTTTAGAAATAGTATAATATATTTTAAATATATTCTAGAATAAAAAATTGGTGATCATGGTTGAATTTGTATTACAGGGTTTACCATAGGTGAAACCTAAATTTGGATAGTGTCGGTCATTCAAATGAGGTAGTTGAAGGCATGTATCTTAAGTGGGTTAATAAATTAATTTATTAAACTAATTAATTTAGTTCCCCAAAACCTATTTCCCAATTTAATTGGATTTTCATAGGAAATTACTTCGTTTATCTGCATAACTATAGGGATGTTGAGAATAAGATTCATTTTTCTTCATTAGAGGAATGAGATCGAATGATGATCGGTTATGGGATCATGGTAGATTTGAAGATAGAGAACATGATGGATCTTACACATCAATGGTGAATGAAATATTTAGAAATGATCGATCCATAATAAAGTTAATACTCATAATTAATGGTTCCCACACTCTTGATTAAATTGTTAAATCATGAACATAATATACTTATCTATTGGTGGTGATTGAACTCCTTTTTTATGGGCCCCATTGTAGAATTAAATTGTTTACATAATCTATTATCTTCTCTTTTGACATGACCACACCATGTTTTATTAATTTTCAATTAATTGGCCAATAATTCTTGTCAAACTATGTTTATCACCCCTTTATGTTTATTTTACCACATAGATTTTCAAATTCTTCACCATTGTTCTATGAGGACATGGTTAGACTTTTCCGGGTGTGTTCGAGTGTGATCAAACCCCCATATTTGTAAAAAATTAACATGTGATGAATGGATGGGTGATTTGAGGAATGATTAATATGGGTTTCATGGTGAGGGTGGTGAAGGAACCAGGACTAAGTGGACGTGATGGGAGGTATCTCATGTGGCATGTAGGATTTGTTCAGATCATCAAAATCAGATTTCATATAGTTAGAGGGATATAATTCATGGTTGAAGTTGAATACCACAAATGTCAAGTGGCTAAAAGGTGTAAGTCATGACATCATATGTTGATTTATTTTAATCACGAATGAACTTGTCTTTCAATTTAAAAACCCGACTACACAACATGTTGTCTAGAGGAACACAAATCATGTAGTCTTCTAGCTATAGTAGCTAGGGTTTCTGGGTTGATATAAGTATCAAGCACTATGTGGGACACCCGCAAACTGTGTGACCTACTGTTGGTGGCCTGGTGTGTACACTATGAGTAAATGGGCATAGAAATGGTGGAACACATGGACATTGTATAATGACATGGGCCTAGACATGGCTAAGTACCCAGCATGGGACAAACAAGGTACAAGATCAAATACACAGACACATCCTGACTATATAGTCATGGACATGGAAAGGTACCCGATCTAGGACACAATTAGGAATACGTAAAAGTACATTGGAATTACATGAAGGATATGTGCATGGCCAGAAGCACATAGGAAGGCCCTCTGGTGGCTAAGACATGCCGTTTGGTCTCTATACACACTGTGTATGTGACATGGCCACTGAGTCATTTCCAAATGAGACATTTCCATGTGATTAAGTGGGGGTCATATATTGTTTGGACCCCTTACACGATGTATACTTCTTTATGAAAGTTCTACCTCTCATATATAATTCATTTTAACTCTACTTTTGTCACATGAGTAGCCTATCCAAAGTGTTTTTCTGCAAAGAATGTGATGGTTTACTTGTTAGTGGATTCTGAGTAATGATGTGAGATTTTCCAAGAATGATAATTTTTTATTTTATGCTCTATTATGGTAGTAATTAGGTGGTATCATCAGAGTGATTCTAGGAAGAGACGATACTCTGCTTTCACACTAAGGTGGGGGTACACTATTAATGGAGATAATACTCCTCTTTCGTACCAGGTTATATGTCCTCCATATTAATTATACTGGTAGATTAGTTACTCCAGTATGTGGGAATGGGTCAAATATCCATAGAGTTGTTAATAACTTATCTCACCATGGTGAGGGTCCTCCACACTCTTTTATTCAAGGAAAGATGATACTCCCCAATGTGAGCATGTTTCTTCTATTCAGGGAGATGTTACTCCCCTATCACACTAGGGAATGGGTTATCCATACTCATTATTCCAAATATAAAGACAATACTCTCCAATATGGGAGTGTGTCCTCTATCTATGGGGATAATACTCTCATGTCACACAAGTTGAAAGGTCCCCCGTATTCTAAACACAGATATAGAGATATTACTCCCATACATGGGTGTGGGTACTCTATCTAACTAGTGGAATCATCATTATTTACCCAGACATGGGTCCTAAAACTTAGGGATTTTTTCTACCTCAGGATATGTATTAGTGTAAAACTGTAGGACCCACTCATTACTTCTTCATACAGACACACAAGGTTCTAGGAATCGATGATAAACTTTCGGAACTATTGGCTGACTCGTCATCCTTGTTTGGGCTGTGAGATGGATATCCCCTTTATCTATCAAGTGGGTTTCTTATATGAGAATATATATATATATATATATCAGTTTTTTTTTCATTTCCATATTTCTATTGGTTTATTTTAAAAATTATATTGTGTCTTATATTTCCCCCTCTTTTGTTTTCAAGGTATCCTACTAGGAGTTTATATACACATGCCTACATTGTATTTTTCCACATGAGTCATGTATTTTGTATAATATGAATATTTTAGTGGTTATTTTAGAGGATCATAGAGACACTCAAGTTCCCAGACCTCGTATAGTGGTTCGATCTTGGATTTTAGGATCCAGGCACCCTCAACTTTAATTTATTCTAGTTAGTTTTCTAGTTGGGACAAGTTTTTTGGTTGGGCATGTATTTTTTCCAATTATATATTATATTGAACTATTTCACTATTTTTTATTCCCTAAAGGTTATTACATGAATTGTTTTTACTCTAGATATTATAGTATTTTATTATTATTCATCTACACTTCTGTGTGGATTTGGTTGGGTGTGTGTATATAGTTACATTAGGTAAAGGCCTCCCATTTTATTTATTCTTTCTCAGCACTTGTTGCAAACACCTATCCTATGGAGGTGAGTTTGTGTTTTTGGAATCCAGATATTCTTCCAGATAAGAGGTCCCTAATTGGCCAATTCATTAAATGAATTACCATGAGGATAAACCTACTTTAAAAAGAAACTTACTAATCCATTAATGTAGTATTTTGTATAGTGATATATTTTTCCAATTTTTATTCATATATATTTTCTACATGTTTTTATTAATTTTTTTAATTTATTTCCCAATTACTTAATTATTATTATTATGCTAATGAATTTTATTTGAAATAATTTTGTTTGATATTAAATTCCCATCATGTGGGTTTAAGTCTCATGCTTCTTTCTTGAAAATATGTGAGATCTAAAATTAAATTATTTGGAATTTGAGTAGTCTCTCTCATATGTCTTAGCAGAGTGTTCCAAATAAATTTAATTTTTTTATTTGATTATAAAAATTCTTTCATTTCATACTATACAATCTAATTTAATTTTATAAATTATCATATTAAACCACATAGAAATAGTTTTCATGTGAATTAAATAAATAAATCACATGTTTCATCATGAAGGATGAAGTGTAATGGATTCTATCATTTGGAATATTTCATTAATTAAATAAGTCTATATACAGAGTTAAATCGTACTAGTGAAGAAATGAGGTTGAGGTTATTATTGAACTGTATTATAAAAGTCATTTTGGTGATCAATTAGTACTCACATCTAGACTACAATTTTTAGATCCATTATTGTTGGATAATACCTTGAAAATTTGATCATAACATGTAATTTTGGATTATTTAGTTCTTAATCCATATATATTTTGTGTACTTAATATTATTGGGCTTATAATACCCATAAAAGGTAGTAATTGTGTTATATTACCCTATATAAAAGGTGTGTGTTCTTTCATTACCTATAAAAGGAAATGGAATTGGTTTTTCCTTGGTATGGATAAATGTGGTGATTGGTTTCTACCACCACATCAAAATTTATGTTCTAGGTTGAACCTATAAGTGTGAAATAGGATGGTTAATTGGATTAAGGCATCAAGAGTGAAACGATATTGTTTTGGGTTATACCTCCAGGATTTAAAAGGCATTGTAAATGGTTGCGATGATGTTCTTGATATGTTCACCCTCAGGCCTCGTGAAAAAAACTTTTTCTTTAAACACCACCTTTGATAAAAATTGTGATGGAACTATATTTTTTATACTAAATTACCATAATATAAAAGTTGAAAATAAAATATAATCTCACAATATCAGTAGTGGATGGTTTATTTTCATTGAGGCTAATCTACATGGACAACTTATTTTAAAATATTCATGAACATTTCTCCACATCGAAACCACGCTATATCTACTTCTTAACATCTCTTGGATTATACTCATTAGTATAATGTAGGGAAATGAAATATAATATAGGGGTGGTAATGAATTCTAGGTGAGGAAAAAACTAATCAATATGTCATCAAATATAAGATCATAAGAAATGAAAAAAACTTGAGTAGGGGAGGAATATATTATTAAAAAACATGGAAAAATAATATCTTTCTATAAATCATAATAGAAGGACATGTAATATCATATTAATAAACATGTACCATGGAATAAGTCTGTGGGATTATAATCATGAAAAATGGAGCCTAATTATAGGCATAAATATTTTCTATTTCATGGAATTGAAGCATAACAGTAAGACGTTCCATTAACATTGGAATGTAAATCGTGTAATAGGTGAGGAAAAATAATTGCATGTTTCCCATAACATGGTAGAGGAGGAATCACTACCAAGTTCCCATAGTAGATGGGGATTTATTTATTGATTCCCATGAACATTGTGGAGTTGGAATCACTTTTGGATTCCCATAAATATAGTGGAGTAGGAATCATTTCCTGATTCTCATAAACATAGTGGAGCATGAATCACTTCTTGATTCTTATAAATTTATTTGAGTAGGAATCACATCTTAATTCCAATAAACATAGTGGAGAAGGCATCACTTCCTGATTCCCATAAACAATGTTGAGTATGAATGAATGTCTAATTTCCAAAATCATAGTGGAGTGGTCATCACTTTTAGATTCCCATAGTAGAGTGAGAATCAATACTCGATTCCAATAAACATTGCCAGAGATATAAATCCAAAATTAATGCATTATAGGGTGATATTGGAACCTACCCTTTACATAATAATAATTCATACATATACATTCTGTTAAAACAAGAAAACATCCATACTTCAAACATAAATAAATTAACCAATGGAAATGAGATAGGTTTCATGAAAATATTGTCTTAGAGAAATCAATAAGACTTCAAGATAAATAAGATGGAAGGGGCATTAATATTATATCTAGGGTAAAATAATAAAAATTAAGTATGTTTTCAAATATAACTTTTCATGATATTTGGATAAATAAATTCGAAAATAAGATAGAATGCCCCCTTTTTGAAAGGCTTGAAAATTCCTCAAAAATTATTTCCTTATAATGATATAGTTGATCTTTATAAAAAATGGAAAAATAATTATTTCAACACATAAAGGATTTTTGGAAAAAAAATTAATAATTGAAATATGTTTTTATGAACTTTCATGAGAATAAAAACCCCTAAATTCTTCTTTTAAAAATCACAGGACTTTAAAATCCCTTTAAATTCAATAATTATTTTTTAAAATCAAAATTTTACTTTTGGTAAAAATAAAGACATATTATTTTAATTTTAAAATAATCTATAGTTTAAAAAATTTAAATTATTATTTTAAACATGGAATGGAAGATTCATAAATACTATTTCTCATACATTGAGAGAAACCATGAAAGAGTTTTTTTAAAATATTTTTAACATACTCATAAAATATGAAGTTAAGGGTAAAATTCAAAAAAAAATCCTAGAGTGGAATATAAAGTACCATTAAATAAAATATTATTTAGTATGAAACAAATCTTGGAAGAAATAAGTTTAATAAAAAATATTATAACTTAATGAAGAGACTTGAGTTAACAAAGGCCCTTACAACCTTGGTATACTATGAATCGATAACTACTTAAATAAAAAACATGATGTAGATTTTTAAAGCCCCATGAATTAAATGAATATGGTCAAATTATTTCCTTAGGTATTAATCACATCATAAAAAGATATCGTGGTCCACAAAAAGAAATATGTCTTATGAAATTAAATTTGAGACAAAGAATCCATTTCTTTGTACTACTGCTTACTCGAATGCACTATAACCTGTTCTATAATAAGAATTACTATATTAATATTATATATTATAAATCTTTTAATTTACATTTACTTTTATATACTTAATTTATAATATTTTATTTATAACATAATAGTTAGTTATAAATTATTTTTACCATCAGGTGTTAGTAACTTTAATTATTTCGCTCATTCATTATAATGTCAATTTCAGAACCCATTATTTAATATCATGTTCATAATTCCTAAATCAATAAATTAAAAAAGTAGATAATTTATATTTATTAATAAATTTATTATCATATTATTTAATTGTTTTATTTATTTTACAAAAAAATCAAATCAATGTCTATTTATTTTTGTAATTTTAGCAATAAAAGATTAAATTTTAATAATAAGTTAAATGCACAATGTAAAAATTTGAAAATCATAAAAAATATATTTTTATTGAATTTTTTTAATAATATTATTATTTAAGTTACTATTTTCCAACATGATATAGTTTTTAATGTAGTTCATGTATGTAGTTAAACTGAACCAAACAAAAACATGATATAACTCGATGAGTGAGTATGGTTCAAGAAGTGAATAATAAATGTATGAAAAATTAATGATATTATTTATATGGTTTATATTATTTTAATATGTTTTCTATTATTTTAATTTTTTTTGTATAATAAAAAGAAAATCAATATTAATAACAAAATATTTTACTTCTTGGAGGCGGTAGTCTGCACAACACATGGTAAACATTTTCATTTCCCAAATATTGAGAGTGAATAAGGGTGGATTAAATTTTTTTCTATTAATAATCATAATTACATTATATATCATATTTATTATTAAATTATATCCTTATAAAAAATTAATATTGTTGGAGATGAAAAATAAAATATGTTTCTTTATGGAAGCACTAGTCTGCAGAAACACATGATCAGATTTCTTTTGTTTTTCTAAGTGGATGGAAGAGAATAAATAAGTGATGTTAAATTAATATAAATAAAATTAATTTTAATAATTATAAATATTTAATTATATTAATATGGTTAGGGTAAGAATTTAATATAATTATTAATATAAAAATAATAAGAATTAAGTAATACTCACTTTGGGACCTTGAGCTTCCTCTTGAAATTGTCCTTAGAAATGAAGACTTTGTACTACCTTCTAGTGGAAATGGGATTTGGGACATGAATGAGACTTCTAGAAGATAAATATATTTCATATTTAAAATTAAATTAAAATGGGTATGTGTAAATTTGATTGGGTGTAGGTGATCCTCGTTTATCAGTGAAGAAAAAATAACTTTTATGAAGATGATTTATTTTTCAATAACAGAATTACACTTTTCATGGGTAAAGGGTTCCAAAAGTGAGAAATTATGGACTTTGGGGTGATATAAGGACAATAAATCATCTACCAGTCATTTTAACACGTGTTTTAAACCTGATTCATGTCTTTTATCACTAGTTTTTATATTTTACCATTTTGTTTTTTAGCTTGGTAACTAGTTTTTAAACTAGTAATTAATATTTTGTTGAAAATATAAGAAGAAAATTCTAAAAAATATATTTTATAAGCCAAAATTTAACCTCAATATAATCTTATTCATCTTATAAATAATTTAATATTAAATTTTAAATAAAAACATTTAATATATTGAAAAACAGTTCTGTAGAAAAATGTTGTTTTCACCTTTAAGTATTCTAATATAATATGACATTATTTTTCTAATTATAAAAGTTATGATATATTTTTATACATGTGAAAAAAATAATATAATTTTATTTAAATAAAAATATTAAATATTAATTTATTAGTTAAAAAGTACACAACATTAATAAAACAATTCTTTGAAAAAAACCCTTTCAACATTATCAAGGTCACTAACTTTAATCTTTGTACGCATAATTTTATACCAAAAAATGAAATTGAAATTAATTTATAATGTGAAAATTTTGATATAAAATATTAAATCTACTTTTATATTTAATTCGATAGCTAATGGAAACTAATTTTCAAAATAAGAAAATAACAAAAAAGTTTAAAGAGTAAAATATTACTTTTGTTTCGAAAACATTAAACATGGGTTCTATAAATTAAAAATGTAATTTCTAAATGATTATTTTTACTTTATAATTATATATTTTATTATAAAAAAATTAAAAAACACTTAAGTCTTTATTATATTATGATAATTTTATAAAATCGATGTTATTATATGTCTTTAGTTCCTTGAAATGTGTGTTCTGGTTTTAAGAATAACTACATCCAGGTGGTTTCCATTGGATTTATTCATGGATTCAGAAACACCCAATAGTTCATTATCAATAAGGGACCTACTTTCCAAAGGAAGGTGTTCATTATGTTTGAATCTTATGATACATAGGAACATGCATTGGTCAAGATGATGGGAGGTTGGACTCATCACACCATTTTGGGAGAAATTATTTTCTACTCTAGGAATATCTTAATAAATTTAAGATATTTTCATGAATACTTATTAGTTCAACATGTATGACATAAGTTTACCTTGGAATTTGAAATCACTTATTAACATGTGTAAAATTTAGAATCATCTTTATGAATTCTAATTTCTTTATTAATGGAGATATCCGTATGTATTTGAGGTTCTCCATCAATGGTATCCTCTCATATACTATTTGGAAATTCTTATAATCATCGTTATGATGATACTAGTCTTTAAGCCACATAGTGGGGCATTTTGGAATTTATTGTCTTCCAGGGAGATGAAGGTTTTTTTGATATTGGGATCATACCCAAAAAAAGGGCTTCTTGTATATCCTTGTTAAAGGTATTATTATTATCATAGTTCAGTGCCATTTATGGGACACATCATAACTTTTAAGTTAATATGAGAAGGACCTAACCATACAACATAATTTCATTTACTGAGTACAATGAAACGAAAGGTCCTTAGTCCAAGTTTGGTGTTAGAATTATGCCAAAGCAGCCCAAGGAACTTAGAAAGGATGTGGGTTTACTAGTAAGATTAGACCCTATTAGGAATATGGACCAATAATAATAGGGTTGATTTTAAGTGTTGGGTTTTAACCTCAAGGAGGATTCCTACGTATCCCATTTGGATGGAAATTAAATCCCATGTAGATCAATAAGTCTCATAGAAGAGTAGAGTCCTCTAAAATTAATGAGTTTGGACTTACATTCTAAAAAGGATGCCTTTGGAATTTGGGGGTATAATTTGGGGCTTATTAATAAGGAGGATTCCTAGATTAGGTGAATTAGGGTTGGATTCCTGAAGAGGATATCCAATGCGCTCGGGCATCGAAAATGATTCATACGTATCCTAGTTTGAACAGGAATCAGAGTTCTCATTGTTCAGGTAATTGTGAAAATGTTGTAATAATGAATAATCTCTAAGCTCAAGTGGGTCATGCTCGGTTTTAGAATCAAGAGGATTTCAATGATTAAACAAATGAACTCACATATTTCTTCCTCCATTGTTGGTGGAGGACACGCTTATGGAGGAAACAGTGGACGAGGTTGAGGTGACCTAGGAAGTGGGTGAGGCGACAAACCATCCCTCAGTTCTCTTTACATTGGACAAGGGTCCAATGAAAGGAATGTGGGATGAAGGTTAGGGGCTTAAAAAAGTATGGATTACCTAAAATTGATCCTAATAGGGGAGCGAGACTTTTCATTTTCTTTCATGGAAAATCAAGTGTGAACCATACCTTCCCTAACAGAGACCTGATGTTTTGGGTCTTAGATATTAAAAGGGAATGACAGAACCCGAATCCTAATCCTCCTAACCAGGAACATCCCAAATGTGTTTTTAGGAGAATGGTCCATGTGACTATGGATATAAAAACCCACAGACAAATCATGAATCCTAACCCCATTGTTAAACAAATGTGGGAAACCTCTGACTACTGATATAAAAATGAAAATAGAAGACACAAGGATGTTCCTTTCATAAAGGTTTGATAAGTCATGAGGTTTTAGAGGAGGTCACAATAGAATCCATTTCATACAAGGGTTAAAATGAAGAATAAGCCTTTCCATGATTGGATTTGAGGATCTCATGATGGCATGTAGACTGAAGAGAGTGTGTTAATCAAATAGGGGTTCCCCTGTAAGTACTAGTGCACAAGTATAGCTGCTCAAGTAGGCTTGGGAGACATGATGTTCACTTAATCGACGAACAACCTGTATGTTAATACTTGTGTGAGACTTGAATCGATCCTTCAAGAGTATTCACAGGTATTCCCAAAAGTGGGGCACTAAAGTTCCTATGTAAGGAATAGGTGGAGTTCAAGTGTTTTTGATTTAGGGAGGTTGGGCGCTTTAGGGACACAAGTGTTATGGATTTCAAACACTAAAAGGAATTAAGTCCTATGATCCTCCTTAAAATACTCCGCTTTAGGTGTCAAATAACTACCATGAACGTTTTGGAGGACTTGGGTGAAGCACTAGGGAAATGAGAGAAGCAATTGTGCATCATGAAAATTCATCTGTACAAATAAAGGCCCCCGGGGTCTATTTGTAGGCCAAAATAGGACCATGGATGAAAGGATTTTGGGTGAACAACTTGTTTGTGTGAAAACTTTGTGGTGTGAAAGTGGATGTGCGCAGGATGGGTGGCGCCCAAGTATACTTGCACCCTGCCGATGATTTGGCCGAACTAGGGTTCCTCTTTGTGGATTTAGAAAGAATAATACCTTCATTCTGATCCATCAAGGTGGTGCAAAGGTGTTTGCGTCCTGGTACCTTGGGACCCACATTGGGGACTTATCCAAATTTATTTCTTCATACCAAGGGGGCCGCAGCCCCACACCCCTCCTTTGGATCACCGCCGAGTTGCAATGTTGGCCCTTTGGGCCAGTTTCTTCTCTACCCTCCCTGAACCCCAGGAAAAATGAAGAGTCTTGCCTAAACATTTGATCCTGATTGAGAATATTATTTCGAGAAGTGAATGGAACACATTTCATGGTTTCAACAATTCCCCCCCTCCCCCTTAAAATTTTATTCGTTCAAAATGAAAAGAATATTGTTATAAGGTAAAAGTTGGACACTTTGACTCATTATAACATCATTTGGTTAAATTTGGATCTACGTCATGTTTGGAAGTATACTCTATTTTTTGCCTAATCCATGGGGCCTAGTGAGCATAGTTATATTTTTACTAGGGTTATATAGAAAATCCCTCAAACAATTTATATTTTGAATTTTTTTGAACAACATTACATAAACCATACAAAATAAAATTTAGTGACTTGAGACTCGACTTTTGTTCAGAGTCCCTTTTACGGGTTCCCAATCTGGTGAGTACCAAATCTCTTATTGTTGGAATTTTAGAGTCATGCATGTTGGACTATAGAGGGGTAGTGTTTAAGGTATAACATATTTGACCTTAAATTTGGAAATTATATTCCAAACAAGACTTAGTGGCTAAGAATTACTCTAATATTAATTAAATATTTCCAAGGGGAATCGTGGGTCAAGATTTTTTTGGTCGCCAAATATAAAAATTGTATATACATAAAATATGTATCTTATAATAACGAGGTTACCATTATTTGAAAAACCCATTATAAGGGTTGTGTTGTTCATGGTTGACTATGGCATATGTTCCATATCTTAATAGTGACATCTTTTGAATGACAGGCCTATTATGTAGGCATCTTATTCAAAGCCACCTAAGGGCACAAACTGCATAGTCATGCAAAATAGATCTTAAGAATATAACATTTTACTATTGATAGACAAGGGAAAATAAGATTTGTGTGACTCAAGACCACAAGGGGTGGTTTTTTCAAGGAAATGAATTTTGAGAATAAAGGGCTATTAATGCTGACATATGTCATGAATAGGAAAACCATTTCTATATAAATTTGGTTTATAAGGAATGGTTAAAATTTATCCAAAAGGGGATTTTTTATATATCAAATTTTACAATTTTAAGTCATGCGGTGAGGACATTGTACTATGTAGTTTAAGTCAAGCAGTGAGGAATTTTTATGGATTTAATTTAAGGACATTACCTTTGACCAATGGTATGATACTCCCTATTTCTTCATAATTTGTTTGAAACATACTACCATGTTCAAGTATGGAAGGGAAAATTGTAAACTATGATTTTGGAATTTCTAGAATCGATGAATGATATGAGAAAAGGGATAAAATCATTAGAGTTAGTCGTTCCCAACAATGAAGATACCATTATTTGACAAACCCATTATAGGGGATATATTATGTAGGGCCAACTGGGGCATATGCTGCATAGCCAAATAGCGGCATATTTTGACTGACAGACCTATTATGTAGGGAACTTATGCAAGGCCACCTAAGGGCGCGTATTGAATAGTCAAGAAAAAGAGATCTCAGATGTTTGACATTCTATTACTAAAAGAAAAATAATGTTTATGGAGATTCAGATGTTCCAAATCATAGAGTTTGGTTTATGAAGAATGGTACCTGCATATGGAGAGTGTATTTCCAATAATGTTTTCAAAAGAATCATAGGAATAGGATTTCTACAAAGGTCTGACCCAAACGTATATATTATGGTGTTTGTAGTTTTAGGTCATACAACTAGGAAAAGAAATGGGAACAATATATGATATGTGTTCAGGTGATCCAAGGTTATATCATATTGATTTGAACACATGGAGAGAGAGAGATGTGTAATCCATTGTCTTGAATACTTTCAAATCGAGAGAAAGATAATGGGACAAATACACATTAATGACTATTTAAAATACAAATTCTTGTATATTTTCATCAAAGATTGAAGGGGATATAGAAACTATTATAAAGAACGACATTACCATCATTTGACCAAAACTTATGGGGGTTGTATTATGGAGGGACAATTGGGAATATGTTGGATAACCAAATAATGGAATCTTTTAACTGATAGGCCCATTATGTTGGCAAATTATGCAAGTCCACCTAAGGGCACATACTCCATGGTCAAGAAAAAGAGTACTCATATATTAGATACTTCATCACCAAAAATAGTAAGAAAGATTATGAAGATTTGAAAATATTCAAGATTAATTGTATGAAATAAGTAAGAGGTTAATGTTCAGTTCAAATGAGAAATATTTGAATCAACATTGAACATGAGTTTAGAGTCCCTTACATTGATCTGACTCATATGTAATATGGGAAAATTATTATTTCTTTAGGGGGTTCTCTAAGGAGAGGACATATGATGAAAGCTTCCTGCATAAATTTTTACTATATGAAAGAGGGGGGAACAAATGTCCCCAGGGCTGGGACTATGATTTAAGGCATAGTCTTCACTATGTATCTCAAGGGGATGAGAATCAAGACACACATAGTTCTTATATTTTCATGAAGTTTAGCATAATCTGGTAAGGATGAAGATGAATCATTGTGAAAAGAAAGACATGTTGTAGCTGGACTAAGGGATCAAACCCAAGTGTCACTACATGTCTTTTTGGGGAAAAAATCAAGCCATATGTAATTCTTTAAACATTCCATATGTAGCATTGATTCTTATATATGGAATAAAAGGGGGTTTATATCATGGCTAGGCCCAAGATTGGATATCTGGGAGTCTCTAAATATCTCATATAGATGAGAATCAAGCCGTACATAGTTCTTTAAAAATTCATTTCATACACCAATCGAGTTTCATATGTGAAACGGGGTTTTTTGACACGTTCTGGAAGAACGGTAAAACACAAGACACAAAGTGGTATAAATATCAGACCATGTATCTTAAGGTAACAATTTATATAGATCTGATTCATATATAGGAGGAGTAATGGAAATAAAAAATTTTGGGTGTAACTAGGCCCAAGATTGGAGATCCAGGTATCTCTACGTATCCAATATAAATGAGAATCAAGCCACACATAGTTATTGAAATGATGTCCCTATGTATATCTGATTTGGACATAGGGAAAAAAGACTCATATGCTACTAAGGAGTAGCAATGATGTCAATGATGATTGTTTATGGAATCTCCTAAGGTCATGTAAAGGAGACATTAATCATACGGTTTAATGTTGTGTAATGAGGATAAATAGCATCATGCAGTTTAACGTCATCCAACAAGGACAAAGATGCTATGAATTTTAACATCATGCAGCATGGACACTTATGGTTATTATGTAGTTTAACATCTTCAAACTAGGACCATGTGCTTTGCAATTTAGGGTCATGTATCAAGGACATGTATGCAATTACACAATATATTTATTCAATAATATCTTATTGGTTGGGGTCGTAATAATATCTCCATCCATTGATTTTAGGGAATAAGATCCATTTGAGTAGACATTATGTATATAATAAGGTCCTTCCCACTTTGTCTCATGCTTTGGGGGTTTCTTTCCTGGTATCATTGGATTAATAGGGACCAATACAAATTCTCCTTGAAGAAATGAACAAAGGTGAACTTTCTTGTTAAAGGCTTGTGATAATCTGTTCCCATAGACTTCTAAATGATGAAAAGCATGAAATCATTTTTCATATAATCATCCCAACTCATCTAACTATTTCTGAGACTTATCATCTATAGAAAATTTACCACATATTTGAACTCTAACGGATGGCAATTTAATTTCAATTAGCAAAACTAATTCTGTTTCATACTCCAATGAATAAGAGGTTTCCTAAGGGGCAGTACAGGTAGTAGTCCAATAAGCCCATAAATCATGAAAAAGTTTATTAGTCCAATATTTCTTATCATTATCCACTACCGTCGAGAATATATTTGATAGGATCTTATTGAAATCCTCTATCTATCCATTGGATGCTGCAAGATAGTGTGATGAATGGTTGAATTTGATATTCTGCTCCTGATATAACTTCTTTTCCTCAACAGAACAGAAATCTGTGCCATTGTCTATTAATATATTATGAGGGACACTAAATCTGGTGATGAGTTTAGTTTTAAAAAACATACAATTATTTTTTTCTCCGATTTCTTTGATATTAATTACCTCATCCCATTTAGAGAACAAGTCAGTATGTGTAAGAATATACTTGAACCGCTTAGCTATTGCTAGAGGATAAGGCCATCCTAAATCAATTCCCCATGTGGAATATGACCATGAGTATCTATCTGTATGTAAAGGCTCTGGTGGTTGATGAATGATGTTGGAATTCACTTGACAGAGATGACATTTCTTAGTGAATTTTGTGAAATCACGTGTCATTGAAGGCCACAAGTATCCAAGCCTTCAAATTTGATCAGGAAGCCTATGCCCAGACTGCTGATCACCACAAGCTCCTAAATGTACTACATTCATGATAGCTATAGTTTCTTCTCAATAAATACACCTAAAAAGGGTTCCATCAAATCCTCATCAATATAAAGTCTTCTGGTAATTTGGACTCTCATAAAGCTTATAATTGGATGCTCATCGTTGAATCTATTGTTTTTCATCCCTATTGGGTGGAAGTACTCAATTTTGAAGGTATTTTATGATGGGTATTCTCCATACCATGGTACGACCATATGGATCTAAAATAGGGATAATTTCATAAATTTCATTAATTCTAGTTTGAACGAAAGGTGACACCACACGACGATGGGATATACTAATGACTGTCTAATCCCTATTTGGATCTGCCAAGGCTATAGCTGCATTACCAGTGCATCAGCTTGGATATTTTGTGATCGCGGGACATAAGACAATGTCATCTATGAGAGAAATTTGGAAATTAAACCTATGAATTAATCACACAAATGGATTAATTCTTCTTTTCTAATGGAATAATCCCCATTGATTTGTTTGATTACCAACTCTGAATCACCTATCACTTTCATGTGTTTCACTAGTACCTAAAGTGCCAATTCCAAGCCTACTAGGAGAGATTCATATCCTGCTTAATTATTGGTACTACCTTCTGACAACATGATGGAATAATCCAACACAACCTTTTCTGGGGAGATAAGTACAATTCCTAACCCAATTTTTTTGAGATTAGGGTTTTCTGTTATCTTCCCTCTTGGACTTTGGGAGGAACCATCAAAGTACATTTCCCATGTTTGGGAACTATATTGAATAAATAAGACCTCTTCATCAAGAAGTTTAGTATTCAATGATGTATCTTCTATAGATGGATGTTCAGTAAGGAAGTTGGCCAGAGCTTGGACTTTTATTGCCTTCTAAGTCTCACACTTAATATCAAACTGTTTCAAAATAACTTCCCACAAAGACAGAAGCCATGTAAGCATAGGATAACTGAGGATAAATTTAAGAAGTTTATTGGGAGACACCAACTGTACATCATGATGTTGCAGGTAGGGCCTCAATTTCTGAACTACAAAGATTAATTCCATGAAACACTTTTCAATACTTTAATACCGAGTTTCTACATCAAGAATAGTTTGAATGAGATAGTAATGGTTTCTTTCACTCCCAGTATCATTCTATTAAGAAAGGAAGGCACCCAAAGATCACTCTAAATCTATCACATAGAGAATAAGTGGTCTCCCTTTAAAAGGTGGAATTAATATCGGTGGACATAGGAGATATTTCTTGAGGGTATCAAATGATTCTTGGAAGTCTTCAACCCATTTATAGGTGTCTCTCAGCTTCATTAATCTATTGAAGGGAAAACGCTTGCCTACCAAATTGGTGATAATACACCAAATATAGGCCATGTGTCCTTGGAGTCTGCTTAGTTATTTCAAATTTTTAGGAGGTGACATGCCAAGGATTGATTTTGTTTTCTTAGGAGCTACTTTGATACCATGATGGCATACAAAAAATCTGAGTAACTTCCCTAAGATTACCCCGAAAGAAAATTTCAAGGGGTTCATCATCAAATTGTGTTACCGAAGATTATTGAATACGGTTTCCAGACCAGCCATGTGATAGGAACATTGTCTGGATTTAACCACCAAATAATTCACATAACATTTGATATATTTCCCTAAGACTGGATTGAAGATATGGTACATGGCATGTTGATACGTTTCACCTTCATTATTTAAGACAAAGAAAATTTCCCAATTGAAAAATGAACAATGAGGAGATATTAAGTCTATAGATTCTTCATACTATGGGGCCATGTGTATTTGATTATACCTATAGTAACTATCCATAAATGAATGAGCTTAATATCCAGTGGTTGCATCAATTAAAAGCTAAATGATCAGAACTAGAAAGTCATCTTTAAGAAAATACCGGTAAGAACTCTGAAATCAATGCAGACTAAGATTTTACCGTTCTTATTTTCAATGGGACAATGTTGTCCAGAAATTTAAAATATTAAACCACCCTGAAAAAGTTATACATTATAAACTAATCATCTTTATATTCCATTTTAGTGGCATGAGTTGGGTGTGTTTTTCTTTCTTCCGGCATGAATCCTCAATGGTATTCTTAAAAACTCAAATGATGAGTAGCTACATTAGAATTATGTCCAAGAATTTATGCATAATTCAATGAAAATATATCTCAATGTTTCTTTAGAAATGGTGTATATGTCTCTTGATCTTCCAATGTAATGGCCAAACTAATTATAGTGGGGCATAGATTTTATTTTGTATGCAGATTTACTTCTTTGAGCTCATTCATAGTGGTAGAGACATCTTCCTCAAATGCTGGAGGAGAATATCTTTGATCTTCCTCTTATTCTTCAGTATGTGTTACTTATTATATTTTACATTCATAGTAGATGATGAAGAAAAACTTCTAGAGTTATGGGAGGATTCATTATTTGAACGTACTAAAGATGAGGCCACCATTTCTGAACCTACTAATGATGAAGGGTCTTCCTGGTTTAATAAAGAAGAGATGATAGTTTGGGAATCAACATCCTTGTCCTCCATTAATATTGCTACAACATTTTCTTTTCTAACTGGTAATGAAGAGGTTTGATGAAGTTCAACGGATGAAATAAAGACATATCCATTTAAAATTTCACCACTTCTTAGTGAACCAATAATTTCTTCCATTCATTCAGGCTCGATTACTGCAATTGACATTATGGAAGTTACTGGATGAGGGCATGTATTTGGGTTTACCATTTCAATTTTATTGATTGGAAACGCATAATTTGTACTATAATGTATGATTGGGTTTGCTGGGATCTTTTCCAGGCCATTTGGAGCATTTATTCTAGTGACCTCCTTTTCCATGGACCTTATTCCCTTCATGTGATAAAATTTTTCCTCAATGTATTGAGATTCACACATTTTGAATGGAGCCTTATCATCATACAATTTCTGGATTTGACCATTGAAATAGTATTTGATACATTGATGGTATGATGAAGGTATGGCCGCATGTTGTTGTAGCTAATGCCTTATAATAAGAATGTTGAATGATGTGTCCTAATGAACAACCATGAAAACTAAATTAGACCCAATATCCCCAAATTGAGTTCTGAGTGCAATCTCACCCAGAGGTTCTTTCTCATATTTTAACATCCTTTCATCATTAATGTAGAAGAAGATAAGTCTGATTCATTGAGGCCCAATCGATGATGTGTACAAATAGTAATGAGATTGACTCCTAATCCATTCTCAATGAAGGTTTGTCGGATGTCTATGTCATTGATCCTTCCAGATAAATACAAGGGCTTGATATTTCAATGTACATAATCATCTTCTTCATCATCCATGATAGATATAAATACATGACATTCTGTAGGATAATTATCTATACGGTAAATCTTAGTAGCAGTAACTTCGGTTTCAAACTCTTGATGACTTGAAAAAGTCTCAATAAGTGATTCTCAAAAATCTCTTGATAGATTCAAGTCATCCAAAATTGACAACATGGCAGGTACATGGGAAGATTGTTTCAAGACATCATACTTTTTGTCTAATAGACTACATTTCCCAACATGGATATGGGTTTTTCTAGGTTCTTTAAAAGTTTAAACTCCTAATGTAGATGTACCTTGTGTCGGAGGAGAAACTGGAAATACTCTTGGATTTGGTAGATTAGACTAACTTGGTCTATCTATCTTCTTAGAAGAAGATGGTGTAACTCTAATCAGTCCTCCAAAATAATCATGTTAGGAATGAACCTATCATGCATTGAAGAATCTATTTGATCTTATTGAGCCCGATGAAGGGATCACCCACGAGTTTCCACCACATATATAGTTCGAGTAGGGGTAGAGTTAAAATAGTGGCTTCTAGAATATCCACATCTTCCACTTTATCCTTTTGTTTGGCCTCTTCCTCTAGTTCCCCAGTTTGGTATAGGTAACTCAGGCTCATTATAATCAGAATCACCATTGACAAATGAATCTGTTATGTGGATAACATTGATGGAACCAAAGATCAATTCCTCATCTGAGAAGATTCTTCTTGACGGGTTAGTTAGAGTTGTGCCATTTGATAGGGCAGTTCCCATGATCTTGAAACATATTCCATGAAATCTTCCAGAGTCATAGACAACTTTGGACATGACACAAGATCTTCTTCTTCTGACAGCTCATTTCCCTTCTAATCATGTTTCTTCTTGGAGGATTGAATTTTAGAGGAATGATCTTTTGATGAAGGTAGATCTTTTGTGGCAAGAGTGAAAAAACCCACAATTGGTTTTTTCATCTTTGTTTGTAGAATAACAAGGTTTCAGTTGATCATTTTCTTATTATCCAGTCATTATATTCTTGCGCATTTTTTCTTTTGACTTCCTACCATTTGCCTTCTTTTTCTGGATCAGTAGAAGAAACACATTCTACTTGGGATGAAAGACATTTCAGTTTTACTTATCCAGAGTCTACCATTTTTTAAGAGGTATTTCAAAACAAAACACTCCTGGATGAGATTCCCCAAAATCTGATGAAAGGGAAAATAATGTAGAATATCTTCATCTCCTTTTCTGTTTGGTTTCTTCAGCCATGGAAAGTGAACCAAATTATTTTCCAAAGCTAAGATGAAGTAACTGGGAACCTGTTCATTTTGGAAAAAATAAACATGGTTCTTTTACGCCACAAATTGTTTCCTCCTTTGATCTCTTTGATCATCTAGATGTGGTGGTCATTGCTACTAACACTCAGTAGGTAGAGACCTTCGATATGATGATGGTTTAGAAGTGGAATCAGGTAGAAGTGATTTTTTGAGATTGAATATAGGAGCCTCTTCATTCCCTGTTCTCTTTCCTGGAGCTGATGGAATTACATGAGTTTTATCTTTAGTTTATGTAATGGAATCTTCTATCTGTAGAGAAATTAATGAATTTTCTTCAAACCCTCTTATGTATTTCAAAGGGATCAGTGGTGTTCGTAAATCATCACGCATATTTTCCACACAAATTGGCAGAAACTCTTCCAGAATAAGTGCTATATTAAAAAATATGTTAATCCTTGCCATTGAGAAATAAAATATGATAATATTTCATTCTCCCTCTGTTGGAAATTTTTAAGACCAAAAACTATTGTCTTTGGCAGTATTGATCTAAATTTTAGAAGAAATTTCTTGCAAAGATCCTCCAAACCATTAATTGATTGAGATTGTAAACTTTTATACCATACAAATGTTGGTCCATGTAATGACTATAGAAAACACCTATGCTTTACTACTTCTTGTTGTTAAGGAGTTACCATCATTGGATCACAACAAGAAACTAGGGTGTTAAGTGTTGTTCTGGATCTCCCAAACCATTAAATATTGGGAATGTGGTATTCAAAAAAATTGGGAGGGGGAGGGATCAGATCCACCCATTTAGGGTAAGAATTATTTTCTAGCTGAACCAGCACACACCATTATTCCATGGATTTCAATCGAGTTTTTAATGCATTAATTGTGTTTATTTAAAATTGGGGAAAATATGGATGAGCTGGGACCTATACAGGTACAGTAGCTGGAGCATGAACTGGTGCAATAACTAGAAAAACCACTAGTGGTGGTGCTAGTATTTTCTGTGAATAACCCATATGAATCACCCTATAAAGGATGGGTTTGATCCTATCTAAGCTGTGTACCCAATTTAGGGAATTCATTATCTACATCTGTAGTTACCACAAATCCTCTTTGATAAGGAGCTCCTATAGGATGTGTAAGATGAGGATCTTCTTGGGGAGTATATCTAGAAGAAATGATGCTTCAAAGTAACTCTATATTGAGTATTTTAAAATATTTAATCTCCTATTATTATTCTGAAAATCGCTCTTCAAGTGAAATAGATTGACCTTCTTCATTGGAAAAGTGAGATGCATTTTTAATTTTTTCCTTTCCCCTTATTAGATTCCTTTCGGAGGGGTGGGAGTTGGTTATTTGAAGGCATACTAGGATTCTGGGTAAGACACTGATTTTAGGTATGTACACCGCCTTGATTTAATTCAGTGTGTACCATATTATGGATAAGAACT
Source organism: Viscum album (assembly GCA_963277665.1). Taxonomy (NCBI): domain Eukaryota; kingdom Viridiplantae; phylum Streptophyta; class Magnoliopsida; order Santalales; family Viscaceae; genus Viscum; species Viscum album. The sequence goes on from OY728120.1 coordinate 2,103,133,138, forward strand.
TAATATTCTGATTCCCTATAACTAGACACATTTTTTGGAGGATCTTCTGCAATTGTGTTGATAACATTCCCTGACATATAATTCATTGATTAAATTCTCTCAGTATCTTTATAAGATTTTCCCCTTATGTATCTTCCATGAGACTCTGTTATTCTGTATAATGAATTCTCGGGAACTGTTTGGAGGAAAGTAACCTGAAAGGAATCCATGGACAGTTCAGTAGTGAACTCCATTTCTGGCTTCTTCCCTAATTGGTAGATAACTGACTTTCTTTGAGGAGGGGATTCTAGATGTGAAAATACCCTTTACCTGTAGGTTAGGGATATTTATATTCATCTTCATCAAACCATTGAACATTGTTTAATGAATTTTAAGGTTTAATTAAATATGTATCCAACCCTACATGCTCGGTTTCCTCTTGAACTGTTATGGACGAGATTCGCGAACCTGCACTTCTGATTTTATACATGTTTGTTCGGACATTTGTTGTTTGCATTATCTGTAAACCACCCAAATCACATGTGTTAGAAGATCAATGTGATATTTTATACCTTTGAGTTTTCTAATGGCAGACATCCTATAAGAGGGAGGACTACTAAAGATTCTCTGATGCTTGATGCAAAAGTAACTCAACAACATATTTTTTTGAGCCTAACTCAAATGAGAGATAGTTAAGGACTGTTCTTGAGCATACATTTGATTGCATACAAAATCTGTTGATTGTAGCTGACCATGGGAAATAACAATGCATGAGACCACATTTGGAGGGCTTTTTTGATTCTAGAGTGTAGTGAAATGCAATTTTCCATGTGCACCCCATCCCCAGATATGAACACCATATGGGGAATCTAAAATTAACTTCTGTATCCTATTTAGAGAATTGAGGCAGGCACACTGAAGGGTTATCTACTACTTTTCAACCTTCGAATGTCAGGGAACTGAGAGATATTCCAAGTAAATTTTGTGTTGAAACCCGTATAATAGCTTTATATGATTTTAGTATTTATTATACGGTAATAATTTTGTTTTTAAATGATGAAGAGTATTCTGTAAGTTGAGGCAGATATCATGAATGCAATCTTTTACCAACAATTCTAGAAATGATATATTGCGAATTTTCCAATGGCCAGAACAAGAATGGTGTTTCACCATTAGACAATTTTTTTCCAATGTTTAACATATCATCATCATCTTTCACCAGAGGTTTCTCCCCTTGGTCTGACCAATGTGGGAACTTCATTATTGTTTTATTAAAAAATGGGATCAGTCGCTTTTTCCTCTATTGTATTAGATGAAAAATTCCCTATGGGAGGTTTGAAGAATGACTGTTCCTTTAATATTTCTTCTGGTTGAGAAAGTATTCCACCTTTTAATAACAAGGCATCAGAAATGATTGTCCTTCTGTTGGCAAGTGCCTCAAGATAATATTGATTTCTCTTTTACTACTTTTCCATTTATATAATTATTTGGAAAATGTGAAGAACTAATATAGAGATAACTTTCTTAGAGAATTCCATCATGGGGAGGACCACCATGGTTGATTAAATAAAGGGATAATCCTCTTTCTACTTGGTCTTCTGGCCACATAGAGGTTTTATGTGGCACTTTCGAGAGATATGCTCTCTGGATTGACCGAATTTTTGAGAACCAAGACTATATGATGAAGTGACCCAAATATTACCTCAAAATTACTATGACTACTCCCATAATTTGGTAATGAGAGGGTCGGATCTTGAGTTACAATAGATAAATGTCTGAGGGCTTCAAGAACTACAACATTAAGAGGATCCAAATTACATCTTGACACTTGATCTTTCAACTATTTTTGATGAGATTTTTTCTTGGATTCTCTATTACACTTATTTGGGGCCAACTCTAGGATAAATGGTAGTAATGGGAAGGTGTTTGTTCCTTCCTTGGAGTGGTCACCAAAACGGATGGATTACCTCCAATTGGAAAGGGGGTATGTTCCTAATCCTATTGTCCATATGATATGGGGGAGTATTCCCAATGACCCTCCTAGACTGGAAGAGAGGTGCGTATCTACTACAAAATGGAATGATGATGTGTCATCCCAGGTATAGGGACAGATTTATGTGTCTGTTCCTCTGGTACTGTTGAAGTAGTTGTTATATTATTCTAGCATGCTTCCAGAATATAGGCATGGATTTGTGTCTGCCCTTTCACCATTGATAAGATGTGATTGGTGACTTCAGTGACCAGAATGGGAATATATGTCCATTTTATATCAGGAGTAGGTTTATGTGCCTGATCATGTCCTCCTTTTTCTATAAATAGGTATTGAAAGTACCCGTGTATGGGGGAGAGAGTAGGGTTTTCCCCAGATTTGTCCTCGGAGCTTTCCGAATGACTTTTTTGAGTTCTTCCAAGTGAGACTGTTGGAAGGATTGATTAATGATGGCAAGAATATGTGATTTCTAGTTGTTTTTCATCAATCATGGTTGGAGGACTTCCTTAAATAATGAAAAATGATACTACTCATATAATTGGTGGTCGTAAGTAGGTGTATGTTTCTATTTACCATTTACCACCACATTTGATTGGAAGACTTCTTTAAACATAGTCAGACAAGCCTGATGACTGGCTGATAATTTGTAAATATGTGTATGTTAATGTTTAAGGTACTCCACTAGATTTTCCTAGTGGTATTGGTGAGTCTCTTCCAGAAGATTCTGATGGGAAGATGAATCGGGATGGACGAGATTATGTGCTCGACCATTATTTTCCACCAGATTAGGATTATGGACTTCTCCAGAGGGGGGGGGGGGGAAGTGTAGAAACTTCTCCATATTGACTAAACTTTGTCTCTAGTAGTTCATCTTGTGTGCCTGAGTCCAAGGGACTTGGCCTGAACGTCTAGATGGAACAACCCCATCATGTTGGGGGTTCACTACCGCGTGATTCTGCAGGTGGCGATTGGTGGTGGGAGTCCTCTGGAAGGACCCCTGCATCCTTGAATTGAGGCCCTGAGTGACGTCTTGACCCACCTCCATGTAGTGTGGGAGGGACTGTTTATAGTGTTTCTGAGATAAGGACCCAAAAATATTTAAAATAGTGGTTGGAACCGTCTGCTTCTTAATGATCGTTAATCATTGGATGGACGATTGATGATTATTATTGACCTAGAGAGCCTATCAGATGGCCTCCATAGTTGGTATTGTACCTTGATGATGCTACTCCCTTACTAGCATGTTAGAGACCCATAGTTGAAGATGATAGGTGGGTGAGGATTTCCTTCCCATTGATGATAATCCAGTATGATCAGTGGTTGAGAAGTTCACATATGTCGTTATCAAAAAAATCCACTTTGGACTGAAGGGATTTCTCAGGAAAAACTTGAAAACAACAATAAACCACATTAAAGCGACATATTTTAGATAGATTGATGTGTGATTGATTCCTTTTTCTATATTTCCTTCTTCAATTGATAGGGGCCTAAGAGGTGGGTAACATTCTTTACATGGTTAAGGATACAATTTGGCTTCACCATTTTATGTTTCATAGTTCTTTGAAATGTGGGTTCTAGTTTTAAGAATCACTACTTCCTTGTAGTTTCCATTGGATTTATTCCAAGAACCAGAAACACCCAATAGTTTTTTTATCCAAATGGGACCTAATTTCCAATGTCATTCATTTGTTAATTTTGAACATTATGATACTTAAAATGTGCATTGGACGATGTAATGGGAGGTCAGACTCATCACACCCTTTTGGGTGGAATTAATGTCTAATCTATGACTCTGTTTATAAGTTTAAGATATATTCATGATTCCTTATTAATTCACCATGTATGACATAAGATTACCTTCAAATTTTCAATCATTAATTAACATTTGTAAAGCTTAGAATCATCTGTTTGTATTTGAGGTTCTTCATTAATGGAGATATTTGTATGTATTTGAAGTTCTCCATCAATAGTATCCTCTCATATACTATTTAGATATTATTTTAATAATCATTATACTGATACTAGATTTTAAGCCACTCAATGGGGCACCCTGGAAATTATTGTCATCTTGGGAGACAAAGTTTTTTTATATTGGGATCATACCCATAAAATTGGCTACATATGTATCCTTGTGAAAGGAATAAGAACCCTCATAGTTCGATGTTTCTTAATGGGACACATCGTACCTTTTAAGGTCATGTGAATAGGACCTAACCATATAGTTTAATGTAATGTGGTAAGGAAATCTTGGTGATAGTTGCTTTGTCAAAATTTGGTGTGGGACTTATGCTAAATCAGCTCAAGGAACATGGAAAGGATATGGGATTCCATGTAAGATTAGACCATGTTTGGAATATGGCCCAAGTAGAATAAGGTTTACTTGAAGTGTTGGGATTAAACCTCAAGGAGGATTTCTATGTAATCCATTTGGATGGGAATTAAATCCCATTTAGTTTGATAAGTCTCATAGGATAGTATAGTATTTTGAGAGAAATGAGTTTGGACATACTTCTTGAAAATGATACCTTGGTGATTTGGGGGTTTAATTGGGGGATTATTCCTAAGGAGGATTTCTAGAATAAGGGAATTAGGGTTGGATTCCTAAAGAGTATATCCAATGAGCTGAAACACTAAAAAGTATTCCTACATATCCTATTTTGAATAGGAATTAGAGTTCTCATAGTTCAGGTAATTGTGGAAATTTTTTAATCATGAAAAATATCTAAGCACTTGTGAGTCATTATCAGTTTGAGAAGCAAGCGGTTGTTATAGATTCAACAATGACACTCACACTGTTCCACCTCCACTGTTGGTGGAAGGAACACCTACTGCGGTGACGGTGGATAGGGTCGAGGTGACCTGTAAAGTGGGTGAGGTGGTGAGCCCTCCCTCTATTCTCTTTACATTGGACAAGGGTCCAATGAAAAGAAGGGGGGATGAAGGTTAGGGGATTACCCCATGATGGATTCCCTAAAAAGGATCCTAGATGGGGAGGGATACATTTCATTTTCTTGCATGAAAAAATAATGTGTGAACCGTACCTTCCCTACCAAAGAAACGGGGTGTCGAGTCATAGAGATGAAAATATAGGGATATAACCCAAACCCTAATCCTCCAAACCAAGAAATTACCAATGTTGTCTCTAAGAGAACGTTCAATGTGACTACAGATATACAAACCAACAGGAACTTCATGAATACTTACCCCATTTAGAAACAAATGTGGGAAACCTATGATTGTAGATATAAAAACCCAAATAGAAGACACACTGATGTGCCTTCCCGAATGGTTTGATAAGTTAGGAGGTTTTGTTGGAGGTCTCAATAGAATCCCTTTCAGACAAGGGAGCTAATGAGGAAGATGCCTTTCCATGATTGGATTTGATGAGGGATTGATAGATTTTAGACTGAAGATAGTAGGTGAATCAATGAGGGGCTCCGAAGTAGGTACTAGCGTGCATGTATGGGCGCACATATAGGCATGGGAGACCTAATGTTCACTTGAGTGATGATCAACATGTATGTTAATACTTGGGAGATACTTGACTCAAGCCTTCAAGAGTATTCACAGGTATTCCAAGATTTTGGTCTCTCAAGTTCCTGTGAAAGGAATTGGTGGTGCGCAATTGTTTAGGATTTAGGGGGGATGGGCGCTTTAGGCGCACAACTATTATGGATTTAAAAAACTAAAAGGAATTATGTCCTATGATCCCCCTTCAAATCCTCTGCTTTAGAATTTAAAGAAATACCTTGAATGTTTTGGAGGCCTTGGGAGAAGAACTAGGGAGACCCGAGTAGCAATTGGGATTCAGGGAAATTCATCCATACAAATGAAGGCCCCCAAGGTTTATTTAAATGAAAAAACACAACCCTGGAAGAATGGAGTTTGGGTGTGCAAGTGGGTTTCACACCAATTTTCTGGTGCACAAGTGGATGGGTGCCGGATGGGTGGCGCCCAAGAAAACATGTGTGCCACTGGTGATTTGGCCTAACTAGGGTGCCACATTTTGTAATTAAAAAAAATAATTCCTTCATTCTACTCCATCATGGTGGTGCATAGGTGTTTGTGGTTAGGTACCTTGGGCTCTGCTTCGGGGACATAGCTAAATTTATTGCTCTATACTTCGGGGACTACACCCCCACACCCCTCCATGGGATCAGTGTGGGGATGTGGTCTCATCCATTTGTGTTGGAGCCTTCATTACTATCCCGAACCCCCATGAAAAATGAATAGTCACACCATGAAATTTCGAGACCAGTTGAGGATATTTTGAGAAGAAGTGCATGGAACACATTTCATGGTGTCTACATTTTCAAAATCGATATTTTTCACTATAAACATAAAAATGAATTATTTTTTTTAATATATCAAAAATTAATCTTAAGATAATATTTACAAGATAAATCCATAAATTAATTTTATTTCATGAATTTATAATTATATAATTTACTAATTCTTATTTTAAATATAAAAAATAATAGAAAATTATTTTTGTATAAAATAAAAAATTCTTTTTTCATTAAAAGTCAACATGAGAAATGTATAAAATACATGTGATAAATAAATTATTACATTAATAGTTACCTAATTATATTATCATAATTTCTAGTTACATATCCCCTCCATATCTCCACCTAATATCAATGAATTAGGTAAGCTCTGGTGGTAGTAAAGGGTGTTTATTCCACTAGCATATATCTCACAGAAATTTCCATGAGCTTTAATTTATTTCGCATATGAATTTTCTCATGTAGTAATTAATATATTCTAGATTGGGATTGGTCTAGATAAATCCCTAGTGAGGCAAAAAAATGTTCTTATTCGAGATAAGTGATCTTTATAAGTTATAATTATACTACTGTGTGCCATATATTTCATTTTCCTTCATATATTTTTTATTTTAGTAACTTCCATTTATAATCAATAATTTAATGGTAAGATTATAATAGTAAAAATTTTATTTTAATGTATCATAGTTTCATTTTAGTTTACTGCTATGTTGGAAACAACATATCAAATAGTTTTTATTTGAGGAGAATTATATAGTAAAATATTAAGTTATGACCTCCCCCCCAAATAAATTGCAACCTCACAATTTTAATTATCACTTACTAGTAACAATAATTAAGTGTATTTAAATATTATAATGACTGAATATGTAGTTTCTAATATATACTAACCTTAATATCATAGGGAATACTATGTAATATATAATTTCCATCATAATAGACATATCTTAAGATTATCAACTATTTATGTTAAATATGACTCTATAGCTCAGTCATAGTAGTTTCTATAGTCATACATTCAATAAGATCATTTTTAAGATCTTGTTTCAGACAGAATATTAAAACCAAGATGATGATAATATCCAATAAAACTAGATTAAATGATCATATGAATATGAAAACTCAATATTAATAAGTGTTATCTAATAAAACATTCATTTCAACCTATGATACTTTTTCAAACAGGGTTCATTCTATAACTCTCTTAGATCAATCTAGGTTATTTTTTGTTTTGTTCCCTGGTAAATATTAAAAAAATCTGATAGAGTAATTATTAAATAAATCATTCAAATGGATTTTAGAAATATTGTGAATAACCAAATAATATCCCTCAGGAGTGTCTATCCTTTTGTTTTCTCTTAGGTCCACTCCTTGTGAACCATTGTAATGATTGAGTTAATACTCGAATAAATTTTTTTTGGGTGATTACCCCTAGATGAATTTTTTACATAGAGAAATCCAATTTCCAGTATCCAGAAATAGATTTAATTTTTATGAAATCTACATACTCAAATGATTACCAAAATTACAGAATGTTATCCTATCCTTGTACTAATACATTATAATTATACCTAGGGATTTAACTACATTTATCTTATCTTAATATCCATAAATATCTAAAATAATCCTCAATGTTTTCTAAACCCAAATATGATACCATCTGATGTTTTCTAGACCTTAACTCATGGGTCTAGTGATAAAGACACATTCATTAAACATTAGCATTGATACAAAGTGAAATCAAACATTCTTTATTTTACAACATTACCATAAGATAAACATTATAACTCATAAATCATATAACTATCCTACGAATAAAAGGATTAATGTCATTGATGATAACTTGTATAGACAAGTTATATTATGATACTTGTGAATATTTGTTAATATTTTACCCACAACAGAACCAATTATTGACATATCCAATGTTATACATATATTCATTAATTAGGGAAATATAACATAATAAAGGGGGGATATTAAACTCCCAGAAATGGAAAATAATCAATATGTCATCAAGGGTGGGATCATAGGCATATGAAGATAAATGAGTATGAGATAAATATGTTAATAAAAGTACAAAGAATAATATGAGTTATCCATAATTTATGATAGATAGACTTGTAATATCAAATGAATAAACATATACCATGGAATAATAGTGTTTTATAATAAACATAAAATGTGTATCATAATCATAAGTATAAATATATAGAATTTCATGGAAAATAAGGATAACAATAAGTTGTGACACAACATCGAATTAGAAATAATAAAATATTAGATCAGGAATCACTACAAGTCTCCCATAACATGGTGAGGCTTGCATAACTACATAGTTCCAATAGTGGATTAGAAATCACTATATTATTATTGTAATCATATTGGAGCAAGAATCACTTCTTGATTCCCATAAACATTGTAAAGAAGGCATCACTTCATGATTCACATAAACTTAGATGAGAAAGAATCACTTCATGATTCCCATAAATATATTGTTGAGATCATAACTTCCTAATTCCCATAAACATAGTGGATAAGGTATCAGTCCTTGATTACCATAAATATAGTAGTGCATCCATCAGTTACTAGTTCCTATAATAGTGGAGAAATCATCACTTCCCAATTATCGTAGTGGAGGGAGTAACAATACTTGGTTCACATAATCATACAATGAGATATGAGTCCTTAAAAAATATATTCATGGGTGATATAATAAATGATCTATCACATAGTAAACATCCATTGATATATGTTCTATTAGAAATGGAAAACATTCATGCATAAAAACATCACATAATTAACCCAGGGAAATGAGAAAAGTTTTATAAAAACACCTTCCCTAGAACATTCTATAAAGAATCCATATAAAGAAGTTGTATGATGGCTTAAAAATATCCCATGTTTAATATAATAAATATTAAGGATTATTTTAGGGATAAATATTAATGATATTTGGATAAATCACTTTAAAAATAACAGGGGATTCCACCCTTTGGAAAGGATTTAAAAATCCTTAAAAATGGTTTCTTTAAAATAAAATACTTTAGCTTCATAAAACATTTAAAAATCATATTTTAAAAGTAAAAAATTATTTTTAGGAAAAAATTACTAGAGAAATACTATTTCAAAAAAATCATGAGAAGATAAAGATCTATGGAAGACTTTTTTTTAAAAACAGATGTCTTTAACATCCCTTTTAAAATCCATTGTTTATTTTTAAAATCACACATTTATTTTTAGAATATATAATAATATTAATTATTATTTTGAAATAATAAATAGTGAAAATCATTTTTAAACCCATTTTAAAACATGTAGTTTATTCTTCGTAACAAATAGTTCTCATGCAGTGGGATAAATTGTAAAACAGTTTTTAGAAATATCCTTTACCTTATACAAAAAATAAGAAGTTTTGGGTCAAATTTAAAATTCATTTCCCCATATAGGAAGTGAAATTACCATGAAACAAAACCTAAGGTTGGAATCAACCAATCTTGTACAAAATATGTTCCAGAAGAAACATTATAACTCAATGATAGGTGTTTACATAATAAAGACACATACAACCTTAGTATCCATTAAATCAAAAGAAACCTAAATAAATAACATAGAATAGATCATGAAACCCCATGTATTACAAAAATATTATAAAATATTTTCATTAATTTGTAATCACACTTTATCAAATATTTCATAGTTCACAATAATAAATACATATTAAGAAAATAAATCTATGAAAATGAACCCCTTACCGTGTATTCCCGCTTAATCGAATGTGTTTTAGCCTCACTTATAATAAAAATAACTATCTTAATTTTTTCATATCTATATTCATATATATTACCTTCTATATACTTCATTTATGGTAATTTATTATGAGTATATTAGTTAGTTATAGCTTATTTTTTACTATTGAGTGATAGTAACATTAATCATTATGTTCATGGTTTTTTTATTTTGATTTCAGTACCCATTCATTGATAACATGTTCATAATTAATATATCCATAAAGGAATTATAATATATAAATTATAAATATTTATAAATATTTTATCTTATTGCTTATGTTTTTTAGATATTTTGTGTAAAAAAATAATCAGTGTTAACTCATTTTGGTAATTTTAGTGACTGGTGATGATATTACAATAATAATTTTAATACCTAATAATAACTTTTAAGAACCATTAAATTTAATTTTTTTTCTTACTAAAATATTATAATATTATTATTTTTGTTCCCATCTTTATCCATGATATTTTTTATAGTAATTTTTATATAGTTTATTGAATTGACCAAAATAAGAACACACTATAGCATGATGGGTGAGCATGGTTAAGGAATTTTATAGAGTCATTATAACATAATAATAAAAATATCATTTAGTTTTTTTATTGTTTGGAATAATATTTTAGGTATTTTAGAAAAATAATGAAAGTAAATATGAAAAATGATAAATGTTACTTTGTGGAGGTAGTAGTCCGCACAAAGCATGGATAACATTTCCATTTACCAAAAAATGAGATGGAATGAATTCTGGTTATAATAAGTCACCTAGAATTAATTATTATATTATATATTTTACCATTTTTCTTAAATTCCTTCCTTATAACTAGTGAAGATAGGTGGTGGTGAAAAATGGAAGGTGTGGCTTCGTAGAGGCGGTAGTTCACACCAACTCACGATCGATGTTCTATTGTCTTTCTTTGTGAATGGGATGGAATAAGTAAGGGTTTTTCTATTAATATTATAACACATAATTATATTAATTATACTATGTTTATTATATTACTATGGTTATATTTATTTTTTGAAGAGAAATATTATGAATAAAAGCATAAGGATTATGTAATACTCACTTTGGGACTGTGAATTTTCTCTTCAAATCCTCCTTGGAAATGAATGAATTAAGATATATTATATTGATAAGGGGTAAAATATGTAAAATTAAATTCTATGATAGGAACATTGTTCATAATTTAAAGGAAAATTCAAACGTTATATATAACTTTTAAATGGTGGAAGTGATCCCTTTTTATAATTGAAGGAAAGGTCACTTTTGTGAAAACCAATTATTTTTCCATAATGGAATGACACAATTTAAGGATAAATGGTTCCAAAAGAGATAAATATTGGATTATGGGTTTATATAAAGTATATAAATTCAATAAAATACCTTTTACCAAATTTATTAACCATGTTTAATGTATTTTTCCACTAGATGTTTATATTTTTTCATTTTCATTTTTACTGTGTAACTAGTTTTTACCCTAGTAATTTATTATTTATTAAAATTATAAGGTAACCATTATAAAAAAAAATTTATGTCATAAACCCAAATTTATACTCAATATAATCTAATTAAATTTTTATATAATATAAAATTAATATTTAAAATAAAACATATAATATAAAGAAAAACGTTTTTATACAAAATTATCACCATTAATTGTTCTTAATATTATATAACATTAATTACTAATTAAATGAGTGATAAAATACTTTCCTACATTTGAAAACATAATATAATATTTTTTATGTAAAATATATCATTTTAAATATTAATATAAAAATACACAACAATAATAAACCAATTCTTTGAAAATAACCTTTTCACCATTTTCATGATCATTATCTTTAATAATATTAATCTTACTATTATGCCTAAAAATGAAATAAAACATATTTATAATATGAAAATATTTTTATAAAATACGAAATTTATTTTTTCATATTTAATTCTAAAAGTTATAAAACTGATTTTTAATATAAGCGAATAAAATCATTTTTTAGTGTAAAATATTACATCCATTTCACAAATGATAATCTTGGGTTTTATAAATTCAACAGAGTATTTTTAAATGAATAATTTTAATTTATAAATAATATTTTTTAGATAAATGTTTTTAAGAAATATTTTTTTAATTATTGTATCATGAAAATTTCATAAAAGAGATGGTATTATCAAAATCAATATTTTTTCACTATTCACCTAAAAATAAATTATTTCTAAAAAATCAAAAAAATGTTAAGATTATAGATAAATGATGAATCCATAAATGAAATTTATTTATTCTGATTAAAATTATAAAATTAAATATTTATCATTTAAATATTAAATATAAATAAAAACAATTTTTTATATATAAATAAACTTTCCTTCTTTGTTAAAAGTAAATATGTGAAATATGTAAAATAAAAGTGATAAATATATTATTAAAATAAAATTTACCTAATTTTATCATCCTAATTTATAGTTACATATCCACTCCTAATATTCATATAAGATCTATGCATAAGATGAGCTATGGGGGTAGTCGAGGGTGGTGATTCTGATAACATGGATCTCATGGAAATTTCCAAGATATTCAATTTCACTCACATAAAATATATCTCATTCCATGAATGTGTGATTTCATCTTGGGTATGGTCTATATCAATCCCTAGATAAGATAACTCTATCCCATGCTTGAATAAATGAGATTCAAAAGTGATATTTTTTCTATGGGATTCCATTTCTTTCCTTTTTCTTCATATATTTAATAATATGGATACTTCATTTTACATATGTTAATATAATGGCTATATTATTATAGTCATGTTTTATTTTAATGTATTAAATTTTTCTTTTAGATCTATGTTGAGTGTGCACCAACCTATCAATTAGTTTTTATAATGAGGAAAATTATATAAAAATTATAGGGTGTTAAATGTGATGTCCCTCCAAAAGTAATAAATTACACATTTAGTGGGTCTCATCACTCTCCATGTTTCATAGGGGAGATCAGTTATGATGTATTATTTAGATCTAAAATACTATAAAAATTATTGTTCTTATTTATCTTTTATTTCCACTATATTAATTATTACCTTTGATTATAATTCATTAAATATTTTAAATGGGTCAATTCACCACCCTTGACCTCTCGACAAATCTCACATCAGGACCTAAAAATCAGTAATAAAAGGATTCACTTAGATTTAGAATATTTATATATATATTTTTATAACAAAATCCCAAATTAAATAGTCAAAGGGGATGTATTTTTTTAGTTTTCAGGAATGAATGTGAATGATGGATAAACACCTCAAGAAACTTATTTATTTAATGGAACTAATTATTGGTATTAAAAATATTATATGGATTATTTTCTTAAGAACCTCAACATTGATATATTTATAATCATAGTGAAATAATGAAAACTACTGAAAGTAGATTTAGAATAATTTATTGGTAACAATTCTAATATATATGTTTTAAATTACAAGGTAATGAATCTTTTATATTGAGAAATAATTAGAATTGTTTACAAGCATATGTTTGTATGCAATGTCTCTCATGAAATATGGAATATTTTGAAATATACTCATTCAGGTTTAGTTATTCTTATATGAACAGAACATGGTATATTCAGAGATATGTATCAAGAGTTTAAAATGGGAGAATAATAAATAGTGAATCAAATGTTTCATAGATTTAAAATCACTTTGAATGGTATGTAAAGATTAAATGAAACTATAAATAATTCAATTATAGTTAAATGTGTTTTATGATCTATAAAAAACAAGTGGCATTCTCTAATGGTAGCTATTTATGAAATAAAAAATATTCATGGGATGTACAATATGTGATATTATCAGATCCTTGACACAATACAAATAAGAATTGGAAAATATTTCCTAAAAGAAAATTTAAAAAAATAAAGGTATTAGTTTTAAATAAAAGATGAATATAACCACTTACTCTTCAGAATATGAATTAAAATCATTGAAAGATAAATTTTTTTATATGTTCCCCACGGGATAAGAAATAAATGATTACCAACAAATGTTACATGGAATTACTTTCATGAAATTTCCAAAATATCCTCATACCATGATACCCAAGACATTTTTGACATAGCCTGATGGGTGTTCCTAATCCCCACGGGATGGAAACTAGCACTTTACATCATTCAAGATAAAAATTGGAATGAATTTTCTATAACAAATGTGGAAGATAAAAGATTCAGGTTAGAATTATTAGATCTCTACAGTGAGAAGATAATTGAAACTAAACAGGTATATCAAAAACCCCAAATAGTACATCATCAATATACTCAGCAGAAATAAAAACATCCCAAGATGACACACTATTCCAAGCCCAAAGTATTAATAAAATAAACCTTATATAAGAGTATCATTCACTTTTCTTAAACCTAGTAAAAGGACATCTACAAATTCCTGAAGGAAAATGTAGATTGTGTGCTATAAATCCCAGTTCGGTATCACCAAGTGTTCCATAATATGTTTCCATAATAATAAAATAAATAATATTGTCAATTTTAATATATTAGAGCATGTAAATACACTTTCATATTTAAAATAAGACATGCTTTCATTTCTAAATGATTGAAAAATTTCAATCATGGCTAAATATACACTTAATATAAAACAATGAATATAAATCAACTGGTAAGAATAAAACAATTCTTTAATCAATGGAATATATATCAAAATAATCAAAACAAGAATAAATTTCATCTTTTATTTGGTAAAATAGTTCTAGTTATAGGATCCCAACACATACCATATCATTGATCATAGAAATATGTGTAGACATGTCCCTCACGCCCAGTCCGAATAAGACTCATCATCATCCAAACGGGTATAAGATCTTCCTAACTAGATTTTTTTAGATCTATCATCATCAATCCATTCCTAGGTAATAATCATCCTAGAATTATTTTTTAAAATAACCATCTAAATACCTATGCCCTCATGTGATCAATCAATTAATTTAAAAGGGGAAAATCATTTCATTTCAAATCAATCAGTATTCATAATTAAATTTCCCACCTTTCCTTTTCAAAATGAAAATTAACTTTCAAATCCAAAACACGAGTTTTTCATCGATTATGTATTTTTCAATAAAAAACCAGTAATTAGTTTTTTTCATTTAAACTTAATCCATTTTCTAAATTTAATTATCAATTAATATCCTAAATTCCATAAATTTTTAAATACACTCTAAATTCCAATTACAGTGGAATTGGGGGTTTTCGAAAAATTCCATGAAAATTCCCATTGAGAATCAAAATCACATCAAATTTGGTTTTAATAAATAAATTAAAGGAAATTTAAATTAAATCATGAAAATCATAGTTTAATTTTATGGTGCAATCAAAAATGTAACCACTTACCTTTAATAATGGAAATCAAAAATCAACACCTACAACAGGTTCTGCCAACGAAGAACGATGGTGAAGGAGATCGAGAAACCAAACCTAGAATCATGATCCATTGAAATAGAGTTTTAATCCATAAAAAATGAGATGATATAAAAATTTATAAGTAAGAGAGAAAAATAGAGTCAGGGAGAAAGAATAGGAGGAGATTCACTTACTAAATAGGGATCAAATCTTTCATCAGCACATTGATTCATTAAAGAAAAGGGTTTTAGTGTCCAAAATCGGTTCTCGAGAGCCTCTATACCTCTTTAATTATAGATTGGTTGAGTTAGGGTCCAGTGGGGACTTAAATGGGGTTTGGGTAATTTGTAATAAATTTTTGGAAATTAAATGTTTCATGAACACGATTGGTTGGGAAGGGACACAAGTTTAGACTAACCATGCTCCCATGTACTAGGATTCATGGTTTCCACTAGGTGGGTGCACGATTTTTCAAAACATGCACCAACCATGAAAACACCCACTATCCATGATTACATAGTTTTCACTATGTGGGCACATGGATTTGAAAAACCATGCACCAACCATGCATAGCCTAAAGAACCCCCAAAATTTTCTAAATATCACATGAAGAACCACTAAACAAGACCAAAACCAAGTATGATCAAAAGGATGCTCTAGGAGTACCTAAAAACAAGTAAATTGATGTTACAACCTCCCCACCATATAATATTTTATCCCTTGAAATCTTGTCAAGAAGACTCTCTATCAAATGGATGATTCCACTTCTCTCTCCTCAGTTCCTAGGTATCCCATGTATCATGTGAATCATAACAGTAATTCCATATAAAAAGTAAACAATGTAACTTCCTCCAAAAAATTAACATGGTATCAGAATTAAAAAATCTAGAATGAATGCTCAGACATGTTTAAATTAGGCTTAACATAAATATCACTCTAGCTAAAAACAAGAGATGGGTCATAAATATACATCCGTAACTTGGATACATGGAACATGTTATGTATCAATTTAAACTATAGTCGAGGTGATAAATGGTTACCCATTATCCGCACATTCTGAAAACCCTCAACTGATCCCATAAACCGAGGTGTATGTTTCCCTTTCCTTCCAATATGTCGATAACCCAAAATGGGTGAAACATTCAAAACACCTCATCACTAACTAAAAAATTATGTAGTCTATGATAATGATCAGATAATGATTTATTCCAGCTTCATGTAGAAAAATTTAATTGAAAAATAAAGTAATTATTTGTTGATGTGTCTAGAACCAAGCTGGGTTTAATCATGGAAATTTAACCAATATCCTACCAACATAATTTAGATTTACCCGACCTACCATACAAGGCCTCAGAAGGATCTATTATGATCATGGACTAGTAAATATTGTTCTAATAAAACACCACCAGTATGAAATGGTCTTCCCAGGCCCTACCAAAATTATTTATGTGGAAAAAAATCATATCATAAAAAATATATATCCCTCTTTGTTTGGACATCAATCAATATATGTATGCCATATGAAAATGAATCTGAGATCCCATTGACTCCTGAAGGCCTTTCCAAAAGTGAGAACTAAAATGTTGATCCCTGTCAATGAATATAGAATATGGAACTATATAAAACTGAACAATTTCTCTCATATATATTTTTACCAGTTCCTTAACATTGGTTGTATCTCAAATGGGTATAAAGTGAAAAAAAATTTGGTTAGAATATTAATCATACCACATATCACATTATTCATCCTTGAGGTACATGGAAACCTATCAAAACAATTCATAGAGATATCATCCCACCTAATATTCCCCACTGGATGTGGCTAAAGAAATCATGAAGGATTCTGATGCTCATTGTTTACCTGTTGGAAAGTACAGAAGTGACAAACAAATTCAGTGATGTGTCATCGCATACCTATCCACCAAAATTATCATTTAATATTATATAACATATTTTTGGTTCTTGGGTACACAACCAATAAGAAATTATGGAAATACCCTATAAAATATTTCCTCGAATGTAAAGGAACACAACCTCAGTTTTAGAAATATTGGATATTTTCTACGGATAATGACCACTCAACAATAGTATCCACACCACAAATAGATATCCTAATGCTATGGAATTCATCAAAAATATTTTTCCCTTAAAAATAATCTCAAGGAGAGTGGTGGTCAACTAAACACTAGCCAATACAATCTCCTCCCTTATTTCCCGAACTCCTATATGAAACATTGAAAAAGGTGCCATCAAGTTCCACTCTTCTCGTGATTCCTTCACATCTTGTGTCGTAAGTTTCATAATCAAATATTCCATGACAGAATTCCATTTCTTAGAGGTATATGTTACATTTAAATAAAAGGATTAAATTTACATAAAAAATGCCTCTGGATAATATTCAAATATTTTTGAGAAAATAGATAACTCAAGCTCTTGTGGTCATTAAAAATAGTAATCCTTTCTGTGAAAAGGTAATGACACCAAATCATAAGCACATTAATAATTACTAGAAGTTTATGGTCACGGGTTGGATAATTCTTCTCATGTTTCCAAATCTACTAATATCAATAGAATACCACATGATCACCATGTACAAGAAAACTACCCGAACCTGAAATGGATGCATCAAAAATGACCATGCATTCCTCCCTGGCTCTGGAAGAGTTAACACCAACATTGAAATAAAAATAAATTTCAAATCAACAAAATTACTCTAAAATTTATCATCCTATGTAATCTTCACTCCATTATAAGTGAGCGAGGTCATCATAGAATCCATATTTGAAAAGAAAACATTACGAACTGATGATAATTTCCAGCTAAACCCAAGACGATCTAAATCTCAAAAACATTACACAATTTCTCCCATGTCATAAACGATTTCTCCTTTTTATGATCATCTACGACACCAATGTATGATTCCAAATTTCCCAAGAACTACATTTTTTATATCCATAAATCACTTTTCAGTTGCATGTCATAAATTTTGTGTTTTATCAAAAAATTCTAGATCTTCCCTCAAATGGAGCACATAATCCTCCTCAGGCATAGATTAAAACATGATGTTATCCACAAAGACAACCTTTAAAGTATCAAGATACTGATGTAATATCATGTTCATAAAATCCATAAATATTTTAGGAGAATTTGTTAGACCAAATGGAATGAAAATATACTCATAATGGATTTACCTGGCCCAGAAGGTAGTTTTCTAAATATCATATTCTTTTATTCGGAAGTGGTAATAACCAGATGGAAGATCAATCTTCAAAAACCTCTTTGATCCTTATAAATGGTCAAGTAGATCATCAATATATGGAAACTGTTAATTTTTCTTTATCTTAATATGGATAAGTTTTAAAAATCAAACACATAGGTGGGGTGTTTCATAGTCATTCATTGAAAAGAGAACTGGCACTGCCAATTGTGACACACTCGAGTGTATGAATCATTTCTCTAACAGATCATCCAAATTATTCTCAAACACTTTTATTTCAACTAGTTCTATAAGGTAATAAGGTATATATATAGAATGAGTAATGGTCACTAAATCAATAGAAAACTCTACCTCTCTTACTGGTGAAAAAATAAAGAAATCATTATGAAAAACATTAGGAAACATGAAAAAAACTAGAGGGATATCACCGCCCAATGATTCCTAATATGAATCAAAATCAAACAATGATATTACACTTCACAACTCTATATAATAAGGTACATTTCTACTCATCCTTTTGTCCCATTATCTGAGAAAGATATGAGACACCCCGTCAATTGTACAAAATGTTACCTTTCAATGATAACAATAATGTAATTTTTTATTAGAAATGATACAATCCATCCATAAAATGACATCATGATGTTTAACATCGAGAACCATAAAATCCCATGTGAACTCAATCTATGATAAAAAGAATACACAATCAGGACAATGGATACCATATTCTCTCTTTATTTGGAGGGATGTTGTAATATACATAAAATAACACAAAATATTCATATAAAGATTTATAAAATATGCAATACGAGTCGAAATGAATGAATGAGATGAACTAGTATCAAATAAAGTATTTACAAGAGATGAATCTATAGTGATGGTACCTATAATGGTCACTGGACCCATATCTACTTCATCAAGATACTCTTACACTGTGTGAAAAATCATCATTCAGGATGCATATGGCTAGAACCCCTTTGTTCATGGAGAATATGATTGAACCACAATACTTTTCGGTGTTGATGTGATCATGACTCTATGTGGGGAAGAAAAGATATAACAAAATTTCTAAAAGTGTCATGAATGTCTGTAGGAAATGTAGATGTTGGGGGAATCAATGATAACTCATTTTGAATATCCTAGATTTCCACATTAGAATCAATTCAAAGGGAATATTTCAATAATTATAGGAGTTATGGAAGAAACCTATCATCGATATCCACCATGTGACTCATCACTCTTTCACTTCACTTTAAAGGAACTCACAGGACTACCACTAGGTAAAAAAACTCCCTTAAACCCTATCATACCATCTAGATAAAGCTCAATCATCAATGCCCTATCTATTACATCAGCATAATAAGAAATTTTAAGTATGAAAACCTGATAATGAATATCATATCGAAGGCCTATCTCAAACCATTGAGTCTTCATCTTTTTATTCGATGAAATATTAGGTGAAAACTATACAAACTTAGAAAATTGGTTTTCATACTCCACCATAGTCTTATCATCCTACCCATGTTTGAAAAAAATCATTAGCCTTATCCAGTACCATAAATTCTAGTTAGAACTTGTTGGTGAAGAAAATTCTGGCCACTATAAAGCCTCAGGATTCTTCATTGTCACCATTGACTCCCACTATCTCCTTCTAGGTCCTTACAACTTAAAATGACAGATTTCACCTTGGTTAAATGAGACGTTTCCATTAATTCAAACAAAATATCTATCTTCCTGAACCAATCCTCAGCCTCTTGAGTATTATTTGAGCCTTAAAATTCTAGAGGATGTTGTGGAATGTACTCTCGAAAAAGATACCAGGATTCAATACTTTAAAGTTCCACAACTAGATCTTGAATAGGAATGGGAGCAATAGATTGTCACAGATCATGGAAGACATGCACAATAACCTCAACAAGAATCTAGTCCAAGGGAGGATTCACCCACTGTGAATCACTAGTAGCTTCCTCCTAGGGAATATTCACATATCTTCTCAGAGGCACGATGCTACATAACATCAGTAAAAAACATTTAAGACATAATAATATTGCCCATATCTTCAACATAACAAGAGAAACATGAAAACTAATCTCATTAGATTAGATATAAAAATTTAGATTTCAACCTATCAAAATAAAATGAAGTGAAAATACTATAAATAAGAAAAATTATTCCTTAATATGATTTTCCTAAACCACCCATAGTGACTTAAGTCTTATTACAATTGGAGCCAACTATGAACTCACTGAAAACTACCTCCTAAGACCTCAGAATATGATTCAAAAAACATATTGACATCACGGAAATATATTTATCATACACCTTTGATAGCACTTTTTCATGAACCATTTCAGATACCCTGGTATCATGATACCCAAGACAAAATTCCCATTGTTCTAAGGGAATTCCGGATCCCCATGAGTTGGATATTAGAACCTTGTATTATAAAGGATAAAAGTGGGAATACATTTTTTCCACAAGAACAACAGAAGATAAAAGATTCAAGTCAGTATTCTCAAAACTCCAAAGGGAGAATGTACCAGAAACCAAAAAGGTATATGAAAAAACAAAAATAGTGCATCATCAATTTATTTAGTAGAAAGGAAAACATCCTAAGATGAAAAACCAATATAAGAACAAAATATCAAGAATATCCTCTTCATCCAAGAGGTTTTTCCCCTTTTCTCAGACCTGGCAGAAGGAAATATAAAAATGAACAAATCCAAAGGTAAGGTGTGAGAAATAAATCCCATTAGGGTCTCACTAGGTGTTCCATAATAATATTTCATAATAATAAACCGAATCATTCTTTCAATTTAAATAAAATATAGCATGGTAAAAAAACATTCATATTTTAAACAAAACATGACTTCATTTAAAAATGATGGAAATTATTTCAAATATGGATTAAATAAACACTTTATATAAAATAGTTTATAAAAATATACTAGCATGAATAAAACACTTCTATATTCAATGAAATATATACAAAAATAGTCAAAATAAGAACCATTTTCATCTTCTCTGTAGTATGATAGTTTATAGTTATAAAATACTTACACATATCATATCCTTAATCATGAAAATATGTTTACACACGTCCCTCAACCATGGGTTGAAATGGACTCATCAACATCCCTTCAGGGATAAGATCTTACAAACTATATTTTTGCAAGAGTTTTCATAATAAATCCATTCCTAGGGAACAATTATCATATTCTGTTTTTCTCAAAAAACCCACAAACTTTCTAGGATCTCATGTGCTTAATCATTCAATGTAATTTGAAAATTATTTCATTTCAAATCGATCATCATTAATAATTTAATTTCCCATATTTTAATTTGAAAATTCCTATTTATATTCAAAACCAAAACATGGGTTTTGAATTAATTTATGACTCATAAAATAAATAACCAATCATCAGTTTTTATCAATTCAACTCAATCTTTTTTCAATAATAAATTCCAAAATTATTTTATAAATTCCATTAATTTCAAAATACACCTCATATTCCAATTCCAATTGAATTGGGGGTATTCCCCACATTTCATTCTAATTCCAATTATAATTCTAAATCATACAGAATTGGGTTTTCATAAAACAATTTAATGAAATTTATATCAAATCAAGAGAATCAATGTTTAATTGTATAGAGTGATCTAAAATATAAACAACTACAATTGATCAAGGAAATCACAAATCAACACTAACAATAGGTTCTTCCAATGAAGAATGACAGTGATGGAGATCAAGAAACCATACCTATAATCAAGTTCCATTAAAATGAATTTTAAATCTATAAAAAAATTTTTAATATAAAACTTTATAAGGATGATAAAAAATAGACTGGGAGAGAAAAAAATGGCAGGATATCCCCTTACCTAAGAGGGATCTGATCTTCCATCAACACTTCAATTCAAAAAATAAGGTTCCTAGAGGGGCCAAAATTGGTTCTTAAGAGCTTCTAAAACCCTAAAACATGATATATGTCGAGTTAGGTTCAATATGGGACTTAAATGTGGGTTTGTGTAATTTTAAATAAATATTTAGAATTAAACATTCTCGAGCGCACAGTAATCTTGGTAAGGCCACACAGTTAGAAAAACTGTGCACCCTAACCGTGTGCCCCTATACTGGGGTGAATCGTTTCTACTATTTGGTCCCATGGTATTTAAAAAGAAGCACCAATCATGCAAGACTCCATTTTCTAGAGTTTTATTTCTTTCACTAGGATGGTGCACTGTTTGGGAAAACCATGTGCCATCCTTGTGAGGTCCAAAGAGCATCCGAGATTTCCCAAATTTCACCTAAAGCACCCCTAAAAAATACCTAACCAAAGATTGATCAAAAAGAGGATCTAGGATTACCTGATAATTAGTAATATAATGTTACAATTACCAATTAAATAATGAAACAAAAATAGGGTAACGATGATGTAGTCATCCATTATGAATACATAGAAATAGGGGACCTCAGACCTAATTGACTAAGACCCCAGAATGTTTAAAAAATAGAGAACAATGGAAAAAAGGAAATTACAGAAATGAATTTTGGAAGGGGATTCACTTAATATTTATATTATAGTGATTAATATAGTAGGGAAAGAATTATAAAACATATGATTAATGGAATCATCAAAATAGGCATGTCAATCAGATTTATCTTTCTATTATGAATCTAACTCTAATCCTTCTAAATAATATTTTTAGGATTATATTGATAAAATCAATCCTAAATTTAAAAATATTAAAGGATTATTCCTAAATAATATGATTAAACATAAGGAAGCTCTTACTATAAATGAAAAACTATGAAATATCCATTCAATCTCAAAGGATAAATTATGTTCTGATCTAGAAATTAATCATCTTTAAAATATTAAACATAAATATTATCATTATAAATTTAAATAATCTCCAATAATTAAATTTTATTTAATTTTTGAATAAGACAATAAACATATAAATCAAATTGAATGGTTAATGGATGATCTGTCCACTGTTCTCAAGGGAGGCAAAGATCTAAGAAATGATGAGTTTATATAAGATAAAAATAAGAAAAATTATCCTGGTTATGATAGAAATTTACTGAAAATGTGTTAACCCTTAATTGTTAAATGTTAAAGTCGAATTACATCTATGGTCACATATTTTAAATATAAAATGAAAGGCCATTATAAAAATTAATACTCCTTTTGATTTCCACAATCTCTTGGTCACACAAAGCCTTTAATTTCAAAATCAGTATATTCTTGATTACCTAAGAACACATATTTGAAATATATAATGGTTCCCAAAATTAATATATTAATCCTATAAGACCCACGTGTTCATCTTTTTTAAATACTTCTTAAATCTATTATTGAAGGAAAATTATCATAGATGCCTAAAATAGGATTTTGGGTACATGGATTGTAACACCCGAGACTTTTATGTTATATAAATCATCAAAGGAATATTTTTCTACACAACACTTTCTTGGCTTTCTTTACACGAAATCACGACCTTCCTCGATAGCTTGCGTCGTACGCAATACCGAGTTTCACTAAACAACGATATGCTATTAAAATATTATTAAAAATAGTTGTTATGAATAGTAATAACCACTTTTTGAAAGTTTATAAAATTTATTTTTCAAAATGGACTTCATTTTTGGATTCGGAATATCGATATTAGCCTAGGGTGAAATTTTGGTATTTTTCTGAAAACATTCAATTTTTGATGAATAGTGAAACCACTAAGTGGTAGTTAAAAAACTGAATTTTTCATAAAACTTAATTTTACCGCCTCTGTGAGTGGAATTTCGAAAATCCGAGAGACACGGTTAATATCAAGGACTAAAATGTGGTTCAATGAGATGGAAATAATTTTTTGGTGAATAGTAACTTTTTACTTTTTTTTACCACAGTTAAAAGTAAATAGGGTAATTAAGGGTAAAGATAATATTATTATTACCATAACACATGTCCTAATTCTATTAGACAAGTTTAATTAGACCAAAAAAAACTTAGGAATAAAATATGACCATTTAGGCCCACTTGGATTAGATTAAGACATTTATTATTAATTTATTTAAAGAAGGGTTAAAATAGTTAAAATCAAAGTTTAATAAGTAAATCATTTTTAATATGGAGTTATAGATAAGATATATTCGCCTAAAAATACTCATTAGAAAGATAAAAAGATTTCCTACATAATGGAATTTTATTTTTAATTTTTAGACATTAAATAATTTAATTTATTTATGACACAAAGATGATGTAGTAATTATCTTATTAATGAAATATTGACATAATTGATGTTATAAACACCAAAATAAATGTAATTAGAGACTTTTTATGAATTCCACTAATTTTATAGGTTAATATGACATGTTAGTATTGATTTAAGTAACTTTTTTCGAACGAATCATTCTGTTATGATTTTCACAAAAATCAATTACTAAATAGTGTCAAAATTGACATAAAATAGTTTTTAAAACAAATATTATATTAGTAATTGTTATTTTATTCCTAAAAATCTAAGGTTCTGCCAAATGAGTTAGATAAGGTTATATATATTAATAATAAACAACTTGGGGTTCGTTTGGCTGCTTATAGTAAGTTTATTAACCTTATAGTATAAGAACAAAAAAAGACACGGTAAAAGTAAAATTATTTAACTTAATGTTAAATCTAAATGATAAGGTTAAAATAGGAACCTAAACTTGTCTAAATTATATTTTATGAGAATATTTCGACCCATCCCCACCTTAGCTTCGAAATAAATCAATTTGGAGCTATTTAAAACCGAACTTGACTTTATAATAAAATAATATTTTTAGTTATTCCAAAGGTGCCCCTCTCCTCCCTTATAAAAGGGCACCTCCTCCCTCTCTTCCTCACACCACATTGAGCCTTCAATATCGTCCAAGACCTGAAAATTCCTCCCCTCCACTTCCCTAGAAACATCCTAGAGGTTCTGGTCTTCTTCAAAGACCAATTTTAGTGCCCTAAAAGAAGGTCTCAAAGAAGCACTTCAAAGAAGAGGTAATGTCCGTTACCGATTCTTTCATCTTTATTTCTTCTTCCACTTATTATTCTTTAGTTGTTTCATTATGAAGTAATAACATCATTATCACTCATATAAAGATATGTTATTATATGTATGAAACAACCCTATTTCACCATCTATCCATCCTACGGAAAAAGAAATCACCGCACGTGCGTACGTACGGAATACCGTCTCCACGCCGTGGTGTAATCTATTTTCCACCACCACCTTACTTGGATGGGTATAATGGTGTAAATAATGACTATATATTACTATTATAAAGTAATACTAATTCTGAAATAGTATACATACACTCCAATACAATTCCACGATCATAGGAATGATATCATCACTCGTGCGTACGTACGGAATACCGTCTCCACGATGTGATGCGACTCGTTCTACATGATCTTCATTTCATAACGATTATATAAATGAATTGAATGAATTGAATGAATTAATATGATATATATTACACTAATACCATTCTGGAAATTAGGTATCTATAACCTAAATAGAAGAATAAGAATTTATTCGACAAGACACGCATAAGAACAAAAAGTTATAAACACCCGAATAACAAGTAGCAATGAAATATTACTATTAAGAAGCTAAGAATATGACCATATATGATATCATAAAAATAAGTATGATTCTGGAATAAGTCAATAACATTATTTAAATCATTATACAGGAGGTTCGGACACTTACGAAGCAAAACGGACCTAAGGTAAGGGAAATATCACAATCTCATTTTTATCCGAGATTGTTTATACTTTGGTATTTACTGGGGTGTATTTTATCATCCACATCCATGTTTACTCAATATGTAATATTATTTCCATACACCTACAATTTTTTAAATTCAATTTTACCCTTTGTTGAGTTTTTAGTAAAAGATATGAAAGTAATCTTTTGTCATTTTTCGTACGAGGTACTTTTTGACTTTTCCGACAAAAGTACGAGAAGAATGTTTTTTTAACTTATACGGCATGAATGGATTTTTAAAAAATTATTTCCAAGAATCTTCCTTTAAAAGTTTTCAAGTTTATTTTTAGTCAACTTCTTTTAGTTTAAAGTAGTATGACATGTTAAGAAAGGAAAAATGTTTTTGAAGAAGAAAGGATATTTTCCTCAAGAATGGAGTTCAAGTGTTTTATCAAAATTATTTTCCATATAAGATAATAAAGGGTTCTGTTTTTATCCCTATTATTACATTGATTTGATTATGTTATGATGGAATTATTTTTATGAAATCCTTTATCTTATATCAATTGTTTTATGATGTATTGTTGTTTAAGAATCCCATTTTTATTACATGGGTTATGCTGTGATGTATGGTTTATGATTTTGTGGCACACATAAGAATGGTATCATTATGAGATGGGTGGGACCTATATCTCCCTCCAATGCATTGGGTAAAGATTTTATATCTCATGAGATAGACATGGCTGGAATGGTTGGTTATACCAGTTCAAAGAAATAGGACAGAAACGGGGGTGACTCAGTTCAGAAATGGACTTTGTCCACTAAGATAGTCTTGGAAATGAGTCTTGAATAACAAGAAATGATTCTATATGATTATGTGTGTATGCCACAAAGTTTCATGTTTTATGTTATGATTATTGTGATTACATTTCACTGCCATGATTTATCCCATGTTATGAAATTTTGATCTCTTTTTCAGGTTAATACTTCAAAAATTTATGTGCTTATGTATACGATGTGATTGATATTTCTTTTGTTTACCCTTACTGAGAATTTGAGCTCACCCTTTTCTATGTTTTCTTTCCCCAGGTCAGGAAGAAGGTTATTAAGTAAGATATGCCAAAAGGGACTATAGATATGATGAAATAAATGGGAGACAGCGTAGACGCTTTATGAAGCAGTTGTTTATGTTTCCCAGTTTCTAAAGACACTATACCTATACGGTCCTTTTGTGGTTTTCTTATATGTTGTAATAAGTATGCTTCAATTTTTAAGTATTAACAATGTATGTAAAGTATGGGTCATTATAGTTGGTATCAGAGGAAAGGTATAGTCAACCTTTGGAAACTAGGATGCGAAAGCCTTAGTAAGAACCCTAAGGATAAGTCTAAGCATAGAACACAATATTAGTGTTTTAGAAATGGCCATTAATAACCTAGTATAAGACCTTAAGTGTGAAATTTTATTCTTGATTATGTGGTTTTCCTTTTATAATTAGTGTTGCTCACACTATTCTTCTTGATTCTATTTAATGGCTGGAACCCGAAGGAACCGTGTTAATGCGGAATGCGACGGGCAATGCAATGATTGTCCCCCTGAGCAACCAAACGTTATGGGAGCTGGAATGCAAAATCTTGTAGCCATGATCACACAACTTTCTCAAGCTATGAATCATGCAGGACTTCCAAATGAGCAAAGGAAGGAGCAACATTCTGTTGAATCCTTCATGAGGCAGTGTCCACCTTCTTTCAACGGGTCTACTGATCCATTAGTTGCTGAACAATGGATTAGTACTACTGAAAAGATATTTTCAGTTCTTCAATGTTCTAAACATGATAAAGTCATCCTAGAAGTGTATCGTTTGGAAGGAGATGCTGATCAATGGTGGAATCTTATTAAGAATATGAGGCAAAGGGATGAAATTGATTCCATGGAATGGGATGAGTTCAAGAACTTATTTTTCAATAAGTACTTCCCTTGTATTCTCCGAACAAAAATGGAGAAAGAGTTTCTTGAACTGAAGCAAAAGGATGATGAATCTGTTGGTACATATGAAGCGAATTTTACAAGACTTGCAAGGTACGCTTCTGGTATTATTATCCAACCGGAGAGTAATATCGATCGATTCTTTAGTGGCTTAAAACCAAGTCTTCAAAGAGCGTTAGCCATAAGGGACTTCAATAGCTACGAGGAAATCGTTCGATGTGCTCTCAAAGTCGAGATGGAGATTGGAGTAACCCATCTGTCATATGGGTTTGATAAGAAGAGGAAATTGGAATTCAAAGGAAAATCTAAAGAGCACGCTGAAAAGAAGATGAGCTTTCCCTTATGCTCAAAGTGTGGAAAGAAACATGGAGGGAGTTGTCTTAAAGGGACAAGTAAATGTTTCAAATGTGGAAAGGAAGGTCATCGGGCATTTGAATGCCGTGATGATGGGAAGAAGATGTCTAATGATGCAAACAAAGGAAGGTATACATAGAATGAACCTACTACACTTCAATGTTTCAAGTGCATGGAGATGGGGAATTATGCCAATAAATGCCCTAATCCAAGGGTTGATGATGATGGTCGATGTCAACAAACTCTTAAGGCTAAAGACAAAGGAAAGTCACATGCAATTTCTATCAGTCATGTGGAGTACGATAACGATGTGGTGAAAGGTACACTTACCATCCACTCTAAAGTAGAAAATGTTTTATTTGATTCTGGATCCACCCACTCTTTTATTTCTGAAGAATTTTCTAAGGGTATCACCGTATTACCACAACAATTAGATGTTGAGTTAGCTGTGACAACACCTAATGGCACAACAGTAGCATCAAAAGTTTATAATTCTTCTCCGATCGAAGTTTGTGGGATAGTGCTTCCCGCAAATCTTGTGATCCTTCCTATAGTGGAATTTGATGTGATTCTTTGCATGGATTGGATTTCTTTATATGGAGATCATATCAATTTCCAAAGAAGGGAAGTCACATTTCATATTCCAGATCAATCTATGATTGTCTATCAATGCAAGGATGAACATAACCTTACATTGGAAATTTCTTCCATTTTATGGGCATTGATTCCACTAAATGAATGTTATTTATATCAAATGGTTGGTGAGAAACTCACGATTAAGAATATGCCCATTGTATGGGAGTTTGATGATGTCTTTCCGGAAGAATTGTCGGGTCTTCCACCGAATCGTGAAGTTGAGTTTTCAATAGAACTCGTACCGGGTGCTTTTCCTATTTCATAGACACCTTATAGAATGGCCCCAATTGAGTTGTAGGAATTGAAGAAGCAACTCCAAGAGAATCTTGATAAGGGATTCATACGCCCTAGTGCGTCACCTTGGGGAGCACCTGTTCTATTTTTTAATAAGAACGATGGATCAATGAGACTCTGCATTGATTATCGAGAACTTAACAAGATCACTATCAAGAAAAAATATCCTCTCCCACGCATTGATGACTTATTTGACCAACTATGCGGAGCTCAATACTTTTCCAAGATTGATCTTCATTCCGGGTATCATCAATTAAGGGTCAAAATGGAGGATATACCAAAGACGGATTTCCATACAAGGTATTTACACTATGAATTTATAGTGATTCCATTTGGTCTTACTAATTCCCCTGCTATCTTCATGGATCTGATGAATAGAGTCTTTAGAGACTATCTTGATCAATTTGTGGTAGTCTTTATAGACGATATTCTTGTCTATTCAAAGAGCAAGGAAGAACATGAAGATCACTTGAGAATTATATTGAAGACCCTGAGAAAGGTGAATCTTTATGCCAAATTTACCAAGATTGATTTTTGGCTTCAAAAAGTTTCATTTTTGTGTCACATAATCTCAAAATAGGGGATATTTGTGGATCCAGCAAAAACAGAGGTTATCGAAAGATGGTCGAGACTAACAACAGTAACTGAGATCCGATGTTTTCTTGGTTTGGCTGGATATTATCGATGTTTTGTGAAATATTTTTCACGATTATCTAATCCACTCACCAAGTTGACTTGGAAAGGAGTTAATTTTGTCTAGACGGAAGAATGTGAAGAGAATTTCAAGGAGTTGAAAATAAGGTTATCCAGTGCACCTATGTTCACACTACCTTGTAGTGGAGAAAGGTTTGTGATCTATAGTGATGCATCCAAGAAGGGATTGGGGTGTGTTCTTATGAAAAATGATATGGTGATAGCTTATGCCTCACGACAGTTGAAAATCCATGAGCAAAATTACCCAACACATGATTTGGAGTTAGCTGCGGTAATCTTTGCATTAAAGATTTGGAGGCATTATCTTTATGGTGAAAGGTGTGATATTTATACTGATCATAAAAGTTTAAAGTATATTTTCACACAAAAGGAGCTGAATATGCGCCAAAGAAGATGGTTGGAGATGATTAAGTATTATGACTTCTCAATCCATTACCACCCTGGGAAAGAAAACAAGGTGGCAGATGCATTAAGTCGACAAGACCATGCTAGTTTATCCATGATGAGGATCACAAATGATCCAATATTTATGGATTTACAAAGGATGGATCTTGGAATTATAATGGAAGGGGAAAAATCTTATCTTTATCAAATGAATGTTCAACCATCTATACATGTGAAGATTAAATAGGCACAAAAAGAAGATGTCGAGTTACAAAAGAAGGTGAGAAATGTTCCTGAATTCAACCTTGATTGTGATGGGATAATAAAGTTCAGGAATCGAGTTTGTGTTCCTCCCATCCCCGAATTAAATAAGGAGCTGCTGGATGAGGCTCATAGTTCTTCATTCTCTATTCATCCTGGAAGAACGAAGATGTATAGGGACCTAAAAGAGTACTTATGGTGGGATGGCATGAAAAGAGATGTTGCTGAATATGTCTCTCGATGCTTGGTTTGTCAACAAGTTAAAGCTGAGAGACAGAAGTCTAAGGAAATGTTACAACCATTACCCATACACGAATGGAAATGGGAAAACATCACTATGGACTTTGTCACAGGACTTCCTAAAACATCTAAAGGCAATAATGCTATCTGGGTCATAGTTGATCATCTTACAAAGTCTGCACACTTCAATGCTATTAGAGAGGATTTCTCTCTGGATCAGCTTGACAGGATATATGTAAAGGAAGTGGTAAGATTTCATGGAGTACCACTTTCTATTAGATCTAATCGAGATCCGAGATTTACCTCGACGTTCTGGCGAAGTCTTCAGCATACTCTGGATACAGAGTTGAGTTTCAGCACTGCTTATCATCCTCAGACAGACGGTCAGTCTGAGAGAACAATTCAAACCCTAGAAGATATGTTGAGAGCTTTCTCTATGGATTTCAAAGGTGGTTGGGATCAACACCTACCTTTGGTTGAATTTTCTTATAATAATAGCTTTCACTCCAGTATTCAGATGGCTCCTTATGAAGCTCTCTATGGAATGAAATTCAGGACTCCAACTTGCTGGGATGAAGTTGGGGAAAGAAAGCTATTAGGACCTGATCTCGTTGATGAAATGGCAGAAAAGGTCAGATCTATTCAACAACACATAAGAGCAGCTCAGAGTCGACAGAAAAGTTATTCCGACAACCGAAGAAAATACCTAGAGTTTGAAGTGGGTGATAAAGTGTTCTTACAAATATCTCCCTGGAAGAGGGTCATGAGATTTGGAAAGAAGGGGAAGTTGGGCCATAGATATATCGGTCCTTTCGAAATACATGATCGTGTCGGGAAGGTAGCTTACCGATTGGCACTTCCACCGAATCTCTCTCAAGTACACAATGTGTTCCATGTATTTCTCCTGAGAAAGTACATATCTGATCCTTCACATGTACTCAGCTCAGAAGTTGTACCGCTGGAACAAGATCTTTCTTATGAAGAACAACCGATAGAGATTCTGGATCGTAGCGAAAAATTACTACGAAACAAGACCACTCGATTGGTGAAAGTTTTATGGAGGAACCACCAATTAGAAGAAGCTACATGGGAGCTTGAGGATATGATGAGGGAGAGGTATCCTCATCTGTTTGTTAGAAAGTGATGAATTTCGAGGGCGAAATTCATTTTAAGGGGGGTAGAATGTAACACCCGAGACTTTTATGTTATATAAATCATCAAAGGAATCTTTTTCTACACAACACTTGCTTGGCTTGCTTTACACGAAATCGCGACCTTCCTCGATAGCTTGCGTCGTACACAATACCGAGTTTCACTAAACAACGATATGCTATTAAAATATTATTAAAACTAGTCATTATGAATAGTAATAACCACTTTTTGAAATTTTATAAATTTTAATTTTCAAAATGGACTTCATTTTTGGATTCGGAATATCGAAATTAGCCCAGGGTGAAATTTTGGCATTTTTCTGAAAACATTCAATTTTTGATGAATAGTGAAACCACTAAGTGGTAGTTAAAAAACATAATTTTTCATAAAACATAATTTTACCGCTTCTGTGAGTGGAATTTCGAAAATCCGAGAGACACGGTTAATATCAAGGACTAAAATGTGGTTCAATGAGATGAAAATAATTTTTTGGTGAATAGTAACTTTTTACTTTTTTTTACCATGGTTAAAAGTAAATAGGGTAATTAGGGGTAAAGATGATATTATTATTACCCTAACACATGTCCTAATTCTATTGGACAAGTTTAATTCGACCAAAAACAAACTTAGGAATAAAATATGACCATTTAGGCCCACTTAGATTAGATTTAGACATTTATTATTAATTTATTTAAAGAAGGGTTAAAATAGTTAAAAACAAATTTTAATAAGTAAATAATTTTTAATATGGGGTTATACATAAGATAAATTCGACTATAAATATTTATTAGAAAGATAAAAAGATTTCCTACATAATGGTATTTTATTTGTAATTTTTAGACATTAAATAATTTAATTTATTTACGACACAAAGATGATGCAGTAATTATCTTATTAATGGAATATTGACATAATTGATGTTATAAACACCAAAATAAATGTAATTTGAGACTTTTTATGAATTAAACTAATTTTTTAGGTTAATATCACATGTTAGTATTGATATAATTAACTTTTGTCGAACTAATCATTCTGTTATGATTTTCACAAAAATCAATTACTAAATAGTGTCAAAATTGACATAAAATAGTTTTTAAAAAAAATATTATATTAGTAATTGTTATTTTATTCATAAAAATCTAAGGATCGGCCAAATGACTTATATAAGGTTATATATATTAATAATAATCAACTTGGGGTTCGTTTGGCTGCTTATAGTAAGTTTATTAACCTTATAGTATAAGAACACAAAAAGACATGGTAAAAGTAAAATTATTTAACTTAATGTTAAATCTAAATGATAAGGTTAAAATAGGAACCTAAACATGTCTAAATTATATTGGATGATAATATTTCGACCCATCCCCACCTTAGCTTAGAAATAAATCAATTTGGAGCTATTTAAAACCGAACTTGACTTTATAATAAAATAATATTTTTAGTTATTTTAATGCTGCCCCTCTCCTCCCTTATAAAATGGCACCTCCTCCCTCTCTTCCTCACACCACATTGAGCCTTCAAGCTCGGAAAACCCCTGACAATTCCTCCTCTACACTTCCTTAGAAAAATCCTAGAGGTTCTGGTCTTCTTTAAAGACCAATTTTAGTGCCCTAAAAGAAGGTCTCAAAGAAGCACTTCAAAGAAGAGGTAATGTCCGTTACCGATTCTTTCATCTTTATTTCTTCTTCCACTTCTTCTTTTTAGTTGTTTCATTATGAAGTAATAACATCATTATCACTCATATACTGATATGTTATTATAAGTATGAAACAACCCTATTTCACCATCTATCCATCCTACGGAAAAAGAAATCACCGCACGTGCGTACGTACGGAATACCGTCTCCACGCCGTGGTGTAATCTATTTTCCACCACAACCTTACTTGGATGGGTATAATGGTGTAAATAATGACTATATATGACTATTATAAAGTAATACTGATTCTGAAATAGTATACATACACTCCAATACAATTCCACGATCATAGGAACGACATCATCACTCGTGCGTACGTACGGAATACCGTCTCCACGAAGTGATGCGACTTGTTCTACATGATCTTCATTTCATAATGATTATATAAATGAATTTAATGAATGAATATGATATATATTACACTAATACCATTCTGTAAATGAGGTATCCATAACCTAAAGATAACAATAAGAATTTATTCGACAAGACACGCATAAGAACAAAAAGTTATAAACACCCGAATAACAAGTAGCAATGAAATATTACTACTAAGAAGCTAA
Organism: Viscum album; assembly: GCA_963277665.1. Classification (NCBI taxonomy): domain Eukaryota; kingdom Viridiplantae; phylum Streptophyta; class Magnoliopsida; order Santalales; family Viscaceae; genus Viscum; species Viscum album. Next base: position 2,103,167,821 of record OY728120.1, read on the forward strand.
GAATATGACCATATATGATATCATAAAAATAAGTATGATTCTGGAATAAGTCAATAACATTATTTAAATCATTATACAGGAGGTTCAGACACTTACAAAGGAAAACGGACCTAAGGTAAGGGAAATATCACAATCTCATTTTTATTCGAGATTGTTTATACTTTGGTATTTACTGGGGTGTATTTTATCATCCAAATCCATGTTTCCTCAATATTTAATATTATTTCCATCCACCTGAAATTTTTTAAATCCAATTTTACCCTTCAGTGAGTTTTTAGTAAAAGATATGAAAGGAATCTTTTTTCGTTTTTCGTACGAGGTACTTTTTGACTTTTCCGACAAAAGTACGAGATGAATGTTTTTTAACTTATACGGCATGAATGGATTTTTAAAACATTATTTCCACGAAGCATCCTTTAAAAGTTTTAAAGTTTATTTTTAATCAACTTCTTTTAGATTAAAGTTGTATGACTTGTTAAGGAAGGAAAAATATTTTTGAAGAAGAAAGGATATTTTCCTCAAGAATGGAGTTCAAGTGTTTTATCAAAATTATTTTCCATCTAAGATAATAAAGGGTTCTGTTTTTATCCCTATTATTACATTGATTTGATTATGTTATGATGGAATTATTTTTATGATATCCTTTATCTTATATGAATTGTTTTATGATGTCCTGTTGTTTAAGAATCCCATTTTTATTACATGGGTTATGCTGTGATGTATGGTTTATGATTTTGTGGCACACATAAGAATGGTATCATTATGAGATAGGTGGGACCTATATCTCCCTCCAATGCATTGGGTAATGATTTTATATCTCATGAGATAGACATGGCTGGAATGGTAGGTTATACCGGTTAAGTGAAACAGGACTGAAACGAGGGTGACTCGGTTCAGAAATGGACTTTGTCCACTAAGATAGTCTTGGAAATGAGTCTTGACTAACAAGAAATGATTATCTATGATTATGTGTGTATGCCACAAAGTTTCATGTTTTAAGTTATGATTATTGTGATTACATTTCACTTCCATGATTTATCCCATGTTATGAAATTATGATCTATTTTGCAGGTTAAGACTTCCAAAAGTTATGTGCTTATGTATACGATGTGATTGATATTTCTTTTGTTTACCCTTACTGAGCATTTGAGCTCACCCTTTTGTATGTTTTCTTTCCCCAGGTCAGGAATAAGGTTATTAAGTAAGATATACCAAAAGAGACTATAGATATGATGAAATAAATGGGAGACAATGTAGACGCTTTATGAACCAGTTGCTTATGTTTCCCAGTTTCTAAAGACACTATACCTATATGGTCCTTTCGTGGTTTTGTTAAATGTTGTAATAAGTATGCTTCAATTTTGAAGTATTAACAATGTATGTAAAGTATGGGTCGTTATATGGATTTTGGGTGTTCGAGACATATGACTGGTGATATCTCTATTTTTATATCTTTTAAAAAGTGTGATGTTGGTAGTGTTACTTTTAATGATAAATCAAAAGGTAAATTAAATGTGTTTAGAGATTTTGGAACATAAAATTCATTTGTTATTTCACAGGTTTTATTTTTTTAAGGATTAAAATATGATTTAATAATTATTTCACAATTTATTTATGATACTAATAATATGAAATTTCATAATGAAAAATTTATTATATTTAAAATAAAATCAATATTATTTTTTAAAAAAACATTGTATACTATTTATTGAATTAATTTGGATGTTTTTTCTGAAAATAATGAAAAATGGTTTATTGTTTTATAATCCAATAATATTTTGTGGCATAACACATTCATCCAATAATATTTTATTTTGTTAAAAAAGCATTATAAACAAAAAAGGTGTTGGGTCTTCCCATGTTGAAACTAGACAACACCTATGCATGTGATTCATGATTAAAAGATAAACAATCTAAGACAACATTCAAATCTATTCATGAGGTACAAACCTCTCGACTCCTTAAAATTTTACATTTAGTGGTTACAAAATGCATTGAAAAAGAACAATATTTATGTGTCACTATCATATACAAAGTTTATATTAATAGGTTTCTAATAAATAAAATTTAGTGGATTTATCAAATACTGAGTTTGAGATGGTAACTGTTTCTTCTTATTGTTCATAGTATGTAAATATTAAACAAAATCTTTCTAATTTCGGCCTTAATTTTTAAAGGAATCTAATTTATTCTGACAATACTTCTACAATTTCTATATCTAAATATTCTTTTTAGTAATCTAGGAATAAAAAAAATTGATTTACGATATCAATTTATTATATATCATGTTAAAAAAAGTAAAAACTAGTTTGGAATCTTAATCTATATAAGATTAGTATGGTGAAATTTTCACTAAACCTCTTTATTTAGATAAACATGATAAAATAAAGTTTGGACTTGGTATGATGGAAACTTAACTTTATCTAATATAGTGTAAAATTATTCTATTATGCTAGTATATTTATTAACCATACAGTGCGAATGTTCTTCTTTTTTATTTTATCTGGGTCATTAAAATGTGCTTCTATTATTCTATGATTTTATTATGCTATTATCTTTCTTAACTATCCTGTGTGCATATTCTAATTTTTTTTATTTATTATCTGGGTCATTTTTTATATGATTTGAAATTATTGAATTTAGGGGGAGCATAAATTTTTCAATTTTATCTTTAGAAGGGTTAGTTTCGTTCCTAGTAATTATTCTGGGGAATCATTATGTGTTCAATGTGGAAATTAAAATGATTAGTTTCTTTCCCAGTAATTTTTAACTGTATTAGGGGTAGTATTGTTAACATTAAATGATTATAAAATTTAAGAAGGAGAAATTTGTTTAATATTTTTAATCAATTTAAAAATGGGGAGGGAGTTTTGATCTTTTATTGATATTATCAACAAACATGAGAATATTAATGTACCTCTTAATAACTTTTATATTTATGTTCTTATAATTACATTATTTATTTATTGTAAAATTATAATTTCTCATGGATTTTATTTCAATATTTTATTAGCTATAACATAATTTATATTGAATATTAATATTTTTTATTATTTTATTAATCATGTTTTTTATGTATTCCATGAACTAATTTTAGAAAAAAAATCATCTCAATATGGGTAAATGTCATAATTTTGATATATATATGTTTTTTGAAATATGACTAAGTCTCGAAGTGACTATGAGGAAAGAATTATTAGTGACTGCATGACCATATGCATTGAAAACGTGACCAAATACGTCAATTGCATGAACAAAGTTAAGCGATCATAAGAAAAGGTGTTTGAACTTTTCTAACTGTTGAATCAGTTGCATGAAGAAACTTGATTGATCTCAAACCTACATATCAACTGTATGATAGATAGAATAAATTTCATTATCTATTATATCATTCCAACATTTTATATTAATCAACCTCACATTGAAAATTTAATTGTTCATAAGTGGAAAAATTGATCAACCACATGTTTAAATTTCTAGTGATCACATGTTGAAATTTTGATCGATTGTGTGTTTAAATTTTTATTTACCACATAAAAAAATTAAGATTAAAAATAATATCATTTTTATCAAACTCCGGAAAAAATGTGACCCACTATAAGGTATTAATTACCATGAGAATGGAAATACAATAAGAAGAAACCAATCATTCCTTAAATGGATAATTTTCTAAGATGCTATATTTTTCATATTTATTATTTATTTACTTTTACAACATGTTTTTATTAATTTTTGTATGGATTTATTAATTTATTAACTACTTATTAATTATTTTTTCACTAATTATTTTATTCTGAAGAATTTTGTATAGTATTGATGACCATAATGCGGGAGGAAGTTCCACACTACATTATTTAAAATACACATGATTAAAATTTAAATTATTTAGAATTAGAATGGTCTCTCTCATGTAATGTATAGGAATATTCAAAATAAATTTAATGTTATTATTAGTTGGGTATTAACTATTATAATATATTCCACTATACAACCTATGTTAATTTTACAGATAATTGAAGCAAACCACAGATGAATAGTTTTCATCTTCAATCAATAAATAAATCACAGAATTTATAAGGAATGATGAAGTAAAATAGATTATCTAATTTTGAATATGATGTGCAAGAAATAAATCTATATATTGAGTTTGATAGAACTAGTGAAGTATTGTGGTTGAGTTTATTCTTGAACAGTACTATGTGATGAACTTTGGTAACTAATCACTACTCTTGGATGAACGTCAATATTTCAATAAATTCCTATTAGAGGCTGCCCCGAATCATTGATCCTTACTTGTTCATCTAGTTTATATGGTTCTTACTTATTTTTAATTTTTTGTTGTTCTTAATCATGTTTGGAATTTACTACCCAAAAAGGGGGGGATTATGAGTTAAACTACCCCATACAAAAGGTATGGGTTCTTAAATTACAAATAAAATAAAAAGGAGTTAATTGTTCCATGGTCTAGAAATTGGTTAGGTTTAGTTTCTACCACCAATTCAAAAGGTAGGTTCTAGGTTATGCCTCCCTATGTGATAAAGAAATGTTGATCTAATTAATATACTAGGTGTGTAAAAATATTGTTTTGGGTTATTCCTCTAGGGTGTAAAAAGAAATTATAATAGTTTTATCCCCCTTCAAATTTTATAGATTGCAAATTTAGTGTATACCAACACTGTCTTCATTTTAGAGGGTGGAATAGTTGAGTATTATCATTTTGATATAAACTACTATAATTTTATTTTTCATTTTTCATTTATATATTGATTCCTAGAATCAACTGTTACATTGTGATGGTTATAGGGGTTCCAATTAAATTGGACAATGAAACTAAAATGCCCAGATTTGGATATTATTCTTGGTTCTTAGTAGAAGTTAATTTTTTTCTTATTTTTTGTAGGGTCTTTATTTCAATAGAGGAATACTAAAATTACCAAATATTTTATTATGAAAAAGTTCCTTGTTTTTGTTCAATTTCATGGTTATCTGTAATGAAATATAGAACTGAAAAAATTTGGTTGTGTGTGATTTCTCATCTACATATAGGAATGATGAAACATCATGATTTAAAATGATTAGTTTTTTGTATCATAATTCTTCAAGTGGTATGGGAGAGGATGGTAATGATTTAACTCGTAATAGAGTTGACATTCAGGTTGAACTGCATGGAAATTCACCTGGATTTGAGTTTAGTTAGAAGATGGGTGGTCATATTGATGTCTCTTCTAATGATGCTCATATTGGAGATTTTCAGATGACATTTAATATTTCATCTAAGCTTGATCCTGGTCATGATGTAATTAGGAAATGATCCATAACATGTGTTTAGACTGTGTAGGAGGGATAGATAGGTGATGGTTCTGATTCTTATGTTGTTGTGGTTTTGGATGAACATGTAGTGGGTTTATTAAAAAAAGGGATAATGTTTTATTGCCTAGTGACGATTCTTCCACTGTATGCAAAGAAAATGTTTTAGATAAAATTTAAGGAGGATTCATCGGTGTCATCAAGTTATTTATGGGGGACCTAATGATCTATTAATGGATTTCCAATCCACTGATGAAGATTCTATTCAAGAATTATCTATTCAAATTTTAATGTATGTGATGCTAGTGGTGGAAAGGTCTTGAAAAGATAAGAAAATATTAGTTGATGAAGAGATATTCCAATGGGTCATCCCTTGTAAACTCAAAAAAATTATCCCCAATCTCATACTCTCTAGGTTTCAACCAATATAATCCATATTTAGGCTGACCATTCAGGTGATTTTTTTTTCAGGCTTTCCCCCTACAGGAAAGGTATCCAAGAGATAGTGAGATTGTGGAGTGGTTGTATCCACATCACATAAATGACCTAATGAAAAAGAAAAATAAATATTTTGGAAAGGCATCAAATGATTATTGTGATATTGCATGAGTATTTAACCCTAGTATTATCCCTCAAGAGGATCATGAATGTTAAATTTCCATGGAAGGCCTTAACATGCAAAAGAATGGTTTTTCTAACATCATAAAGTCATATAATCTTTTATGGAGACTGATGTTTTGGGTTTCAATGACTATATAGCAGTTTGGAATTTGATATTAATTAACAATGAAGATGGGTTTTACTCTAATTTAGAGATGGGATTTTGGGATGTGTTGTGGAAATTCAGGATTTTATCCACTTCTAGGGACTCATGTGAATCCCCATCAAATGATTAATATGAGTCTCTATAGGAGGTCATGGCAAGGTATAGAGGTATAAATCCAAATCATAGAGTAATAAGTCCTATAAATTTGGGATATATAGGGTCTTGTGGGGATTGAATTAATTTTTCATGTTTCTTTCTTTTGTTGTGGGAATTAAATTCCAAGTTTGACTTGTCTTCCTCCTTGTACACAGTCCTTTTCTTAATAAACAAGGGGTGATTGATATTTCCTCAAAATCCATGACCAATCCATATTAATATTACCTTTCATCCTAATTCATTAAATATTTTTGAAAAAGATTCACCACCCCCCCCCTCGTGAACTAACACCTATTCTCACATTGGGACATAATAATTTCAAGACAAACTCGAACAATCAAGGGCATAGACTAGTTAGGAATCATCAAAGTATAACTGATAAAGTGAGGTTCACAAATATTAGAAAGATTGAATGGTCATTCACTTCTTAATATCTTGTGAACCCATTGAAATGAATTTAATTATTACTAAAGTATCTTTGGTAAATCATTCATTTAAATTATAAAAAATATACATTATGATTTATTAATAATGTTTAAAACTAATGTCGAGAAAGTTATATAAATTTCATGAAAATCACTTAGAGATTCGAAACCACCAACTATTTTCAAGTGTGATATTTAACAATTCAAATTATAATACACCATCACCTAAAATAAATTAATCCAAAATTTCATAACTTAAGAAATATGTAACATAACTTTTAAAATAAAAGAACTATAAAACCTCAATGGAAAACAAAATGTGAACAACTTTTAGAATTATACTAAAAATATAACATTATAAATCCCAAAATGACTCTAAGAAATTATCCCCAATTTCCACAATGAAATCTATGAAGACCTTGGTAATCACATGTCATTAACCAACCTAGGTGGACCCCAAACCGAACACCCGAGTTGATCCGCAATAAGAACCAATATTCACTCTCGATCCTTTTGGGAAGGAAACTACTTCCCTGAATCAAATATTACTCAATTGGGAACAATTTAGCACATAATCTGTAGATAAATAACTCTAAATAAACAAATAATAAATCGAAATCATAAATAAATAAAAAAAACATTGTATGTACATCCATTTAACCTCATGGGTCACCACAAACCATAAAATCACACTCACTCCATGGGTGATCAGAGATAGGAGATACTAGAACTAAAAAGTGATAATAAATATATGTCTGAGTATTTAAACTCAAAAGGAAATCCTATGAAAAACAATTCCCTATTAATTTTCTTTAAATAAATGATTCATTCACTACTAGTTTAAAATATTGTTACATAAAAATAGGTTTTTCTTCCATTCTATTTCAAGAAAAATCATGGTCTATTTACCTCTTTGTTTTAAAATGATTTTTCTTAAAATAGGGAGTCTTGTTCATTTTTTCGAGATAGAGAGTATAAAAAGAATTTTGTTCAAGAAAAGGGAGAGATAGAGTATGCAACATTTTTCAAAAATATTTTTCTTGAAAAATTTTAAAATGAAAACATTAACTTTTACAAGTGGGATACATCATGAATAAAGAGAAGAAGTAATGAAAACATAATGAGGGCAGTTGGTTAATAGTACCGAAATAACCATGCCAAATTATACCCTTAGGTTATCTTCCATAGATAAACAAGGGTCTAAGAACATGGGAATACCTAGGAGATCATCGGAAAATATATAACATATTTTAACCTAATCCATACTATCAGCATTCCTAATGAAATCAAATAGCCCTAACGTTTGGTCATTCCCTACCTGGCCTAATCGAGGAGCATCATCCCCAAAGTAGGGAATGTCCATACCAAGGGGACCCTAGCTATAATTTAATACTAAATTTATGTAGCCTGAATTATCATATAATCAGAAAGCTATGGTTGGATCCCACATTTTGTCTAAAATGGGGGAGAGCCAAGGAGTATCAAGAAATAAACCATATAAAAATGTTAAGCACAACCCACATATAAGAAACATTCACGAATCACCATGGTACACTACTCCAAGGAAGTACCCTTTCCCTTAGGACATCAATGCACATGGAAAGTTCCATACTAAGCATTTTCCAATTCCTTTAATAAGGATAAAGCAAGAGACACATCCTGAGGAGAGATTTCCAAAGAAAACCCACTTCTCGAAAGTCCCAACTAGGCCTCAACCATTATTTTAAATAAAAACCTCCTCAAAGGGATCCCAATACACCATTTAGTATGTTTTTTAATATTCAAAAAATATTTTAAAAGCCACAATATCATTTGGAATTCAAAAACTTCTTATAAGGGTCAATCGAGCATTTAATAGAACACTCATTATGCAATCCTTTTTAAGAAAATTCCACACAACAAATTCTAAAATGGGAATCATATTGATTTCATTGAAAATAATCCTTTAAAACATTATATATTACTAATTGGTATCAAACCATGGCATATACATCATGAAATCAATGATTATTATATTTAAATTCCAATTCATATGGAAAAACACCTCAATCCATGACACATTACATAATATCCACTCAAAACCACTTCAAGGAGGTCTAAATAATAAAGTGAGGCTAAGAAGAACCCCAGAAAAGAAAAATACCATCTTTTACTACTACACTCATATGATGTTATACATATATAGTTAACCTTTATACCAATGAACATATTCACACAATTATGAGTTAATATACACAAATAGGATATATATATTCCTTAACAATTATTATTTGTGTATATTAAATTCAATAATATATAAGATGTTTTCTTCAAATAAATCGACAATATAGTTCCTCAAATTGACCCCCATTAATCCTAGGGACCAAGAAAAAACCAAAACAATTCCTGATTTGGGTTAGGTTCTATCCATGGTGCATGAACCATATGGGAGGGAGATATAGAGTAAAAAACTATGGAAAAAATAATAATAAAGGATGAGAAGCTAACCTCGTTTGATCACACCATGAATCAGGGAGAAAAATAGCCAACTATCAAAGGGGGAAATTGAGGAGTTTGGCCGGTGAAAGGCCCCTCCAAAGCATGGTTAGAGCAAGAGAAGGGAGAGGGAGAGAAAGAGGAAGGAAGGACCCCCATTGATGTGTTAAATAATAATATAATTATTTTTTTATTTTTATTCTATTTTTTGAAAAAAGGACACGGTGCATCATTTGGGTTTCATAGTTTGGAAAATTATGCACCAACTATGCACCCAATACTGGGTTCCTAGAGCACACCACATGATATGGATTCATGTTTGGTAAAATCATGGTCCAACCATGTGGTTGGGTCTATCATAAATAGGAGAATCTATCACATGGTTACGACATGGTTACCATGCAGTTTGGTAAACCATTCACCTTAACCATGCGACATGATGTGCATGCACAAAACTTGAAATCTAATGTGAAAAATACCCTAATGAAAATATAAATAAATAATGATTCTAAATAATCAAAATAATATAATAGTATTAGGTCAAGGATTGAAAATTCTCCCAAACCTTGACATATTATTCAACCAGAAATTCCATAAAGATACAATTGACAAAGACATGCAGCAAAGAAAATAAAATATTCAAAACAGAACCTCTACCTCTGAAGGACCAAAAAAACGATAACATACACTCACCCCAAAACCCAAAACCATAAAATCCACAAATAAGTTAATAAATAATCCTTATAAATGAACCAAAACCTTAGGAACCCACTTATGAGACCAAAAGGAACTCAAACATCAAACCAAATAGTGGGAAGAGATGGAATTTCATGTCTCCAAACACATCCTCGGACAAGGAACACCTTAACCCCTTGAAGATAAATCACCAAAGAAACTCATTGGGGTCGGGTGGGATGATGACAATGACTTACCCTATTAAGAAGGATTGAAGATCCATTTCACCACGAGACCCTTTTATGGTGTTCTCCCAACCATTTTAGGACTTTTGTAAATCACTTATTCTTAGGAAAAAAAAGCTCATAAGCCCTAGAAAAAAACCAAATCTATGAGAAACAAGGAAACAAATGAGGAACACAACCATTTTAGAAAAAAAATCCAAATTATCCTAAAGGAAATTTACATTAAAATATGATTTCCCAAAAGATACATAAAACCATCATTTATTCCCAAACATAAGATGAATTTATGAGATAAAATATTTATAAAAAAAAATCATTAAAATAAACTTCATATATAGTCTGCATTTCTACCATTCTCTTGTAAACATGTTGAGGATCCTTTGAAGGGGTGGATCTAGATCCATGTCGCTTCATGGAAATAGCCCCCAAAAAATCATTTCAAATATTCCTAGAGTCCATAGCAATGAATGTTCTTCATATTTTTGTAGAAGATAAATTCTTGTGCTCAGACATTCCATAATAATGGCACACCCACTTCTTACTTCAGGATGAGTCGGGCAAGAAGAAACACAAAAGCCTCTTCATTCCTCCACCGAGCATACAATACACCACTCCATTCCTTTTTTATTTTATATAACCAATACTACTATTTTTTGGGATAGGTAAAAATCTACCACATTCAATTCACAAACTATAATAGCCTCGACCCAAACAACCTTTTAAATCTATTTTTCATAGGTTTCTGGGAATGATGACACTTCCTAGAAGATTTATAATCCAAGTACCTTCTCAATGAAATGAGACTTCAAGGAATAATTTTCAATAATTTCTAGGATATATGAAACCATATCATAAAATCTATTAGAATAATCCAGAATAGTTAAATAACCTTGCCCAAGATGGTAAAACTCAATCTCCTTTGATACCTTCACATTCTTATGGATAAACTGCCAGATGAAAAAGACCCTGAATCATTACCCACAATGTACTATTCTTGGTTTGGACTATAAAATATACTTCCACTACATCCATCCAATTCCCTATATCACAAAGGATGTGAACTTGAGATTAAGATACTCAAGAAGCTCAAGCCAAATGAAAATCTCCTCAATGGTTTTCAACCTTTCCACATATTTTCATGGTTTTTTCTACCTAAAAAAGTGAGAGGGTCAGCTCTTTGATCTTCATTATTAATTCATTAAACTAAGGACCACTAGGATCCATGTCAAAAATGTAAAAACAAAAGTATTGATTTATGGATCGTTCAACCAAAGACATGTGTTGGAAGATCCACTTGAAATAATTTTTAAGAATCCTCAAATCAATGTGGGGATTAATCTAAAACAACAAACACTAGACCAAATAAATACTCATCAAAAATAAAAAATACAAAAATTAATCACAATTCAAAATCTATACTGAAAATATCATTCCCGCAAAATTTTCCAACCCAAAAGAACCAAAAGAACAAAAAGGTAATATTCAAACACAAAAACAAAACATTACTCCACTACCACTTTTCAAAACATTGATATCCTGCATTTTTGAAATAACATTATGGAAAGAAATAAAAAAATAAGTGATTAATTACTTACCATTGATATTACATGGATACTCATATATACACCCTTGTGATATCAGAACACCCATCCACACATACCCACAACCATTAACATACAACATATGTATATCTATACATGTTGGATTTCATAGGAATACCAATGGTCAAATGAGAATGGGTCTGTTCCAAATCATTTTTTAAAATAGGTTAAAAAAAGCCACACTTATCCATTAAAAAAACATTTTTAATCCCAAATACCCTTTCCATACCACTTCCTTTCAAAACTATTCTAAATACAAAAACAATTTCATTCCAAAATAATCTTCATCCCATTTTGAAAATGAATAATTTTTTTTTCAAAAAGTATTTTTGTTTTTGAAATAATAATTATTCCAAAATAAAATGTAAACTTTTCCAAGAACCCAAAATAAAAAAAACAACTCAACACATGGATTTCTACAGGGTTTGAAAGGTTATACGCCAAATAGATGATCACACTAGAGGTTAACATATGCAGTTTTATAGTCTACATGTGGTTTTCTTGAGCCTATAAAGTAACCAGTAACCCTATAATTCCCTCCAAAATTACTATAAAATCGTGAAAAATATAGAAATTATTAAAAATTCAAATAACTTTAGAACATCTTAGATCAATGCTTATATTTTGAGGCACAACCATCCTAGACCACACTAAAAATAATAGCATTCTTCTAAATAGGTGATGATCAAGCACCTACCCATGACTAGACACATGAATTATGAAAATAAAATATCTAAACTAATTGAAATACCAAATAACAAGGGATAATTATCTATTAACATTTTGTCATGAACCAACCCAAGTTGACCCATAACCGAGCAGTTGAGCTGATCCACTAAAAGGCATGAGAGGTGTTCGCTAACCTCATGGGCTGAAAACTAGTTTCATGAATCAAATATAACTAAATAAGGAATTATTTATCTCATAATATATATATATATAACTAGAAATAAAATTAAAAATAAATAATAAGTGGAAATAAATAAAAAGTAAACAACAGATGTACCTCCATGTGACATCATTGGTCACCCCCAACCACAAAACCATAATCACTCAATGAGTGATCAGAGATGGAAGAACCTAGAAATGAGAGATGATAAATATTATAGGTGTGAGTAATAAAACATAGTAGGTGTTCCCAAGTAAAAGTATTCCATATTCATTCCCATTAAATAAAATATTTATTCATTGTTAGTTTGAAATACAAGGGTATAAACATAGGGTTTTCATCCATTAAATTTCAAACAAAATCATGATCCATTACCCTCTATTTAAAATTATTTTTTAATGGGGAGGACTATGATGTTTATAGGGAGTGAGACAGTGTATGAAAAAGTTTTTTTTATAATAAATGTATCAGATAAAGTATGAAACATTTTTCAATAACATTTTTCATGAAAATATTTAAAAACCAAACAATCAATTTTACCAAAGATACACATCACAGATAGGGAACATATGAAATTACTAAATAATGAGGGATTAATTTAAATAGTACACATGTAACCATAGAATATGTGTTAGTAGATTATCCACCATAGATAAATATGTTCTAGAGAACAGGGGAATACATTGGATCTTAAGGGAAAATATAGAACATAATATAACATGATCTATCTTTTCAGCACATGAGAAAATAAAACAACAATAACACTCAGTCAAACCCTACCTATAATAAACAAGTGGAATTATCCCTAAATAAGTGTTCATCCATACTAAGGGCCACAAGTCAGAGCATAATCCTAAGATAGTGTAGAAAATGTTATTGGATAGCCTACTAGCTATTCTAGGTTCCATTTTTATATAAAAAATGGGGGTCATACAGGGAGTATCAAACAATCAACCATATGTAAAGGATAATAACAACCCACATGTAAGTCACAAAAATAAGAATCACATTTAAATAACACTCCAAGGAAGTCCCATTGCTCATAATCTATCAATTCACAATGTAAATCCCAGAGCACAAAAATTCACATTCATTTAACAATGATAAGGAAAATGATACATCTCAAGGATGTTTTTCCAAACAATAACCACATTATGGAAGTTCCAATTAGGCCTCAACCATTATTTGAATGTCAAACCACTTTTAATGGATCCAAACACACCATTTAGGAATCTGGATAATATTTAAAGCACATTTGAAAATCCATGACATCATTTATAAATCATAAACAACTTATAAGGGACAACTAGAATTTTAATCAAGCACTTATCATTCATGTATATTTAAAAAAAATAAATACAACACATTCAAATTTTTGAAAAATCTTAATTTCATTATAGATAACCCTTCCAAACATTATATGTTACAAATTAGAATCACAACATGATATAAACAACAATAATTAAATGATTCTTAAATTTAAAGGCCAATTAATAGAGAAACATACCTCAATCCATTACTCCATTGATGGAGTCCACTCAAAACAACTGAAAGGAGTTAAAAAGGAGAAAGAGAGAACAAGAAGAATATTGGCAAGGAAAAAACCCAATTTTTACCATTACACACATGTTCACCTATACATATATATATATATATATATATATAAGTACTATTTGTCCCAATGTATTTATTTTAACTTCTATGAGTGAATATATAGAAAGTATGTATATATAAATGACTTACCTATTTATATATGTGTAAGTTTCATTCTAGGATACATAAGACATTTTCATTGATGATCACCACAACAGCATGCCTTAGAAATACACATTTGAACCCTTTGGGACCATGAAAAAACAAAAACAAACACCCTAGTTGGGTTACAGTTCATCTAGGGTGCACATACCACATGAGAGAGAGAAGAAACAAAGAATAAAGTGAAAAATAAATAAGAGGAGTTGGAGAATATAACATGGTTTGATATCACCATGAATTGGGGAGGAAAAAAACCCAAAATCTAAAGGGGAAATGGAAGAGGTTATGTAGATGAAGGCCCCTCCTATGTGTGGTTTGAATGAAATAGGGTGGGAGGGTGAGCGTGAGGGAGGAAGGAACCCCTTCGAGGAGTTTTAAAAAAAATACCATAATGTTTTCTTTTTTTTGTTTCATTATTTAATTAATCTTTTCTTTTTATCTTTTTAAATATTATTTTAAAATAGGACAAGGTGCATGGTTTTGGTCATATGGTTTGGAAAATAATGTGCCAACCATGCACCCACTGTTGGGATTCTAGAACACACTACATGGGTTGGCTACATAATTTGAAAAATCATGCACTTACCATGTCCATATTCATGTCAAAAATATCATAATTAGTTACACAATTACCACATGGATTATAAAATTGTGTGCCTTAACCATGTGACATGCTATGCAAGCCCAAAAATACAAATTTCAAGTGAAACCAACCTATCAAAAAGAGATAGAAAAGAGACTCAAAAAAAAACAAAAAAACATGATTTTTTAGTTACAGTGGGAAATGACATGCCTTGATTACATTTTATGAAAAAAGTGAATAATAGAGAATAGAACACCCACTTGAGTCTCCTTAAAGAAAGGGAAGTGGCAAGATTTTGGATTAATTCCATGATGAACCAAGGACATGGATGGAATCCCTCTGGTTAAGAGGTAATGAATATAGAAATGGATTAATGGAGGATAAATAATGGTGGATATAGAACAACCATAATTTACTACCTAAAACATCTATATAGCTTATCGGGTAACCAATATGGGGCCACTGAGTACTCAGTGGCACCCCTAGGACACTCTATCCTCTGGATGGTCTTGTAGGTACTAGGTGGCCTTTCAGTGAGTTGTTGATGTTGTTTGATTTTGTAAACTATAGGTTAAGCCTCATTATAGTCACCCCAAACACCAAAAAAACCTATTGATCCTCAAATATCACCTAAATAACACCTAATATTTCATCCAAAAACACCCAAAGTAAAAAATTTATTCCTTAAACCAAAAAATGACCCTTCTACCAGATCAAAAAACACAACTTAATTTCCCACTTAAGGCCTCAAATACACCATAACCGTGGAAATAGTTTCATATATTGTTATATTATATTCCTAAAATATGTTATCCCTTCAGATATTAGATAATTTAAGGGTTAGAAAATAGCTCAGTCATTTGGTTGATTAATTTTTTTTTCTTTTATTTTACAATTATAGTATAGGTTAAAACATATATGGTCAATAATCATTGTATCATAATAATCATGGGGTGATTCAATTTGTCTTCCAATTATTTTTAATTTAATTAAATAGTATATGTTTTTCATAGGATAAAATTTTTCCATGGGTAATTACATTATATATTGGGATATGTTTAAGGTTAGTTTGTGTCGCCTTGTTGTGTTATTTTTCTCACACCCTATATATACACATTTTTTGAACTTCTAGATGATAATTCTTGAGTAATAAGTAGTTAATGACCTCAATCATGGGAGCATATCAATAATTCCACTCTTTGAGATAATGAAGACTAGTGGTGATAGTTTGGGAAATCTTATCCCTTTTTATTTTGGTTATACAATAAAGATTTTATAAGAATTTTTTGTCTTATATTTTATAATCTATTTATTTTTTTATTTAATTTTTTTTATATAAATTCATGTAGAGGATTATATGGTATTTTTTTTAAAATTATTTAATTTATTTAAGAAAGTAATGTATTGTTGTTTAATGTAATGTAATTTTTTATGGATTATTATGATTGGTTCATTATAATGTTTTTTATAGATTATAAGGGTTTTGTGACACTAAGAATAATTAGGATGATGATTCTTTTTTCTAAAGGTTTTGGTAATGTTTAATATATCAATACTCCAAATGAATTTTTATTTGAATCTGTATCATGAGGAAGGGAACGGTATAAATTGAAGAAATCCCCTAAATATAATTGTTAAACAATTGAAACTTTTCATTCACCTATAGGAGTCAATGGGCATGGATAATGAATTATGGTGTCTTTCATATAGATATTTAGATAATTATCTAGGATATTCATTAAAAAATGGTGCCAAAAATGTTTTGGGAATTTAATACAATGTAACAGTGGTGATAAGATTTTGGAAAAATGGTTGGTAGTGTATAAATATGTTTAGTCATCCTAATTATACAGATACTTGATCTTCACTAGGGTTTTAGAAGCGAGGTGACATTTTATTACTTTAAATGATTTATTACTATTTTTTTTCTAGGATTGGTGTTTTAACCCATGTTGGTTCAAGGTAGTTTTTTTAATTCTTTCATTATATAGCATCATGTAGGACTACATGTGACTACTTATGTTTTGTTTTGATATGATGTGATATAATTTTTTAATATACATAATTTAATGATATCTCTTTTTTATTTTATGTTATTTTATGGTGATTTTTTTACTACCTTGTGAAATAAATCACGAAAATAGATGAGTAAATTTCATATTAAACTATTTAATATTGATTTATTCCATGTTATTACTTTAGTGAGTACCATGGTAAATAAAGATGGTGGAAAATTTTTATTTAAACATGATATTTTATATTGAATTGAGACTACCATTCCTTTTTCTTTGATACATGTATGAATATGGGTGAAATTTTAAATAAAATATTATTTTTAATTATGGATTAAGCATGGTGATAGTGGAAGGTGTTTCAATGACTCAGAATGATTTTATTTTATTGGTGATTTAATATTTTGGTGAAAGATTCCATGGTGTTGTATTAAAAAACATACATGGGTAATTTATTATATATATTCATATGGTTATATAACTAGTAGAAGATAATATAATGTACTTTATACTGTGAGTTTTAAAATTTGATATTCCATGATTTTATAAAATTAATTGATGACATAATGGTAATATTTAAAAGGGTAAAAATTACATATAGATGTTTTATAAAAAATATCATTTTATACTAAATTTATTTGTGAAAATTTGATGTTAAATTATGAATTCATTATAAATAAATGTGAAAACTGTTGAAAATGGGTATTTTATGGAGTTTTTAGAATTTGTGATTCTGTCATTGGGGTTTTAAATATATTCTTATGTGATTATACATTTTTCTTAAAATTGATATTTTGAGACTATTTTTAGACTTTACTAAAAATCATGATCACATGTGTGGGAAAAATAAAATTATGGTTCACAATGCTCTTGAAAGGATGACCTATATTATTCATTTTACCACATCTAGTTTACATATTACTAAGTGTTGTATTAGCAGGTAGTCTATTCCATGCAACCCTATGCGTATTATTCTTCCAAAAAACCCACATGACCTCTATCATGCAACTCTGATGCATCTTGTTTCATGAAACTCACATGAACTACTTACCTCAATACAATATTGAGTAATAATTCTTAACTCACTACATTTATATTCATTCATTGAGCATAATATAGCATCTACTCAATGCAGAACCCCACCAGGTTTCTACCATCTATAATAATACGTCATGTAGTGGATCACTTTAGTCTTCCCCACATGACCAATTCAAAACTCCCCTATCCCATGTGAAACCTCATTCTTAACAAATTTTCTACAAAATAAATAGAATCAATGTACTATAAAATTTTATTTTAGGGTTTTTAAGCTCTATGATGTGTCAAATTAATTTTTTCAGATATATATTAACCTATAACTATTTTTTTGTAAAGACCCGTAAAATTCAAGAGAAATTTTTTCTTAATTTTCTTTAGAATTTTACAAGAATGCGGTTTCTGACGGCACCTGATTCCGAGGCCCGGAGTGCCCGGAATCATTTTACGAAGTTTGGCTCAGGTACGTTTAGTGAACGAACGAGCGGGAATTTCTAACTTTTGATCCGGTGCTCGGAATTGAAATCCGAGAGCACCGATGAACTCGCAGCGCCGATATTCGCTTAAAGAGACCTTTTCGGAAGTTGCGTTTGTTGTGGGTTGAAAGTTAGTTTTTGGGTTTTTAGTTTAAGTTAAATAAAATTTGTGAAGAACAAATTTTATTTTATCTTGATAAATCCTATCAAAGGGAGTTGGGAGTGGGACCCACATCCACTTAACCTCCCTTGGGAGGATTAAGTGTGGTGGGGCCCACACGAACCCCAACTCCTCAAATTCTCTCAAAACCTCCCCTTTAACCCATTTCAATTAATGTTGACGACTTGGCTTAATTAATTGAAGAGGGTTAATTTAAATTTCAAACCTTTGAAATTCTAAGAGGAGGGTTGTGTAATAAAATAAGCTTAAGCTTATTTTATTTTGTTGGGTTGGTTTCCTTTGTTATTGAGAGGATTTTGAGAGCTTCTCCTTCATCTTCAAGCCTTGATGAAGAACGCTCAAGTTCCGACGAAGAACGCCGCTCCGCTCTTCTTCGTCTTCTGTGTCAACGAGAGGGAACGCCGCTTCCTCCTCGGACTCCCTTCGTCGGCATACAAAGATTCGCCAACGACGTATCGCATCGGATGCACCTCTTCGTCATCGGATTTGACGAACGACGACCGCAACGCCCGACCTCCACGACGTTGTCTTCCGCGGGACGTTGTCGAATCTTAGAACCTATACCCGAGGTAGGGGTTGTTGATTTATTGTTTAATTATTTCATTCTTGATCGTGGATCTAGCATGTCTAACGTGAGGCAATTGAATATTTTAAGTTGTGTTATTATTTAACGTGAGGGGGGGCCGGACCGCATGAACACGGCCGAACCCCCTCCATCGTTCATGTTGTTTTATCTTGCGGGTGGAAGCAAGGTGGCGTGGTGCCGTCGCACCACGTGGATAATTGTATGTTTATCTTGCGCGACGCCGTCGCGTGCGCGCCATGGAAGAATCTTCAAGAACGCGACGCCGCCGCGCCGCATCAAGGGGAATTAAAGGTGCGGCGGAGGGGCACGGTGCCGTCGCACCGCGCCGGATGACGAACACCGCGGCCGGTTCCGGGCCGCGGCGAGACGAGGAGACCGGCGGCCGAGCCGCCGGCGTCGGAAGCCGAAGAGGGGACCGGATTTTCCGGCCCCGTTGGAGAGAACCGGCCGGCCAGCTGGCCGGCCGGATGGTAATAAACCGGGGGAAATTAATCCCCCGACCAGCTCTAAAAACCCCCCTCATAAAGAGGGGGGCAGTTTCCATGAAGGGGGGGGGGGGGCAGCAGCCCCTCGGTTTTTCCTCAAGCCGGCCCCCACGTGGGGGCCGTTTATTTTGCAAAGGGCGCGACATTTAGCCGCGCTGCCAACCAAATCAAGCGGGGGGCTTTGCCCCCCCCCCCCCCCGCGTGCAGCCTCCGTGCGGCGCCAGGCCGCCGCGGCCCCCGCGCCGCCGGCCGGTCGGCCGGGCCGGGTCGGACCCGGTTCGGGCCGACCCAGGGGGGGTCGGGCCGGGTCGACCCGGACCCAGACCCCCCGTTTCGAATCATTTTCGGTCTTTTGACCATAACATGAGCCACTGACTTCCGATCGACGAACCGTCTACGGCAACGCGATCCTTGGATCGAGACGGTCGTTTCAGTATATCGCACTCAAGGTTTCGGATTACTTTGAATTCGTCCGGGTTGGTTCGTTCACGAAACCAACCGGGCCTTCGGAGCGGAAACGCTCATATCTTGAGCTACGGACGTCCGATTGACGTGCCGTCAGCTTTGTTGTGTTCCTCTTAGTGAGACGGATCTTTTGGCATACTCCGCCCGAGGTTTGGACGTAGGTGGAGTACGGTCGGGTTGGTTTTGCCTTAAAAACCAACCGGGCCCCGGGGACGAAAATGCCAATAACTCTCAGACCGGGCGTCCGATCGACGCGCCGTCTGTTGCATTGAGTTCCAGTTGATGATACGGAACTTTTGGATACATCAACTCTGGACTTTGTGACAGTTGATGTATCAGCCTCTCGGCTCGTGGAGCGGACCCTCCGAACGAGCTTGCTGTGTGCGGGAACCCTAGTGCTGGCTGCGACTGTTACTGTCACTACTACTGCTACTACTGCTACTGTGACTGCGACGACGACAGTACAGAGATCCTGTGTGGATTCGACGACGACGACTACAACACTCAGCGATCCTACGTGGATCAGTGCTACAGGTCATGTGTGGGCCCGATCCTGTGTGGGTCCGATCCTGTGTGGGTCCTTGCGCTCAGCGGTCCTGTGTGAACCAGCGCCTACAGGTCCTGTGTGAGCCCGATCCTGTGTGGGTCTTTGCGGGGGTTAGTTACCTATCGATCCTTCATGGGTCCGACGACTTAGATGGATCAGAGATCATCTTTATCGTCCTTTGAAGAAGTATACCTGTGTGAGCTGAATCCTGTTGCTTTCCTGTGTGGATTTTGTTGAGCAATCCTGTGTGGATTACGTTTTGCTTTCCTGTGTGGAATACATTTACTTTCCTGTGTGGACTGAGTTGTACTTGGGCTCGGAGGTTGGAACGTATTTGAATTGATGACTTAGGTATATGTATGGGCATATACCTAAGCAGTGTCGGTTGTTACTTCGTGATTGTACCTTTCTTCGTGGTTTATCCTTTGTGGATTTGAGAGACCTTCAGGGGTCTCGGGGTCCCTACTGAGTAGCTTATACTCACCCCTGCACGGGCTTTGCCCGCACTACGTTGTGTTGGTTGCAGACGACGGACAGCATTGACCTTAGCTGAGCCTTGCAGAGCGGGACGGTACCCGGAGGTGGACCACTGGGCGGGACGTGCACGGAGCGGACGGCGGGACCCGTGGTGCAGTGGAGCTATCTGTACCCACCCTTCAGGTGGGATTTCCAGTGGACAGCTCGGTGTAGCGGCTTTTACCTTTCAATTGCTGTTTTCCCTTTCGAGTTGTACTTTACTTTCAGTTTGGGTTTGTATACTGGCCCATTTACTTTTCCGCACTTTCAGTTGTACTCTTCTTTTTCTTAGTGTTTACTTTCCGCTTGCTTACTCTGTGGTGTTTGTTTACATTACAAAGGCAATGTCTTCCCTTTTTACCGGGATTTACGCCTTGGTGCTAGTCGCCAGCCCCTGGCCTTTGGAAGGCGGGCTTGGGGTAGTCACGGCACGGACCCCGAGGGCGGGTTGTGAAAAATTGGTATCAGAGGAGTTCGGTTCTACCGCGAACTCTGATCTTTTCTATGTGAAGCAATAATGTTTAGCGTATTGAGTGTGGTTATCAGTCCAGGGAGTCCAGTGTTGGTGCGGCGGCCGACGTATCCGTACACCAGGACCCTGACTTCTGATTTCTGACTTAATGCACGAAAACATTGATTGCGTGTGTGTTTCAAAGTTTTCTTTGTGATTACTTATATCAGCTCACCAGGTATACTGTTCTGACCGTGGCGCACCTGTTTCCTTTTCAGGATGGCCCCACGACGGCAGCCAGCTAGGGTTCCGAGAGTCGAGAATGACGACAGCCCACCGAGCGACGAGGCCTCGGTGCAGGGCCCTTTGTCAGCAGTGGCACCGGCGGTAGCTCTACCCGCCGAGCCCCCGATGCTTCCAGCAGCAGCCGCTGACGATGCACGTCGCCTCAGCGCACTGCATGAGTTTCAGCGCCAGCGACCGCCCAGGTTTCGCGGGGAGACGGATCCCCAGGCAGCAGAGGACTGGATGGAGGCAGTGGTTCGAGTGTTTAGGCTAGTGAGGACACTAGCAGACCTCATGGTGATCCTCGCTGCGAGCCTACTACACGCAGCAGCAGGACGATGGTGGAGCTTGATGCTCCAGGTGCACGATGAGGCATCTCTACTTTGGACGGACTTTCAGAGCCTCTTCCGCTCGGAGTTCGTCCCAGCCACCCTTCGTGCGGTGCGTATCCAGGAGCTTCTTCAGCTGCGGCAGGGCAGCATGACAGTCGCTCAGTACTCGACGAGATTTACCGATCTCTCGCGCTACTCGACCGACATGGTACGGGACCCATTCTTCCGGGCCCGGATCTTCGAGCAGGGTTTGAGACACGAGATCAGGGCATCACTGATCTCCCTCAGCATACCGACTCAGACAGGAGTACTGGAGTGGGCCCTTCTGATCGAGAGCTTCCTTGCTGAGTCTACACCAGCACAGAGACCCACCGCAGGGCGGCACGTGGCAGAGTCATCTGCAGCAGGCAGTCGACGGATGACTCAGGGGTCCAGACAGACCAGACTTTCGGGCAGACGACCTCAGGACACTAGCTCAGCAGTGCGGGGCACACAGCATGGAGCCAGTCTTTCGAGAGGCAGACAGTGCTACTCGTGCGGCGGGCAGGGCCACATGGCTCATGACTGCCCGACCCGCCGTGCCTAGGAGTAGCAGACGGTTGAGGGACCACCGAGGCAGAGGCAGAGGGTCGATCGTGGCGGTCCGAAGGGAGGAGGCGGACGAGGCAGAGGAGCTGGACGAGCAGCCGGTGGTGGACGACGCTTTGAGGCTCTGCCACCACCACCACCAGGAGGTCCACCCCGACCACAGGGAGCTGGCGGGCAGCGACAGGCACAGCTCCAGGCAGCAGAGGCCTACGACCACGGCGCACCCGAGATGATTCGAGGTACTATCTGTGTCTATTCCACCCTTTCTGCAGTTCTTATAGACACAGGAGCGAGTCACTCTTTCATAGCCGCTGCCCTTGTTCGGAGCTCGGAGATTCCGACAGAGCTGTTGGCTCGATCCTTACGGCTAGAGACTCCTACGGGAGCAGACTCAACGATTACGCACTGGTGCCGGCAGTGTGAGCTTACTCTAGGAGGCGAGAGCTTCGGCTGGGATCTTCTTGTAGCAGCGTCGAGGCCTTACGACGTCATCTTGGGCATGAATTGGCTATCTACGGTTCATGCACAGATTGATTGTTTTAGGCGCAAGGTGCGATGTGTACGCACCGACGGGAGCAGGTTCACCTTCACCAGCGAGAAGGGAGCCTTAGCAGCACAGGATGGACTTCCGCGGAGGAGAGGACAGCCCATCACTCATTATTTGGCTAGCCTTATCCTTGGAGCAGTTGACGTGCGGAGTCCTGGTTTTCCTGTAGTGGTGGATCAGTTTACGGACGTTTTTCCCGACGATGTTCCAGGGCTACCTCCTCGCAGAGAGGTAGACTTTTATATTGACTTGTACCCCGGGACAGCCCCGATATCCACTCCAGCATATCGGATGGCCCCCGCCGAGCTTCGAGAGCTACGAGTACAGTTGGAGGACTTTCAGGGCAAGGGGTTCATCCGACCCAGTGTTTCACCCTGGGCTTCCCCGATTTTGTTCGCCAAGAAGGCGGACGGGAGCTTGAGACTTTGTGTTGACTATCGTTGCCTGAACCAGGTGACAGTGAGGAACAAGTATCCGCTACCGAGGATTGATGACCTCTTTGATCAGCTCAAGGGAGCACGGTGGTTCTCGAAGATAGATCTCAGGTTAGGCTATCATCAGCTCAGAGTCAGAGACAAGGATGTGCAGAAGACAGACTTCAGATGTCGGTATGGCCACTATGAGTTCTTGGTTATGCCTTTCGGTGTAACCAATGCTCCATTACTGTTCATGGCTCTCATGAACAGGATCTTTCAGCCATACCTCGATCGGTTTGTCGTAGTCTTCATCGACGACATTCTGATTTACTCTACCACAGAGGAGGAGCACGCCTATCACTTGCGAGTTGTACTAGACACACTCCGAGAGCACCAGCTTTATGGTAAGCTCTCGAAGTGCCAGTTCTGGATACGTGAGGTCCACTTCTTGGGACACGTTATCTCTGAGGCGGGAGTTGCAGTGGATCCCGCGAAGATTGAGGCTGTCTTAGCTTGGGAGCCACCCAGGAGCGTGACTGAGGTTCGGAGTTTCTTGGGACTAGCTGGATACTATCGGAGATTCGTGCCAGACTTCTCTAGAGTTGCGGCATCACTCACAGCTTTGACGAAGAAGGGGAAACCCTTCGTGTGGTCAGACAGATGTCAGCAGAGCTTCCAGGAGCTGAGACAGAGATTGACTAGAGCACCTATCTTGAGGTTGCCAGAGGAGGGAGTAGGGTACGTAGTCTACTGTGATGCATCAGGGACCGGACTCGGATGTGTTCTGATGCAGGAGCGGGCAGTGATCGCCTTTGGATCACGTCAGTTGAGGCCAAATGAGCAGAACTACGCTACCCATGACCTGGAGTTAGCAGCAGTGGTCTTCGCTCTGAAGACATGGCGACACTACCTGATGGGCGAGTGCTTTACAGTCTTTTCCGATCATCAGAGTCTCAGGTATATCTTCTCTCAGAAGGACCTGAACCTGAGACAGCGGCGATGGCTCGAGTTCCTCCAGGACTATGACTTTGAGATAGTCTATACTCCTGGGAAGGGGAACGTAGTAGCCGATGCCCTCAGCAGGAGGACGGGCATTCAGCTACTTGAGGAGGCGACGGAGCAGCTAGCCTCTTTGCAGATATCCTTCGTGGATAGAGATGGAGTAGCCTTCCTTCAGTCTCTCACAGTCACTCCTCCACTACTGCAGCGAGTCAGGGAGGCACAGCGTGGGGACGCTGACTGTGAGACACGGCGTGCACAGATATCCTCGGGACAGGCACCTGATGGTTTCTCCCTTGGGACAGAGCACGACATCCTTTTCAGAGGACGTACCATGGTACCAGTCGATTTGCGAGAGGAAGTGCTGAGGGAGTTTCACACTTCTCCTTTGGCGGTACATCCTGGAGTGGCGAAGATGTACCAGGACCTCAGACGACAGCACTAGTGGCCAGGCATGAAGAAGGCTGTAGCAGAGTTCGTTTCTCGATGCCTTACCTACCAGCAGGTGAAGGCAGAGCATCAGGTACCAGCAGGCTTGGTACAGCCCTTGGAGGTTCCGGTGTGGAAGTGGGACGGCATATCTATGGACTTCGTGACTGGACTTCCACGCACTTCCAGAGGTCACGACTCCATCTGGGTGATTGTTGACCGACTCACCAAGTCGGCACACTTCTTACCCATCAGAGAGCAGGGATCATTAGAGAGCTTGGGACGTCTCTACGTTCAGGAGATTGTGAGGCTCCACGGAGTGCCATCATCTATCGTCTCCGATCGAGATTCCCGCTTTACTTCTCGGCTTTGGAAGGGGTTACAGGAGGCGTTCGGGACGCAGCTATGTCTGAGCACAGCCTTTCACCCTCAGACGGATGGTCAGACGGAGAGGACCATTCAGACTCTCGAGGAAATGCTCCGAGCATGTTTCCTCGACTTTGGTCGTATCTGGAAGGACCACTTACCCTTGGTGGAGTTTGCGTACAACAACAGCTACCACTCCACCATCGGGATGGCACCGTACGAGGCGTTGTACGGCCGACCTTGTAGATCTCCTTTGTGCTAGACAGACCCTGGAGAGTCAGCACTCGTGGGACCAGAGATGGTCCAGGCCACGACAGAGAAGGTCCAGGTCATCCAGGAGCGGATGAGGACAGCACAGAGCCGGCAGAAGTCATACGCTGACAGGAGACGGAGGCCACTGGAGTTCGAGGATGGCGACCATGTCTTCTTGCGGGTCTCACCTCGACGTGGTATACGGAGATTTGGCCGAGGCGGCAAGTTATCTCCGTGCTTCATCGGACCCTTCCAGGTCCTCAGCAGGGTTGGCGAGGTGGCTTATCGCCTGGCTCTACCACCTCAGTTGCACCAGGTGCACGACGTCTTCCACGTGTCTCAGCTGAGGAGATACGTGCACGACCCGACGCACATCATTGACCATGGGGAGCTTGACGTTGACGATGGGGCGACTTTTACGGAGGTCCCGGTGGAGATAGAGGATCGACCGGAGCGGGTCCTGCGTGGGCGATCGATTCCTCTTGTGCGCATCAGATGGCAGCACGGGAATCTCCAGGAGAGCACATGGGAGCGGGAGGCTCAGATGCGTGCTCAGTACCCTCATTTGTTTCCCCAGTTTTTGATGTATCTTTACGGGGACGTAAAGCCCTGAGGTGGGAGTAATGTAAAGACCCATAAAATTCAAGAGAAATTTTTTCTTAATTTTCTTTAGAATTTTACAAGAATACGGTTTCTGACGGCACCTGATTCTGAGGCCCGAAGTGCCCAGAATCATTTTCCGAAGATTGGCTCGGGTACGTTCAGTGAACGAACAAGCGGGAATTTCTAACTTTTGATCCGGTGCTCGGAATTGAAATCCTAGAGCACCGATGAACTCGCAGCACCGATATTCGCTTAAAGAGACCTTTTCGGAAGTTGCGTTTATTGTGGGTTGAAAGTTAGTTTTTGGGTTTTTAGTTTAAGTTAAATAAAATTTGTGAAGAACAAATTTTATTTTATCTTGATAAATCCTACCAAAGGGAGTTGGGAGTGGGACCCACATCCACTTAACCTCCCTTGGGAGGATTAAGTGTGGTGGGGCCCACACGAACCCCAACTCCTCAAATTCTCTCAAAACCTCCCCTTTAACCCATTTCAATTAATGTTGACGACTTGGCTTAATTAATTGAAGAGGGTTAATTTAAATTTCAAACCTTTGAAATTCTAAGAGGAGGGTTGTGTAATAAAATAAGCTTAAGCTTATTTTATTTTGTTTGGTTGGTTTCCTTTGTTCTTGAGAGGATTTTGAGAGCTTCTCCTTCATCTTCCAGCCTTGACGAAGAACGCTCAAGTTCCGACGAAGAACGCTGCTCTGCTCTTCTTCGTCTTCCGTGTCAACGAGAGGGAACGCCGCTTCCTCCTCGGACTCCCTTCGTCGGCATATGAAGATTCGCCAACGATGTATCGCATCGGACGCACCTCTTCGTCATCGGATTTGACGAACGACGACCGCGACGCCCGACCTCCGCGACGTTGTCTTCCGCGGGACGTTGTCAAATCTTCGAACCTATACCCGAGGTAGGGGTTGTTGATTTATTGTTTAATTATTTCATTCTTGATCGTGGATCTAGCATGTCTAACGTGAGGCAATTGAATATTTTAAGTTGTGTTATTATTTAACGTGAGGGGGGGCCGGACCGCATGAACACGGCCGAACCCCCTCCATCGTTCATGTTGTTTTATCTTGCGGGTGGAAGTAAGGTGGCGTGGTGCCGTCGCACCACGCGGATAATTGTATGTTTATCTTGCGCGACGCCGTCGCGCGCGCGCCATGGAAGAATCTTCAAGAACGCGACGCCGCCGCGCCGCATCAAGGGGAATTAAAGGTGCGGCGGAGGGGCGCGGTGCCGTCGCACCGCGCCGGATGACGAACACCGCGGCCGGTTCCGGGCCGCGGCGAGACGAGGAGACCGGCGGCCGGGCCGCCGGCGTCGGAAGCCGAAGAGGGGACCGGATTTTCCGGTCCCGTTGGAGAGAACCGGCCGGCCAGCTGGCCGGCCGGATGGTAACAAACCGGGGGAAATTAATCCCCCGGCCAGCTCTAAAACCCCCCCTCATAAAGAGGGGGCGGTTTCCATGAAGGGGGGGGCAGCAGCCCCTCGGTTTTTCCTCAAGTCGGCCCCCACGTGGGGGCCGTTTATTTTGCAAAGGGCACGGCATTTAGCCGCGCCGCCAACCAAATCA
The DNA here is from genome assembly GCA_963277665.1 of Viscum album. Taxonomy (NCBI): domain Eukaryota; kingdom Viridiplantae; phylum Streptophyta; class Magnoliopsida; order Santalales; family Viscaceae; genus Viscum; species Viscum album. The sequence continues at coordinate 2,103,195,850 of OY728120.1, forward strand.
TGCGGGGGGCTTTGCCCCCCCCCCCCCCCACGTGCAGCCTCCGTGCGGTGCCAGGCCGCCGCGGCCCCCGCGCCGCCGCGCCGCCGCGCCGCCGGCCGGGCCGGGTCGGCCCGGACCCGGACCCCCCGTTTCGAATCATTTTCGGTCTTTTGGCCATAACTTGAGCCACGGACCTCCGATCGACGAACCGTCTACGGCAACGCGATCCTTGGATCGAGACGGTCGTTTCAGTATATCACACTCAAGGTTTCAGATTACTTTGAGTTCGGCCGGGTTGGTTCGTTCACGAAAGCAACCGGGCCTTCGGAGCGGAAATGCTCATATCTTGAGCTACGGACGTCCGATTGACGTGCCGTCAGCTTTGTTGTGTTCCTCTTAGTGAGACGGATCTTTTGGCATACTCCGCCCGAGGTTTGGACGCAGGTGGAGTACAGTCGGGTTGGTTTTTCCTTAAAAACCAACCGGGCCCCGGGGACGAAAATGCCAATAACTCTCAGACCGGGCGTCCGATCGACGCGCCGTCTGTTGCGTTGAGTTCCTGTTGACGATACGGAACTTTTGGATACATCAACTCTGGACTTTGTGACAGTTGATGTATCAGCCTCTCGGCTCGTGGAGCGGACCCTCCGAACGAGCTTGCTGTGTGCGGGAACCCTAGTGCTGGCTGCGACTGTTACTGTGACTACTACTGCTACTACTGCTACTGTGACTGCGACGACGACAGTACAGAGATCCTGTGTGGATTCGACGACGACGACTACAGCACTCAGCGATCCTACGTGGATCAGTGCTACAGGTCCTGTGTGGGCCCTATCCTGTGTGGGTCCGATCCTGTGTGGGTCCTTGCGCTCAGCGGTCCTGTGTGAACCAGCGCCTACAGGTCCTGTGTGGGCCCGATCCTGTGTGGGTCTTTGCGGGGGTTAGTTACCTATCGATCCTTCGTGGTTCCGACGACTTAGATGGGTCAGAGATCATCTTTATCGTCCTTTGAAGAAGTATACCTGTGTGAGCTGAATCCTGTTTCTTTCCTGTGTGGATTGTGTTGAGAAATACTGTGTGGATTACGTTTTGCTTTCCTGTGTGGAATACATTTACTTTCCTGTGTGGACTGAGTTGTACTTGGGCTCGGAGGTTGGAACGTATTTGAATTGATGACTTAGGTATATGTATGGGCATATACCTAAGTAGTGTCAGTTGTTACTTCGTGATTGTACCTTTCTTTTTGGTTTATCCTTTGTGGATTTGAGAGACCTTCAGGGGTCTCGGGGTCCCTACTGAGTAGCTTATACTCACCCCTACACGGGCTTTGCCCGCACTACGTTGTGTTGGTTGCATACGACGGACAGCGTTGACCTTAGCTGAGCCTTGAAGAGCGGGACGGTACCCGGAGGTGGACCACTGGGCGGGACGTGCACGGAGCGGACGGCGGGACCCGTGGTGCAGTGGAGCTATCTGTACCCACCCTTCAGGTGGGATTTCCAGTGGACAGCTCGGTGTAGCAGCTTTTACCTTTCAGTTGCTGTTTTTCCTTTCGAGTTGTACTTTACTTTCAGTTTGGGTTTGTATACTGGCCCATTTACTTTTCCGCACTTTCAGTTGTACTCTGCTTTTGCTTAGTGTTTACTTTCCGCTTGCTTACTCTGTGGTGTTTTTTTACTTTACAAAGGCAATGCCTTCCCTTTTTACTGGGATTTACGCCTTGGTGCTAGTCTCCAGCCCCTGGCCTTTGGAAGGCGGGCTTGGGGTAGTCACGGCACGGACCCCGAGGGCGGGTTGTGACATTTTTAAACATGTGGAATATGTTTTTTGGATTTCAAAAAATGCAATTATGACCTCCAAAGTTGTGATTAGAGATTGGGTGACATAGTGATGAGTTTCTAGGTTGGATTTTGGGTCATTAAAGTGATTTTTTGATAATGTGGTTGGGTTTTACAAGGAATTTATATCATGGTTATGAATTCTTATTATTTTAGTGAAACTAGAATTGACATAACTTATCTATAAAAATAAGATACGAATTAGTTGGACTATCTTTGGTTTACCTTAATATAAGAGGGAAAAATTTGTTGAACGAACCTTATTTTATGTTTGAGATGAAGTTTTTTTATTATATTTTTGGGTTTAAGTTTTTCTAAAAAAAATTAATTTGGAAGAAAAGATCGTGTTAAAGAATAATAAATTTGAATCTGTGGACATTTTAACAATGAAGTGTATAAAAATATTTTGAATTTCATTGAAATTAGATATCAATGTGATATATGGAGTTAGAGGTTGATGTTTAAAAAAATTGAAATTGTAATGTGTTTTAAGAGTGTTTATTTGATGTTTTTTAATAATGAACGAAAAATTAGGTTATGATATATTGAGGTTATATGGGTATTGAATTAGGGGAATGGGATAAGGGTTTGATGATTCACATTATTAGATTGAAACTGGTAAATATAATGTGTATTATTAGAAATAAAAAATTTGGTTATGATAATTTAAATTTGTGGGGTATGATATATGTTTATTTGTTGTGTGAACATTGGATTAAACATGTATTTATGATTATTAAGTGTGGTATAGAGAACATGTATATTTTTATTATGGTTATGATGAACATAATTTATAAGTATAATCCAATATTTAATGGTTTAAATGTTTCATTAAATTTTATATATCAAAATTATGGGTATTAATATTTTTGTAAAAATTTATTGAGTTTTATTGTATTGTACTAATTTTGAGATGAACTATTTTGTTTGGTGGGATTAATATTATTTTGATTAGTATGGTAATTATTATTGTTGTTGTGGAGTCTCTATTATTGTTATACTGAGTCCTTGATTGATTTATATAATTTATAAAATGAGATGGTACATGGTCTAATTATAAATTAATTGAAGGACTATATAAATAAGGTTTAATGGTTTGTTTTGATGGTGACTAGATTGGTTATGTGTTGTAAATCCACTTTTAGAGATACTGTGTCCTAATTAATTTAGATGTGTTTGGGATTTAAGAGGGTCAATGGATAACCCCTTTTATGATTCTATTATTTTTTCATGGGATATATTCATTAGGAAGTGATATCCATAGGTTAATGGGAAATATATTTAATATATTATAGAGGTCGTCATATGAAATTTCATTAGTATACTATTCATGGTATGTTTTACTTGGGTTTTTGAAATGTGATTACTTTCCATTTTTATGAATAGATTTTATGTATTTGATTGAATTTTAATCCCTTTTATTGATTGTATTTTTTGGAATATTAGTATGATAATTCAAGTGTTGATTATGTGGTGAGAAAGGGAAATATTAATGTGGTCATAAGATTTGCAGTGTTTGGATACTAACTAGAGGTAGTGGAAGGTCATTAGTTGTTTATGGAATAATAATTCAATTAGGAATAATGAAAACTGAAAGTGATAAAATTTGATCTTAATGTCATATTTATATTGTCTTCTTGATCTTAATGTTGATTTGGATGGTCTTAATCATGTTGTGATACCTTCGGGATAGGTGTCTTCTCTCATTGAGAAGTGATGGTATGGAGTATCAATGTTCTTTTATATGATAGAGTGGGGGTAAAAATATAGTTTTTGTTCGGATAAGGCATTAAAAAATATATCTTTTCTATATAATGAAATAATATAATTAGTTATTGAAGACCAGCGTCAATAAATGGAAGTACTCTAGAATTGAGTATAGTTAAGATATTTAATTCTGATATGGAAAAACCTGATGATGGGGAGCACATGATGGATATCCATTAATATGATGACCCATATAAGAGTGAATTATCAATTATAATGATGGGATAAACCAAGAAAAACACATATTAAGTATTAGGAACCAGTTTGTGTTAGTGATTTGAATATGAGTACTTTGATTCCATAGTATAATTTAGTCTGAAATTAAAAGGTTGGGAGTTGGAGAGAATCTAAAAATTTTAAGTGGAAATATAATAATTCAATGAAAAACATTTTTAACAATTATATGACCAATGGTGAAGAGTTTTTAATGGATATAAATTTTGAAATTTTAGGATTCATTTTTCATGATTGTTTTGAATTTTTTTTTGGTTTATGGTATAATGAAGGTAATTTTAAAGGTTAGAGGAGAGTTGGGAGAAGGCAATATTTTGAATAAGATTTTAATTTAGTTTTATTATTAATTAAAGGTTAATATATAATTATTAATATTAATAAAATAAATATTTCATTAAATACTGAATGTTTTATGTTAATTTTATAATGGTGTGTGGTGAATTAATATGATTTGAGATGTTAATTCTATCATTATGTCCTTTTACTATGAGTTAAAATTTATTTTATTGGGATTTATTTAATAAATTATCAATTAATTAAATCATAGGTTATTTAATTTGAGTAAATATTATAAGGTAATTAAACCCATATCTCTCCATTTATTTTTGAGTTTCACATGAACCATACATTCCCACTCCATTCATTCTATATTTTCCTCAAAACCCTCCGTTGATCCCACCTAATGATTTTCCATCTATTTATTGATCATTAATCCATAAGGGGTAGTGGAACTAGAACACCAAGGATAAGATTATCCATAATGTTTATTTCATTATTTTATTCATTAAGTAATTGTTCGATTATAAATACATTATTTAGTTATTTTTGAATGGTTTTTCTAATTCTATTAAATCAACTAATTTCAAATATGATATTCTAATAAGTGATATAATATAGGTCAACGTAGGTTACTCGAAACCTCTCATGTGATTAAATTTTACTTTCATGTGAAAATTTTTGTGCAGGGATAGGAAACCCAATATAAAGCACCCAAACTGTTAATCTATGTATCTAAATATTAATAAATAAATTTATGTAACCTTTTATCATTGGATTAGTTATTTTTTCCATAGTGGAATTATTTTTGGATCACTTAATGATTTAGTTTCTCATTGAGTCAATAAGTGGACCTTTTAAAATAGGGGACTAGATAGGATAACCCATATATCTACATAATTATGAATAATTTTTGTATGCTATTATAACTGAGGAGGATATTTTGTATAGGAAATAATTATTTTTGGATCATTTGGAGATATATTAAATAAATTTTCTCACAGGGAAATATGAGGAAAATGGTTTAAGGACCTTGTATTTAAATAATAAATACAAATCTGACATGTTTTTAAGGAAATTATATGATTATTGTACATTAATTTTGTCTTTATAGATAAATTTTATCTTTTTTTTGTAAATGAAATTAGTTTAATTATCTATATCAATGTTATTGATTTACATATCCTAGTTTTTTGTTTATATTTATGATTCGTAGTTATCTACAGATAAAAATGAATTAATATATTATTTTTTATTGATTGATATTGATAATATTTATGTAAATGTTTGTATTATCCCACTGATGTGAGTTTTAGATATCATACATGTGATGCATGTATGTTTTTTATTCATTAAATGTTAAATGAAATTGGATGAAAATTGGAAGTGGAAATGAAAAATAATGGGTTTTGAACCTTTGAAAATTTTAGGTGATATAGTAATACAAATAGTGATAATGGGATATGTTATATACCAAGTGAGATATGGGATAAGCTCATATAAGGACACATGTTTCTTTCAGATAGAGGAAAAATGTATTGGGGTTATAAGTTTGTAGTTTATTCATTAATTTATTATTTCATTGTTGGGAACTATTTTAATGTTTTTTAGGGTTGATACCTTTTTGATTTCTTTTTGATGTTCAAAATACAAAGACAATTGAAATTATTGGTTGGGAGATCTGTGATTTTCATTTTTTATATTCATTATTATAATATATTTCCGTCATAATTCTAGGAATGGTCGTCCGATTGGAGTTATTACTTGGCATATGAGTAATTTTTGAATACTGTGTGATGAATTAGGACATGAGTTGTTTTCCCTTACTATGTGACACCTTGAGATATGAATGATTCCCTTAAGACATGTGATTACTCAGGATATGGGTTATTTTTTCAGCTATGTGAAATCTTTTTATGAGAGAAAGTATCCATGGATATGGGTATGAAAACCCAAGATTAATGTACATTTACATGACATAATGTTAAATGAATATTCATTAAATTATACAATCACATGACTGAGGACAATAATAATATAGTTCCTTCAGAAACATTGAACACATTCTTCTAATTTGGTGAAATATATTCAAAATATCCCCTAAATATATTCCATTTAATGGTACATCTTAAAACCATTTTTTTATAACCTAGGGAAATGAAACATAATAATATGGTGAGCTCATATGCTCAGTAAGGATAAATCAAGGGAGATAACATAAGCATAAGAGAATAAGAACATGAAAATAACATTGGAAAATTATAACCTTCATATCAAATAATTGTGATATCATGTCATGGGGTAAATGATATAAGTTCATAAAGAATCAAATTACTTATTTCATAAGATAATAACATAAGACATAATATTTTGGAAAACACAAAAGCATAGAAAATCATTGTCAAATTATTCAATGCTCACTGACATGAACATCATATAGAAAAAAGGCCCCGACGGAACAAAGTTCACTCTTAATTATAACCATGTTTTACTAAAATATGTTTACTCCCATTATTGTCTTTTATTACTAAACCAAGTTTACTACCATTCTAGTTTGGTATTACAAAACCAATATTACTCTCGTTCCAGTCCTGTGTTACGTAACCAGGGTCATTTCCCATTTCAGTCTTGTCTATCTCATGAGACATAAATATTTTCCCAATAAATTGGAGGTAGATATAGGTCCCACCAACTAAAAAAATTAAGACCATACATATTTTTTACACAAGAACATAATTCATTAATATAGTCCATAAAAATAAATAGGTTTCATAAAAATTATTCCATCATAACATAACCCATGGAAATGAAACGGGTTTCATAAATATCATTCAATCATAAACATAAAACAACCATATATAGAATATGGATAGTATTCTTGAAAAAATAACCCCACTAAATTGTAAGTAAAATAATGTAATGTTATCATAGATTGAAAATAACTTTTAAATATTACTTGAAATAATTCTTGAGGAAAATGTTATTTCTACTCGAAAATGATTTCTTTTCTTAAAATGTCACACCATTTTAAAAGAACTTTTTCTTTAAAAATAAAAATTTAAACATGTAAGGGAAGCTTCAAGTAATTGAGGCATCATGAAATCATAAAAATCATAAAAATCAATTTATTTTTTATAACTTAAAAAAACATTCTTCTCGTACAGTTTTTGAAAAGTTCAAAATGTACCTCATTGGGAAAATAACCACAAGATTCCTTTAAAAAAAAATTAGTAAATATTCATACATGGGTAAAGATGAATTTAAAAAAATTATATTAATAGAAAAATTATTTTTTAATAAATTTTTATGAAACGTGTACGTGGAAGATAACTATTCATGGGGAAATACTTATATATAAATAATCTCATATTATAATGATATTTTGAAATTAACATTTACATCATTTTAATCAGTAGAATCATATGGACCATGAAATAAATAAAATTATATAGATATGAAAATACCATAATCATCAATATAATACTCATGAAATAAAATCATGGGTAGAATCAACACCAAACAAACTAATATAGTACTGCATAAGGAATGTGTCCCATGAGAATAAAAATGAGACAAAAATCCCATACTATTAGAGTAAATTTTGTATCGGGATCCCTATGAAAGAGTAACATTAATTGAAACATTTAGTATCATTAAATAAATTAAATTCATAATATAACTTTTCATAAGTCAATATATAAACTACAAGAAAATAATAAGAAGTGAATGTAGCATTTATCTCCCAAAAATAAATGTTAGCTGACAAAACTCTTACGTTATATCTTGACTAACTTCATAATCATTCAAATATCCTGTATAATAAATATTAGTTTATTGTAAATATATTTCAGAAAATTATTCAATTATATAACACCATATATGATTTACTTATGACCATATATTAACTTTTTATTAACTATTCCATGTCAAAGTTATGTTTCGAGTAATAACTGCTTTATTTTTCACACATGTTTTGATTTGTTATATTTTTGTCCAATTACATATATCATGATTTCATCCTCCATGGAATAGTGATAATGATATAAATATAGTATATATTCAGTATATACATATTTTTAATAATCTATAAAATATAGAAATATAAAATGAAATTCATCATTCATAGAGATGGTAGATCGTACGTACGCATGAACGATGTTTTCATTTTCATATCATATTAAAATAAATAAAATTATATGATATATTACCATTAAAGAATAATATTTTTGTTATATATATATTAAATATTGATAATTTTCATCCTTAATACCACCCATGTGAAATATAGATTAAAAATGAATCACATCCCATCATGGAGATGGTAAGCCAAACATACACACAGGTGAAGTTATCATTTCCCAAAAGATTAGGTGGTAAAAGGTAGATAAGATATTATAATTTCATAATTATAATAATGTAATAAATATAATATATAAAAATTAAACCTATCATAATTATCGCTCATAAATTATGGTGATTTAAAATGAATTGTATCGCTATGTGGAGACAGTAAGTCGTATGTATGCATGAGCGATACTTTCACTTCTAATTCGATAAGCAATCGGATGAATAATGGTGAGTTAATAATCAAAATAAAATTTCATAATATTTATGATGATGAATTTACTACACTATTAAATATTTCATAGATTATAGTAGGTATAGAAGAGTTTGAAAAGAGAGTGATCGGTTAGAGCGATCACCTCTTCTTTAAAATGACTCTATTTTATCTCCACTAAATGACTCTATAGTTTCTATTTTTGGAATACCAAAACCTCTATAATATGTATAGGGAAGTGAATAATATATTTTTTCATATTTGTTTAAGATATAAGGACCAATGTTATGTGAATAAGTGAGGGAGACGGTTCCCTTTTATAATTGAGGTGAGGGGTACTTTTGGAATTTTCTCAAAATATTAATTTATAACAAAATAAATCTCAATCCAAATACCTCTAAATAGCCATGTATTTGAATATATGATGATATAAGGTCTTAATATGATAAAAGAATATATTTTACATATGTTTCGGTGATATTTTAAACCTTATCATTTTGAATAACCTGTAGTTAACCAGTTTTTATTTTTACAATGGTAAAAAAAATTTTCAAAACTAAATGGTTTTAAATTTTAAATATTTGATGTATATTAAATAATAAATGAAAAATTTATTACATTTTATACCATTATATATTTTTCTTTAATTTTTAAATATGTTTTATAAATTTTAAATAATTAATAAAATAGTATTTTGATAAAATATCAATACTGAAATTTTGGTAATATTCATTACTTTAACTTTTAAATATATACAGATGATATGTTAACATCAAAAAAATATTTTATTATATCCATAATTCGTCATGTTAATATATAAAATTCTTTTACCACATTAATAATATCAAATTATTTTTATTTTAATATTTTTAGAAACATTTATTGGATTTTCCAATTAACAAACTGATTAATACATTAGTGTTGTGTAATTGTTTGAAATAACTATTTGTTTACTAAAAATTAAAAATAAAATACCATGAAAAGGAAAATAATTCTTCATTTTATAATTATATTTATAGACAAATATATATATTTTTTAACACTATATAAAAAATGGAATATTATTTAAAAAATGAACGTGACATTTTTAAATTTTTATTAAATAAAATATTATAAATACAATAATTTTATCATAGTGACCAAAATAGTCAAAAATAAATTTATATCATTAAATTTTTTTATTTAGTTAATTTTTTACATTTATATTCGTTCATAACATAAATATTTCCACATGTGGACACATAAGTGATATTAAAAACAAAGAAAAGGGTATTTTGTGAATTTCTTTGATTTAAATGTTTTATAAGTCATTTTTAGGGACTTTTTTTTATTAAAAAATTTAGTTTCAATAGATATGTGTCAAGGGTAGATGTTTACATATACATTTAAGTTCTTTAATGTGTTATATTCAATTTATAGTCTTTATAATTTTATTTTTATACTAAATTACTCAATTTACCCTTTATCGTTGTAATAAAATTTATCAAGGTTATTATTCATATTTCCCAAAAATAAAAGGGGTATATTTAATAAAATTGGAACTTCAGAATCAAAATTTGGTTTCATGATTGAAAATTTAAAACCCAAAAGTTTAATAATTTAATTTAAAATAACACCGATAAAATTCCATGAAAATTGTTTTTCAGAAAAAATTCTTTTTAAAACATAAAATGTTTTAACACTACATTCATGTATAAATTCTTATTAAAAAATAATAACAATATAATTTTAAATTACAATTAAATAATTTAAATTTAAATCTAATCCAAAACCTAATTTTACTAAGTAATTATTTAAAATAAAATATGTTTTCAAAAACAAATATTAGTATTTTCACTATTCATCAAAAATGAAACTTTTCCAAAAAATACAAAAACATTATCGTGAGCTATTTTTGAAAATAAAATTTTAAAAAATAAGCTGATTTTTTGAAATAGAATTTATAAAAGTTCCAAAATTTAGTTCTTAATTAGGTGCGCCATTAAAAAGTGATAAAACTACTTTTAGAAAAATATATCTTTTTATGTGTAAATTTGGATTTATTCTTATATAAAATATGTTGGATGAATTTAAAAAAATTGAATGAATATATAAAAACATATATATATATATATTATTTTGTGTTTAGTACTATTAATTCCATCCAATTTATTGGTCAGGTAAAAGTTTTCATGTTTATATAATTAGAACAAAATGATATTTCATAGAAACTTGGTATTTCTTGCAAGGCAAGCTAACCAAGTGTTGCATGTAATGAAATCATAACAAGGTGTAGTGTGAAATAAAATCTATCAGATTATTTAAAAATATATTTCACTAAAATCTCGGGGTGTTATATTTTTCCCCCTCATAATGAATTTCACCCTCGAATGTTGAGGTTACCAAGGTTTAATAGTTGAAAGTTCCTTTCTTGGAAACACACATCGTAAAAATGAATAATATAGATCCATTTAAAAGGGGAAATTTTGAAACCTAATGGTTACCCTAAGTAACACATAATTAGGTTTCCACTTTAGAGAACATAACATGAAAGTGAAAACATGGATACAGAAGAGAAATCTAACTATCATGTCCTGATGGAGAGTGATAGAGAAAATGGTTAGGAGAAATTTAATGATCCAAAAGACATAAATAAAGAGGAATGAGAAAGGAAATTTATATCATAAAAAATATAATAAGGGAACAAAATTTTATCTCAAGAACCTTTTTCAAAAAGTAGAGAGAAGATATACTTACTTAATATCTATCACAAACCATCCTAAGTCAACCCTGAACTGGTTACCTAAGCTGATATGTGGCATGGCCTGAAGGGAATTCCTAATCCCCATGGTCTAGAAAATAGTGTCGTACATCAAAATATTACACAAAGGGAATGATTTCCCCCAAGAATAATTAATGAAACTAAACATTAAAAAGTTGAACAAAGCAATTCAATATGAATAAAACTGAATTGAATATCTTATATAAAACATTTAAGAATAAAACCAACCCATACAACAAGACCAAACAACCAAATGACCACATGATATCCATGTGACCCCATGTTCACTCTCCAATAAAAAGAACAATCATCACCCAAGGTGATCAAAATCAAGATGAAACCTACAACAAAGGATAAAAATAAATTAATTATAGACATGAGGATTAAAACTCATTCAGCTTTCCCGATAATCTATTTCCCAATTCACTTCCATTGAAATAAAAGAACCACACATTTATTGTTGGAACTAAAATATATAAAAATAATATTTACTACACATTTTACTTAAAAATAATTGATTTCCTATTTTCCTTGTTCATTTCAAAACTAGGTTCATTTCCGATAGTGAAACATTAACCTTTTCAAGGGTAAAGTGATTCTTACATTGTCAACTTAAAAAAAGATGATAAAACTATTTTCTTTTAAAACATTTTTCATAAAATATTTTTTCAAACCAACCCATATCATTACATTAAAAACAGCACACAAGATGGAACTATAAAGATCATATAAAAAGGGAAACAAAAATAAGAATACATGTATCTCAATCATTGCTACAATTTGTTAAGTGCTAACAAACATGGGTGAACCTAGGATATTGTGATTAGTCCATAACATAATAATACATGAGACCCATCCCAGGTAGCATGTTATGTCACGACCCGTCCTCGGGGCCCGTGCCGTGACTACCCCAAGCCCGCCTTCCATAGGCCAGGGGCTGGCGACTAGCACCAAGGCGTAAAATCCCAGTAAACAGGGAAGGCATTGCCTTTATAAGTAACAACCACACAGAGTCAGCAAGCGGAAAGTAAAGTGCAAAAAAGTAAAGGGGCCGGAATACAAGCCCAACTGTAAATTACAACTGAAAAGTAAAGTACAGCAACTAAAGAAAAGACGGCGGCCTCGTGTCGTCCACTGGCAATCCCACCTGAAGGGTGGGTACAGATAGCCTCCAGGCTCCTCGGGTCCCACGTCCGCTCCGAGCACGTCCCGCCCAGTGGTCCACCTCCAGGTACCGTCCTGCTCCATGCCCCAACCGTGATCAGCGCTGTCCGTCGTCTGCAACCAACACAACAAGGTGCGGGCATAGCCCGTGCAGGGGTGAGTACAACTACTCAGTAAGGACCCCGAGACCCCCGAAGGTCTCCCGAAATCCACAAAGGATATAGCACAAAAGAAAGATGCAATCACGAAGTAACATCTGACTCGACTTAGGTATATGCCCATACATATACCTAAGTCCCCAATTCTAGCTCTGCTCACGAGCTCAAGAACAACTCAATCCACAAAGGAAAGCAAGACTCAAATCCACAAGGAGAGTAAACAGTAAATCCACATAGGATAGTTCAACACAATCCACAAAGGAGAGTAAACAGTAAATCCACATAGGATAGTTCAACACAATCCACAAAGGAGAGTAAACAGTAAATCCTCATAGGATAGTTCAACACAATCCACAAAGGAGAGTAAACAGTAAATCCACATAGGATAGTTCAACACAATCCACAAAGGAGAGTAACATAAGATTCAGCTCAACCAGGATTTTCATTATCGAAACCGTAAATGTTGAAGAGCCCCATCTCTGAAGTGTACAATGGTCCTGTCACGACTCCGAGGTACTGCTCACTAACCTAAGACTGCTGAAGTACTCCTCCTGTCGAGTACCGCGGGTCTGCTGCCAACTACCGGGCGCTCCGTCCGCTGAGGGTCTGCTGCCAAATACCGGGCGCTCACCCAGATAGCCTACTGAGGTACTCCTCCTGTCGAGTACCGCGGGTTTGCCGCCAACTACCAGGCGCTCCGTCCGCCGTGGGTCTGCTGCCAACTACTGGGCGCTCCGTCCACTGGGCTAGTCGACTCACTCCAAGTCGAGTCGGTCAAGCAGTCGTCAGGTCTCAGTTATCTACACGGTCTCCGTACTCCGCACGCGCGTCTCCACCGTCGCGGGTCTGTCGCTACAACCAAGCGCACACACTCCGTGGAGTATCGCGGGTCCGCTGCTACAACCAAGCGCTCCACCGCCAAGGGTCTGCTGCTGCATCCAAGCGCACCACCACTGTCAAGTACCACGGGTCCGCCGCTACACCCAAGCGCTCCACCGCTCAAGGTAAAAAGAAGATTCAGCTCACACAGGTTCGGTAGCACTGTTCCACGTAGGATCGCTGAGTGCAGTAGTCGACGCAGTCCACTGAGGATCTCTGCACAGTCGTCGCCGCAATCCACGGAGGATCTCTGCTCTGTCGTCGAAGCCACAGCCAGCACTAGGGTTCCCGCACATAGCGAGCTCGTTTAGGAGGGTCCGCTCCACGAGCCGAGAGGCTGATACATCAACTGACACGTAGTCCGAAGTTGATGTATCCAAAAGTTCCGTATCGACAACAGGATCTCAACGCAACAGACGGCGCGTCAATCGGACGCCCGGTCTGAGAGTTATTGGCATTTTCGTCCCAGGGGGCCGGTTGGTTTTTAGGGCAAAACCAACCCGACCGTACTCCGCCTGTGTCCGATCCTCGGGCGGAGTATGCCAAAAGTTCAGTCTCACTTAGAGGAAACTACCACAGCTGACGGTACATCGATCGGACGTCCGTAGCTCAAGTTATGAGCGTTTCCGCTCCGAGGGCCCGGTTGGTTTCGTGTACGAACCAACCCGGCCGAACCCAAAGTCTTCCTAAACCTTGAGTATAATATACCGAAACGACCGTCTCGATCCAAGGATCGCGTAGCCGCTGACGGTTCGTCAATCGGAGGTCCCAGGCCCGAGATATGGGCGAAAGACCGAAAAGGGCCCGAAACGGGGGTTCTGGGCCCGGGGCGACCCGGCCCGAACCCCCCCTGGGTCGGCCGAACCGGGTCGGCCCGAACCGGGTCGGCCCGACCCAGCCCGACCCGGCTAGGCCGGGTCCGGTCTGGCCTGGGCGCGGCCCGGCCGACCGGACCGGCCGGCTCGGCCTCGGCCGAGCGGCCGAGTGAGCCGCCGCGGGTCAAACCCGCGGCTTTGGAGAAACGCGGCCCGCGCGGGCCGCGTGCTGGATGGCCGGACCGCGGACGCGGTCCGCCGGTTCGCCGCCGCCTCCGGTCGCCGGCGACCCGCGCCGCCGCCCCCTTCCGCGGGCCGCCGGAGTTGCTCCGGTGGCCCGTTTTGCCTCCCGTCTGCGCCGTTGCTCCTCCCGGGGGCCGATCTTCACTGCGGAATCAACAGATCGCCCATGCCGCGCGGTTCGTCGTCGTCCGCCAAATCCGCACAACAAAAGATTGGCGGAGGGTTGCCGGGTCTTGTTCGTTAGACCCGCACCCTCCGCGTTAGCCATAATCAACGGGAGGAAAGGCTACAACAATTTTTTAATCAAAGATAAAAATTGTTCACCCCTTTTCTTTTAAAAGGCATTTCAATTTTTAATTAATTGAAATTATTCATGACGGTTCTTTATTTAAAAGAAATAAGAACACGGAATGAATCATCAAGGAAAATAAACCCCTACCTTGTCGTCGTCGTCAGACGAGAGGTCGTCGCGGGATCGCTCGTCGCGGAAGAAGGGGGGATCGTTGTGTCGTCGCGGTATCCGGCGTCGCGTCGCCAATCTCCGGGTCGAGAACAAACGGATTTAATTAATTAAATCCGTTGCCATGAAATTAAAAAAAAAGGGAGAATTCAAACGATTCGTTTCTCACCTTAGTTGCCGAACGAGGATCGGCTGCGGAAGAAGAGGCGTCGCCGAAGAACGTCGCGGGTAAAGCTCGTCGACGTCGCAGATCTCGGTGTGCGTCGTCGAATTTCGGTCACCGGCGTTCTTCGCGTTCTTCGCGTTCTTCGCGTTCTTCGCGTTCTTCGCGTTCTTCGCGGGGAGATGAAGAAACAAGATCCTCTCAAATCCTTTCAAAGGATTTTTAGGTTGGTCTTATTTTATAAACATGCCAACACACGAAACCGGTTAAGAAACGATCCATCAATTCGAAAGAAACGACCCATTTAATTCACGAAAGAAACAGTCCATTTAATTCACGAAATAAACCGCCCAATTAAATGGTCTGTTAAGAATTAAAGAAACGCGTCGGTTGACTTTTCAGTTACTTTGACGGGTTTTCACGGGTGCGTTACTTAGCGAATGAAACGGCGGGGCTCGTGCGGGCCCTGCCTCACAAATATCCTACCAAGGGGGTAGGATATTTATGGATAGCATCCTATCCAGTTCAACTCAGTTCAATCCGCCTTTAAGTGACTTGAAGTGGCTTCCAAGCAGCTTAAGTGAAAAATAAAATAAAGTTGTCGCACAAACTTTATTTTATTTCTGACTTAAAGCCGCAAAATTTAAAAACCACGTCTGAGCAAACGCAACTCCGGAAGAGGCGTTTCTAAGCAAATACCGGCGCTGCGATTTCATCGGTGCCCTCAGAATTCGATTCCGGGCACCGGTTCAAAAGATAGAAAAACCCGCTCGTCCGTTCACTGATCGTACCCGAGCCAAACTTCGGAAATTGATTCCGGGCACACCGGGCCTCGGAATCAGGTGCCGTCTGAAGCTGCGCTCTTGTAAAATTCCAAAGAAAATTAAGAAAAAAATTTCCTTGAAATTTGCGGGTCTTTACATTACTCCCACCTCAGGGCTTTACGTCCCCGTAAAGATACATCAAAAACTAGGGGAACAAATGGGGGTACTGAGCACGCATCTGAGCCTCCCGCTCCCAAGTGCTCTCCTGGAGGTTCCCGTGCTGCCATCTGACGCGCACAAGAGGAATCGACCGCCCACGTAGGACCCTCTCCTGTCGATCCTCGATCTCCACTGGGACCTCCGCAAAAGTCGCCCCATCGTCCACGTCCAGCTCCCCAAAGTCGATGATGCGCGTCGGGTCGTGCACGTATCTCCTCAGCTGAGACACGTGGAAGACGTCGTGCACCCGGTGCAACTGAGGTGGTAGAGCCAAGTGATAAGCCACCTCTCCTATCCCGCGGAGGACCTGGAAAGGCCCGATGAAGCGTGGAGACAACTTGCCGCCTCGGCCAAATCTCCGTAAACCACGTCGAGGTGAGACACGCAAAAAGACGTGGTCGCCATCCTCGAACTCCAGTGGCCTCCGCCTCCTGTCAGCATATGACTTCTGCCGGCTCTGAGCTGTCCTCATCCTCTCCTGGATGATCTGGACCTTCTCTGTCGTGGCCTGGACCATCACAGGTCCCACAAGAGCTGCAAGATTTCTTCTTTGCCGAAAAGAGAAATCTGGTCTCATCCCCTGGATGAACCACATTCTTTGCCTAAAACAGTCAATCCTAACATGGATGATACTAATCCATACCAAGGATGACGTCGTAAGGCCTCGACGCTACTACTAAGAGATTCAACCGTTACTCTCGCCTCCAAGGGTTGAGTCACACTGTCGGCATCAGTGTGTGGTTACTGGGTCTCCTCCAGTAGACGTCTCACAAGTGAGGGTCAAGTCAACAGCCAAAACTGGAATCTCCTAGTAACATCACGAAAGAGGACAGGAACGAAAAAAAATATCACAAAGGTATGCGTCTTTTATTATTGCAGCCCATATTACAAGACGCTACACAAAAGCAATAAGGAACCAGAAGTACAAAGGATGTATCCACTAGTTCTGCTCCTGTCCATCAGCTCCCTGGGCTCCATGGTCGAAGGCCTCGGCTGCCTGAAGCTGAGCTCTCCCCTGCGGTCGGGGTGGACCTCCTGGTGGTGGTGGTGGTAGAGCCTCAAAGCGTCGTCCACCACCTGCTGCTCGGCCAGCTCCTCTACCTCGTCCGTCTCCTCCCTGCAGACCGCCACAGTCGAACCTCTGCCTCTGCCTAGGTGGTTCCTCAACCTTCTGCTGCTCCCCCGCATGGCGGGTCGGGCAGTCACGAGCCATGTGACCAATTCCGCCACAGGAGTAACACTGCCCACTCTCGGCACGCCTGGATCTGACTCCACCCCGGCTTCCCCGCACAACTGAGCCTGAGTCGTGCAGTCGGCCACTGGTAGGTCTGGTCTGCCTGGAACCCTGAGTCATCCGTCGGCTACCTGCTGCCGAAGACTCAGCTGCCTGCCGCCCTGCGCTAGGTCTCGCCGCTGAAGAAGGCTCTGCCAGGAAGCTCTCGATCAGGAGGGCTCGCTCCAGCACTCCCGCCTGGGTCGGAATGCTGAGGGAGATCAGCGACGCCCGAATCTCCTGTCGTAAGCCCTGCTCGAAGGTCCGGGCCCGGAAGAACGGGTCCCGTACCATGTCGGTCGAGTAGCGAGATAGGTCAGTGAACCTCGCCGCGTACTGAGCGACCGTCATGCTGCCCTGGCGCAGCTGGAGAAGCTCCTGGATGCGCACCGCTCGGAGGGTGGCCGGGACGAACTCAGAGCGGAAGAGGCTCTCGAAGTCCGTCCAGAGCAAGGATGCCTCATCATGAACCTGGAGCATCAGGCTCCACCATCGTCCTGCTGCCGCCTGCAGGAGGCTCGCTGCGAGAATCACCATGAGATCCGCTGGTGTCCTCACTAGCCTAAAGATCCGTACCACCGC
Source organism: Viscum album (assembly GCA_963277665.1). Lineage (NCBI taxonomy): Eukaryota > Viridiplantae > Streptophyta > Magnoliopsida > Santalales > Viscaceae > Viscum > Viscum album. Next base: position 2,103,213,983 of record OY728120.1, read on the forward strand.
CTCTAGCCAGTCCTCAGCGGCCTGGGGGTCCGCCTCACCGCGAAACCTGGGCGGTCGCTGGCTCTGAAACTCATGCAGTGCCCTGAGGCGACGTGCATCGTCAGCGTCTGGTACTGGTAGCATCGGTGGCTCGGCGGGTAAAGCTACCGCCGGTGCCACTGCTGGCAAAGGGCCCTGCACCGAGGCCTCGTCGCTCGGTGGGCTGCCGTCGCGCCCTACACTCGGAACCCTACTTGGCTGTCGTCGCGGGGCCATCCTGAAAAGGAGAACAAGAGCACCACAGTCAGAACAATATACCTGGTGAGCTGGCACAAGTAATCACAAGGAAAACTTGAGACTTTCATAAAGCAGATTAGTATACCCGGTGAGCTGACATAAGTAATCACAAAGAAAACTTGAAACACACACGCAATCAATGTTTTCATGCATTAAGTCGGAAATCAGGAGTCAGGGTCCTGGTGTATGGATACGTCGGCCGCCGCACCAACACTGGGCTCCCTGAACTGATAACCACACTCAATACACTAAACACTATTGCTTCATATAGAAAGAAAAGACGATCAGAGTCTGCGGTAGAACCGACCACCTCTGATACCAATTTGTCACGACCCGTCCTCGGGGCCCGTGCCGTGACTACCCCAAGCCCGCCTTCCATAGGCCAGGGGCTGGCGACTAGCACCAAGGCGTAAAATCCCAGTAAACAGGGAAGGCATTGCCTTTATAAGTAACAACCACACAGAGTCAGCAAGCGGAAAGTAAAGTGCAGAAAAGTAAAGGGGCCGGAATACAAGCCCAACTGTAAAGTACAACTGAAAAGTAAAGTACAGCAACTAAAGAAAAGACGGCGGCCTCGTGTCGTCCACTGGCAATCCCACCTGAAGGGTGGGTACAGATAGCCTCCAGGCTCCTCGGGTCCCACGTCCGCTCCGAGCACGTCCCGCCCAGTGGTCCACCTCCAGGTACCGTCCTGCTCCATGCCCCAACAGTGATCAGCGCTGTCCGTCGTCTGCAACCAACACAACAAGGTGCGGGCATAGCCCGTGCAGGGGTGAGTACAACTACTCAGTAAGGACCCCGAGACCCCCGAAGGTCTCCCGAAATCCACAAAGGATATAACACAAAAGAAAGATGCAATCACGAAGTAACATCTGACTCGACTTAGGTATATGCCCATACATATACCTAAGTCCCCAATTCTAGCTCTGCTCACGAGCTCAAGAACAACTCAATCCACAAAGGAAAGCAAGACTCAAATCCACAAGGAGAGTAAACAGTAAATCCACATAGGATAGTTCAACACAATCCACAAAGGAGAGTAAACAGTAAATCCACATAGGATAGTTCAACACAATCCACAAAGGAGAGTAAACAGTAAATCCACATAGGATAGTTCAACACAATCCACAAAGGAGAGTAAACAGTAAATCCACATAGGATAGTTCAACACAATCCACAAAGGAGAGTAACATAAGATTCAGCTCAACCAGGATTTTCATTATCGAAACCGTAAATGTTGAAGAGCCCCATCTCTGAAGTGTACAGTGGTCCTGTCACGACTCCGAGGTACTGCTCACTAACCTAAGACTGCTGAAGTACTCCTCCTGTCGAGTACCGCGGGTCTGCTGCCAACTACCGGGCGCTCCGTCCGCTGAGGGTCTGCTGCCAAATACCGGGCGCTCACCCAGATAGCCTACTGAGGTACTCCTCCTGTCGAGTACCGCGGGTTTGCCGCCAACTACCAGGCGCTCCGTCCGCCGTGGGTCTGCTGCCAACTACTGGGCGCTCCATCCACTGGGCTAGTCGACTCACTCCAAGTCGAGTCGGTCAAGCAGTCGTCAGGTCTCAGTTATCTACACGGTCTCCGTACTCCGCACGCGCGTCTCCACCGTCGCGGGTCTGTCGCTACAACCAAGCGCACACACTCCGTGGAGTATCGCGGGTCCGCTGCTACAACCAAGCGCTCCACCGCCAAGGGTCTGCTGCTGCATCCAAGCGCACCACCACTGTCAAGTACCACGGGTCCGCCGCTACACCCAAGCGCTCCACCGCTCAAGGTAAAAAGAAGATTCAGCTCACACAGGTTCGGTAGCACTGTTCCACGTAGGATCGCTGAGTGCAGTAGTCGACGCAGTCCACTGAGGATCTCTGCACAGTCGTCGCCGCAATCCACGGAGGATCTCTGCTCTGTCGTCGAAGCCACAGCCAGCACTAGGGTTCCCGCACATAGCGAGCTCGTTTAGGAGGGTCCGCTCCACGAGCCGAGAGGCTGATACATCAACTGACACGTAGTCCGAAGTTGATGTATCCAAAAGTTCCGTATCGACAACAGGATCTCAACGCAACAGACGGCGCGTCAATCGGACGCCCGGTCTGAGAGTTATTGGCATTTTCGTCCTAGGGGGCCGGTTGGTTTTTAGGGCAAAACCAACCCGACCGTACTCCGCCTGTGTCCGATCCTCGGGCGGAGTATGCCAAAAGTTCCGTCTCACTTAGAGGAAACTACCACAGCTGATGGTACGTCGATCGGACGTCCGTAGCTCAAGTTATGAGCGTTTCCGCTCCGAGGGCCCGGTTGGTTTCGTGTACGAACCAACCCGGCCGAACCCAAAGTCTTCCGAAACCTTGAGTATAATATACCGAAACGACCGTCTCGATCCAAGGATCGCGTAGCCGCTGACGGTTCGTCAATCGGAGGTCCCAGGCCCGAGATATGGGCGAAAGACCGAAAAGGGCCCGAAACGGGGGTTCTGGGCCCGGGGCGACCCGGCCCGAACCCCCCCTGGGTCGGCCGAACCGGGTCGGCCCGACCCGGCGAGGCCGGGTCCGGTCCGGCCTGGGCGCGGCCCGGCCGACCGGACCGGCCGGCTCGGCCTCGGCTGAGCGGCGGACTCCTCCGGCGGCGCGCCGGGCGCCGCCGCCTCTGGTCGCCGGCGCCGCCGCGCCGGCGACCCGCGCCGCCGCCCCCTTCCGCGGGCCGCCGGAGTTTCTCCGGTGGCCCGTTTTGCCTCCCGTCTGCGCCGTTGCTCCTCCCGGGGGCCGATCTTCACTGTGGAATCAACAGATCGCCCCTGCCGCGCGGTTCGTCATCGTCCGCCAAATCCGCACAACAAAAGATTGGCGGAGGGTTGCCGAGTCTTGTTCGTTAGACCCGCACCCTCCGCGTTAGCCATAATCAACGGGAGGAAAGGCTACAACAATTTTTTAATCAAAGATAAAAATTGTTCACCCCTTTTCTTTTAAAAGGAATTTCAATTTTTAATTAATTGAAATTATTCATGACGGTTCTTTATTTAAAAGAAATAAGAACACGGAATGAATCATCAAGGAAAATAAACCCCTACCTTGTCGTCGTCGTCAGACGAGAGGTCGTCGCGGGATCGCTCGTCGCGGAAGAAGGGGGGATCGTTGTGTCGTCGCGGTATCCGGCGTCGCGTCGCCAATCTCCGGGTCGAGAACAAACGGATTTAATTAATTAAATCCGTTGCCATGAAATTAAAAAAAAAAGGGAGAATTCAAACGATTCGTTTCTCACCTTAGTTGCCGAACGAGGATCGGCTGCGGAAGAAGAGGCGTCACCGAAGAACGTCGCGGGTAAAGCTCGTCGACGTCGCAGATCTCGGTGTGCGTCGTCGAATTTCGGTCACCGGCGTTCTTCGCGTTCTTCGCGTTCTTCGCGTTCTTCGCGTTCTTCGCGGGGAGATGAAGAAACAAGATCCTCTCAAATCCTTTCAAAGGATTTTTAGGTTGGTCTTATTTTATAAACATGCCAACACACGAAACCGGTTAAGAAACGATCCATCAATTCGAAAGAAACGACCCATTTAATTCACGAAAGAAACAGTCGATTTAATTCACGAAATAAACCGCCCAATTAAATGGTCTGTTAAGAATTAAAGAAACGCGTCGGTTGACTTTTCAGTTACTTTGACGGGTTTTCACGGGTGCGTTACTTAGCGAATGAAACGGCGGGGCTCGTGCGGGCCCTGCCTCACAAATATCCTACCAAGGGGGTAGGATATTTCTGGATAGCATCCTATCTAGTTCAACTCAGTTCAAGCCGCCTTTAAGTGACTTGAAGTGGCTTCCAAGCAGCTTAAGTGAAAAATAAAATAAAGTTGTCGCACAAACTTTATTTTATTTCTGACTTAAAGCCGCAAAATTTAAAAACCACGTCTGAGCAAACGCAACTCCGGAAGAGGCGTTTCTAAGCAAATACCGGCGCTGCGATTTCATCGGTGCCCTCAGAATTCGATTCCGGGCACCGGTTCAAAAGATAGAAAAACCCGCTCGTCCGTTCACTGATCGTACCCGAGCCAAACTTCGGAAATTGATTCCGGGCACACCGGGCCTCGGAATCAGGTGCCGTCTGAAGCTGCGCTCTTGTAAAATTCCAAAGAAAATTAAGAAAAAAATTTCCTTGAAATTTGCGGGTCTTTACATGTTACACATGATGTAATCAAAAACTTAAAAATACACCCAACCACCCTAACTTAGGATAGACTTAGGAGAAAATCCAATAGTAATAAATCCAAATATATACACTTACTATGGGACACCAGCAAGTGTGTAAACTAGCCATTAATGAAATCCTTCAAAGAAAATTATCTCACTATTCCAGGTTCCCATGTCTCAAGTATAAATGGTGTGATCCAACCCATTCCATTAAATAATCATATCAAAATCACATATAATAATAGCTATTCAACTACAGTCCTCACCCCAAGTCACCCCAAGGACCAACCTCAGTCTACAAAATTATAGAACACTAAAATCTGCAACCGAAGATCTTTGATAAATGATATTGATGATTCCATAGTGAAAACATACCACCAATTATATATATAAAAGTCATGAGAAACATCCAACATCTATTTTCATAACAAACTCATTCATCATTTTCTTAAGGTTTCCAAATTAGCCTTTAAGCATTTCAAAAAACAAGCCTTTATCAAAGATACAAAATCTACTTTTCATAAAGGGGTGTAAACACACCATACTCCATTTAAAAATCATTTATAAAATCATCTTAAAATATTTACATTATAATTTCAATAAAAACCATCCTTATAAATGTTCCAAACAAACTGTTCATTAGAAACACATTCCAAAACACCCTAAAAGCCATTCTTTATTTATTTATAAAATCCGAGACCACTTGAGAAACCCATATAAGGCACCCATGAAATAATTTATCATTAGAACAATATATTTACAAAACCAAAACATGTTTATTACATCATAAAATAGTCATAAAATCCAACCAATCATTTAATCGAGCACTTGGCTTGCGTTATTTCTCACAACAATTTCATTTATCATAAACCAAGGAATAAAACACCACTTTGCACACAAAATAAGTATACCAAGGATCATGACTAAATATTTATAAATCAAATAAGTTGTTAAAATCATGAAACTAATGATTCTTAAAATAAAAAGGTATGTTTATGGGAAAACCTACCTCAAATTCGTGGCAAAACAATAGCACACCACCAAAAACACTCCATTAGGGTTAAAAAATAGTAGTTCTTCAAAGAAAAACACTTAATGATAAAAACCCCTAACATAAGAGAAGTGAAATAAAAATCATTGGTCAAAATGACCATGGAAGGAGAGATAACCATGAAGGAATGAGAGGAGAAGGAATACGAAGATGAGAGGATGGGTATACCTTGATAAATATAACCAAACCCTTGAAGATTTCCACTTGAAATCGACTTAGAAGGTGGTGGGAGGCTTGAAGAAGAGGGGATATCCTTCCTAGGGTCAAACGATCCCCATGGGGGGAGGAGACTGATTTGGGTTTAAAATAAAAAAGGGGTGAACTTGGAAAATACCAAAATTAATGATTTGAGAAACTTGCACGGTTTGTATGCATGGTTTACCAAACCATGTGGAAACTGTGCGACAAACACTTTCCAAAAATAGATCCCCTGCATGGACAAACCACATGGTTTCACATACCGTGTGAAGACTGTGTTGTATGTTCTTCTAGAACCCACCATCTATGGAATGGTTACCTAGGATTGACCACATGGTTTACAAAAGTGTGCGCCGACCATGCACTGGTCACTGCCAAGCCATATTTTCAGATTTTCTCCAAAAAAAACTCCCAAACGAATAAAATTATTTCCATGGTACAAAAATGGACAAATAAACACTTCAAAATTGAACCCCCATCATACCAAGAACTCAAGAGAACAACCAAGATTCCAAATTAAATACAACATAAGACAATACTTGAAGAACTGAGTGTGACAATTCTCCCCACAATTAAAATTTTTCACTTCCAGAAGCCACAACACATTCCAGTTAATTGACCAATGATGAAGGATTCCAAATCAACATGATCCCACCTCATAAGACAAGAAAATTTCATCGACCATGAACAAAACTCAATCCCATTTCCCAAAATAAAACAACAACCCAAAAATACTTTCTATGAACCAATAAAGAATCAAGCCACCACATCCACAACCAATCCAAAAAAAAAGACCATTGGGACTTCTCCCAAGAATCCCAATGCTCACCCAAATGAAGAAGGAAACTAACAAATCAGCAGCTTTAAAAAATCTACTTTAACCTGATCAAGCCAATAAAAACTAAAAATATACCACCAGTATAGTGGAGGCTCGAATGGAAACCCAAACAATAAAAAAAATCTATCACCTATTTAATTATTAATAGAAAACACAATGAGAACCATTGTGGGTATCCCCACCATTATGTACAAACCAAGAATGAAAAAATGAAAATCCAACATGAACCAAAACCGGGCCTTTCCCACATAGTCAAGCCAAACACTCTTTCACCATGACATACCCATAGTAAGAAGGATTGAAGTTAATAAAAACACATTAAGATATTTTAAAATATAAACTCTCAAATGGAGGGGATATGAACTAATCCCAAACATCCCTCATGGTCCAAAACCCCCCACCACATGGGGAGGGGATGGAAGGGTCCCAGTGATTTGATAGTTAAAACTATAGCCAACAACCACCCACCACTCTTCACATACAAATGGATAAAATCCATGACTGCACCTGATTTACATGGTTAGTCCACACAAGAACACTGACCAGAAACTCACATCCATGAAGGAATTACCATAGAAACTACATGAGGGGTAAGTCCACCATAATAATTATGACAAGAGGAAATTAAAATTGATGTGAAAGCACAATAAAAACACCATAACTGCCACACTGAATTTCTAAAGGCATAAACATAGACAATCTCCTCAAACCCCCGAGATTCCTAATTATTAACCTACTTCACTTTAGGACCTATGGATTGAGCTATGATATATAAATCATCCAATACCTCATATTCAGTAGATAATAATCCCAAACTAGGACCCATTCTTATAGTTCAGCATGAATCTACATAACACACCCAAGCATAAATAGAGGATTATGGCACACCACAGAACTGACATCCTCAAATAGCACACCTTTACCCAAATAGGGACTTAAGGATACACATCACCATTATCTATCACTCCGAATGAATATTTGAATGAACAGGAAACATTATGAAGCACATCAAACATCACTGAACACCATTACTATAACAGAGAGAATTATCATAATAGGAGAAGGTTTTAGATTGATCCCAAACAGCTCCCCATTCTGACAAATAGGCTAGGGAATCCCTCAAAGAGGAGTATTTATCTTTTGAATCCTGCAAAAAAATCCATAGTTTGATCAGATAAAAATAATTCCAATGAAGAACCATCCATAGATGTACAAAAACAATCATCAAATCTCTATGGGGATAACAAAAGGAAATTAGGATACCCTGATCTCTATCAAAACCATCTCATGAACCCAAAACTACACATAGAACAAACACAAACTCAAAGGGAAATTGGATCAAAGGCTTCCCAAAAACTTTTCCAAAATCCTGCTAAGACTCCTCTTCAAGATCGAGCAACCAATAGAATCTCAGCTCGGGAAACAACAAGTGTATCACTTCTAGATTGCATGGAATAGCCTACCAAATAAACAACACTTCTAAGACATGGGAAAACAGGGAATATGAATATTGGATTACATAAACTGTGAAATTTATAGCGTAAAATTATTTTGGAAAATAAAACAACTTGGTGGATTTTCTTACACTTAGAAATGGTGTTCCATCAAGTCTCACTCACATCAATATTTCTATGCCACCCCAAGCATCCATCCACCCATCCATACATAGAATCATCCACATTTCCACAAACTACCACATATGTGAGTACCCATTAGAACACGAAAGGATAAAACAAAAAAAACCTCATCTTCTAAACCATTTCATTCAAAAACATTTCCAAAATCATGAACCTTAGAAAGGCACACTAACAACTACGTCAAAATCCATTTTCATATTCAACACATCAAACCATTTTACATTGATCGAAAAATAAACACCATAGATTTCCATCAAAAATTCACTTCATTTCATTGAAAATATTTACTCTAGTAATTAAAAAAAATATTATTTCATTAATACCCATTTGGTTAAAAACACACTCCTTTCAATTTAAAAAAAAATTGAAAAACAAACAACTATTTTCCATATACTCAAGTATTTTTTTTATAGAATCCCAATTTTGGTAAATCATTTCAATTTTAACCCTAAGAGGTCATTTTATAAAAGATCAATTTTCTAAGGGATTCCTTACGATTAATTCTAAAAATCACTTTTCCCACTTTCCAAAATCCAACCATTACCATTAAAACCCCATTTTCAGAATTCCAACATGTTTTTTTTCAAAAAAATCACAATTCAAAGAAAACTCAAAACAACTCATATGTGGGAACTAGTTTTGGTGGGTGACATAGAAATATGGTTGGTAGCCAAATAACGAACACATCACCAATATCGGGAGCCTTCTAGGACCATTCCCACAACTCTACATGGATTCCTAGGACTTGTGATCTCATATATCCCATTAGACTAACTCATTTTTTCATATCCCAATCAAAAAATAATCCATAAATACTAAAGAAACCAATAAAACTAGACTTCCCATGGAAACCCCAGGATTATACCAAGCAAGATTTCACAATGCACTTCTCACACATACATATAATATACTAAAAATCTTACTACATTTACCTTGATATACACAAGAAACAAAGGGAAATTTGAAATTCAATGTCTTCTAAGAGCCGACATACTCTGATACCATTTTGTTATGAACCAACCCAGGTCTAACCTGAAATGGACACCCAAGCCGATCTGTGGCATGGCCCAAAAGGCGTTCCCAATCCCCAAAGGGATGTAAACTAGTGTCGGGCATCAATATTGTATAAAAATGGAAATATTTATCCATTGAATAAAAAAACAAAGCATTTGAAATATGAATACAGAAGTTCAATAAGAATAAAACTAAACTGAACAAAATATATACAAAATTTGAGAATACAACCAAAACATACAACAATACCAAACAACCACATGATCTCTATGTTACCCCACAGTCACCCTCCAACACAAAGATCAACCGTCAAGTACGGTGATCTAACTCAATCAAAAACCAATACAAAAGGCTAAAAATAGAAAATAACTATTTTCGTGAGTATTAAAACTCATTAGGCTAGCCCAACAATCTATTTCCCAATGCACTTCATTTAAAATAAATGAAACATCAATTTCAAGTTTGAACTAAAATATATAAAAATAATATTTTATACAAATTATACATAGAAAAAAACTACAGCCTATTACCCTTATTCATTTCAAACCCATGTTCATTAACTATAGTGAAACATTAACCATTTAAATGTGAAAGTGATGTTTACATTTTCAACATACAAAAAATAGGATAAAACACTTTTTAAAAAAATCATATACTATTTTTTTAAAACAACACATAACTTTCCATGAAGAAAGAACACAAAAAGTAACCTTAAATATAATATAACAAGGGCAATGGAAATAAGTATACAAGTTTCTCAATCATCACTACAAGCAGCTTTGTGCGGACAGACATGGGTGATCATAGTAGATTTTGTATAGTCTAAAACATACTAATACATGAGACCCATCACCGATAGCATGACACACAAGATGAAATCAAAAATTCCCTAACACTCTCGGCTACCATAAATCATGAAAAATCAAGTGAGAAATCTGATAGTAATAAACCCAATTTTATCCACCAATAGGGGCCACCAGCTAGTGCATAAACTAGCTAGTGTATTAATTGTTATCAAAAAATTATCTCACTATGCCAGGTCTACATGTCTCATGTATAAATGGGGAGATCCAACCAATGTATTCCAATCATCCAATCATAATCATATATAATAATAATAATTCAACAATAGGCCTCACCCCGAGTCACCCAAAGTACTAATCTCATGCCAACGAATAAATATAACACAAAGCGTCGTAAATGAGGAACTCTAATAATTTAACTCGAGGATTCCATAGCGAGTACATCCCATCCATTATACATAGATAAGGAATGAAAAATATCCCACAAAGGATTTTATAAAAAAACTTTAAGCATTCTCACAATGTTTCAAAACGGGCCTTTAAACTTTTCACAAAACCAACATTTATCAATGATATGAAATAAAATTTTCATAAAGGGGTGTAAAAACACCATATTCCATTTCAAAATCATATATATAATCCTTTTGAAACATTCACACTACACTTCAAGGAAAATCATTCTTATAAAAGTTCCAAACAGGACATTCCTCAGTAACACGTGCCAAAACCCCTTAAAATCCATTGCTCATTTCTTTATATAACCCAAACCCACTTGAAAACCTCATATAAGGCACTGAATACATCATTTATCATATTACAAATATATTCAAAAAAACCAAAGCATGATTATTACCTCAAAAATTACACATAAAATCCATCTAGGCATTTAATCGAGCACATGGTGTGCGTTATTTAATACATCTATTCCATTTATCATAAATCAAGGCATAAAACGCCACTTTGAAAACCAAATAATTAAACAAAGAATAATAAAACAATATTTATAAATGAAATAAGGTGTAAAAGGCATGAAACTAATGAATCATAAATTAAAAAGGCAAGTGCATGGTAAAACCTACCTCAGATCCATGGAGCAATGACTACGCACCACTGAAAACACTCCATAAGGGTTCAAAGCCCCTAGATCTATGAAGAGAAAACCTAAATTAGAAAACCCCCAATATAATCGAAGGTAAATAAAAAAAATAATTCCACATAACCATGTGAGTAGAGTAGGACAAGAGGAATGAGAGGAGAACAAAGAGATAGATGAGATGAGGGGTTTACCTTGAGAGATCCTACCAAAACCTTGAATATTTCCACATGAAATCACCCTAGAAGGAGGTGGGAGGACTAAGGTTGAGTGGAGATACATCCTATGTTTGAACGAGCGACTTGAGGATGGGGGATAGTGATTTGGGTTAAAATCCCAAGAGGGTTAAACTTTGAAAATCTCAAAATTTAAAATCAGAGGAACTCACACGGTTTGTCCGCAAGATTTACCAAATCATGCGGTAACCATGCGGAAACCACGCGGAAGCCACTTACTACGAAGGGATCAACTTTATGGCCAATGGACATAGTTTTCCATATTGTGATAAGATCATGGGGTAGGTTTTTCCGAGTCCCACCACCTAACACATAGTTACTATCACCAAAAAACCCGATTCAACCCTAAACTGGTCACACAAGTTGATCTGCGATGAGTCCTGAAGGGCATTACAGATCCCCACAGGCTGGAAAAAGTTCCTAGGTATCAAATTACACATGTGGGAATGATTTTACCCAATGAACCATATTAAAATAACCAAAAAAACTAAAAAATATGATCTAAAAAATCCAAACCAAACATTCCCTTAACAATTTTCATATTTAGGGATTCATGTTTAAAACAAAAACCAAGGATACAGAAAAAAAGACATAACAAAAACCAAATCAAGACAACACATGGTAGGGGGGTACATCTCACTCAAGCCATCCCTACAATGCCTCACCAAGGGAGACCACTAAGGATCCAAACCAAGATCCCTAAACCTTATTTCATTTAACCTAGGACAAAAACAAAACATGGTCTACATACATCCAAAGGTGTATGCAAGGTGTGAGACAAAGCCAAGTAGGATGAAACATAGATATAAAGGTTCTGTGATATAACCTTTGATGAAAACTAACATGAAAATTTATGTAAATTTCTCGAAAACAGAACATTGAAGGGAAATAGTTAAAGAGAAACCATATTCAAGGGGGCTTTTGAAAAGACAAAATTTCTTCAAAAAACCATTTTCACGCACTACAATTTTAAAAGGTTACTTTTCAAATGAAAACCTTTTTCCAAACCACTTTCCTTAAAATTGAAACATACCATGGGTCTACCATATGGTAACATATTCCACCATACCATATTAGTCTCAGGTCATAAGAGAGCCACATTAGTGAATCCTTAGGGTTAATCTCAATTGAGTGGGACACTAGAAACTCTTACCTCAGTGTAATGTGGCCTAGAAACCATTACCCTTATTATTTTCATGCACAATACACTAGTATGGGACACACCCAAAACATTGTGGTATCCAATCACCATAGATTAGTTATTGTTTCAAGCATCAATCCTTCTAGATGAAACTGAGATGAACCACTTCCGATATTTCTAGATTAATAGAACTAGAAATCCCACCTAGATACCCAGGATTCCCATCGGCTCATTTTCAATTTTACTCACACCTAAACCAAATTTCAATGCATTTATCATCACTTTAACAATTCATAGATTCCATTTTTTACAAAACACATGAAAAAAAACAACATTGATCAACCAATGCTATGGGCCAAGACCCTTAGTAAAATCTTACTCAAACAAAGATCATTCTAAAAACACTCTTTTCTTTACTTAAAATATTAAAAATTTAAATTCAAAGGTGAAAAACAAGTATAAAATTCCAAAATAATATATATTTTTACTTCAAAATTTCATTTTCTACACACTCCAACCTTAATTTCCCTAAAATAAATGATTCACACCTTTCAAAAAATTATCAAAACATATCGCTAAAATATTAGACCAAATCACTCATACAAAATATAGACAATATCATTTATAAAATGAATACCATACAAATAAGCATTCTAAACCCATCAAAGAAATATTTCTAATCGCTAACATGATTCAATGTAGCATTTACATAATTTATAAAAGACTACCAAGAAGATGAATAAGAATTTACACCAAAAATACAAAGAATTTCATGTAGAAAAACTGTATCCAAACCAATTGCTCATCAAATCCTTTCAATAACCACTTTATCACCCCAAAAATTAAAGTATAGAGAATGTTAAAAATAACTATAAAAAAATAAAATCATCTAAAAATGCCTGGGCATATAACCACTTACCTCAGGTAATAAAATTTATAGAAAAATAATGTGAAATATATATGCACCTCAACCTCACCTCAAACAACTAATAATGAAACTTAATACAAAATACCAAACAAAATGACTCAAGATTAGAACCCCCCCAAATACCCTAGCCACTAGAGAAACCAAAATCCTAAAGAAGGAGAAGAAAAACCATACCAGGAGTAGACCACACCAGCAGTGGAGGAAGAGGAGGAGCAGCGAGCAGCTTTGGAGGTTAGACCCATGAGGAGGGGCTTTATGTGGGGAGCCACATGCACAAGAGAGAGATAAGCGCTGGTGGTTTCTCATGAGGGAGATAGGGGAACTATCAGGGTCACATGAGGGAGAGCGGGGCACCAATGGGGAGCTCCCGAGAAGGAGGAGGGAGTTCAGCCAGTGGGGTCGCCGAAGGAGGGCTGCGTGTAGGGTGGTTGTGCGATGGGGAGACGGAATGGTATAGGGGGGGAGAGGAGGTGTAACCCTACCACAAAAAATTATAATAAATTAATATTTATTATTATAATAATAATATTATTATTAAAAATAATTATAATTTAATAATTCAAATAATTACTTAATAATAATATGATTAATAATAATAAAAATCTTAATAATAATAATAATAATATTATTATTAAAACATTCTTTTTTACTTTTTATTATTTTAATTTTTCTTGTTTTATCTTATTTTCATCTTATTATTCATTTAATTTTATTTATTTAGAACATCGGGTGGGTCGCATGATTACTTGGGTGAAGTTGTAGAGTTTCCAAACTGTGCTTTTCCCATGCACAAGATGTTTCCAAGACCAAGAAACTCATTTTTCAATGAAAATAAAAAATTTATACCAGGACTCAACCCAAGATCCAACAAGAATATCTCAAAACTATAAACGTGTCACACCATGTTCTTGATAAAAATATCCAAGAACCTAACCTGAACTGGAACCAAGGAAAAACATAAACTCTGTTGTGACTATTCTCCCCACCATAATGCTTTCCTCCCCCAGAAAGCCACAACTAGGTCTAGGTCAAAAAAAAACCAAAACTCCTTCATAGTTCAGGGGGATTCCTAAAGAATGACAAATAAGAAGAGGCTAGAACACTATCAACAAAGAAAAGGACTTGCAAATCAAACCTATGAGACTCAAAATGGCATCCTCGATGTGTGCCCCCTTACCCAAATGTGAAAACAACTCTAGTGGATCGATCAATGGAAAAGAGATTACCACAACACACAATCCAACCTGTTAATTCAAACACCCCACACATCACTAAATGATACTTACGCTACTATCATTAAATAGTCAACAAGAATCTAACCACAACTCGATAAATACTGACATGATATTAATTCAACAAAACCGTTTGGTGTGTTCTAATACCAATTTGACACCTATCACCAAGTTAATACATAGAACATGACTGAATTGCTAACATGGGGAGGGATGAATGGACTCCCCATAATATGAACAAACCAACACCCAAGATGAAGCTAGAGGACCAGCACGGGGAGTCCTGAATGTACTCCCCAGCATAAGGAATAGGCTACATTAATTATTTTTAGTGGAATTTCAGCAAGACAAATGGTGGGTCTCCCCACTATAAAGATCAACTAGCTTAACTAAATGGCACAAACTGACATGGAAATCCTGACATGGTTAACCTGGGAGCATCCCGCACAACCTAATACCCCACTAAAGGGACCTGATTAAAGAAGCTCCCAACCAAATAGAAGACACTACACGATTCACCACTACCATGTCCATTACTATCCTTGGATATGCCTATCCAGAACCGAGATAAAAATGGACTTTCAATGTTTCTCAAACATGAAAAAAGACATGGAGATTTGTACCCATAAGAGTATGACCACCATGGTTCATGAAAAATAAACAACCTCTTCTCCTTATAACCAAGGATGTACTCTTCCACCCATGCGGGTCACAATATGGAAGTGAGGTCCTCACGCCAATTTACACCAAATGGAACCATTAAAATGAATAGCTACATAGGGATTAAACTATCTATACTTCCCATGAAGAATACAGTTGTTAGACTAAGATCTCATAGTCCCAAGGGTTCCTAACTATGTTTGAGCATCACTCCATGACCTATGGGTGGAGAAATGATTGTTGAAGCCTCTATTTCCTCGCAGTAAAGCATTAAAAACCCCCTTAATGTATCTTCTCCCTACTGGTGCCCAAAACAACCACACCATGATCCAACCACATCAATAGAACACACACTTCTGGTAAGACAGAGGCTCTCTAAAGGTTCCACAACATATGTCTTCTCATTTGGGAAGGAATACGATGCTGAAAAATGCCACAGAACAAGATCATTGTAGTCTAATATCCCTTACAAGGGAAAGGACCTTAAATAGACTCCCAAATAGCACCTGATTCTTGTAAATAATCATCACAATCTCTTAAAACTATATCTACCATATTTTTTCCCCTAACATGTGAAGGACCCCGGGACACCCAGAGAAGGGAGGGGTGAATCAAGGTGACAAATTTTTCTTTTAATGTGATGGATTTTTTTCCCACGTTGGCAGGAACTTGTTGAACCTGTATGATGAATATGATCAGAAAGAAAACATTCACATGCACAGAGAAGACACAAAACTTTTTAATTGGTTCACCACTAAGTTCTATGTCCAAGGAGCATCCACCGACAAGTTTCCGGTCATACCAAATTCCACTAATCTTCACTAGCTGTGTATTACAATGGTTCAGGCACAACCACTCTGTCCCAGGCTCACTGCCTTTACAAAGGTTAAGGGATAGATCACTGCTTCCCTCGGGTCACTCCCGTTGACTCCCCCTGGCTCACTGCCCTTGGTGAAGTCACACTCAGTTTATAGACGTGATGGTCTCTTAATCAATGCATAATAATGCATCCTCTGTTGTATGAAGATGCTCTGTTGAAGTCCAATTCTCACCAGAAGATGAATCTCAATTTGCGCTGAGGGTACCAGGCGATCATCGAGCTTTCGTGCAGCTTCAAAAGGACATATGTACTTTAACAACCCTAGCGTGATTCTCCAAGCCTGGCGCGCAAGTTTCAATCCCGGCGCACAAGTCACTTGCGCGGTACAAATTCGGTGGGCAGGTGACACCAACCCACTTGCACGACACTGCCTCCTTCAACTCTGAACTTACACGACGTTGCGCCTTTAACTCCCCAACCGCCTTGGTCGCGCAACCAACAATAGGCGCGCAGCCTCTACTTGCGCTACCCAAAAACCACTTCCGCGACTCAACCACTTGCACGAAGGGAGATCGAAAAATCTATAATTCTTGAACTTCGTCGAAAATGAGGAGGGTTGGTCCTCTATTTATAGAAAAAATGGACCCCCTGCACGGTGGCGCGCAAGTCTTCCTTCAGCCCGTAGGTTTCAGCGCGCAACTCATCCTCCCTAGCCTCTGTCGCGCTACCCACTTGTGCGACCATACCAATACTTGCACGACCTTCCTTTCATTTCCATATTTTGAAGTCACGATCTTAAAAAACAATAGGCATGAAAGTTTCCAATCCTCCTAGGCATCAACACACAAGTATCTTCATGGCGCGCAGGTCACTTGCGCGACCATCCCAAAACTTGCGCGACCCTTATCCCTTTTCCATTTTTCCATGTTCTGATCTTGAAAAACATATGGCACGCAAGTTTCCTATCCTTCAAGTACACAGTGCGCAAGTCTCTTTTCCAAAAACACATTTCTGCACTTGTCTATTTTTAGGCCCAAAAATTTGGCAAACACTGGGAAATGACGCCACCTTCAATACTGTTGTCTGCTTGAACTGTATGATCTCTTTGCTGGTACACATTTTGAACTTCCACTAAGGATTTACACCAAACACAAACCATACAAAAAATCATGTATAAAAGACCATGGTTCCAACAACATGAACCTTCTCTGAGATGAACCTAATGAGAGGTCCAAGGCCCTCTAAGACACAACCAACCCCAATAATCCAGAACGCCTTCACCCTTACGCATCGGGATTTATTTCACCGCTTTAGGGAAGAACCTTCAGACACACTAGTGTCGGACATCAAATTTGATGAGTTAGTAAAATCCAGAAACTAGAGCCTCTTTAAAAATTCCACATCTACTTCTGATACATATGGATCCACTTGATTCAAATAGAAGGGAAAATGACTTGACCAGAAAACCCATGAAGAAAGTCCTTACATTGATTAACTGGAGGGTCTTCCATCAATGAATCACCTATGGCCCCATTTAGAATAAGTTTCAATCAATTATGGGGGTGCACAGTAGACCACAACAGAAAGACAAGGACCCAATTAAACCGGTCAATTAGCCCAAACATTCCACAAACCCACACTGATCACACAAAGTGAACCATTGTAAGGCTCCCCAAAGTAGTCTTCAAAAGAACCCACTAACCAAAACTTTTCACACCAACATAACATCAAGAACTCAAAATCAAGACATAAATTAACTGAAAAGGATTATCAATATCAAAATTCCTCACAAATAATATTCCAAAAATACAAGAAGTTGCGCCCCACAATCACCGATTATCAAAACACAAAAATTTTCCATTATAATTATTATTGAAAAAAAAGAATTTTGGGGGGTTTAACATTCAACAATGGTATCCCATGGTCCTCCCACATGCATGTTACCATGCCACATAGGGCACCCACCTCATGTCCATCTAAGTACTCGTGCAGTCATGTCATTGACCATCCAACTTTCCAAATATACCCATTCATGTGGTCACCCGTGAGAACCCCAAACATTAAAACCAACCCTTTCCTCTTTTCAAAACCAAAACATTCAACCCAAAATTTCACTTTCTCAAAACCAATATCCAAAAAAATAAAAACCCAAATTATATCAGATAATCCTTTTTATAAAAGCACCAACCATTCAAATAAAAACTCACTTTCAAATCATAAAAATTAATTTCCAAATATTTCATTCAATTCAAAACACTTTTCAACAGTTTAGAAAATCCCATTTAAAATAAATTTTCCAAAACCCGTATTAACATAATTCATTCTATTCTAAAAAATTAATTCCAACAAACTATGAATTTAGATTAATAAAACCCAATTTTGATAAACTCAGCCTCATTCACTCAAAACCATTTCATAAAAATTGAACATTCTAAATCTTCATTCGAAGTAATTCCAAAAACAAGTTTTCCACCCTTTTTTGAAAGTAAATACATCTCTGTTTTATGTCCAGATTATTTAAATATTCAAGACAAAGTTTCTAGATCTATTTTTAGAACATAAGGAGACACAAGATAATGCAAGAGGAAATTATTAGTGGTGGATAGCTTGGAAATATTGTTGGTGGTCATACGTCAATCAATCTACAGTTATAGAGGGTGTTCTATGGAAATGTCCCTAGATACACATTGATTTACATGCCCTATGGGCTCACTGAGACCATCGAACCAACTATCTTTCCATTTCCCCAATCCTCAATGAACCATAAGATCCTAATGACTCAAATGAAACGTAATGTCCACTAGGGAGTTGATTTCTGTCATGAGTTGTGTTGTTCAGGAACCCCAATCATAACCATAATGTCAAGTCCCAAAAAGCCTAACTCCTATCTGCCCTGACTCTTCCCCAAGGAGAAAGACTCAAAATATCATGACCTCCTCTGAAACTATTTTTTAATGAACCAACTCGGGTTGACCCGGAAAAGGTCACACTATTCAATCCTCAACGAGGCCTAAAGGGAATTCCAGATCACGGTAGGCTGGCACGAGTGCCAGAGTATCAAATAGAAAATACGGCAATGATTTACCTGAATTTATCATATTAAAATATCCAACAAAAACTAATAAACCATATCTAAAAAATCCACGGGGATCCCAAATTTACGGGGGTGTCCCCAAATAGTGGCTCGAGCATTTTAATGTTTATGGTCTTAGATTCTATGCCAGGTTACACTGAGTTATGAGGTTCTAGTGTCCCATCAATCATGTTTAACCCTAAGGATTCACCAACGAGGATCTCTTATGAAATGAGACTTATATGGTAAGGATTTTTTTGTTGGCATATAGTGGACCTTGGGTGTGATTAAATTTTAGTGTAAATGTTTTGGGAAAAAGGTTTTCTTTTTATTAGTCACCTTTAAAAGTGTTTTCCTTGAAAAAAACTGAATAAATTTTTTCTTTTAAAATTCCCCCCCTTGAATATGATTTCTCTTTAAATGTTTCCCTTTAATGTTCTGTTTTCAAGAAATTTACGAAATGTTCATGTTAGTGGTATTTAATTTGTATATCATGGAATCTTTATATTTTGGTGGAATCCTACGGGGGTTTTGATAACACCCTGTATAATCCTTTATGGGTATATGAACAATGTTTTTTATGTCCTTCGTTATAGAAATAATGGTTTGGTGATTTTGGTTTGGATCATCCGTGGACCCCCTTGGTGTGGCATTGTAGGGATGTCTTGAGGGAATGAACCCTCTTTCCATGTAGGGTATTGAGTTTGTTTTTGGTCTCCCTTTTTTGTTGTATCGTTGGATTTTGTTTAAAAAATGTATCCTTAAATCTGAAAATTGATAAGTTCACATTTGGTCTGGATTTTTCAGATCATTTAAATTAGATTTTTTTTGTTATTTTAATATTGTAAATTTGGGTAAATCATTCCCACGCCTTTTATTTGATACATGGGAAATTTTTCTTGCCCATGGGTATCAGGAATACCCTTCAAGCCTTGTCACATATCAACTAGGGTGATCGGTTCAGGGTTGTCCTGGGAAGGTTCGTGACAGTTACCTAGGTTCTGCCACATAGTTTACCAAACCATGCACCGACTATGAATAAGTCACTTACAAGACAAAATTTCCATATTTTCTCCAAAACCTCATAAATTAAACTGAAGGAAATCTATAGGACAAAAACAAGTAAATGAAATCCTTCAAAATTGAACCCTTGTCACACCCAGAACTCAAGAGGAGTAATATTCCCAATGAACTAGAAAATAAGACAAGACTTGAAGAACTAGGTGTGAAAATTTCAAAAAAATAGTAACCTATGTCGTTACTTGGTCAATTACAACTTCATATATTATTATATGAAATGAGAGTGATTTTTTCATTGCTTAAGTGTTAGTATATCAGGAGATCCATAAATAGAATGATATTTCATTCTATCTATCATTATCACAACAAAATGGTAAGAAAAATTTGTCAAATATTCATAAATCTTCATATGGAATGATAATACATTAATCTATAAAATATCATTCAATGTTTAACATAAATCATTTAACCTTTTAACCATTTTGAAATATGAAAGTCCAAAACATTGTAAATATGGTCACAAAATTTCTAAAAATCAACGAAACATTGATCCCCCATATATCATAACGTATCTCTTGTTTTTTCACATACCAAACATGTGAATACCTTCATCATGTACTCTCTTGAAACATGATAATAACATGAATTTCCATAAATCGTTATTGTAAACACGCATTCTTAATTATTCCAAAGATTAAATGTTGTAAACTTCCTCAATGATATCATAATAATATTTTTCAACAATTCCTTAATCAATTATAAGTTTGTCCATAAAGTTCAATTTACATTATCCAAACATCAAGAACGTATTGAGGTTTATCATTTCCTTTATCAAGTGTTTCCTTTGAATATCATCTTTCCATTAAATAAATTTTCTAGTCCATTGGAATCATTCCACATATTCTCATAAATCTTTAGAAAAAAACACAAACTAAATAATCCTTATATATTTCACATAATTGTTGAATTCATACACATAAAAACATTGACTATTTCACTTCATACATTATAAATTGATAAGTATACCCCATCCAATTACTTAGTACCTATTTCCTTTCACATTTCACCTATAGTATCATCATAATCATAAATATTACCATTACTTGTACCACCTTGATGGTTATCTTTGTGATCTTTCTACTTAGGACATCGATCTACATAATTCGCATTATTTATACATTTATGTCATTAATCAATTGATAGTACCTTAGGGAGGATGATATTCCCATTCATTTCATTAACTGAACTTTTCTACATCCCTTTTTATTACTTGATTTCTGTACTTATTTTCCACATTCAAAACATATTATCATTCCTCTAAGACATCCATTTGGGTGTTTCTTCCCACATTCCTGGAACAAAAGACACTAAATATTGTTTATGCTATGGTATCTATTATAATAATTCTCATTAAAATATTTACTTCTAATTTTGGGTGAGTCTAAGAGTTGGTTAAGGTATAACTTTTTAATCTTGTGTTGTGATTACTGATTAGGTATGATCCAAAACTCCTTCACTCTAGTAACCATCCCTTTTTTACTTCTTATTTGAAATTTTTCTATCACATTCAACATTAACCAAGTCCCTTTTGGATCCCTATATTGACTAAAACAAGAAATAATAGCATGAAAAACAATTATCATAGTAGAAAACCACATTAATATTAAAAATCACTTATAAGATATCTAAATTATGCCACCTTATTTAATTTATGATACCTTAGGATTAATACTAAGTTATTCATGATTATTATGAATACTATAGTATTTTAACATATACATACACTTATCCTTAAATACATCCCAATACATATCCTTTGAAATATCTCTAGCGATCTCATTAATGTTTTCTCATCCATGTTTCCAATGGCTGAATAAAAATTTTCTCTAATACCAAATATACCAACACAGGATTAACATATAAGGATATTATATATTTTTAGATTAATATTAATTACATTACACAAACACATGCATGAGGACTATAACAATTTAGTTACTTTAAAAATTTAGAACAAATTATTATAATTTGGTGAAATATCTTCGACATCTCCCATAAATATTTTACCTTTAGTACTCTTACCTAAAACCATTCTTTATAACCTGGGGAAAGGAAACATAAGAAAATGTTGGGCTCAAATTATCAGTAAGGGTATGTCATGGTATATAACATGGTCATAAGGGCATAAGAAAATGAAAATAACTTTTGAAAATTATATGATGTATTTAAAATAATTATGAAATCATGTCATGGGATAAATTATAGAAGTTCATAAAGAATCAAAGAACATATTCCATAAGATCATAACATAAGACATAAAATTCTGGCAAACACCTAAGTATATAAAATAATTTTCATATTAGTCAAGGCTCACTAAAAATACCATCATAGAGACAAACTGCATTACTAAACTGAATTCAATCCTTATTTCATCTCTATATTACTGAAATAAGTTTACTGCCATTCCTGTTATGTATTACTAAATAAAGATTAATCACATTTGAATCCTATATTACTAAACCAAGTTCACTACCCATTTTAGTCTTGTCTATCTCATTAGATATAAATCATTACCCAATGAATTAAAAAGGGAAGTAGGTCACAAGTATAACATTATTAAAACCATGCTTATGTGTTCAAAAATAATTTAATTTATTCCTATAACCTATAAAAAAAATTGGTTTCATAAACAGCATTCCATCATAACATAACCCATGGAAAAGAAATGGGTTTAATAAATAGTGTTACATCATAAAAAATAAAAAAACATATAATGAATATGGATAGTAAATTTGAAAAAATATCCATAGTAAAGAATAATTAACATCAAATAATTTTATCATATATGGAAAACAATTTTCAAAGATCACATGAAATAATTCTTGAGGAAAATATCTTCTCTTCTTGAAAAAGATTTCTTTTATTAAAATGATGCATAATTATAAAATAAAAAACGTTATTTGAAAGTAAACTTATAATATTATAATATAATATTGAAGTAATTAAGGAATCATGAAATCATAAAAATACATTCATGGTGTATAATTTTAAAAAATTCTTCTCATACTTTTATCAAAAAAGTCAAAAAGTACCTTGTTAAGAAAATGAAAAAAAGATTCATTTCAACCCGTTTAGTAAAAGTTCACACATGGGTAAAAATGAATTTAATAAATTATAGAATAATAATAAAAATATTTTGGAATAAATTTTTAAGAAGCATGTACATGGAAGAAAACAATTCCCCTATAAATTTTTTCATGTAGACAATCTCGTATAATAATGATATTGTGAAATTAACCCTTACCACTTTATAGTCAATAGAATTTTATTCCCCATGAAAGAAAAAAAATTATATGGATATGAAGATACCATAATATTCAGAATAATACTCATAAAATACATAAATGGGTAGTATCTACACCGCACAAAATAATCATGTAGTGTATAAGGCATGTGTCATACAGAAATAAAAGTGAGCCAAAATCACTTACTAGTATAGTAACTTTTGTATCGTGAACTTTGTGAAAGGGTAAAATATATTTAATCATTTAATATCATTAAATAAATTATATTCAGGATATAAAATTTCATTATTCAATATATACACAAAAAAAGAAGAATAAGTTGTGAATATAACATATATCTCACCGAAATAAAAGTGAGAAGAGAAAACCCTTACCTTTTGTCTTGACCAACTTCATACCCATTAAAACATCATGAATTATAAATATAATTTTATTATACATATATTAAAGATCCTTGTTCAATTATATAATATAATATATTATTTACTTATGATCTTATATTAACCATTTATTAACAATTTCATGTTAAAATTATGTTTCGGGTAATAACAGCTGAGTTTTTCGCGTGTGTTTTGATTTGTTATATTTTTAGTCCTGTTGATTATAAAATGATTTAATAGTCTATATAATGATAAAAATTATATAAATATTTATATATTTAATATATATTTATGTATAATTGTCTATAAATGATATAAAAATAAAATGAAATACACCGTTCATGGAGACGGTAGGTCATACGTATGTATGAACACTATTTTTATTTTATTGTCATGTTAAAAGAAATAAAGGTATATTATATATTATCATTGAAGAATAATATATTCATTATATATATTATATATATTCATAAATTTTTTCCTTAATACCACCCATGTGAAATAAATATTTAAAACAAATCCCATCGCATCGTGGAGATGGTAAGCCACACATTTGCTCGAGCGACATTTTCATTTCCCAAAACATTAAGTGATAAAAGGTAGATATGATATTGTAGTTCCATAAGTATAATAATGTAATAAATATAATATATAAACATTAAACAAATAATAACCCCCACTCATAAAATGTGGTTATGAAAAATTAATTATATCACTATGTGGAGACGGTAAGTCATATGTACGCATGATCGATACTTTCACTTCTTATTCAATGGGAAAGGGGTTGTATAATGGTGTTTTCATAATCATAATAAAATTTAATAATATTTATTATGACTAATATATTATTTTTATGATATATATAATATATTATAATATGTATTGCTAATTAGAAAAAGAGAGGGACCGGTTAGAGCGATTACCTCTTCTTCAAAACGGCTCATTTAGATCTCTTATAATAGACTCCAGAGTTGGTATTTTGGGAATACCAGAACATCTATAATGTGTATAAGTAAGTTTAGAATATAATTTGTAAAATTTTAGTTGATATATAGGGCTAAATTCTATATTAATAATCCAGGTAGAGGTTCCATTTTATAATTGAGGTGAGGGGCACTTTTGGAAGTTTCTCAAAATATTAATTTATAACAAATTAAATATCAATAAAAATACCTCCAAAATTACATTTATAAGAATATATGATTATGTAAGGATTAAAGATCATAAAAAATTATATTTTATACAGGTTTTTTTTAATATTTTAAACTTTATCATTTCAATTAACCCTTTGTTAACCTATTTTAATTTTAAATACAGTAACAAAATTTCCAATGTTAAAAGGTTGTAAATTTTAATTATATTATGTAAATTGATTCAGAAATGAATAATTTATAAATTTTTTGTCTATATTAAAATTTATTTTATATTTTTAATATTTTTTATTATTTTTCGATAATCTAGTAAAATAATATTTTGATAAAATATCGATTGTGTCAATTTTGACACAATTCATTACAAGAATTTTTTAAAATATCAAGATGAAAAGTTAACTTAGAACCAAATATTTTAATATATCCCTAATAAGTAAAGGTATTATAAAAAACTAATGTATCAAATTAATTATTAAAATTTTATTTTTTTATATTTTTAGTAACATGTATTTGATATTTCCAATAATAAAATAATTACTACATTATTGATCTGTAATTATTTAATATACATATTCTTTCACTAAAAATAAAACATAAAATACAATTACAAAGTTAAATTATTTATCTTTACGAAGAATATTTATATATGAATATATCATTTTTGTAAACTTATATAAAAAATTATGTATTATTTAAAACATGAATGTGACATCTTTAAATTTTTATTAAATAAAATATTATATGCACCATAATTTAATCTAAGTGACCCAAAATGTTAAAAAATAAATTTATATCATAAAGATATATTTATTCAGTTAAAATTTTATAGTTATATTCATTCATAACATATCTGTTTCCCCATGTAAACACATAATGGATAATAAAGTCAAATAATGTGAAATTTTGTGTCTTTCTTTTATTTAAATATAATATAAGTCATTTTTGTGGAAAAGTGTCCATTGAAAAACATAATTGACATCCTTGTGTGTTAAATGTCGAGTTTTACTCATCAAATAAAATTTTTTCATGTGATTGAGACATTTTAGAGTCTTTCAATTTTTATTTTTAACCTAAATTACTCATTTTTTCCTTTAATGTGGTAATAAAATTTTCCAAGGTTATTATTCATATTGGCTAAAAATAATAGGGACATATTTACTAAATTTGGACCTTATGACTCCAAACGTTTCATTCATTTTTAAAAATTCAAAACCAAGAAGTTTCATAATTTAATTTAAAATAAAAATGGTAAAACACCCTAAAAATAGTTTTTAGAAAAATTCACTTTCAAAATATAATTTTTTTTATAATAAATTAATTTATAAAATCCTTTTAAAAAATAATAATAATAATACTTTAATTTTAAATTAAATAATTAATATTTAAAAATAACCCAAAACACAATTTTACCATGTATATATTTAAATAGAACATAATTTTCAATAAAAATATGGACATTTTCTATTCATGAAAAGAAGAATGTTGTTTGAAAAAATACCAAAAATTCAACCTGAGCTAATTTTGACATTATAAATTCAAAAAATAATTTTATTTTTTCAAATAGAATGTATAAAAGTTACAATGTTTTTTTTTCTAAAATAGGTGCACTGTTAAAACGTGATCAAACTATCTTTAGAAATATATAACTTTTTTTATCCATAAAATTGGATTTATTATTATATCAAACTTATTTGATGAATATAAAAAATTGATTGTATATATATATTTATTAGAGTGTGTTTAATATTATTAATTCCCTCCAATTTAATGTATAGGTTAAACTTTTATTGTTTGAATAATTAGAATAAAATATTAATTCATAGAGACTAATTATTGTGTGCAACACAAGATTAGTAGGCGTTTCATATAACAAAATCTTAAAATAGTGTATCAAGAAATGAAATATATCATATTATTTAAAAATATATTTCATAAACATTAAATTGGTGTTACAATTTGATCACTTGTGTAATGGGTTATTTTCCTTAGAAATGTGGCACCCTAGGATACAAGTGATTTCATTCAACCATGTGATACCTTATAACATGACTTCCTGGTTATGTGATGCCTTGGGGTATTAGTGATTTTACTCAAATATATAATTTCTTATTACATGGGTTATTTTATTTTTTTCAAGGGACTCTTTGGTATATAAGTGATTTTTCCCAGTTATGTGATGCCTTGGGACATGGGTGATTTGACCAATTTGGTGATGTGATTTTTCTAAGCTTTGAAATTCCTTGGGGAATGAATGATTTTCACCAACTATTTTATACCTTTATATTTTGGATAATTCAGGGTGTTGTGGAATTTCATAGGTATTAGGTTATTTTAGGAGATTTTTGGTCATCCATTAGACCATTTGGGTATAAGATAAAGCAGATATAGCCAACATACATAATGTTCTCATAACAACATGGTGATTTTAATTGTTTATTATTGTTTTAAAATTTAATTAAATGTTTTTTGTTTGATGTGGATTATATTTTTTTCACATTCATTCACATTATAATATTAGATATATTCAAATCTATTTGGTTTTATCCTACTATGTCATCATACTCACACCATTCATGTGCACTTCAAGAACATGTACTCATTCTACATCTTTAGCTGTAGGTTGGGAATGGCCCCAGTCAAAGGAGTTTAGTTTTGAGGTGATTTGTTGGGATATTGTAGATTTCTAATAGAAGTTTCAGTCATCAACTATTATTTACTTTTATTCAAATTTAATGGTTTCTATGGGACTTAGTATAGCAACGACATGCACTGTAGCGGCAGCAGGTCATTGTAGTAGTGCATGTACTATAGTAGTACTATTCACAGAATGGGCCTTGGGCCGAAAAATTGGGCCAACGGGCCATGTAATGGGCTAAATTCCCACTGGGCCTTTGGTCTATGTAGTTGGTCTCCCTCTACCAAGTTAAAGAGGTCTTTTCATTACTTTAATAATAAATGATTCTTTGGCCCTTACCTTTAAAAAAATAGGACATAGTAGTCTTTAATTAGGTTATGTGTTGTTTTTCGGTATTTAATGTGATGACATGAATTAATGTAATGGTATGTGGTGCTAAGTTATTTAAAAATATATATATTTAATATAAAAATTATGGGTTGAGATTATTAAAATATTTATTTTTTTCATGGATTATTATCCCTAATTAATTATCAGATATTCGTTTTTTATTAATATTTAGGTTCATTTTCACTATAAGAATGATTGGAAGAATGTTAATTTTTTTGAATAGGTTATAGTCATTTCAAATATATGTATACCTTATGATAGATATTTGAAATATTTTGAGGCTTGGGGAAGCCGTTGGTATATAAGGAAATTGTAATGTCCTGCCCCTTCTCATTTTCCAGATAAAGTAGTGGAATGTAACTTGGACTTAAGTGACATCCCCAAGACACCATAGGATGGAAATAAATATCAAGGGATTCATTAAAAAGTGGGGGATTATTTTCCCTTTTTACGAAAACAACCAACCAAACACACCTTAATAAAACTACTACTTGATTCATGATAACAAATGTAAAAAAACATCGTAAAACAATTTTTATCAATCCCAGCTATCATGAGTACCACAGTTGAAGTATACAACAAATCATGGTAAATGGTGGAAGACATAACCGAAAAGACCCAAAGAATCCAAAAATGATCCAAAAGCTCCATCAATATCCATGCTCCACAAAATATCCCAAGTATCACCAAGCATCACTAAATAAGTGTGATGCTTTACCTTTTCCCATAACTCAATGAACAGTATCTACAAAATCCTCAATATTCTAAAGAAGGTGTGAATACTAGAACTCAGTAGATTTTCCCCCAATGAATTCCCCACTCATGCCAATAATATATAAGAAGTTATCACATTTATATAAAACAATTTATACAAATCAATTTATAGAATAGTTTATATCAAAAGATAAACATGTTCTAATCAAATAGTTTTCTCTAGATAAACAGAATTTGCAATGAATGAAACCAAACAATGTTCTAAAACCGCATCAAAAGTTCTA
Source organism: Viscum album (assembly GCA_963277665.1). NCBI lineage: Eukaryota > Viridiplantae > Streptophyta > Magnoliopsida > Santalales > Viscaceae > Viscum > Viscum album. Next base: position 2,103,243,038 of record OY728120.1, read on the forward strand.
TTTTGGGATAACTCCTTATGTTCCTCACAACCATGCACTAAACCAATTATGAAACTTGTAAATCCCTATACTCATGAGTGGTGAGTCATCCTCTCCCTGATCCTTCACTTAGTGAACCACTTTGACGTGGGAAATTCATGCCCATATTTGTCTCAACTTTTTTATGTGAGTACTTCAGGCCCTTATCAATCCCAATGCATAGGAACACATGAAAAAAACCATTTAAAAACCATGAAAAGACGAATCAAACCCATTTCAATAAAAAGAGATTTTTATTGAAACTCATTTTTTCATGTATAAAATCCAAGAACACATTTTAATATCATCATTTTAAAGTCATGTTACCAAATACACTTTCCAACCAAAACACCCCATTTCCAAATTTCCCAAATAGTAACTCAATAGAATTTTCAATAAAAAATTCATATCTATTTCACAACCCATTTCAATTAAATTAATCAATTTGAAATCCAGACTTCACATTCTAAATAGAGGAGTCGATAGTGAATCCACCTGCCTCGACAAAATTTCAAAAATGATAAATGGCATGAAAACACCAATGAAACCAGATTAAATCTCAACAAACTCACCTTAGATATCATAAAATATCAGAAACAAATCCAATATAATAATATTTTGTATCAACTATATTAGAACTAACCATATCGGATGTATATTTAAGAAACTTAGAGAGATAGAGAATTAGATCTAAGAAAAACCATCAAGAACTACCATGAATGAAGTCTTACTGTAAGAAACTAGCTTCAAATCATCAAGAGAAGCCTTTGGATAACCTCTAGATCGATTGGACAAGATTCATTAGCCTTTGGGAAGAGAAAATCTCGATTTAGGCCACATAGAAAGAAAAATTTGGGAGTTAAAGACCAAAACATGTGAGATCCACAATTATTGTATCACACTTTTAACCCATGCATAGTTAGTCACACTATTAGTAAAATTGTGTACTAACCATGCCCAGGGCACTTCCTCAAGGATGAACCTCACACGATTTCCATACAAGGTTTCCAAACTATGTTCCAAACATGAAAAATCTCACTATCTCAAGATTCAAGGTTACTCCTTCGAAGAAGCATGGTCTGGACAACCCATGGGCTGATCATGCACCATCCCTTTAGCCCTTATCTCATTGTGCATGGTGTGCTGTTGGAGTTCTGCAATTTTCCCAAACCATGAACCAACCATTTTCCTATATAAAGTCCCAAGAAACACTCCAAAAGTTCTCTAAACTCTCCGAAACAACACCAATATAATTTACATACTTATAAGGCATAAAGAAAGGGTTACTTACTTGAAACTATGTGAACTAAATTCTCCCCATCATTGTTCTTTCCATACTGAGAAAGTATAAAACCCAAATATTTCTAAAATATTTCAACCCATTCAACATTTATTTTTTTCTCTCATTCTCAAGTCTCTTCATGAATTTGACCATGATTCCACAAAACCCACACTAGACCGATGCTTCTTATATGCAAGACATTCTCTTTCCTATCCAAAATCTACATCGGGATTATTAACAATGAAGCATCCTTCTATAGTTCAATATGATGAAATCAAATCATATGGTTAGGACTAGGTTTTCAACAGATATACATGAAACACATTATGCACCTCACTGAATCATGGTGGAAAATCCAAGCAATATTCCACCTCACTAACTCGTTCAAGTATCGTAAAAAGGGCCTATGTATTGCAGAGATAACATGTTATTCTTCCCAAAATGATGATATTCAAGCCTTGGATAGATCCTCAAGAATACATGATCAATCACCAAAATTGATAATAACCATGGATGATGATCCTCATATGATATCTAACAACTCTAAGATGTCTTCATTTGTTTCATGCTTAACTGAAGCTTCTTCGTTGTTTCTTAGACAAGGGTCATCCCAACTAGTGAAGTATCACCTATTTTCCCCAAAAAAATTGGATAATGGTATGTATGTCCATATAATTCTTGAAAAAGATCCATTTTTATCAAGTCCTAATAAAAATTATTATATGATATCTTCAAAAACCACACAAGCTCTTCCCATGAGACAACAAAATAAATTACACAATCCCGAAACATGTCTTCAAAATTTTGTATATCCTTTGGGATTTCACATCCATCTGGGGAAGATGTGTCGTACTCATATTGAAATGAGTCCCAAGGGATTTCTATATGGATTTCTATAAATGATATGTAATCCCCATATCTCTATTTGAAATTTTTATAATGGTAATTCCTTGTCTCTTTTATACTTCTCAAATATAGATTTTGGACAACTCCTCCACTGTATGGGTTTCATGAAAAGGGATGAAACAAGATAACTTTATGAGATGATCCACTATCACCCATATGGTGCTGTGTTTCTGAATCATTCTTGGGAGAAAAATTACAAAATTCATTGTTATATTCTCCCACTTCCAAACAGTTATAGGTAAAGACTGAAAAATACCTACTGGTCACTAATGATCTACTTTAGCCGCTTCACTAGCTAAGCAACATGGAACAAAATCATCCACCTCCCTTTTTGTATCATCACACATAAACTTTGCTATAAACACCTTATACTTATTCTTTATTCAAGTATGAACATCCCATATTGAATTATGGTAATCATAACTAATTTGTAACAGAAAATCTGTAGGTACGACCATATAACTTCTAAAACCCAAAACTGAACTCTCATCCAGCTTCCAACCCTCAATGGTATCCCCACCATTGAGTTTTGACCTCATCACCATGCATTATGCATTAGATTGCTGGGACTCTTCAACCATATTCACCAAATAATGAACCAAGGAAACTGGAAAGAAAACAAAAACATCACCTAGGTCTTCACATTCTATGTTCATGTCAGTTATCACTTACACCAACTGCCACTTATTTGTAGCCTCTTTTCCAACAAAGCATAAAACTTTTTGCTTAATGAATCTTCCACCATATTGCATTTACATATTGTATACATAGTTTTAAATTCATGAATTTTGAGATTCTCCATTCATCTTCTTCATCTCAAGTTCAAATCTCATTATGAGAAAATATACATCAAGATCTTATGAGTCGTAAAGACAATAAATTTATCATGGAAGGGATAATGACGCCAAGTCTTCAATGATTGGACTACTACAGCTAACTAAAAATCCTGTGTCGGGTAGTTCTTCCCATGAAATCATTAATTCCTTGATACATAAGCAATAACATGATATTTTGTCCAGATACAACATCCCATACCTGATCTTAAAACATCAAAATACACCACGTACCCGTTTCCTGATTCTGGAAAAATCAATATTGCTTCTTATGTAAGGTGAAATTTAATCTCTTATTAAGACTTATATCATTCCTACTTCCATTTTAAAGGAACATTTGTCTTTTAAAAATATATATTGGTTGATTCTAATCATGAAAAATCACACTAAAATCATCGATAATAACTATCTAATCCCAAAAAAAATGTATATTGAAGACATTAATTAGTGGTTTCCATGAGATACTAGCCTCTATCATTTTTGGATCCACATAAACTCCTTTTTTATAAATTACATGGACAATAAAATTTAACTATTATATCCAAAAATCATACTTTGACATTTTTTCATATATACGATGATCCTTTAATATTCCCTACATTTTCTTCTAGTTTTTCTCATGCTCATACCTTATCCTTGAATACACCAATATATTGTGCACAAACACCACCACAAAAGAATCCAAATGTCACTGAATTATTCAATTCATCAATTACATAAAGACTACTCTTTTATTCATAATACAAGAAGGCATTACCACATATTATTAATGGCCATATCTACTTCTGAAAACTATATTTTGAATATCCTCCTTTTAAACCCTTAATTGGTGATATCCTGATCACAAATCAATCATAGGGAACCACTAAAATCCTCTTAATTAATAAATAAGACCATCAATTTATGGTAGTATATATCCAATCTTTATCATAACTTGGATAATCTTAATATAAACGACACGAAACCTTAAGGTTACATCCACCTTTCTCTAAAACAAGACTTCTACTACCCATGAGGACGTTCTAGAAAAACCTCTGCCTTCCAATTATTCCATCTACACTTTTAGCTTCCTTAATTATATTGGTGAAATTTGATAATATGGAAGGGAAATATTATCAGTCCATATAATGAGATTAGTCATAAAATTCACTTCTCTCATCGGTGGAAACCCTAAAAAATTATCGGGAAACTCATTTTGAAATTGATCCACCACTGATGGAAAGTTGTTCTTCTTTCCCACATTTATCGATTCCAAAGAAAATGCTTCCAATTGGTATGAGGTAATTAGAATTTTTGCTTCAAAAAATAATTTTGTAACTGCCATTACATTTTGGTCTTCTTGAAATATAGGCTCGATGCCATCTTCAATTTAAAAACAGACCTTTCTGGTATAACAGTCCATGTGAGCCTTGAACATTGTCAACAAATCCATACCCAAGATTATATCAAAGACATAAATTTAAATCATGAAGAAATACATTCTTATATTATCTCTATCAATTGTTATAGAAAATTTTCTACACACAAATTCTCAATATTCTCTTAAACCAAGAGAAGTTTGAAGTTTTATCACATATGGCATAATATTAACTTTTATACTGAGAAAATCAAAAGTATGAGAAGTAATAATGGAATGGGATGCACTCATATCAAAAAATACATTTATAATGTTTTAATTAAAAAGAATAATACCTAAAACTATAGATAGTCTTGGCCTGTCATCCATAATAACCTACTCAACTCCATATAATTGGTTTGTTGTAATAATTTTAACAATATTGCCCTATTGAGATTGCACTACCTAAAGAGTTATGGTATTCCTGTAATCAGCATTTCTAGCTCTTTTCTATTGATGAGAGGTGTTTTTATTCCCTTTACATGTTGAAATATAGGGTGTTTGTGACACTTGATTAGTTTACTGAGAACCAGACCTCAGAGCACTGTGATAATAGTGTTGATGATTCCCCATCTGAATGGAGTTGTGGAATGATCTAGGTTTTTCATGAACAATTTATTTATGTGGTCAAGTGAACCTCATCAGAAACATCCCACATTACTCTTGGGTCATTGAGGAATGATTATTAATCTATTTTTCTATTTGGATTCATGCTCCCACATTGGAAATAGGTGTCCATCTTCTGATTGGTCCCAGCATTATAGTTCCCACCGTTTTCTATAGGTATGAACATAGATCCCCTTAACATATATCCTAAGTTTTCCATTTCAACTAATGTCTCTTTTTCGACCACCTTTAAATAATCTGTAATATAGAGAACAATAATATTCTAGATAATATCCTCTCTAATCCCCACTTAAATGATGCATGCATTCAAGGACACACTCATAGAAACCTTAGGTGAAAATTTTACCAAATTCATGAATTTAGATGTATTCTATATAACAGAAACATTTTCCTACTTCATCTTAAAGAAGTGCATCATTATTTTATTTCTGAATATTCATGGGTAGAATTTTTCAATAAAAATCCTAAAAATCATCCCATGCATGGTCAAGGTCTAATTTAGCATGATTAGCTAAATCTAACCACTAGAATGCAAGATCTTCTAGAATGTTAGTCCCCATATTGACTTTCAGCTCTACTATTATGCCGATGAATTCAAATATATGATTCATCCTATTCATCGACACCTGTGATTTTTCTAGTTTAGAATCCCCCCAAAATGTTGGTGGATTTTGTTTCTAGGATTTTATTGAATGGTCCTCTTTCCCTAGCTCATCCCTCCAGTTCCGGGTATCTTTAGCTTAAATGTCTTCAACTATACTCTGAATCACCTATTATTTCACTTGTTTTCCTAGTGAAACCAAATTCTCATCATCTTCCTCCAGTTGTTTTCTAGGATCCAACCAGGTGTCATTTTTTATAAAGACAACAAATACCATAATTCTCACATTGTATTAACTGAAGGCTTATCATTTAAAGTTCTACCACATCATGCTATAACAACAGTACTTTACCAAATCAACCTTTTTTCACGTTTAGTCATTTTTGGAAAATTTACCATGATTTTGAAAATCAAAACATTTTCAAAATATTATTATCATTCCCTTTTTCATAATCCTTCATTTGAAAACAATTGTAAATTTTTTCAAAAATCCATAAATTTCATTAAATCATTACTCAAAATGAGATATTGAGTCCTAATGGGAAGTTATTTCTTTAATTCATGTCATGATTTCCTAGTTTGATAAACCTAGGACATTGAGATTACAAATCCTATAACTGTCTCCAAGAAACTTATGTACTCAACTCCCAGTTAACTTGATGTTCAACATAAAAAGGTTAGATACATCTTTTTATGCTCTATATTTCAATCCTTTGTCATCCTACTACTTTTTATGATCCCAACTCAAGGAATAGACCATAATGAATTCATCTCCAAATATATCAAACAATACCATGTTAAAGACCACATGTTCCATAAAAATTGAATGACCAAGTTTATAACACTTGTAATGCTCCTCCCCTTATCATTGGATTGATAAGTTAGTGGAATTTTAATTGACCATAAGTGGTATCTCCATGATTCCAAAGGATAGAAATAAATACCAAGGGATTCATTAAACAGATAGGGATAATTTTCCCTTAGAAAGGAAACAACCAACCATGAACACCTTAATACAACTTCTACATGATTCAAGATAAATAATGTAGAATAACTCAAGGTAAAACCATTTATATCATTTCCAACTATTATGAGTACCATAATGAAAGTCTACCAAACATCAAGGAAAACAGTGGACGATATAACCGATAAGACCTAATGACTCCTTGAAAGGTCCAAAAGATCCAATAATATCCATTCTCCACAAAATTGACCATGTATCACAAAGAAACACTAAAGAATTTTGATACCTTACATTTAATCATATCTTGATGAACAATATCTTCAAAACCACCAATGAGAAAAATCAAGGGTTAGTACTAAAACTCAGTATATTTTCACCAACACTTCCATACTCATTTCAGTAGGATAGAACAAGTTTGAACAAATATATAAAATAATTTATTAAAAATAATTTCTAATATATTTTATTTAAAAATATAAACAAGTTCCAATAAAATATTTTTTTCCAGATAACCACAATTTCCATAGAAATAAACAAAATAATGTTCTAAAACCACATCACAAGTTCTATTTTGGAATAACCCACTCTATTCCACTCCATTACACATAACAACACATTCAAAATTTTATGAAACATGTAAATACCTATACTCATGAGTGGTGAGTCATCCATTCACGAAGCTATCACTTTGTGAACCACTTTTATGGGGGTAATTCTAGCCCATATCCATCCCATCCCTTTTATGGGGGTACTTCACACCTATATCCATCCCTATTCTTGTGAACACACGACAACAACCTTTAGAAACATGTTCCAAACACAAGTGTGTTCAAACTATAACGACCCATACTTTACATACATTGTTAATACATCAAAATTGAAGCACACTTATTAAAACATATGACAAACCCACAAAGGACCATATAGGTATAATGTCTTTAGAAACTGGGAAACATAAACAACTGGTTCATAAATCTTCTACAGTGTCTCCCATTTATTTCATCATATCTAGGGTCACTTTTAGCATATTCTACTTAATATCCATCTTCCTGACCTGGGGAAAAGAAAACATACAAAAAAGGGTGAGCTCAAATGCTCAGAAAGGGCAAATAAAAGAAATAAAAATCATATCATCTCTTTTTGAAAATCATAACTTGCAAAAGAGATCATAATATATTAACATGGAATAAATCATAGAAGTGAAAATGAGATCCCCATAATCATAACATAAAACTTGAAACTTTGTGGCATGCACACATAATCATCGAAAATCATTTCTTGTTAGTCATGACTCATTGCCAAGACTATCTTAGCGGACAAAGTCCATTTCTGAACCGAGTTCACAGCTCGTTTCAGTCCTATATCACTGAACCGAAATAACCTTCCATTCCAGCCATCTCTATCTCATGAGATATAAATCTTTACCCAATGCATTGGAGGGAGATATAGGTCCCACCCATATTATAATGAATCCTTTCTTATGTGTGCCACATAATCATAAATCATACATCATCACATAACACATGTAACAAAAATGGGATTCTTGAAACATCATGACATCATAAAACAAATAATATAAGGTAAATGACTTCATAAAAATAATTCCCTCACAAAATAATCAAATCAATGTAATAATAGGGATAAAAATAGAACCCTATATTATCTTAGATGGAAAATAATTTTGATAAAACACTTGAACTCCATTCTTGAGGAAAATATCCTTTCTACTTCAAAAACATTTTCCTTTCTTAACATGTCATAAAATTTTAAACTAAAATAAGTTGATTAAAAATAAACTTGAAAACTTTTAAAGGAATATTCTTGAAAATAATGTTTTAAAAAATCCATTCATGTCGTATATGTTAAAAAAAACATTCTTCGTACTTTTGTCAGAAAAGTCAAAAAGTACCTCGTACGAAAAAAGACAAAAGATTCCTTTGATATCCTTTACTAAAAACTCACCGAAGGGTAAAATTGGAATTAAACAATTGTATGTGGATGGAAATAATATTTCATATTGAGTAAACATGGATGTGGATGATAAAATACACCCCAGTAAATACCAAAGTATAAACAATCTCGGATAAAAATGAGATTGTGATATTTCCCTTACCTTAGGTCCGACTTGCTTTGTAAGTGTCCAAACCTCCTGTATAATGATTTAAATAATGTTATTGACTTATTCCAGAATCATACTTATTTTTATGATATCATATATGGTCATATTCTTAGCTTCTTAGTAGTAATATTTCATTGCTACTTGTTATTCGGGTGTTTATAACTTTTTGTTCTTATGCGTGTTTTGTCGAATAAATTCTTATTATTATTTTAAGGTTATAGATAAATTATATCTAGAATGGTATTAGTGTAACATATATCACATTTATTCATTCAATTCATTTATATAATTACTATGTAATGATGATCATGTAGAAAAAGTCGCATCACATCGTGGAGACGGTATTCTGTACGTACGCACGAGCGATGATATTGTTCCCATGAACGTGGAATTGTATTTAAGTGTATTTATAATATTTCAGTATCAATATCACTTTATAATAATCATATATAGTTACTCATTACACCATTATACCCATCCTTGTAAGGTGATGGCGGAAAATAGATTACACCACGGCATGGAGACGGTATTTCGTACGTACGCACGCGCGGTGATTTCATTTTTCCGTAGGATGGATAGAAGGTGAATTAGGGTTGTTTAATATTTATAATAACATATAAGTATGTAATTAATACTGATGTTATTACTTTATCATGAAAAAACTAAAGTAGAAGAAGTTGAAGAAGAAAGAAATTGAAAAGATCGGTAGTGGATATTACCTCTTCTTTGAAACGCCTCTTTGAATCCTCCACTTTGGGAACTATGATTGGTCTTTGAAGAAGACCAGGACCTCTAGGATTATTCTAGGGAAGTGTAGAAGGGATTTTGGCAGGGTTTGGCTGAGCTTGAGTGCTCAAATTGGCGTGAGGAGGAGGGGGAGGAGGTTCCCTTTTATAAGGGAGGAGAGGGGCACCTTAGGAATATCTCAAAATATTATTTTATATTAAAGTCAAAATCGGTTATTAATGGTTCCAAAGAGTCTTATTTTGAAGGTAAAGTGGGGATGGGTCGAAATAATATCAACCAATAGGATTTAGACAAGTTTAGGTTATTATTTTAACCTTATCAATTAGATTTAACTCTAAGTTAAATAATTTAACTTTTACCGTGTCTTTTTGTTTTCTTACACTATATGATTAATACACTTACTATAACATGTCAAACGAATCCCAAGTTGTTTATTATTGATATATATATCCTTATATAAGTCATTTGGACGAACCTTAGATTTTTAGGAATAAAATAACAATTAATAATATAATATTTGATTTAAAAACTATTTTGTGTCAATTTTGTCACTATTTGATATATGATTTTTGTGAAAGTCATAACAGAATTATATGTTCAAACCAAGTTTATTAAATCAACACTAATATATCATAGTAACCTATAAAATTATTGGAATTCATAAAAAGTCTCAAATTTCATTTATTTTGGTGTTTATAACATCAATTATGTCAAAATTTCATAAATAGGATAATTACTGCATCATAATTGTGTCATAAATAAATTAAATTATTTAATGTCTAAAAATTATAAATAAAATACCATTATGTAGGAAATCTTTTTAGATTTCTAATGAATATTTATAGTCGAATTTATCTTATGTATAACCCCATATTAAAAATAATTTACTTATTAAACTTTGATTTTAACTATTTTAACCCTTCTTTAAATAAATTAATAATAAATGTCTTAATCTAACCCAAGTGGCCCTAAATGGTAATATTTTATTCATAAGGTTGTTTTTGGTCGAATTACACTTATCCAATAGAATTAGGACATGTGTTAGGGTAATAGTAATATCATATTTACCCCTATTTACTATTAACCGCGGTAAAAAAAGTAAAAAGTTACTATTCACCAAAAAAATTATTTTTATCTCATTGAACCACATTTTACTTACTGATATCAACCGTGTCTGTCGGATTTTCGAAATTCCATTCACAGAAGCGGTAAAATTAAGTTTTATGCAAAATTCAGTTTTTAACCTACCACTTAGTGGTTTCACTATTCATCAAAAATTGAAAGTTTTCAGAAAAATACCAAAATTTCACCCTAGGCTAATTTCGGTATTCCGAATCCAAAAATGAAGTCCATTTTGAAAAATAAAATTTATAAAATTTCAAAAATTGGTTATTACTATTCATAATGGCTAGTTTTAATAATATTTTAATAGCATATCGTTGTTTAGTGAAACTCGGTATTGCGTACGACGCAAGCTATCGAGGAAGGTCGCGATTGCGTGTAAAGTAAGCCAAGATAGTATGTAGTGAAAGATTCCTTTGATGATATATATATAACATAAAAAAAATATTACTCATAAAAATCTCGGGTGTTACATTCTACCCCCCTTAAAAAGAATTTCGCCCTCGAAATTCGTCACTTTGTAACAAACAGATGAGGATACTTCTCCCTCATCATATCCTCAAGCTCCCATGTAGCTTCTTCAAGTTGGTGGTTCCTCCATAAAACTTTCACCAATCGAGTGGTCTTGTTTCGTAGGACTTTTTCGCTACAATACATAATCTCTATCAGTTGTTCTTCATAAGAAAGATCTTGCATCCATCAGTACAACTTCTGAAATGAGTACATGTGAAGGATCAGGTATGTACTTTCTCAGGAGAGATACATGGAACACATCGTGAACTTGAGAGAGATTTGGTGGAAGCGCCAATCGGTAAGCTACCTTTCCAACACGATCCAGTATTTCGAAAGGACCGATATATCTAGGGCACAACTTCCCCTTCTTTCCAAATCTCATAACCCTCTTCTAGGGAGATATTCGTAAGAACACTTTATTACCCACTTCAAACTCTAGGTCTTTTCTTCGGTTGTCGGTATAACTTTTCTGTCGACTCTGAGCTGCTCTTATGTGTTGTTAAATAGATCTGACCTTTTCTGCCATTTCATCAACGAGATCAGTACCTAATAGCTTTCTTTCCCCAACTTCATCCCAGCAAGTTGGAGTCCTGCATTTCATTCCATAGAGAGATTCATAAGGAGCCATATGATTACTGGAGTGAAATCTATTATTATAAGAAAATTCCACCAAAGGTAGGTGTTGATCCCAACCTCCTTTGAAATCCATAGAGCAAGCTCTCAACATATCTTCTAGGGTTTGAATTGTTCTCTCAGACTGACCGTCTTTCTGAGGATGATAAGCAGTGCTAAAACTCAACTCTGTATCCAGAGTATGCTGAAGACTTCGCCAGAACTTCGTGGTAAATCTCGGATCCCGATCATATATAATATAAAGTGGTACTCCATGCAATCTTACCACTACTTTTACTTATATCCTAGAAAGCTGATCTAGAGAGAAATCCTCTCTAATAACAATGAAGTGTGGAGACTTTGTAAGACGATCAACTATGACCCAGATAGCATTATTGCCTTTGGATGTTGTAGGAAGTCCTGTGACAAAGTCCATAGTGATATTTTCCCATTTCCATTCGGGTATGGGTAATGGTTGTAACATCCCCTTAGACTTCTGTCTCTCAGCTTTAACTTGTTGACAAACCAAGCATCGAGAGACACATTCAACAACATCTCTTTTCATTCCATCCCACCAGAAGTACTCTTTCAGGTCCCTATACATCTTCGTGCTTCCAGGATGAATAGAGAATGAAGAACTATGAGCCTCATCCAGCAGCTCCTTCTTTAATTCAGGGATGGGAGGAACACAAACCCGATTCCTGAACTTTATTATCCCATCACAATCAAGGTTGAATTCAGGAACATTCCTCACCTTCTTTTGTAACTCGACATCTTCTTTCTGTGCCTCTTTAATCTTCACATGTATAGATGGTTGAACATTCATTTGAGAAAGATAATATTTTTCCCCTTCAATTATAATTCCAAGATCCATCCTTTGTAAATCCATAAATATTGGATCTTTTGTGATCCTCATCGTGGATAAACTAGCATGGTCTTGTCGACTTAATGCATCTTCCACCTTGTTTGCTTTCCCAGGGTGGTAATGGATTGAGCAGTCATAATCCTTAATCAGCTCCAACCATCTTCTTTGATGCATATTCAGCTCCTTTTGTGTGAAAATGTACTTTAAACTTTTATGATCAGTATAAATATCACACCTTTCACCATAAAGGTAATGCCTCCAAATCTTTAATGAAAATATTACCGCAGCTAACTCCAAATCATGTGTTGGGTAATTTTGCTCATGTATTTTCAACTGTCATGAGGCATAAGCTATCACCATATCATTTTGCATAAGAACACACCCCAATCCCATCTTGGATGCATCACTGTAGATCACAAACCTTTCTCCACTACAAGGCAGTGTGAGCACAGGTGCAATGGATAACCTTCTTTTCAACTCTTTGAAATTCTCTTCACATTCTTCCGTCCAGACAAACTTAACTCCTTTCCGAGTCAACTTGGTGAGTGGATTAGATAATCGTGAAAAATCTTTTACAAAACGTCGATAATATCCAGCCAAACCAAGAAAACTTCAGATCTCAGTTACTTTTGTTGGTCTCCACCATCTTTCGATAACCTCTGTTTTTCTTGGATCCATAGATATCCCCTCTTTTGAGATTATGTGACCCAAAAATGCAACTTTTTGAAGCCAAAATTCACACTTGGTAAATTTTCCATAAATCTTCTCCTTTCTCAGGGTCTTCAATATAATTCTCAAGTGATCTTCATGATCTTCCTTTCTCTTTGAATAGACAAGAATATCGTCTATAAAGACTACCACAAATTGATCAAGATAGTCTCTAAAGACTCTATTCATCAGATACATGAAGATAGCAGGGGCATTTGTAAGACCAAATGGCATCAATATAAATTCATAGTGTCCATACCTTGTATGGAAAGTCGTCTTTGGTATATCCCCCCTTTTGACCCTTAATTTATGATACCCTGAACGAAGATAAATCTTGGAAAAGTATTGAGCTCCGCGTAGTTGGTCAAATAAGTCATCAATGCGTGGGAGAGGATATTTGTTCTTGATAGTGATCTTGTTAAGTTCTCGATAATCAATGCAGAGTCTCATTGATCCATCTTTCTTATTAACAAATAGAACAGGTGCTCCCCAAGGAGATGCACTAGGGCGTATGAATCCCTTATCAAGATTCTCTTGGAGTTTCTTATTCAATTCCTGCAACTCAATTGGGGCCATTCTATAAGGTGTCTTTGAAATAGGCAAAGCACCCGGTACGAGTTCTATTGAAAACTCAACTTCACGATTTTGTGGAAGACCTGGTAATTCCTCCGGAAATACATCATCAAACTCCCGTACGATGGGAATATTCTTAATCGTGAGTTTCTCACCAACCATTTGAGATAAATAACCTTCATTTAGTGGAATCAATACCCATAAAATGGAAGAAATTTCCACTGGAAGGTTATGTTCATCCTTGCATTGATAGACGATCATAGATTGATCTGGAATATGAAATGTGACTTCCCTTATTTGGAAATTGATATGAGCTCCATATAAAAAATCCAATCCATGCCAAGAATCACATCGAATTCCACTATAGGAAGGATCACCAGATTTGTAGGATAAACTTTCCCACAAACTTCGATCGGAGAAGAATTATAAACTTTTGATGTGATTAATGTGCCATTAGGTGTTGTCACAGCTAACTCAACATCTAATTGTCGAGGTAATACGGTGATACCCTTAGAAAATTCTTCAGAAATAAAAGAGTGGGTGGATCCAGAATCAAATAAAACATTTTCTACTTTAGAGTGGATGGTAAGTGTACCTTTCACCACGTCGTTATCGTACTCCACATCGCTAATAGAAATTGCATGTGACTTTCCTTTGTCTTTATCCTTAAGATTTTTTTGACGTCGACCATCATCATCAACCCTTGGATTTGGGCATTGATTGGCATAATGCCCCATCTCCTTGCACTTGAAACAATGAAGTGTAGTAGGTTCATTATGTGTATCCCTTCCTTTATTTGCATCATTAGACATCTTCTTCCCATTATCGTGACATTCAAATGCCCAATGACCTTCCTTTCCACATTTGAAACATTTACTTGTCCCTTTAAGACAACTCCCTCCATGTTTCTTTCCACACTTTGAGCATAAGGGAAATCTCATCTTCTTTTTAGTGTGCTCTTTAGATTTTCCTTTGAATTCCATTTTCCTCTTCTTATCAAACCCATATGACTGATGGGTTACTCCAATCTCCATATCAACTTTGAGAGCACATCGAACAATTTCCTCGTAGCTATTGAAGTCCCTTATGGCTAACGCCCTTCGAAGACTTGGTTTTAAGACACTAAAGAATCGATAAATCTTACTCTCAGGTTGGATAATAATACCAGAAGCGTACCTTGCAAGTCTTGTAAAATTTGCTTCATAGGTACCAAAAGATTCATCATCACTCTGCTTCAGTTCAAGAAACTCTTTCTCCATCTTTGTTCGGAGAATACGAGGGAAGTACATATTGAAAAATAAGTTCTTGAACTCGTCCCATTCCATGGACTCAATTTCATCCCTTTGCCTCGTATTCTTAATAAGATTCCACCATTGATCAACATCTCCTTCCAAACGATACACTACTAGGATGACTTTATCATGTTCAGAACATTGAAGAACTGAAAATATCTTTTCCGTAGTACTAATCCATTGTTCAGTAACTAATGGATCAGTAGACCCGCTGAAAGAAGGTGGACGCTGCCTCATGAAGGATTCAACAGAATGTTGCTCCTTCCTTTGCTCGTTTGGAAGTCCTGCATGATTCATAGCTTGAGAAAGTTGTGTGAGCATGGCTACAAGATTTTTCATTCCAGCTCCCATATCGTTTGGTTGCTCAGGGGGACAATCATTGCATTGCCCATCACATTCCGCATTAACACGGTTCCTTCGGGTTCCAGCCATTGACTAAAACCAAGAATAATAGTGTGAGCAACACTAATTATAATTGGAAAACCACATAATTCAAGAATAAAATTTTCACGCTTAATGTGTTATCATAGGTTATTCATGGCCATTTCTAAAACACTAATATTGTGTTCTATGCTTAGACTTATCCTTAGGGTTCTTACTAAGGCTTTCACATCCTAGTTTCCAAAGGTTGACTATACCTTTCCTTTGATACAAACTATAACGACCCATACTTTACATACATTGTTAATACTTCAAAATTGAATCACACTTATTAAAACATATGAAAAAACCACAAAGGACCGTATAGGTATAGTGTCTTTAGAAATTGGGAAACATAAAAAACTGGTTCATAAATCTTCTATAGTGTCTCCCATTAATTTCATCATATCTAGGGTCCCTTTTAGCATATTCTACTTAATATCCATCTTCCTGACCTGGGGAAAAGAAAACATACAAAAAAGGGTGAGCTCAAATGCTCAGCAAGGGAAAATAAAGGAAATAAAAATCATATCATATCTTTTTGAAAATCATAACCTGCAAAAGAGATCATAATATCTTAACATGGAATAATTTATAGAAGTGAAAATGAGATCCCCATAATCATAACATAAAACTTGAAACTTTGTGTCATGCACACATTATCATGGAAAATCATTTATTGTTAGTCATGACTCATTTCCAAGACTATCTTAGTGGACAAAGTCCATTTCTGAACCGAGTTCACTACTCGTTTCAGTCCTGTATCACTGAACCTAAATAACCTTCCGTTCCAGCCATGTCAATCTCATGAGATATAAATCTTTACCCAATGCATTGGAGGGAGATATAGGTCCCACCCATCTTATAATGAATCCTTTCTTATGTGTGCCACATAATAATAAATCATACATCATCGCATAACACATGTAACAAAAATGGGATTCTTGAAACATCATGACATCATAAAACAAATAATATAAGGTAAATGTCTTCATAAAAATAATTCCCTCACAAAATAATCAAATCAATGTAATAATAGGGATAAAAACAGAACCCTATATTATCTTAGATGGAAAATAATTTTGATAAAACACTTGAACTCCATTCTTGAGGAAAATATCCTTTTTACTTCAAAACATTTTTCCTTTCTTAACATGTCATACAATTTTAAACTAAAATAAGTTGATTAAAAATAAACTTGAAAACTTGTAAAGGAAGCTTCTTGAAAATAATTTTTTAAAAATCCATTCATGCCGTATAAGTTTAAAAAACATTCTTCTTACTTTTGTCGGAAAAGTCAAAAAGTACCTCGTACGAAAAACGACAAAAGATTCCTTTCATATCCTTTACTAAAAACTCACCGAAGGGTAAAATTGGAATTAAACAATTGTAGGTGGATGGAAATAATATTACATATTGAGTTAACATGGATGTGGACGATAAAATACACCCCAGTAAATACCAAAGTATAAACAATCTCGGATAAAAATGAGATTGTGATATTTCCCTTACCTTAGGTCCGACTTGCTTTGTAAGTGTCTGAACCTCCTGTATAATGATTTAAATAATGTTATTGACTTATTACAGAATCATAATTATTTTTATGATATCATATATGGTCATATTCTTAGCTTCTTAGTAGTAATATTTCATTGCTACTTGTTATTCGGGTGTTTATAACTTTTTGTTCATATGCGTGTTTTGTCGAATAAATTCTTATTCTTATTTTAAGGTTATAGATAACTTATATCTAGAATGGTATTAGTGTAACATATATCATATTTATTCATTCAATTCATTTATATAATTACTATGTAATGATGTTCATGTAGAACAAGTCGCATCACATCGTGGAGACGGTATTCCGTACGTACGCACGAGCGATGATATTGTTCCCATGATCATGGAATTGTATTTAAGTGTATTTATACTATTTAAGTATCAATATCACTTTATAATAATCATATATAGTTACTCATTACACCGTTATACCCATCCTTGTAAGGTGATGGTGGAAAATAGATTACACCACGGCATGGAGACGGTATTTCGTACGTACGCACGCGCGGTGATTTCATTTTTCCGTAGGATGGATAGAAGGTGAATTAGGGTTGTTTCATATTTATAATAACATATCAGTATGTAATTAATACTGATGTTATTACTTTATCATGAAACAACTAAAGAAGAAGAAGTTGAAGAAGAAAGAAATTTAAAAGATCGGTAATGTATATTACCTCTTCTTTGAAACGCCTCTTTGAATCCTCCACTTAGGGAAATACGATTGGTCTTTAAAGAAGACCAGGACCTCTAGGATTATTCTAGGGAAGTGTAGAAGGGATTTTGGCAGGGTTTGGCCGAGCTTGAGTGCTCAAATTGGTGTGAGGAGGGGGAGGAGGTGCCCTTTTATAAGGGAGGAGAGGGGCACCTTTGGAATATCTCAAAATATTATTTTATATTAAAGTAAAAATCGTTTTATAATGGTTCCAAAGAGTCTTATTTTGAAGGTAAAGTGGGTATGGGTCGAAATCCTATCAACCAATAGGATTTAGACAAGTTTAGGTTATTATTTTAACCTTATCAATTAGATTTAACTCTAAGTTAAATAATTTAACTTTTACCGTGTCTTTTTGTTTTCTTACACTATATGGTTAATACACTTACTATACCATGCCAAAAGAACCCCAAGTTGTTTATTATTGATATATATATCCTTATCTAAGTCATTTGGCCGAACCTTAGATTTTTAGGAATAAAATAACAATTAATAATATAAAATTTGATCTAAAAACTATTTTGTGTCAATTTTGTCACTATTTGATATATGATTTTTGTGAAAGTCATAACAAAATTATATGTTCGAACCAAGTTGATTAAATCAACAATAATATATCATAGTAACCTATAAAATTAGTGGAATTCATAAAAAGTCTCAAATAACATTTATTTTGGTGTTTATAACATCAATTATGTCAATATTTCATAAATAAGATAATTACTTCATCATAATTGTGTCATAAATAAATTAAATTATTTAATGTCTAAAAATTATAAATAAAATACCATTATGTAGGAAAGATTTTTAGATTTCTAATTAATATTTATAGTAGAATTTATCTTATGTATAACCCCATATTAAAAATGATTTACTTATTAAACTTTGATTTTAACTATTTTAACCCTTCTTTAAATAAATTAATAATAAATGTACTAATCTAACCCAAGTGGGCCTAAATTGTCATATTTTATTCATAAGGTTGTTTTTGGACGAATTACACTTATCCAACAGAATTAGGACATGTTTTAGGGTAATAGTAATATCATATTTACCCCTATTTACTATTGACCGCGGAAAAAAAAGTAAAAAGTTACTATTCACCAAAAAATTATTTTTATCTCATTGAACCTCATTTCACTTACTTATATCAACCGTGTCTATCATATTTTCGAAATTCCATTCACAGAAGCGGTAAAATTAAGTTTTATGCAAAATTCAGTTTTTAACCTACCACTTAGTGGTTTCACTATTCATCAAAAATTGAAAGTTTTCAGAAAAATACCAAAATTTCACCCTAGGCTAATTTCGGTATTCCGAATCCAAAAATGAAGTCCATTTTAAAAAATAAAATTTATAAAATTTCAAAAAGTGGTTATTACTATTCATAACGGCTAGTTTTAATAATATTTTAATATCATATCGTTGTTTAGTGAAACTCGGTATTGCGTACGACGCAAGCTATCGAGGAAGGTCGCGATTGCGTGTAAAGTAAGCCAAGATAGTATGTAGTGAAAGATTCCTTTGATGATATATATATAACATAAAAAAAATATTACTCATAAAAATCTCGGGTGTTACACAAACCCATTTCTATAAAAAAATTAAAAAAATTTATTCCCTTCAGAAAAACTAACCAGTCATTTTAAAATCATCCCTTAAAAGTCAGGTTACCAAATCCACATTCTAACTAAAACACCCCATTTCTAAATTTCCTAGATCTCCATTCAAGAGGGTTTTCAAAAAGAAATTGATTTAAATTTCACTATCAATTTCATACAAAAATTATAAATCAATCATTCACATATTAAATAAATGAGTTTATAGTGAATCCACCTACATCAAGACATTGGGGAAAATGATAAATGGCATGAAAAAGGCCTAATAAACCTTTTGAAATCTCCAAAAACCCATCACAAATATCTTATCCTACCCCAAAACAAAAAAATATAATCATATATAGAAACAAATATCTTAGATCTAACCACTGAGGATATAGATCTAAGAAACTGAGAGTGATTGAGAAGTAGATCTATGAAAACCGGTCAATAACTACTAAGAACAAAGGCTTACAACAAGAAATCTGCTTCAAATCACCATGAGAATCCTTTGTATCACCCCCATAATAATGGGAGAATATTCCATAGCCTTTGCGAAGAGAGAATCTCGAGTTAGGGAAGCATATGAGGGAAGAAGTGACTTAGATACACAAACATGTGAGATCGACAATTTTAGGTTTTCACTTCTATCATGTGCATGGTTTTTCATACGGTTAGGAAAATTGTGTTATAACTATATTCAATCCACAACCACATGGTTGAACCTTTCATTGTTTCATTGAAATGTTGATAAATTGTGTGTGAACCAATACAAATCCCACTGTCTCAAGATGCATGGTTACTTAATCACTAATGCAAAGTTTGGACAAACCATGCACCACCCGTTTTCCTCCCCTTTAACCCGTGTCTCATTATTTATGGTTCCCTATAGAAGTTTCATGGTTTTCCCAAACCATACATCTGTATAAAAGCCCCCAAAACACTCTAAAAGTTCTCCAAACTCTCCCAAACATCACCCATATACTTTACATACTTAAAAAATCATAATGAAAGGGATACTTACTTGAAAATAGGGGCGATACATAAATTATACCCAAATTATGATTATTAAAACATTATTATTTTTTATTACCCTATAATTATTATTTGAAATTCATGAGGCCTTGTTACAACATACTAAAGGATATTTTGGTTTTTACATGGATAGGTCATCACATTTTCTCACTGAATATTAAAATAAATTTTCCTTGTTTCCATTGTATCAAAAACTAGAACCATTAAATTTATCCAATTATCCAAATGAAAATCAAAAGTTATTATGGGGTTACTACTTTAGTAATATAAGTAGTTAAAACATCATCCTATATTCAACCCAAATTTTAGGATTCTACAAGTATGGCCTGTATGATAGGACTAAATGAAATAATGTTTTTTTCAATTTTCTAAATAGTTTTGATTTAACTTGAAAACATAAAAAAAATCTTCAAGTCATCCAGTGTCATCAAATAACTTGGGTTTAAAACAATTACAAATCAGATACAATTTATTATATAAAATTATTTTGTTTGAAGACTGTATAAATGAATTTTATTTTCACATGTCACATTCATTTATGAAATATAGTTTTGTCTGATGAAAAAATGTTACCTTTTTTATATATTATATAATAGAATATGATAATTTAATGTAACTGAATATCCTATATAACAAACATATTTCTTTGTTATATAACATGATATATTCATTATAATGAACATATAACATGTGTTTTTTAGTTTACTATGGATATTTATTATGATATTTCAAAAACACTTAATCTAAACATTTTAAATTATTATTTTTTATTGGGTTTTTAATCATTATTTTATTTCATTAACACAAATATATTAAGTTTATTATAGTCATTGTATCATACTTTCAATCTTTTACAAAATTTGTACGATTTAATCTAATAAAAAATTGATTTGTTTTTATTGTCTTTTAATGAATGATTTTTATTTTATAAGAAATTCAATACTAAACAATCGATAATGATTTATTAATTTTTTTTTGTTTTTCATCCAATTAGTGAGGATGATATTATTATTTTTTTGATTTCATGGGGAAAATAATTTATTTTTTTTATTATTTGTTAGTAATTTCTTTCAATCAATATCGTTAATTCTTTTTAAATACTATGATATGTGAATATTGTATTATGGTATTCAATTATTCAATGAACTATGTAAAAATATCTAATGTAGTTTCCATATATGAGGAAGAAAACTAATTAGAATGTATAATGTGTAAGTTAGTGTGTTTTCAGATTCAGATTAAAATTTTTAAATATTTTTTATTATTATATAGCAACCCTTAACGTAATATTATGATAGATAAATTGTGTTATAAGGTTGTATCTTAAAAAACTGTATATATATTTTTACTTTTTTACATGATTCCTTTATATATTTTTCAGATTCATTAGTACCAATCAATCACTGAATGTATTTTTCAAATGTTTTGAGTTTATGATCACCAACAATAAAAAAATTTCTATGAGGCATATGAATTAATAATTCATATACTTGACTAATTATTTTTCCTATAGTCTAAAATCATGATTTTATTTTCAAAAAATGGAAGAAAGAAAATTTTGAATGTTTTTCTCTATCATTTCAATGGTATATATTTTATTCATCATGTTTTTTATTTTATTAAATAGTGTAACTCTTATTGATAAGATTCAAATGAATTATAGTTTACATAATGGGGTGAAAATATTTGTACATATATTCCTTGATCCAAACAATTAAAATATTTTATTGACATGTAGATAATAATAGAAAAATTGATGATTTTTAAAGACAAAATGAATTGATTTTATATTTATAAACAACATAGAGAATAATTAATTATGATTTAATTTAATTAAATTAATTAGTTTAATGATAAATTAAATGAAAATAACTTTTTTTTCTTAAAATATAATTCTATGAATACATGTCAAAAATTTAAATATTTATCATTAATTAATACAACACATGCCAAAAAAATGAAAAAATACATTTATGTTCCTTCATAATCAATGATAAATATAGGATGTCAAAAAACACATATTTCAAACATTAAAAAGTTATACTACAAAAAAAATGTTACATGGATTCACAAAAAAAAACATTAACATGTGATCTTTTTTCATAAATTTATTTTCATCATTAATAAAATAAAAAAAATTGGTTTTTTATTACTATAAAAAATAGTGACATTAATTTTATAGAAGCTTATTAATATCTCATTTGGTTTGTTTTAAAAAATTAGTGTTTTAGGGGAAAATTAAAATTAGTTTTTTATAAATGTTATTTAGAAAAAAAAATATTTTTTGTATTTTGGTAATAAAAAAATGACTTTTTAATTTCATTTTCCTAAATGTTTTTAAATAAATATAATATATTTTTAAAATATTTAAAAAATGTTCTTAAGGAGAAATGTTATGTAAATATATTTTTTTTAGTGTTTTATATATATTTTAATTAAAAAAAAGGAAAATAAATTCTTGATTAATAATAAAACATAATATGTCATACTATTGATTCCTACCAAATGACCATGGGAAAATCCATAATAAAATAAATTACTGAATATGAGTATTATTTTCCCTGGAAAATAAAAGGAAGAAGAAGTTGTCCAATACACCCAAATTATTTAACCCTCAAAATTACACATGATCGAATGACCATCAGAATGACATTTGGATGCTCCATTCATATTGAATAACCTTCTATAATATCTCACAAATCCCATTTATCAAGTCCCTCCTCTATAGTGAAGGAATCCAAGATACTTGATTATCACGAGATGAGTTTAAGATGAGTTCCTTTAGATCACATGGATTTTCATCGACGAATCCCTAACAAACCATCTATAAATACATAGAAAATAAGAAGTAAAATATCTAAAAGGTAGGATCCTCTAGTGGTTTTAAATAACATTTGACCTTCCCATGTGCTTCACAAGACACTTCAAGCCCTCGGTGACATGTTATCGTTGTCATGCAAGATCCTGTGGACATTCCGCCCATGTCACGTGATGGGATTCGAACATGTTCAGGCTATCTTATGCTTCCCTTATGGCTCTAATGAGAAATAGAATGGGTTTTCCTTGAAATTAACTCACATCACCATAGGACCCTTTGTTGGTCATAATACGAATCACCAATGGGGTGAGTGATTTTCTTCAAGCACACTCATAAAAACTCGTGTGATCCCCAACCCTTGTAAAATAAACAAGGAAATAAAAAAGGGAAATTATTAGAGATTACTGCAAGGGGAAGGTACGTTGATCTCATGTGAATGGTTTCATACACATTGTGAAACCATTCTGGATCACACACATCCTCCTTGATAAGCTATCTCAATCTCATGAAGTCCCCTTATTAGCCCCCTTTGTCTCTTAGAATGTCATGGAAAAAACATTTCATATCACACAAAGGCCTTTCAACAAGAATCTTAATCTCACAAAAGACCCTAGACATGTCATCCTGATATTGTGAAATCCAATTTGAATTACAAAATAAATATCTAATACACCTTTAATTGAATAAAATCCATCAAATGGGTCATTGATGGAATGATCTTCTAGTTATTGAATCTCATGTGACACCTATGGTGATATTTCTCCACGTCCGTGAAAATTCAATCCTTCACTGAATCCATGATAAATCCATGTGATATGAAACACATAAGGAATAATATTACTAAGTTTTTAAGGCCTATAAAATCCCACCCCCCATCTCAAAAAAAAGTATGCATCGATGATCCCTCAGGTACAAAATCTTAGATCAAATTTCTCAGAGCAGCAAATCACACGATCGTGAAAGTCCCCCATCACGTAAGATCTAAAAAATAACTCCAAGGATTATGAAGAATGGATTGGAACTTATTATGATCACTTGAGATCATGAAAGGGACTTCTAGTGTATCTATTTGATTTTTTGAAGGACATCCAACATATAGGTTGGGTCACGTGAAACTAGAAACATGATAAACACTAAAAAAATATAAGACACCTAAACAATGAAATCTAGAACAAAGACTAAAAGATAGGAAATTATGAAATGATAGGTATGTTTATCCTCATGCACTACAAATGACTCATCTTGATCATGATATAGAACCAGGTCTGGTATCCAAAGACATGTGAGGTCCCCTTGACATACCATTGGATCATGCAATTTCCTTTAGAAATGTCGAATATGTCATGTGATGTCTTCCAAGAACGTCACCCAAGTCTTGATAATCTTCTATTTATGATCATAAAAATCTTGATAGGTCCTCTTGACATGTTTACCAAATTATGGGGTGACACCAGTGCATGAAAACTAGGTCTTGAATAGTCTTTTAAGAAAACCAACCATATCATGTGGAGCCCTCTAAGCATGTCAACCAGTTTGGACAACTCCCTATGGACATATGAACTTGAATCTCCCGAAACCCTCCAGGAACACCACCAATATCTCACAATGAAACCCAAAAATTTCATCCCTTATCATGAGACACCCACTAGACATATCATCCTGAGTCTTGTGAACCCCACTTGGAACACCACCAAGATATCGCGATGAAACCCAAACATGACGGTCCAGGTCATGTGACACCATCTGGAGATATCAACTTGGATTATGTGATGTCCTCTGAAAAAATAATCAAGGTCACACGAAGACACCAATAAAATTCATCCAGTTCATGTTTCACCCCCATGATCATTCAATTATCTATGGACATATCCACTATCTAATTAGGAAATGTCTAGGAATCCTCATTCATGTCACATAGACAACCAAACATGTCAGGTATACAACCAGGCCATGTCAAGTAGACATCTCGATATATGATGGCCTATTCAGGGAGAATATTAGGGAAACACCATTTTGTTATACTTTATCAGTATCACAATATTATATGTTCATCAATATTAGGGTGGCCTCAGTGCATAAGCCCCGACCAAAATAAACTATGATGAATCTGATTCCTTCCATAATAAGGATATGTAGGATTCCTTTCCTAGGGCTTGAGCTCCATATTAAACATCTAAAGTCTTGTCACAACATTTAAGTCCTACACCCAAAAGTAGTGAGACTGATTAATTGTTATCCCTTTCTTCCCACACCATACATAGCTCACATGGTCTTATAGAGTTTCTATTATCATATAACTTGCATAATTAACATCTAGTAGATAGGGAAACCTCAGTGTGTAAGCCCCAATCAGCAGTATAATATGATATTTACATCAATATTAGGTTGGCCTCAGTGTGTAGGACCCGACCAAAGTGATCTATGTGAACTCAAATTCTGACTATATCCAAGATTCATAGGATGCCTTCCTAATGTCCCGAGCTCAAATATGCATCCCCCTCAGTATAAGACATGCTATGTCTCAGACATCCAAACCATCTGGACCTAATCTCTAACATGCGAAAATCAACCATCCTCATCCACCATTATATTGATAATTCAACTGGACTATAATTACTCTCATACCATTAATAACTAGTACACATAGGATGGCCTCTTATGGACCAAACCCAATATTAAGAATCCATTGGGATATCCTGGCATGTAAGTCCCGAAATTTCCATGTAATTTTTATTAATTAAATGGGAATTTTACGAGTCCGCGAAAACTGACGGCGCATTGTTCCAAGGCACAGTGCGCCTAGAATTAATTTCTGAATTTTGTCTAGTTACATTCAGTAAACGTATGAGTGGGTTTTTATAACTTTTGACATGGTGCTCAGAATTGAAATCTGAGGGCACCGTTGAACTCGCAGTGCAGATATTCGCTTAAGAAGACTTTCACCTCAACGACATGGGTCAAGAATAAAAGATAGTTTTTTGGGTTTTACGCGAAAGATTAAAATAAAAATAAATGTGTGTGACAATTTATTTTTATTTCACCAACAACCATGTGGGTGTTGGGAGGTAAGACCCACTGGAACTATAACCTCCGTGTGGAGGTTGGAAGTGGGGACCATCAGGCCATAACCTCTCATGAGAGGTTATGGTGGTGGGGACCACCACACCTCAACCTCTCATGTGAGGTTAATGTGGTGGGGACCACCCGAGGTCACATAACCTCCCATTTTGAATAATAGGGGTTGGGACCACCCGACCCCTATTAATTGGAGGAGACGGAAACCTCTCAACTCCCCTCATTGATGAGGGAGAGCCTCTTGACCTCCTATAACTTTAATTTTTCCAACACACCACCCTTAATATGCGAACCTACGTAATTAATTTCCCCAATTTGAATATTGTTCCAACAATTAAATTGGGGAAATAATATCAATTTTGGATTTGGGTGGAATATTGGGGAGAGGATATCTTGGGAGAAATTGAGTTCTCCAATGAAGAACCTCATCTCCCAACGAAGAACGAAGAACGAAGAATGAAGAACACCAACAACGATCTCCTTAGACCTTCATCCTAGGATCCTACCAACATGGGACGTCTTCAACTGACCATCCCTTCACATTTTTGTCAATTATCTGATGCTCGGGCTCGGTATTGGAAGTGTGTTGCAGACACAATTAACGACGATCTCCTCCATCTTCTTTTCGCGATTTCATCATCGAACAACAAACAAAGGTAGGGGTTTAATTTCATTTAAAGTTCCATGTTCTTCCTTTATTCAAAAAAAAGAATGAGGATGCTTTGTTTTTGCGGGTGGATTGTTGTGGTTCGTTCTAAAAGAATGATTGATATCACCCTAAACGCGGGAGGGTGCGAGCCAAACTAACATGGCCCAACACCCTCCGTCGATTTCTTTTGTGATGTCCTACGACCTTGCAACGAAACAATGAGGCGACGAAGGCGACAAAGACCAGGGTTGCGCTACCCATAGCCTCTGTGACCCGCACCACCCCGTGGCATCCCGCACTGCCACTAGCCAAACCAGCCCTGGCCAAGCCCCCTCTGGCCTGCCTGACTGTCACCCGACCTCCTCCCGAATGCTCGCTGGCCTACCGCCAGCCTGCCACTGGCATGCCCGACCGCCTCCCGACCGAATGGGCGCCCGGGCCGCGCTGGCCTCCTGAGCCAGCCTGTGGTCCCCCTCGCAGTGCCCTAGACGAACTGGTCCCAGCCATGCCCTCCAGGTTGAGCCGCGCTAGGTCATGCACTCGCAGCGCTCTGGGACGAACCGGCCCCGAGATCAGGATGGACTGCCCTCTGGCCGGCTGGGTTGGGCCTAGTAGGCCTGGCCACACCCAATGATCCGACCCGCCCAATGGGAGAGGCCGGACCCAACAGGTCCGGCCTGGTCGATCCGAACAGGGTCATCCCAGACTAAGTCGGGTCGGTCGGTCCGACCTGGCCAGACCGGAGCCAGACCTACTACTGACCCTTTAATTTCTTTGGCCATATCTTTGGTACCAGACATCCATTTGATGAACCTTCAGCGGCGTTGGTAATCTTGGAGATTGATGGTCCCTTAGGGTATACCCCAATAGAGTTAGCGGTATAGTTTAGATACGGTCACGTTGGATCGTGCAAAAATCCAACTGGGCCCCCGAGACTAAAAGACTAATAACTCTCAAACCGGGCGTTAGATTGATGCATCCCCTATTTTATTGAGATTCCTATGAAGAGGCGGACCTTCAGGATATTTCTTCGAGGCACTTCATGAAATTTGATGAATCTACACTTGGATTGAGGAGTGGACCCTCCCGAAATCAAGTGTGCTTGTGCAGAAACCCTGTGGCTGGCTGCTATCTGACTACTATTCCTAGATCTTTTGTGGGTTCGATAGTTCTGACCGTTGTTCCAGGATCCTGTGTGGGTTCGATAGCTCTAACTACTATTCCTAGATCCTGTGTGGGTTCTACATTTCTGACCGTTGTTCCTGGATCCTGTGTGGGTTCGACCACTCTGACTAATGTTCCTAGATCCTATGTGGGTTCAACAATTCTGAACATTATTCCTAGATCCTCTGTGGGTTCGAAAACTCTGAATTTTGTTCCTGGATCTTGTGTGGGTTCGACAGTTCTATCCGTTGTTCTTGGATCCTGTGTGGGTTCGATAACTCTGACTACTGTTCTTGGATCCTGTGTAGGTTTGAAAGTTCTGACTACTATTCCTGGATCCTATGTGGGTTCGACAGTTCTGACCGTTTTTCCTGGAACCTATGTGGGTTCGATAGATCTAACTACTGTTCCTGGATCCTTTGTGGGTTTGACAGTTCTGATTCCTGTTCCTAGATCTTGTGTGGGTTCAACAGCTCTGATTTCTATACCTGGATCTTGTGTGGGTTCGACAGAATAGATGATTTAGTGGCTACATCTAATCACCTATAACTCTCAACAAAGGAGGTATACCTGTGTGAGATAAGTCTGTAACTTTTGTGTTCTCCTAATGATTGAGTTGGATTACATGATAACATAGGTATATGTATGGGCATATACATAATTGGGGATATCTGTTGAATTCATACTTTGTGATTTATCCTTATTGGATTTTGTGAGACCTTGAGGTTCTCGGGGTCCCTGCAGAGTATCATTATACACACCCCTACACGGGCTATTCCCGCACCTCATTGTGTTGGATTCAGACGATGGACAACGCTGACTGAGGCTAAGAGCACCAGGACCGGATAGTACCCGGAGGTGGACCATACGGCGTGACGATACACGGAGGTGACAGACGGACCTAGAGTGTTGAGGAGGTGATCTGTACCTACCCTTAAGGTAGGAACCTCAGAGGACAACCCAACAGAAGCTTTTCTTTTCTTTAGTTTTACTTTTTGTTTCCTTATACTTTACAGTTGGGTTTGTATTTCCATCCCCCCTTTTACTTTCAGTACACTTTGTTATAGAGTTTTACATAGTGTTTTGCATCCATCATATACTATGTTGTGTGTGTTTTCATGTTATAAAGGCAATTCCTTCTCAGTTTTAGGGATATACGCCTTTGCTGCTAGTCACCAGCCCTTGGCCTATGGAAGGTGGGCTTGGGGTAGTCACGGTACGAGCCTTGGGGGATAGGTCATAACAAATTGGTATCGGAGGAGTCGGTTCTACCGAAAAACTTAAGACTCTGATCTTTTCTATGATGCAATAGTTTTAAGGGTATTGAGTGTGGTTTTCAGTTCAGGGAGTCCAGTGTTGGTGTGGCAGCCGACCTATCCATACACCAGGACCCTAACTTTTGATTTCTGACATATTACACGAAAACCCTGATTGCGTGTGTTTTTTTTGAAGAATTTTATTTTAATTCTTTGAGTCAGCTCACCAGGTATAACTTTTTGACTGTGGCAAACCTGTTTCTTTTCAAAACTCTACCATGCAGACAGGAAGCTATGGTTATGAGAGTTGTACGTGATGGCCGCCCACCGAGCGACAAGGCCTCGATGCAGGGACCTATCACAACAGAGGCACCACCGGTACCACTACCCATTGGGCCACCGATGCCACTAGCCCCTGCAGTAGAGAGTGCATGCTACCTGAGCATTTTTCACAAGTTCTAGTGTGAGAGGACGCCCAGTTTCAGAGGCGAGGCAGACCCACAGGCAGCTGAGGATTGGCTGGAGGCTGTGGTGAGTGTCTTCAGACTGATAAGGACACCAACCAACCTTATGGTGATCCTTTCCATGAGTTTCCTTCAGGTAGAAGAAGCCAGATGGTACAACCTGATGATCGAGGTGCATGAGGAGGTGACACTTCTCTGGGAAGACTTCAAGAGCCTATTTCGGGCGGAATTTGTCCCAACCACCCTATGTGCATTGCAGATATGGGAGCTACTTCATCTGCAGTAGGGCAGCATGATAGTGGCACAATACTCGGTGAGATTCAATAACCTCTCGTGCTACTCAATAGATATGATGTGGGACCCATTCTTCAAGGCCCAGACCTTCGGGCAGGGGCTCAGGCGAGAGATCAGGGCTTCGATGATCTCACTCTACATCCCAACTCAGGCGGTGGTGCTAGAGAGAGCCCTCCTAGTGGAGAGTTTCCTTGCTGAGCAGTCTCCAGAAGCGAGATCAACAATCAGTCTACATGTAGCAGAGTCTTCTGCAGCAGTAAACAAACAGATGTCATAGAGGTCCAAGAGGATCAGACCCATGGGTGGACGACCTCATGACTCGTGGTTAGTTATGTGGGGAACAGGAGACAGAGCCCGACATGCCAGGAGTGGGCAGTGTTACTCATGCGGCGGGCAGGGTCACATGGTTCGTGACTGTCCGACCCCCTGTTCTGATGATCATCTGACAGTTGAGGGACCTTCTAGGCAGAGGTAGAGGTTTTATTGAGGCGGTCCGCAGGGAGTAGGAGGACATGGAAGAGGATCTGGTCATGCAGCTGGTGGTGGATGATGTTTTGAGGTGTTACCACCACCACCACCATGAGGTCCACCTCAATTGTAGGGAGCAAGTGGAAAGGTGAGAGCTCAGCTCCAGGTAGGTAAGGCTTATGATCATGTCTCTCCAGAGATGATTCATGGTATGATCTGTGTCTACTCCACCATTTCTATAGTTCTTATAGACACAGGTTCTAGTCAATCTTTCATTTCCACTGCCCTCATTCTGAGCTCGAAGATTCTAAGGGAGCCGTTGGCTCGATCCTTATGGCTAGAGACTCCTACTGGAGTAGACTCGACAATTACACACTGGTTTTGGCAGTATGTGATTACTCTTGGAGGTGAGAGCTTCAGTTGAGATCTCATAGTAGTAGCGTCGAGGACTTACAATGTTATCTTGTGTATGGACTGGTAATCTATATTCAATTCTCATATTGACTGTATTAGGTGCAATGTGTGGTGTGTTCGCATGGATGGGACTAGGTTTACCTTCACTGGTGAGAAGGGAGCCCTTGCAGCACAGGAAAGACTTACCCGAAGGAGGGTGCAGCTGATCACTCATCAATTGGCTAGCCTTGACCTAAGAGCAGTAGATGTGGAGAGTCTGACTTATCCAGTAGTGGTGGACCAATATGCAGATGTTTTCCCAGATGATGTACCAGGTCTACCTCCTAGCAGAGAGGTGGACTGCAATAATAACCTATACCCCGGGATGGAACTGATATCTACACCATCATATCAGATGGCTACCGCAGAGCTTTGTGAGCTACGGGTACAGCTGGAGGACTTTCAGGGGAATGGATTCATTTGGCCTAGTGTTTCTCCCTAAGCATCCCTTATTTTGTTCTCCAAGAAGGTAGATGGGAGCTTGAGTGTAACACCTGATACTTTTATGTTATATAAATCATCAAAGGGATCTTTTTCTACAAAACACTTTCTTGGCTTGCTTTACACGCAATCGTGACCTTCCTCGATAGCTTGCGTTGTACGCAATACCGAGTTTCACTAAACGGCGATATGCTATTAAAATATTATTTAAAATAGCCGTAATGAATAGTAATAACCACTTTTTGAAATTTTATAAATTTTATTTTTCAAAATGGACTTCATTTTTGGATTCAGAATACCGAAATTAGCCTAGGGTGAAATTTTGGTATTTTTCTGAAAACTTTCAATTTTTGATGAACAGTGAAACCACTAAGTGGTAGGTTAAAAACTGAATTTTGCATAAAACTTAATTTTACCACTTTTGTGAATGGAATTTCAAAAATCCGACAGACACAGTGGATATCAGTAAGTAAAATGTGGTTCAATGAGATAAAAATAATTTTTTGGTGAATAGTAACTTTTTACTTTTTTTACCGCGGTTAATAGTAAATAGGGTAACTAAGGGTAAATATGATATTACTATTACCCTAAAACATGTACTAATTCTATTGGATAAGTGTAATTCGACCAAAAACAACCTTATGAATATAATATGACCATTTAGGTCCACTTGGATTATATTATGACATTTAATATTATTTTATTTAATGAATAGTTAAAATAGTTAAAATCAAAGTTTAATAACTAAAACATTTTTAATAAGGGGTTATACATGAGATAAATTCGACTATAAATATTCATTAGAAAGCTAAACATATTTATTACATAATGATATTTTATTTATAATTTTTAGACTTTAAATAAATTAATTTATTTATGACACAACAATGATGTAGTAATTACCCTTTTAAGGAAATGTTAACATAATTGATGTTATAAATGCTCAAATAAATGTAATTTGAGACTTTTTATGTATTCCACTAATTTTAAAGGTTACTATGATATATTAGTGTTGCTTTAATAAACTTGGTTCGAACATATAATTCTGTTATGACTTTCACAAAAATCATATATCAAATAGTGTCAAAATTGACACAAAATAGTTTTTAAATCAAATATTATATTATTAATTGTTATATTATTCCTAAAAATCTAAGGTTCGGCCAAAGGACTTAGATAAGGATATATATATTAATAATAAACAACTTGGGGTTCTTTTGGCATGTTATAGTAAGTGTATTAACCTTATAGTGTAAGAAAACAAAAAGTCACGGTAAAAGTTAAATTATTTAACTTAGAGTTAAATCTAATTGATAAGGTTAAAATAATAAACTAAACTTGTCTAAATCCTATTGGTTGATAGTATTTCGACCCATACCCACTTTAACTTCGAAATAAGACCCTTTGGAACCATTATAAACCGATTTTGACTTTAATATAAAATAATATTTTGAGATATTCCTAAGGTGCCCCTCTCCTCCCTTATAAAAGGGAACATCCTCCCCCTCCTCCTCACACAAATTTGAGCACTGAATCTCGGCCAAACCCTTCCAAAATCCATTCTCCACTTCCCTAGAACAATACTAGAGGTCCTGGTCTTCTTCAAAGACCAATCTTAGTTCCCTAAGTGGAGGATTCAAAGAGTCGTTTCAAAGAAGAGGTAATATCCATTACCGAACTTTTCAATTTCATTCTTCTTCAACTTATTCTTCTTTAGTTGTTTCATGATAAAGTAATAACATAAGTATTACTTACATACTTATATGTTATTATAAATATGAAACAACCCTAATTCACCTTCTATCCATCCTATGGAAAAATGAAATCACCGCGCGTGGGTACGTACGGAATACCGTCTCCACGTCGTGGTGTAATCTATTTTCCACCATCACCTTACAAGGATTGGTATAATGGTGTAATGAGTAACTATATATGATTATTATAAAGTTATATTGATACTGAAATAGTATAAATACACTTAAATACAATTCCACGATCATGGTAACAATATCATCGCTCGTGCGTGCGTACGGAATACCGTCTCCACGATGTGATGTGACTCGTTCTACATGATCATCATTACATAGTAATTATATAAATGAATTTAATGAATAAATATGATATATATTTCACTAATACCATTATGGATATAAGTTATCTATAACCATAAAAGAAGAATAAGAATTTATTCGGCAAAACACGCATAAGAACAAAAGGCAATAAAGACCCGAGTAACAAGTAACAATGAAATATTACTAATAAGAAGCTAAGAATATGACCATATATGATATAATATAAATATGTATGATTCTGGAATAAGTCAATAACATTATTTAAACCATTATACAGGAGATTCGGACACGTACACAGCAAATCAGACCTAAGGTAAGGGAAAATATCATAATCTAATTTTTATCCGAGATTGTTTATACTTTGGTATTTACTAGGGTGTATTTTATCATCCACATCCATGTTCCCTCAATATGTAATATGGTTTCCATCCACTTACAATAGTTTTAATCCAATTTTACCCTTCAGTGAGTTTTTAGTAAAGAATATGAAAGGAATCTTTTGTCGTTTTATCGTACGAGGTACTTTTTTTGACTTTTCCGAAAAAAGTACGAAGAATGTTTTTTTAACTTATACGGCATGAATGGATTTTTAAAACATTATTTACAAGAAGCTTCCTTTACAAGTTTTCAATTTTATTTTTAATCAACTTCTTTTAGTTTAAAGTTGTACGACATGTTAAGAAAGGAAAAATGTTTTTGAAGAAGAAAGGATATTTTCCTCAAGAATGGAGTTCAAGTGTTTTATCAAAATTATTTTCCATCTAAGATAATAAAGGGTTCTATTTTTAACCCTATTATTACATTAATTTTATTATGTTTTGAGGGAATTATTTTTATGAAGTCATTTACCTTATATGATTTGTTTTATGATGTCATGATGTTTCAAGAATCCCATTTTTGTTACATGTGTTATGCGATGATGTATGATTTATGATTATGTGGCACACATAAGAAAGGATTCATTATAATATGGGTGGGACCTATATCTCCCTCCAATGCATTGGGTAAAGATTTATATCTCATGAGATAGACATGGCTGGAACGGAAGGTTATTTCGGTTCAGTGATACAGGACTGAAACGAGGAGTGAACTCGGTTCAGAAATGGACTTTGTCCGCTAAGATAGTCTTGGAAATGAGTCATGACTAAAAAGAAATGATTTTCCATGATTATGTGTGCATGCCACAAAGTTTCAAGTTTTATGTTATGATTATGGGGATCTCATTTTCACTTCTATGATTTATTCAATGTTAAGATATTATGATCTCTTTTGCAGGTTATGATTTTCAAAAAGATATGATATGATTTTTATTTCCTTTATTTTCCCTTGCTGAGCATTTGAGATCAGCCTTTTTGTATGTTTTCTTTTCCCCAGGTCAGGAAGATGGATATTAAGTAGAATATGCTAAAAGGGACCCTAGATATGATGAAATAAATGGGAGACACTATAGAAGATTTATGAACCAGTTGTTTATGTTTCCCAGTTTCTAAAGACACTATAACTATACGGTCCTTTGTGGGTTTGTCATATGTTGTAATAAGTGTGCTTCAATTTTGAAGTATTAAAAATGTATGTATTGTATGGGTCGTTATAGTTGGTATCAGAGGAAAGGTATAGTCAACCTTTGGAAACTAGGATGTGAAAGCCTTAGTAAGAACCCTAAGGATAAGTCTAAGCATAGAACACAATATTAGTGTTTTAGAAATGGCCATGAATAACCTTGGATAAGACCTTAAGCGTGAAAATTTTATTCTTGAATTATGTGGTTTTCCTATTATAATTAGTGTTGCCCACACTATTCTTCTTGGTTTTAGTCAATGGATGGAACCCGAAGGAACCGTGTAAATGCGGAATGCGAAGGGAAATGCAATGATTGTTCCCCTGAGCAACCAAACGACATGGGAGATGGAATGAAAAATCTTGTAGCCATGCTCACACAACTTTCTCAAGCTATGAATCATGCAGGACTTCCAAACGAGCAAAGGAAGGAGAAATATTATGTTGAATCCTTCATGAGGCAGCGTCCACCTTCTTTCAGCGGGTCTACTGATCCATTAGTTGCTAAACAATGGATTAGTACTACTGAAAATATATTTTCAGTTCTTCAATGTTATGAACATGATAAATTCATCCTAGCAGTGTATCATTTGGAAGGAGATGCTGATCAATGGTGGAATCTTATTAAGAATACGAGGCAAAGGGATGAAATTGAGTCCATGGAATGGGACGGGTTCAAGAACTTATTTTTCAATAAGTACTTCCCTCATATTCTCTGAACAAAGATGAAGAAAGAGTTTCTTGAACTGAAGCAAAAGGATGATGAATCTGTTGGTACCTATGAAGCAAATTTTACAAGACTTGCAAGGTACGCTTTTGGTATTATTATCCAACCTGAGAGTAAGATTGATCGATTCTTTAGTGGATTAAAACAAAGTCTCTGAAGGGCTTTAGCCATAAGGGACTTCAATAGCTACGAGGAAATCGTTCGATGTGCTCTCAAAGTGAAGATGGAGATTGGAGTAACCCATCAGTCATATGGGTTTGATAAGAAGAGGATAATGGAATTCAAAGGTAAATCTAAAGAGCACACTGAAAAGAAGATGAGCTTTCCCTTATGCTCAAAGTGTGGAAATAAACATGGAGGGAGTTGTCTTAAAGGGACAAGTAAATGTTTCAAATGTGGAAAGGAAGGTCATCGGGCATTTGAATGCCGCGAGAATGGGAAGAAGATGTCTAATGATGCAAACAAAGGAAGGGATACATAGAATGAACCTACTACACTTCAATGTTTCAAGTGCAAGGAGATGGGGCATTATGACAATCAATGCACAAATCCAAGGGTCGATGATGATGGTCGACGTCAACAAACTCTTAAGGCTGAAGACAAAGGAAAGTCACATGCAATTTCTATCAGCGATGTGGAGTACGATAACGAAGTGGTGAAAGGTACACTTACCATCCACTCTAAAGTAGCAAATGTTTTATTTGATTCTGGATCCACCCACTCTTTTATTTATGAAGAATTTTCTAAGGGTATCACCGTATTACCTCAACAATTAGATGTTGAGTTAGCTGTGACAACACCTAATGGCACATCAATCGCATCAAAAGTTTATAATTATTCTCCAATTGACGTTTGTGGGAAAGTGCTTCCTACAAATCTTGTGATCCTTCCTTTAGTGGAATTCGATGTGATTCTTGGAATGGATTGGCTTTATTTATATGGAGCTCATAAAAATTTCCAAAGAAGGGAAGTCACATTTCATATTCCAGATCAATCTATGATCGTATATCAATGAAAGGATGAACATAACCTTCCAGTGGAAATTTCTTCCATTTTATGGGTATTGATTCCACTAAATGAAGGTTATTTATCTCAAATGGTTGGTGAGAAACTCGCGATTAAGAATATGCCCATCGTACGGGAGTTTGATGATGTCTTTCCGGAGGAATTACCGGGTCTTCCACCAAATCGTGAAGTTGAGTTTTCAATAGAACTCGTACCGGGTGCTTTGCCTATTTCAAATACACCTTATAGAATGGCCACAATTGAGTTGCAGGAATTGAAGAAGCAACTCCAAGAGAATCTTGATAGGGGATTCATACGCCCTAGTGCGTCACCTTGGGGAGCACCTGTTCTATTTGTTAAGAAGAAAGATGGATCAATGAGACTCTGTATTGATTATCGAGAACTTAACAAGATCACTGTCAAGAACAAATATCCTCTCCCACGCATTGCTGACTTATTTGACCAACTACGCGGAGCTCAATACTTTTCCAAGATTGATCTTCGTTCAGGGTATCATCAATTAAGGGTCAAAAGGGAGGATATACCAAAGACGTCTTTCCGTAAAAGGTATGGACACTATGAATTTATAGTGATTCCATTTGGTCTTACTAATGCCCCTACTATCTTCATGGATCTAATGAATAAAGTCTTTAGAGACTATATTGATCAATTTGTGGTAGTCTTTATAGACGATATTCTTGTTTATTAAAAGAGCTATGAAGAACATGAAGATCACTTGAGAATTATATTGAAGACCCTGAGAAAGGAGAAGATTTATTCCAAATTTACCAAGTGTGAATTTTGGCTTCAAAAAGTTGCATTTTTGGGTCACATAATCTCAAGAGGGGATATCTGTGGATCCAGCAAAAACAAAGGTTATCGAAAGATGGTCGAGACCAACAACAGTAACTGAGATCCGAAGTTTTCTTGGTTTGGCTGGATATTATCGACGTTTTGTGAAAGATTTTTCACGATTATCTAATCCACTCACCAAGTTGACTCGGAAAGAAGTTAAGTTTGTTTGGACAGAGGAATGTGAAGAGAATTTCAAGGAGTTGAAAAGAAGGTTATCCAGTGCACCTGTGCTCACACTGCCTTGTAGTGGAGAAAGGTTTGTGATCTACAGTGATGCATCCAAGAAGGGATTGGGATGTGTTCTCATGAAAAATGATATGGTGATAGCTTATACCTCACGACAGTTGAAAATCCATGAGCAAAATTACCCAACACATGATTTGGAGTTAGCTGCGGTAATCTTTGCATTAAAGATTTGGAGGCATTACCTTTATTGTGAAATGTGTGATATTTATACTGATCATAAATTTTTAAAGTATATTTTCACACAAAAGGAGCTGAATATGCGTCAAAGAAGATGGTTGGAGCTGATTAAGGATTATGACTGCTCAATCCATTACCACCCTGGGAAAGAAAACAAGGTGGAAGATGCATTAAGTCGACAAGACCATGCCAGTTTATCAATGATGAGGATCACAAAAGATCCAATATTTATGGATTTACAAAGAATGGATCTTGGAATTATAATAGGGGAAAAATCTTATCTTTCTCAAATGAATGTTCAACCATCTATACATGTGAATATTAAAGAGGCACAGAAAGAAGATGTCGAGTTACAAAAGAAGGTGAGAAATGTTCCTGAATTCAACCTTGATTGTGATGGGATAATAAAGTTCAGGAATCAGGTTTGTGTTCCTCCCATCCCCGAATTAAAGAAGGAACTGCTGGATGAAGCTCATAGTTCTTCATTCTCTATTTATCCTGGAATCACGAAGATGTATAGGGACCTGAAAGAGTACTTTTGGTGGGATGGCATGAAAAGAGATGTTGCTGAATATGTCTCTTGATGCTTGGTTTGTCAACAAGTTAAAGCTGAGAGACAGAAGTCTAAGGGGATGTTACAACCATTACCCATACCTGAATAAAAATGGGAAAACATCACTATGGACTTTGTCATGGGAATTCCTAAAACATCCAAAGGCAATAATGCTATCTGGGTCATAGTTGATCGTCTTACAAAGTCTGCACATTTCATTTCTATTAGAGAGGATTTATCTCTGGATCAGCTTTGCAGGATATATGTAAAGGAAGTGGTAAGATTGCATGGAGTACCACTTTCTATTATCTCTGATCGGGATCCGATATTTACCTCGAAGTTCTGGCAAAGTCTTCAGTATACTCTGGATACAGAGTTGAGTTTCAGCACTACTTATCATCCTCAGACAGACGGTCAGTCTGAGAGAACAATTCAAACTCTAGAAGATATGTTGAGAGCTTGCTCTATGGATTTCAAAGGTGGTTGGGATCAACACCTACCTTTGGTGGAATTTTCTTATAACAATAGCTTTCACTCCAGTATTCAGATGGCTCCTTATGAAGCTCTCTATGAAAAGAAATGCAGGACTCCAACTTGCTGGGATGAAGTTGGGGAAAGAAAGCTATTAGGACCTGATCTCGTTGATGAAATGGCAGAAAAGGTCAGATCTATTCAACAACACATAAGAGCATCTTAGAGTCGACAGAAAAGTTATGCCGACAACCGAAGAAAAGACCTAGAGTTTGAAGTGGGTGATAAAGTGTTCTTACGAATATCTCCCTGGAAGAGGGTTATGAGATTTGGAAAAAGGGGAAGTTGAGCCCTAGATATATTGGTCCTTTCAAAATACTAGATCGTGTTGGAAAGGTAGCTTATCGATTGGCGCTTCCACCGAATCTCTCTGAAGTTCACGATTTGTTCCATGTATCTCTCCTGAGAAAGTACATACCTGATCGTTCACATGTACTCAGCTCAGAAGTTGTACCGCTGGAGCAAGATCTTTCTTATGAAGAACAACCGATAGAGATTCTGGATCGTAGTGAAAAAGTCCTACGAAACAAGACCACTCGCTTGGTGAATGTTTTATGTAGGAACCACCAATTAGAAGAAGCTACTTGGGAGCTTGAGGATATGATGAGGGAGAGGTATCCTCATCTGTTTGTTACAAAGTGACGAATTTCGAGGGCGAAATTCATTTTAAGGGGGGTAGAATGTAACACCCGAGACTTTTATGTTATATAAATCATCAAAGGAATCTCTTTCTACACAACACTTTCTTGGCTTGCTTTACACGCAATCACGACTTTCCTCGATAGCTTGCATTGTACACAATACCGAGTTTCACTAAACGGCGATATGCTATTAAAATATTATTTAAAATAGCCGTTATGAATAGTAATAACCACTTTTTTAAATTTTATAAATTTTATTTTTCAAAATGGACTTCATTTTTGGATTCAGAATACCGAAATTAGCCTAGGGTGAAATTTTGTTATTTTTCTGAAAACTTTCAATTTTTGATGAATAGTGAAACAACTAAGTGGTAGGTTAAAAACTGAATTTTGCATAAAACTTAATTTTACCACTTCTGTGAATGGAATTTCGAAAATCCGACAAACACGGTTGATATAATTATGTAAAATGTGGTTCAATGAGATAAAAATAATTTTTTGGTGAATAGTAACTTTTTACTTTTTTTACCGCGATTAATAGTAAATAGGGTAACTAAGGGTAAATATGATATTACTATTACCCTAACACATGTCCTAATTTTATTGGATAAGTTTAATTCGACCAAAAACAACCTTATGAATATAATATGACCATTTAGGTACACTTGGATTAGATTATGACAATTAATATTATTTTATTTAATTAATAGTTAAAATAGTTAAAATCAAAGTTTAATAACTAAAACATTTTTAATATGGGGTTATAAATGAGATATATTCGACTATAAATATTAATTAGAAAGATAAAAAGATTTCCTACATAATGATATTTTATTTATAATTTTTAGACTTTAAATAAATTAATTTATTTATGACACAATGATGATGCAGTAATTACCCATTTAAGGAAATGTTAACATAATTGATGTTATAAATGCTCAAGTAAATGTAATTTGAGACTTTTTATGAATTACACTAATTTTATAGTTTACTATGATATATTAGTGTTTATTTAATCAACTTGGTTCGAACATATAATTCTGTTATGACTTTCACAAAAATCATATATCAAATAGTGTCAAAATTAACACAAAATAGTTTTTAAATCAAATATTATATTATTAATTGTTATTTTATTTCTAAAAATCTATGGTTCGGCCAAATGACTTAGATAAGGATATATATATTAATAATAAACAACTTGGGGTTCGTTTGGCATGTTATAGTAAGTGTATTAACCTTATAGTGTAAGAAAACAAAAAGTCACGGTAAAAGTTAAATTATTTAACTTAGAGTTAAATATAATTGATAAAGTTAAAATAATAACCTATACTTGTCTAAATCCTATTGGTTGATATGATTTAGACCCATCCCCACTTTAACTTCGAAATAAGACCCTTTGGAACCATTATAAACCGATTTTGACTTTAATATACAATAATATTTTGAGATATTCCTAAGGTGCCCCTCTCCTCCCTTATAAAAGGGCACCTCCTCCCCCTCCTCCTCACACCAATTTGAGCACTCAAGCTCGGCCAACCCCTGCACAAATCCCTTCTACACTTCCCTAGAATAATCCTTGAGGTCCTGGTCTTCTTCAGAGTCCAATCTTAGTTCCCTAATTGGAGGATTCAAAGAGGCGTTTCAAAGAAGAGGTAATATCCATTACCGATCTTTTCAATTTCTTTCTTCTTCAACTTCTTCTTCTTTAGTTGTTTCCTGATAAAGTAATAACATCATTATTACTTACATACTGATATGTTATTATAAATATGAACAAAACCTAATTCACCTTCTATCCATCCTACGGAAAAATGAAATCACCACGCGTGCGTACGTACGGAATATCGTCTCCACGCCGTGGTGTAATCTATTTTCCACCATCACCTTACAAGGATGGGTATAATGGTGTAATTAGTAACTATATATGATTATTATAAAGTGATATTGATACTGAAATAGTATAAATACACTTAAATACAATTCCACGATCATGGGAACAATATCATCGCTTGTGCGTACGTACGAAATACCGTCTCCACGATGTGATGCGACTCGTTCTACATGATCATCATTACATAGTAATTATATAAATGAATTGAATGAATAAATATTATATATGTTACACTAATACCATTCTGGATATAAGGTATCTATAACCTTAAAATAAGAATAAGAATTTATTCGGAAAAACTCGCATAAGAACAAAAGGCAATAAAGACCCGAGTAACAAGTAACAATGAAATATTACTAATAAGAAGCTAAGAATATGACCATATATGATATAATATCAATATGTATGATTCTGGAATAAGTCAATAACATTATTTAAACCATTATACAGGAGCTTCGGACATGTACAAAGCAAATCGGACCTAAGGTAAGGGTAAATATCACAATCTCATTTTTATCCGAGATTGTTTATACATTGGTATTTACTGGGGTGTATTTTATCATCCACATCAATGTTACCTCAATATGTAATATTTTTTCCATCCACTTACAATAGTTTAAATCCAATTTTACCCTTCGGTGAGTTTTTAGTAATGAATATGAAAGGAATCTTTTGTCGTTTTTTCGTATGAGGTACTTTTTTTTGACTTTTCCGACAAAAGTACGAAGAATGTTTTTTTATCTTATACGGCATGAATGGATTTTTAAAACATTATTTCCAAGAAGCTTCCTTTACAAGTTTTCAAGATTATTTTTAATCAACTTCTTTTAGTTTAAAGTTGTATGACATGTTAAGAAAGGAAAATTTTTTTTGAAGAAGAAAGGATATTTTCCTCAAGAATGGAGTTCAAGTGTTTTATCAAAATTATTTTCCATCTAAGATAATAAAGGGTTCTGTTTTTATCCCTATTATTACATTGATTTGATTATGTTTTGAGGGAATTATTTTTATTAAGTCATTTACCTTATATGATTTGTTTTATGATGTCATGATGTTTCAAGAATCCCATTTTTGTTACATGTGTTATGCGATGATGTATGAGTTATGATTATGTGGCACACATAAGAAAGGATTCATTATAAGATGGGTGGGACCTATATCTCCCTACAATGCATTGGGTAAATATTTATATCTCATGAGATAGACATGGCTGGAACGGAAGGTTATTTCGGTTCAGTGATACATGACTGAAACGAGGAGTGAACTCGGTTCAGAAATGGACTTTGTCTACTAAGACAGTCTTGGAAATGAGTCATGACTAACAGGAAATGATTTTCCATGATTATGTGTGCATGCCACAAAGTTTCAAGTTTTATGTTATGATTATGGGGATCTCATTTTCACTTCTATGATTTATTCCATGTTAAGATATTATGATCACTTTTGCAGGTTATGATTTTCAAAAAGATATGATATGATTTTTATTTCATTTATTTGCCCTTGCTGAGCATTTGAGCTCACCCTTTTTGTATGTTTTCTTTTCCCTAGGCCAGGAAGATGGATATTAAGTAGAATATGCTAAAAGGGACCCTAGATATGATGAAATAAATGGGAGACACTGTAGAAGATTTATGAACCAGTTGTTTATTTTTCCCAGTTTCTAAAGACACTATACCTATACGGTCCTTTGTGGTTTTGTCATATGTTGTAATAAGTGTGCTTCAATTTTGAAGTATTAACAATGTATGTAAAGTATGGGTCGTTATATTAAGTCTTTGTGTCGACTTCCATCGCCTGAACCAGATGATTGTGAAGAAAAAGTACCCACTCCTAAGGATTGATGACCTCTTTGATCAGTTGAAGGGAGCATGGTGGTTCTCGAAGATAGACCTCCGATCAGGCTATCACCAGCTTAGAGTTGGAGATGAGGATTTGCAGAAGATGGACTTCGAATGACGGTATGACCACTACGATTTCTTGGTTATGCCTTTCGATGTAACCAATGCTCCAGAAGGGTTCATGGGACTCATGAACAGGATTTTCTGACCATACCTCGATCGCTTTGTTATAGTCTTCATCGATGACATTCTGATCTACTCGACTATTGAGGAGGAGCATGCCTACCATTTTCAGGAAGTACTGGACACACTCTGAGAGCACTAACTTTATGGTATGCTCTTGAAGTGCCAGTTTTGGATCCGAGAGGTTCAGTTTTTTTGACATGTCATCTCGGAGTCTGGAGTTGTAGTGGATCTAGTGAATATTGAGGCAGT
Organism: Viscum album; assembly: GCA_963277665.1. Lineage (NCBI taxonomy): Eukaryota > Viridiplantae > Streptophyta > Magnoliopsida > Santalales > Viscaceae > Viscum > Viscum album. Next base: position 2,103,287,157 of record OY728120.1, read on the forward strand.
ACTTACATGGGATCCACCCAGGAGTGTGAAGGAGGTACGGAGTTTCCTGGGTTTGGCTGGTTACTATCGGAGATTTGTTACAGACATCTCCAGATTTTCATCACCAATATCACCCTTGACGAAGAAGGGGCAACCCTTCGTTTGGTTGGAGAGATTCCAGCAGAGCTTTCTGGAGCCGAGGCAGAGGCTGACAAGTGCCCCCATCTTGAGGCTATCAGACCAAGGCATAGGGTACGTAGTCTACTGTGATACATCAAGGACCGAACCTGGGTGTGTCCTGAAGTAGGATTGAGCTGTGATCACATATGGTTCTCGATATCTATGATGAAACGATTAGAATTACGCTTCCCATGACCTGGAGTTAGCAGTTGTGGTCTTCTACTTGAAGATGTGGCGACACTATCTGATGGGTGAGAATTTTACCATGTACTCTGACCACCAGAGTCTCAGGTATATCATTTCTCAGAAGGACCTAAACATGAGATAGCAACAATGGCTTGAGTTCCTCCAGGACTATGACTTCGAGATAGTATATACTCTTGGGAAGGGGAACGTTATTGCAGATGCACTCAGCATAAGGTCTGGTATACAGTTGTTAGGTGAAGCCATAGAGCACCTAGACACTTTTCAGATATCATTTATGGATAGAGATGGAGTGGATTTCTTACAATCATTCACAGTCACACCCCCACCCCTTCAGTGAGTCAGGGAGGTGCAGTGTGGGGATGCTGACTACGAGACACGACGTTCTCAGATATCAACAGGGAAGGCACCTGATGGATTTTTTGGAGGTGGGGAACATTTCATCCTCTTTAGAGGACGTATTATGGTGCTAGTGTCACTTCAAGAGGAAGTATTGAGGTAGTTCCACACATACCCTATAGAGGTACATTCAGGAGTGGCGAAGATGTACCAGGATCTCCGGTAATTGCACTAGTGGCTGGGGATGAAGAAGGTAGTTCTGTATTTTTTCTCTCAGTGCCTCACTTTTTAGAAAGTGAAGGTAGAGCACTAGGTACCAGCAGGCTTGGTTCAGCCTTTAGAGGTCCCAGAGTTGAAGTGGGAAGGGATATCCAGGGACTTCATGATAGGACTTCCACGTACATCTAGGCGTCACGACTCGATTTTGGTGATCGTCGACCGACTCACCATGTCAGCCCACGTTCTACCGATCAGAGAGAAGGGTTCAGTAGAGAGAATGGGAGGCCTCTATGTGAGGAGATTGTGTAGCTACATGGAGTACCTTATCCTATTGTCTCTGATCATGACACATGGTTTACATCCTGGTTGTGGAAGGGGTTGTAGGAGGATTTCGGGATACAACTTTGTCTTAGTACCGCTTTCCATCCTCAGAAGGATGGACAGAGTGAGCAGACCATTAAAACCCTTGAGGACATGTTGTGTGCTTTTTTCCTCTACTTCAGTCATAGCTGGGATGATCAATTAACTTTGGTGGAGTTTTCATACAACAACAGCTATCACTCCACCATTGGGATGGCACCTTTTGAGGTGTTATACGGGCGACCTTACAGATCACCCTTGTACTGGACTAACCCTGGGGAGTCAGCACTAGTGGGACCAGAGATGGTATGGGCTACCATGGAGATGGTGCAGATCATCCAAGAGTAGATGAAGACTACAAAGAGTAGGAAGAAGTCACATGATGAGAGGAGATAGAGGCCTCCGTAGTTCGAGGATGGTGACCACGTCTTTCTATGGGTCTCACCTCGACGAGGTCTATGGAGATTTGGCTGAGGCGACATTTTATATCCGAGATTCGTCGGACCATTCCAGGTCCTCATAAAAATAGGTGAGGTTTCCTACCTATTAGCTCTTCCACCTTAGTTTCACCGGGTGCACGACGTCTTCCACGTATCTCAGTTGAGGAGATAAATGCACGACCCTTCTCACATCATCGACCATGGAGAGATGGACGTCGACGATGGGGATACTTTTATAGAGGTTTTAGTGGATATTGGGGATGGAAAGGAGTGGGTCCTACATGGACAGTCGATACCTCTGGTTCATGTTCACTAGCAGCATGGGAACCTCCAGGAGAGAACATGTGAGGGGGAGGCTCAGATGCATTCTCAGTACCCCAACTTGTTCCCTTAGTTATGAGTTGTGGTTTACGAGGACATAGAGCCCTGATGCGGGGAGAATGTAAAGAATTATAATTTCTATGTAAATTATTTTATAATTAAATGGGAATTTTATGAGTCCATGAAAATTAATGGCGCATGATTCCGGGGCCCGGTGGGCCTGGAATCAATTTCTGATGTTTTGTTCGGTTATGTTTAGTAAATGTACGAGCTGGTTTTATAACTTTTGAACCGGTTTTCGGAATTGTAATATGAGGGCACCGTTGAAATTGCTGCACTGGAATTCACTAAAGAAGACTTTTATCTCGACGACAGTGGGTTGAGAATAAAAGATAGTTTGGGGTTTTACGTGAAATATTAATATAAAAATATATGTTTGTGACACTTTATTTTTATTTCACCAACAACCATGTGGGTATTGGGAGGTTGGACCCACTGGAACTATAACCTCCATGTGGAGGTTGGAAGTGGGGACCACCAGTCCATAACCTCTCATTAGATGTTATGGTGGTGGGGACCACCATGCCTCAACCTACCATTTGAGGTTAATGTGGTGGGGACCACCCAAGACAACATAACCTCCCATTTTGAATAATTGGGGAGGGGACCAACCAACCCCTATTAATGGGAGGAGAGGAAAACCGCTCAACTCCCATCATGGATGAGGGAGATCCTCTTGACCTCCTCTAACTTTAATGTTGAAAATTCACAACCCTTAATACACCATCCTACGTAATTATTTTCCGCAATTTGAATATTGTGCCAACAATTAAATTGGGGAAATCATATCACTTTTGGATTTGGGTGGAATATTGGGGAGAGGAGAGCTTGAGAGAACTAGAGTTCCCCAATGAAGAAATTCATCTCCCCACGAATAACGAAGAATGAAGAACAAAGAAATCCAGAAACAATCTTCTTCGACCTTCATCCTCAGATCCTACCAACGTGGGACATTTTCAACCAACCATCCCTCCACATCGTCGTCAACGAGCCGAAGCTCGAGCTCGAGATTGGTAATGTGCGGAGGATGTGATGAACAACGATCTCCTCCATCTTCTTTCCATCATTTCATCATCGAACAACGAAAAAAGCTAGGGGTTTAATTTCATTTAAAGTTCCATGTTTTTCCTTTAATCAAAAAGAAGAACGAGGATGATTTCTTTTTGCGGGTTAATTGTTGTGGTTCGTTCTAAAGGATTGATTGCTATCACCCTATATGTGGAGGGTGTGGGCCAAACTAACACGGCCCGACACCCTCTGTCGATCTCTATTGCGATGTCTATCGATATGGTGACGAAATGATAATGCGAAAAAGGCGGAAAAGACAAAGGCCAAACTACCCGCAGCCTCCAAGACTCGCGCCGCCCCATGGCGGCCCACACCGCCACCAGCCGAACCGACCCTGATCGTGCCCCCACCGGCCTCCCGGCCTACCCGGCTGCCTCATGGCCTGCCCGACCACCTCCCGATCGAACCGGTGCCATGTCCTCACTGGCCTCCCAACCTGGACAACGGTCCCCATTGCGGCACCCTGGCTGAACCAGTCATGGTCATACCCTCTGGGCCAAGTCGTGCCTTTGTGGCTCTCCAGGTCGAATCGGCCCTGAGCCCGGGCCAAACCGCCCTCGCAGCCTCTTGGGCTGGGCTTAGTGGGCCGAGTGAAACCCAACGGGCGGCCCCCAACCAACGGGACAGGCCGGACCAAATGGGTCAGGCCTAGTTGACCCGAACTAGGTCGGCCCAGACTAAGTCAGGTCAGTTGGTCCGATAGGGTCGGACCAGACCCAAACCTATTGCCAACCCTTTACTTTATTTGGCCATATCTTTGGCACCGGATGTCCGTTTGACGAACTGTCAGTGTCTCTAATAATCTTGGAGCTTGAAGGTCCCTTTCAGTATACCCCACTAGATATTGGGTGTATAGTTGTGGTACGGTCAGGTTGGATCGTTCACGAATCCAACCGAGGCCCCGTGGCTAAATGGCTAATAACTCTCTGACCGGGCATCTGAGTGACGCGTCGCCTGTTGCATTGAGATCCCTATGACGAGGCGTACTATTGGAATATTTATTAAATAGACTTCATGGAAGTTGATGAATCGACACTTGGCTTGAAGAGTGGACCCTCCTGGAATCAAGCATGCTTGTGTTGAATCCCTGTGGATGGCTTCTCTCTGACTACTACTCCTAGATCCTGTGTAGGTTCGATAGTTCTGAATGTTGTTCATGAATCTTGTGTAGGTTAGACAACTCTAACTACTGTTCATGGATCCTGTGTGGGTTCGACAGTTTTGACAGTTGTTTCTAGATATTGTGTGGGTTTGACAACTCTAACTATTATTCCTAGATCCGGTGTGGGTTCGACAGTTCTGACTATTGTTCCTGGATCCTGTGTGGGTTCGACATCTTTGACTATTGTTCCTAAATCTTGTATGCATTCGATATTTCTAACGGCTATTCCTGGATCCTGTGTGGGTTCAACAGCTCTAACTATTGTTCCTGGATCCTGTGTGGGTTCGACAGTTCTAACTACTATTCGTGGATCCTATGAGGGTTCGATTGGTCTGACCGATGTTCCTAGATCCTGTGTGAGTTCAAGAGCTCTGACTACTGTTCCTAGACCCTGTGTGGGTTCGATTTTTCTGATCTCTCTTCCTGGATCATGTGTGGGTTCAACAGCTCTGATTTCTGTACCTAGATCCTCTGTGGGTTCGACAGAACAGATGATTTAGTGTCCATATCTAATCATCTATAACTCTCAACAAAAGTGGTACCTATGTGATCTGAGGTAGTAAATTTTGTGTTTTCCTCATGATTGAGATGGATTACTTGATAACTTAGGTATATGTATGTGCATATACCTATGTGGGGTTATTTGTTGAATTCATAATTTTTGATTTATCCTTATTGGATTTTGTGAGTCCTTGAGGGTCTCGGGGTCCCTACAGAGTATCCTTATACTCACCCCTACACGGGTTATGCTCGCACCTCATTGTTTTGGATGAAGATGACAGACAACCCTGATTGAGGCTGAGAGTACCAGGACAGGACAGTACCTGGAGGTGGACCATAAGGCGTGATGATACACGGAGGAGATGGACGGACCTGGAGTGCTAAGGAGGCAACAAATACCTACCCTTCAGGTAAGAACCACGGAGGACAACTAGTGGAACCTTTTATTTTCTTCAGTTATACTTTCTGTTTCCTTGTACTGTACAGTTGGGATTATATTTTCAACCCCCCTTTTACTTTTAGTACACTTTGTTATAAAATATTACTTAGTGTTTTTCTTCAAGATTGTACACTTTTGTGTGCGTTTTTAGGTTATAAAGGCAATGTCTTCCCAGTTTTAGGGGTTTATGCCTTTGGTACTAGTCGCCTTCCCCTAGCCTATGGAAGGCGGTCTTGGGGTAGTCACGCCACTGGCCCTGGGGGATGGGTCGTGACACTTACGATACCTTATTTCTCAGACATTGCATATCTCACGTGGTCTTAGGGAATTGAAATGATCACATTATTTATATCATGAAACTCCAACAACCAGGGAAACCTCAGTGTTTAATCCCTGATCAGTGGTATGATATAACTACCCCCATATAAGTGTATCTACCTCATGGAATGTCCCAAGGGTGTGATTAAACTATGATAAATATGATTCATTCTATACCAAAGATATTTAGGATGCCTCTTCGAAGTCTGGGGTCAAATATCTAGTATCCAATTTCCCCCATATTTTTCCCATATGAAAATAAATTGCATGGGATTAATGAATTATGTAGGTTTTTATTCTAGTTATAAAGTACCATACATAGGAAAATATATAATGGATCAATCCCATACTCAAAATATTAACCACCTCCCTAGATGGAAAAAAACTCTTTAGATACATGTTATACAACTTCAAACTATAAGTAACTACCCACTAATGGAAAATGGATGAAGAACCTTAGATACATACAAATATATACACCAATAAGATCATATCTTTTTCAAATAAAAGAGCATAACCTATGATCATTTTGTTAGGGAAACTGATCCTACATCGGGATTATGAATATATTATTGAACATATACTAAATATACAAGAGTGTCCCATAATATGAAACAATCCCCCAAGGGTGTGATGATCCCAACCTCCCATCTTGTAGACCAATGTTATTTTCTATGTGTTGTTGTGTCTAAAATCCCAATTGACTACCTTTCTTTAGAAAGAAATCCATTATCATGTTATGGATGTGGTAACCATGAGGAGTTTCTATCGAAGATAAATATTAATGGTGAGACCGATGTGAATGATTGTATAGAAATAAAACCCACCACAATCAAACCATCGATCCATGATATCCATATCATTCCTATTGAAAAAAAATGGTGAAACCAACATGAACTCATCTAACATTACAATCTTCTTCATAAGAAAAAAATGTACAGACTACCTAGTTCTCAACTATTAATTTTTTATTTCCACATGGATGATCACCATAAACATTCATATCATTTATATGAGAACAAAAATTTCAAAACTAACGTGAATCTCTCAAATAAAAAAATGATCTGTTTACCATGAAATGCATCTTATAGATAATCCTCTGTAGACGGGGTTCTCATGAAATTAGTAATTTCTCTCTTTGATAATCCCATGTGAGCAGAATGACCAAAATTGTAATAAAATGAAAATTGTGTTACCCATGAATATCTAATTGAGCACGCATCATGCCTATGATAATGCACTGATTGGTGTTCCTTTCTATGTGCATGATTGCAAATACAACTCCCAACAACAACACCCTAACCTATGATAATGTCTTCATCCAGCGACCGTTCTGAAAAATCTTTTAAAATAGTAACCCCATGGGACTTAGAATGAACTCACCTTTTGAAACATTTAATTTCAGGTGGAAAATGAAATGGTTTAGGATTACCATTGACAAGGTACCATCTTGACCCTTGAGTCTTCCTGTGAGGGTCTCCAGAATCTATGGTCGATGGGTTGGAACTATCCAAAGAAATATTCTGTAAATCCAATGGCCCTCATTTCTACAACCAACCACTTCAAGAGTGTATCCCTAGTGCATTACAACCTCCAACCTCAATATCTAATGAAGGTGGATAAAGGATTAAACGATGGATTCATTATAGTTTAGGGGTTGCTTAGGAGGGATCCTATCAATATTCATTGCTAGTGCCATCTCTCTGGTTCCATTCATTCACCTACTGAGAGTACAACCTAAAACACTACCACCTATGACACCCATGAATGGGAAACAAGGAAGATACATTGGGTGTAAAAGGATCTGGTAAATCATGAGTGGGTTCATATCCCCATTGTCGCTAATGATGTCTACTAACATATTCTGGTGATAGTCAGAAAGATTGATCATATCCCCACTCACTCGAAAAAAGTATTCAGGAATTTTCATAAAACAATAATGGGGTAGGTACATATTTCAACCACCATTCATGAAGTCCATTAGCATATTCAGGTGGCATAAAGAGGATAAAAGTTGGATCATATCCTCTATTTAATTGAAGATATATTCCAGTATATACTGGTGACATAAAATGTGTAGTAATATATTCCTCTGCAGACTTTACTAAAATTCAATTACATCCTAGAAATAGTTTAAGAACTCCTCTGGTATATATTGACACTAGTATAGATACAAGGATAAATTCATTTCCCTTAAATACAACTATGAAAACACAACACTCTAATCGATATGAACAAGTGGTTTCTCTGAAGTACGTGCACATTCTTACTCCCTTCCAATATGATTATCAACAAATTAAATTAAAGGAAGAGGCTCCAAACTAGACTCATATTCTCATTCCAACCAAGGGTAACCAAGTGATAGTGTAACATGCCTTAGGATTGGGGAACATTCTTGTCAAAAAGGACTGGAGAAATATTCCAAAGGACTAATATTAGGCACATATCCCTATTCAAGTTGGGGATCCCCAAGTGAGAGTGTAACATGCCTCAGGACACGATCCTATTTCTGTCACAAAAAATAGATAAATTATCCAAAAATACAATAATTGGGATCATATCCCCATATTGGACAAGGTTCAGCAAGTGATAATGTAACATTACTTGGGATATGATCATATTTATATTTGTTAATATACCTGGAATATTCCACTAGATCATATAATCAAGGAACATATCCCTACTTACACCAATGAATGACTGCATCAGCATCCTTATGGGGAAATATAGTAGGACTCTCATATATCTTCTCCCATTCCAATGGTCCATCGGTATATTCTGATGGGGAATTCATTTTTAGAACAGGATCATATTCCTGTTCCAACTAGGGCTCACTATGTGAGAGTGGCACATGCCTCAAGATGGACTCATATCCCTATCAATAAAGATGATAATCATATTCAAAATGCTAAGGACCATGCTCATGTCTCCATTCTAACTAAGGATCTCCAAGTGAGAGAAGCACATGCCTCAGGGTGGGCTCATATTCCTACCAATAATGAAGAATCTCATTGCCATATTCTAGAAGCTTCTCAGTAAAGGGATCATATGACCGCATCACTAGATGGTAATAAACAAGGTCTATTAATCGTCATACAGTAGGATTGTATCCCTTCATAATTCTAGAAGGTAGTTACCCTACTCTCGAAATTCACCGTCATCAACCTCCCCATGGTGATATCTCCCATGGATAAGGAAATCATCCCCTTTTCTAGACACCAACATATAGATTGGTGATCAAAACTCATACACCTTTGAATATAGAGGTTCTTGAAACATCAGGATCAACCTTATATAGTCCCCCATAAACTTCCAACAGCACTCCACACTTTTCAGTAGGAACTCACAAGAAGTACCTTCTATGGTCTAATCAGATGGAGGCATGTACATCTAATGAAGAGGAATACCACATTAACATATAGAGAGAGTTATCCCAAAACAACCTCCAAAACATGTTTTGTCACATCTCTACTTATGACTATGAGATCACATATAATCTAGAATAGTATTTCATGCATTATCTATGCCAACATATATGGGATACTCATCAGTTATTGAAGGCTAGAAACCTCCCTTAACCATAGTTTGAGGTTAAGTATCATACCATTAAGAAATTATATTATTAGTTATGCCTGGATTCTGTCTCCATGGTCTGGGAACCAAAAACAGAAAATCATAGTGAAAATATGTAACACAATGTCCACCATTTCATCACAACTCTTTGGCAACTAATATCTAAAGACTTGTCATGCATCTGTATTTGACTTCGGGGAACATATGGAGTCTTACACTTCACTGGACCCCTAGGTCCCATAGAACCCCTCAGACAATTAGTCTTATAATTTTAAAACCTTTGGAAAAATCATAGGAATGTCTAACGCAAAATCCAATTGGTCACTCTAACAAAATCCTACCACTTCAATGATTTAAAAACATCACGAATAGAGGAAGTGGACAGCCCGTAGAGCTTTGAACTGAGCCCCTTGAAGTAATGGGAATACATTTCAAATATAGAAGTCTGAGTTTCAATCAAAATCAACAATATCCCCTAGAAACCGACCCTCGTCATTGGTTTCCACTGCACTTATCTTTAACACAATCAAATCAATGCAACATCAAATGGGTTGTAGTATCATCTGTCATAGCAACCTTCAAGGAAAAAACCAATCCCACTAGGTTGGGGGAATATCTACCACTACCTCCACCCCTCATATTGTCACTCTGTTTGATGATTTAGGTCATATTGGCAGCACCTACAAACAATCCCAAGACCACTAGGCTAGGGGAATTTATATATAGATTTTCATCACTAGGTTTATCAACCCCTAATAGGTTCCTAGGGAAATGAATGATGATTCCATATAAACCCCAACCCATTGGTCTAGGGAAAATTATATTTTAAGGCTAATCCCATGAATCATCAAATCATCAAATGAAATAATCATATCATCATCAACAAGATAAATCCATGTTAATTTTCTCCCTAGATATCCCCCAACCCATAGGGTAAGGAATTTTCATCATTATCAACACTATATATAGAATTAGTCTTCTCAGGTTTGGTGGTAAATATTAATGGTTGGAATCCCATTTGTTCCTACCTCCATAAGACAGACCTCTATTATTCAGGGCTTGTTCAGAAATCATGATTGGAAACTCCCTTAAGGTCACCACTCACTGGCTGATATGGGAGGAGTGTATGGAGATGGATATCAAACCTCATTAGGGTTGCAAGATGAAACAACCCAATATGGCCAAGGATTATAGAAATAAACCTAATGTGGGTAGTGTAGAGTCATCCTATTGTGTTGAATGTAATGGGAAAACTACCAATTCCCAATACACCTCTGTGAATTTCATCACCATCAACCAGACAGATAATGTGGATCAAGAAGCAGATAAAAAGGGATGCAAAACTAAATTTTTACCCCAATAGGAAGGTTATTTAGATGCACGAACTAATTTTTCATGCACCCAGAACCAAAGGAGTATCCAAAATCTATCAGCTCTAAATATAATGTTTCAACATCTCTAGATAAAAAGTTCCAAATATAAAAGGAAATGTGTTTTAAAATCCCAATCACAACCTAGAAGAACTGAAAATCCTTAAATGAAGGAGTGGTTGTCACAATATGATAATGAGATACACAATGTCCAACAAAATAAAGAGGAGATACTCATGGGAAATATTCCCACTGTGTATCATCTTTAGGATGAGGTTAATATTCACCTTCCCGTACTTCTGTAAATAGTTGTTGCTCCAACAAGACTAGTATATGAGCATCAGACTGGCTCTACATCCTAGTAGCTAGTTTAAAAAAATGTGAAAGTTAAAAATAATCATGAATCCCCTCCCATGTGGGGACAACTTGTCCCTTAGTATGATAAGAATTTCATCTTTGTATGAATGGAGAATCAGTGAAAGGTGAAAATAGGTTCCCCTCATCAGGCCCTCCCACTCCCTATAGATGGGTGGTAGATTAGATAGTAGTACCTCTACAATAACTCAACTACATCGAGTCTCTAGATACACAAATGGAATCCATGGAATAGATATGTACACCAATGCAGCCAAAGAGAAATTTATATCCTGATTTCGTTGATGACACTTTGCCTTTACCCATTTCAAAAATCCTACCTTATCTACCTTTGATGGTGTAAGAGACCCTGAACAACATCTCACTCACATCATATCCTGATGTGGTCTGATGATGGGTCCTCAAGACCATCTGGAGGTGACCATGATATAGTGTTTAACACATAATTTGGTAGTTACATCCATCGTTTGGTACAAAAAAATTCCAGCATGATCCATTTTAGTATGGGAAGAACTTCTTCATCAATTCCTTTACCAGTTCATCTCCACACTAAGGAAAATTAAAATTGTCATCCAAAAGAACATAAAGCAATGTAAAAATGGGAGGGTTTATGAATTCCTATCTAGATGGAATGATTTAACCTATTTTATAAGAATACCTCTTTCACAGGAAATATTAATAGATCTATATGCTCAAAATTTCAGGGATTAACAACATAAACCTCTGATCCCAATAAAGTATCTAGGTGTGTTTTGAGTGTTCATAGAAACTACAAAACTTATGGAATATTATATTTAGAAAACCCAAGATAAATCTATTCTCATGCACTCAACATAGAAAACAATCTTGGTGAGGCATAAATTGACATTGTTACCCTTAATCCAATAGTATTACCCATTCAAGAACCTAGGAAAGTCCTGAACCGCCCAACACCCCCTATCGAGTGATGAAAAACAAAAAATCACCCTTATCCAAAATCCAAAATAGATTAGGGTTTCCCAAGATTCGATGAATGGATGAATAAAGTCTACTCCTTCAGAAATGAACAATTCCTTAGTTATTTCCTTGAATCAATGAAAAATAACCTGGTTATGCTACCACATCCTAGGAATCCAATGTGTTCAAACAAATAGATCATCCTAACTACACCCCATTCTATAGAATTCTAGGTCATAATATCCAAGATTTCTTAATCTTCAAAGACAAGCCTCAAACCATGGTCAATTCCAAACAGATGGTTCTAGATAAATTCTCATATAAGTTTTCCTACATAACCATTTCCCAGTCAGAAGAACCAGGATATTGTAAGTATGTTCCAACTAGGTATGGAAAAAAGTTCAACAACTAGATGACTTCAAAAAAATTTACTGAGATCGTGCTACACTAAAATTATAACTCTGTAGACCCAAAATATTTAATCAAACCTAGGAGATCTCATTATATATGTCCCCCAAAGGGGGGAATGACCATAATACACAAAAATAAATAGAAGATGAACAGTCATATCCTTCTCCGACAGAAGCTCTAACTCTTGCAGATTTCTTCCCTGCAACACCCAAAGCATGATCACTACCCCATCAAATGGAACCCTCATAATATGAAGAGCTAATATTTACATATATTAATATGATACACTTTGAATAACCCTTATCTAATGATTAATATTCCTCAGAGTTTGATTTCCCTGCAACCAACCGGGGAACAAGAGGTTGTATGTGCCGGAACTGAGGATAAAGGGGACAACACAGGCATGGTCAGACCCAATATTTCATTATCCTCCACAAAGAAGACTTTTATGAAGATAATAACCATGTGAAAGAGATAAAAAAAGACCTAGAATAGACATGGAGGTTTCTCATAACCCTCTAACAGTCATCTGTGCCCATTCATTTTTCATGACGACCTAGCGGGTGTACGATTATCTGATCATCCCTAAAAATGGGGAAGGTCTGAATGACTCATTCCACTACTGGAAGATGATCCCTTGACCTCTTCATAAGAATTTTGAGTGTATAATTCAAATTCATTATCTCTTAATACATGTATTAATGAGAAACCCATCCTCAGGGAAGTTCCAACCACTATCACCAAAGAAGCATTCTGAAACAGATGGTAGTTATTCCATCCAATCTCCCAATCTTGGAGGTGCTCTATATTTCTAAATAACTCAAGGAGGTACTCATTGAATCCATATAGATCCAACAGATGTTCAATAAAGAATTTGTTGCATCTGAGGTCTACCAACTGGAGAATTTTCTATAAAAAATCCATGTCATTATCTCATTCATAGATCAAGATTAGGTAGAGGTCATACAGGGACACATCAGACCCCTATGTGTTTCTAGTAGACTTGATAATGTTGACATCTGAAGGGACCTAGTTGAAAATGGTTTTAGGATCAACCTCTTCTTAATTTTAACCCAATGAAATTTGGGATATTTCTAATGGGATTTGACTCCCATAAATCTGACCATTCATGGGTATGATAAAAATGAGAAAAGTCCTCTTAGGAAGATCAACTTCAAAACACATTTTTGGGATCTCACATTTGGAATCGATTTTATGGTTATCTAGTAATACACTATATATAATATCATTATTGGACGTTCTTCGATCCATATCTAAATGACAGTGACCTTGACATTCTATTAGTATCTAAAATGCCTCATCGAGAGAATGGTCCACATAATACATATTAATAGTTCCCCTTCAAGACTTGTGAATCCACATATGATGAAGTGGATTTCTAAAAAAGGGATGAAAAATAACCAATGTTGGATGATGATATATATTTTTTATCCCCCATTGGATTGGTGATAACCCCTATAAATACGTAGAGTATGTTCAATAGTGACAATGTACACTGTATAAATCTAGTTGTGGTGATAGACCTGATCTGAGATGTCTAACCCCTTATGTCACCAGTGAAAGTGAAAAATGTAATCAACTCTATATCCAATATATAATTAATCTAATGGAAAGAGATGATAATTTCTTTCCTCATGTCCTATCTCATCATGATAGTGATAGGTATTCCCCCAGATTGCTGACTTCATTGGAAAATTCCTCAATAGAATCAGAGGTGGAAGAAGAAGAGGGTATCTTCAAGAATGGTCCTCCCAAATTCGTGAAAAGAATATCCACCACCATTGGTGAGATTAGGTTAGTAAATATGGGAACAAAATATGAATTTAGTGTTACACTAATTAGTTTATCCATGCCTCTCAAGGAGAAATATATGTACATCACATTTATAAAGCAACACTGATATGTGTTCTCTTGGAATTATACAAAAATTCTTCGACCGAATCTATATTTTTCTACACACCATCTCATCTTACCCAATTACCATCAAGGATTCAAGCAGGTAGTCAGGAGGATTAACCCCTCTCATGATACCGATATAGAAGAAAAAGTCAACAGATTGATCAAATATAAATTTTTACAAGAAATTCAATACCCAAGATGGATTACCAATATTATCCCATTCATGAAAATTAATGGGAATATTAGGGTCTTCCAGAATTTCCAAGACCCTAATAGACACTTACGAGGAGAAAATGTTCTATTTCCAATCAAATCACTCTTGATTGATGAAACTTATGGCTTCCAGGACCATTCCTTTTTAGATGGGTATTCAAGGAACAATGAGATAAATATTTCCCATGAAGATGAATAAGCCACTACCTTCATAGCACCCTAAGAGATATTTTTCTACCAGGTCATTCCCTTTGGAACAAAAAACACTAACACTACTTATCAATGTGCTATGAATTATTCCTTCAAACTGTTCTTAGGATGGATAGATGAATGTTATATTGAAAAACTAGTGTTCAAATCCTGATTCATATGTGATCACATCATAGATATTAAAATTTTCTTTGATAAGATGTTACATCATATTTTGATGATAAATCCACTAAAATACACTTCCATGGTAACATCAGTCATGTTCCATGTTTTTTGGTATGCCACCATGGCATCGAAGTTGACCAAGATAACAGTAGTAATATTTTCTAAAATTTCTCCCCTATAAATGTCAAAGAACTAAGGGAACTGTAAGGGAAACTCATATACATTAAGCATTTCATATAAATCTAGTCCAGAAAATAACTCCTTTTCCCCAATCTGATGAAGATGGGAGTCACTTATCAATAGAACGATGTATACCATGAATCCTTCAAAAGTCTCAATCAGTATCTGGTCTACCCACTGGTCTTGATGCCACCTGTGGAGGAAAATTAACTCATCTTATATGTTTCCACCATGAAATTCTATTTGGTTGTCCTCCTCACATAGAAGAATGATGTGGGGAGTGATAACAGTATCAACTACCTCATTCGAAAAATGCTAGGTACTGAGACCTGATATTAGAATGTCAAGAAGAATACTCATCTTTGTTGTATAGAATCTGATATATTACTTGTAGCACCATGAACACCATATTGTCTCTCATATTGAACCACTCAATTACATCCTTGTTGGTCTAATGTTTACTAGTAATCTAGCCTATTGGGTGGTAATTCAACAACAATATGACATAAAGTTCATTTAATATAATTTGTTAAAGGGGAATTCCCTATCTAATTTCCTCAATGCACATACCACCATGTAAATTACACTAGTGGACCCTAATATTCCATAGTAAGAGGTTTTAATTTTCCATGACACTCCTTGTACATGGGACATGTATTTTTATGGATCCTCCCAAAGACCTATTAGCAAAATAATGGAAAACTAAAAGCTCAATTGGGTTGTATTATGGGTTGTATTTATATATGTAGACAAAGAAATCTATCCATACTCTTTATCATTATTTAAAGGCTAAAATAATAATAAGGTAGAATACCAAGCCCTCATCATTGGCTTAGAACTAGCCCTACAGCTATAGGTATCCTACCTAAATATCAAAGGGGATTTGGAGCTGGTGATAAAGCAGATCAATGGTGAATATTCCATCAAAATGGAAGAACTTGTCCATATACCTAGATATGTCAGGGGAATAATGGAGGAGTTCCCTTTTGATCCCATGTTGAATCATGTTCCTTGATCATAAAATTCACCTATCAATGCATTGTCTAATGCAACTATAGTCATGGACGACCCTAATTAGGAGGAAGCAATATTTCGTATCATGCACCAACGAATGGTATCATTAGTCTTCATTTTTGATATGGATGAAGTAAATTAGTTAAACACCACCCTAAAGAATGATGAACAGATATCCACCCCTGTATGGATGGAGCCCATAATTGGTTATCATCATGATGGGACTCTCCTAACAGATTGATCCAAAAGATAATAGATTCTTCACCATGCAGTGAAAATTACCCTATGAGATGGTCCAAATGATTATAAATAAAACTATAAGTATGTATTAAATGGAATCCTCCTCATATGCATAAAAAGAAGAGATATTTTTACATCAATAATGAAGTCAATGTCGGCTCCTACAATTCTCATCAATTTGGAACAAGATCTCCCATCAAATAAGTAGGCTGGGTTGCTACTAGAAGAGCATGATACGTGACTATTTAGAACTCACTAGGAAAAATAATTCATGAAAAATCCCTGAAAACATCATCCATCAACCCCTAGTATTTCTAC
The DNA here is from genome assembly GCA_963277665.1 of Viscum album. Taxonomy (NCBI): domain Eukaryota; kingdom Viridiplantae; phylum Streptophyta; class Magnoliopsida; order Santalales; family Viscaceae; genus Viscum; species Viscum album. The sequence continues at coordinate 2,103,303,672 of OY728120.1, forward strand.
ATAAAGCTATGTATCCATTTTTTTTCCATACAGGGAGTGGATTTTTTGGGACCATATCCCCCAGTCATATCTAAGTAGTTCATGTACATCCTTAAAGCTACCAATATATTCTCCAAATGGTCTGAAGTAATACCCCTCAAGGATGTCGAGACAAATAATATCATCAACTTCATAATTTCCCATATCATCACCAGGTTCAGTGTCCCTCGCATAATATTGGTGGAAAATGGTGCAATATTATATTTTATGGAGTTGAAGAAACTCTACCAGGAGTATAACATTGAGTCCAATCACTCCTCTCTCTATCATGTAGTGAAAAATGGATATATAGAGGCCTTTAATAAGGCTCTATCAAATATAATCCAGAATATGGTGAATAATTATAATAATTCATGGTCAGATAATCTTGTCCATACTTTATGGGCCTACCATACCACCACACATACTACAACACAAGAAACTCTATATTCATTAGTGTAAAAGATTGATGAAGTATTACACATAGAATATCATCATCCTTCCCATAGAATATTCATTTAAATAAAACACTCAAATTATGAGAAATCACATAAGTGGCTGGATGAGCTAGTGAAGGTTGATGATAATAGGTTTTTGACATTGCATAATCTTTAATTCCATCAAAATCAGATAGCATGGGCCTTCAATAAAAAGTTTTGACTCCATTCATTTCATTATGGAGAATTAGTGTTGGATCTCAAATCCCTAATGATACCATGGAATAATCTTCTATAGATGGAACACCAATTATAAGGGCCTTATATAATACATAATTTCTATCAAAATGGATCCTACTTATTGACCACAATGGATGGGGAACATGTCAATCCCCCACCCCCCACCAATGAAAGGTTTCTCAAGAAATACATTGCATAGATACCATAAAATATTGAAAGTCCTAGTCACATGATGCTAAACTAGGAAGATATGTCTTCACAACATGATGTTAAACTATAAAGAGGACATCCTGACCCCATGACATTAAAATGCTCAGAGCTCAACCCGGATACATGATGTTAAACTGTAAAGGGATGTTCTAGGAGCTAGATTTTAAACGACAAAACATCTCTCATCCTGACAGCAAGATGTTAAACTACAAAACATCTCATGTTCTAACCCCATGACATTAAACTATTCAAAATAGGTCCTTACCACATGATGTGAAACTGCATAGAATATTTAGTCACTATGTGATGCTAAACTACACTGGAAGCATCATCTCACCAATGATTCACCACACATGAGCTAGATCTGTGAAAAATAAGAATGGAATGCCTCTATCCCTATGTGAGATTCAGACTCACATAGGGGATATCTCCTTCCAAGAACTATGTATGGCTTGATTATTTCCCTCATATGATACATATTGATTCCTAAACCAATATTATTTGTCCCATTAAATGTATTACATTCCTTTCACATCAGGTGATCCTTGTCATTACTGTAAGATGATAAAATGAACAACTGAATTCCTCTCTAAATGAAGCTAAACTCCATGGTTTTAACGAACTATGCATGGAATGATTCCTACCATCATAGGATACATAGTTATTCCCATACTTCCATTCTAGGTCTCATCCACAAAATTCATCTTCTTTCACATTGAGTAACCCACGTCCTTATCGTAAGACGTTAAACTGCGTGGTCGATGTCATTGCCACATTACATAAATTGAATCAGTTTTTAGAACTATGAATGGATTGATTTTATTTCTAATGAGATTCATAGGGATTCCCTCATCCTATATCTTGGTATATCCACCACATGATACAATATTACCATATACATTCTTTAATTTCCTCTATAATATTCAGAACCATTTACATTCCTTGTTTCTCACACCGAACATAGCTCATAAGGGTTTAAGATCATTGGTAAAGGATTCCCGGCCCAAAAATAGTATACTAGATCAATATAGGGTTATTTTATTGTTGATTACTCAACACATTATGTTAAAATACATCGTTGATATCCTTTTTATGACATAAAACTACACATTTCTGTAGACCTCTCCATAGAGGGCCATGATAATTGGGATCGGCCACCCACCACATCTCTTATTCAATAACTATGTGTGTCCTGATTCTTGTTACTATATTATACATTGTGATTACTATGATTATATTATTAGGCCTAGCCAAAAAATTCCCTTTTCATGTCTGGGAGACTATGATCTTGTCATATGACATTAAAAAGCATGGTCTCTCAAGAACATTGTGTGGATTGACTCCTATCATCACAAGATACATAATGACACCTACATCACCAATCATGGGTCCATATACAACAATCAATGGTAACAATACCCCCTCTACTTATGGGTTAGACCTACCTAGATATTTTCTCATTCAAGAACTATTTGTGCCTTGATTCTAGTCATCGTAGAATATGTAGTGATACCCAGATCTCTAATCATGGGTCCATCTAAAATAACTAATGAAAAATGAACCCCAAATACATAAGGATTGAGTCATATAAGATCATTTTTTTCTATTTATGAGTCATATCAATGTACATATTTCTTGTTCATGTAATATATCTTACAAGAAATTTCACATCAGTTCCCACATCCTTACCACATAATGTTAAAATAAAAGGAAAGAAATATGTCTTTACCACACATGGTTAAACTATAATAAATAAATCCATGTCACATGAAATTAAAACTAAACAAGAAACAAGTCCTTAATAAATGACATTAAAAGGTACGAACCATCATCCATTATCATCTCTTATCACTGGACCACAAAATCCTTACCATGGTCAACTACAGTACAATGTTCTTCCTCTACCTTTTATGCACCCAAATTCATAAAACACACTTCATTTCTTGAGAACCTTGGGTTACTATAAATTTCCATGGCCATTAGGGAATGATAATTGGCTTTAAGGGACCCTTTGAATGACTAAGCATGTATTCATTTTTCTCATGCATATGATCCTATGGTCATCAACAAAATGTTTCACTCTGTAAAAAGGGATTTATAATACTTGTGATCCCTAAAATTACTTTGGTAGAATTCAACACCTTAGTGTGGTCTCAACCATTCCTGGTATGATTTTTCCATATCATTATTCATGACCTAAGAACCTTGTGAATTGATTTAAAAAAAATTCATCTCCCACTCAGAAGGATGTGTGAGTTCACATTACCTTGGATATCCAAATTAGGATCTTGTGTAACATTCCCCTCATATTAGGTCCATGTATTTCATGAACTTAAACTACCTATATTTTGGTCCAAGTTGCATGACCTTTAATTCAATCCTTTGATGGTCCAAATCTCATGATGTTAAATTGACAAAGAAAGAGACACAAAACTTTTTAGGTTGAAGACTCGCAAAGGGTGTCCTGAGAAAATGTCAAGTCTTCTCTCACTAAACTCATCATCTCTGGATTTTAGGAAATAAATAGGGAATAAATAAATAATTCATAAAATATCATATGGCCTAATTTGTATCCCTAGTAAAATCCAAGCTATGATCATCGACATCCTCTTGTAGGAAAATGTTAGGGTAATAAATTTTCTTATCTCCTCGCCATCAGAACATGTTCTCTAGGTGGTGACACAAATTTTACGGTGATCGAACCCTTCATATCTATTACATTTACCCAAAATCCCACATCATGATTTGAGTGTTACAGATCACCGTAAGTCTTCCATGTCCATCAGAAAAGGATACCCTGCTTCGATTGACCCTTTGGATGACTGTGAATTTATTATTATGGCTCCTATATATGAACCTATCAATAACCAAATGTTTTACTCTTCCAAAATGAATTTATAATCCCTATTATCCCTAACATCACCATGGAAGAACCTAACAACTAAATGTGTTATTTTCTATTCACAATATGATTTTCCCATATTATCCTTCTGACCCATGCACTTTGGACAATAATTTACAATTCCCATTTTCATACTATTCAAGCGAATTCAACATACTTGAGGTTACGACATCATGTTTTGTAACCTTTCTCAAACTAGGAAAGGGATACTCCATTCCCAAAACATCTGAAGGTCCACACCTCATGATTCTAAAAAATAGTTTGTAGGGCCTTAGCTTCAAAATTAAGATCTAAACATCCATAGGTTTATAGATCCCTTCCTATATAGTTTTCCCTCCATACCCAACTTCATCTTCTGGACTCTTGAGTATCCAAAAATCATTCTAGGCTTTTTAAAAGAGTGGGAAAACCTCTATTTGACAATGTTATCAATGAATAAAGGCTTTGACCTACCAACCCACCCCCCCCCATATAAAAGGAACCCTAATCCTTGGGATCCCTGGTAACATAATGGCAGAACTCAACACCATAAGGTGTTATAGTTCATTCTTGGAATGTCTTCCCCATACCATATCACTGACTCCAATGGTTGGTTTATGAATTACATCATCCACATTAAAATTCTCTAATTGGGTCTACAATCCCTAATATTGTTCCCTCAATCATTAATGCCCCCAAAATCTTCCATTTCCCTTGGAAAAGAGTGTAGACACCTATATTTGACCACAATATCGATGCATAAGGGATTTGACCTTCCAATCAGTAGCATATCCTCCTTCCTAGAATGAAAATTCGATCCCCATGAACCCCCAGCAACACCATGGAAGAACTCAGAACCATAGTGTGTCTTTGTTCATCCTTTTATTTTATTCCCATATTTCATAAAATATTTTATGAGCTAAAAATCATAAAATAAAGAGGTATAAGGCCTGATCTAAAATTCCCTAAACTAAACAATAGATGTTCCATGCTAAAAACCCATACAAACCTAATAAAAAGTCTAAGATAAGACACCCAAAAATACTGTAATAGAAGGCTTGATTTAAAAGAGCCTCAATTAAAGTAATAAAATCTCTTATATAAAAGACCTTAAACTTCAGAAATACTAGGTCCAAGCTAAAAGACACTAAACTAAATAAATAAATGGTCTGATCTAAAATACCCTATAAAAATAAATAGAAGGAATGAGGTAAATTAACCTAAATTAATGTAACAAAAGGATTTAGAAAAAAGACCCTAAACTACAGTAATAGAAGATCCGAGCTAAAAGGACCTAAACTAATGCAATAAATGGTTCAAGCTAAATGACCCTAAACTATAAAAATAGAATGTCTGAGATAAAAGACTCTAAACTATTTTAGTAAAACATCTGATCTAAAATACACAAAAGTAAAGCAATAAATGTTCTGAGCTAAAAGACCCTAAACTAAAGAAATAGAAGGTCCAAGATAAAATATCCTAAAATAAAGAGATAAATGGTCTAAGAAAAAAGTCCTTAAACTACAACACAATAGCGATTTAGTCGGTAAAAATGAAAAAAGACACAATGATTATGCGCCGATAATATAGACGATGAAAAAATCAAGATATGCCCACCAAGTCCATAAAATAATGAACAAGATAGAGCAATCTCCCTCTGGGATATATATTCTACCCAAATTACCCTTTTGTGAATCAGGTAATACCAAGATAGCTTGAGTAGATGGGACAATAAGGAACCTCATGTTGGTGGGAATTCATGTGAATTTACCGATAAGAGTATGTTATAATTTAAACATTCAAATATGTGAAATTAGGTTTCCTTGATATTATTCAAAGGATGGGTATCATTACAATATCATATAATATAAATTTTATGCACATCCTGAATGAAAAGAAAATGGATGAGATCATATAAAGTTCATCAATTCCATTCATTGATAGCATATGAAAGAAGGATTCTAAAAATATTAGTCTGTCCAAAAATTTTATTAAAAAAAAACAATAATCATTGATATAACTACAATAATATTTTATCAACAAAACTAAAAAAGTAAGCAAGAGTCTACTGAGAAGCATCGATTGAATGCAGAATTATTGCTCACCCTACTTCTTCTAATTCCACACCAACACAAAGGGAATCAATAAAAGTTGAAATCTCTTCAAATATATTCTGATTGGTTTCTAATGATGATGATAACACTGAGAGTTCAGACTTTGAACAATCTAGGATCTCATTATATTGCTATATCTACATGGAAAAAATATCCATTTGGTCATATAGCTTAGACCTTATATGGGGAATTTTTTTGTAATGCCTCTGAAACATCGATCATCAACATAGTTGAGGAAGTACCATCATCATGGTCATAAAAGTCCCTCTCACTGGTATCGAATTCTTTTTTCTTCAGAATAACTTGTTTCATGATTTCTATAATGATTGAACCTCAAATCCACCTATTTATATACATGTCCCTGAAACCTTCCAACCTAAGGATAGAAGATATCTCCTACTTCAGTCGGAATCCCAATTAGGTATGATCCATGGCTTCTAAAATGTCCCTATATGAACCAAAATTGACATGAACCTACCGGGAAGGGAACCAATGGGGTGTATAGGAGTCGACATTTCTTTTCTGTGATAATGGAAAATATTGATCCAATATTTGAAATAAATGATCTAGCACATAGTTAGAACCTTTACTTAATTTTATTTGATGATGATAAGAATATCCTTTCATTTGATTGGAGTTTCCAAAGGGTCATCCCATACATCTATGACATTAAAAAATACCTCATACATATCTCTAAGAGGGGTTATACCACCCAGTTGATAGATATCTTAGAGGAAAATTCATACCTCAGCAAGAGACAAATGGAATGAGTTGGTGTCGGGACACCAACAGATGATAATTTCTCTAAGAAAATAATACTGAATATAACTAATAAATTGATAAACCCATATTTCATCATAGAGATAGATAGTGTATTATTGTTAATCAAACTCTTAGGATATTTTCTTGACTGAGAATGGTTGTGGCCATTCATAAAAAAAGTTTTCACCATGGCACAAATCCCACTTTGAACTCTATATTATACCTAAATTTTTTATAAAAGAAAAAAATATTCTCAAATAGATCTATGTGATTGAATGGTAGGTGAAATCAAAACCATATGGTACTAGGGGAGAGTTCTCAAGAATATAAGATAGCCCTTGGGATAGAGCTGTTATTAGTTTCCTATCCTCAGAAACTATTTTATGAATGCAGTCGAGGTAATTTGAAACCCATCAAGATGTAAAGTTTCATTTTGGAGAAGGTATGGAAATTTCATATAGAAGGATAAACTTGTATAGAGGAACCAAGGTGATAAATGATAATTCTGGAGTTTGTATGGGATAAACCCTTTCAAAACCATGTTGTCAGAACACATGTGGTACTAAGGGTCAACATTATGATTCCTAGAAATCATGGACTTCTAGTTAGCTATGGAAGTGGAACTGTGATGAGATCCATAAGCCATCTGAACAAAAGTAAGTGGAATATGTCAAATAGATGAAAAAATATTGTCAAAGATAAGAAATAAATTTGGTAGGCCTCATACGCATTGCATGAATCATAAAATGGATTAAAAAACTCATAAATGACTCATGAATCACCAATATAATTAGGATATCATAGACTGTATAAACCCAAATAATTTTTGGTGACCACATAACCCCTTATTAGACTCACAATTAAATGACTGTCACATAGTTAAATGATCCAAATCAGAGTCAACTGATCGTGCGATCGAGCTATATGTTCCCAAAAACCTTTAAATAAAATCATGTATCTCCATGTCCAAAGTTCAACCCGCAACGCCCCGACCCCAGTTACCCAGAGTCGGTGCATTATTACATAACATTGCAATGATCACAAAAGATCAAGTCTCAAAAGACAGATTAGTTTAGTAGTTTTGGATACACTAGAAATATTTATAAGTCTTACATTACATCATAAAGAAATAAAGTACAACAAAATCTTGTATTCATATCCCCTCATACTATCCCTGCAGGTCATTCATAAATTACTTCTTCACATCCTGGGGAAAATAAAACATTTAAAGGGGTGAGCTCAGATGCTCAGTAAGGATAACAATATAGCAGAAACTTTTATAAATAAGCATAAACATTTAAGGCAATGTATAACAAAAACAAAATCCTTTTAAACATGAACTTCAGCATAATATGGAAAAAATAAAATGAAATAATGCCATTTATTTATTCACATGGATATTCTACTAGTCGGATAAAAACATGAAATATCAATAACCACTTTCATAATGATGGAATGCATAATGCTAGACTATCATAACCACATAGTCAAATCCTTGTGCCAGGACTAAAAATAAGATTTTGTCAAGGCCTTGTGACAAGACTATAGTTTGTCTCCTAAGACCTATCGATGCATCAAGGATATATAGAAGGCTCCACCCATCACTTACTAAGTCCAATGCATTCCTCATATGAATAGGTTTAAACAAAACATAAACATTCGTATTAAAACTAGCATACGAAATGTCAATACATTCTCCGTTAAACATGAATGGTATAAAAATAAAACATCCATAGTCAAACATATCACGAAACCTTCAATACTATATGGAAGTTTTCAATCATGATAAATCAACTTCAAATAAGCTTAAAATCCATCAATGGATGTTGACATACATGAAATCAAAACTATTTGAGAGAAATATTTCTTTTTTTGAAATCATTTAGAGTGTTACATAATTATAAAATAAAACATTTAATTTGAAAATATTCTTATAATAATGGAAGGGAAGCTTCGACGATTTTATAACGGCGGAAAATAGCCACACCCACCGTATACGTTAAAAAAGACTTTCTTGCCTTAATTCTGTCTAAAATGATAAAAAGGACCTTGTTTGGAAAATGACAAAAATATTCATGTATAAACATCTTATAAAAATTCAATAAGGGTATAAATGAATTTAACCCATAGTAAGAATAATTTGAAATAAATTTTTAAGAATCATGGATGTACATGATAAAGAGGTCTCAGTAGATATTTACGTATAAACAATCTCAGATAATGAAGAGATTGTGAAATAAACCCTTACCTTGTACTTTTACTTGGTTGAGGGTTGGTTAACCTCCTGTGTAATGGTTAAATAATTGTTATTAAATTATACAAGAATCATATACATTAATATTATATCATATATGATCTTTAAACATTGATTTGTTAATAATATCTTAGTATTATCATTGTTTTGGGTGTTAACGGACTCGTTTTCCTTTGTATTCTTTGTTATGTGGGCCATATTTATTATGGATAAGATTTTTATTATTCATATACAGAATTATATCAAGTCCTTAAACATTATTTTTAATCATCAAATGATAATTAGACTTGAATGGATACGATGGTGAATGAATCTCATCGCGTTTGTGGAGACGGTAGTCCGTACGAATGCACAAGTGACAATATCATTCCTTTGATATTAAAATAATATATAATTGGATGGTATATCATATATAAAGAATCATTATCAGGTTATGTTTATTATTTAAATGAATTATATATCATTATTATACCCATCTAAATAATAATATATTGAATAAAAATTACACCATGATGTGGAGACGGTAGGCCGAACGTACGCACGTATGGTGACATATCATTCAAGGAATGGATAGAATAATGAATTTTGTTGTTACATATTTATAATAATATGAAATTATATAGAAGATACTAGAGTTATTATTTCATAATGTAAATAACAAGGAAAAAATAAGTTGAAGAAGAAAGAAACTTGAAAGAGTGTGGTGAAAACATTAACTCTTCTTCGGGTTCTTCCTTTTGATTTGATCAAAAAGGCTCCATATGATGGATTTTTGATCAAAATAAGGCCTCTAGGTTTAATTGAGGTAATTTGGGAGGATATTTTGGTAGAGGTTGTTTGAGAAAAAAGGATTTGATGGCGTGAATTTGAGAGAGGGGGGAGTGCCCTTTTATAAGAGGGGTGAGAGGCACCTTTGGAAAAGCTAGAAATATTATTTTATAATAAATTCGTATGCAGTTTTTAATGTCTCCAAAGTGGATTATTTAAAGGTTAAGGTTGGAATGGGTCTAAATCATTTCAACCAATATATTTTAGACAGGTTTGTGTCACTACATTAACCTTATCTTTCATATTTACCTCTTAGTTAAATAGTTTGACATTTACCATGTCTCTTTTTATTTTTATATTATATGGTTAATAAACTTAATATATACATCCAAAGACGCCAAAGTGGTCCATTAATGATACGCCTATCATTATATATTTCCTTTTACTGAACCTTAGATTTTTAAGAATACAATATCAATTAATAATATAATATTTGTTTTAAGAACTCTTTTATGTCAATTTTGACACTATTGGGTATTTTGTTTTTCATAATTTTATAAATACATTATTACTTCGAAAACAATCCATATAACCAATATAAATATGTCATATTAACCTATAAAATTATTTAAATTCATAAAAAGTCTCAAATTAAATTTATTTGGATATTTATTATACCAATTATTTTAATATTTCATTAATTAGGAAATTATTGCATCACCATTATGTCATAACTAAATTAAATTATTTAATGTCTATAAATTATAAATAAAATACCATTATGTAGGAAATTTTTTTATCATCATAATTAATATTTATAATCGAATTTATATTATTTATAACCCTATATTAAAAATGTATTATTAATTAAAGTTTGATTTTAACTCTTTTAACTCATCTTTGAATTAAGTAATAATAAATGTCCTAATCTAATCCAAGTGGAACTAAATGATAATATTTTATTCCTAAGGTTGTTTTTGGTCGAGATAAAATTTTCCAATAGAATTATTACATGTGTTAGGGTAATATTAATATCATTTTTACCGTTAATTACCCTATTTACTTTTAACCGTGGTAAATAAAAGTAAAAAAGTTACTATTCACCAAAAAATATTTTCATCTCATTGAACCACATTTTACCTACTAATATCAACTATTTCTCTAGGTTTTTTGAAATTCCACTCACAGAAGTGGTAAAATTATGTTTTAGGTGAATTTACAAATTCTCCAAGAAGATAGGTAAAAGACGGTGAAAAGTTCAATAAAATTATTATATATCTAAAATTAATATAAATTGACTCCAATGAATTATATTGAACTTATATAGGTATTATGTATCTATTTTGACCTAAAATAAATTTAAATAAAATAAATAATTATTTAAATAAAAAGTTGGTTTTAATTAATAACTCAATGTTTTTCACTATTCATCAAAAATTGAACGTTTTCATAAAAATACCAAAAATTCACCCTAGGCTAATTTAGATATTCTGAATCCAAAAATGAAGTACATTATGAATGATAAAAGTTATAAAATTTTAAAAAGTGGGAATTAATATTCATAACGGCTAGTTTGATTGGTTGTGGTGTGTGTTAAAACTTGAAGTTGCGTACAACACATGCTACTGTATTATTCAAAGAGAAGCGTACCATGGAAGCTTGGGGTGTTGCATTCTCCCCTCCTTAAAATAATTTCATCCTTGAAATTTCTACAATAAAACCACATGAAAAAATTTGGGTGATTCTTCATTATAAGTTCCTCAGGTTCCCATATTGCCTCTTCCATTTTATGGTTTCCCTATAGAAATTTTAACAGATAAGTCATCTAGTTTCTCAGCACTTGTTCTATTGTTTCAAGAATCCTGACGTGCTCTTCGTAATAGGACAGATCGGGTTCTAGTTCTAATACCTCATAAGTGAGGACATGCGTTGGGTCAGGCATGTATTTTTTTCAATAGTGATACATGGAACACATCGTGAACTTTGGAGAGAGTTGGCGGTATTTCTAAATGGTAAGCTACAACCCCAATTTGTTCTAGAATTTCGATGGGTACGATGTAACTGGGACCCAATTTACCTTTATTACAGAAACATATAACTCCCTTCCCTGGAGATTACTTCATGAAAACATGATCTCCTACCTAAAATTACAAATCCTTCCTTCGGTTGTCAGCATAGCTCTTCTGCCTACTTTAAGATGCTTTGATGTGGTTTTGGATTACCTTCACCTTTTCCATCGTTTCCTCCACCAGTTCTGGGCCTAAAAGTTTTATTTCACCAACATCATCCCAACAGGTTGGTATGAGACATCTATTTCCGTATAAGGCTTCATATGGTGCCATCTGAATACTCGAATGGAGGCTATTGTTATAGGAAAATTATACCAGAGGTAAATATTGATCCCACATACCCTGAAAGTCATGTGATCATGATCTCAACATGTCTTCTAAGGTTGGAATAGTCTGTTCTGATTGTCCATATGTTTGAGGGTGGTAGGCAGTGCTCAAACGAAGTTCAGTATCCAGGGATTTCTGAAGACTTTTCCAAAATCTTGATGTAAAACAAGGATCACGATCCGAAACAATTGATAGGGGTACTCCATGAAGCCTCACAACTTCATTAATATATTGTCTTTCTAGACGTTCAGGTGGTAAATATTACCTTATTGCATGAAAATGTGCTGACTTGGTAAGACGATCAATAATGACCCATATTTCATCATTCCTTCTAGGAGTCTTTGGTAGTCCCATGACAAAGTCCATCGTGATATTATCCCATTTCCACTCAGGTATGGGAAGAGGTTTCCTGGCTCCTCAAGGCTGTTGCCTTCTAGATTTCACTTGTTGAAAAACCATACATCTTGACACAAAATTAGAAATCTCTCTCTTCATGTTGTCCCACCAAAAATGGTCCTTCAAATATCTATACATTTTGGTGCTCCCAGGGTGTATAGAGAAATTTGAACTATGGGCATCGTCCAACAATTCCCTTTTTAGATCAGGTATATCGGGAACACAAAGTCTCCTCCCAAATTTCAAAATTCTATCTTTATACACAAAGCCATTTAATCTTCCATCATTCACAGCTTTAATCTTCTTTTGAAATTCTTCATCATCAGTTTGAGAACTCTTTATCCTTTCTAGTAAAGATGGTTTGTCAACCATTTGAAAATGTATCGATGTTTCAACTTCCATGGTTATTCCCATATCCAAATTTACTAGATCCATGAAAATAGGATCCCTCTCAACTCTCTTCTTGTTCAAAACTCCATTATATTTTCTACTCAAAGAATCTGCCACTTTATTTTCCTTCCCTGAGTGGTAGTGTATCATGCAATCATATTCCTTGAGTAATTAAAGCCTTCTACTTTTCCTTATGTTGAGTTATTTTTGTGAGAAAATATACTTCAAAATCTTGTGATCAGTATAAATCTCACATTTTCACCATAGAGGTAGTGTCTCCATATCTTCAAAGAAAAGATCACAGCTGCTATCTAGAGATCATGAGTAGGATAGTTTTGCTCAGGTATTTTTAGCTGTTGTGATGCATAGGAAATAACTATATCATTCTGAATAAGGAAACAACCAAGTACTTTCTTTGATGCATCACTATAAATAATGGACCCATAATTCCCCGATGGTAGAGTCAATATTGGGGCATTGACTAATCTTCTATTCAGTTCTTGAAAACATTATTTTTACTATTTTGTCCAAACAAATTTAACCCGTTTACGCATGAGCTTTGTTAATGGGTTACCCAATCGGGAAAAATTCTGGACAAAACACCGATAATAACCTGCTAAACCAATAAAACTACATACCTCAGTTATACTCATCGAGGCTGGCTATTCCTGGATTTCCTTGGTCTTAGAAGGATCAATAGAGATTCCTTCCATAGAGACAATATAACCAAGAAAATAGATCTCCCGAATCCAGAATTCACACTTGCTAACCTTCCCATACAATTCATGTCTTCTAAGAGTCTTTAGGATAATGCACAAGTGATTTTCATGATCATCATAGATTTTTGAATATAACAAGATATCATCAATAAATACCACCACAAAATCATAGAGATAATCCTTGAAAACTCTGTTTATTAGATCCATGAAAACAGATGGTGCATTAGTCAGCCCAAAAGGCATTACAGTAAACTCGTAATGCCAGTACTTAGTTAGAAATATTGTTTTCGGAATGTCTTCCTTCTTCACACACAACTGATGGTATCCAGATCAAAGTTAAATCTTTGAAAAGTATTGAGCTCCATGTATTTGGTCAAATAAATCATCAATGCAAGGTAGAGGAAACTTATTCTTTATTGTTATAGCATTGATCTCCCTGTACTCGATATATAACCTCATAGATCCATCGTTCTTCTTAACAAAAAGGACAGGGGCTCCCCATGGAGAATCACTAGGGAGAATAAATACCTTATTACTCAATTACTCTAGTTGTTTATTTAGTTCAACTAATTCCATAGTGGCCATTCTATATGGGGTCTTCGATATGGGCCTTGAACCAAGAATTAAATCAATGGAAAACTCAATTTCTCATTCTGGAGGATGTCAAGGTAAATCATCCAGAAACACATCTACATATTCATTAACAATAGGTACATCATCTATTTTAACATTACTTTCCACACCCATTGTTATTTCATTATCTTCCTCCCTAATAATTGAATTTAGTTGAGCTACTGGGGGTGGATCTAGATAAGAATCAGGTGGTGACGATTCTACTATAAAGATTAGGTGTTATTTATCATCATCATCAAAAATAATAACCTCCCTCTTCTTAAAATAAATATTCACATCATGGTATGAAATCCAATACATACCAAGGATTATATCAAATTCAATCCTGGGTATGACGATGATATCAGCAGATAAAGAAAATTTAAATGTCATAATGGGAACGGATTCACAAAACATTGTAGCAATAATACATCCCTTAGGAGTTTTGATTGAAAACTCCCTTGTTAAATCAAATTGGAAATATCTAATTTTCATAGAAAACTGGGAAGATATGAAACAATGCTATGATCTAGAATCAAATAAGGCATTTGCTAAACTAGAGGAAACCATTAAATTATCTGCCACCACATCTTTCAGAGATTCTACCACACCAGTAGTGATAGCATAAGCTTGGCCTTCATCCCTTGACCATTTCTGAGGTAAGTTCCCCTGACACTTAGGACATTCATTTTCATAATGTCCCATCTCCCTGAAATTGTAGCATTGAGCATCGGTAGCTTCCTTCTTTCCCTTGTAATCACGAGCTTGGTGGCCTTTTTCACCACACTTGAAACAGACTCACATTCCCTTCAAGAAAGTAATAGGGTGTTTCTTCCTATATTTACTGCAGGATGTATATTCAACTTTTCCCTTGTTCACCTTATTTCCATTCCTAGAGTGATCATCAGATCTCTTCTTCTCTTTCTTTTCTTTAAATTCAAAAGACTTAGAGAATTCTTTTTCTATCTTGATAGCACATGAGACAATATCCTCGTATGACGAGAAGGATTGTAACACTAATGCTTGACAAAAAAATGGGTTTAACCCATAAAAGAAACTATCAATATTACATATTTGGTTTTTTATATAATCTCCTGCATAACTTGCTAACCTTGTAAAGTTAGCCTCATACCTTGCGACATTCTCATCCTCCTTTTGTCTCAAACTCAGAAATTGCCTTTCCATATCTACTCGATGGTCACGAAGAAAGTATTTTTCTAATAAAATATCTTTGAACTCCCTCTATTCCATATTTGATACTTCATCATCTTCCATTGTTTTTTGAATCAATGACCACCATTGGTCAGCATCTCCAGTGAGGTGGTAAACTGCCATGATAAATTTTTCCCTTTCACTACTCCCCAAGGCATGGAATATTTTCTCTAATGAATTTATCCATTTCTCAGCTACTAAGGGATTTGTACTCCCATTGAATGTTGGTTGTTGTTTCCTAATGAAGCGATCTAACATTGATCCTTGATGCTATGGATTAGTGTGCTCCATACAGGTAAGGTTATTATTCATAACCTGAGTGAGTTGTCCCAGTATAGTGATTAGCTGATCAGCACCAGTTGCATCACCAGCATCACTATAATTATCTTGAGCAGGAGGGAAATCCCTACATGGAGTGTGTGTATTGATATGGTTTCCTTTTCTTCCACTAGGCGCCATTTCTAAACAATGACATACACTAGATTAGTTTATGAATCACAATACATAAATCCAAACTTGTAAAGCACTAAACATAAATTGAACAGTTTATGGATATAATCCATAATCATAAAAATGTTTTCTTTGAGGAAGTATATACACACAAACCCTTCATAATGGTTTGTAATGAAAATGAGAATTATCCTAAGAATATCCCCCGAGAGTATCGTAACCAAGAGTGCAGCATGGCCCGTTGTCGCGCACCAGTTCCCGTTCGAGTCTAGCTCAAAGAGATGTTTTCGGGTTTTACCCCTAGGTACATCTGTTCCAGATCCGCCTCTACCTGATCGTATCCAGATAGGGATGTATTTCTCGGAAAACTCACAAAATCTCTACAATACCAAAATTCTAGGAAGTTCTCCTATACTAATCCTTAAAGTCCATCTTAGGTCTATGTTCTCTAATCAGAGTTTATCTAAATCTAGTTTCCAAGTTTTTGACTAAACTTTCTCTGATACCAACTGTAACGCCCCAACCCAAGTTAACCAAAGTCGGTGCATGATTACATAACATTGGCATGATCAGAAAAGATCAAGTCTCGAAAAACTGATTAGTTTAGTAGTCTTGGAAACACTAGATATATTCAAAAGTCTTACATTACATCATAAAGTAAAAAAACTACAACAATATCTTGTCTTCATATCCACTCATACTATCCATACAGTTCAATCATAAATTATTTCTTCATATCCTGGGAAAAATAAAACATTGAAAGGGGTGAGCTCAGATGCTTAGTAAGGATAACAATATAGAGGAAACTTTCATAAATATGCATAGACATTTAAGGCAATGTATAACTAAAACAAAAGCCTTTTAAAATTGAACTTAAGCATAATATGGAAAAGATAAAATGAAATAATTCCATTTACTTATTCACATGGATATTCTACTAGTTGAATAACCACATGAAATATCAATAACCACTTTCATAACGATGGAATGCATAATGCTAGACTATCATAAGCAAATAGTCAAGGCCTTTTGCCAAGACTACAAATAAGATTTTGTCAAGGCCTTGTGCCAAGACACTAGTTTCACTAATGAGACCTACTGATGCATCGAGGAGATATAGCGGGCTCCACCAATCACTTATTAAGTCCAATACATTCCTCATTTGAATAGGTTTAAATATAACATAAACATTCATATTAAAAATAGCATATGAAATGTCAATACATTCTCTATAAACCATGAATGGTATACAAATAACACATCCACAATCAAACATATCACAAAACCTTCAATACTATATAGATGTTTTGAATCATAATAAATCAACTTCAAATAAGCTTAAAATCCCTCAAAGGATGTTGACATATATGAAATCAAAACTATTTTGAGAGAAATATCTCTTTTTTTGAAATCATTTAAAAGTCACATAATTATAAAATAAAAAATTTACTTTTAAAATTTTATTATAAGATTGTAAGGGAGGCTTCGACGATTTTATAACGGCGGAAAATAGTCGCACCCGCTGTATAATTTAAAAAAGACATTCTTACCTTAATTATGTCGAAAAGGATAAAAAGGACCTTGTTTGGAAAATGATGGAATTATTCCTTTATAAAAATCTTATAAAAATTCAACAAGGTTATAAATGAATTTAACCAATAGTAATAATAATTTTAAATACATTTTTAAGAAACATGGATGTGGATGATAAAGAGGTCCCAATAGATAATTACGTATAAACAACCTCGGATAATGAAGAGATTGTGGAATGATCCCTTAACATTTAATTTACCTTGGTTAATGGTAGGTTAAAATCATGTATAATGGTGAAATAATTGTTATTAAATTATAAAATAATCATATACATTAATATGATATTATATATGATCTTTAAACATTGATTTGTTAATAATATCTTAGTATTATCATCGTTTCGGGTGTTAACTGATTCATTTTCCTTTATATTCTTTATTTTGTGAGCCATATTTTCCATGTATGGGATGTATATTATTCATATCCAGAATGATATCAAGTCCTTAAACATTATTTTTAATCATGAAATGAGAAATATACTTGAATGGATACAATGGGGAATGAATCTCATCGCGTTCGTGGAGACGGTCGTCTGTACGTACGCACGAGTGACAATATCAATCTTCTGATATTAAAATAATATATAATTGGATGGTATATCATATATACAGAATAATTATCATTTAATATTTATTATTTAAATTAATTATAAATCATTATTATACCAATCTAAATAATAATATATTGAATAACAATTACACCACGACGTGGAGACGGTAGGCCGTACGTACGCACGTATGGTGACCTATCATTCAAGGGATGGATAGAATAATGAATTTGGTTGTTCCATATTTATAATAACATCATATTATATAGGATATACATGAGTTATTATTTTAGAATTGAAATAACAAGGAATGAAGAAGTTGAAGAAGAAAGGAAGTTGAAAGAGGGTGGAGAAAAGATTACCTCTTCTTTGGATTCTTCCTTTTGATTTGATCAAAAGGGATTCATAGGTTTGCTTTATGATCAAACTAAAGCCTCTAGGTTGAAGTGAGGGATTTTGGGAGGATATTTGGGTAGATTCTGTCCAAGAAAAAAGGCTTTTAAGGTGTGAATTTAAGAGAAGCGGGAGTTCCCTTTTATAAGAGGGGTGAGGGGCACCTTTGGAAAAGCTAGAAATATTATTTTATACTAAATTTATCTTCAGTTTATAATGGCTAAAAAGTGTATTATTTAAAGGTTAAGGTAGGGATGGGTCTAAATCCTTTCAACCAATATATTTTTGATTGGTTTGGGTCACTATATTAACTTTATAATTTATATTTAACTCTTAGTTAAATAGTTTGACATTTACCATTTCTCTTTGTATTTTTATATTATATGGTTAATAAACTTAATATATACATACAAGAGACCCCCAAGTGGTAAATTAATTATACAACCATCATTATATAACTCCTTTGGTCGATCCTTAGATTTTTAGGAATATAATATCAATTAATAATATAGTATTAGTTTAAAAAATCTTTTATGTCAATTTTGACACTATTGGGTATTCTGTTTTTGATAAATTCATTACAACAATATTACTTCGAAAATAATTCTTATAACCAATAATAATATTTCATATTAACCTATAAAATTATTTGAATTAATAAAAAGTCTCAAATTACATTTATTTGGATATTTATAATATCAATTATTTTAATATTTCTTTAATTAGATAACTACTGCATCACCATTGTGTCATAAATAATTTAAATTATATAATTTCTAAAAATTATAAATAAAATACCATTATGTAGAAAATATTAATATATTTCTAATTAATATTTATAATCTAATTTATCTTCTGTATAACCCTATATCAAAATTTTTTTAGTAATTAAACTTTTATTTTATCTCTTTTAACTCTTCTTTGAATTAAATAATAATAAATGTCCTAATATAATCCAAGTGGACCTAAATGATAATATTTTATTCATAACGTTGTTTTTGGTCGATATAAACTTGTCCAATAGAATTAGGACATGTTTTAGGGTAATATTAATATAATTTTTACCCTTAATTACCCTATTTACTTTTAACTGTGGTAAATAAAAGTAAAAAGTTACTATTCAAAAAAAATTATTTTCATCTCATTGAACCACATTTTACTTACTGATATCAACCGTGTCTCTCAAATTTTTGAAATTCCACTCACATAAGTGTTAAAATTACGTTTTATGTGAATTTGAAAATTATCCTAGGAGATAGGTAAAAGACGGTGAAAAGTTCAATAAAATTTTTATATATATAAATTAATATAAATTGGCTCCAATGAATTAAATTTAACTTATATAGGTATTATGTATCTATTTTGACCTAAAATAAATTTAAATAAAAAAATTAATTATTTAAATAAAAAGTCGGTTTTAATTAATAACTTAGTGTTTTTCAATATTCATAAAAAATTGAATGTTTTCCGAAAAATACCAAAAAATAAACTTAGGCTAATTTCGATATTCCAAATCCATAAATGAAGACCATTTTGAAAGATAAAATTTATCAAATTTTAAAAAGTGGGTATTACTATTCCTAACGGCTAGTTTGATTGGTTGTGGTGTGTGTTAGAACTCGAAGTTGTGTACAACACACGCTACTGTATTATTCAAAGTGAAGTGTACCGTGGAAGCTTGGGGTGTTACAAAACCAATTACCAATGTTATGTTCATGTTTTATTTGAACAAGTGATTGAGAAAAGAAATTATTTGGATGGAGTTCTCGGGAAACAATCTCATGAATGGATGTCACAATTAGTTCTTATGGGAAGGCCTTAAAAAAGGATCTCCTGACAGGGGTGGGTTGAAATATCATTGAAATTTGGTTTACTAGTAAATGATCCTCACTCTTATACCCTATTTATAGGGAATTATGTGAAAAAACAAATGCTTCCTAAAAGACCAAGAATTTCTGAAGACATCGATTAGATGCAACACTAAAAACTCAGGTATACATTTTCTTTCCTTAGTACTGTGGCCTTGTCCTTGTGGATGTCACTCCTAAGGGGGGGATTTGTTATCACCCACTAAATGAGCATCAGGAAAATCTAGAAATAATGAAATTCAAGAATATGGGTATTATTTTACTTAAAAAGTAAATTAATAAGAAGGTTTCCAATACGTGGGGGATCACATAACCCTTTGAAGGACACACAATCTCATGACCCTCATAAGGTCATGTAAATGATTCATGCATATTTCATAACCTATTGGAATATCTCACTAATCCCATTTAATGAGTAATTATTCTCTCATAAAGGAATACAAGATACTCACTAATCATTCAGTGACTTCAAGATGAGTTTCTCAGGATCATGCAACTTTTCAATTGATAGAAGCCTGGCAAACCATCCAAAAATCCTCAGAAAATAGGGTGGAAAATTTTCAAAATATAGAAATCAATAAAGATTATAAATATCACATAATATTAACAGGAGTTTTATAATACACTACAAGCCCATGGAGACATGCCATCCGTATCTCGCAAGAGCCCGTGGAAATGCAACCCTCATCACACAAAGGTATTTGGATACGTCAACATGGTCTTGAGCTACCCTTCTAGATCCAAAGACAAATAGATGGGTTTTTTCATGAAATGATCACGCATCACCACAAGACCCTTTATTTGTTATGTTATACATCATCGATGGAGAGAGTGATTTTCTCTGAGAACACGCATTCAAACTCAAAAGATCCCTAGCCCTTGTAAAATAAACAAGGAAATAAAACGGGAAATGACAAGATCCTATTGAAAGGGGAAGGTAAGTTGATATCATGTGAATGGGGGTCATACACCCTGGGAAACCATACTTTACCATGCAAGGCCCCCCCTTGAAAATCCATCTTGAACTCTTAAAGGCCCCCAAACAAGCCATCCTTTTCTTTCAGAATGTCCCAAAAAAATAATTTCAAATCAGGTGAATGTCTTTCAACAGGCATCCAGATCTCATGATAGTCCATAGATATATCGGAGTGATATTTGGAAATCCCCTTAGAATTAACACATAATTTGGAAAGAACCCTTTATTTATATAAAATCCATTAAATGGTTCATTGACTGGATGATCTTTTGGATAGTGAAACTCATGTGACACCTACAATGGGATTTTTCAAAATGCATGACACAAAATTTCTCCACCAAATACTCCTCAAATCCGTGAGATATGATCTGTACAAGTTAGTGAGTCCAATACCCCCTCCCCTCATCAACTCAAAAAAAACATCGATCGACGATCCCTCATATATGGAATTTCAGAATGGATTTCTGGGAGTGAAAAAACATGGGATTTCAAGTATCCTATCATGTAAGATCTAGGGAATGACACAGAGGGTTATGTATAATGCATAGGAACATTGGGAGCTCACTTTAGATCATGAAATGGATATATGAAATTTTGGCTAGATTATCTAAAATACATAATATATATCGGATTGGTCACGTGAGACCTAAAGCAAGATAAACACTAAATAAATCTAAGGCACATATGCAATAAAAGATGGAATGAAGACTAAAAGTTGGGAACTTGTGAGAAGAACGGTAAATTGATCCTCTTTCACTTCACATGACTCATCCAGGTCATGTGACTACATCAAGAATTGTCAACCAATACATGTGATGTCCTCTTGACATACCATTTAGAACATACAATCTCATCTAGACATGTCGAGTATGTCGCATGATGCCTTTAAAGCATGTAACCCAAGTATCGTGAGCCCTTTAGGATCATCATCCATATATTAGGACATCCTATATAGATGTTTCCCAAATTATGTGGTGATGCTAGTGAGTTTCAACTAGGTATCATGGAGTCCTATGGACGAACCAACCAGATCAAGCGGCGCCCTCCAAGCATGTCAGCCAGGTTACACAACACCCTTTATACATATCAACCCAAGTCTCAGAAATCCCTCTGGTCTTTCCACTATGTTCTCATGATGAAACCTAGACATGTCATATGAGGTCATGTGAAAACCTTTGGACATATCATCCGGAGTTTTAGGATGCCCACTGAACTCGCTACCAAGATCTCATGATGACACCGATGTCATGTGACACCCTATGTACATATCAACATAGATTATTTGATTTCCTCCATACAAGTAAGATGAGTCTTGAAACAACACTTGTACAAGTCTTCCAAGTCATTCAACACCCCCTAGACATGTCAACCTACATCATCCAATTATCTTTGGAAATATTAACAAGGAAACTTGTACATATCCAAAGATCCTCAAACTTGTTAGGAAAACAACCAAACATGTTAGGAAGACAACCAAGCCTTGATAAGTAGACACCTAAGGACATGATGGCCTTTTAAAGGATGTAAAATTAATGATAGCTCATCATGTAATCCCCAATCAGTGGAATAATATGATATTTATGCCAATATTATGGAGGCCTTAGTGTGTTATCCCTTACCATACTGAACTATGATGAATCTAATTCCTTCTATAATTAAGGAATGTAGGATGCCTTTATTAATGCTCGGTCTACATATTAAACATCCAATGGGTTGTCCCAACATGTATGCCATACACCCATAAGTTGTGAGATGGATTGATTATTATCCCTCCTTTCCCACATTGATCATAGTTCACTTGGGCTTAAGAAGTTTCAATGATCAAATCACTCGTATCAGAAACATATACTATATATGTTAACCTCAGGGTGTAAGCCCTGATCAGTGGCATAATATGGTATATCTTCCAAACTTAGGGTGGCCTTAGTGTGTAAGCCTTGAACTACCTGAACTACCATAACATTGATTCCTACTATAACCAGGATATGTAAGATGCCTTCCTAAAGGCTCGATCTCAAGTTGGTATTCACCTTAGTAAAATAACCTCAGTGTCTCTGACTTCCAAACCATAATTACCCAATCTCTCCCATGGGCTGATCATCTTTCCTCATCCACCAATTTATTGAGAAGTCAATTGAACTACGATGACTCTGATTTATACCATAACTAGTATATATAGGGAACCTTCATAAGGACAAATCTCTATATTAAGAATCTAA
Organism: Viscum album; assembly: GCA_963277665.1. Taxonomy (NCBI): domain Eukaryota; kingdom Viridiplantae; phylum Streptophyta; class Magnoliopsida; order Santalales; family Viscaceae; genus Viscum; species Viscum album. The sequence goes on from OY728120.1 coordinate 2,103,327,127, forward strand.
TGGTACCTCCCCACACATAATCCCCATATCCATATGTAGTGACACTGATTAATTTCCAACCATTGCTTAAAACATTGAACATAGATCATGTGGTCTTTGAGAGTTGTAATGATCACATAATTTGAATCATGATTCTCCACTGTCTAGGGAATCATCAATATGTAATACATGATCAATGTCATGATATAAGTACCCCCATATATGGGTATCAATGTAATTGAATGTCCAAATGGAATTAATGATCTATAAGATCTATGATTCCTTCTAGGCCTAGGATATGTAAGACTCATACTCTAGGTTCAAGATCAAATATATGGTGTCCAAGTCCCCACCCCCATATTTCATTTTCATATTACAATAAACAACATGGGTTTAATGATCTATATTCATTTTGATTCCTGCTATAAATAGGATATGTAGGATTCCATATAATTCCATAATCCCATCCCCAAAATATTAACCACCTCCTTGGATGATATCAAACTCTGTAGTTCCTTTTTATACTTCTCCAACATATAAGAATCAACCCACCAATGAGAAATGGATAAAGAAACACAAACACATAAAGATGGATTCACCATTAATATCCTCCCATTTCATATAAAAGGGCTTTACCTATAATAAAATTTTTAGGGTAATCTTCCGCACATCACAATTAAGAAAAAATTCTTGAACATATCATAAATCTATAAGAGATACCTAAACAAGGAAAAAATTCCCTGTAAAAGGGTGTGATGAGCCCGACCTCCTATTCTCTAAACCAAATGGAATTCCTATATTTCATTATGTCTAAACCTCCAATCAACAACCTTCCTTGGGAAAGCAGATCTGTATGGAGTTATAAATATGGGAACCATTGGGAGTTTATATGGAAGATAGAAATTAATGGTGAACCCAATATGAATGATTGTATTGACATAACCTCCCCCCCCACAGACACACAATCAAACCATTAGGCCAATCCATCCATATAATTCCAATAAAAACCAAAATGGGGAACCTAATGTGAAATCATCTAACTACAACATCTCTTTCACAAGATAAAAATGATAGACTACCCCGTTCTTATCAGGCCACTTTGTTCTCACCACATATATTATCACCATTAACATACACATATTTCATGTCGAAACACATAAAATATTTTTTTCATAGTCAAAGATAATTTGATGGAATAATGGAAAAACAAATGCTTTGTTTGTTTTTTTCTTTTAACAATATTTGTTTTATTTTTTTCTATGTGTATTTAAAATTAAAGATAAAAAATACACATGATATGATTGATCTTATTGTTTTATACCAAATCAAATTTCCAATGTATTTATAATAAAAAAATATAAAATGTTTCCAAAAAACATGTTATATTCACTTTATCCTAGGAACATATATGACGTAATGATGTTACCACAAAACATTTATTTTTTATTAACTAAGGTGATATTTAATACTAGATATTTTTTGTTTCCTTTTTTTACTAAAAAAATATATTTAGTATTTTCAATAATAATAATTCCAAAAAATAATTATTAGTTTTAGTTTATAGGGGATCAAAAGTTTTATTTTTTAAAATTTTCAATTAAAGATCATTGTAAATAAGTCAAAAAATGAGTTAATTATTAAATTTCCTTATTTACAATCAAATATAAAATTGATAAAAGATTAAAAAATAAATTTTTTATGTTAACTTTTTTTTATTTAGGATGTATTTTTAATATTTCTTATTGAATATTTTTATATTATTTTTTCATAGAATGGATGTTTTATGGACCCATGGTTAAAGAAGAATAGATATATAGTTATTTCATATTATTTGGCATCAAAATAAATGTGACAAAAACACAACACATATTTTAGGTGATATAAAGAAAATATTATAAAAGTGATCAAAAAATTAGCGATGTTTGTTAAATATAAGAATGAGATTAACAAAATGAAAAAAAATTGTGTTCTATATTTGATTCGAAAAAATATTTTTTGAAGATTATACTATAAATTTAACTTAAAAATGAAATCAATAAATCATTTTTTAGTTTTTATCTCATTATTAATAAAAAATGAATGTTTTCAAAAAAAAATGTGAGTAAAGTTTCGATTGAAATAACCAAGTATTTTGAAATAATAAACTTATTTTAAGAAAGAGATTAATTTCTATGTTTATTAAAGGATGAAATAGTGGAAAATGAACGTAAGCATACAATCATAATAAAAAGGTAAATAAATAGAGACAATAAATAAAGAAAGAGATATAGGAAAAATGTTATTCATTCCATTATATTGTGGATATATAAATAAATAAATAAATATATATATATATATATATATATAATCCAATAGAAATTTCATCCTAACCCATTACAATCCATTCCATTCTCATGATAGAATTTTCCCCACAAAAAAACTGATAAAATATTAGGTATCATATGTGTATTTTGGATCCAAACTGGGTAAAACTTCCCTTCCAGCAAAATGAAGGTCTTAAATCAATGGGTGTAATGTTACAGCACTGAAGTGCAGCTAGTGGGAATCAAACCCATGAATAAATGAAACAATTGAACAATTCCAACCACTAGACCGCCTACATAGCTATTATATATATATATACACACACTTATACATTTATATACATACTACTTGTAAATATTATAAAATGTTTTGATTGACTCCCATTCTCCATTAAATATCTAATGGATAGGATTTATGGAATGTGATAGAGCTTGATAATTTAATGGACATGGGAATTTGCACCCATGGTAATGGTTTCATAAGAATCGACACCCTTGGAGATTGTAATAATACAAAATAATTATATTATTTCATAACAATCTCCCTCAAGTGTTACTAATTTCATGCAGTATTATTTCACTTTCAATAAAAAACAAGTCAGAAATTAAAAGTGGAACCCAAATGACTGAATTTCATTCCAATTTTAAGTGATATTATTAAATAACTTATTAAGAAAACCTTGTTAAAATCCTAATTAATTGAAAAAGAGTGCAACATTATCAAGTCATCCTGATTAAATTATGATAGTGTTTGTAGTTTTCATACACCAATTTTATAAATCAATTTCTCAAAAGTTTTAGTTGTTAATTACTTTCTAAATAAATATATAATATTATCCCATGAATTAATTTTCCTGATGTATATCTCAAAAGACGTTTGAATCTCATGTGTAAAAAATAATTATGGTGAGATATTTTTTTATATCTATTTTGATACACTCACCCTTAAATATTCATATAAATTAGTGTGATATAAACATTCACTGTAAATCCATAATTTTTCATGATATAACGAATAATTGATCTCACCCAAAAATGTTCTTTATTTGTTTGATGAATTGTAATTAACCCAATATGATTTAAGGATGTTTTAGAAATGGTTTTTTTATACAAAACCAGGATATGGACATTCCACGATATATTAATAATTATTTTTTTTGAGATGTAGCACTATGTTGTTCATAGAAATATCTAGGATTGTCATTACCAAATAATTTTTTATGAATATTTAGAATAAAATAATATTTAAACAATAAATCCTTCACTATTAAAGATTCATCCTTAGTAATCACTAGAATTTCTCAATGCTGTTGCTGAAAAAATTAGTATGGGACCTTTATAAGCACTAAAAAAGAATAGATAAAGGTTGAAATTATCATTGTTATTATTAGTATTAATAAATATCACACTAGATGATATAGACCTACATCCATGTAGCACCTCTAACATAAAACCAAAAAATATAATGAATATAAAAAAATTAAATATATCCATTAAACACAATTTCAATACAAATATTACATTACACCATAATTTCAGTTCAAAATTTACATTAAATAATTTCATAAAAAATATTTACATAAATGTAATAATTACATTTAATAAAAAAATACAACCCAAAGAAAAAAACAAAATTTTTATAGCGGGTTTTTTCCAAATATTAATCAAACTCTATATAAAATTGTCTCCTTGCAATAAAACCAATGTTTATTTTAGTAAGAGTATATAAAAAATAAAAAGTTGTAATTGTAATGTTATATAATTCACATGTGATAAATTATATTTCTTATTACTGATTATATCAATGATATTTTCTGATATACTATTAATTATATTGTTAATTATTATTTTTTCATTGATATTAAAAATTAAAAATTATATTATTAATTAATAAATATATTATGAATTGTTATTTACATTTTTAATTTATGATCTATATAATTTATATTGCCAATTACCGAATATATTAATGATATTATAATTTATTAATTATATTAATAACTTAAATAATTGTTCATAATTATATTTTAAATTACTAATAATTTAATTTAATTATTAATTCTATTAGTAATTAAATAATTATTTATTAATTATAATAATTAGTTAATATTTTTAGTTATTGATATAATTAGTTACATTAATTATTCTATTATTTATTACACCTTGTACACCAAATGTGAACATGCTCCATGCCTTCTATTAGGGGTCTCTATTCTTGATTCTAAAGAATCATTTTTCCAAATATCTATCTTTGTCATAGATTTAGAATGAAAATCAGTATTATTTGTTTTTTAAACGTTTCATTCATTTTAAACTAGAATGAAACTTTTATACTAAAAACACACATTTCAGTCATTACAGACACATTGTGTGTTAGATTGACATGAAATCAATTCCTAAATTCTAGAAATAATTAGGTATTATTTTTCCAAAGTATTCAAGATAATCAGAACTCATTTTGTTATTTTAACTATGTGAATTAAATTTTATAATAAAATGAAAATTTTATATTAAAAACATGCTCTTTGAGTCATATCGGTAACATCATGTGTTGGATTTATGAGATGTAGATTAAAATATTTCAAAAAGGAATTATGGATAATTTTCCAAAAGTATAAAGACATTATAAGAACTTTTTCTCAGTTTTGGCTCTATAGATTTTGTTTTAGAATAAAAATACACTTTTATATTGAAAAAATTTGAATCATATAGACCATATCATTTGTCTAATTGTCATGTGGTTGATTCCTATACATTGAAAAATAATTAAATATCATTTTACTAAATTATTACGACAATCATAGTTATTTTTCTAGGTTTTAACTTTATGAATCATGTTTTAGACTAAAATGACACTATTATATTGAAAAAATGCACTTTGAGTTATACATTCCACATAATGTGTCATATTGAAGTGAGATAAATTCCTAAAGGCCACAAATGAATTATGGATCATTTTTATAAATATTTAAAACAATAATATTTTTTACTATTTTGGGCTATCTGAATTGTTCGTTATACAAAGATGACACTTTTATATTGAAAATAAGTCATTTGAGTCATACTAGTCAAATAGGGTGTTAGATATAAGTATGGTTAATTCCTACAAATCAAAATTTACTTATACGGTGTTCTAAAAATGTATCAAGATAATATGATCTCATTTTCAGGGTTTTTCCAATGAAAATCACATTTTAGGCTAAAATGACACTTATATTGAAAATAAAATCCTTGAGTCATTCTAGAAAAATCTTGTGTAGGATTGATATGTGGTTAATTCCAACATTTTAAAAACTAATTATGGATAATTTATCAAAATTATAAAAATAATATAAGATAATTTTCATGGTTTTGGCTATATAAATTTTGTTTTGGACGAAAATGAAACTTTTTTAATTGTAAAACAAGCACATTGAGTTATACTGACCACATTATGTGTCAGATGGATGTACAGTCAATTCCAATAGAGAAAAATGAATTATTGTTCATTGATATAAATTATCAAGAAAATATGATATTTTTTTCTTGGTTTTGGCTATGTGGTTCTTGTTTTTTAGTTAAATGAGATTTCTTTAGTGTGAAAACATGCACTTTTAGTCACACAAGAAAAATCATGTGTCGAATTAATGTGTGGAAGGTTCATAAATACTAGAATTAATTGTGTATCATTTTATATAAATAGTTAGACAATACGATCTCATTTTATTAGTTTTGGTGATGTGATGCGTGTTTTATAGTAAAAGGACACTTTTTAAATTAGAAAAGAGACGCTTTGAGTCATATCAGCCACATCACATGTCAAATTGTTGTGCGGTCAATTCCTACACAAAAAATGGATTATGGATCTTTTTTCTAAAGTATCAAGACATTAACATATATTTTTCTTAGTATTCTATATGGGAATTATGTTTTAGTCTAAATGAAACTTTTATATTGAAAACATTCACTTTGAGTTATATCGGCCACATCATGTGTTACATTGACATGTGGTCGATTCCTATACATCACAAATAAATTATGGATGATTTTCCTATACTATCAAGACAATTATCATTATTTTACTGGTTATTTCTATGTGAATCATGGATTTCACTAAAATGACACCTTTATATTAAAAACATTCACTTTGAGCCATGTCATCTATGTTGTGTATCAGATTGCTGTGTGGTAAATTCCTAAAAATCAAAAATAAATTATGTATCATTTTATTAAAGTATCAAGAAAATTGGAGCTTAATTCATTTGTTTTGTATATGTGAATCATGTATCAAACTAAAATGACCCTTAGATTGGAAACACAGACATTGAGACATACCAATCACATCATGTGTAGGATTGATGTTTTGTTAATTTCTACATCTCGAAAATAAATTATGAATTATTATTGTAAAGTTTCAAGACAATATGAGATTATTTTTCTTGGATTTGTATATGTCATGCACATTTTAGAATAAAAAAACACTTTTAAAAATGAAAACATGAAATTTTATCCATATCAGCCACATCATGTGTCAGATTTATGTATGGTTTATTTCTACACATCACAAATTAATGATGAAACATTATAACAAATTATAAATATAATTCATGCATGTTTTAAATTTATTGTTTATGTGACACATTTTTTAGAGTAAAATGACATTTTTTTAATGTGAAGACTTGTAATTTGAGACATACCAGCAATATCATTTGTCATATTGATGTGTAGTCAATTACTAAACATTGAAAATGAATTATCAGTCATTTTCCTGAGGTATCAATATAATCTTAGATCTATAAAATATTTGTTTCTATATGAATCATGTTTTTTATCAAAAATTATCATTTTATATTGAAATCATGAACTTTGATTCATAACAGACTCTTGATATGTTGGATTGAGGTGTCTTCAGTTCCAATTCATCAAAAATAAAATATGGATCATTTTCCTAATGTATCAAGATAATTTTTTTCTCATTTTCATTATTGTGGATATATAACACTTGTTATAGAGTAAAATGAAAATTTTAATGTGTAAATGTGCTCTTTTAGTCATATAATCCATATCATGTGCCAGATTTATGTACTGTCAGTTTCTAAAATTAAAAATTAAATTATTGATCAATTTACAAAAGTATCAAGATAATGCAATATTTTTTCTCAGTGTTTTTTATCCAAATAATGTTTTAGACTAAAATAATATTTTAATATTGAAAACATGCACTTTGAGTCATATTAGACAAATTTTGTTTCATAATGATGTGTTGTTAATTATTAAATGACAAAAAATGAATTATGGATCACCACTGGAAATTGGAGCTATACCAAAGGAAATATACAAAGGGTTTATCAAAAAACATTGGTATATATAATTTAGTGAGACCTTGTACTAATGGTTTTCTAAAAACCATTGGTATAGGTCCCATTGAGTGACCCAATACCAATGGGTTGGTCAAAACCATTGGTATATGTCTATACTAACGGTTTTTAGGACCATTTGTATAGGTATACGATTTTTTGAATTATTTTGTAAAATAATATTAATTTCATAAAAAATTGAATTAAATTTGAATACACACACACACAAATATATATATATATATATAAATATATACTTTTATGTTCATAAAATTCATTGTAGCTTTGTGGTTAGGTAGTTAAAATTTAATTCAATAGGATTGGGATAAAAAAACCTAGCCTTTTTTCATACATAATATATACAAAAAAAATTGAAACAGTTGGTATAGGTCTATATGAAAATAGAATCACCCAACTATCATCCAAACTATTGTTACAACCTATGAAAATTGTTTTTAGTCCTATAAAAATGGTTCTAAACCATTGATATGGGATCTTTTTCAAGTAGTGGATAATTTTTCTAAAGTATAAAGATAATATGAGCACTTTTACTTGGTTTTGGATATGTGAATCATGTTTTAAACTAAAATTAAAATTATATTAAAAAAATTAACATCGACTTATATCAGCCTTTTCATGTTTCATATTGATGTGTAGTCAATTTCTATATGTGAAAAATGAATTATGAATCACTTTTCTGAATTATCAAGAATATCTAAGCTCAATTTGTTGGGTTTTTCTCTTTGATTCATTTTTTGAGTAAAATATCACTTTTTTATGCAAAAATACATACTTTAAGTAATTTTATCCACCCAGGTTTGTGATTGAAATGAGGTTTATTCCGACATATCAAAAATGAATTATATATCATTATCTTAATGTATCATGCCAACTTGATATATTTTTATCAATTTTGGAGTTGTTATGATATTTTTAGAGAAAAATGACTTTTTTTAATGTGATAACATGTACATTAATTCATATCTTCCACATAACATGTCATATTTATGTGTAACCGATTCTTATACATCAAAAATAAATTACGGATAATTTTATTAATGTATTAAGAAAATATGAGATTGTTTGCTAATTTTTTTCTATGTGAATCATGATTTAGACTAAAATGATTTTTTTACTGTGAACACATACATGGAGTCATACTAGTCACATTTTGTGTTAGATTTACATGTTGTAAGCTCACCATGATCTCAATGAAATAAAAAATGACAATATAATAGGTAATCACATTAACTTTTCATCATCAATCATTTTGTCCCCAAAAATTATTCCCACTCATCTCAAAACAAATATAATTACTCTTTGGAGTACATAGACTATCAGAAATCTTGGTAATACAAAGAAAATAAATAAAAAATTAACAAATATTTTAAATGAAATTATAATTTTCATAAAAAATAATTGTTTGATGATACTTGTTTCTTTATAGTAGATTATATCTTTCATAAACCTACAAACATATTATGAACAATCTTTTTCATTTCTTCTTTTGACACTATACAAATATTGAAAAAAATAATTAAATTTATTTGAAATATGTTTTGATAGTTACAAATTACTATATATACATTAATCTATTTATATTTTTAGAAATATATAAGCTTCTTGTGTTCAGTCACCTACCACATACCATGGATTAGATGATATTTATAGGTCACACTAAACTAATAAAATTCACATAAAAACATAAAATATGATATATAATTTTATTTTTATCAGTTAAATGTTACTTTTAGTGCATTAAAAATTCATAATAGACATCATGTGTGGTTAGTTTTTTATAAATCTAGGATTTGGATCAAAAAGTAAACATTCAATGTATCCATATTGAGTGTTATGATCATTTAGTTCTTCTTTAAAAATAAATAAGTAATTAAGAAAAAGAAAAATATATTTTATATTATTAAATTGTAGAGGTTTACCCCTACATTGTAGGCATAAAAAAGAGTTCATCGTATATTATATTCCTTTTAATCGTCATGCTTAGTTTTTTTTCAATTTCTTCCCTTTTCAAATTAACTTCTAGCATAAAAATTTTTGTAGGATTAATGAGTCCAAATTTTCCATTGTCGGGGTTTCTCTTTTATGGTAGTAATATATAAGCTTTTAGAAAATATTAATAGTTATTATCTAAAATAATCATTCTATATCATTTTTGGATAAACATAATGTTAAAATAATCATCATTTATGAAATCACAACTCGGAATCACAACCATTAAAATATAATAATTGAATTTATACTCTCGAGATCGATCATGTCTATAATGGATTCTCCAGATACTTATTCTTTATATTCAATATAGGCCACATTTCCATCTTTAAATTTTGTATCTATTTAAATTGAAGTGTAAATATATGTGTAAGTGGATATGTTAGGGTGAAGGTACTCTTGGAAGTTCCTTTTCATTTCATGTATGATCCACTATATTTTTTGATCCGACCTTATGGTTCCCCTCCATATTATCCATCTTAAATATTGTTCCATGTTTAAATCATTTTTTATCAACTGTTAAAAAACTTAATTTGAGAAGAATTATAAAGGAAATACCTTATTATCACCATGTATCTTTATAAGATTAAATAGCCTTGATAAAAATGTTTTAATAGAATTATCAACCATGATGACATCCAATACATCAAGATGAACATGGAACTCGACACTTAGATCATGAGCTACTACAATCCTCACTCTAACACGATCTTTTGAGAGTATTTTATTTTGGATCATGTCTCCTTGGATATTTCACGTCATACCCCTCACAATAAGGAGATGGGTAGTTGATGATGGATATAAATCACATGAAATTTCACCCTATATAAATTTAGTAATGGAAAGTTATTAGTAATTATTTTCTCCACATTTAGCATATTATGTTATCAAAAAATTTATTAGATCAAGTAAGGAATAAGGTTTTGGGAAATGGATAGCCTCCAATATAATGGGGTTTGGCTCTTCATATATATATTTTAGTTCTACTATTGGTTCACATTAACCCATTCACATATAATGGTCTGCCAATACAAACTTAAAAATAATATATTTTAAAGAATCTATTTTTTCCTATATGTATTTCATTATCTCTTATGTATGTTTTTTCACTTTTTCATCACAAAATATAATCGAGATGAAACTCCTAAACCTTCACTTCTAATATAGAAATAATGTTTTGTCCAATTAAAATATATTTAAGGCAGTTATTATTTGGAAACATCCAATGATGATTCTTGAGTCTAAACTATATTACCAAAATTAGAATAAAAATAGTTAATTATTTGTAATACTATTATAATGAATAAAAAAACTATTATGTAATACTCACACATTATTCCCATACTACTAGTGTGTTTTCATCTACTAGGATTCTATATTTATTTACATGAGATTCTATCTATATCACATGATTTTGTATGGAATTTGGATTCCAATTCATCAATATTCATATAAAAAATAGAACAAATATTGTTTCATATCACATAAAAAAATTTCTGTAGAATTATGATATGTACCATTTTATTCAAGTGAATCATACCCCATAAATATATTATGGTTGGGGTACATTGGTTTTTATTAATGATACTTATTTTAGCAATATTTTATTATTTGATAAGTTAATATTTTTTAATCAAAGAGAATAAATAATATAAAATAAAAAATTAATAATTATAATATACCATAAATGATTCCTTATCATGAAGAATAATGAAATATTTCCTTGTTTCTTAGTTTATAATTGTTTCATACATAGTTGTTGAGTGCGAGTTTACATTCCACATAGCATCCCATAGATTTCATTTTATTAGAAGAGTCCAAAAGTTTCTATGATATTTTATAATGACCATTAATATAAATTTATTACAACAATAATCTAAAATACATGATGTTTTCAATGGATGATGAAAACTAAATCAACATTTAATTATATAATTTTTTGATAAAATGTTGAAATAATATCATATTATTACACTAATATATTCCCAAATGATTATCCTTAATGAAGCTATACCACTGTGTCATGTATATATATCAATCCACACATTTATTTGATTTGTGAACCCAATGTAACTAATGAACATTGATTCATTGGGGTTAAAAGGTTAGACGCATTGATTCCAATCAACATAAAGTTTTATAATTTTTTTCTTTCCTTAATAACTTTAGTTAACATGATGATTTTACGATGCTCTTGTTTTTTATCCACTTGTTTTTTATCCCCTTAAAATTCCACAATTTTAGAATCGATTTTGTATTATTCCTCAAGATTGGTAACGTCATAGTGTTTAGAATTCATTATTTTCATGATTATTTAAACACATAATTTTGATTATATAAATTTCATAAAGAACACATAATATTATAAACAACATCATAGTATACAAAAAAACTATTTAACCTATTAATGGAACACGCTTTTTTATATATTAAAGGTTGTTGGGATTTAGATCCTTTATCGAGTATCCAAATATCCTTATTATGGTCTCTTCTAATGTAAAATTATGTTTCTATATTGGTATCAATGTGAAATTATAGTAATTTAGTAGAGAAAGGTTCATCCTCGATTGAATTTTCATCTAACCCTATAATTTTTTAGAATTTAACCTAATTAGTGACCAATTTATTTTTTCAAGATCTAGGATGTTAAACAATTTCAGTCCTTCTGATTCCATTATGAATCATTCATCCTTATACCCTTCCAAAATAAAATCCACCATTATAAATCCAATCTCATCAAGTTTAACTATACTCCTATTTTCAACCCATTTATAATAGGAGATCAGCACATGAAATGTTATATAATCTACCTCATATATTTGTTCAATGATGTTGAAGTATGATATAATAGAAACTCTACAATTTGGTGTCATAATGCGTTCAATTTTTTCCTCCATATAGAATGTATAACCATTAATTACATACAATTGTTAGATAATTAATTTAAATTTGGTCCTCTAGAAAGCCATCAAAATAATTAAGTTAATTAATTAGGGTTTATAGATTACTCCATATAAATATGATTTCAAAACCATCCTTTTTTTGATTATGTATATTTGATATCCATATTCCAATCCTTGATGGATTCAAATTTATATGAATTACTTTTTGGCATTTAACATATGGATTACCCTTTACTCTATTATGTAAAATGTAAATTTGATCGTACTCCTTCTATGTTTTGGTCGTTTTATCAACACCACTTTCTAAAATTCCCTTGCTTATAAGGTTTCCACTATGATGATATTTTAGGAGACCAATACTATGAACAACTTATAGGTAATCAGTACCGAATTCAACAGCTTATTTATCAATATATTTCTTCTCAATATAACGTTATGGAAACATTGGATTATCGACACACCCTTTTAAATTATTCATGTTCCATTCAATGGAAAAAATTCATCTATAATATAAAATACCACCTAATAGAATTTATTTAACCAAGTGAACCATCAAGTGAACCATTAAATCATAGAATGGTGGGGGGATAAAATCCCCAATTCACATAATATTACTAAAATATTCGTAATCATGATTTGAAACTTAACTGGGCATAAAATATTATTTTATATGGATTTGAAAAATATGAAAATTTTATCCAAATTCTGTCATACATTTTTTAAAAATAATGCATCTTGAAAATATATTCATTAAATATTACATAAAAACATGAGAATCGTTGGATTTTAGACCCTTTAAAATAAAAATTGTCATTGAAATGAAATTATTTATATTTGATTAATACCCCTCTAAAGATTTTAAACCATTTTGGATGTTTAAAAATTGGAAATATTCTTATCTGTATAGAGTGTAAGTTACCGTAGGAAGAAAATTCCATCTTTCACCATTCACTAGTGCCAACTCTTCCCTTATCCCCATGAAAATAATGTCCAACCTAGCCTTAATGACATATTATCTTTTTTCTAGTTCATTTATTAATGTGTAAATAAAATTATCACATACATTTTTATATCTTCATGATATCAATAAAATTTTTGACAAACAAACAATTCCAATATAGTAAATCCAATAAAACTGTTCTAATTTTCCAACCTGATTTCGTATGGTTTTGAAAAAAAGGTTTATCAATAACATTGTTAATATCTTTTACATTGTATAATTTTTTATCACCAATTAGTAGAGATGGTTCCATACCATGTTCTTTATTTCTATCAAATAATGTTATCTAGGAACAATATTTATTTAATCATGGAAAATGTAATGACCCAAACTATTATAAATAAAATTTCCCATTTTATTTTAATTAAATGTTTCATTATGTAATATTGTTAGAGGAAAAACATTAAATTATTTAGTTTTATTATATCCTATAAGATTTAAATGACTGTTAATTATCCTTACCATTGATATTATATCCATTAAACAGTGATCGTACGATTAGTATATATATGGTTTTAACAACTCCAATTGACACAGACAACGAAAATGATGGCCTCAACAAGTAGGTTCATACCCCATGATTCCCATTTATCAGAGCTTACGAGGGAGGTATAATCTCTAGGATTTTCCCCTTATCAAAACCAATATGAGATATAATAACTTAATCATGAGTGAAATTTTTTATGGGAGAAGTTCAAGTTCATCGAGATCATGACCCAAACCATGTATGCAGAATCACCCCATGAATGCCTCGTCGTCGCCCTCCTTACCATTAGGGAATTTTGTGGTGTATTAAAGGGATATGTATCCATACCCTAGTGATATGAGTATATAAATTATTTTTTATAGAATAATTAATATAATTTCATCTTATTATTATCATTTTATAAGTGATTTTTATTTTGATACAATAAAACAAAAATTATATTTTTTGTTAATATTAAAATAAAATTAAAGAACACATATTTATGAATTAATTTATTTTTGGAAAAATAATTTTTTTAATAAAATTGTATCATTATATAATTTTTATCAAATCTAAATGATCATATAATTTTTATGAAGCCAAATGTAATTTTTATAAGGTTACAAAAACTATTATTGTCAAAAAAACCCAAATTTTCTAAAGAAATATTGATTATTATTTTAAAAGTGAAAATACACATATTTATAAAATTATTTATATGAAATTAATATTATTTTTGGAATCATAATATTGAAATTATCCTACTGTGAATTTTTCATAATTTTCTGAAACATTCAAATATTCGGGTAAAAAATAAATACTGTGTAAATATATAGTGTGTATAATGACCTCATAATGAACCAAAAGAGATGTAATAAATTATATAATGGGAATCCATAAACAAATATATGTTTTTAATTAACAATAAATTAATTTTTTTTTATTTTATTAATTTTATAAACCCTTTCTTAATCCTCTAAAATAATTAATATATTATATGGTTTTAAAATAAATATTTTAAGTGTATGACTCACTTCCACCTAATAAGAGTATTATTTTATTAATTTTGGAAATTTTCCAAATAAAATAATTAAAACCACACCCATCTAGAAGAAACTATGAGAAAAACCATGGCATAATATTTTGTTTTTGATGTTTTATTATCTAGAGTCCAAAACCAATGTTTTAGAAATAATAATGAAATCCACATTCATTTACAATATAAACCCTCCCAAGATCCCATTTATCTTCACTAAAAAAACTTGGATCATGTCATTAATATTCCCTTACCTCTCTATAGTTCTCCCTAGGTTCCCCCAATCTCTCCATAATGTCTTCACCATCATTTTGAGTCACACACTCAAGTAAGAGATCTTCACCTTCTCTTATTTATTCAAGTTTATTTATTATATCATGCATTATATTTCCAATTAATATTGTCATGATATGTATTTAAATTTACCTATTACATAATATTTGATTTAAAAATTATGATATACCATATTCTCTCTCATCGACTCATTTTACGAGTTTTTATGTGATGTCGTTATGCTATCGAAATTTCACCATGATTTTCCCTACCAAAAAAAGTATATAGTGAATACCATATCCGTTTACTATAATGGTTGTTCACCTTTATACACTTATAATTATTTTAATTGGTACAAAAATGAATTTATTCCACAATACTTGATTTTGGATTAAAATATTATTTTGAATGAAACCATGTTGTATGATCTATGTGGCACACTTAAGCATGAGAATGAAGTGAAAGTGATGGGTGCACCCAAAATTATATAGCTCTCCAATGTATTTGGTAATGTTTAGTCTCATGAGATGTCATGTTGGGATATTCCATAAACATGATTCCTTTATAGAACTTTTCCATTATTATTTATTTGAATTTATCATTGACCTAAGTTTGTGATAGAGTTTTTAAGTTGTTGCGACATTTCCCATGTTGCCTTTATGATTATCATGGTATATCATGTCTCATTGTTAATGTTTATGACTTTTACTCCCTTTTTATCTTCCTATAATCTAAAATGTACTATTCTATTCATGTTATTACATGTTTATTCCCTTATTGGGATTTATATCTAACCCCTTTCTTATATAGCTCCTCATGTTTTCCTGTGTCGTTTTAATAGCCATGGAATTTTTGAAGCATGTTAAGGATTTTTTCAATATTGTTGTTGTATCCCATGTTCAAGATGTTATTCTATGTACATAATCCAAAAATAAACTAATATTTTTAATATTTTGGGTTTTATTATGCATACTTTTATGTGATAAATCATAAATAAATGTGAAATAAATAATAGGGTTGTTATAGTTGGTATCAGAGAAAAACAATTATTATTTTGGGGATTCAGATTAGAAAACCCTAGCGAAATCCTTGGGGATAATACTAATTATAATAAAACATCTCTAAATTTTGGTAAGTATTTAGTAAGTGGTTTATCATGAAAATACACCCTTTTTTGGATAGTATCCATGGATGTGGCTTTGGCACAGATGTATATAGGAGTAAAACCCCCAAAATAAAACATTGAGCTAGACATGATTGGGAACTTTTGCATGACAACGGGCCTTGATACACACCTAGTTTGACAATCATGAGGTATATTAATTGATAAATTTATAATAATATTATGAACCATTATTAACGTAACAAAAAATTCCCATAAGAGTATATATTATGGAATAGATCATGGATAACATAGATTGACGCCTAGAAATTCAAATGTTAAGGAAATACATGTAACATTTAATTTATCTATTTAATTTCATTGGATTATTATTTATGAGCTTAGTAGTTTAAAAATAACATTCCATAATTTTAACTTTATTCTAGCTAATGAATGGAAAAGGGAGGAATTGGTTAAACAATCAACGTGGTAGGAAATGTGATGATCTCCCCAATGAGATGCCCAACCTGATAGGAGCAAAAATCGAAAAAATATGAAGATCCTCTATCAAATTACTTAGGTTATTAATATAAAACTATATCAAGTCTAGCTCCCAAATCTCCCAAATAATTAATAAGAACAAATTTAGAGATTTACTTGATAGAGGCCTCTAAACATTAATGGATCATCTAATACCTTAATCACACAACTATGGATCAAATCTATTGATAAGATCTTATCTATCTATTAATGTTCTGATTAATAGAATGTTATAAATTATATTTATCATATTGAGGGATATGCTAATTTGTGATAGAAATTGATCAATAATATGAAGCCTGAGGTAGATATTGAAGGGATGGGGTGGAAGGAGTTACTAGAAAACAATTAAAACATATTTTCCTCAAACACTCTTAATAAAAATGGAATGGGATTACATTTACCTCAATAAAAAAGATGATGAATCTATTGGGGTGTATGAGTAAAACTTCATAATAATTTCATGATGAACCTCCATTTTTTTCATTACCCCCAAATGCATGGATGGCTGCTTAATTGGTGGGATAAAAGATAGTCTACAAAAATCCATGGTGATTCGTTACATGGACGGATATTAGGAAATTGTCTTATGTTCCCTCAATGTTGAAATAGATATTAGATAATCTAAAGGGTATCACAGGGATAAGAAGTGGAAATTATAATTTAATTTTATTGGTCCGATAAAGAAATCTAATGATTCCATGAAATTTCAACATCCCAGTTATAAATGGTGTGGAAAAACAAACCTAGAAATTTCTTAATGGCTGCTAGGAAATTATTTAGGTGTGGGATAGAAGGTCACCTAGCTAGTGATTTTATAGAGGAGAAACCCACTAATGAATTGGAGTAGAGGAATGATCCAGTCAACCCTCGGTGCATTTTTCATTAATTCAACAACAAGTAACCATATAACTTTTTAAACTAATGCACTAAACCAAGGGTTTTTAGAGACAACCAAAAATATCTAAGGAATAAATGGAGATATTTTTCTTTCACAACCATTAAGGAGGATCCTGGAAATGAAGTGGTTACAGGTACACTAGTTATTCATTCAAGAATACAAAATGTAATTTTTTATTCTATTTTTATGCATTCCTTCATATCACAAAAGTTTAGTAGAACTATTCAAACATAACCACAAAGAATGGAAGTAGATCTTTTGTTGAAAATGGAAATTGGGTAAATTATTGAATCCCTATTATATTACTCATCCCCTATAAAATTTTATGGGTTGAACATCCCAAAGAACTCTATCATACTCCGTTTGGTGTAATTTTATGCAATTATGGATATTAATTGGTTTTCCCTATATTGATCCAACAGAAATTTCCATGATAAGGAAATAACTCTCTATATTTTGAATCAACCCCCAATTTTGTACAAGTACAAGGAGGGCGGTGAATCTTCTTTAGAACCAATATCTCAAGAATGTATATTATTTCCCTTTGAAAAATAATATATAGATCAAATGATTGAGTCTATGGAAGGAATCATCCTTTAAAACATGTCCATTGTGAAGAAATATACTGATGTGTTTTCCCAATAATTGTATAGTATTACTCCTAGAAGAGAGGTTGAATTTTAAATTGATCATATACCTAGGGTGTTACTGTTATCCATGACTCTATATAAGATGTATTTTTTTGAAATTGTGTAGAAAAAAGAAAAAACTAAATGAGAATATGGATAAATGGTTTATACGCCCAATTAATTCTCAATGGGGTGCAACGGTCCTCTTCTTCAAGAGAAATAATGGGTCAATGTGCCTTTTATTGATTATTGTGTGCTAAAAAAGATCATGATAATGACCAAATATCCTCTATCATGAATTGATGACTTGTTCAATCAGCTATATTGATCACAATACTTCTCCAAGGTGGATCTTCAGTCAGGATATTACCAAGTTTGGGTGAAAAGGGAGGTTATCCCCAAGACTACTTTTTATACAATATATGAGCACTATAGGTTTATAGTAATTCCATTATGACTCACTAATTCTCTAAAAATATTTATAAACATGATTAAAAGAGTCTTCTTTATTACCCTCACTAATTTTTGGTAGTCTTTATTTATTATATTCTAATATTCTCCAAAAAAAGGAGTATTATGAGGAGCATCTAAGTACTATGCTAAAGACCTTTTGAAAGAAGAAGTTTTATGCCATGTATAGAAAATGTGAGTTTTTGTTAAAGGAATTATCATTCAAGGGTAACTTCATTACATGTAATGGTATATTTGTGGACCCTTTGAGGAAAGAATTTATTGAAGGATAGTTAATGATAACATATATGATTGATATCTATAGTTTCCTTGGATTATCTAGGTATTATCATTAATTTGTGATAAATTTATAATGACTTTAAAACCTTTTGACCAATATATCATGGAAGGTAGTCAAGTTTTATCATAATGATGAATGTGAATAGAGCATCACAGAGTCAAAATAAAGGATTTTCACCACCCATGTGGTCACAATACCCACAAGGGGAGAACTTTTCAAAGTAATCATTGATACTTGGAAGAAGGGATTTGGCTGCGTGTTAATGCATAATGAAAAATTGGTAGACTATGATTCAAGGTAGTTGAAAGTACATCAACAGAACGGCCAAATGAATGACCTAGATTTGAATACAATGATATACTTTTTGAAAATATGGAAACATTATCTATTTGGTGATAAGTGTGAAATATATATGGATTAAAAAATCCTAAAGTATATATTCACATAGAAAGAGATGAATATGAGCCAAAAAAGATGGTTAAAGCTAATCAAGGACAATAACTGCTCAATTCACTACCATCCTAGAAATGTGAATAATGTGGCATATGCTCTAAGTAGAAGGTATCCATCAATTATATCATTGATGATAATTAAGAGGGATCTGATCATCATAGATTTGGAAAGGATTGGCATGGGAATCCAAAAGGAAGGAATATCATCAATCCTTTCCCAAATTACTACT
Organism: Viscum album; assembly: GCA_963277665.1. Taxonomy (NCBI): domain Eukaryota; kingdom Viridiplantae; phylum Streptophyta; class Magnoliopsida; order Santalales; family Viscaceae; genus Viscum; species Viscum album. The sequence goes on from OY728120.1 coordinate 2,103,347,038, forward strand.
CAAAACTCCCTTCTAGAGAAGATAATGGATTCATAAATATTTGATGTGGGAATTCAGAATAAAGTAGAAGCTATGAGAAAAGGAAAATACATGGAGTTCAAGGTTAAGAAAAAGGTGTTGTAATATTTGGCTCAAGACTGTGTGTACCATAAAATGCTATGTTAAAAACGGATTTATTGGATGATTCATAAATCTCTACCTTATCTATTCACCCTAGAAGCAGAAAATATATATTGATATCTCCAATAACACTATTGGGGGGAAAATACGAAGGAGGAGATTGTGGAATATACATCAATATGAATTTTATGTCAGCAAGTGAAGGAATAGAGTAAAAACTCTAATGGGATGATGCAACCATTACACATACCTACATAGAAATGGGAAAACATCACCATTGACTTTGTCACCAGACATCCGTAGAAATATAGAGGAAACAATACTATCTTGGTTGTGATGGATCATCTTACAAACACTACACACTTTATTGTGATTCGAGAGAAATTATCACTATATTAACATGCATGGATATACATGGGTGATGTGCTGAGGCTACATGAATTACCACTATCGATTCTATATGATCAAGACCTGAGATTCACCTCCATGTTTTGTAAATGTATCCAACATGCTCTGAACACTGAGCTGAACTTCAGTAGGGAAAATTATCCCCACATTGATAGCCAATCTGAGAAAACTATTCAGAAACCTAAAGAAATGTTGATAGAATGTGATGTGGAGTTCAAAGGGGGACGAGATCAACATATTTATCTGGTTGAGTTCTCATACAATAATAGTTTTCAATCTTGCATCCAAATGGCTTCCTATGAAGCATGTTATGGGAAGTCTTATAGAACACCTTCATGTTTGGATGAAGTCGGGGAACTCAAACTTCATGGACCTAAAATGGTTGAGGAAATGGAGAAAACATTTAATACCATTCAACAACACATCAAGGCTAACCATAGTCAAAAGATGAGTTGTATCATAATTCATCGATGAGACATAGATTTTTATGTTGTAGACCTGTTTTTCCCCTACATATCTCCATGTAATAAATTCATGAAATTTTTAAATATGAGAAAGCTTAGTCCATGATACATCGGACGCTTTGAGATCCTTGATCGCATCAGAGTGGTGGCCAATAAACTAGAACATTCACCTAATCTATCTAAAGTACAATATGTATTCCATGTATCCCTCATGATGAATTGCATACCAAACCCCACATATATACTCAATCCATAAGTGGAACCATTAGTAAATGAACTTTTATTTTAAGAGTATCTATTGAAGATCTTAGATTGTAGTGAAAATGTTCTATGAAAGAAGATAATGCACAATGTCAATGTGTTGTGTAGAAACCAAATGTTTGAAAAAGTGAAATGGGAACTGCAAGAAGTTATGAAATAGAGTTACCCTCATATATTTTAGTGTGGGAAATGAAAATTTCATGTGAGAAATTTCTTAATAGGGGTAGATTGTAATGACCTATACTATTTGTATATTAAATTTCCCTGATTGTTTTAATTAAATTTATTATTAAGTAATATAGTTATAGAAAAAATAGGAACTTATTTGGTTTTATTATATCTTGTCATATTTAAAAGTATATTAAGTGTCATTATCATCGATAATATAAACATTGAATAGTGATCATATGATTAGTGTAAATGTAGGGTTTTAACGAATCCAATAGGCATAGACAAAGGAAGTGATAACCTCAACCAGTAGTATTGTACCCTATGAAGCCCATTTATTAGAGCTTTTGAAGGATAGAGAATCTATAGTAATTTCCCTTGACTAAGACCAAGCTTATATCCAACAACTTAATCATGATCTAAACCATTTATTGGATAAGTTAAAGCTCATCGAGATTACAGCTCGAACCATGTATGTTGAACCACCCTGTGAACGTATCACCATCACATACATTGTGTATTCTAATGTATTAAAGGGATATTTATCAAAAAAATAGAGATATGAGTATGTAAATTTTTTTTATAGAATAATATATATTTTCATCCTATTATTGTTACATCATAAATGATTTTTATTTTGATATAATAAAACAAATATAGTATTTTTGGTTAATATTTAAATTTAATTAAGATATATATTGATTAATTAATTAATTTTCTAAATAAATAATATTTTAATAAAATATTATTTTTAAATAATTTTTTTTCAAATATAAATGATCATATAATTTTTTTAAGACAAATGTAATTTTTATAAGGGTTCAAAAAATGTAATTCTCAAAAAAACACACCATTTTTCAATATATGATTATTATTATTTTAAAAGTGAAAATAAAAATATTTAGAAATTTATTTTGTAACACCCCAAGATTCTACGATACGCTTCTCTTTGAATAATACAGTAGTGTGTGTTGTACGCAACTTCGAGTTCTAACACACACCACGACCAATCAAAGTAGCCGTTATGAATTGTAATACCCACTTTTTGAAATTTTATAATTTTTATATCTCAAAATGGACTTCATTTTTGGATTCAGAATATCAAAATTATCCTAGGGTGAAATTTTGGTACTTTTCGGATAACTCTCATATTTTGATGAATAGTGAAAATTATTAAATTTTAATTAAAAACAAATTTTTTAATCAAAATAATTAGTAGTGATAAATTATGAATTTGAGTGGTTTTAAAGTATATTTAGAATATATTTTTACCATTTAATACAATTTTGGTCATTGGACATAATATCACAATTAAACAGGACATAAACAAGTATCAATCTTCGGATAGTTATTATATCTTAAAAACACGCTTTTTGTTTTGACACCGGGAATTAATTTTAAATTAATTTCTGACACTTCTGTGTTTTGAATTTGGAAAAATGTATTACATATTTTGAATCAGGATTTCCAAATTGTGTAAATAGGTATCTTTTATTTTTATACATTTTGAATAATTACTTCGGTAAATATTTTATTTACTATGATTAAAGTGTAAATCCGGTAAATAAGGTTAAAAATAATATTTTAATAATACTAAATTACCCTAAAACGTGTCATAACCTTATTGGTGGATACATGTACAACCATGGACATATTTGGGTAGATTTGGGGACCCCATGGAGCCACTTCTAGGTGATAGGGACAATTTATTTTAATTAAGTTAAAATAAATAAAAAATTGACAGAAGCATATATCTTTTAGAAAAAAACATTTACGTAGGGTTATATATCTTTTATTTTCGACTATAAATATTAATTAGAAATATAAAACTATTTCTTACATAATGGTATTTTATTTATAATTTTTACACATTATATAATTTAATTTATTTATGACACAATGGTGATGCAGTAATTACCTAATTAATGAAGAATTAGAATAATTGATATTATAAATACCCAAATAAATGTAATTTGAGACTTTTTATAAATAAAAATTATTTAATAGGATAATATGACATGTTAGTATTGATTTAATTATCCTTTTTATAAGTAATCATCCTGTTATGATTTTTACAAAAATCAATTACTGAATAGTGTCAAAATTGACATAAAAGTGTTTTTAAAACAAATATTATATTATTAATTGATATTAAATTCCTAAAAATCTAAGGTTCGTCCAAGAGACTTATATAATGATAGGTGTTTCCTTAGGGGACCACTTTGGGGACTCTTGGATGTATATAGTAAGTTTATTAACCATATAGTATAAAAATACAAAGAGACATTGTAAACGTGAAACTAATTAACTAAGAGTTAATACTAAAAGATAAGGTTAATATGATGACCCAAACCTGTCTAAATTCTATTTGATGAGTGGTTTTGAACCCATACACACCTTAGGATTTGAATAATCCACTTTGGAGCCATTATAAATCTAATATGAAATTATTATAAATTAATACTTTAAGTTATTCATAAAGAGACCATCCTCCCCCTTATAAAGGAAACCACTTATAACCAATTCCTCACACCTTTCAAGCCTTTTTGATCCTTCAAAATCTTCCCAATTAACCTCCCTAAATCCTTCTACTTCTCATAGAAGCCTTACCATAATCAGAAAGCACTTCAAGAGTCCCTTTTGGTTCAAACCAAAGGGAGTTACCCAAATTAAAGGTAACGATTTCTCTTAGCTTCTTTTCTTTTATTTTACTTCTCCAACCCCTAAAATCTTCTTATTATTTTCTTTTCTAAAAAAATATGTATCCTAAATATACTAGGATATTGTTATTAGAATTATTAGAACTACACTTACACACACATCCATCTAATGGTTGAATAACATAACGTTTCTGTGGATGGAAACCAAACGCCTCACGAACCGATGATTGTTCAATTATCACCTACCACCTCTCATGGTGGCCATTATGATGGAACTATAATTAAATATGATATTAATGATATTTATTTTATATATAAGCTTCTGTAATTCAATTTTATATCATACCATTATTCATTTCAGGTTGTATATATATATATGATAATTTCATTTGAGGAAGTGCGGACTACCACCCCCTCAAAGTGATATGACTCGTTCATATCATACATGGAATGTATCAAGGATGGTGTTATTGAACTCAAGTAACAAATAATATGATATTATATTATACTGGAATAATTATATACCTATGTATCATTTGTTTTTGATTCCTTTTAAAATGAAAAATGAAATGGAAGTAGAATTCGTGCGTACGTACGGATTACCGTCTCCATGAACGCGATGAGATTCATTTCCCCATCATATCCATTCAAGAATAATTATTGTTTGATGATTAAAAGTAATGTTTAAGGAATTTATAAAATTATGGATATTAATAATATACAACCTATTCATAACAAACACAGCTTACATAAAGAAGCATATAAAGGAAAACGAACCAGTTAACACCCAAAATGACGATAATACTAAAATATTATTAACAATGAAATATTAAAAGATCATATATGATATAATATTTATGTATATTATTCTTTTATAATTTAATAACAATGATTTAACTATTATAAAATATGTTAACCTACCATCAACCAAGGAAAAGTACAAGGTAAGGGGTTTTCATCTCACTCCTTATTCCCGTGAGATTCATGCCATATTGCCACTATTACCTTTTGTGTGGTGTATGTACTGCCCATAATTGAATTATTTGTGTAATACACTTTAATTTATGTGTATTTACAAATTCATTGTATGATACCTCTATCATGGGTTGTATGTTTCATAAGTTACCAAATTGTTAAGGGTTAATTTCACAATATCTTTATTATCTGAGGTTGTTTTTACGTATGTATCTACTGGGAAATATTTATTATCCATGTCCATGTTTTATGAAATAGTTTTCAAAGGGATTATTTTAAGGTAATTTATACTAAAACATCATTTCAAATGTTTTAAATATTTATTCTTCTAAATCTTTCACATTAATGTCCATGTATTCATAATGGTTTTAAGGATTTATTTATATGGATATGAATGTTTTTAAAATGTTAATTCCTTTAAAAAGTTTCAAAGTGGTATGGGACACTGATTCAAAAATGTCTTTAAATGAATTATTTTCTAAATTGTGTGACTTTTAAACGTTTTCATGGAAAAGGGGTATTTCTCTCAAAGAGTTTTATAAATAATTTTCATCTATGTCAACATCCTTTGGTAAATTTTACACTTGTTTGAAGTTGATTTATTATGATACATATCATCCATATTGTATTTAATGTTTTGTGATATGTTTGTCTATGGATGAGTTATTTTTATTCCATCAATGGATTATGATTCATGTTTTGGAATTTCGTATTCTAGTTTTAATACAAATGTTTATGTTATATTTCATCCTCTTCTTAAGATGAATGTATTGGGCTAGTATGTTCCGGGTTGGGGACTGGTAAAAGTAAGCCCTCCGGGTTGGGGTCCGGTTACCGCAGACCCTCCGGGTTGGTGTCCGGTTATTAGAGGCACTCGGGGTTGGTGTCCGGTTATTAGAGGCACTCCGGGTTGGTGTCCGGTTATTAGAGGCACTCCGGGTTGGAGTCCGGTTACAGAGTCTCTCTGGGTTGGGTTCTGGTTACAGTTATCACTTAGGTCTTGGCACGAGGCCTTGACACAGAAATTAATGTTTGGCATTATGCATTCAATCATTATAAAAGTGTTTAGTGATATTGAATGTGATTATTCGACTAGTAAAATATCAATGTGAATAAGTAAATGGCATTACTTCATTTTATTTTTCACATATTATCCTGAAGTTCAAGTTTAAAAGGCTTTTGTTTTAGTTATACATTTCCTTAAATGTTTATGCCTATTTATGAAAGTTTCTGTTGTATTGTTATCCTTACTAAGCATCTAAGCTCACCCCTTTCAATGTTTTATTTTTTCCAGGATTCCAAGAAGTGTATAGTGATTGATATGAAAGGTTAAGCTAAGGGAATAATGGCGTTCGTGAAGGATTATTTATGTTGTTTTTTATGTTATGAAGTGTAATGTAACATTCATGTATGTAATCTATTTTCCAAGACTGCTAAATTGATCGGTCCTTTGGGACTTGATTCCTTATAATCATGCCAATGTATTAAAATAATGCACTGAATCTGGGTAACTGGGGTCGGGGCGTTGCAGTTGGTATCAGAGGAAGTTTAGAAATAACCTTGGAAACTAGATTTAGATAAACTCTGATTAGAGCACATATCCCTAAGATAGACTTTGAGGATTAGTATAGAAGAACTTCATAGAATTTTGGTATTGTATGGATTTTGTGAGTTTTCTGAGCAATACATCCCTGTCTGGATATGAGTAGATAGAGGCGGCTCTGGCACAGATGTACCTAGGGGTAAAACCTGAAAATACCTCTTTGATCTAGACTCGAACAGGAACTGGTTCACGACAACGGGCCTTGCTACACTCTTGGTTACGACACTCCCAGGGGATATGCTTAGGATCATTCTCATTTTCTTTAAAAACCATTATGAAGGGATTATGAGTATATACTTACTCAAATAAAACATTTTTATGATTATGGATTATATCCATAAACTGTTTAATTTATGTTAAGTGTTTTACAAGTTCGGGATTAGGTATTGCTATTCATAAGCTAATCTAGTGAATTCCATTGTTTAGAAATTGCACCCAGTAGAAGGAATGAGAACTCCAGCAATACATATGATCCAAAGAGTAAGAAGGATCTTATCTTTTATGGTCCTAAGCCAGAATTTAGAAGGGAAATAGTCTCCCACGTATTATCATCATATGAAGAAATAGTATCATGTGTTGATAAGATAAGTAAAGAATTATCGGAGTCCTATGTATTTGAATGGAATCTAGATAAGGAAAGGATGGTAGAGAGAAGAATAGATAAAGGGATAAGGTAAATAAGTATTTTACCATATGTGATAACTGTAGAAAGAATCACCTTGGAAAATTCTTGAAGGTAATGGGAGTATGTTATAAGTGTGGAGAAAAAGGACACCAAGTACGTGACATTAAGGGTAAGAAAAAGGTTTCAACTGTACAATGCTTCATCTGCAAGGAGTTTGGACACTACGCGAACCAATGTCCCAGTCATCAGACTATGCCGCAAATGATGCTATTGGATAATAATCAAGTTATGAAACTACCACAAATGAAGAGGAATGAATTGTGCTCTTATGTTGTTATTTTGGAGTTATTTCATTTAAGTGTTGTATCAATGATGTTCTTGAAATAAATAAGGATTGTACTATGGTAGTATTTCATTGAGGATTTGATATTTTATAGTACTAAGAAAAGTGACTCTACAGCGAGTTAAATTTTTTGGAAATTACATGGAAAAAAGGATCTTCATTGTGTTTAACTTCCTTATAAATTTTCGACTATGAGTTTGGATAGTAGTATTTTGGATAAGTCTATAGGATGGAATGGATTAATTTTGAAAGTTATTTTTGGATTTTTTATAAAAAGACACCACGCAGACTGTGTGACAACCCGTCGCATCGGACAAAGATACGGGAATTGAACCCACAACTATAGTGTGATTGGGATTTATAACCTACCACTGGACTACATGAATTCCCCGGATTGTATAATGTAATTTCATTTTTTAATGGGTCTGATATGTGAATTATACATTCATTATATTTGGAACCGTATATGATTAGGATAAATAGAGTATTTTTGAGTTGTCTTATGTTTTGTAGTGAAAGATAAGTTTGTGGTAGAAATTTATTAATGGATAAAACTCTAATTATAAAGTAATTATATCTCATTATGATCTTATCCAATCTCATAAATAAATTTTTCAACATTAATAAAAGGAACTTAGAACAAAAATGTTGTCCTAGATGGTACCTTAGATAATCACAAATTTATGGCTTTGGGATTGTTGGCCTATTAATAGCCATGTTCTCTACCACTATCCATCAGATATTAATTGTCAAATTTCTCTTCCATATTCATATTTTCTTACATGTAACCCTAGTATGTGTTATTTTCGGTAACCTTCATACTTACCACTCTTTATTTTCAATAGAGGCCTCATTAATAAATTCTTCGATGTGGGATTTCAACTAAGATATTTTGAAATGTCAACCCCAAGTTTCCAATACCGATTATAAATATCAAGGAATAAATTTATTAAACGAGGGGAGAATGTAACACCCCAATATTCTATGATATGATTCTCTTTGAATAATACAGCAGTGTGTGTTGTATGCAACTTCGAGTTCTAACACACACACCACGACCAATCAAAGTAGCTTTTATGAATAGTAATACCCACTTTTCGAAATTTTATAAATTTTAACTCTCAAAATGGACTTCATTTTAGGATTAGTAATATTGAAATTATCCTAGGGTGAAATTTTGTTACTTTTCAGATAACTCTCATATTTTGATGAATAATGAAAATTATTAAATATTAATTAAAAACATTTTTTTAATAAAAATAATTAGTAGTGATAAATTATTAATTTGAGTGGTTTTAAAGTATATTTAGAATATATTTTTACCATTTAATACAATTTTGTTCATTGGACATAATTTCACAATTAAACCAGACATAAACAAGTATCAATCTTTTGATAGTTATTATATCTTAAAAACACGCTTTTTGTTTTGACAGCGGGAATTAATTTTAAATTAATTTCTGCCACTTCTGTGTTTTGAATTTGGAGAAATGGAATCCATATTTGGAATCAGGATGTCCAAATTTTTTAAATAGGTATCTTTTATTTTTAGACATTTTGAATAATTAATTCAGTAAATATTTTATTTACCATGGTTAAAGGGTAAATCTGGTAAATAAGGGTTAAAAATAATATTATAATAATAATAAATTATCCTAAAACGTGTTCTAGCCTTATTGGTGGATACATGTCTGCCAATTTGAATCTTTGGGTCGATTTTGGGACCCCGTGGAGCCACTTGTAGGTGATAGGGACACATTATTTTAATTAAGTTAAAATAAATACAAAAATGACATAAGCATATAACTTTTAGAAATATAATTTTTACATAAGGTTATATATGTTGGAATTTCGACTATAAATATTCATTAGAAATATAAAACGAGTTCCTACATAAGGGTATTTTATTTATAATTTTTAGACATTATATAATTTAATATATTTATGACACAATGGTGATGCAGTAATTACCTAATTAATGAAAAATTAGAATAATTGATATTATAAATACCCAAATAAATATAATTTGAGACTTTTTTATAAATAAAAATAATTTTCTAGGATAATATGACATGTTATGATTTATTTAATTAACTTTTTTCGAAGTAATAATTCTGTTAGGATTTTTACAAAAATCAATTATTGAATAGTGTCAAAATTGACATAAAAGGGTTTTTAAAATAAATATTATATTATTAATTTATATTAATTTCATAAAAATCTATGGTTCGTCGAAGAGACTTATATAATGATAGGTGTATCATTAATGGACCACTTGGGGGTCTCTTGGATGTATATAGTAAGTTTATTAACCATATAATATAAAAATACAAAAAGACTTTGTAAAAGTGAAACTAATTAACTAAGAGTTAATTCTAAAAGATATGGTTAATATAATGACTCAAACCTATATATATTATATTGGTAGAGTGGTTTTAGACCCATACCCACCTTAGGATTTGAATAATCTACTTTGGATCCATTATAAATCTAATATTAAATTATTATAAATTAATACTTTAAGTTATTCTTAAAGAGCCCCTCCTCCCCCTTATAAAAGTACACCACTTCTAACCAATTCCTCACACCTTTCATGCCTTTTGGCTCATCAAAACTCTGCCCAATTAAGCTCCCTACACCCCTCTACTCCTCTTATAAGCCTTACCATAAGCAGAAGGCACTTCAAGAGTCCTTTTTGGTTCAAACCAAAGGGAGTTACCCAAATTAAAGGTAACGATTTCTCTTAGCTTCTTTTCTTTTATTTTACTTCTACAACCCCTAAACTTTTCTTATTACTTTATTTTGTAACAAAAACCGTATCCTAAATATACTAGGATATTGTTATTAGAAGTATTAGAACTAAAATTACACACATATCCATCTAATGGGTGAAGAACATAATGTTTCTGTGGATGGAAACCAAACGTCTCACGAAGCGATGATTGTTCAATTATCTCCTACCACCTCTCATGGTGGCCATTATGATGGCACTATAATTAAATATGATAATAATAATATTTATTTTATATATAATCTTATGTAATTAAATTTTATATCATACCATTATTTATTTCATGTTGTATATATATACGATAATTTCATTTGAGGAAGTGCGGACTACCGCCCCCTCAAAGTGATATGACTCATTCATACCATACATGGAACGTATAAAGGATGGTTTTAATGAACTAAAGTAACACATATAAGATATTATATTATACTGGAATAATTATATACCTATGTATCATTTGTTTTTGATTCCTTTTAAAATGAAAAATGAAATGGAAGTAGCGTTCGTGCGTACGTACGAATTACCGTCTCCACGAACGCGATGAGATTCATTTCCCCATCATATCCATTCAAGAATAATTATCGTTTGATGATTAAAAGTAATTTTTATGGACTTTATATCATTCTAGATATGAATAATATACAACCTATTCATAACAAACACGGCTTACGTAACAAAGCATATAAAGGAAAACGAATTAGTTAACACCCGAAATGACGATAATACTAAAATATTATTAAAAAAGCAATATTAAAAGATCATATATGATATCATATTTATGTGTATGATTATTTTATAATTTAATAACAATGATTTAACTATTATACATGATGTTAACCAACCCTCGACCAAGGAAAAGTACATGGTAAGGGGTTTTCTTCTCAGTCCTTATTTCTGTGAGATTCATTCCATATTTCCACTATTACCTTTTGTGTGGTGTATGTACTACCCATAATTGTATTCTTTGTGTAATGCACTTTAATTTATGTGTATTTACATATTTATTGTATGATACATCTTTCATGGGTTGTTTGTTTCGTAAGTTACCAAATTGGTAAGGGTTAATTTCACAATCTCTTTATTATCTGAGGTTTTTTTACGTAAGTATCTACTAGGGCATATTTATTATCGATGTCCATGTTTTATGAAAGAGTTTTAAATGGGTTTATTTGAAGGTAATTTTTACTAAAACATCATTTCAAATGTTTTAAATATTTATTCTTCTAAATCTTTCTCATTAATGTCCATGTCTTCAAAATGGGTTTTAAGGATATATTTATATGGACATGAATGTTTTTAAAATGTTAATTCCTTTCAAAAGTTTCAAAGTGGTATAGGACACTTTGATTCAAAAATGTATTTAAATGACTTGTTTTCTAAATTGTGCGACTTTTAAATTTTTTCATGGAAAAGGGGTATTTATCTCAAAGAGTTGTACAAATAATTTTCAACTATGTCAACTTCCTTTGGTAAATTTTACACTTGTTTGAAGTTGATTTATTATGACAAAAATCATCCATATTGTATTTAAGGTTTTGTGATATGTTTGACTATGGATGAGTTATTTTTATGCCATCAATGGTTTATGATTAATGTTTTGGCATTTCGTATGCTAGTTTTAATACGAATTTTTATGTTATATTTCATCCTCTTCTTAAGATGAATGTGTTGGACTAGTATGTTCCGGGTTGGGGACTGGTAAATGAAAGCCCTTCGGGTTGGGGTCCGGTTACAGCAGACCCTCCGGGTTGGTGTCCGGTTATTAGAGGCACTCAGGGTTGGTGTCCGATTATTAGAGGCACTCCGGGTTGGTGTCCAGTTATTAGAGGCACTCCGGGTTGGAGTCCGGTTACAAAGGCTCTCCGGGTTGGGTTCCGGTTACAGTTATCCCTTAGGTCTTGGCACGAGGCCTTGACACCGAAATTAATGTTCGTAATTATGCATTCCATCATTATGAAAGTGGTTAGTGATATTGCATGTGATTATTCGACTAGTAAAATATCAATGTGAATAAGTAAATGGAATTACTTCATTTTATTTTTTCCATATTATACGGAAGTTCAAGTTTAAAAGGATTTTATTTTAGATATACATTTCCTTAAATGTTTATGATTATTTAGGAAAGTTTCCACTATATTGTTATCCTTACTAAGCATCTGAGATCACCCCTTTCTATGTTTTATTTTTCCCAGGATTCCAAGATGTGTATAGTGATTGATATGTAGGGTTAAGGTAAGGGAATAATGGCGTTCATGAAGGATTATTTATGTTGTTTTGTATGTTATGAAGTTTAATGTAACATTCATGTATGTAATCTATTTTCCAAGACTGCTAAACTGATCGGTCCTTTGGGACTTGATTCCTTGTAATCATGCCAATGTATTAAAAAAGCGCACCGACTTTGGGTAACTGGGGTCGGGGCATTACATATTTAGGTAAAATTAAAATTATTTTTGCATTCTGGATATTGAAATTATCCAACAATGATTTTTTCATATTTTTCTATGTTAGTCAAATTTTCGGGTAAAAATTAAATACCAAATAAATATATGTTGTATATTATGACATCATAATGACCCAAAAGTGATTTAATAAATACTATAAATTGTTTCCAGGACCAAATAAATGTTTCCCCTTTAAAATAATTGGACTATAAATTTATTTTATTAATTTTATAAACCCTTTATGAATCACCCAAAATCATTAATATATTTTATGGCTTTAGAATCATTTCTGTGAGAGTATGACTTGATTCCACAAAAGAAATGGGATTATTATTTTAATTTAGTCCCATAACTTTATAAAATAGCAAAATACACTCCCATTTGGATGAAACTGTGGGTAAAATCCATGGTAATGTTTTTGGTTTTGATTATTTTGTTAAATTGATTCTAAAACCTAAGTTTGAGAAATAATAATGAAGTCCACATTCATTTCATATATGAAACCACCCAATATCCCATTAATATTCAGTAAGAATCCATAGAGAAAGCTTTTACTCTTAAACCCCCTCTCTAGAATCCTCTAATGGTTTCCCCAAGATCTCAAGAAGCTCCTCCCTAGCATTTTGTGTCACACACTCAAGTAAGGGATCCTCACCTTGTGTTATTTATTCAAGTTTCATTATTATATTATGACATCTATTTAAAATTACTAATTTGTGGATATGTATTTAAATGTATATATTACTAAATATTTTATTTAATAATTATTAGATACCCCTTTCACTTTCATCAACTCATTTTATTATTATTTTTAAGTGACAGTGTTAGGCTACCGAAATTTCATCATGATTTTCCATGAAAAAATAATTCTGTAGTGAATACCATACCAAATTCCTATCATTGGTGTTCACATTTATACACTTATACATATTTAATTTGGTAATTAAATGAATTTATTCCCTAATAATTTATATTGGAGTAAAATATTATGAATAATGGAACCATGTTGTATGATCTATGTGGCACACATTAGCCTAATAATGAAATGAAAGTGACGGCTACGCCTAGAATTATATAGCGCTCCAATACATTGTGTAATGATTAGTCTCATGAGACATAGTGTTTGGATATAGAGATAACCTGATTAATTTATGTTAATTTTTCTATCATGTTGTCATGGATGTTATCCATGATATATTTTAATGATTCAGTGTTTTATGTTGTTACCATAATTCCCATGTTTCATTTGTGATTATCTTGCTATATCATGTATAATTTTTCATGTTTATGATTATTACTCATTTTATGTATTCCTATTTTCTAAAATATATTATTTTATTCTTGTTATTCCATGTTTATTCCCTTAATATTATTTATACCTTTCCCCTTTCTTATGTATTTACCCGATTTATCGCATATAGTTTTAAAATCCATAGAATTTTAGAAGCATGTTAAAGAAGTTTTCAATAATGTTGTTGTATCCAATGTTCACGATGTTATTCTATGAACCTAATTCACAAATATACCAAAATTATCAGTCTTCCATGTAATATAATATGTACTTTTATGTAATAAATATTCGATTAATTCGAAATAAAGAACATGGTTGTTATAGTAAAAAAATGTAGGACCTAGAAACATAATCTTAGAAGAATGTTTCAACATAACTGTGTGTGTACCTTCTTCACAAATGAGACATGTCAATTTTTTTAAAATTTTATAGCCTGAGAAATTTCCATAAGAAATAAATTAATTTACCATTTAGTACATCAATTATCATAATATTAACTCTTCAATTATATGATCATCATGCAATGTAAGACCTATATCCCACAACAATTTCAAATGTTTGATAAATTGATCTAAATAGAAATAAATATCATTACCAGGTTATTTTTATACCAATATAATTATAGATAATAAAATATTTTTTTGTTCCATTCATAACCATAGTGGTAAGTTATAATTTACAAACATAACTAGCAATTTATTATGATTACTTCTTTGTCCACCAAATGGATTTATTCCATCTATAGATAACTCAAGATATAGGTATCTTAGCTCAATTCCAAATTCAGGATACTCATAATAAATTTTCATCTACTGATGAGATTCTACTAGATGCTTTAGTTTTTCACCTTCAACTTGTGTACCTATGTTCCATGTTAATTTTATAGTGGTTTCTTGAAATACATATAGTCATCTAAACCTTAGAATGATATAAAAGTACCATAGAAAATTTGAAGGAATTGATTCATCTTTATTGTATTGATCCATTCCATAAATAGGTTCATTTTTTAGTTTTTAATGGTCCTTACAAATAAAATATATAATCATTTGAAAAAACATGTATTTTTGAAATATCATACCCTTTGAATATAGATTTTTTTTATCCTCATATGTTTGAAAAGGAATATAATTTTCTTTTGGTTTCATATCATTCTGGTGACTAAGTAGTTCTGTAATGTTGGTGTCACTCCATCCAGTGCCATCTTTCAAATTATATAGAATTAATACCGATGAAAATGATATATATTTAGTACAACCAGTATACAATGGTATCTATGTGTATCTATTTAACTTTTCAAACAACTTTTCATAATCATGAATGTCATATTTAATTTCAATTGTTATTTCTTCCAGACTATCTCTATTATCATTCACACTAGTATTCATATAAAATGAATGTAAATCACATTATCAGCTTAGTTGGTATGTACATTTAGTTTTTCCCTATTTTTATTCAAATATTTTTAACTTCATTCTATTAATTGAAATATCATATATTCATCGAACTATTCTAGATGTATTCAACTTGAATAATAAAAATGTAAACACTGACAAAGGATTTAAGAAGAGTCATATAAATGATTTATTAAAAACATGATGGACACTTTAAATCCATCCTCATGCTCCTTTTTCACATGATTAGTATCCATCCATTTTCAATTCATATCCATCCTATTTGGTTAAAAAAATATTCATTTTGTATAAAAAATAAATAAATACACAGAAGGTATACATATATTGTATATATACATTGATATGTAAAATAATTATCAGAATTTGAGTGTAAATATATAATTATGTATATGTGTGTGTCTATAAATATTGCTATGTAAATATATAAATCCTATGTTTTAAAGAATTATTGAATCTTCAAAATCAAATGAGAGCGTTATTTATACTTCTAAGAAATATTATTATTTTTCTAAGAAAAAATTCATACACTCTTTTCACACTCAATTAAGAAATGAAAAGTAGTTATAATGAAAATATGATATAAAATTATAGTTTTATCAATAAATATTGTCATATCATTATAATAAACAATATTCTAATTATGTAGTTTAATTACTCTTTCCTTAATAAATATGGTTATGTATATAATAAATATATATATTTAAATATATATGGATTATTTTAATTTTTTTTTATTTTATTATACATTTTTTAATATATATATATATACATATATATATAACTACACACAACAACATCCTTACATGTCGATGTGATGGGGATCTCTGCATTCCAAAATACCAAGGCAAGAGGGAACCCAAGAGATCTAAAGTGAAAAAAATTGTAGATTTTTACCTACAACCAACTAGTATTTACTTTATGATAACATGTATTCATAGATTTGAATATAAATAAACTTATTATCACATCATGATTGTTCTTATGAATATTAAAGTTTATGATAATGTCCTAAGATTATTTATTGCACTGAAATGTCATATTTGTTCCCTGCTATGATGCAAACCCATATGTTCTATGAATGTATTCTAAAATATATATTATATAGATAGATGGTATAATTTTATAGAAACAAATGATACAAGATATTAGGGGTGAAGACTCATAGGACTTTTAGTCACCTTCTCGTGGTTTACATCTTGGTAATATCACGGGTAGGATATTATGATAATGGGATCCGCTCATAGTAAATCCACATATATTTGTGTCATTGGATGTTCATATCTGAATATGTGTGCATTTATCCCTAGACATTAATATTATTTTTAATGAGTATTATATGTTGTTTACAATGATGTATTGATTAAAATCATGATGACATTTGTTCATAGTGAGGTAAGATATATTGGTTACATAACGAGTAATATTGCATTAATGAATATTGAAAGAAAGCATTTTCCCCTTCTGTTCTTTAACAGATGTTGATATCTATATCCCTTCAATGTAAATTATATAGCCTAAATAAATCCATATCCCTGGTGTTCTATTGGAATGTTTGATTTCTATAAATCCAAAGAAAGATACATCAAGAAAATAGGATGACGACACCGACATTTAACCTGCTTGATTAGAGATATTATGATAAAGGGATTATATTATAGGGTAAGCATCCAGATGAGGTATTATTTCATTGAGGTATTAACTTATTTCTAAATGGTTTCCTGGGTGTGTTGATAGATGAAAACAATGGACTTTAGGTTCCTTCTCCTAATGCTGCTGAGAAAGATTCCTAGAGGGTGACACATTAAGTGTATCGAGAATCTCAATTATGTAATATATTATGTATTTATTATTTAACAATTTGAATAAATATTATTCCCACACATGGTATAATAATTATTCCTGGTTTCTTGAACACATATTTTATGTCACTAGTTATTCGATAGAATATTAAGTTAGTGGAACAGTTAAAAAATATTTATTTTCTATTTAGTGAATATAATATTTATTTATTTATTGGAGAAAAATGTAGTGATATTTATTTATTTAATATAAATTCAATTTTCGAGGCCCAATATATTATATAGGAATGATAGACTGGGTTTAATAGTCTGGTGATAAATAATACAAATTTAATATTTTTTGATTAAATAATATTTAATTTAATTCGATAGTATAAAACAAGTCAAGAAATAATAATAATAATATTATATTATTCAAGGGGCTTTGTATGGATTTAATAAATAATAAAGGTAAATTTTTAAATTATTTATTTCCAACCCTAGTGGTATATAAACACAATTGTATTATTTTTCAATTGATCCAATTAATTTTTTTGTTGTGTATAATGAAATGCATAGAATCCTCTAGATTGCCTAGAGAGATCCATTTTCCAAGAATTATCTCAAGAACAGAGATTGAACTTCCTCCACCTTCCACTCTCATATCAAGAGTTATCAAATAGAAATCTTTGGATTTGATTTTCAGGGTGATCAATGGTTAAAGACACAAGTGATGGGATTTATAATTTTTGCATCAATAGATTCCTCTGGTGATGTTTGGAGATTGGTTGAACAGGTGTGCATCACCGATGTAGGGATTCTAATATTTATTCCTAAAATATAATTATGGTATGATGTAGATCAATTGTCAGATCAATCAATGAAGCAGTAATTTCATGCAATGTAAATCTTTAATTGCTTAAATTAATTATAAATAATATTTGATTATCATGTAGTTCATTTCTAACATTCTCTCCATAGTCTAAATTCTATGATTCAACATCATTGATCATGATGTTTATAATAAAGTAAATCTTGGATTCATCATTGATCATGAAAAAAAATTCTGGCATGGCCCATCACATGATTCCGTTGTGACCAAAACCTTTAAGTGTTATCAGACCAGTCACATAAATATTTACAAATATTTAAATACCATTGATTGATTTACACATTTTTAATTTAGTTTTCAATTCAAAATTTATCATAATTAAATCCTAATTTTGAGATATGATTCTTCATAATCATTTCATGTAAATATAATCAAATTGATTAATTTTTTTGAAAAAGATAAATTTAAAAATTACATCATGAGGTGTCGAGGAATATGGAAAGAAAACACAAAATTACATATCGTGTAAATCAGAGGCACACACCTTGTACTAGTGTTTAATGAACCAATAATTAATTTTAGTTGTGTTCATTTATTTCATGTGGGGAATTTAATTTTATATGGCATGTTGACCAAGACATCCTAGTGAATGGTAATTCAGAGTATATGCCTTTAACTTCTATACACTATGTATAGTCCTTAAGTCATTGAGAGGTTGTGTATCATCTTATCTATCCTACATAACTAGTGACCATGTAACTTGGAGACCACATATTGTTTATCCCTTTTACACATCCTTTACTCCAATATTTTTTATGGAATAGTTACCTGCTGAGTACCTAGCCATTTTCCTTGCATAGATGGTAAGAATAATACACACCATGTAGCTGGCTTGTAAACATAATGTACAAATACAAAATTGTGCAGAATTAAAATTTAATTTATTATAATGTGAAACCCCTATCATGATGTGATTTCATGTGGTTGTTAAGTTGATAGGACACACCTTGATATGGTGCTTACAGAATCAAAATACATTCAACGCTTAGGGAACAAAACAATTATAATTTGGGTACTTGAGATCAAACTCCCAATATGGTAGAAATCATGATGACATGTTTCCTCCATAGCAGCTATGGCCTTTTTCCATCCCTGGAGCTATTGCTTGACTATAGGTGTACAAGCCCCGGTATTCTTTTCCTTCTTCTTGTTTACCAGCTTCTACCGCTTATCGGTATAATATAGGTAGTAGTCCCAACACACAACTCTCGTCAAGGACCGTATATAAATGACTAATTAATTTAGGTATAATTTATGGGTCTACAAATCATTTATCAGTTATATTATTGTTATCATTATACATATTGAAGCATTAAACACTATTTTAAAAAAGGAATCATGTAAATAATGTGATCATTAATTTGATAGTAAAGGTAATTATATTATTTGATAAGTCATGTATTCCACATGTCTCAAGAGTAAACAGTATATGAGTATAATAAAAATTGGGTAGTTTGGATAGGTACTCACTGAGTTTCCTCCAAGGTAATTTTTTTGTTTTACATTGTTCAATTTAAATAAATTTATTTAATTTGTTTAAAATTATGATGAATGATAATATCAATGAAATTTGGATGAGAATTAAGATAAAATAATTGATTAATTAAAGAAGATAGTTAATTAATTAAAGGTTGATTTATATTAAATAAGAAAGATTAAAAACAGAATGCTAAATTTATTAAATGTTTAATTGGTTTCATACATATAGATGATCATGATCTTACACTAGACCTTTTTGTGTGGTTATTTTCTTTAAATTTATTATTGAATTAAATTTTTCGTTTGTGTTCCGTCTCTCCACTTGTAATATAAGGGCCTGTGTGCCCATGCTTTCTTTTATATAAACCATTTCCCCTCACCTACATGTGAGTAAAATCATATGTAATTGATGTCGATCCCAAGCTATTGGAGGAGGTTTAAGTTTCATATTGATGAAAAACAAATACAAGAGAGATACATAGGTGGATATGTGGAATGATGCAACATGAACATTAATTGATTCAAAGAGTTTTTCCACTAGGTTGATGGTTAGTTTGTCACCCACTATATAAACTAACCATTAATAGATTCTCATGATCATACCACATTATTATTTTATTTCTTTTATGTTTCATGGTTATTTAATTATGGATGTTTTTTCATGTTTAGATCAATTATTGAATTTTCAATCATGCAAGATAGAACTAAAATAAATTATCATATATGTAAATATTAACTAAGACATGGTTAATCACTCATGTAAGTGCACTTATAATTAAAAACAATGTATTAAAGATAATAATTGGATATTTATTCATAAATGATAATATACATCAATTGTATATATTAATTTGTTATAACCTTCCACTATATAGTTAAAATTTAACCATAGTTAAAAGTGCTAGACCAGCCAAAGTTGGGGTGCTTTCAATTATGGGGAAATTATAACATGGATTTTTAGGTTGAATTAATATAGTTCACATAAAGGATTGACTTCCAAAATATGACATGGTTTAACTAATATACAAGGTTGAGGAAATTAAATATAAGGATTTTTGGATTGGGGAATCAACTCAACAGAACAAGGAACTATGAGTTAAAAATGTTTTCATTTGAAATTCCTACATAAACCCTTCAAATTGAATGACCATCAAAAGTTGGGGTGATGAGAAGGGGAATATGGATCACATCCACTATAATTTCCAAGAAAGTAGATATTCTGAAGCAAATGGTGAGGTATTTTGGGATTCAGAAAAATAGTGGGAGATTAATAAATATATCATTTATTTATTTGTCAAAAAAATAAGATAAATAACTAAATCTATGCTCATATTATTTGTATAAATAGTAATAATATTACATAAAAATATCACTATGATCCGTACTTGAGAAGGATAACCTTCTCACCTACACAAATTTCCAATAGTGGCAAAGGTACTTTCACCTTATCCCACTCCATGAAACGAAATCATATGTGATGGAAGAAACTACTCCTGAGGTGCCTGGTAATGAGGCTAGTGAGTAAGAGTTTTCTCTCTATGATATGCATTGGAAAGATGCTATAAATATTAAATGTTTCATGATATCATCCATAACCAATGATATTTTAAAAAAAAATGAGTTCATGGATGTATATATCATGATGTTACACCTTTGGGGTCTCTATTAAGAGAAGGAGAGACAAGAGATATATAAGATCTCCAATGCTCTGTTTACAACTAATCTTGGAGATTCGACACCATCTAGGCCTCATATAGTCAATATTATTATCTACAATGAATTGTAAAACATATTAGGTATTAAAATCTAAGATGAGTTGCACACATATATCATACTTTCCTCACTACACAATACGTTGTCTAGTTTTAATGTTAATCATAGCATGATAAATAATGAGAATAGTCTTTCAGAACTTATTTATTTGATTATCCAAGTTGATTTGGACATGGGGATAAAAAATTGTGGTCCTTATGGTGAATAATAAAATGATGATTGAGGTGAAGGGGCACAAGACTCACAACAAGTATAAAGATCCTGAGTATAGTCTTTCCAAGAAGATAATGATCTAGAGTAAGGGTAAGGAAAAGGAGTTGGTATATTTTCCATGTGGCTTGCAATTCCACTAGAAGAAGAACTGCACACAAAAGAAATGGGAAGATAAAATTGTGTTCATGATTGAGTATAATCTTAGAATATCTACACATTGGGTATTAGATGAATCCTGTAGTGTTTACATATATATATAAATGTATGAATCAAGTAGATTCTGAAAGATTTATAGAGTAGAGGTGGATCTGCAAGCTACCAATGGTGTGAGGATAGTTTCTCTAACCATTGGTGACTACCACCTTTCATTTCCAATGGAAATTATATTTGTTTTAAGGGATTGTTATTTTATACCAATATTACCAGGAACATAATTTATTTTTCATTCCTAGATGCATATGGTTTTATTTTCAACATTGAGAATAAAACTTTTTTCTTTTATAAAGACAACATATGTTATGGTATGGTGCATTCAAATAATGCTCTTTATTTATTAAATTATGAAAATCATGTATTATAAATAGATAATGAATCATGATCACATTAATTATATAACACCCAGCTATTGAATGATCATATTAGTCAAGTAAACGAGAATCATTTGACAAATATCTTTCAAAATGGTTATTTTGACTCTTCTTAGATAAAGCCAATTGAAATATGTCATGCTAATTTACAAAAAAACAATAACCAAACCACCATTTAGTAGATAGTCTGAAATGACTGCAGAGCTTCTAGGATTGGTACACAGTAATGTGTTTGGAAAACATCTAGTAGAATCTAGAGGTGGGTATTATTACATCAAAAAAAATTACTGATGACGTAAGTAAATATGGCTATGTTTCCTTAATGAGGTTTCAGTACGAGTCCTTTGATAAATTCAAAGAATTAAATAATGATGTAGATAATAAACTTGGAAAGAATATATAGAGTATTCGATCGAATCAAAGCGGTGAATATATTAACCATGATTTTTTTGATTTTTTTGTCGTTTTTTATTCTATATCAACTCACTCCACCTTACACACCATTCTGTTATGGTGTTAGTGATAGGAGGAACCGTATCTTGTTAGATATGGTAAGGTCAATGATGATTCATTCAAGTCATCCTTTATCATTTTGGGTATATACATTAAAAAAGTTTCCATACGCATTAAACTAAGACCCATGTAAATAAGAAAAATGAATTCCCTTCAAGTTATAGAGTTGAAAGAAACTTTTTTGTCACATATAAATGTATGGGTTTGTGAAGAATGTTTTATGGATTTATCATGAAAAAAAATTACAACCTAAGGGAACAAATTATATCATTGTAGGGTATCCGAAGGAAACAACGAATACTACCTATATAACCCACATACAAGTGAGTTATTGTGGCTAGACAAGATTTATTTCTTGAAAGGGAGAACATCCTCAAAAAAGATTGTGGGAGAAATATTTAATTTGATGAAGCTAATTCTCAAGATACGCAATAGTTATTATAGGAACAAATTCTACAGGTCCCTGTGGAAGTAGTTCCTAAAACACAAGTATTGTGTAAGAGTACTAGAGAGGTAAGATAATTAGAAAGATATGGTTCTCTAGTCACAAAAGATAGTGACTCATTATTAGTGGAAAATGACAAAACTATCTTATAAAATTAGGTATTAAAAAGATCATAAGTTGTAAGATGGAAATAATCCATGAATTCTAAAATGGATTTAATTTATTATAACAAAGATTGAATTATGATCGATACGTTGGTTGATGTAATTCACATAGGGTGAAAATGGGTATTCAAGAGAAATATGGACATGGAATGTAAAGTAAATACCTATAATGCAAGATTAATAGCTAAAAGTTTTAAACAGAAGCAAGGAATTGAATATGATGAGACATTTTCATCAGTTTCGATGTTTAAATCCCTCAGAATTCGACATGATATAGTATCATACCATGACTATAAAACTAGGTTGATGGATGTCAAAACTTCTTTTCATAGTGGAATACTTTTGGAATATGTATATGTGACAAAACCATATGGTTATTGGAATCCACATGATTCTAAAAGTATTTTCATGCTATAGAGACCCATTGATATTTGGAATCATGCTTCTAGGTCATGGAACATTCAATTTTATGAAGCTATAAAAAATTTGTTTCATTATGAACTAATTTGATCCATTTGTTCAGAAGAGATTCAGTGGGAATGTAGTTGTTATCCTATTAGTATATGTTGATGACATATTACTTATTATAAATGACACACCAGTAATATATTATGTTAAAGTATTGTTGAATAAGTGTTTATATATAAAGGATTTATGTGATGTAACCAATATTCTAGGGACCAATATTATTCATGATATATTCAAGAGGTTGTTTGGTCATTGTCAAAGTACATCATTGACTATATTCTAAATGGAATTAGTATAAAACAATCCAATTAGGGATTGGTTCTAATGTGACATGGTATACTTCTTTCAAAGAAGATGTGTCCTAATGCACAATAGGAGAAAGAGAAAATGAGTAAGATCCCATATTCTTTAGCAATAGGAGAAATCATGTATTTTATGTTATGTACCAGACTTGATGTTTCTTGTATATTGTGAATTGTCGGAAGATATCAAGCAGATCAAGGAGAATAAAATTGGTATGATGTAAAGGATATTCTCAAGTATCTAAGAAGAAATAAGGATATGTTCCAAGTGTATAGATGATATGAGGATCTAGTCATCATAGTTTATACTAATTCTAGTTTTCAAATAGATTCAAATGTTCTGAAGTTATACTCAGGATATGTTTTCTATCTCAATGGAGGACCTGTGAGCTAGAAGAGTTCAAAGAAGCCAGTTTTCACTGATTCTACATGGATTATGATTATATAGTATCTTATAATGTAGTTAAGTAGTCTATTTGTATGTGTAAAATTTTCCTAGAGGTTGATTTGGTACCTTATAGTAAAAATCATATCACATTTTATGGTAATAATACTGTAGCGGTGGCTCTTGAAAATGGGCCAAGGTCACACCAACGGAAAAAGAACATAATCCAGAAGTATCACCTCTTGAGGGATTTTCTTTAATAAGTGTTAAGTTTCATTAAGAAGAGATCCCATATAAAAAACATGGTCAACCCCTTTACTAAAGGTCTATCTCGGAAGAAGCATTAGTATCAAGTGATAACTAGCGAACTGAAAGTTATTAGTAGTTGGATCAACTATAAGTGGGAGTCTTTTGGAGTTGGTTCCCTATAACCGACTAGTTTTTACTTTATATTGAATTATATTCATAATATTTAATATTCATATTCATATTATTATATCATGATTTTTATTCTATGTAACATAGTATTTGATTATTTCCTAATAGAAGATGTCACACAGAATGGTCATAGTAGTTCCCCGCTATGATGAGAACCCAATAGTTCCAAGAAAGTGTTATTAAATATATGTTCTAAATTCTAATGAAATAATTTTAGGGACCCAAATGATACAAAATATCAGTCTTGGAGACTCATATGACTTTGAGGAACCTTCTCATCATTTACACCCATGGTAGTGTAGGATAATATAGAGCAAGACCCATTAGTAGGACATCCACATTTATATGTTTCATTGGATGTTCTTATATGTGTATGTGTGTATTGATACATATAATTAATTATTATTGTTAATGAGTATTATAAGTACCATAATTTTATATATTAATGAAAACCGTGACAATATATGTTTTCAGTGAGGTAGGATATATTGGGTTTGTCATGAGTAATATTGAATTAATGAATAATAAAAGAAATTTTTTTTGCTTCTATTCTTTAACATAATTTTATATCTTTGTTCCATGGGTGGAAATGATATAGATGAAGTAAATGCATGGACATCGTGTTCTATAGGAATGTCTGATATCTAGAATGTCAAATAAAGAGACATCATGCACATAGGTTGATTGCACCAGCATGCAACTCACTTGATTAGATATATCATGATAAAGGGATTATATTACATAGTAAGCAATTGTATGAGGTATTATGTCAATTCACAATTAACTTCATTCTCTATGGGTTCCTTGTCATGTTGTTATATGCTAACTGTGGACTTTAGGCTGCTTCGCCTAATGCCATTCAGAAAAAGGAATACAAGGTCCCACACTAAGTGTATCTAGAATCTTAGTTAATTAATATATTAATTATTTATTATTTAAAAAATTGAATAAATATTATTCCAGTGCATGGTTTATAATTATTCTTGTTTTCTTGATCACATATATTTTGTCACCAGTTATTCGAGAGAAAATTATGTGAGCAGAATATCAAATAAATATTTCATTTTCATTTTGGGAATAGAATATTTATTTATTTGTTAAATAATAATGAAGTCATATTTATTTGTTAAATAATTATTCATTATTCAATGCCCAATAAATATTTTGGAGGAACGGTGAACATAGCTTAATGGTCTAGTCTGAAATAGTATATATTGAATATTATTTTATTAAATAATATTTAATTTAATTTTAGAGTTTAGCATATGTCAATAAATAATAATATTATTATTATTTTAGACATGGGGTTCCATAGGGATTAAATAAATAATAAAAGGACACTTTTGTAATTATTTATTTCTAACCCTAGCAGTATATAAACCCAATTATATTATTTTTCAAAAGAGTCAATTTGTTTCCTTTCTTGTGCACAACAAAACTAGATAATCATATCGAAGCACTGGAGAGATTCTTTATCCAAGAATTCCCCCAACAAAATATAGTGGTCTTCCTCCACTATCTAATTTGGAGTCAAGAAAGATAAAATAGAATCCTTTGCAAGTAACTCTTTTAGTAATCAATGGTGAATGACGTGGGTGATAGGATCTTTCAGGCCCGCACATGTAGATTCATATGAAGACATTCATAGATTTTTGGAACATGTGTGGATCACCTCTAGAGGAAATTTAATCTTGATTCCTATAATGAAATTATGGTACGATGCAAATCTCTTATCAGATCTATCAATGAAGAATGAATTTCATACTAGGTAATTCTTTAATATTTTAAATTAATTATAAAAAATTTGTGATGATCTTAGGCTCTGGTTCGTTTATTTTATCCATTTTTTGTCTTCTTTTATTCAATTTAATTGAACATGACATTTATCTCCATATAAATCTCAGCTTGATCATCGATCATGACAAAAAAAACCAAGTTGGGCATGACCCATCACACGCATCTATTATGCCTGGAACCTTCGAAAACCCCGTTGATTTTGGAAAACAATTACTCAACCCACATTGTAAAATGTTATCGAAAAGAGGGATTTGAGTATATGGTTTTAGAGATCAATTACAAGGGAAGAAGATCTAAAAATGTTCAAAAAATAGAAATTCAATTAAAAAGGAGTATAATGAATCGCATACCATTGGTTTTGAGAGGGTCGATTCAACCGAGAAATTATTGAGGGACCGGAAATAAAGGTCATGCTTAGGGATATCTTGAATGACGCAAGTGAGTGGGGTTTCATTTAGGGTTCATTTTAAAAGTCCTAGAAAGGGTTTAATCATCACTTTCAACAAAAAGTTAATATAAACTATTTAAAATAAATTAAAAAAAATAGTTAACAAAAAATATTAAAATTGAATTAATTTTCTAAAAAATAAAAAATAACTTACTTTATTATTCATTAAATAATAAGAAATAAAATAATTTTAAAAATGAGTGAAATTAAATAAATAAAAATTAATATTCTTCAAAAATATTAAAAAATGAATATGTTTTATTAATTATATATATTAATAAAAAAATAAAAAATGAACATATATTAAAAAGAAAATGAATACATATTAAATTTTTACATTAAAACCATATTGAAAAAAAATAAATTTTAATGAATAAATACATATAAATAAATATTAAAAACTAATAAATTACACAAATATTAAAATAAATATTAAAAATGAATAAATTATAAAAAAAGTAAAAAGAATAATTAACATTGTTAATGAATAAATAATATGAAATGAATGAATGTCAAAAAAATTGAAATTTCATAAATAAAATATCAAAATATTGGAAAAATATTTAAAAAATCAATAAGTTTTATTAATTATATAAATTTTTAAAAAATAGAAATCAATATATATTAAAATGAAAATTAATAATTATAAATTATATAAATTACAAACATATTAAAGTCATTAAATATTAATGAATAAACATGTATGAATAAATATTTAAAATGGATTAAATTCAAAAATATTTACAAATAAAAATTAAAAATAAATTAATTACAAGAGTATTAAAATAATTAGTATTATTAATGAATATATAATTTTAAAACTGTATAAATTAGAAAAAAAATATTGAAAAGCAATGAACAGTATATATTAAATAAAAATATAAAAATATAAAAAATGAACAAAATTTTCCCATAAAAAACATGATATATTAAATTTAAATTATTTATAAATGAAACTATAAAATGAATATATATATATATATATATTACAGAAATATTATATGTACGTGTGTGTTTCTATATAAAATTGTATTAATTTTGTAAATTTATATTTTCCATTAATGTGTGTGTGTATATATAAAGAATGATATATGTCAAATTTAAAAAACAAACGAAATTTATATAATATGTTTTTAAATTTCAATTGCTTGATACTAATTAGTCCATATTTTTAATTAATAATATTTTTTAATTATTTTATAATCCATTTTTCACTAAATATATGACTTATTAAGCATAAATTAATTTTTTGTATTATCTAAACAATATTTAATGAAATATTATATATATATATATATATCAATATAAATATAATTATATATTAAAAAAAATTAAATATATTAATGAATAAATATGTATAAAAATTATTAAAAATGAATTAATTACAAAATATTAAACGAATAAATATTTAAAAATAAAAAATAATAAAAAAGTAAAAAAATAATTAAAAGTATTAATTAATAAATAATATTAAATGAATTAATGTGAAAATTAAGTGAAATTTAATTTAAATTGAATAGATTGAAAAGTATATTAGAAAATGACTATGAGTTATTAATTATCAAATTTTTAAAAAATTAAAAAATAAATATATTTTAAAATGAAAATTACAACCCTATTTTAAACATTAAATTTTAATCAACAAATATATATAAATAAATATTAAAAATGTATAAAATTATAAAAATATTAATCAATGAAAATCTAAAAATGATTAAAATAAAAAAAATACAAAAAATTTATTAATGAAATAAATAATAATAATAATGAATAAATTAAATATATAAATATTAAAAAGTAATAAAATGTATAATTAAATATTAATTTTAAAAACGGATAAAATTTAAAATTTTAGAACATAATAAACTAAATATTAAATATTAATAAACAAAAATCTAAAACGATAATATTAAAAATTTATTATTTATCTACGTGTGTTTCTATATAAAATTAAATGATTTTGTATATGTACATGTCAAATTAATTTATATATACACAGGTTTAAAATATATCAAATTGAAAAAACAAATGACATTGATATAATAAAATGTCAGTAAATGTCTTTTATTATTAATTAGTAAATATTTTTAATTAATATTTATTTATAATTATCATATAAACCATTTCACTAAAAATATGACATATTAAGAGTAAATGCATATTTAGAAATATATAAAACAAATTTAAACAAATTATATAAATTTATATATCAATATAAATATATTTATATGTTCAATATGTTTTTCAATAATATATAATTTTTTTAAGAAGATCACCTTTAATGACACTAAATAATGTGCTGATAAAGTTCAATGTTATCAATGATACATAAAAGTTATGACAAATATAACCTTTATTTGTTCTGAAGAAAAACATTAATAAATGTGGTAATTTTTGCTTTATTATTTTTAGTACTGAAAAAACCATTCCTTTATCTATGCTTTTTTAGCTCTAATAAAGGCTACTACCTAACATATGTCATTTTTTAGTAGTTCCTGAAGGTTTAATTGTGTATATTTAAAACGTTGTAATGTATTTGAGTAGGAGAAGAACTATATTGAGTCAATAAATTTAAAGAAAGCCTTATATCCAAAATTTTATTTTTTTAGGTACATTAGTGGTCCTATAACTCAAAGACTTGATGCTTTAAGACCAATAAGTTTTTCAAAATATTTACATGGTCTAAAATTATATTTAACTCGATGAATATATAATATAACCATCGATTTACTGAATGGAAATTATTTTCTAATTAAAACCATTTTATGAATTCTATAGCATAAATTGGTTAATAAAAAAAACATATCATATAGATGTTCAATTTATAATCCATTGTAGAAATGTTTCTTTCTAAATTCATTCAAATAAAATTATTTATCTAATATTTTTCTGAGTAAACTCTTCAATAGTTCCAATAATATTTAAATCATCAATATATATTATAATGATAGAAAAAATTACTTCCAATCTTCTTAATGAAAACATATAGAGAAATTGAATAATTTTTTAACCTTGTTTTATGAGATATTCACTCAAATGGATATACCATATATTTCATGACCTCTTTAATCCATATAATGATTTTTTAAATTCAGTGGAATAAAGAACTCAATATTTTTGATGTTATTATAAAAGTATGCAATCACCACATCTATCAGAGGTAATTTAGTAATTCGTATATAATTAATATCATGAAATGTTGCAGAGATTTTGTATCCAATGTGAGGGAATTTGTTTCATCATAATCAAATATATGTCTTTATGGGAAACATTTAGCAACTAATTGTGGTTTATATATAAAAACCACATTACATTCATTTATCTATCAAATAAATACCCATTTATAATTGATAGGTTTAATCCATTTTAGGCCTTTATAATTAACCAAAAAACCTCATGTTTTGTGAGTTTAATTTATATTGAATTAAAGCTATCCATTTTTTAATATTTGTTCAATCAAGAAATGTATTTACTGATTTAGGTTACTAATCCACTTCAAGAACGTAATTTTCCACATTATATGAGAATGTGGGATCAAAAATTGTCTTCACCTAGTTTTGACATCTTTTTTTGTTAGTAAAATTTATTAAAATATGTTCTAGATCAGGATCAAGTTCTTTTTTTAAATAAATTTCTTGAGGAAGAAATTATAGAAATATATACTAGTGATAAACAATGATGTTTTGGTGTAAAAGATGATGTTTTTTTGGGTTGATGTAAACAACAAGGTAGAGAAGGTCAATGCCTCATGATTTTATGCATGGTAGTTTATACATTATGGGATCTTGAATATATATTTCTTGTTTCTCCTGCTATAATCTATTATGTTTTGATAAAACTTCATATGATTATGTTTAAGGATTTTTTAAACATCCACATGACTATTTAAATATTAAAAAATCGGTTAGAGTATTGAACCCGAACATACAGAGTTATAATGTTTGAAAAGTTTATGAAATGTTTTATCAATGGATAAATATATGAGAAATATTTAGAATCGTAATGAATATACATGGAGTCTATATAAATATGTTCAATACTTGCGAAAAGTGTTTTAGGAAAATTCCATTATATTTATTGTGAATCCTTGGAAATTGATGGTCTTATTTCATCAAGACATCAACCAAATGTTCTAGAAGACCATGGATTGAAGGAAAACCTTCCCAAGAATTGGTAGATTTACTATATTTCATTGATACCCTATGAGTAAGGAGACTATTAACTTGTAATAGATATTTATCAAGATCATTTAAGAAGATATTGGACAAAATTATTTAAAAAAGGGTATGCTTTTCATTCATATTTAATCTATCCAAAATGAATAGTTAGATCTTAGGAAGAATGTATTTTTTCTGATTGTTTGTAATGTGTTTCGATATGGGATTTCACCGCTAAAGCCTTTATTAGTATGAGAGACACTTGTGAATTGTTTTAACTGATTTTTTTTTACATTAAGAATCTAAGAAAAATCAATTTTCCTGTATAAATACATTTTTATGACAATTAGATGTGGTTATTTAAGTTTTTGATGTATTTTAAAAAAAATGGTCCTGATTTTTATTAAATTTATAAAAACATGATGTGGTTTAAGAAAAAAATGCTATATAAGTGTTTCTAAATACAAAGCAATAGAAAATAATTATTTTTTAAAAGTGTATTTTCATTAAAATGCTTATGATTATTATCAAAATGTGATTTTCATAAAAAAACAATGATATAACTAAACTAAACAGTGTAGTGGATTCATAAATAAGATTTTTGAAACTTCTAGCCAAACTATCTTGTCTAAATAAAAAATGAGCATGGTTTTCTTATAAATTATTTTCCCTAGGGATAAACCATGTAATGGTTTCATTAAAAAATAATAATCCTTATTATGTTTTAAGGAAACAAGTTTCCAAAAATTCTCAAAACCCTTCATCAAAGCAGACCCAAAGGGAGATATAGATCCAACCAAAAATATTTTGGTGGATATAATCTATGTTAAAAGTCATGAATTTACTTGGAATATTTATAAAGTGGTTATAAATTAATAAAATAAGGCTAACATAAAATTATTTCTATTGAAATGATCATATTGAAATTGACTTATTTATAAATTTATTTAAACCATGACAAAAAACTTTTTGATTGATTTCATCAAGGGGTTAAAATAAAATATATTTTATTTTATTTTATTTCTGTAAAATGTTTACATAAAATATAAACTATTTATATGATTATAAAAGTTTTCATAAATATCATATATCTGAATATTAATGTGGTCATATTAAATAACATCTATATTTATAATTTAAAAAATTTTGTATTGAAATAAATATGAAAGGAAAATTTTTATTTATGAAATTATAAAAAAATTATATTTATTCATTTATGAAATGTTTATAAATATTTACTGCAAGTCTAAATTGTTAAAATGTTTATTTATTTATTTTATTTTCTTCTTTATTTAGTTTTTGAATATAAATTTTTATATTATGAAGGAATACATGTTTTACTGTAAAGTTTAAAACTACTTCATAAAAGTGATTTTTCATTCATAATATGAGTTATATGTTGGGTAAAATATAATATTAATTGTGTTCAACCATGAGTATGATTTTTTATGGGTTATAAACTTGAATGTAATGGTTAGTTATGATTTAAATATAGTTGGTGTTAGGATTATATTATTATTATGGTCTCTCTTGAGTATTGATCAATTTATAGTGAGATTTGGGGTTGATGTTTTCACTGGACTGATTTCACAATCTGACCTAAACCTGGGATTGAGCCGCAACTTCCCCATTCCCACCACAATAAACTAGTGGTTGGTGATAAGTGCCGAAAGGAATATCCAAAATGCGAGACCTTTTCCAAATGTACCTATACCTACACACACCAAACTATATCAATGGAAAAGTTCATAAGAATAATAATAAAAAGATGAAATAGCAAGAATATATACCAAGAATGTAATGCCTCTAGGGTGTACAAGAGTAAGATAGTGAAAACAAAAAATTAATGTAGAAAAATACATGCCCAACCAAAAAGATTAACCAACATTAAAAACTAGAAAGTAAAATTGTTTAGAGAGTCCAGATCCGGATCACTAGGCTCTGGCCATCATATGCAGTCTAATGCAACAAGTATCTTTAATCTCCCCTGTAGTCACCTCCGACCTGTTCGACATATGCATAAGACATGACATGTGCGGTAAAATCCCATGAATGGGTGAGTATATACATACCCATTAAGAAGCCTCTAAATCCAAAGGGGGAACAAATAGAGACATGATAAGAATAGATAGAGAGTAAATAGTGAACAACTCAAACCAAACCATGAAGGATTCCTCTCCCAACCATATGGAGATCGACACACCGTGTATATGTAAAATGACTTGTGTCTATACCACCCATATAAATAGATTAAAAAATCCATAAACATGGATATATATATATATATATATATATATGTGCTTAGTAAAAGAAGCCTAGATGAGAGAGAAAGGGGGTCTCCATCTCATAGCCCACCCAGGAAAAGAGTGACATTAGTTCGAGAAGTTCATTAATGATGACCAAAAGCTCACACATCTATCTAGAAGAGAACATCCAAGTCAAGCCTCACCATGATACTACGTGACATATTCGAGGGGACACAATAACTTGTTAGAGAGCCCATTCTCTAGTACAACATGAGGTTTTCACTGTAATGGTTGAGTACCCGTGTCCAGCCTAGATGAAGGGTGCCACTCTAGGAGTCTATAGATGACCCATGCCCAACCTGATTAGAGGTATCCAATATATTAGTCAAGGACCACTACCCTATCTCTATAGGATGGTTCCACTCTAGTAATCAAGGACTCATGCCTAGCCAAGCAGGAGTGTTCCACTTGGAACGTTAAAGACCAATTTCCTACCCAGTAGAAGGGTGCCACATTAATCATCGAGGACCCATTACCAACTAGGATGGATGGTGACACTTGGAAGGTTGAGGACACATGACCTGTCTCAATAGAAGTGTTTCACTCTAGTCATCAAGGACCCATACCTATTCCAATTGGAGGATTAAACTCAGAAGGTCGAGGACCCATGCCCTATCTCCATAGGAGGGTGCCACTATAGTCATTAAGAAAAAATGCCAATCAGTTCTAGAGGGATATACTCAGAAGGTCGAAGACCCATTCCCTTTATATGCAATATAATTACCCTCTATTCATTAAGGACCCACTCCCTGACTTGTAAGAGGATGCCACTAGGAAGCCTCTAGTGATCATGCATGATCACTAACTTTTTCGAGCATCACCTAAAAAAGTTCCACACTTGTAACATCTTGCATCATATTCTAAAATTCATTATAGAGGACAGTGTCACTTTCTATATATAAAAACACATAGGATTGTCTACTCGTAGGACAAAATATGATTCCAAACAAAGGAGATATGAGAGGTTGAAGTTTCCTCAAAAGGAACCAAGAGTTACACGGCATGTGAGGGGACCCACAAGGTGTGCAGTCTTTCTCCATAACTTAATCATGTTCTTGGAGGTATAGGGCTCACCAACTACGTAGCACTAAATGGTGTGTAGGGGGGCTACACATCATTTCCAAGACACTTGGGGTCCCTACCCATACTCTCTAGCCATGTTTGTGTGTCCATCTCATGTCAACGTACTTTGATACACAGTGTGCACCTAGCTGTGTCTACCCTAACGAAATCCCAGAGTCAATTCCATGTTTTATATCATAAGTTCACATAGATTATGGGTTCCCAAATATCATGTGGTACTTAACGTGCCTAGAAATCCTAGTCGACACAACATAGGGGCCACACACTGTGTTTTATTCAAAAAAACATGGCTTGTTGTCAGTATTTTCATTGAGTTTTAGATCTAGTCTCCACAGTTAATATCACCCATCCAATAATTTATATATAGCCTTGGATCCTCCTAGAAATGAAGAATATATCCACAATTCATCATTTTAGTCCATCTGATAGTTGAAAAACGAATCCTCCTTTGGTACGTCTCTTTCCACACGCTCCTTTACACCTTCGTTCATCCCCCGCATGGTCTCATATCTAAAATACATGAATACAACACCCATTGTACCATGATTCATCTCCAAATCCATCATTTCTAATTTATCTATTCATTACACGTGAAACTATCATGAATATGGGGTCCTATTAGGCTCGATCCTTTCTGGAAATATCAAATCACGACCCTGGGGTCCAATGTTGAATAAGATAAAGAACTGTGTGGATAATGGATCCAAAAACCTAGGCTTATTAATAATTTCCAAGAATTCATGGACAATGATCCTGAATAGGGATATCTGAGGTGAGAAACTAAAGAATAATCAAATTAAATGGGTACATATGTGCATGCCAAGGTTCAATTAGTTGAAATCAAAGGAGAATAATTTATCATGCTCAAACAATTTAATATAAAACTGTGTAAATCGTTAATTGATGAGTCCTAGTTAGAGAATAAATCATTCATCCTTGAATAACACACTTTCCAATTATTTGGAGGAGTTTTTAATTCACTACTCTTAGAACTTCTATGATTCTGTTATTTTTCAT
This sequence comes from Viscum album, assembly GCA_963277665.1. NCBI lineage: Eukaryota > Viridiplantae > Streptophyta > Magnoliopsida > Santalales > Viscaceae > Viscum > Viscum album. The sequence continues at coordinate 2,103,382,848 of OY728120.1, forward strand.
CATTGGATCGTAGTTGACCAATGAAATGAGGAAGAATGTTTTGGATTCACATAGGGTTGATGTGACTAACCCTTGGAAAATATCTATAATGACTTATTTAAAGTAAAAAAATTTATTTAATTTAATGAATTAATTAAATTAATAATTTAATTAATCCACTAAATGTGCCGCCAATAAATGACATATTTGAACTCCCCACGTGGACTTATTTTATGTTGCGCCTAGGGTAAACATCACATTTAGGACTCAACTGCGATCTTGGATTTTTTATTTGGTATTTTGTTTAAGAGTTATCCTATTTTATTTAATCGACTTCACTCAAATAAAATAAAATATATTTAATATTCTTAGAAAATTTATTTTGGGCACACTGGCCCTTGAAATCACAAGTTGTCTCAATTCCTATATCCAATAATACATGTAAAAATATTTCAAATTATTTCAAGGAAAAAATTTGGTCTTTACATCATCCCCTCCTACAAATGTTTCATCCCCAAAAAGAAAAAACTAGTCAAACAGCTCAGGATACTAAGCCTGCATATGGCTCTTCATCCGCCAAGATCTACCATGCATATTATCATGCATCCACGACACCTGAACTAAGGGGGTGATCCATCCATGCAGGATCCTCTCATGTTGTTCCTTGATCACCATTGGGTGCTCAGCAAAAGTGGAACCATACTCTATTTCAATCTCACCCAAGTTGATGATGTCTATGGGGTCATGCATGTATATCCAAATTTAGTACATTTGGAAGACATCATGTTCCCTCTCAATATTTTGGGGTAGATACTGGTGGTAACTAACCTCTCCAACACTCAAAAAGATCTTGAACGACCCAATAATCATCTAGGATATATTGCCTTCTCAGTAGAACAATTGTAATGCTCATCATGGGGATTCTCCCAAGAAATTTTGGCTTCTTTTATTGAACTCCAATGGCCAATGACATAAATCTACATAATATTTATGTCTTCTCTAGGCCATCCACACCTGCTCAAGGATGATCTAGACCTTTTATATCATTGCCTGTACTATCAATGGACCCGTAAGAGATGTATCACCAATCTCTATCCATCATAAGGGTAACCTATAGGTTCTCCTGTAAAGGGCCTCTAAATGTTACATACCAATAGTATATTTTTTATTGTTGTTGTAATTATACTCTACCAAGGACAAGTAATCTTCCCTGCTCTGACCAAAGTCTAACACAAAATCCCTCAATATATCCTACAACACTAGGATATTGTGCTCAGTCCTCCCATCTATCTTATGGTGAAAGATTGTACCCATTATTATCTAGGACTTAAATTTATCAGGTAGGCATATTCATAACCTTAAGTTGAACAACACATCATGATCAAAGAATATAGTTGAGGGAACCCCATAAAGGATAACAATCTCTCGAATGTAAATCTTCCCAAAACGCTCCACCGAAATCTACTTCAAAATAAAAAGTAAGTGTTTTGTGTTCATAAGTTAGTTAACTATCACCTAGATGGAATTATGGACCTTCATTTTCCATGGATGCCCTGTCATAGAGTACCTAGATACTTCATCCTACTTCCACTTTAGGATCTCATGGGGATGCAACAAACCCATCAGAACCTAGTGATGAGCTGTCACCTGCTGAAAGGTGGGGCACCGAGAGACAAAATCATCCATTATACCTCTCAATTCGGGACACAAAAACTAACATTGAAATTCCTTTTAAATCTTCCCCACACTGGGATGTACAACAAAAGGATAAGTGTCTAACTATTGTAGCACCCCCTCCCACACTGTGACTGGCACCACCATCCATCTCTAGTAAAGGATGACATGATTTACTCATTCAAAATATTCATCTGGTAAATACCCTATGGATATCTAGTCATGAGAAACCATATATCCAATTTATCCCAGCAATTCCTCTCTCAAAATCTAAGAAGTTAATGATTCAACACCATTTACTAAAGAAAAGCTTCACCCTCCAGCTCCACCAGGGTCAACTGTAAGGAAGACAACTTCTTAGTAGACTCCTACACCAAGAGAGCCTGGAGATTCCTAATAAGGGAATATGATACCATGTTTCCATTCCCCAGAGTATAAACTATATTGAATTCATAGTCCTATAAGAACTGTAACTAGATCCACTACCTCAAGTTCAAGTCTCTCGGTTTGAAGATATACCTGAGACTATGATGTACCGAGTAAACCAAAAAGTTCTCTTCCAGAGGATAATTCCTCCACATCCCCATAGAGAAGTCTGCTGTTACAATATCTATGATGTGAGTCATGTATTTCTCCTCATGGGGTCACAACGGGATCATCCAATATGCAATAACTTCCAGCCACTACATCAACACACAACCGATCCCAACTCCTGAGGCAACACAATACACTACGTACTCTATGCCCTCCTCTAGTTGTCTCAACATAAGATCAAAATTGACCCTTATCCTAAACTCCATGAAGGATCTATGTCACTTCCCAGTCCAGGTAAAAGGATTCCCTTTCTGTGCCAGGGTGGTCAAAGGGGCTGAAATCCTGGATAATTCTACAAAAAACCTCATGTTGTATCCCACCATTCCATGAAAACATCAAAACTATAACAAGATCTTGGTTGGATCACATGAAATCACTACATTTATCTCCACCAGGTCCATGACCAATAAATTTTAAGAAATAAAAATCCCCAGAAAGTGAATCTCTTGTATTTCGAACTGTAACATTGAGTGATTACCAAAAATTTGGTGATCCTGAAGAAAATCTAGGACCAACCTCAAGTGATAAGAATTCTTCTACTCTAATGAAAAGAATATAAGTATGCTATAAATGAAGAATAAAATTATTCCATGTATGGATGGAAGATCTGGTTCAACGATTCCATAATCATGGTTGGGGAATTTGTTACACCAAAGGGATTGACTGAGAACTCAGTGTCTATAGCAACATCGAAAAACCAGATTCAGAATATCATCCTCACAAACAGTCAAATAGTGGTAGACATACCTGATATTAATCTTCAAAAACTATATCACCCCTCTCATCTGGTGAAAGAGTTTTGCAATCCTCTAAAAGGGGTACTTATTCTTCATTATGGTCAGGTTCATGAAACTATACCCCTTGTAAATCCACAATCTCTCATACAACATTTTCATGAAAAACACTAGAGCTTCCTAGGGGGACCCACTAGTTCGGATGAAAATCATCTCTTGAAGTTCCTTCAACTGCAACCAAAGCTGTTGAATCTTGATACGGGTCACGTGATATTCCTTAGAAGATATCAAACTTTTCATGGGATGTAAGGCGATATAAAACTCCATCTCCTGTATCAAAGGTTATCCCACAATGTCCTAGTGGAATAATTACATGAAATACTCAACAACTAAAGGAATCCATATTCATAAAGATCTTTTTTCACTAAGGGATATACTCTCCAAATAATAGGTGATGGGTTGTAGCCTTCTACTTATAGAACCCATTCATCCTGTTATGAGAACACTCTCGCTCAAAAAGGTGAATCTAGTCTCATATATGTGAATGCATCTAAATCCTCTATGGTGATAGTCAATCCATGATTAAACCATGGGAATCCAATCCATACCCAAAATGAGTTCATAGGGTTACATAGTGATTACCAAAATTTTCCACCTGAACCTCTCTCGACCATGTGATAGATCACACCGTCATAAGATAAAAGATAATAGAAGATGTGTTCCCCATAGGAACCTCAAGATAAATATGCTTAGATAGAGCCTCAACTAGGAGATCCAGTTCTCACACCATGATTATTGAGATAAATTAATTAATATCACCTATTTCTACTAATACTTAATAAAGAGTAGAAAATACATAGATCACACCTCTAATAATATCATGTGTCGCATGGTCATAAACCTCCAAAGCCTATTGTTGTCAATGGCCCCAACTTGTATCTCCCTAAGTCTAATGTGGAATTCCTGGGGTTGGTGGTGGAAGGATATCATAGCATCATCCACCTCCCATGGATATTTCTACTCCTCTTCAATCTCGTCCTACCTATGGACCACATTTCACTCACCTAGGAGATCCATGATCCTGGAAATTCCTCAATTGTGGCGGTCTGTCAACTACCTTCATGTGCTCCTTCTCATGTCTGGTCAAGAATTCTCATGCTCTGTGACCTCACCCATAATAGTCATATAATGAACCCTCTATAGTCTTCCCTAGTCCTCTACACTATTCCTGACCACTTTCTTGAGCCTAATACTAGGATGACCTCCAATGTTGAGATCCGGTCGACTGGCTTCTGCTAACAGCTATAGATGACTCAACTATGTGACACCCAGTGCATGCTTCAGCTACTTAACATCCCATTGATAGGAATCTATCTTCAATATTTTTTGTTGCAACTCCCTAAAAAAGGTGTGAATTTACAAGGGTACCACACTAGCCTAGATCTCTCAATGGAGCCCCTACTCTAACGTTGGTGCTAAGAAGTATCCATCTCAGATCATGTAAAGGGGGTGATGCATAAGGTCCATGAACCATAAAGTGTAATAAAAAACTATCATAACCCCTTAATGAAACTCTATAATCTATTTAATCTGAACTGAGAACAAAAATGAGGTGCATTACTCCTCACCAAACAGATGTTGGAAGTCGGGCCACGAGAGTGACGTCTCATCAAGCATCTAGTTAATAAGACTCCACTAGCACCCAATTGATCCATAAAAATGGATAGCTCTCAGTGCAACCACCTGATCCATCAGTGTTAAGATAATCCTAAAGATATAAACTTCCAAATATAGACCATCCTACACTATAGAGGTATATGGATCACCACATAACCTCAATGGCCACTCGCATTGGAACTCATGGAGGGTGCTAAGCTTGTGTGCATCCTCAACCTGCTATTCCAAGATGATATGCTACACAATAGGTAGTGTTACTTCTACTTTTCCACATACATGAAGGATGACATGGTAGAAACCCTAAACATTGGCCTCATCACTCATCAAATCATCATCACGATCTGATAGTGGTTACCAGGCTAGATGGAATCACAGAGGAAGCCTATAAATTTAATCAAGACATTCCATGGTCAGATGAAAAAATATATATATATATATAATAATAGTGAGATAAATAAAGAAGTAGAGTCAAATTATTAATCTTATAAGATGAATGTACCATTTATCCCTACAACCAATGTCTCAGTATGCCATGTCAATAAACATTTATTCAAGGTCTTAGTGAAAGGATATTTCGGTCGCCCATACCATCATTGGATTCCATTGCATGAGAGACATACTCAAGTTGATTTGACATTATTTCCCTAAATCCCAACTAAATCATCATAAGGGGAATACTCCAAAAACCAACCCAAGGATTGAACCACCTTTTATACCAATATTTCATTACCCAACCCAAACTGGGGCTGAAGCCACAACTACCCCAAGCCCCCCTCCATAGGACAGGGGTTAGTGACAATCTCCCAAAGTTATATCCTTAATGGAAGGATTTTCATAATGTCCCTATATGAACACAAACTTGTATATTTAAATTCATAATTGTAGAGTAATAATAATAAAAATATTAAATATCTATTATATAAACCAAGAATGAAAAACCTCAAGGGTGTACATGAGTACGACAATGAAAACTGAAATGTAAAGTTGAAAAATACACACCCAACCAAAAAGATATCCCTTCCTAAAAAATGTATAATGTAAAAGTTCTAAGAGAGACCATATCCTGATCTCTATGCTCTGACCACCCTATATAGTCCAATGCACCAAGTATCCTGAAGATCATTTGTAGTCATCATCGAACTATCTGTCATCTATATAAGATACGAAATGTGAGGGAAAATCCCATGTAGGGTGATTATATACATACCTAGTAGGAAACTCTAAAATATTAAGGGGGAGAAGATAGATACATAATAGTAATAGATAATCAGTAAATAATGAACAGCTCAACCCAAATCAAGAATGTAACCTCATCAAACCACAAGGAGATCAACATGTCATGTAGGTGGAAAAACGTTAAATATCTACCACCCATAGAAATAGAGTAGAAAATTACATCAACACGGATATATATATATATATATATATTCTATAAAATAATCCCATGGATAGAGAATGGGGGTGTCGATCTCGCATTCCATCCTAGGAAAAGAGTGTCATCGGTTCCCAAAGTCCATCAACATCGCCCAGTATCTCGAGCTTCAACCCAGTTGGAAACATCCAAGTCAAGAATAACCTGACAACTATTCTAAATTGTCGAGGGGCCACAATATCTAGTTGGAGGACCCATTATATGGTAAAATAAGAGGGTGAAACTATGATGGTCGGGGACCCATGTCTGACCCAATTATAGGGTGAAACTCTTGGAGTCTATAAAGGACACATACCTAGCCCTGGTGGAGAGTGATACTCTAGTATTCGAGGAACCTTACCATGTATCCACATGATGTTGCCACTCTAGTCATCAAGGACCCATGCCTAGCCCAGATGGAGGGTTTCTCTCTGATGTCTGATAACCCATGCCCTGCATAGTAGGAGGGTGACACTCTAGTCATTGAGGACCCATACTTATCCCGATTTGAGTGTGCCATTCTAATGGTCATGGACCCATGCCCTGTCTCTGAAAGAGTGTGACACTATAGTAATGTTGGACCCATGGCCCTCCTAGTTGGAGGGTTCCAAATGGAAGCTCGAGGACCCATGCCCTATCTCCATATGAGGGTGCAACTCCAGTCATCGAGGAACCATGCCCATCCTGGATTTAGGGTTCCACTTGGATGGTCGATGACCCATGCCCTATCATTGTAGGAGGGTTCACTCTATTCATCTGGGACTCATTCCCTTCCCAAAAAGAGGGTGCCACTCCATACACTATGGTCATCATGCTTGATCACGTCCATCATCGATCATCACCTAAATAGGTTCCACATCCAAAAAATATCACATAATTTCTCAATATCTATTACAAGGGTAACCATCACATTCTATGTGGAAAAAACTCAGGATAGGCTTCTCATGGTCCAAAATATATGTCCAAATTTATATGATACTGGAGGTTTAAGTTTCTTCAAAAGAAACCATAAGTTACACATAGTGTGATTGGTACCTCACAACATGTGGTCCCACTCCATCACATGCCCATGTCCCTAGAGGTTACATAGATCACCAATCATGTAGGACAACACATCTTGTAGGGGAGATACACAACATGTCCAAGCCACTCGGGGTCCCATCCCATGCTTCATGGCTACCTCCGAGTATCCATGTTGTGTATGTGTACTTTGGTAAGTAGCTTTCTCTAAATCATGTTTATGCCTGTGTAATTTTGGAGTACAAACCCAGTTTTCCAACACAAGTTCACATGGAATTTCGGGGTCCTACATGATGTGTGATAATTATCTCACCCAAAACCCTAACCGTATTATTATAGGGGTCACATTCTATGTATTCCTCTGAAAAACCTGGCATGTGGTCAAAATTTTAATTGAAGTCTTGATTTGTTATCCATGCTTCAGATAAAATATCCCTAGCTTTATATCCAGACTCATATCCTCTCTAAAATGAAGGATCTCACCATCATTCATCATTTCTAACCATCTGGGGGCTAGAAAAAATTCTTCATTTGGTTTGGAATTTCCCACATTCACCGAAACACCTCCCTTAATATCCCACTCAGTCATAGATATCAAATCCATGAAGAAAATTTCTATTGGTCCATGATTCATCCCCAAATCCATCACTTCTCATTTATCCATTCATTTAATGGGAAACCATCATGAATTTGGGGATCTTATTGAGAAAATCCCAGCTAGAAATGTTGAATTGCAACCTCGTGGTGCAATGATGACTCATACAAATAAATGTGGGATAAAGCACCAAAAATAAAGGTTTATCAATCATTTCTAGGAATTCATGGACAAATATATAGAATGGGGATACCCTAGGTGTTAAATGAAAGAATAATATAATTAAATTGGTATATATGTGCTTGAAAAGGTTCAATTAGCATATATCAATGGATAATAATTGATCATGATCAACAAATTTATCCAAAAAGTGAATGAACCATGAATTGATGAGTCCTACCTAGGGATTAGATCCTTTATCATCCAAGAATTAATTTTCAATGGATTTATAGGAGTAGTTGTGTTCAATTAGGTTCAATTTACATCGATCAATAGACTCATCATCATCGGATCTTGATTCACCAATAGAAGGAGAAATGACACTCTGGATTCACCCAAGGTATATTCAACAAACATTAGGAAAATCAAAATAATGATTTATTTAAAGGAAATACATTTTTTAATTTAATTAATCTATAAAATTAGTCCACTAAATGTACTTCCAATCTCCGGCATATCCAAACGCCCTACGCCAACCTATTTTAGGTCACACCTAGGGTAAACATTGTGTTCTGGACTCAACTATGGTCTCATATTTCTGATCTGAGTTTATTCTTAAGATTTATCCCATTTTCTTTAAAAAGAACTATGCCCACATAATATCAAATATATTTAATATCTATATATATATACTAATATTAGGTATTCTCCCATGACACGTGTCAAACTAACATGCCTCTACATCAGTTTTTCAATACGTGTCCTCCAACCAATTACCCATGTCACCCCTCCTCACGCTACCTCTTCTTCTCTGTGCATCCCTATCCCACTCCCACTTACATTCTATGGGGTTCTGACCTAGAATTCCCACGACCCACACCTCTGTCATCCTCCAACTCTCGATCAACCCACAATCTTCATCCCTCCTTCTTTGACCTCTTCCTTCTCCCTCCACCTCCTGCTCCACTCCCTCCACCACCCGCTCTCACTCGACCTCCCCATCGTGATTCCCTTCTCCTTGTTTCCATTTTCCACTACTCCAAATACGTGAATCCATCGACCTCATTCCCAGTTCACCAGCGGTTCCTCGCCTCTACCCTCCATGTTAGGGTTTCCAGTTCCTCACCTCTAACCTCCATCTTAGGCTTTCCCTCCGGTCGTCATGACATAATTCAAAGTTATCGAGATCTATTCATATACATCCCATATCTCCTCCATCTCGCATCTCCCATGCTATCTCGAAGCTTCCCTCAATCTTAGGGTTTCCTTGAAATCCTCAGACCACTCTTCCCCGCTTAGGGATCCCACCGTATGCTTCACCACCAGCAAACGATGGACCAATATTCCTCACCTAAACATCCTGTTGTTTGCTTCTCCTCCAGCAAAGTGCCACCTAAATTTTCATCACTGTTTCAATCCTCCAGTTTAGTTGGTGTTCCTCCCCATTGGGATGACACAGTCATATGGTTCTTACATTACATGGTTGGTGTCAACCTACCAGTGTCTACTCCAAATGGTTCACTGAAACAACCGATAATTTCAAAAAAAATCAATCCATTCCATGGATATAGCTTCGGCTAGAGAATTGGGTCACTTGGATTTGATGTAACCATACAATTACGCTATAGTAACCTAGACGCAGCGTGGATCGTGATTAATTTCGAGTCAAAATACAAAATCACTTTATCTTATTTGATACTATATCCACATACTTCCACCATTAATCCAATTCATTCCCCCACGAGCTACTACAATATCTACATTGGTTGTCTATTTCAGGAATAACTTCGACACACCTACGTACTGGTCACCCAATTACAGATCTGAGGATAACTTCTACACATGTGATAGGTTCAGTTTTCAACTCCATTACATCTACATATCCATTCAAGAATTTTGAACATTGATAATCATGTTCTTGTTGAGTTTTAGACGACTGCACTTGAATTTGGCTTCAATGGATAGGTATGAGTTGTTTTGGTTGTCTTTTCCAGTACAGAAATGCACAATTCCTAATGTTTTTTTCCGTATGGAATCTTTCCTTTTTCATCTTAAAAATTAAATTCTCGCATTTCCTTTGGCCTTTTGTTATTTTATGGTGGCTTAAATTTAACTAGCTGAACATGATTGATATACCCAGATTTTCTAGTTTGTATGAATTTTAATGAAATTGCATATATTTGTGAAGTGTTTTGGATAATTATATTCAATTGAGGAAATTAATGGTGGATTTTTGGAAAGAATTAAATCATTTTACAATTAATTATATTTTCATTTGTAACCATATCACCCCTTTCACATAATCACACACATGGAGATTTATATATAACGACATGAGCTTAATATTTTCAATTTGCATTGCAATATTAGATTTAAAATTACATGGAATCATTGATTTGATATATAGAATTTGTTATATTTATGTTCTTATCTATTTACTTTTTACAAAAGTATAATAGTATTTCTAATCGTGCTTCCATTTCCTCTCTCGGATTTAAAACACCCGTGGATTATCCCATGGTGGAGGTATTTAAGTACTAATGTAATGGTGAGTTTGGTTTTTTTATAGATTTAAATTTTTTATATATAACTTCTGTTATATTTAAATTCATATCTATTTTATTTTTACAAAATTATTTAATTATTTCCTTTCCATCTTGAGTTTTACTTCACAACACTTGAATTTGGCTTCAATGGGAAAGTATGAGTTTTTTTGGTTGTTTTTTCCTGTACAAAAATGTTCAATTCCTAATGTTTTTTTCAGTAAGCAAGGTTTCCTTTTTCATCATCAAAATTATATAATCACATATCCTTTAGCCTTTTTTATTTAACCCTAGATTAAATTGAACATTATTAACATGTTTTGTATGCCTATATTTTCCAGTTTTTATGAAATTTAATGAAATTTCATCTATTTGTGAAGTTGAATATGGTCATATTCAATTGAAGAATGTAATGGTGGATTTTGGAAAAAAGTAAGTCATTTTACAATTAATTATATTCTTATTTGTAACCATATCACCCCTTTCACATAAGCACCCACCTAGGGATTTCTATATAATGACATGAGCTTAATATTTTCAATTTTCTTTGCAATATCAGATTTAAAATTACATGGAAACATTGATTTTATTTGTAGAATTTTTTATATTTATATTCTTATATGTTTCTTTTGTTAAAAAAGTATAAAATTATTTCTAACCCTGATTTTGTTGCCTCTTAGGGATTCAAAACACTTATGGTGAATCCCACAGTGGAGGTGTTTAAGTAAAGCTAGAATGGTGCATTTGGATTTTTTATAGGTTCAAATTTTTATCTATATATTCTGTTATATTTAAATTCATATCTATTTTATTGCTACTAAATTGTTAAATTATTTCTAACCATGATTCAATTGACTCTCTGGGATTCAAAACACTGATGGTGTATCCCATGGTGGAGGTGTCTTAGTGCTGCTAGAGTGGTGCATTTGGTTTTTAATATATTCAAATTTTTTATTTAAAGCTTCTAATGTATTTATATTCCAATCTATTTTATTTCTACTAAAGTATGAAAGTACTTCTTACCATGCTTCTTTTGTCTATCAAGGATTCAAAACACCCGTGGCGTATCCCATGGTGGGGATGTTTATGTTCGGCTGGAATGGTGAGTTTGGTTTTTTATATATTCAAAATATTTAGAAGGTTCTTATTTTTTTCTCATTTTTTCATATTTTTTTCAATTAGGACTATTTTTTTCATACATGTTCATATGTTTTTCATACATTTTATTGTTTTTAAAAAATTTCTGAGTTATTTTTTTATAATTGATTCAAATTTAATATATAGGTACATATTTTTCTAATGGGTTCTTATTTTTTATCCCTTTTCAATTATGTTTAAACAAACATGATCACACAGGTTGATGTTTTCTTAATATAGGTTCAGATTTATTCATATTTTTTCACACCACTTCATATTTAGTAACAAACTACAAAATTACACTTAAATATGCTGGATTATATTTCTTCTTTATCATACTGAATATGCAAACTTATTTTTATTCATCAAATATTTTTTGAGGAATTAAAGATGTGTGGACCATCACCAAATGTTTACACCTACAACATTATGATGAATTTTTTTTATAAGACTCATCGGGGGAAGCGTGAAATTGATCTTTCACAAGATTCTAATATTTTAAAAGAATTGGTAATCAGTGGGATGAAACCTACTGTAGTAACATATATTATTTATATCAATGGTATTTATATTTTTGGACATACTGATCTTTCTTTGGTTCTTATTACAGATTTGATATTTAGAGGGCTTCATGTCAATTGTTATTGTTATAATACTATTATTTATGGTTTGTGTCTTAGTGGTGAAATATCTAATGATTCTGTTGTTTTTGAAGAAATGAAATTGTGTGGAATACCCCCAGATCTTTATAGCTAAATCATTCAGATTGAAGTCATTTTACAAACTAATGATCGTGATAAATGTATGTGCTCAATTACTGATTTCATGGTGGTTGCTGAGGTAGTTTATTATTCACTGGTCATGTATTGGGCAGCAGGAATGAAGGTGAAGATGATGATGGATATGACTGATTCGTCGAGAATGACATGGTTTCAAGGAACTACTTCGTCTATTAATTCCCTAAACAACGGGCCTTAGCAAGGCATCCCATTGCGCATGCTCCAGGTATAGTATATTGTTATTTTTAAAATGTATATTGAATTGAATTATGGGTTGGATAGTTTCTTGAGAATATTTAATCAAGGGGAGACCACTTGACCCAAGACAATTTGACAAGCATTGAGAGTCTATTAATGAAGATTCCTATAGACATGGCTTGCAAACCTATCACCTTATTGTATAATATAAATATGAAGAGGCACATAAAGACACCTCCTTTGTGAGGATTTTTTTAGATTTGGGTACAAACAAGACACTAACTTCATCTTGTGGTGGGAAAAATTCAATGCTACACCCACATGAGGGTAATTTTTATTGCCCACATCCAAAAAAAATTGAGCATGGTTAATAAATTCTCATGGTTCTTGCATTTCATCAATGTTGATTCAGAATCTATTTTTTACTGAGAAGATAACCAATAGAAGTGATTTTTTACCCCTTTTTTCTTTTTTCATGGGTAATGATAATCTATTTAAGCTAATAGAAGTGTGCAAAAAAAAATAACAACCCCAAAACCGATCCCACACATTTCAATCCACTCACAATACTGTAAAACATAAAAACAGTCTCGAAAAATGTGGGTAAATTTTGGAGAGTCAGGTAGTGTGGGGATATATTTTTAGTTAGGTTTACCTCAAAATATAATTTTTTTATATACTCGGGGTGAGATTTTTACTTGAACCAAATTGATCGACTCCCCTGGACACCCTTTACTAATAGCTTTTACCAGCTTTAGTTTCATAGTTCTTATCGTAACTTATTATGATTACTTAGGTATGTGACATGCAGTCATTTTGTTTTTAAGTAGGTGTGACATCGACAATTATTAATTGTTGTTGCTAAAGGATTTTATGTATTCTAGAGGGTATGGTTGAATCCTTCTAAAAGGTTTGATTGGAAAACATTCATTGTGTTTTTTATTTTATTGATTGATTTCTTTTTGAAGGAAATGAATTCTCATGTTTTCAATCATTGTTTTTGTTATAATCTATTTTGTATTACAATGAGTTGTCGTACCTTACAAAAAAACATACCTTAAAGGAACTTATTCAGTAGTAGAGCTGAATTCAAATTTATTTTCTATTATAATCTGTTATAATCTGTTTTATTTTACAATGAGTTTTAGTACCTTATCAAATTTATTATAATGTTTTCTAATATGTTGAAATACATTACCTGGATTGGGTTTGCAACCAAGAGCTTGCAATTTGAAGAATATCAGGAATGTAGAAACAATTATTCTGTATTGTCAATTTTAATAGACAAAGAATTTTCATGTGTTAATGTGTCACATATACATTTTTTCCGTTCATTATTAACTGTTCCATATGAAATTGTGTTTTTTTATATGAATGTTTTTTCAGCTACATCGTATCCATGACCAACCATGACGATCAATGGATTGATTCATTTAGAATGATGAAAAAATCTATCATCCTCATACTAATAATACTTGCACCGCCTCTATAGGACTCCATGTCGTCTCCTGCCTAACTACGTCTTCACACTGACCATTTTCAGATTCTCCCATGTTACATTGTATAATGTATTGGTTAAGTAGTTCGGTCGGTATTTCCATGGTGCTTTCCTTTTTTTCTTTCTGTGGTGCTTTCCTATCTTTTTTAGGTCTGGAATGGGGTTGGTTGATTCATCATTTGGGTGACAGTATGTTCTTTGGAAACTTAATTTTTTCTTTTTTTTGTCACATGTTGTCTGCTACATTGAGATTTCCATACCAATAAATAACTTCATACTCCCACGAATTTTTTACCTTCTCTTTCATTTTATGTACCACACATTTTTGTAAACATTTCCAATATTAATATGAATTATTATTTTTCAAAACCGGTATTCGATTATTAATAATATGAATTTTTTAGTGTCGTGAGAATGCACGAGTGGAGTACTTTTTCTTAAAAAATTAATTTTTTTCACAATAAACTTGGGATCGCACATCATCTCATTTTATGGATCTGATCATATATTTAGAGATAATTCAAAGTCTTAAATGGAAAAAACTAGGTATCTACACCTAGAGAATATGTTATATTATAGAAAAGTGACTGTTTCATATCTGTCACCCCATACTTTCCCTTGTGGGGATTTTGGTTTCTTTTGGTTTTAAGCATTTTCCTGAAAGGTTCTCATGTACCATATACATGGGATGTATTTGGATATATGTAAATATAATTGACTTTTACTTTTTTCTATGTAACAAAAAACAAGAGTTGTATAAAGTGTTATACATTAATATGTTTTGAACATATTAATTTGGTTGAAGGTATGAGATATAAGTTGTTTCATTAAAGTCATTACATACATTAACGTAATACTTAATATAAGATGGTGATATGTTGAAACTGTTCCGAAAATACATAGTTTTGATTCCTTCCCAAGTAATTTTTTTAATACCTTGATCGTCCAAATGGGAAGGCCATGCCAATGTTGGGTGCCCATGGATTATCTTTGGTATGGAAAATAAGTTCTAGGTGACCCTAAATGGGTTAGTTATCCATGCATGATGTGATTATTTCATTAAAAATAGATGGAAAACTCTAATAATAGGATAATAATGGAACATAAATGAGATAATATATGCAATGGATATGGTATAGATTTTTTCACTCAACATTGTAATATTCATATATGATATGATGGACATGACAATCTACCTAAATTTATAAGATATGGGATTAATGATAAAGAAACTATATGCTTAGTAAAATATAGGTCATGGATTATTAATGGAAATTATGCGATAAAATTACTCATAATTCTAGAGGGATTAAATTTAATACATTTATTTATTAAATTATTTTAAAACATGATACTCATTTGATAAAAGTTTTAGTTGTAGATAAAATGGAATCATCAACATCAAATTTAACTTTGATATCAATTCTTTAAATGGGAAATAATTTTGAAACAACTTTCTAGACATGTATAAGGACTCGATAATAGTTATAAACCAAGAAAGAAAGTTCCATGTATTTGAGAAAAAATTGATTGAGAAAGAATTTATTTAAGAAGAAAGTTAAGAATATAAAAATGCTTATAGTAAGCATACTAAATATTCTATTGGTTTCTATATATTGATTCTTGTTTCAATGGATCCCAAGACATAAAGACAACCAGAGAATATGGATCTTTTTTGTATGATATAAATTCATTAAATAATCTATCAATAACTATCTAGACATGATAGATAAAATATTCAAAAGTAGTCTTTAGGTGTAATATGGAAAAGGCTCCATCAATTTCAACTCATATATTCAATATAATTAGGAATTTAAAATATATAAAGATAATTAGGTCTATTTTTATGCTCTATGTGTCCATTGGATCTATTCTTAAAACACTATTAGAATGGTTTTAATAGTTTTTCAGGAATTATAATGTCAATTATTTCAATACATGTTTACTAGACCACCTCAATATATTGAGGTTTATTGTGTAGAATATGGAGGGTCCAAGTTCAAGTTAAATAAAGATGATAAAAAAGTGAAATTGAAAATAAAGTTGTCATAAGGATAATAAACTATGTCATATAGAGTATACACCAACATCAATGAAACCAAAGAAAGGATCTTCTATTGAAGGGAAGTGTTTCCATTATAGAAAAATTGGATTTCGAAGATGGGTTTTTCTATAAAACCCATTGGGTTTTAAGAAGAATAGTGGATATTACACATCAATTATTAATGTTTTAGAATTAAATTTATTTATTTGTAATGGTTATTGATATGGACCATATATTACTAAAATGTCATAAGTATATATAAAATTTACAAAAAATGATGCAGATTTTATGGATAAATCATTAAGCTTTCATTCTAATTATTAACAAAAAGATTCTTATATAAAGGAGTTATATGCAATGGATTTATTTAAATCTGAAAATTATTTAGAAATTATAAAATAATTGTATTTTTAGTCTTATTTTCTCTAATTTTATGAGATAGATATTTTTAAACAAATGGTTTTTATCAATAAATAAAATGATTTTTTGATACACATGGTTTATTATTGATCCAGTTATATAACTGCTTTTTAAAATAAGGGATAAAATGAATTTTATACAAGGTAAAAGAATTCATTAAAGTTATTTGTTAAAATATGAGAGGCAATTCCCCACCACCCAATACTGAAATATTTAAAATAATAAAATATTATTTCTAGAATATTGATCTAAACACATATATTACCATATATGGTATGTTTATTAATAATTTTCTCATTAAATATTCCCACAAAAGATATAAGTTTAATTTCTTGAAAAAAAAAGAGTTTGTAACTAAGAAATATATTTCATAGAAAATAAGGTTTACTTTTGAAACACAAAAGAGTTGGTAAATAATGATCTTAATGTAAAGTGTTATATTTAAATTCATTACCCGATGACCTCAAAGAAAATTTAAAGAGTGATATGTTCCAAAGACAATGACAATGATAACATTTGAGATAGTTATATGTTTTTATAAAATAAATTCTATTAACATCATTGAATTAGACATTAGGATGTAAATAAGTTTGATTATTATGTTCAAATATTTTAAAATGATGATTATGAACCATAATATCACTATTTTTTAAATGATATTTATTTATAGATATTTCTTATTAAAATAGTTTACTGGTAAGATTTATCATATTTTCACATGGATATGTGGTCAGAATTATATGGGGATATAATAAGTTTAAAAAATCCTTTAAAATATAGTAATCATAATCCTTATATAGTAGTTTATTATAAAGGGTGTGATTAAACTAGAAATTATGTATGGTTTTTCTAATATTCATAATGTAATTTATGAATATATAAAATGTATTGTGTTATAAAAAATATAGTATCCCCTTTAACATTATTTCACATTGATTATATATATTACATGAAGTGAAATGAAAATTAAACCCTCCATGTATGATTTGAGTTATACTTAATTGATCTTCATTATGGAGAATTTTTGGTTGTTATTTCATTGGAATATTAGTATGGGTTGGTTTTGTTTAGAGATTCAAAATTCTCTCATAAGGATTAAAATAATTTTGTGTATTGTATGGACCACTACATATACCACATGATTGTCTATAGACTATGTGTCTAGTTTTTTAGGGGTGAATGTTTCATATTTAATACCTATTACATTAGTTTGAAAATAGAAATAGAATTAAAAACATTAAATATTGATATATTTCTTACACCAGCCTTGAGGTCAAGCTAATCAAGGGTGGTTGGGTATATTGTTGATGATGTCACCAGTTGAGGTTTAACTATGATAGGGGTTTTTCCTCTCATATGATGAGTTTAAAATTTAGGGATAGAGAGATAGATTAAGGAAATATATATTCAAATTAAGATAAGTGAAATATGGTGTGTTTATCTATTTGGGAGAGGGGCGTGTGATGAGCTCATCTATCTTGGTAAATGACTTGTGTTTTGTTTATCTTTATGGTTAGTCTATATATAGATAATTGATAGAATATGACTAAACTATATGATATTGACATAATTATTATATTATGGTTACTTAGTAATGGTATGTGCCTTCTCAGTCCATTACTTTGCTAGGATGACTGATTAGAAGTGTTCATGGGTGGTTCTGAGAGTCTTTGGTGGAGGCTGGAGTTTCAATAGTGTTTTTGTAAGATATAAACATCATGTAAGTGTATTAAAATATGTATAATGGTGGTTCACAACATGTGTTAGTTCGGTTCAAAACATTTAATAAATCATGTTTTTACACATTTGAGGAAACATATTTTTTGGAGAAATATGGTATTTTTTTGAAACTTTAAATTACTAATGAAACATTATCATACCTGCTCTCAAAAAATTTTTTAACTAACTGTAGCATAGGGGATGAACTCGTTCAATGTCTTTAGGAGTTGTTGCTATCAATAAATCACCACTTATAAAAAAAATTATATTTTTTTATTTATGAAATAAAATGAACATAAATAGATATTTATAATAAAAAAGTCAATACTAAAATAAAGCATTCATTGTAATGAAAATAAAATGAATGCAAACAAAATGAATTTTGAATGATAGGATACATTCCCAACAGAATCACCGAGATTAAGCCGTCATTGTCTATTTTTAGTTTCAAATTTACTTAATTAACAAACACCATAATATGTGTGAAAATACTCCTATGAAAATGTTTTTGAATATAATTTTCTCTCAATGATGTCTGAGATACCCCACATCCACCTCCTCGATCAAGGGAAAATATTACAGAAGCAAAAGATAAACCTCTGGTGGCCAGTGGAGACACAAAGGTGCCTTTCCCACTAAGATACCTCTTAGCCTAACTCTAAAAAATAAGAGACATTATGAATTAATGTTCAAATACTTGGTTTCATTATTCTATTACTCTCCTGATAACTTTCTCGGGATAACTACACAAAATTATGAGCATATGAGTTCACAGTGATGAAGAAAATAATCAATTGGAAAACAAAAAAGATAAAAATAATTAAAGAATAAGTGGAATAAGAAGAAAACAATATACTATAACCTCATAATAAAAATAAAAAATAAATGATACTAAAAAACCCCATAAAATGTCCACCTAGATGGCTAATAGCATGAAATAAAGAAGAAACGTTCTTTTATTGGAAAAATTGGTGAAATTGTTGGCTTCAAAATCATTCTCTAAATGTTTCCACATGGTAATCCCAGTAAATGAACTAATTGGGAAATAGTGACTTATTTAATGTTTTTAATATATCTATCATATGTGTAACCAAAAAAAATTAGCTTCATTTGAAACATTTGGTGAGAGATATAGCTAATCTAAAACAAAAATGTATTCTATCTAGACTGAGTTTTCACATTCCAATGCATTAGGTTCTAATGTATTTATGTCCTTGAGAATTAAGGAATCAAGTATAGAAACCTTAATGAATGTTTTTAATTTATATCTTATAAATATAATTGTATGTTGTGAGATCCATTGGTACATCAAATTATGTAATATTTTCCCATCATCAAAAATAGACAGTTCTTTTCATAGTTGTGGAGGCCCAACTTGTGATACGGATTTGGGTCTCCAAATGCTGGATTGAGATGTAGGTCCAAAATTTTAAAATTAATCCCGTAGAACATAGAAAACGATAAAAGAATAGTTTTTGAATTTTTATTACTGAATAATTTGTTATATCTAAAATATATAAATAAATTAAAACAATTAAATAAAAATAGGCCTTTTGAAATTAAGCTCCAAATACATCAAAACCCATAAAAAGTGACAATTTACATTTAAATAACACTCTTGTGGGACTAAAAACATTGAAGTTAAAATTAAAATAATTGAAAAAAATTCTATTTCAATTCCCCCACACTTAAACATTAAAATCCCCAACAATAATCTTATACTAAGGTCTAAAAAACATTCCAAAACAATAATGATAAAACTACTAAATTATCACATATAAAGAAAATAAATAACCTCTTACATGAATAAAAATTTCCTAAATCCTGAAAAATAATAAAAATACATTCAATAAATCTCAAAATCATGCCATACATGCCTCCCCTGAAAAATATTTCTCTCTTCACTCAAGGATATTTAATGTGGAGTTTTTATCATTCTAAAAAACATGTGTGATCTCTACATACATTCAATACTCCTAGTATATTCACTTAAAAAAGTATAAAATGTGTTAATCCTGAGGTATTTTTTATGTTTTTTCTAGGGATAAGGGTTTCCATGTTTTAAATGTAAAAACACCTCATGTAGAATTAGGGGAGTTAAGCTCTAAAGTGAAGTAAATGCATGAAAACAATTTTTCTCGAGAATGGTGTGCTCCTCAATCAACTAGAAAATGAATCACCTCTAAACACATATTTATTTATATTGAAATTTCAAAATTTTAATTTCATCATCCGTGAATTAATTCCATCTTTACCCAATTTGTATCATTGTTTCATCTTGAATGCAGATCTGAATTTCTCTTCAGAATCATGTTTTCTAGGAAAAGAGAGGCATATTTTGATATTCAAATACTGGGGAACACCCATCCCAAATTTATAATGTCATTTTGGGAAACCCATAAATCCTTCCATCATGAAATTCCTTCCTCTAAATTTTAAATAAGTATGAAAAACATTCATTTCAACTCAATCAAATTATTCAGTTATGAAAAATCTATCTCATCTTCTCCCTCCCCCACACTTGAGTTCCACAATAATCTTGAATTTTAATTATAAATTTGGTTGTAAAGGGATAAATGATTTGTGATGGGGCTTCATAAAATTTTATTTTAGGGATAATAGGGGATTAATAATGGTTAGATTTCAGTAAGCCCAAAATTAGTGTTTAATGAAGAAAAGAGATTTCAAAGTGATTCCTCGATCATACTTGACACATTCCATGTACTCTAACAGCTTTGAAAAGGATAAAAATAGAATTTTTTGGATTAAAAATATGTCTTATTTCTCTCAAGAAAAATATAAATGTAAATAATTTATTAAATAGGTTTAGAAAACTCTCAGGTAGGGAAAACTATTCAAATTGGACATCACTAGTACACATCAGTTTCACAATCAATCAAACTGCGTCGAATGAAAAGATTATAAATTTTAAGAAATACATATAAAATTAATTTAAATCCTCAAATATTCAAATCAATACATGTTACAAAACCACCATGATGGTTTGAATTTTTCAAAGTATTCAATTCATCCTAGTAATCCTAAAAACACACCATAATGAAAAAAGATAACATGAAAATTCAGAAAAATACATGAAAAATAGAATGGAATCACACACAAAATTCATAAAAAAAGGTGACATCCCTCCCACACACTTATTCCAATTACTGCCCTATTTTTATCTCAAATAATATCAGGATACGTTTTCACGTATAATTTAAATTGGGAAGTAAACAAAATAAAGAATATGAAAGATACAACCAGATTTATTTTTTAGTAGCAGCCTTGATTTATGCTTCTATCTACTACCAATTTAAAACTATAATAATGAAATTAAAAAATATAAGAAAAATAAAAAGAAAGTAAAATAAAGGGGATAATTATTAGTTTAGACACCCAAGTGGGTTGTAGGTTTGTACTTCCCCTATTCAGGAAATTATAGTGGAATGTCCCCAATTAAAAGGTGGGTGTGTTTTCTTTGAGATAAACCACAAAATGTTAATTTTCCCAATGTCGATGAGTACACAGAATGAATGGATAAGACCCAAGAATATACGAAAATTCCCTAATCACAAAAAATAATAAATATATAATTTAAGGTCCGTTGTGGGAGGGAAAATAAGAAAGGGATCCCCCACTTGATATATGTGTTTTACCCCTCCATATGGTATGCAGGTTGTTATTGAGGAGGTATTCGTAGCACATGCTTCTCTAGATATTCTTTTTCAATCAGCACAACTGGAGTGGTCCCTTCCATTATATCCAAGTTCTTCTCAATCTATATAATATGAGAAATTTTTGAAAAGGAAAATTCAGAAAATAATTCATCTTGAATAATTTTAAAACATGAATAATCAATAAATAAATATTCCCTTTATAGTATTCAGGCATAGAAATTGATCTCTTCTAGAAGGACCATCATAAACTCTATCTCAATAGGTTCATATTAAACAGAATATTACAAATTAAAATAGAGGTATATAGGTTCTTATTTTTCATTTTCAATGATTATGAGATCATGTTTTAGGTTATCTCCAATAATGTGGTTCTAGGATTCTTCCAAAAAATGTTGGCCTCCCATAAGTATATCAGCAGCCTTGTTTTCTTAAAGAAAATCCTCAAGAAATGGTTAGAACATGATGATGAGATTAATTGCATTAGAATATCTTTATCACCTATATTAGGTTCTTTAACATAAAAAAATATTGGTGAAATCTCTTCCACCACATGTTTTGGTTCGGGTTCTGGTTCTGGCTTAGGTTTCACTTGACATGAATGTTCATATTCTATTTCCCATTCCATTTTTTTTATATAGGCCATGTATTTCTTCACTATGTTCTTTTATTTTTTATTTTTGAATTTATTCTTCTTGTTTCACCTGATATTAGTTATTCGATGCATAATAATCACAATTGTAGTACATCATGAAGAAAGAAGAATTTTTTTTTATTTTTTGAAATTTATGATTTTTTTTGGTTTTTTAAATGAAGTCAAGGAATGTTATTTAAAAAATGTGAATAAAAATTGGGACTCAAGACCACTTGAATCCCCAAAATTGGTTCCAATTTGATTAATCATTTTCATATGTACCCTCAGAAATATTTAGCATAGAAGCTGGTCTTGGTTGTTCTCTTAAGGGGATATTGTGGTCAATCAATCACCACTTTTAATTCACTTTTTTATATTTTTTTTATGAAATAAAATGAATATAAATATAGATTTTATAATTGAAAATTAAATAATAAAATTAAATATTAATATGAAATTAAAACATAATGAATGGAAAAAAAATGTTTTCATAACGAAAAGAGACATTTATAAGATAATCACCCAGATTAAACCTTCATAACATTATTTTTTGTTTAAAATTTACTTAATGAACACACTTTATCATATGGGTGAACATTATAATCTTAATATGGTTGTGAATATATAGTTGTATCAAAAATCTCTGAGAGACCACACGTTCGCCTCCTTGATCAAGGGAAAATATTACAGAAGCGAAAGCTAAATATTGGGTGGCAAGTGGAGACACAAAGTATGCTTGCCCACTAAGATCCCCCTCATCGAAACTCCAAGAAAATAAAAAAAATATTCATGAATATTCAAATACTTGGTTTCATCACTATATTTCTCTTCCGGGAACTTCCTCGGGTTAGATACTCATAATCATGAGTATAGGAGTTCATAGTGATGAAGAAAAGAACTAAGTGGAAAACCCAAAATATAAAAAGAATGGGAGAATGGTAGAAATAATAATACTAAAATATACTAAAAATTCATAATACTATTAAAATTTAAATAAAACTACAAAATTATATAAAATGGACACCTAGAGTTCCAAAAATTGAAATGAATAATAAATATTCCTTGATATCCAAAAGAGGTGAAATTGTTTGATCCAAAATATTCCTTTGAATGTTTCCACATGGTATCCCCATTAAATGAAATAATTTTTTAACAAATCCATATTTAAATTTTTTAATATATATCTCTTATATCTAACTAAAAAAATTCTTCATTTTCCACTTATGGGGAGATATATTACCAATTTACTCTGGAAATGTATTCTTCCAAAGCAGACTTTTCATATTCCAATGCCCAGAATTCAAAAGAATATATGGCCTTGAGAATGAAAGAATCAGGAGCATCCATCTTAATAAAAGTTGTTCATTTATATCTTATTTATATACTAGTATACTTTTATCTCCATTAGTACATAAAATTATTATATATGGGTCCAATTTCAAAAAAAAAACACATCTTTTCATGTTTTTCTATTCCCAAATTGTGAGCTAAATTTGGGCCTCTAAATGGTGGATTGAGCATTAGGTGCATAATGATAAAATAAATCCCATCGATCAAATATAACTATTGAAAACTAATTTTCCAATTTTTAAAATTTATAAAATGTTATAGCTAAAATACAAAAATAAATAAAATGATTTAAAATCCAAAATAGACTATTTTTGCAATTATCCTCCAAATACTTCAAAAACAATGAAATGTGAAAATTTCCCATGAAATAAAACTTTGTTGGGATTAATATATTAAAAAAAATAAAAAAAATTGATAATATTTTATCTATCAATTACACACTATTTAATTTTATTACACAATGTGTAAATAGGGAGATTGAGGTTTAAGTTCTTTTCTCAGCTGGTTTTCATTCATACAGACACCAATCTTACTCTCTCATTTTGGAAGATCCCAAGGTCCCCTAATGATTTCATAAATCTCTCTTTTATGTATTTTTTTGTTGGTTAATTGTTGGTAATACATGGTAATACCATCCTTCTTCTTCGATTGTTTCCTCTCGTTCATCTTCATATTTTTGCTACAGTGGTGCAGTTTGGTTTGGGTTGTCTTTTTTGGATGTGTTTTAATGGTATTTGGGTGTGGTGTAGGTTGATACATGGTTTCTTAGGGTGAATTTTTTTTAGGACGTTCTTATTTACCATATGGTGTGTAGCAAGTCGAAAAATATTCTTTGATGTTAGGAATCACGTACTTCTCTTTTTTTTGTGTCATATCGGTGGGGTTTAATTTTTTATCTAAGGTATATGGTTGTTCTAATTTAATCCAAAATAAATCATTGGTTAAATTTAAATTAAAATTGGTAAAGGTAACTGATTCGCATGTTTTTACGTCTATGTTATTATTGTGATATTGTGGATTTCACGGTCTTAATTCCCTACTGAAAATTATGGCCATTGGGGGAATTTATTACATTGGTTTATATGTGTTCTGACTGTTGTGATCATTTTTAAATCACTCTAAAATGAAAATTGGTTAACCACTTATATTTTTATATTTAAATGGTTTCCCAAGGATTTTTTTTGATAATGCCCCTAAAATATGTAGAATGTGATAAAATACCCTTTTTAAATCAATAAAATGTTCATGATTTGTTGTCATCTATAGTTGTGATTTTGAGGTGGTGTGGTGTTTTTTTTCATTATTTTGGAGCAATGAGGTGGTTTTTTTGGTCATGCTCTTGGGATAGAATGGTGGTTTTTATCATGTTTTTGGGGTGGAAAGGTGGTTTTTCATTATTTTGGAGTGGTGAGGTAGTTTTATTGTTCGTGATTTTTGGGTGTCAAGGTGGTGGATACTTTTTTTAATATGTTCAGGTTGTGATGGAATAAATAATTATTCATTTTGATTGAAATGACATGGGTTGGTTTGGATAAAAGGATTAGAATGGATCATGAATAATTAACTGGTTAGTTTTGTGGTAAAATATGGATTTTTATAAATAATGAAATGAATTGGTTGGATGATGGAATTAGTTGGAAATGTGAAATGAGGATTATGGTCTTTTTATTTGGTATTATGCATTTTGAGGTGGCAACAAAAATGATGTTGTTGTGAGTTGATTAGTGTTTGGTTTTGAACCCATAGGTTGGGTTTGTGTGTGGCTATATCTCTATACTAGTATATTCTTTGTGATTTCTATATGCACCCTACCCATGTTGATCACTTTTTTTGATATTCTCCTAGTCACACGGGGGTGTTTTTCTCGACATTTGGTGGGGATGAATAAAGGCTAGGTACCTGATTTTTTTAATTTATCGATCCCAGGAGAGGTTTGTATTGCACAGGTTGTGATGCTCGAAGGTCTATTACTATATTAGATGGTGGTTGTGATAGACTTAGTGTTTTTAGGAAATATGTGATAGCTTAAGTGTATTAGGGAGAGATTTCATAATATTGTTCTTGTAGGGTGGCTTTTGGTGGGGGTCTTTCGTAGTAGGAGAAGGTTATGAGCTTGATTTTATACAAGATCATCATACCATACCACTCTGGTTAGAGTAGCGATTGTGTTGTGGGAGTTGTCTTTTTGGGTGATACATGATGTGGCCATGATTGTGGGGTGGTTATCCCATGTGTCTATGGGAAATATTTGTTGTGACCATGGTTTTGAGGTGGAGTGGTATAAAAAAGATATTAGATAACTCGGATGTACGATGTTGGGGTGTGAGAGCAGAATACCAGTGGGAAAGTGTTGTGGGGAACCCTCTATTGATATTCTTATTGTTATATTATATTACATGGCTTGAATTATTTGCAGGCCATGCATTGGTGAGGTTGGTTTCGGTTAGTATACCTGTATAGGTGCTATTTAGTTTTGTTGTATTCTCACAGGTGAATTAGTGTGCACTTTTTACATATTCATGAGAGACTTTGGTTTTCCTACTGAGTATACATGTATTTTCACCCTACATATATAATGTAAATTCAGGTATCTAGGATAATTATGTAGACCATGATGGACATTACTAGATTAGAAATTTTTATAGATAATGTGTTTGTTCTTCATATTTTCTTTTGGGTATTTAATTATAGAGACTTTTACCAGTATCGGTTTTATTTATAAATACATGTGGGATGTTTTTGGTTTATTTTCATATTATTTCTTGGAGTTATTTAAGGATGATTTATCTTAACTCCTAGTACAAAATTATTGTAGAGGGTAACTCTTCCCATTTCATGAGATTGTTATACCCTTAGTGCTAGAAGCCAACATGGGGCCTACCGGAGGTGGGACTCAGGTGGGTCATTATCTCTCTCCCCTCATTGTGGTATCTTTGGAGGGAGGGTTCATGATAGAGTGGTATTAAATGTTAATGTTTAGAGATAGGATATTGTTTGGGGTTAGTCATGTTGAGGATTGAATGGGTTGGTATGTAAATCATATCAGTTATCCTTTGTGTGTGACATAGGCTGGGGAGACAGGCTAGGACATAGGATTTTAGGTCCCCCATGATCTAGTGCACAGTCTCTAATTTTATTGAACAACCAAGTGATGTAGAAATGATTGTAGGGTTGAGACCTAATAGAGGTACTTGAATCATGATTACTTGTGTTATTGTTTGAATTTTGATTTTTTAGGAAGGTTAAAATAAATAAAAAATAATTAAAATAAATATTAGTAAAATTCAATAATACAAGATCTTATGAATTTTTAATTTATTCATTTAGTTATGGATTATGTTCATTGTATGTGTGTAGATTAGGTATTTGAGGTTCAACTAGTTGATTCGGTTGATCTCTATAGATTTGATGTGACGGAGGAGGACGAGGCTTGGAAGAGGGAATTTCATACCTTATAGTGAAAAAAACTAGGGAAGTATTAGGGAAGTGTTTCAAATGTGGATTCAGAGAGCTGTTTGGAGGATCTGGATATGGTTTTTAGTTTTATCTAGTCCTTGGTGGAGTACTAGGTCCCTTTTTAAGTCATTCATATGCGGGGATTTTTGCATCAATGGTGGATGATGTATCTAGGTAAGTGGAAGGAGACATGTATTGTGGGTTGACTTCTAGAAGGAGTTTCAGGCCTAGTTAGTTTCATTGAATACAAAGACAATGAAGAAGTAAAAGATTATTTCTCTTCTGTATGGGAGTATGTTAGTGAAAGAGTTCGGAATCATGTTCAAGGGCCTTCGGTTCTTTTACCTATATCTTTTTCCAGACAAGGAGTGTTGTGCGAGATGTATTGAGGAGGAACTTCATAATTCTATCAAGTCTGAAGCCACTCCTTGTACATTTCCAACATATATGGAGGTTTAGAATAATGTGGAGGTGATCCAGTGGATGAAAATGAGGGTAGGTTTACTAAGAAAGTGGAATCAGCATGGTTCCTCAAGGAGCAGAGTTGTCAATGGAAAGTATTAAGCACCAGGACCTTTGAGGTTTTAACTAGCAGGGAGTTGACCTCAGAAACTTCCTTTTATCCCTTTTGGGACCAGTGGTTTCCTTTATTTTCTTGGGGGATTTATTCTAGTGTGTTTTGGTTGTGGTGATCATGGCCATCTCTAAAACCAGTTCCCATTGGTTTCCCGATCAGATTTTGGTGGTGGCTGATAGGTTCTTCACTAACCTCAGCTATTGTTGCTATTGAGACCACACGATGTTATCCTCGATATTAACTGGTTCTATTACATACATTATATTATTGACTTCTTCCAGAGGATAACCTTTTTTTAGATGTGGATGAACATCATTTGGTTTTGTTTGTGAAAAGGTCTATCAGGTGGTCAGTCATCAGGTGGATCACCTTCTTTTTTTTGGATGATTTTAAAAATGGAATCGAAATAGGTTGGGATGGTGTAGGTTCCTGGGATTGTAAAATAATTCCTGGATGTTTTTTCAAAGGAAGTTTTGATGCTACCCCCTTGACATGATGTTGATTTTGGTATAGAATTACTTCCTGGTTCTTCTCTAATTTTTATGACTCCAAATAAAATGGTACCTTCTTGGTTGAAATAATTGAGGATTTAGATAGATGATTTGATGTAGAAGGATTTTATCCGACCAAGTGTGTCATCGTGGGGTGATCCAGTATTGTTCACCAAGAAGGATGATGGTAGTATGACATTTTGTAAAGATAACTAGAGTTTTAAGTAGGTGATATTCAAGAACCATTACCCTATTTAGATGATAGAATATATTTTCAATCAACTAGGATGGGAGATTTGGTTTTATAAGATTGATCTATGGTATGGATATCTCATGTTGAGGGTGAAAGAGGGTGATATCCTAAAGTCTAACTTCATAGGAAACTATGGGAACTTCAAAATTATAGTCATTTCATTCGTTGTTATTACCACACCAACAATGCTTATGGGGATTATGAACTCAATGTTCCATGTGCTCCCTAGACTAGTTCATCATCGTATTCATCGATGATATCTTAATCAACATGAAGTCAAAGGAGGACCACACCAATCATCATAGAACTATCTTAAAAGTTATTTGATTCCACTAGCTCTATGTAATGTTTTCCCAATGTATATTTCGTACATGGTCGGTGTGATTAGTTGTAAATTTGGTGTCTCATTAGGCTTTGGTAGTGGACACGTCAAAAGTTGAGGCAGTTGTTTATTGGGAAGCACCCACAAATGTGGAAAAGGATCACATATTCCTTTTTCAAATAGATTATTATCAGAGGATTGTGCCAAATTTCTCCCAAGTTATAGCCTTGTTGAAATATTTGACCAAGAAGAACTATACATTTGTGTGTAATACTCTATTTTAGGAAATGTTTATTTACCTAAAGGTTATGTTATTCAGTTCTATAGTGTTTTAGTTTCCTGAGGACGGTGTCATATTTGAAGTGTTTAGTGATGCTTCCCTTCTAGGATTGGGATGAATGTTGATGAATAAATCACTAGTGATATATTATGGGTCTTGGAATTTAATTTCCCATGAGCATAACCATTCCACCCATGATCTAGATTTTTTATCGGTTGTGTTTGTACTGATTTTGTGGAGGCATTACCTCATTCAGGATGCTTTGTGTTCTTCACAAATCATAAGAGCTTGAGGTATGTCTTTTATCAGCGTGATATAAACATGAGGAAGCATAGGTGGATAGAAATTAATTATAATTATGATTTCATGGACTCATACACCTTAGTAAATGGGAATTTTTTCTATTTCTTTGAGAAGGAACACTTGGAACGTCATTATTTAGGACTCTGGGGATGCTTGGAGAGCGATGGAGGAGTTGACAGCCTTCCTCTTAGATGAAAGGGTAGATAGAGATAGAGGATTATTATTTTAGATGATGGTGTATTTTTCTCTAATTTAATAAGTGGGGGAGTCTCATTTGGTTGACTTAGAGGTAGTGGTGATGCACAATCATGTTGGCTATGGTGATGCTTCAAATGGATGGTCAGAGGATGGTCAGAATCGGGTGTTGATTTATGGGTGGTTGTTTTTTATGGTGGTGATGTGTGGGATATTACTTCATGAGTTTCATAATTCACATTTATTAGTAAATATATGAGTTTCCAAGATGTATTGTGGTTTAAGGATATGGTTTTGGTGTCTTGGGATGAGATGAGAAGTTCTAGAGTTTGTGGCAAAGTTCTTAGTTTTGAAGCATGTAAAGGTTTTTCATCGTGTTCTTGTTGTTTTTTATAGACTTTGGATGTTCCCAAGTCGAAATGGGATGATATAACATTGTATTTAATCATAGGGAAACCCAAATATCTGGTATTTTATGATACTATCTGGGTGATAATGGATTGATTGAAAAAATAACCCCACTTCTTAGTGATCAAGGAGTCTGGAACAATGGATGATTTTCCCAAGAGATATGTGGACCAAATGGTGTAGTTTCATGGATTTACAAGGTCCATTGTATTATATTATGTGGGTTGACTTACATCACATGTCTATTGGGTATTAAATCATGCATTTGGTAGTCAATTATTTCTCATCACTTCTTTCCACACACAAACAGATGGCCAGATTGAGCTGACTATCCAGATGTTGGAGGATATGTTATGAGCGTGAATCTTAGAGTTTAGTGGATCTTGGATATAACACCTACCTTTGGATGAGATATATTATAATAATATATATCGTTATTCCATTTTCATGGAAACATTTCGGTATTTTTATGGTAGTTCATGTCATTCTCTATTTTGTTGGACAAAGGTTGGGGAGGTAATAGTTCTTGGTCCCGATGTAGTGCAGAGCACAATAGAGAAAGTTCAGTTTGTTCATGAGAGGATGCGAGTAGTGTAGGATCTTAATAAGTCTTATATCATTCATAATAGGAGGCCCTTATATTTCTATGTTTGAGATCACATTTTCCCACCCAATTTTACCCAATATTTTATGGTTGAAGCGATCACCTGTAGCGTACCTTGGGTTGTCGAATCCCTACATACATAAGAAGACACCTAAAGAAACATATATTCTAAGAGGGTGATTTTCATATGATGTTTCCAACATTGGATTAATTTTAAATGGTTTTATATGATAAATAAGGGAACTATGTGAATTCAAATTAAGATAATTGGATGATCCTAGGTTATTGAAAAGGATTGACTAGATAAATTTCATTCTAATTATTTTAATATCATTAACTTGAGAAGGGTTTGTTCAATTAATTCAAAATAACCCCATCACAAACTAGTTTAACACCTTCAAATAAAATTTCTAATAATATATAATATTTTAGTATCATTTTGATGAGAAATTCTTGGTAAAGTATCTTATTATCACATGACAAGTGTGGAGATAAGATTAAATAATGAAGAGGAAGATATAAAATCAATGAATGAAAAACTCAAATAAAAAATTATTAAAAATTTATAGAGTGAGAAATATTATCCATTACCAATCATTACTACTCCATTTGATCAAACCATAAGATAGTTATCCATCCATTGATTCTATTATCTTAATATATTGGGGAATTAGACTCATAAGGTTGGAATTCAAGAATAAAAATAGTGAAATAATGATCACTACACCATTGTGTGAAGAATTTCAGATGTTTTTTTGAGAATAATTTCACACCTTGAGGAGAAAGTATCAAAATGATATAACAAGAATAAAATAAGAGAAAATGAATAATTTTTTTTAAATTATAAGGTGATTTGAAAATATTACCAGAGAACGAAATGTGATTACAAAGACAAAGCAACATCATAACATTAAAATGAAACAAACACCAAGAATCATCCAAATCCTTCACCACCACTTACTTAAATAAGAATTTTGTAATACTTGTGTCAATCCCCCAATATTCCATGTCTTCCCACTTGATTAGGGTAGGAATAGGGTGGTGCAATGTTTTTGGAATGTTTACTTTTCTACCCTTGACATGAAATGGAAGCCAGCTTGCATTCCTCCAACATATGTGTCCAAAAAAGAATCTAGATGGACAACTTTGGGTTTACTATAGAATAGGAAAATTAATACCTGGTTTTCACCAAATTTAATGTAAATTTTTTTCCCAATTTGAGTTTTCTTTTTTGAAATATAATCACAATGGTGGGATATTTTCCTAGGCCACAGAATATGGATCTAAATTTCATCTTCCACATGAGCCTCATGGAATTCCATTAAAACATAAAATTAGGCATGGGAAATATTGGATTAAATGTTTCTCATGATTTCTTATATCTCTAGTTAAAATTTGAGATTCATTGGATCTATAAAATGGCCTCATCATTCATATAATTTTACTGTGATTGAGTTTTCATCACCTAAAATTTGTTGGCCTGGAGGCCCATTCTAAAGTCATTTAAATGTAATTATTCATGTTCCTTTGAAGAATGAAATATTCCCAATGGAATGAAAAATCTGAAAATTAAATATTAAATTCAAATAAAGAGTAGTGGGGGATTTACAATGTGTCTCAAAACGTACCATGTAATAGTTCACTTTAAGAAAGAATTTCAATCATCATGTGAAATGATGTTCAAATTGTAAAATTCACTAAAAATGGTGTTTATAAATAAAAAATAACATTAATATTATAATATACAAAACTAATTTTATAATAATTAAGTGGCTAATCATAACCCCAACTAGATTTTTGTCTGTCCTGAGAAAAAAGTATCTCAAAAATATGAAATTTAATTTCTTTTACCAAAAACATTTTAATATACAATTCCCACCAAAATACATCATACCAAAAAAATTTGAAACCCATCAAAATCATTTACCAAAATATAGGTTCATAAGAATATCTCAAGTCCAAGCCCATTACATTATTCAAATTCATCGCCACATTTCATCTAGTTTCAATTAAGTATGATGATGTGTTGTGCATCACAATATATATGGGGGTTAATTTTTTATTCCAGGCAGGAAAGATGGAAGTACTAAGTGGAATAACATTTTAATATTAATATGAGTATTCATTTTTTTTTACAATTTTACAATGGTAATTAAAATTAAACTCAATCAATTCAACCCTTGTATAAAGACTTTGTAGATGAATCCTAGGTTCAAAGACCTTAGGTAACCATGTTATGCTCATATACATGGGCATCCTCTCAAATTAAATTAATAAAAAAATACAAATTATCTGAAATAGAGATAAATTTCCAACTCTAGGCCATTAAACTATGCATTCGTGGTCCAAAAGTGCCAAAAGCCACACATTTGGTCATTTCACTTATTTGTGTACAAATTTATTGTTTTTTTACATTTTTTGATAGATTTTTTGAATACTCATGTTAAAATTAAAATTATCACCAAGCCTATACCAGGTATTATGCTACCCCACGAACTCAAACTAATACCCCAAAATCAAAAGGATATGACTTATGAATTTTTTTATTAAAGAGATGAAAATATAAATGGTTAAGAACAATTTTAGACAGACACGCATTCCAAAATTTATGCTCACGAACTTATATGTGGATTAAAATCAATATTAAGGCATACAAAATTATTTGATATTCAATTTCAATTTTTTTAATTTGTATTATCATATTCAAGGTTAAATATATTTTTCATTCCATTAATACAATTTTTTCCATTTAAAATATTTTATTTTTTATTTTTTTATGAACAGAAAATTAGTTTTTTCTATTTCATCCCCCCCAACAAAGAATAAAATTGTCCACAATGTTTAATTAAATGAAAATTTATAAGGGGTGGAGGTAGGGAAGAGGAGTTAAAAAATTAAAATTTGGAAATGAAATATGGAACAATGTCACCTAGTGGTATACTGATGATGGTCATGCCACATCAAATTGATCATTCAATATCTATGTATCTCATGGACTCCTCATGGTGGATGGTAGAATGTTGTAGAATTTCTGGATGTATGTGATTTCCTTAGAAAAAAATGTATACCTTAATAGCCCATGTTTCTCAAACACAGACCAAATTATAATCCATGGAAACCTCTAGAGGTTCTCATAACTAAAAACAAACAAAGAATAAAGTAATGGATAAAAAATGTACATTTTTATTTTGAAACTCTAAACCTTGAGTCAATGTATATGTAATGGATAGGTTGACTCCTAGAAAGTTATTTTTTAATGTTGTTAACTCTACATAGTTCCCCCCAGGTTACCCAATATAGGATTTCAATATTTTAAGGAACACATATTTCTCTAGTTATATGATATTGTGATATTTTATTATTTTTTATAATTTGGTTCAGATATAATCGTGTGCTCTAAAATGACTGGGAAAATCCAAGAAATATTAGAAATTGTTGAAGAAGTTGCTTCTGTAGTCTTCCCTAAGACATCAAGAATCATTCATACATTTTTAGTTTCAGGAAAAAAATTAATGACTACTATAAGGTCTTGGTTATCACCTATTAAGTGATACTTGAGTGGGGAATTAAGGAAAATAATTTTGAGGTCTATTTGATTGAAATTTATTAATTTCAGTTGGAAATTTGTATCAATATAAATTTATTTCCAAAAAAATTTACAAATAATTCATTCAATTACACAAGATGTTTCAACCCCAAAATTTTCCATATTAATATCATTGGTTGGTACATAATCTCATTTCATGATTTTCACAAATAGTTTAGTGATTATTATTTTTTAAAAATCATCAATGGATCAATATTTAAGACAATCATTCCATAATGTCAATTTTTCATCTTTTGAATACATAAATCATTTTTCATTTGATTTAAACACCCATAAAAAATTTCTTAACATTATTTAAGTCTCTAAGATTCAAATTATTATTCATAATTATTTTTAAGAGAATTTTTTTTGAAATACAATTATCTTATCAATGACATGGAAGGGACCCCATGGGTGGAAATGGATTACATAACCTTTTATATGATTTTGAGTTCTAATTTCAAGGATAAAACCTTGGAATTAATTCTCTCCATTAGTTAACACAATTTATCACATAATAGATAGAGATCAGGCTGGATAAGGGGATGATCCAAATAGTCTACTCTATGAGTATAATTATACTATTGGAACTGCACAGGAGGATGTTCAGATTGGATTTTTTGGGGGTAAAACTCATTATTGGTTGGAATGTTTTTTAGAGTATTGTAGTTAAAATATTGTGGTTTATTTTTTTATTTATTATCCCACCAATATAAATCAATATGGGAATTGTACATAATACTTGGTGAAGCATAGTCAAATTAGGGATAATTCATCCATGTTTGGATTTGTTCAAAATGGATTCCCATAGGAGTGAAATTGGGGGTGAGAATAGAGACGTTTGGTGACAAAAATATGAGAGTGTCTAAGACAACATACTTATGTCTTAGGAGAAGGAACCCAAATTTTGTATCTCCCAAGTTTACCAAATTTTTTAGGGTTGAACTAGTCACCTATAGTGTAGCTTGGGTTGTCATTTCCTTAGATACCTAAGAAGAAAACAAAAGACAAATGAATTTGAAGATGGGGATTTGTCTATGAAGTGTTCATATTTGTGTTGATTTTATATGGTTTTAAATGAGAACATAAATAACTATTTGAATTAAAATTTTGATGAGGGGTTGATCCTAGGTTATTGTAACGGGTTGATTGGATAAATTTTATTCTAAATTATTTAATTTTCATTAACTCAAGAATGATTCATTCAATTAATTCAAACTAACCTCATCACTTACTGGTTTAACACCTTAAAATACACATGATAATTAACTATAAATTTATAGGATCATTCTCATGGGAACTCCTAGGAATATAATCTTATTAAAACATGAAAATTGTGTAGATAAGATTCAATAAGGAAGAGGGAGAGTGAAAATAATTTAATGAATAACTAAAATAAAAGTCATTATTAATATTTTATAGAGTAATAAATAACATCCAATAAATAAACATTCTATTCCCTTGAATCAACCCATAATATATTTAACCCTATGTTTATGTAATTCTCTCAATGGGAGCGGGGAGTAGACTCATGAGGGTGGAATTAAAGAAGGAAAAGTGTGAAATAACAATCACTCAACCATTATGGGAAGAATTTCACAAGTGTTTATGTGAATAAGTTAACAAATTGAGGAAATAGAATCAAATGATATAATAAAAATATAATAGGATAAAGTAAATATCTTTTTTAAAAAAATGGTTGATTTGAACAACATTCATGAGAAATAAATGTGATTACAAAGAAAAAATGGTCGGATAGAATTATAATAAAAAGTCACCAAGAATCCTTCAAATAATTCACCACCACTACCTTAATTAGGAATTTTAGAAATATGGGGTCGATCCACCAATATTTCAACTCTTCTAACTTCATTATGGTAGGAATAGTGTGGTGGAATGACTGTGGAATGTGGCCTTTTACCCCCTTGACACAAATTGAGAGCTAGCTTGCATGCCTCCGACAGATGTGTCCAAAATATCATCTATAGGGAAAAAATATGGTGGTCTACAAAAAAATAAAATGAGTCCTGGAATTTCAACTAAGAGAATGTAATATTTCGTCCCAATTGGATTTTTTTGATATATGATCGAAATGGAGTGATTTTTTTCTGTGTCGTGGAATATGGCTCAGAATTTCAACTTCAACTTGGGCTACCTAGAACTCCATTAAAAACATAAAATTTTCCCAATTCATTATTTGATTAAATGTTCCTCATTTTTTCTCTATATCGAGTTAAAATTTTAGATTCATTGGAGCTATTAAAATGATTCAATGGTTAGATAATTGGATTGTGGTCAAGTTTTCTTCAACCATAATTGTTTGGCACGATGGCCCATTTTTTTCATCTTCCAATGTGATTATTCATTTATTTTATAATGATAATGTATTTCCAATGGAAATATAAGTATTAAAATAAAATATTAAATTCAAAAAAAGAGTAGTGGGGGATTTACAATGTGTCTCAAAATGTACTGAGTAGTAGTGAAATTTAAGAAATAATTGCAATCATGATATGAAATAATGTTAACATTGTAAAATAAACTAAAAATTGTGTTTTTGAATAATTAAGAACATTAATAATATAATATTAAAATTGAAAATCATCCACATTTAGTGGCTAATGATCATGTGTTCTTTATGGTTTCCCCTAAACATGGGAAACAAAGGTTTGTTAGATGGAGTAAGCTTTATCCAAAGTTTGTTGGGCCCTTGGAGGTGTTGTGGACATTTCTCAAGGTGGAGTATCAGTTAGCATTACCACCATGGATAGAGAGGATCCATGAAATCTTCCAAGTCTCTCATATTTTTCAATATCATCACGATTAATCTCACGTTATTGAATAAGGAGATTTGTATATTGAGGAAGATGAAGCATTCGTGGAGTGGCAAGTAGAGATCCAAGATCATCCTAATAATGTGATCTGAGGATGAACTTTCACTTTGGTTCATGTGTTGTGGATGCGTGGTGTTCTAAAAGAGATTACTTGGGACAAAGATATGAAGATGTGTGCCTAGTACCCAGAGTTGTTTTGAGTTTTTTTCTCTATTTTTCTTTGTGAAGTGATTTTTGGATCCTTCTATTTTATGAGATGATCTGTTTCCTTGGTTTGTGATGTATGATTTGTGACAAGAGTTCCAACATACATAAATTGAAGGTCATAATTCATAATCAAGATGCATTAATTTTGAAATAATTAAACCTATGTGGGTGAGATAGTTCCACCCATATCAGATAGTATCTTGACATGGAGGATGGAATTTACTGATTCATGTGTTCATGATAGTACAGTTCATTGGTTTTAGTGGTTATTGGTTTGGGATGTATCAAGGTTGGTATGTTTGTGGTGATGTAGTCATGTGAGATGAGGAATTTTTTAGTTGTATAGTGGTGAGGTTATGATATATGTTTTTGGTTGTTTGGTTTGGCAGGCTTTGGTTAGTTGTATCATTTGAGGTATGATGATATCCTTGAGAGGTATCTCACAGAAAGGTTGTTCAGACCCCTTTCCTTATAGGATTGGTTTTGGATTATTAAGGGTGAGAATCATTTGCTATGTATCTGATGTAATGATATGTTCCTTCCATATCTGTTACATTTCTATTTTTAGTGTTTGGAGGTGTTTAGAGGAGGTTCAGGGGGTTTTTGGTGGAGGCTGGAGTAGTAGTAGAGCTGTTGTAAGAAATATATGTTGAGTAAGTGTATTACACAATTTGTAATGGTGGTTCATAGATTGTGTGAGGCTGGTTCATGAAGTGTAATAAATTAGAAGTTTAATCCTTTGAGGTAACATATTTTTTTGAGAATGATGTAATTTTTTGTAATTCATGATTTAAATTCCATTTAAATGTATTACATGATGTGTAAACATTGATATCGTGGTTTCAAGTTCCTTTGTCAGCCGATTTTCATTCAGTGATCCACCTGTCTTCCTGTATCATTTTGGAAAAGTTGTAGGAGCCTGGAGGTATTCTTCAAGGCCTCTTCCTCCATATTTGATTTGTTTATTCTGATGGTTGTGTGTTGTTAATATGTGGTAATCCCATCCATCTTCTTGGTTAATTTTTTCTCATTCTTCATTGGAGTTTTTCTGCAGTGGAGTGGATTGGTTTGGGTTGTGCGTTTGGGATGTGTTTTTATGGTATTTTTCTATGGTGTAGGTTGATCATTGTTTTATCATGGTGCTATTGTAGATTACACACATTATTCTTTTTCCTCTGGTGCGCATCGAGTCAAAAAATATTCTTTTAGGTAGGGAATCCATTATTTCTCTTTATTATTTATCATATGGGAGGGGTTTACATTTGTTTGTCTATGGTAGATGGTTATACTGAATTAATAAAAGATAAATAATTTTTTATATTGAAATTGAAAGTGGTAAAGGGGTTTGATTCACATGTGTTTATAGAATTATAATTATTGTGACACTGTGGATTTTATGGGATTGATGCTCTAATAATAATAGTCATTCAGATATTTTTTTGTTCTGGTTGATATGTATTTTTACTATTATGACTATTTTTATTTTTGGGATTTCACAATAAAATTGAAATTGTTTAATAACTTATATTTGGATAATGAAATTTTTGCACTGGGATTATGGTTTGTGTGATAATGCCCCAAAAAAATTGGAATGTGGTAAAGGACCTTTTATAAATATGTCAAATGATCTTGATGTGTTGTGATGTGTGGCCTTAATTTTGGGGTGGTGAGGTGGTTATTTTGGTCATGATTTTGGGGAAACAAGGTTTTTTTTTTGGCTGTGTGTTTAGGGAATAAAGTTGTTTTGTTTGGATGTGATATTAGGGAGGCAATGTTGTTTTTTTCATGATTTTGGGGAGTTGGGTGGTTTATTTGACCATGATTTTTGGAAGGTTAGGTGGTGGTTACTTTGTGCTAGATGATCGGGTAGTGATGAAATAAATAATTGTTAATTTTGATTGAAATTACATGGGTTGGATTGGTTAATAGGATGATAATGGATAGTGAATAATTAATTGGAGGGTTGGATAATAAAATTAATTAGTTGGATGATAGAATTGGTTGAAAATTTGAAATGGGGCTTATGTATTATTGTTTGTTATTATGTATTTAGAGGTGTCAGAAAAAGTGATGATGTTTTCAGTTGATTAGTGTTTGGATGTGAACCCATAGGTTGGAGTTGTTTGTGGATATATATATATAATTTTATATTCTTTTTTATTTATATACGCACCCCACCCACATCGAGAACTATGTGTTGACACCGACATATTAACATAGGGGTGTTTTTCCTACATTTGGTGAGGAGGATGGATGTTTAGGTGCCTGATCTTTCCCACTCTCTCTTCTAGACGAAGTTGGTATTGTACAGACTAAGATGGTCATAGGTCTATTGGTGCATTAGATGGTGGTTGTGATAGCCCTTGGGTGAGATGTGATAGACAAGTTTTCTTCAAGTGAGATGTGTGATATGGCCATTCTTTTTGGGTGGCTTTTGGTGGGGTTCATGCATGGTAGGAGGAGGGCATGAGGTTAATGTCCTACATGTTCACAATACCCAACCACTCTAGTTAAAGTAGTGGTTGTGTTGTGGCATAGGTTTTTTTGAGAAAGACATGTTGTTACCATGCTTGTGGGGTAAAGATCCTAGGTGTCAATGGGTGAGATGTTTTGTGACCATGATTATAGGGAGGTACGGTATACAGAAGAGATGGGAATTCCATGATGTACGTTATTGGGGTGTGAGATTGGCATACCATAAGTAAAGTGGTCATGGGTACCCTATATCAATATTCTTCTTGTTCTATTATATTACATGGATTTATTTATTTTTTAACCAGGCCTTGGTGAATTTGGGTTCGATATGTATACCTGTATGGGTGTTGTTTAGTATAGTTGTTTTCTCACGGGTGCATTAGTATGCTCTTTTCACTTGTTCATGAGAGACATTGGTTTTCTTATTGAGTATAATAGTATGCTCGCCTTATTTATGTGTATATATATATAATAGGTTTCAAGGAGGATTATTTGGATCATTCTGGACATTACTAGCTAAGACCATTGGATAGATATTGTGTCGCTAAATTATCTTTTCTTTTGGTTATTTACATTTTGATAATTTTACTTGTATAAGTTTTATTTATAGAAACATGTGGGATAGTTTTAGTTTCATTTTATATTATTTCATTTAATTTCTTGTCGATGATTTATCTTATTTTTCGATCCTACATTGTTATAGATGGAAATACCACCCATTTCAGGAGATTTTTATACACTTGGTACTAGTCACCAACCTGGGGCCTACTAGAGGTAGGACTCAAGGGTCATTATCTATCTCCAATCATTGTGGTATCATTGGATAGAGGGGTTCATGACATACTTTATGTTTCATAAAAAGGTATTACATGGTTATGTAGGTTGTATATGATATTATTAGTGGAAATAGGTATAGAATTACTTGTGTTTGATAGAGATCACACTAGATCCCATTGTATATTAAATAGATATTATTTTTATCTATAGGATGATCATTTATTTCAATTACATATTATAAAATTCATAAATTTTTTTCAAAATTATAATTTTTTGTGGGGATACACTTTGTGGCTGCATGAATGAGGATTATTTTTTCATACAATGTGTTTGTAAAAAACCTTGAGAACTACTACAAAAGGTGTCTTTTTGATATCCAAATGTAATTTTGGATTCATTTATACAAGTTATTACATTTTATGTAACATATGGTGAAAATATATGATATATTTTCCAAAAAGTGTTTTGAAATATATCATAATGGATATTTGGAATTTATTTAAAAGCTTTTTGGATATGGTTTCATAAGTTATTACGTATGATGTAGCCTAAGGTGAAAGAGAACCAATACTATTAGGATTTATTTTAAGTGATATATTGATAAAAATATGTAATAAAGATAAATCATGATGTGGTTGTATAAACCCTAATGTGGTTTGAAGTAATGTAATCTACAATGTAGTGAATGTCACTTTTTCATGGTTGCAAGCATGGTAGTTTGTAAATAATATGATAACACATATATATTTCTTATTTATCATACTATAATATATCATGTTTGTAAGAAACACCATATGATGATATTTACGTATTTTTCAAACATACAAATTATTATTTCAACATTAAACAGCCAATATGAGGATTAAACTATTTTTTATAAAGAGTTTTAGCATTCAAAACATTTATGAAACATTTCATCAACGGTATAAAATTTGAGAAATTTTTGGATGCCTAAGGAGTATCTTTAGATGCTATATAAAGTGGATCAATACATCTGAAAATTATTTCATGAAAAAATCATTAAACGGTGTGTGAAACATTTGAATTCATAGATCAATTTTATTCAATACTTTAACTAATGTTTTAAATAGGTTGTGTCTTGAAGGAAATTAATCCCAAGCATCTAGAGGTTCAATATAGATCATGGATTCCCTGGGATTAATTAGTTTTTTAGTTTCTTCTCAAGGATTTCTATCAAAAGTGTGTAAGAAGAGCATGTTCATATTGATTTCAAGAAAGAAAAGGTATATTATTTATTTATATTTATTCAATCCAAAACAAATGATTAGATCCTAGGGGAAATGATTTTTGTTTAATTTTTTCACTATGTTTGGATAAGTTTTATCCCCTACCGAGCCCTTTAATATAATGATCGTGTAAATGTTTATTTTCCTTTGGTGCATTACTTTTATAAAAAAAATTATGTTGGTTCCCTTCCCTTTGATGAGTATTACAATATTTTGAATCTATTGGTCTTCTATAATTCGATTATAGGTTAGAATCATTGTTGATTATAACATATTCTCCTAGATTCCACTAAACCGATTCCCCAATCTGGTTCACCATAAGACCTCAAACATGCCTCCTCATATGCTAGAAGATATTGAGTAGCTATGCAGGTATAAAGACACTTTACCACCTTACCATATTGTACAATCATAAGTAAATAAACAAATATTATACACAACCGAGTATATGAAAAGAATATAAATAAAATGAAATAGAATAATGTTGTAATAAAATGAAATATAGTAAATGACTGAACAACCATTTCATA
The DNA here is from genome assembly GCA_963277665.1 of Viscum album. NCBI lineage: Eukaryota > Viridiplantae > Streptophyta > Magnoliopsida > Santalales > Viscaceae > Viscum > Viscum album. The sequence goes on from OY728120.1 coordinate 2,103,425,232, forward strand.
TGTATAATATCAATCACCGAATGGTTTGATCAAATATACAAAATAAAGAAATGAAAAATAAATTCATTATGCACTAATTAAAACCCCAATCCATGTCATTTACCCAATCTCTAGTACACTTTCTAGTATCTCTAGCTAGATTATCAGACTCCACATGGGTAACCTGATAAATCATGAAATATTGGTCCTTAAACCTATCCATCATGAATCCATACTCAACTTGAAAGGATTCATAAGTTCCTTATACACACTGAGATTCATGTACAAGGGGTGAGAAATAAATATCTACAGGCCACCGCCAATGGTGTACCTATAAACTATATCCATAAGCACATGATCATTCAATATGCTCAGCCTATCCGAAACATAACTAAAATAAATACAAATAAAATCATAGTCGGTCCATGGATACATGACTATGATCAACCATATCTTCTTCCTCTAGTGTTTATGTGTCTTTGATCATTTCTCAACGATCGTGCATCCTAAATAACATATGGGTACAACAACAGTGGAATCCTTAACCAAACCTCATGACATTAATCATTATCTCTTACTCGATACCTAATGCATCAGTATTAGATACTGATTCATTTATAAAGCACTACCAAAACCCAAAACACAGGTCATAACTCTATATCATGTGTTATAATCAATAGTTTCGGGAGCTTGAGTATAGAACCTATCTAGGCATCCAAATTAGTGGTCCCTAGAATGTTAATCTAGAACCATCCCAAAAGTGGGGAGCATCTATACTGTATCCTTTTCCATATGGTATGTCATCACTGGCCATGCCCAAATCCTCAAACAGTAATCTCAACCGCATATGTGGATCACCATTTACACAATTCTTGACTATATATATGGAATTCCATGTCCTCCAGTCTCATCCACATATACGGAACATCATGTACACCATCATTTCTGAAACAAAACATCATATTGTATGGTTGTGGAGCATCATTTCGAACCCAACCAACCATAAATGTGGAGTTTTATGTCATACTTCTAGAACCGTGAATGGGGAACATCATGTTCAACTCTATCAATGTCGGATGTGGAGTTCCATGTACGACATCAAGAACCATAGTGGTAGAACATCATCTACACCTCTCTAAAGCTATGATGTGGAGAATCATGTCAAACATCTAGAATCATACATATGGTATTTCATGTCCATCAATCGAAAATATGGTATCCCATGTCATATCACAAAATCCCCACTGGCATAAACCAAGTCTCAACCTTGATAAATAGGGAAACATGAAAAGGGAAACTTGAATGCCTATACTCATCATCAACATCTCATCCCCATCAGCTTATAAATTGGTTTGGGTCCCGAGGGAACACCCCATACCATTACCACCCAAACACAAGCACCCACTTAGGTTCATCCTATAAATCAAGCACCCACTTGGCCCTCTAGGTCAACACATAAATATAGGTTTCCCTCTTTGGATCCTTAAATATGGTACTCAAGAAGAGGCAACCCTCTTCCAATCCTTGATAACAACAAAACTCTTGGTCTAACACCTGTTTCATGATTTTCACGCTTTCCAAAACATGTTCTCCTGAATCTCATCACCTCACTAGCCTCAATTATTGTAAATCCTCATTAGGGATATGGTCTAAATAGAAACCTATTTCGATGTCACCCTAGGATGGCCCATACACACAACTTATCCACCACCTCTAATCACAACATAGTCCTAATAACCAGGGAATGTCCCATTAAAACACCAATAGAGGTCTCTGATGAACTCATGCTATTCCCTCTAATCATTCCCATGATCATCACCTAGGTCTTATACCATTTCTCACTCTCAGGAGAGATATGATCTCAATTTATGGAGTAAAACATCTCTATCATAACTTATTCACCCTAAAACAACTTATATAAATCATCAAAACACCCAATGGGTATACCATAATGTTCAACATTAAAAACAATCAAAATGGACTCTTCTTGTGTCCTATTTTTACTTTATCATGAAAAATCACCCAAAACCCTCAAAAGGGTAACAAAGGGGTAATACACAGTTTATACCATGAGTACATGGTGTGTACTCCAAAACCTCATGTCGAGCAATAAACTTCTATGTGGAATGGAACACATGGGGTATATCTATTTAATACAACTTGGTTAGGGAATACATGGGTTCTAGACATGTACATTCACATGGCCATGTCCCCCTTACATGGGGTGTCTTCCCATGTACTCAACAACATGGTCATGTACCACTGCATTGTGTGTGCTCCAAGTACATCGCGTGTAGTACTAAAATTACATCGCTCAAGAAACATGACCACATGGACATGTACCGCCACATGTCCATGAACTACTACACTATGGGTACTAAAAAAAATTTATCTTCCCCAAATGGGAAGAACATAAGGTATTTTTTCCTGAACCACAAGCTGTGTGATTGGGATTTCCAAAAAAACCCCTAAAAACCTCCAGAAATACCTACTTTTTCCAATTGAGTATATATTGAAACCCATGGGGACCATAATAGACATAAAAGGGATTTACAACAAGAAAAAAAAACTTATCTATGGAAATCAAGGAATTAAAAACAGAACTAACCTACCTTGTGGTAAAAATGATAAAACTTCGGGACTAAATATGTTATTGAAAGCTATTTCACATTGATCTAGTCTCATTCACCCCCATGGTTGATGTTCGATATAATATATTTTCCCCTTCCTTCTTAGTCTGGTTATTACATGTGAGAGAGAATCCCCGTCCCTTATTTTCATGCATTGGAAGATAAATGTGGGGTCTTTTAGTTATTAATTAAATTCCCTTTTAACTCCCATCCCATCTCCCAGAACCCTTATTCCTCACCTAAGGAAAAATTTCTATTTTTGGACTCAACCATGAAGTTATAATCTCTATATGGAAATATGTTCAAAAGATATCATCACCAACACCTATGTGAATAATTTAATATTTAATCAATTAAAAACTGAAAATTCTACCAAAACTTAAACGGGTGATAATTCTAAAAAAAATCTAAACTTGGGTATACACCATATTCAAGGACCAGTTAAGTGGTTATAAAAATAATCTTAGATCATATTCTAGGGGAAAAATGACTATTTTACCCATCATGAGCCTCAAAAAACAAAATAATACATTTCTACCCAAATTCATAATTTGGAAAAATGAGGTTGTTTACAACATCCTCACCATAAAACTTCTCATATGTGAGAAGAATAAATGGTCTTCAAACCACACATATCAACCCACCTTGGTCATCAACTCATGCTCAACTCATTTTTTTCTACATTATAATGACAACCAAGTTCATCTCCATAACTCCAAGGATATGACCCATCAAATGTCAAGACACTACTTGAATCCATTAGAAACTAACAAGAGAGTGCCTAACTAAACCTTTTCCTTCATGAGACATCACAAAGTTATCCCAAACTCATCATTATGATCATGGTGCTTCCCACCATATAACTCAACCTACAATGACCAATTTCAATCCACAACACATCCCACCAATAGAGTCAACTATAAAATTAATCCATAATGGTCCACCAACCTACTTGATGTAGTTCCCACTACATCTTCAACCCCACTCACGTAAGTGGCATGTCACCATAGATGAACTGATACTCCCCACTAGAAAAGTATCCTTACTATCACCTCACAATCGAACACCAACTACATAACCCATATTCCAATCATTTATAGGACTCATAACTAGATATTTCCTTATTTATCTCACCCAAGTGAAAGAATAAAACAACAAATATCACTCATTCCCATAATTTGAGAATCACACCCATGGTATTCACTGACATCTGATCCATCATGTGGACCTCACTCACATATGGACGATCGTACACTTCCCACCACATGACTTCACACACACCACTCCGTAAGTGCAACCTCCAAGGTGTCCCTTTATCAAACAAAAAGAATTTTTTTGATATCTATTCATATAGATAGTGATTTCTCAGAATATGTAGAACAATTTCATGATATTTGGCATGATCATATCTATACTAGGATTACACCAAGATGTTGTTGACGAATACCAACACAAACTCATCTATTCTTGGAATATCATAGTTCTATCCTAAGGGCCTTAGGTCACCCTTCCCACAAGACTCTCATAACACCCATTAATATTCCTATCATAATCATGGATTCCCACTCAACATAAGTACCTTGGGAAAATGCTCACATAAAATTTGATCCATAATCCATTAGACATAACATGTCACCAATGCTTGTGCCTCCACGATTCCATTAACACATAATATTTTCTCTCACTTGTGTAAGCTAACCACAAAACCTATTTACCACTCTAGAAAGTCATATACCAAGAAAACATGCTGCAAATTTCCTATCTGCATACCATTCATCACATAACTATCTTCTAATCCCTCTCATAACCTCTAGGTGAATCCTATCTACAAAACCATTCCCTAGGTTAGGCACCTAAACTAACCTTCGCCATTTTAAAACAACCACAACGATAAAGCATTGTAACAAATGATCCCCTTCTCCAAAAAAAGGTATCCAACATTCCCAAACTTAACAATTGGAATCACACATCATTCACCATTTTCAAAAGTACAAAAATCTTCTCATGCCTCACATTCCTAAGAGAATACTTAACATGGTCGACCCCTCTCACGAGATACCCCTGAAGGTCAAACATCACCAACTCCATCATCAGGAGTGATGTGAAAAAGGTCACAAGGCTATCCCATATATCCCCATCATTCAAATATAGACTAAATCCACTAGGTCCAACCACCTAGGTCTACACCCAATCATAGAAGGCCACAACTTATGGGGTGTCAAACTGACCCTCATCCCAATGTTATCTGACATCAATAGGTCAAAACACCCATCTATAGGGTCTCGTATATAAAGAACATCATCAGCCAAACCAACCACCCATAACTAGGGAACCTATCCACTATGTGCATCTTCACATAAAACCACTCCTTGGAGGACCCAGACACACAACCAACCTCATAAAAAGAACCACCAAAAATGGTCCAATGGTCATAGTCTTATACCATGCTGAACCACCTTGGTCACTACACCAACTATTCATGAGGACCACAACAGTTTCCTCATCATCATGAGTCTCACCATAGATCCATATAAACTTCTGTCAGAAAGATGACTATATAAAAGTTTAACTAGCTAAGTATAATTCCACCAAATACTTATATGGGAAAAATTAATATGATGAGTTTTTTACACCTGAAAAATATAATCCTTTTTCTTCAGCAAAATCGCACACTATCAGGGCCATAACATGTGGATCCTACATGCCTACCATGAAGTATAAGATTCTTATTGCCTTTATAGTATAATAGCCAATACCAAATCACAAGCCTCCTTCCATTGTCCAAGATCCATAAATTCATCATAAACCAAAAAATTAAAACCCCATGTGTGTCACCCAAGGTGAAAATCATAATAAATAGTAATATCGAATGACAAGAATATCAATACCATTCCCCAGTAACCGATAATTTCTACCAAAATAGGTGTTTATGATGCATGTTATGATATCCATCATAATATCTAAAAATATCCAATTTCTCCAGTTTACCAAACCCCAAATAGTGAAATAATAGGTAAATTACATCTTTAATACCACATTGTAACATCCCAGACCAGATACTATTAAATTGGTCCCTTAATCCTATTTTACACAAAACACCAATTGTGAATCCTTGTATTCCATAGTCTTCCAAATAGTAGTGGGGTTCAAAGGTGGAAATGTGAGGAAAATATACCCCCATATCATATTTCAAAATCATAAGCAAATAACCAAACATCATACACATTCATATTATGCAGAAAGAAAAAAAATAAACTGAAACTGAAGCATGCTGTAATAAAATGAAATTAATTAAAGGCACAAAAAATCATGCCATGTGTACAACCTCAAATGACCAATAGGTTGATCACATATAAAAAATAAATAAAATAAAAGTAAATCCATCAAGAACTACTTCCAACTCTGATACATGCCACATATCTAGTCTCTAGTGCCCTATCAAGAAACGCTAGCACTATCATCAGACTCAACATGATAAACCAACTCAATCATGAAATCTTGGGAATTTATCCAGTACATCATGCATCCATGCTCAACCTAAAAGTATACATAAGGTATAAATGAACACTAAGGTTCATGTACCAGGGGTAAGAAATAAATCTCAAAATGTCAACCCCAATGGTGAACCTATAACCTGCATCCATAAGTGAATGCCCATTTAGTTTTCTCAGCCTATATGAAGCATAAATAAAATAAATAAAGATAAAACCATCAGCGATCCTTGGGTCCATGAATCTAATCAACCATACCTACTTCATTAAACACCAAGGTGCCTATGAGCATATATCAATGACCGTTCATCCCAAATAACATGTGGGAACCATAACCATGGCCTCCCTAACTAAATCTCATGAATTTACTCATTATCTCTTACTCATAACCGAGATTCATTAGTATTATATAATCATTACATGATAAAGTGATACCAAAACCTAGAACATTAGTGAGACATCTACCCCACATGTCATAAAAAATGGTGCATGGGGAATTAGTCCACCACTTAACTATGCATCAACATCAGTGGTTCCATGAGAATTAATATGGAACAAGCCAAAATGGGAGGAGCATCAATCCTGTATCCTATTCCATATGGTATTCTATCACTTCTAATGTTTGGATCCTCATTCTAAAATAGAAACCACATATGTGGATCTCCATGTCCTCTATTATCAAATATATATGTGGGACATGATGTCCACCAATATCATCCATATCTATGGAACTCCATATCCCCCATAAGAACTGATACACAACATCATGTAATATAGTCATGAAGCACCCTGTCCAACCTACCTAAACTTGTATGTGGAGCATCATGTCAGACATCTGGAACCACACATGTGGAATTTCATGTCCAACTCTATCCACCTTAGATGCGGAACTCCATGTCAACATCTAGAATCAAAATTTTGGAACACTATGTCCACCTATGCAAACCTCAAATGTGACACTTCATGTTAGACATCAAGAATCATACCTATGAATTGTTATGTCCACATATATAAAAGTTGAAATTCCATATAATATATATTGAAAACAAAAAAGAATAAAACAATTCTCAAACTCGACAAATAAAGAAACAAAATAAGGGATATCTGAATGCCCATACACATCATCAACATCTCATCCCCATTTCCACATATATCATTCTAAGTCCCAAGGGAACACACATAACCATTACCACCCAAACACAAGAACCCACTCAAGTTTTTCTTATCAATCGGGCTGAAACATGGCCCTATAGTTAACCACCTAAATATATCCATCCATCTTTGGATCCTTAGATCTAGTACTCAAGAAGAGGTGTCCCTATTCCAATCCTTGATAACAACCAAACTCATGGGATAATTCCTATCTCTTAGAGGAGACACTTCTCACAACCCAGTATCTAGAATCAGATGGCCTTATAGGCCTCAAATACAATAAATCATCCTAAGAGAGGTGACCTCAAACCCAACCCATTTCCTTGTCAACCTAGGTTGCATTGTACACCCAACATATCCAGCACTTCGAATCATAACTCAGCCCCTATAACTAGGTACAATCTTATTCCAACACCAATTGAGGTCTCTAATGAACTCATGTAACATCCTAAAATCATTCCAATGACCATCACATGGTTTTTATCCCATGTCTCAAACTCAAGAGATAGATAAAATCACATTCTAGAAGAAAACATCTCTTTTATAACATACATCAAACTACCTCATAGAAGGCTTCAAACACCCCAAGGGATATACCATTGCATTATATGTGGAAAAACACTCTTAATGGACTCCCTTATGTCCCATTATGACTCTGGGGTGAAAAATCACCCAAAATACTGTAAATGGTAATAAAGGGGCAGTACACAGTGCATACCCTGAGTACACAACATATACTCCAAAAACACTTATTTTTCCATGTACTTCTACATAGAATATAACACATGGGGTCTATCCATGTACTACTATATGGTTAGGGAATACATGGTGTCCAATAATTTACTTCTACATAGCTATGTCCCCCTTACATGGGGTGCCTTCCCATGTACTCGACCACATGGCCATGTACCACTACATGGAGTGTACGCCATGTTCACAACATGTGGTTCTAAAATGTCATCTTCCAACTACATGACCACATGGTTGTATACCAAAACATTTTCATGCTCTACTATTCGGCATGTACTCCAAGTACATAGAATGTACTCCAAGTACATGGAATGTACTTCCAAGAAATCCATTATCCAAAAATGGGAAGAACATGTGGCATGTGTTCTTGAACCATAGTTCATGTGATCATAATTTATAAACAAGAAAACCCTCTGAACCTCCCAAAACTACCATTTTTTCAGATTAAGAATATATTGACTTCAAGGGGACTTTTATAGTCATAAAAGGGTTTTTAAACATGGAAAGAAACTTATATAAAGGGATTAATAAATAAACCTCAAAACTCGAACACCTTTTGGTGAAAATGCTAAATATTCGTGTCCAAATTTTCTCTTAAAACATGTTGTACCTCGATCAAGACTTGATCTCAACCATGCCAAAATTATGAAGGAATTTCCCTCACCTTTTCCTCTTGGTTTATCCATAATGTTCTAGGGAAATCCATCCCCCTTCCCTCCATGTGTGGGAATCCAATTAGAAGGTAGTATTTTAATTAAAAAAATAATTAATTAAATGACCTTTTATCACCTGCCCTGAGTCTCAAAACCCAATGCGGGTTTACAACTTTCTTAAGAAAAACCCATCATTCTAAACTCATTCAAAAAGTCAAAATCAAAATTTTATGCTCCTTTTGAATGATACTTCCACCTGAACTCGTGAAAAAAATTGATATTAAATTAATTTAACATAGGATATTATTCCAAAACATGAATGTCTCAGAATTCCATAAAAATTGTGTACAAATGTAAAAACCCTACTCATGAGCTAATGGAATAGTTATAATGATTATCTGAGATCGTCCTCTATTATAAAATGACTATTTTACCCCAAACAAGCCTCTGAAACCAAAAATTAAAATTTTAACTCAGATTCAAAATCATTAAAAACATAGTTCTTCACATTGATATCACTATTAGATTTTCTTTCCAATATATCTATTTTGAATGGTTTATTTTTAGTGGGTATATATGATTTTGTAGCCTTCTTTGAATCATTGAATCCACAAAGTAATTATTTATAAAAAATTTGAAAATTAATAATGTTTTGAACTTCAAGTTCACTCACATTGTTATGAGGGTCAACATATATTAAGGATTCTATTATTTGTGATATTTTTTAATGTTAATTGATTTTACCCATTTAATATAGAAAAAAATGCTTTTATCAATGTTCAAAATATAAAATATATCTATAAATTTATCTCCCATCATCTTGTCATGATACATTATAATTTAAGGAGATCCAAATCTAGTATAAACCCCTAACCTTATTTGGGGTCCCATATAAGTTAATAATGGGGATTTTACTATTATATATAAAACAAAACAAAATTATCTTAAATATAAAATATTTAGTTCATTACCTCATGTTAATTTGAAAGGGGAATAGTCATGATAACTTGATCTTTTAATTTGAATTAATGTTACTACATGAAAAAATGAATATCTTTATGTTAATTTAAGAGATTTAGTCTTCAAGAGAATTTATTTAGTGATAAGTTATATTCACCTTATAAATGATTCATATAGACCATTTTAATTATAAAAATGATCAATATGATGTTAAACATGTATTTCAATTGATATGTAGTAACTATCAAAATTTTGTGATGAATTTTAACCAAAATTATCAAACTGAAAATTCTTATTTGAATAATCGATGAATTATACCCTTAACCTTATCATTTGATAAATTATTTTCATAAAATCTTGGTCACAAGTTGATAATAAGCACAAATGGAACAATCTAGTACCTACATCAATTAAAATTATAAAATAATTAATTGATCCACATGGTGGATAAGCTGAACCATATATATCACCATCAATTATTTCAAAGAACATAGTAGATTCAGCCTCATGTTTTGATAGTGATGGGTCTTAAAATAAATCTTCCTTGAGAAAAAGTAACACATAAAAAATAATTATGTGTAAGAACCCTATTATAAACCAATGGATGAACATATATAAATTTAATATTTATTTACACATAATTGATCCTATATTGCCCAAATAGTCATGTCATATAATAAATGTATCATTATTGTTAATGTTTTGGTTTAGAATATTTGATTTGATCGTACATGTATTAAGATAATATATAATGTTATTAAATATATCATTTGTCCATATTCTGAATGTGATATATGTTTTCAGGAATATATTTAATGATTAATTGATTTTTTTCAAGGATTTTGTGAAAACAAATCATTATTTACTAAAAAATTGAACCACTTTGTATCCATAAATTTTCTATTCTGGAGCCATATATTAATTTTGTAATATCGATTAAGGTAATCACATGAATACTTCTCATTTTAAGGTAAATGACATATTTCTTTTGTCTAAGTATTTTATACATCTTGGTATTATCAAAAAGAAAAATATCTACTTCTTGAAAACTCATTCCAAAAACATCAATTTCTAATATAAAGTAATTTTTTTATATATATGAGTAAAATAAAGAAAAAATAAACATAAACATGCAATATTTATTAAACATTATAAAAAAAGAGATAGTATCCTCTATGAATATTTATAAATTTCCATTATATTTAGCACCCTTATAATTTATAAAATAATTAGAGATGTAAAAATAAATTAATAGATAAAAAAATAGGACCATTTTTCATTGAACCTAAAAAATACATTTTATACAAAATGAAGAAAATATTTTTTTCGTACCTCGAACCACTAAATAGTGGTAACAATATTCATCATATTAATAATAAAGATCATAAATTAGTATCTATAACGAATCCATACTCCATGGTGTATCAATGATATGAAGGAATCTCACAACACATGGGTGGGATCCACGTTCATAATCATGAGATAGTTGTTCCTCTCAATGTAAATTGAACAGGAGGAAGAGAAATTTGTGAAAGAAATGAAGTGGTACATCCAAGAACTTGCATCAATATCACACACAATATTTCCATGGCCTAAAACCATTATATAATCTATTTTAGACATTCCATGATCCACATTCTCATGTGTTTCAAAATCCATGAGTAAATTATTGTGGTTAAAACAGCTTGTAACACAATTGCTTAAGGCATTTTTCAAATAAATGAAACAATGAATCTCCCTTTATTTAATGATATCTCATCTTGTTGATATTAAATTTTTAACTCATTAAAAAATATTTATTAGCATTATGGTATTATATATCATTCATTAATAATAATCCTAACATTGTTCATATTATAATGCCTAGTGTATGGACAACCCTTAAGGTTTGGTGAGAATTTGTATTTTTTAATTAGTAAGGAGTTCAAATTTTCAAATGATGTTTATAAACAGATTCCAAGAGTTGGAACCCTTAAAAATAACCCCTTTGGATGTGTAATAAGGTTTGGATGGTAGACTAGGGGTTTTACAATGCACCATAGGGATACCATGTCTGGTCAAGATGTCGTTGTATCTAGTACTTCACTGGTGGTCATGCCAGAATCTACGCAGCACTGTTGGTATCACCAACTAGTCGGGGTCTTGGTATCAGCTAGACGATGAGCTTATATTTTTTTAAATTAGGTAAAAATTTTCTTTTATATCATTGTATCATAAATATTTTACTTGGTATTTTGTTCCTCATTTGGTCAATAGTAGCCTAGGGATCTCGCCTTGTCCCCCTTAAAAGGCAATGGTGGATCTCCTTCTTTTTATATCTATTTCATCTATCGTCAGGTGAGATCAAGAAGCAGTAGTGATTCTAAAGTTGTTATACCTTATCTTATATTATTCTGCTTCCTTGTGGTCTTCCACAATTTTAAGCTAAAATGTGCTATTTTCATGGCATTTAATAGTTTCTTGTTTTCTTCTGATTTTATATGAATTGACAAATGATATTGGATGAGAGGGTTTTTATAGGAATGAAAAAGTTGGTCTCATTAAATTAACCTATAGTATCACAATTTCATTCATTTTCCTAGGTAGTGTAGTCACATTGGCCTTGACATTCTTTGACTTCAGATTAATTAATTACTTTAAGTTGATTTTTACTCATTTAAATGCCACTTTTAATATGTCATAAACCTTATAAATGATGTTTCCCTAGTGGAAAACTTAGGTAATGGGATTAATCTTGAGATTATCTAACAAATTGGTAAATTGGGTTTATAAAAATTAAATGGATGGTGTTAAAGGGATTTTGTTGGTTGAACTATTGAACTTGTTTTGGTTGGATGTCATTAATTTTAAAAATATATTGAAATGGGTATAAAGGTGTTTTTGAATTAAATTAATGGCTGTGAAAGTGTAATTTCACAACCACAAATTTCAGAAATGTAATTGTAAATTGAAATGTTTAAATGTGTGGGAAATTGGAAAGGATCCTTTTTAGGAAATGAGAAGTTGGATTTTATGTGACTTGAACACTGGTAATAGGTTAGGTAATTATTTACAAATTTTGATGATAATTACATTAATTAATGGTATGGGTTTTGTTTATGGATTGTTTATTTTATTTTAGTTGGTAGAAACATTCCATGAAGATGACCATGGGGTATGATTTTGATTGGTTATTTTCTTGAAATAATGTTCAGATTTGGTGGAAAAAAATTGTTAATAAAGTTTCTCTTGATATGGTGATGGTTTAGAATTCCCTGGGAGGATTCCATAGAGTCTTTATGAACATATAATTATGTTCAATATTTTATGTAAGCCTTGTATTCCACTAGGTTAGCCATAAGAAGTCCATGGTGTGATGATAGCCTTGGATTCATAGAGATCCAATGTTATGGAATTCCTTGATTAAACCATTGGATTATGCCTAGATTCATTACTATGAATTCAATAGAGCGGCTCCCCCATTGTATTATATTAATGGGTATATTTATTTAATTCCACAAAATAATTTCATGGATTCATGCAGGGTTACTTGGTGAATATCATGGGATAATCTCCTCATATTTGGTCTCGTTACTTCGAGTGGATTTCCTTTAGTGTAATCTAGGGATTCCCATAAGTTCATTATTATTAATATCAAGTATGGTTCCTTGAGTCTATACAAGTAGTTAGGATCAAAGGAATTCCAAGGGCCACTACTCCTTTGGATTCTTGATGGTATTTATTGAGAGTGAATTCTCTATTGGGGCATGCAGATTCCCTTGGTTGTGTACGACTGTGGGTTCCTTTTTAGTTTACCATGGAGACAATCGATCCATGATGTATAACATAATAAATGATTCACCAATTATGGTTGAAGAAAGTATTGATTGATGTCATGTGTCACCAAAGTACTTGAGAATTAGTGGTTGTTTCTACCTTTCATTTGAATTATTAAATTCTTAATTGTTAATTGTTAATATGATAAATGGTTAATTCATATCTTTATCACTCATTTATGCACTTTATTATATAATGTTTATTCTATGGATGTGATTGGTTTTGGAATAATAATTTTTATTCGCACTCTTCTTGGGCCACCTTGAAACAAGGGTACCTATGAATAAGATTACATGGTTGAAGATTTAGGTTTAGTAAAGTGATTTTCATTGTAGGTTGGATTGATTTGGCATGGTTTACTTAGAGTATGGACATTATGGCTTGGTAGAACTCAATATTGGACCTGGTATAAGATTTAGATATATTTTTATTTTTCAATTTTATCCTTTTATATGATCTACTCATGGGGGATTAGTTATAGAAAGTATGAAATTACTCATTGTTGTTGCCTTTTGATATTGTGGTTATTTTTGGCACTTGCACTGGATTATCTAAGATGTTTATTTGGAATGGCTTATTATTGTTATTATATATTTTACTATAGCTACTCTAACCCAAGGTTATAGTCTCCAAAAGGTATCCTAATACATTCTTACTTTTAATCAACAGCCTATGGCGTATATGGAGGAATGCCTGATACAATGTGGTACTCCTGCCCAAGGCATAGATTTTATATCTTTTGGAGTAGGTTGGTGAAATTTTTTTTCAGAGTAGTTTTACTTGTTATTTATTATTTTATCATGGTATATAGGATACTAGGAGTGTATTAGAACTTTGGAAGGAGATCATTTTTGGTAGTGACCAACTCATTCATGGGGGAAACACAAGTTTTGGGGGATGGGACATATTTCCCTTGTATTTTTCTTGTTACAATTGTATTTTATTTTTACCTTGCATGCAACTCTTGATTTATAATGTTATGATTTATGGTATTTTTGGATCTTGTATTGGTATGGAAATAGGGTTTGGCTACATTAATGCATCATTTTAGGAATGTAGGTATTCATATGAAATGAATCATTCTAGGGATAATGGTTTTAAATTTCAATTTCATGCTACTTGTGATTTATATTATCTTTTCGTTATATTTTTCTGATTATATCAGTTTGATTTATGTTTTCTTATTTTTAATAATTTACTAGTAGTAAGTGGTTTGGTTATTTAGAAATTCTACAGCATCATATTTGATGTTTTCTATATAAGGCAATGGTTTTATCCTACTTCACCAATTTATGGGATGATTTCTTGACATATAGGTAGATATAAATGGATTTATAGTGGAATTGACAACATATGTTGTCATTATGAATACTATAATGTGTTTTCCTATATATCATGTGAATGAAACTTTATTTAATCAGGACATTGAAATTTTAAATCTTTTTAGAGCTAGATAAAATATAAATGTATCTTTTGGGAAAATGTAAATGAAAATATTTGTTAAATAGAGTGTATGTAAGAAACATATATGGAATTTTCCATTTTATCTTATAAAGGTAACCTTATTTAATCAAGCCTTGGGAATGTCTAAATATTTATAAAATTTGAAAATATTAATTGTAAAACCTAATTCTGAAAGGTAAAAACCCAGTTGAAAAATGAAAACATTATATCTTATGGTAATAGAAGTTCCTTCGAAAATATGATTTTTTTGGAAAATGAAAGTTTTGTTAAATGAAATTTCAGTAAGAAACATATCAACTGATTTCCCTAAATACTTGTGAATTTAATTCTATTAAACCAATATTGAAATATAAACCATAAAAAATTTTACAGTCTTGAAAATGTATTTTTGTAAGGTGTAAACCGTTAGGTGGGTGAGGAGACTTAGAAGACTTATGTGTTTGACTTGACCTGGTGTATTGATAGTGGGGATACTATAATTTCCAGAGTTATGAGTATCCCATGTTGTAGATTTGTAACATGTAGAGTGATGGACCTGATGATGGAAGGAGGGGCTAGAGAGAGAGCATGGTTTGTGAAAACCCAGAGTTGTGTTTTTCGAATGATAGATTCCATGTGACCTTGGGGTAGAGATGAGTGTAATCCCATGTGTGGTGAACCTCCTGAGATTTTGTTTAAGGGCTATGTAGAAGAACGTAGTGACCCTTAAGAGTGACTTAGGTTTAGTGAGTGGATGTTTTTTGACCATTAAGGGTATAAATTTAAAGGATTTTACCCATTTTGTGAGATTCCTTCAGGGAGGTAGAGCATGGGTGGATTATTCAAATTATGTGATAGACACATATCTAGTGCTTCCAAGTGATGATATAGTTGTGCTTGATCACCTTAGGTGTTATTGTCTTTTGTTTTCGATAGTTTTGATGGTAAGATTCATTTGGATCTCTAACCGTGTCATGTCGATACACTTTTGGTAAATGATGGTATCTTATGTAAATGTTTTGAAATTTATGGAATGGAACTAGGGATGATGGGTTGTTGTGTGGATATCCTAGATATGTGTAAGGTGCCAGACCTGTTGTAAGAGATAATATGGGATACCTATAGTTAGTGTAAGTGACATGCTAGAGGTGTGGTCTATTTCTTGATTAGGCACATAACCCAAGGATTGGTGATTGCTGACACATAAATGAGGAGTCGGGTTATGTAAACTAGTTGTATTGGATATATGATCTCTATATTTTGATATGAAAAAATGATATGAGTGTGAACACTCAGTTCATAGAAATATTTGGGGGGTTTTCAAGGATCTGGGATTGATGCATGTAACACCCTGATATTTTGTGAAAAATATTCTTTTAATTTCATTTATGTCTTGTGTTTTACGCTACACCAAGATTATCTTGTACTATACGCAACATCGTATTAGCTTGCAGTATACGCAACACTATTCTTGGCTCGCGTTACACACAATCTCAAGTTCGTTTTATAGAAACTATTCTACGCAACATTAAGTATAGATTTTATTTAATGAATATATGAAATAAGTTTTGATTATGTTATATGCAACATGAAATTGATATTGCACTACATGCAACCCTGACTTGGCTTACATTACACGCAATCACGACCTTCCTCAATAACATGTGTAGTATGAAATACCGAGTTTCACTAAACAACGATATGTTATTAAAATATTATATAAACTAGCAGTTATGAATAGTAATACAAATTTTTGAAATTTTATAAATATTATAATTCAAAATAGACTTAATTTTTGGATTCAGAATATCGAAATTAGCCTAGGGTGAATTTTCTACATTTTTCTGAAAACTTTCAATTTTTTATGGATAGTGAAAACACTGATTTATTAGTTAAAACCGACGTTTTATTTAAATAAAAATTTCTTTTATTTAAATTTATTTTAGGTCAAAAGAGATACATAATACCTATATAATTACAATGTAATTCATTGGAGTCATTTTATAATAATTTTAGATATATAAAGATTTTATTGAACTTTTCACCGTCTTTTACCCACCTCTTATGAGAATTTGCAAATTTACATAAAACTTATATTTACTGCTTCTGTGAGTGGAATTTCAAAAATCCGAGAGACACAGTTGATATCAGTAAGTAAAATGTGTTTCAATATAATAAAAATAATTTTTGGTGAATAGTAACTTTTTACTTTTATTTTCCACGGTTAAAAGTAAATAGGGTGATTATGGGTAAAAATGATATTATTATTACCCAAACACATGTCCTATTTATATTGGATAAGTTTAATTAGACCAAAAACAACCTTAGGAATAAAATATTACCATTTAGGTCCACTTGTATTAGATTAGGACATTTATTATTATTTAATTCAAAGAAGAGTTAAAAGAGTTAAAATCAATGATTAATAACTAAAACACTATTAATATAGTGTTAAACATAATATAAATTCGACTATAAATATTCATTATAAATATAAAAATATTTCCTACATAATGGTATTTTATTTATAATTTTTAGACATTAAATATTTTAATTTATTTATGACACAATGATGATGCAATAATTACTTTATTAATGAAATTTTCACATAATTAATATTATAAATACCCCAATAAATGTAATTTGAATCTTTTTATTAATTAAACTAATTTTATAGGTCAATATAATATATTACTTTTGTCTAGATGAATTTTTTTAGAAGTAATAATGCTATTATAAATTTTTAAAAAACCAAATACCAAATAGTGTCAAAATTGACATAAAACAGTTTTCAAAACAAATATTATATTATTAATTGATATAATGGTCTTAAAAATCTAAGGTTCGGTAGAAAGTATTATATAATAATATATATGACATTAATGAACCAATTGGGGTTCGATTGGCAGTTTATAGTATGTTTATTAACAATATAGTGTAAGAATACAAGAAAACATAAAAAAAGTAAAATTATTTAACTTTGAGATAAATCTAAATGATAAGGTTAAAATGGCAACCTAAACTTCTATAAAAACTATTTTTTGAGAGTATTTTGACCAATCCCCACCCTGGACTCGAAATAAGTCACTTTGGAGCCATTATAAACCAAAAATGAATTTATTATAAAATAATATTTTATGTTTTTCCTAAGGTTCCCATCACCCCTCTTATAAAAGGGCACTCCCCTTTCACTCTAATTCACACCTTCCAAGCCATTTGGATCGGCCAACCTCTACCCAAATACCCTATACAATATCCTACCATAATCCTATATGCCTTCATTTTTTCAGAAAGAAAACCAAAGGTGCCCTTTTGATCAAATTAAAAGGAAGATCCCAAAGAAGAGGAAAATATTTCACCACCCTCTTTCAAGTTCCTTTCTTCTTCCACTTACTCCTTCTTTGTTTTTTCCATTCTAAAATAATAAATCAAGTATCTTATATATAATTTGATGTTATTATAAAACATTTACAACCATATTAGTTATTTTATCCATCCTATGAATGAAAAAGTCACCACACATGTGTACGTACAGCTTATCATATCCACGTCGTGGTGTAGTTTGTTATTCAAACATTTAATCATTTGGATGGATATAATAATGAGTATAAATGATGTAAATAATAAATATAAAATTTTTATGATTCATTTTATATTATATACCATCCAATTATATATTATTTTAATATCAAAAGAATGATATAGTCGCTCGTGTGTACGTACGGACTACCGTCTCCACGAACGTGAAGAGATTCATTCTCCATGTTAGCCATTAAAGAATGATTATAAAGTATATATATAATAAATAATAATTAAATTAATGACATAATAATGATAATATATATATATATATATTTACTCTACATACTTCCATTCAACTCAATAAGAAAATGAAAACAACGTTCATGCGTACGTACGGTCTACTGTCTCCATGAATGGTGTATTTCATTTCATTTATCTATCTATTATATACATATATATGCTGACTATATATGATATATAAATAATGTTTTATATTCTGTAAGTAAGTATATCATGAAATAAGTAACAATATCAAGAACAACAAGTCCAAACACGTGCGATAAATGATACAGTTTTACCCAAAACGCTGCTTTACCATGGAATTAACAAAAAGTGGGTAATATAAAGTGATAAGTGAATCATATATGATATCATAAATATAATTATGGTTATGTTACAAGTTAATAATACATTTAAACCCACTATAAAAGAGTTTTGGGCACGTACAGAAGAAATTGGACAAGGTTAGGGATAATTATT
This sequence comes from Viscum album, assembly GCA_963277665.1. NCBI lineage: Eukaryota > Viridiplantae > Streptophyta > Magnoliopsida > Santalales > Viscaceae > Viscum > Viscum album. Next base: position 2,103,444,387 of record OY728120.1, read on the forward strand.
CCAATCTTATTCTTATCTAATATTGTTTATTCGTAAGTATTTACTGGGGTTATGTTTATCATCCATGTCCACATTTTCTAAAAATGTTTTCATAAAATGTTTAGTAATATTCCATGTATTTTTAAAGTCATTTTTACCTTTTTTTTGACTTTTACCACAGTGTACTGAAGGATCTTCCCTTTGTTTACCATATAAGGTACTTTTTGACTTTTTCAGCAAAAGTGGGAGAAGAATGTTTTTTTACTTATACTGCGTGAATGGATTTCTTTACAATTTTATAAAGCCTTATATTCATGAAACATCCTCCACAATATTTCTTGACAATTTTCAAAAAAAATCCTTTTCTTTTAAAATTTCATGGCTTTTTGTGATAAGAAAATGATTTTGAAAAAGAAAGGATATTTTCCTCAAGAATTCATTTCAAGTGTTTTGTCAAAACTATTTTCCATCTAAGTTGACATTATTTAGTATGATTGTGTTTCAAGTATAATGTCTCTATTATTTATATGGTTCGATTATTCTTATGATGAAATTATATCCATTTGTTTTATATGGATTACGTTATGATAGGATGATGTTTATAAAACCCATTTTATTCTTTGGGTTTTGATGAATGATTTATGTTTATTTTGTGGCACAAGTAAGAATGATTTCATTATGAGATGGGTGGGACCGATATCTCCCTCTAGTGCATTGGGTAAAGATTTATATCTCATGAGATAGACATGGCTAGAATGTCAAGTTAATTCGATTCAGTGATACAGGACTGGAATGAGGAGTGAACTTGACTCAGAAAGGGACTTTGTCCACTAAGATGGTCTTGGCAGCAATGCCTTGGCTACTATGGAAGTCATATCTTGTGACTAATGGTTTCCAAAATTACATGTTTTATTCCCATTCTATTTTATCATGATTAATGTTCCTTTATGATCTATTCATTATGTACTGCCAAGATTTATTTCTCAAGATTTTGATGTTTAAACTTTATGTTCATGTTTTTTTAGTTCAAATGTAATTTCTCCATGTTTTACCTTACTGAGCATTTTAGATCACCCTTTATATGTTTTCTTTTACCCAGGATTTAAATAATGGTTTTAGGTATGAAAATAAAAGTGGAATATCATTATGGGAGATGTTGAAGATCTTTCACCATGATTAGATGATTATATTCCGAGTTTCCAAAGACACTAAACTATTACGGTCCATGAGTGTTGGTTCTTGTTATGTATTAAGTATTCCTCAAAAGTAATTTAATATCCATATACGTCAAGCTTTGGGTCTCTACAGTTGGTAACAGAGGAAAAGGAGGTAGGAATGAATCTGATCCTTGAGAAATCTCACATGTGAGGATTGGACGAAGCATGGCTCTCCACCCAAGGGCTTCATGAGGAAATTGTGGCCACTGGGGACGGTGGTGTGTCCCGCCCAGGGGGTGTAGCTGCCTATGGAGTGCATTGATAGGTATCAATTATAGTCCACTGGAAGAAATTCCATACCGCTACATTTGGTATCAGAGGATAGGTTTAGTTAACCTTTGGAAAATAGGACCTGAAAACTTTAGTGAGATTCCTAGAGATATTTCTAAGGAATGTATAGGGATACCCCTAAGATTTAGTATAACTATAGGTTACAGTCCTAGAATTAGGTTGACGATCATGAATAACCTAGGGTGAACCTATGGTGTCATGGATTAAAGAATGTGTGATAAGTTAGACATCCCATCAGTGACTTTTAATGATTATTTGGTTCCTAGTTATTTTAACTATTTCTTACACTATGGTTTCTGGTTTTAGTCAATGGAGGGAAAAAGAAGTAATTCAGTTAATGTTGATTCTGATGGAAAAATTGGTGACTATGATCAAAAAAATTGTGTAATGCATAAAGAGAAAGATATTGTGATTATGCTGAACCAGTCATCATGATATATGATTAACAAGGTGAACATTGGTGGTATTCTTAAGTCATAAAAAAGAGGAAGATGAACTTTTATGTATGTTCTAATGGAGAATAACATAGAGTAAGGAAGATGGATCTTTCTACATATCAAGAATAAGGGAAGAAGAACCTGGAGGAATACCTCAAATGGAGGGGAAGATGTTATCTGAATGGAGAAAAGGGTCATAGAGTGATAGACTATTATGGAGTTCAATGTCTTATCTATGGAGAACATGTCCATTACCCAACTCAATTCCCTGACCTAAGCGGTTACTTCTAAATAGAGGAAGGACCTATTCAATTCCAATCATCTAAGAGGATGTATTGAAGGTCTTATGTATTGGAATTCAAGAATAATGTTGTTGAGGTACTTTTATGGTATATTGAAATACCTCTGTATCGGTCCATTATGGTTTTATATAAAAATATGGTATTGGTAACCATGAAAAGAGATTGAAATTTTTTTGGAAAGAAGATGATATGCGCATTATGAATGGATAAGGAAAAAATAATATATTTTATAGTATTAATGATCTCACGATTGATATAAGGACAAAGTGATATCATGGTTTGAGTATATAGATTTTTTGGAATGTTTGGTATGTGGAAAGAGTTGAATTTTGACAGCATTCATGTATTTAATAATGTTTAATGGGTATTCATTTTTCAAGAGAATACGTGATTAAGTTATTCACATGTCTGGAGTGTGACCAACGAGATATATTTTATGATATATGGGGGATAAATGATGGAATTCACATGCTTGGTATATGACCTCTCCAGTAATCGTTTTCTTTATACTATGAGATCGGATAGAAGTATTTTGGATAAGCCTAAATATTTGAATGGATTAAGTTAGACATCAGATAGTATTTTTTAAGGCTATAAATTTTTTATATTATTTTTGGAATGTTATAATAGTATAGTTTTAGAAAATGGAAAACCTATAGGACGGGTGGTAACCCATCGTGTCGGACAAGGATGCGGGAATCAAACCCACAACCGAAGTGCGACATGCCTTTATCGCCTACCATGGGCCTACAGGAAGTCCCTGGTTTATTGAAATTAGTTTTATTTTATTAAGTGGTATGATAGATGAATTATAAGTCCATTTTTGCAACCATATACAATTAATCTCACCATAGATGGACTTATGTATACAACTATTTCTAACCTTATGTTTGAGACAGATGGAATGACCTATCATTCTATCGCATAATCCACTAACACTTCATGGAAGTAAAATTCAACTTCATTTCTTTAAGAGATGAAATGGAAATTTTTCAAGGCACGAACAACAGTGAGATTATACCAAAATCAAGTAAGTATTTCTTTTAATTCCAAAATAATTCAACATTAGGGAAATGATCTTGAAAAAAAATGTTGTCCTATTACCCTAATACCACATGAATTAGATGTTACCTTAGATCATCACAAAGGTATTTCTTTGTGATTGTTGGATTTTTCATTTCCATGTTACCTTCCACAATCCATCAGAAAATGATGGTTAGATTTCTCTTCCATATCCATATTTTCACCTATTTTCTCTTATGTGGAAACCTAGTGATTTGTTAACCGTTACGTTTCATGCTTTAGTTTTTAAAGATGTGTTTTGGTATTCCTTTTTATGATGTGGGTTTCTATTAAAGAAATTTTTACGTAGTAAACCATTTGTAACCCCGACGAATTTCGAGGGCGAAATTCATTTTTAGGGGGGTAGAATGTAACACCTCGAGATTTTATGAAAAATATTCTTTTAATTTCATTTATGTCTTTTGCTTTATACTACACCAAGATTAGCGTGTACTATACGCAACAACTTATTACCTTTCAGTATATGCAACACTATTCTTGGCTCGTGTTACACTCAATTTCAAGTTCGTTTTGTAGAAACTATTATACGCAGCATTAAGTATAGATTTTTTTAATGCATAAATGAAATAAGTTTTGATAGTGTTATAAGTAACACAAAAGGGAAATTTCACTACATGCAGCCCTACCATGTCTTGCATTACATGCAATCGCGACCTTCCTCGATAACATGTGTAGTATGCAATACCGTGTTTCAATAAACAACGACATATTACTAAAATATTATATAAACTAGCTGTTATGAGTAGTAATACCCCTTTTTTAAATTTTATAAATTTTATCATTAAAAATGAACTTCATTTTTGGATTTTTAATATCGAAATTATCCTAGGGTGAATTGTTGGCATTTTTCTGAAAACATTCAATTTTTGATGAATAGTGAAAACATTGAGTTATTAGTTAAAACCGACTTTTTATTTAAACAATAATTTATTTTATTTAAATTTATTATAGGTCAAAATATATACTTAATACCTGTATAAGTTAAATGTAATTCATTGGAGTCATTTTATAACAATTTTAGATATATAAAGATTTTATTGAACTTTTCACCGTCTTTTACTCACCTCCTAGGAGAATTTTAAAATTTATATAAAACTTAATTTTTTCGCTTTTGTGAGTGGAATTTCAAAAATCCGAGTGACATGGTTGATATCAGTAAGTAACATTTGGTTCAATAAGAAAAAATAATTTTTGTTGAATAGTAACTTTTTACTTTTATTTACCACGGTTAAAAGTAAATAGGGTGATTAAGGGTAAAAATGATATTATTATTACCCAAACACATGCCATAATTCTATTGTATAAGTCTAATTCGACCAAAAAAAACCTTAGGATTAAAATATGACCATTTAGGTCCACGAGGATTAGATTTGGGCATTTATTATTATTTAATTCAAAGAAGAGTTAAGAGAGTTAAAATAAAAGTTTAATAACTAAAACACTTTTAATATAGGGTTAAACACAATATAAATTCGACTATAAATATTAGTTAGAAATATAAAAAGATTTAATACATAATTATATTTTATTTATAATTTTTATTCATTAAATAATTTAATTTATTTAGGACACAATGATGATGTCCTATTTACCTTATTAATGAAATATTAACATAATTGATATTATATATACCCAAATAAATGTAATTTGAGACTTTTTATGAATTAAACTAATTTTCTAGGTTAATATAAAATATTAGGGTTGGTTATATGAATTGTTTTTGAATTAATAATGCTGTTATGAATTTAGAAACAACAAAATACCAAATAGTGTCAAAATTGACATAAAATAGTTTTTAAAACAAATATTATGTTATTAATAGATATAATGGTCCTAAATATCTAAGGTTCTTCCAAAAGTCTTATATAATAATATATATGACATTAATGAACCAATTGGGGTTCTATTGTCAGTTATAGTAATTTTATTGACCATATATTGTAAGAATACAAGAAGACATGGTAAAAGTTAAATTATTTAACTTTGAGTTTAATCTAAATGATAAGGTTAAAATTGCAACCTAAACTTATCTAAAAACTATTGGTTGGGAGGATTTAGACCCATACAAACCCTAGACTATAAATAAGTCACTTTTGAGGCATTAGAAACCTAAAATGAATTTATTATAAAATAATATGTTAAGTTTTTCCTAAGGTGCACCTCACCCCTCTTATAAAAGGGCACTCCCCCTTCACTCTAATTCACAACTTCCAAGCCATTTGGATCGGCCAAAAGCTTCCCAACTACCCTCCAGAATATCGTCCCATCATCCTAGATGCCTTCCTTTAGTCAGAAAGCTATCCTATGCAGCGCTTTTGTTCAAATAAAAAGAAAGATCCAGAAGAAGAGGTAAATATTTCACCACCATTTTTCAAGTTCCTTTCTTCTTCCACTACCGCCTTCATTACTGTTTCCATTTTAAAATAATAAATCAAGTATATTCTATATAATTTGATTTTATTATAAAAATTTTACACCCATTTTAGTTATTTTATCCATCCTATGAATGAAAAAGTCACCACACGTGCGTATGTACGACTTATCGTCTCCACGTCGTGGTGTAGTTTGTTATTCAAACATTTCATCATTTGGATGGATATAATAATGAGTATAAATGATGTAAATAATAAATATAACATTGTGAGGATTCTTTATATATGATATACCATCCAATTATATATGATTTTATTATCAAAAGAATGATATCGTCGCTCGTGCGTACGTACGGACTACCGTCTCCACGAACGCGATGAGATTCATTCAGCTTGTTAGCGATTCAAGAATGAATATAAAGTATATATATAATAAATAATAATTAAATTTATGACATAATAAATCTACTGGATTTATATATATATATATATCTATACTATACTTACTTCCATTCAATTCAATATGGAAATGAAAACAACGTTCATGCGTACGTACGGTCTACCATCTCCATGAACGGTGTATTTCATTTCATTTATCTATCTATTATATACATATATATCCTGAATATATATGATATAAAAATCATTTTTTACATTCTGGAAGTAATTATAACATTAAATAAGTAACAATATCAAGAACAACAAGCCCAAACATGTGCGATAAATGAAACAATTTTACCCAAAACACTGCTTTAACATGGAATTGACAAAAGAACGGGTAATATAAAGTCATATGTGAATCATATATGATATAATAAATATAATTATGGTTCTTTTAAAAGTTAATAATATGTTTAAACCCAATATACAGGAGTTTCGGACATGTACTAAAGTAATTGGACTAGTTAAGAGATAATTATCTGAATCTCATTCTTATCTGAGATTGTTTATTCGTAAGTATTTACTGGGGTTATGTTTATCTTCCATGTCCCTATTTTCTAAATTTTTTTTCATAAAATGTATAATATTCGTCCATGTATGTTTAAAGTCATTTTTACCTTTTTTGACTTTAACCACATTGTATTGAAAGAATCTTCCATTTGTTTAACATATAAGGTACTTTTTCACTTTTCTAGCAAAAGTGGAAGAAGATTGTTTTTTTAAATTATACGGAATGAATGGATTTTTTTACAATTTTATAATTCCTTATTTTCATGAATCATCCCCCATAATATTTCATGACAATTTTCAAAAAAATCCTTTTCTTTTAAAATTACATGGAATTTTTTGAAATGAAAATTATTTTGAAGAAGAAAGGATATTTTCTTCAAGAATTCATTTCAAGTGTTTTGTAAAAAATATTTTCCATCTAGGATGACATTATTTATCATGATTATGTTTCAAGTATAACGTATCTATAATTTACATGGTTTGATTCTTCTTATGTTGAAATTATATCCATTTGTTTTATATGGATTACGTTATGATGGGATGATGTTTATAAAACCCATTTTATTTTTGGGTTATGATGAAGGATTTATGTTTATTTTGTGGAATAGGTAAGAATGATTTCAATATGAGATGGGTGGGACCTATATCTCCCTCTATTTCATTGGGTAAATATTTATATCTCATGATTTAGACTTGGCTGGAATGGAAAGTTAATTTGGTTAAGTGATACCGGACTGGAACGAGGAGTGAACTCGATTCAGTAAGGGAGTTTATCCTCTAAGATGGTATTGGCAGAAATGCCTTGGATACTATGGAAATCATATCATGTGATTAATGGTGGACACAATTACATGTTTTATTCCCGTTCTATTTAATCATAATTAATGTTACTTTATGATATATTCCTTATGTACTGCCAAGATTTATTTCTCAAGATTTTGATGGTTAAACTTTGTGTTCATGTTTTTTTAGTTCAAATGTATTTTATCCATGCATACCCATACTGAGAATTTGAGCTCACCCATTATATGTTTTCTTTTCCCCGTGATTTAAATAAGGGTTTTAGGTAATAAAATAAAAGGGTAAGATCTTTATGGGAGATGTCGAAGATCTTTCACCATGATTAGAAGATTATATTCCGAGTTTCCAAAGACACTAAACTATTACGGTTCATGATTGTTAGTTCTTATTAGGTATTAAGTATTACTCAAAATTAATTTAATATCCATATACATCAAGATCTGGGTATCTACAACTAGTATCAAAGGCAAAGGTGGTACGAATGAATCTGATCCTTGGGAACTCTCACATGTGAGCATTGGGCGAAGCATGGCTCTCCACTCCAGGGCTTCATGAGGAAATGGAATCCACTGGGGATGGTGGTGTGTCCTGCCCAGGGGGTAGAGCCGCCCATGGAGTGATCTGATAGGAACCAATTATAGTCCACTAGAAGTAATTCTAGACCGTTATAGTTGGTATCAGTGGAAAGGTTTAGTTATCCTTTGGAAACTAGGACGTGAAAACTTTAGTGAGATCCCTATAGATATTTCTAAGGTATGTCTAGGGATGTCCCTAATATTTAGTATAACTATAGGTTACAGTCCTAGAATTAATTTTATGATCATGAATAACTTAGGGTGAACCTAAGGAGTCATGTATTAAATAATGTGTGATAAGTTAGACATCCCATTAGTGACTTTTAATGATTATGTGGTTCCTAGTTATTTTAACTGTTTCTTAAACTATGGTTTCTAGTTTTAGTCAATGGAGGGAACAAGAAGGAATTCAGTTAATGTTGATTCCGATGGTAAAAATGGTGACTGTGATCAAAACAATTGTGTAATGCCTAGAGAGAAAGATATTGTGATTATGACGAACCAGTCATCACGATATATGATTAACAAGGTGAACTTTGGTGTTATTCCTAAGTCATCAAAAAAGAGGAAGATTAACTTTTACGTATGTTATAATGGAGAAGAACATAGAGGAAGGAAGATGAAGCATTCTACATATCAATAATTAGGGAAGAAGAACCTTGAGGAATACCTCAAATGGAGGGGAAGATGTTATCTGAATGGAGAAAAGGGCCATAGAGTGATTGACTGTTATAGAGTTCAATGTCTTATCTATGGAGAACATGGTAATTAACCAACTCAATGCCCTGACCTAAGAAGTTACTTCTATATAGAGGAAGGACATATTCCATGAAAATCATCGAAGAGGATGGATTTAATGTCTTATGTATTGTAATTCAAGAATAATGTTGTTGAGGTACTTTTATGGTATATTGAAATATCTCTGTATTGGTCCATTGTGGTTTTCTATAAAAATATGGCATTGGTAACAATGAAAAGTGATTGAAATATTTTTGAAAGAAGATGATATGCTCATTATGAAGGGATAAGGAGAAAAAAATATGTTTGATATTATTAATGAGCTCATGACTGATATAAGGACAAAGTGATATCATGGTTTGAGTATATGGAATTTTTGGAATTTTTGGTATGTGGAAAGAGTTAACATTTGACAGAATTCATGTTTTCACAAAAGATCAATGGGTATTCATTTTTCAATAGAATACTTGATTAAGGTATTCACATGTTTGTAATGTGACCAACGAGACTTATTTTATGGTATATGGGGGATAAATGATGGAATTAACATGCTTGGTAGATGACCTCTACAGTAATCGTTTTCTTTATACTATGAGATTGGACAGAAGTATTTTGGATAAGCCAAAAGATTGGAATGGATTAATTTAGACATCAGATAGTATTGTTTAAGGCTATAAATTTTTTATACTATTTCTGGAATGTTATAATAGTATAGTTTTAGATAAAGGAAAACCCATTGGACGGGCGACAACCCATCGCGTTGGACAAGGTTGCGGGAATCGAACCCATAACCGAAGTGTGACATGCCTTTATTGCCAACCATTGGCCTACAAGAAGTCCTTGGTTTGTAGAAATTTGTTTTATTTTATTAAGTGGTATGATAGATGAAGTATACGTCCATTTTTTTGAACCATATACGATTAATCTCACCATAGATGGAATTATGTATATAATTATTGCTAACCTTATTTTTGAGACAGATGGAATGACCAATAATTATATCGCATGATCCGCTAATACTTCATAGAAGACATATTCACCTTCATTTATTTAAGAGATGAAATGGAAATTGTTCAAGTGACAAACAACAGTGAGATTATACCAAAATCAAGTAAGTATTTCTTTTAATTCAAAAATTATTCAACATTAAGGAAATGATATTGAAAAGCAAAAATGTTATCATATTACCCACATATCCAATGAATTAGATGGTACCTTAGATCATCACAAATTTATGGCTTTGTGATTGTTGGCTTTTTCATTAACATGTTATCTACCACTCTCCATCAGAACATGATGGTTAGATTTCTCTTCCATATCCATATTTTCACCTATGTTCTCCTATGTGGAAACCTATTGATTAGTCAACCGTTACGTTTCATACTTTAGTTTTAAAGATGTGTTTTGTTATTCCTTTTTACAATGTGGGTTTCTATTAAAGAAAATTTCAAGTAGTAAACCATTTATAACCCCGAAGAATTTCGAGGGAGAAATTAATTTTAAGGGGGGTAGAATGTAACAACCCAAGATTTTATGAAAAATATTCGTTTAATTTCATTTATGTCTTGTGATTTAAGCTACACCAAGATTATCGTGTACTATACGCAACACCGTATTAGCTTGCAGTATACACAACACTATTCTTGGCTCGTGTTACACATAATTTCAAGTTTGTTTTGTAGAAACTATTATATGCAACATGAAGTATATATTTTCTTTAATCCATAAATGAAATAAGTTTTCATTGTGTTATACGAAACACAATAGGGATATTGCACTACACGTAGCCCTGACTTGGCTTTCATTACATGCAATCACGACCTTCCTCGATAACGTGTGAAGAATGCAATACTGAGTTTCACTAAAAAAAGATATATTATTAAAAATTATATAAACTAGCCGTTATAAATAGTAATACCCACTTTTTGAAATTTTATAATTTTATCATTAAAAATGGACTTCATTTTTGGATTTTGAATATAGAAATTATCCTAGGGTGAATTTTTTGTATTTTTCTAAAAAGTTTCAATTTTTGATGAATAGTGAAAATACTGAGTAATTAGTTAAAACTGACTTTTTATTTAAATAATAATTTATTTTATTTAAATTTATTTTAGGTCAAAATAGATACATAATACCTATATAATTTCAATTTAATTCATTGGAGTCATTTTATAATAATTTTAGATATATAAAGATTTTGTTGAACTTTTCACCGTCTTTTACCCACCTCCTAGGAGAATTTGCAAATTTACATAAAACATAATTTTACCACTTTTGTGAGTGGAATTTCAAAAATCAGAGTGACACGGTTGATATCAGTAAGTAAAATGTTGTTCAATAAGATAAATGTAATTTTTTTTGAATAGTAGCATTTTATTTTTATTTACCACGATTAAATGTAAATAGGGTGATTAAGGGTAAAAATGATATTATTATTACCCAAAAACATGTCCTAATTCTATTGGATAAGTTTAATTAGACGAAAAACAACCTTAGGAATAAAATATGTCCATTTAGGTCCACTTGGATTATATTAGGAAATTTATTATAATTTAATTCAAAGAAGAGTTAAAATCAAAGTTTAATAAAAAACACTTTTAATATAGGGTTAAACACAATATAAATTTGTCTATAAATATTCATTATAAATATAAAAATATCTTCTATAAAATGGTATTTTATTTTTACTTTTTATACATTAAATAATTTAATTTATTTATGGCACAATGATGATGCAGTAATTACCTTATTAATGAAATATTAACATAATTGATATTATAAATACCCAAATAAATGCAATTTGAGACATTTTATGAAGTAAGTTAATTTTATAGGTCAATATAATATATTAGGGTTGGTTAGATGAATTGTTTTCTAAGTAATAATTTTGTTATGAATTTAGAAAAAACAAAATACCAAATAGTGTCAAAATTGACATAAAATAGTTTTTAAAACAAATATTATATTATTAATTAATATAATGGTCCTAAAAATATTTGGTTCAGCCAAAAGTCTTATATAATAATATATATGACATTAATGAACCAATTGGGATTTTATTGGCAGTTTATAGTAAGTTTATTAACCATATAGTGTAAGAATACAAGAAGACACGGTAAAAGTTAAATTATTTAACTTTGAGTTTAATCTAAATGATAAGGTTAAAATGGAAACCTAAACTTGTCTAAAAACTATTGGTTGGGTGGATTTAGACCCATCCCAACTATATCCTCGAAATAAGTCACTTTTGAGCCATTAAAAACCTAAAATAAATTTATTATAAAATAATATTTTAAGTTTTTCCTAAGGTTCCCCTCACCCCTCTTATAAAAGGTCACCCCCTCACTCTAATTCACACCATCCAAGCCATTTATCCCAGCCATCCTCTGCCCAAATACCCTCTCAACGATCCTCCAATAATCTTATATTCCTTCCTTTAGTCATAAATCCAACCTATGGAGCCCTTTTGATCAAATCAAAAGGAAGATCTGGAAGAAGAGGTAAATATTTCACCACCCTCTTTCAAGTTCCTTTCTTCTTCCACTTCCTCCTTCTTTGTTGTTTCCTTTTTAAAATAATAACTCAAGTATATTATATATAATTTTAAGTTATTATAAAAATTTTACACCCATGTTAGTTATTTTATCCATCCTATGAATGAAAATTTCACCACACGTGCGTACGTACGACATACCCTCTTCACGTCGTGGTGTAGTTTGTTATTCAAAAATTTTATCATATGGATGGATATAATAATGAGTATAAATGATGTAAATAAAAAATATACCATTTTTAGTATTCTTTATATATGATATACCATCCAATTATATACGATTTTAATATCAAAAGAATGATATCGTCGCTCGTGAGTACGTACGGACTACTGTCTCCACGAACGCAATTAGATTCATTGTCCTTGTTAGCCATTAAAGAGTGATTATAAAGTATATATATAATAAATAATAATTAAATTTATGAAATAATAATTCTACTGTATTTATATATATATTTATTTACTCTACTTACTTCCATTCAATTCAATAAGGAAATGAAAACAACGTTCATGCGTTCGTACGGTCTATCGTCTCCATGAACGGTGTATTTCATTTCATTTATCTATCTATTATAAACATATATATCCTTAATATATATGATATAAAAATAATGTTTTAAATTATGGAAGTAATTATATCATTAAATAAGTAACAATATCAAGAACAACAAGTCCAAACATGTGCGATAAATGAAACAATTTTACCCAAAACGCTGCTTTAACATTGAATTGACAAAAAAACGGGTAATATAAAGTCATAAGTGAATCATATATGATATCATAATTATAATTATAGTTCTGTTACATGTTAATAATATGTTTAAACCCACTATACAGTAGTTTCGGTAATGTATGGAAGAAATTGGACTAGGTAAGAGATAATTATTCCAATTTCCTTCTTATCTGAGATTGTTTATTCGTAAGTATTTACTGGGGTTATGTTTATCATCCATGTCCACATTTTCTAAAAATGTTTTCATAAAATTTTTACTATTATTCAATGTATGTTTAAAGTCATTTTTACCTTTTTTGACTTTATCCACATTGTATTGAAAGAATCTTCCCTTTTTTTACCATATAAGGTACTTTTTTACTTTTCTGGCAAAAGTGGGAGAAGAATGTTTTTATAAATTATACGGCATGAATGGATTTTTTTTACAATTTTATAACGCCTTATTTTCATGAAACTTACTCCACAATATTTCATGACTATTTTCAAAAAAATCCTTTTCTTTTAAAATTTCATGGAATTTTGTGAAAGGAAAATGATTTTAAAGAAGAAAGGATATTTTCTTCAAGAATTAATTTCAAGTGTTTTGTTAAAAATATTTTCCATCTAAGATGACATTATTTAGTATGATTGTGTTTCAAGTATAATGTCTCTATTATTTACAGGGTTTTATTCTTCTTATGATGAAATTATATCGATTTGTTTTATATGTATTATGTTATGATGTGATGATGTTTATAAAACCCATTTTATTCTTTGGGTTATGATGAATGATTTATGATTATTTTGTGGAACAACTAGAAATGATTTCATTATGAGATGGTTGGTACCTATATCTCCCTCCAATGCATTGGGGAAAGATTCATATCTCATGAGATAGACATGGCTGGAATGGGAAGTTAACCCGGTTCAGTGATACATCACTGAAATGAGGAGTGAACTCGATTTAGTAAGGGGATTTGTCCACTAAGATGGTCTTGGAAGAAATTCCTTAGCTACTATGGAAATCATATCATGTGATTAATGGTTGCCACAATTACATGTTTTATTCCCATTCTATTTTATCATGATTAATGTTCCTTTATGATCTATTCCTTATGTACTGCCAAGATTTATTTATCAATATTTTGATGTTTAAACTTTATGTTCATTTTTTTAGTTCAAATGTATTTTCTCCATGCTTACCCTTACTGAGCATTTGAGCTCACCCTTTAATTTTTTCTTTTCCCACGGATTTAAAGAAAGTTTTTAGGTAAGAAAATAAAAGGGAAAGATCTTTATGGGGGATGTTTAAGATCTTTCACTATGATTAGAAGATTATATTCCAAGTTTCCAAAGACACTAAACTATTACGGTCCGTGAGTGTTGGTTCTTGTTATGTATTAAGTATTCCTCAAAAGTAATTTACTATCTATATACATCAAGATTTGGGTCTCTAATGTTGGTATCAGAGGAAAAGGAGGTCGGAATGAATCTGATCCTTGGGAACTCTCACATGTGAGTGTTGGGAGAATCATGGATTTCCACCCAAGGGCTTCATGATGAAATGGATGCCACTGGGGACCGTGGTGTCTTCTGCCCAGGGGGTCTAGCCGCCGATAGAGTGATCTGATAGGTATAAATTATAGTCCACCGGAATTAATTCCAGACCGCTACAATTGGTATCAGAGGAAAATTTTAGTTAGCCTTTGGAAACTAGAACGTGAAAACTATAGTGAGATCCCTGGAGATATTTCTAAGGTATGTCTAGAGATGTCCCTAAGATTTATTATAACTATAGGTTACAGTCCTAGAATTATTTTGACGATCATGAATTACCTAGGGTGAACCTAATGTGTCATGGATTAAAGAATGTGTGATAAGTTAGACATCCCATTAGTGAATTTTAATGATTATGTGGTTCATAGTTATTTTAACTGTTTCTTACACTATGGTTTCTGGTTATAGTCAATGGAGGGAACAATAAGGAATTCAGTTAATGTTGATTCCGATGAAAATATTTGGTGACTGTGATCAAAAAAATTGTGTAATGCCTAGAGAGAAAGATATTGTGATTATGCCGAACCAGTCATCACAATATATGATTGACAAGGTGAACTTTGGTGGTATTCCTAAGTCATCAAAAAGAGGAAGATTAAATTTTATGTATGTTCTAATGGAGAAGAACATAGAGGAAGTAAGATGAAGCTTTATACATATCAAGAAGAAGGGAAGAAGAACCTTGAGGAATACCTCAAATGGAGGGGATTATGTTATCTGTGTGGAGAAAGGGGTCATAGAGTGATATACTATTATGGAGTTCAATGTATTATCTGTGGAGAACATGGCCATTAACCAACTCAATTACCTGACCTAAGCGGTTACTTCTAAATAGAGGAAGGACATATTCCATTCCAATCATCAAAGAGGATGTATTGAAGGTCTTATGTATTGGAATTCAAGAATAATTTTGTTGCGGTACTTTTATGGTATATTGAAATATCTGTGTATTGGTCCATTTTGGTTTTCTATAAAAATGTGGTATTGGTACCCATGAAAAGTGATTGAAATATTATTGGAATGAATATGATATGCACATTATGAAGGGATAAGGAGAAAAAAATTTGTTTGATAGTATTAAGGATCTCATGACTAATATAAGGACAAAGTGATATCATGGTTTGAGTATATAGAATTTTTGGAATTTTTTGTATGTGTAAAGAGTTAACTTTTGACATCATTCATGTTTTCACTAAAGTTCAATGGGTATTTATTTTTCAAGAGAATACATGATTAAGGTATTCACATGTCTCGAATGTGACCAACGAGATATATTTTATGATATATGGGGGATAAATGATGGTATTCACATGCTTGGTAGATGACCTCTCTAGTAATCATTTTCTTCATACTATGTGATTGGACAGAAGTATTTTGGATAAGCCTAAAGATTTTAATAGATTAAGTTAGACATAAGATAGTATTTTTTAAGGCTAGAAAATTTTGATATTATTTATGGAATATTATAATAGTATAGTTTTAGAAAAAGGAAAACTCATAGGACAAGCAAAAACCCATCACGTTGGACAAGGTTGCGGGAATCGAACCCACAACCGAAGTGCTACATGCATTTATCGCCTACCATTGGCCTACAGGAATTCCCTTGTTTGTAGAAATTAGTTTAATTTTATTAACTGGTATGATAGAATAAATATACATCCATTTTTGGAACTATATATGATTAATCTCACCATAGATAGACTTATGTATATAACTATTTCTAACCTTATGTTTGATACAGATGGAATGACCTATAATTCTATCGCATGATACGCTAATACTTCATGGAAGTCAAATTAAACTTCATTTATTTAAGGGATGAAATGGAAATTGTTCATGGAACGAACAATAGTGAGCTTATACCAAAATCAAGTAAGTATTTATTTTAAATAAAAAATTATTCAACATTAGGGAAATGATCTTGAAAAGAAAAAATATTGCTCTATTAACCTCATATCTAATGAATCAGATGGTACCTTAGATCATCAAAAATTTATGGCTTTATAATTGTTGGTTTTTTCATTACTATGTTCTCTACCACTCTCCATCAGAACATGATGGTTATATTTCTCTTCCATATCCATATTTTCTCCTATATTATCCTATGTGGAAACCTAGTGATTAGTTAACCATTACATTTTATACATTAGATTTTAAGGATTTGTTTCATTATTCCTTTTTACGATGTGGGTTTCTATTAAAGAAACTTTCAATTAGTAAACCATTTATAACCCCGATGAGTTTTGAGGGAGAAATTCATTTTAAGGGGGGTAGAATGTAACACCCCGAGATTTTCTGAAAAATATTATTTTAATTTTATTTATGTCTTGTGTTTTATGCTACACCAAGATTATCTTGTACTATACGCAACACCGTATTAACTTGCAGTATACGCAACTCTATTCTTGGCTCGTGTTACACACAATTTCAAGTTCGTTTTGTAGAAACTATTATACGCAACATTAAGTATAGATTTTATTTAATGCATAAATGAAATAAGTTTTGATTGTTTTGTAAGCAACACAAAAGGGATATTTCACTACACGCAGCCCGGACTTTCTTTCATTACATGCAATCTCGACTTTCCTCGATAACTTGTGTAGTATGCAATACCGAGTTTCCCTGAACAACGATATATTATTAAAATATTATATAACTAGCGGTTATGAATATTAATACTAATTTTTTGAAATTTTATAAATTTTATCATTCAAAATGGACTTCATTTTTGGATTCGGAATATCGAAATTAGCCTAGGGTGAATTTTTGGCATTTTTCTGAAAACATTCATTTTTGGATGAATAGTGAAAACACTGAGTTATTAGTTAAAACTGACTTTTTATTTAAATAATAATTTATTTTATTTAAATTTATTTTAGTTAAAAATAGATACATAATACTTATATAAGTTCAATGTAATTTATTGGATTCATTTTAAAATAATTTTAGATATATAAAGATTTTATTGAACTTTTCACCGTCTTTTACCCACCTCCTAGGAGAATTTGCAAGTTTACATAAAACATAAATTTACCGCTTTTGTGCATAGAATTTCAAAAATCTGTGTGACAGAGTTGATATCAGTAACTAAAATGTGGTTTAATAAGATAAAAATAATTTTTGGTGAATAGTAACTTTTTACTTTTATTTACCACGGTTAAACGTAAATAAGGTGATTAAGGGTAAAAATGATATTAGTTGACCAAACACATAACCTAATTCTATTGGATATGTTTAATTATACCAAAAAAACATTAGGAATAAAATATGACCATTTAGGTCAACTTGGATTAGATTAAGACATTTATTATTATTTAATTCAAAGAAGAGTTAAAAGAGTTAAAATCAAAGTTTTATAACTAAAACACTTTTAATATAGGGTTAAACACAATATAAATTAGACTATAAATATTAATTAGAAATATAAAAGTATTTCATACATAATTTTATTTTATTTATAATTTTTAGACATTAAATAATTTAATTTATTTATTACACAATGATGATGCAGTAATTACCTTATTAATTAAATATTAACATAATTGATATTATAAATACACAAATGAATGTAATTTGAGACTTTTTATGAATTAAAATAATTTTATAGGTTAATATAATATATTAGGGTTGGTTAGATGAATTGTTTTTGAAGTAATAATGCTTTTATGAATTTAGAAAAAACCAAATACCAAATAGTGTCAAAATTGACATAAAATAGTTTTTAAAACAAATATTTTATTATTAATTTATATAATGGTCCTAAAAATATAAGGATCTTGAAAAAGTCTTATATAATAGTATATATGACATTAATGAACCAATTGGGGTTCTATTGGTAGTTTATAGTATGTTTATTAACCATATAGTGTAATAATACAAGAAGACACGGTAAAAGGTTAATTATTTAACATTGAGTTTAATTTAAATGATTAGGTTACAATGTCAACCTAAACTTGTCTAAAAACTATTTTTTGGGATGATTTAGACCCATACCCACCCTATCCTCGAAATAAGTCACTTTGGAGACATTATAAACCGAAAATAAATTTATTATAAAATAATATTAGAAGTTTTTCCTAAGGTTCCCCTCACCCCTCTTATAAAAGGGCACTCACCCATCACTCTAACTCACACCTTCCAAGCCATTTGGCTCGGCCAACATCTGCCCAAATACCCTGTCAACTATCCTCCCATCATCCTAGATTCCTTCCTTTAGTCATAAATCTAACCTATGGAGACCTTTTGATCAAATCAAAAGGATGATCTGGAAGAAGAGGTAAATATTTCACCACCTTCCTTCAAGTTCATTTCTTCTTCCACTTCCCCATTCTTTGATGTTTCCTTTTAAAAATATTAACTCAAGTATATTCTATGTAATTTGATGTTATTATAAAAAGTTTACACCCATGTTACTTATTTTATCCATCCTATGAATGAAAAAGTCACCACATGTGCGTACGTACGACTTACCCTCTCCACGTCATGGTGTAGTTTGTTATTCAAACATTTTATAATTTGGATGGATATAATAATGAGTATAAATGATGTAAATAATAAATATAACATTGTGAGGATTATTTATATATGATATAACATCCAATTATATAGGATTTTAATATCAAAAGACTGATATCGTCGCTCGTGCGTACGTACGGACTACCATCTCCACGAACGCGATGAGATTCATTATCCTTATTAGCCATTCAAGAGTGATTATAATGTATATATATAATAAATAGTAATTAAATTTATGGCATAAGAATTTTACTTTATTTATATATATATATATTTATTTACCCTACTTACTTCCATTCAATTCAATAAGGAAATGAAAACAACGTTCATACATACGTACGGTCTATCGTCTCCCTGAATGGTGTATTTCATTTCATTTATCTATCTATTATATACATATATATCCTGAATATATCTGATATAAAAATCATTTTTTACATTTTGGAAGTAATTATATCATGAAATAAGTAAAAATATCAATAACAACAAGTCCAAACACGTGCGATAAATGAATCAATTTTACCCAAAATGCTGCTTTAACATGGAATTGACAAAAGAACGGGTAATATAAAGTCATAAGTGAATCATATATGATATCATAAATATAATTATGGTTCTGTTACAAGTTAATAATATGTTTAAACCCACTATACAATACTTCCGTACACGAATGGAAGAAAATGGACTAGGTAATAGATAATTATTCCAATCTCCTTCTTATCCGAGATTATTTATTCGTAAGTATTTACTGGGGTTATGTTTATCATCCATGTCCACATTTTCTAAAAATGTTTTCATAAATTTTTTACTATTATTCCGTTTATGTTTAAAGTCATTTTTACCTTTTTTTCACTTTAACCACATTGTATTGAAAGAATCTTCCCTTTGTTTACCATATAAGGTACTTTTTGGCTTTTCAGGAAAAAGTGGGAGAAGAATGTTTTTTTAAATTATACGGCATGAAAGGATTTTTTTTACAATTTTATAACACCTTATTTTCATGAAACTTACTCCAAAATATTTCATGATAATTTTCAAAAAATCATTTTCTTCTAATATTTCATGGTATTTTGTGAAAAGGAAATGATTTTGAAGAAGAAAGGATATTTTCTTCAAGAATTCATTTCACGTGTTTTGTCAAAACTATTTTCCATCTAAGATGAAATTATTTAGTATACTTGTGTTTAAAGTATAATGTATCTATTATTTAAATGGTTTGATTCTTATTATGAGGAAATTATATCCATTAGTTTTATATGGATTACGTTATGATGGTATGATGTTTATAAAACCCATTTTATTCTTTGGGTTATGATGAAGGATTTATGTTTATTTTGTGGAACAAGTAAGAATGATTTCATTATGAGATGGGTGGGACCTATATCTCCCACCAATTCATTGGGTAAAGATTCATATCTAATGAGATAAACATGGATGGAATGGAAAGTTAATCTGGTTCATTGATACAGCACTGGAACGAGGAGTGAACTCGATTCAGTAAGGGAATTTCTCCACTGAGATGGTTTTGGCAGCAATGCCTTGGATACTATGGAAATCATATCATGTGATTAATGGTTTCCACAATTACATGTTTTATTCCCATTCTATTTTATCATGATTAATGTTCCTTTATGATCTATGCCTTTTGTACTGCCAAGATTTATTTACCAAGATTTTGATGTTTAAACTTCATGTTCATTTTTTTTAGTTCAAATGTATTTTCTCTATGATTACCCTTACTGAGAATTTGAGATCACACTTTATATGTTTTTTTCCCCTAGATTTAAAGAAAGTTTTTAGGTAAGAAAATAAAAGGTAAAGATCTTTATGGGAGATGTTGAAGATCTTTCACTATGATTAGAATATTATATTCCAAGTTTCCAAAGACACTAAACTATTACGATCCGTGAGTGTTGGTTCTTTTTATGTATTAAGTATTCCTCAAAAGTAATGTACTATCTATATACATCAAGATTTGTGTCTATACTGTTGGTATTAGCGGAAAAGGAGGTAGGAATGAATCTGATCCTTGGGAACTCTCACATGTGAGCGTTGGGCGAAGCATGGATTTCCACCCAAGGGCTTCATGAGGAAATGGATGCCACTGGGGACGGTGGTGTGTTCCGCCCAGGGGGTCTAACCACCCATGGAGTGATCTTATAGGTATCAATTATAGTCCATTAGAAGTAATTCTAGACCGCTATAGTTGGTATTAGAGGAAAGGTTTAGTTAAACTTTGGAAACTAGGACCTGAAAACTATAGTGAGATCCCTAGAGATATTTCTAAGGTATGTCTAGGGATGTCCCTAAGATTTATTATAACTATTGGTTACATTCCTAGAATTATTTCAACGATCATGAATAACCTATGGTGAACCTAATGTATCATGGATTAAAGAATGTGTGATAAGTTATACATCCCATCAGTGACTTTTAATGATTATGTGGTTCCTAGTTATTTTAATTGTTTCTTAAACTGTGGTTTCTGGTTTTAGTCAACGGAGGGAACAAGAAGGAGTTTAGTTAATGTTGATTCTGATGGAAAAATTGGTGACTGTGATCAAAAAAACTGTGTAATTCCAAGAGATAAAGATATTGTGATTATTCCAAACCAGTCATCACGATGTATGATTAACAAGGTGAACTTTGTTGGTATTCCAATGTCATCAAAAAGAGGAAGATTAACTTTTATGTATGTCTTAATGGAGAAGAACTTAGAGGAAGGAAGATGAAGCTTTATACATATCAAGAAGAAGGGAAGAAGAACCTTGAAGAATACCTCAAATGGAGGGGAAGACATTATCTGTGTGGATAAAAGGGTCATAGAGTGATAGACTATTATGGAGTTCAATGTCTTATCTGTGGAGAACATGGGAATTACCCAAATCAATTCCCTGACCGAAGCGTTTACTTCTAAATAGAGGAATGACCTATTCCATGCCAATCATCAAAGAGGATGTATTGAAGGTCTTATGTATTGGAGTTCAAGAATAATGTTGTTGAGGTACTTTTATGGTATATTGAAATATTTGTGTATTGGTCCATTATGGTTTTCTATAAAAATAACGTATTGGTAACCATGAAAAGTGAATGAAATATTTTTGGAAAGAATATGATATGCGCATTATGAAGTGATAAGGAGAAAAAAATATGTTTGATAGTATTAATGAGCTCATGACTGATATAAAGAAAAAGTGATATCATGGTTTGATTATATAGAATTTTTGGAATTTTTGGTATATGTAAAGAGTTAACTTTTGACAGCTTTCATGTTTTCACTAAAGCTCAATGGGTATTTATTTTTCAAGAGAATACATGATTAAGGTATTCAAATGTCTGGAATGTGACCTACGAGATATATTTTATTATATATGTGGGATAAATGATGGAATTCACATGCTTGGTAGATGACCTCTCTAGTAATCATTTTCTTTATACTATGAGATTGAACAGAAGTATTTTGGATAAGCCTAATGATTGGAATGGATTAAGTTAGACATCAGATAGTATTTTTTAAAGCTAGAAATCTTTTATATTATTTCTGGAATGTTATAATAGTATAGTTTTAGAAAAAGGAAAACACATAGGACGGGCAAAAACCCATCGTGTTGGAAAAGGTTGCGCGAATCGAACCCACAACTAAAGTGCGACATGCCTTTATCGCCTACCATTGGCCTACATGAATACCCTTATTTGTAGAAATTAGTTTAATTTTATTAACGGGTATGATAGAATAAGTATACGTCCATTTTTGGAATCATATATGATTAATCTCACCATAGATGTACTTATGTAAATAACTATTGCTAAACTTATGTTTGAGACAGATGGAATGACCTATAATTCTATCAAATGATCCGCTAATACTTCATGGAAGACAAATTCAACTTCATTTATTTAAGAGATGAAATGAAAATTGTTCAAGGCACAAACAACAGTGAGATTATACCAAAATCAAGTAAGTATTTATTTTAATTCAAAAATTATTCAACATTAGGGAAATGATCTTGAAAAGAAAAAATGTTTTCCTATTAACGTCATATCTAATGAATCAGATGGTACCTTAGATCATCACAAATTTATGGCTTTGTGATTGTTGGATTTTTCATTACCATGTTCACTACCACTCTCCATCAGAACATGATGGTTATATTTCTCTTCCATATCCATATTTTCACCTATGTTCTCCTATGTGGAAACCCAGAATTAGTTAACCGTTACGTTTTATACATTAGTTTTTAAAGATGTGTTTCGTTATTCCTTTATACGATGTGGGTTTCTTTTAAAAAAACTTTCAAGTAGTAAACCATTTATAACCCCCGATGAATTTCGAGGGTGAAATTTATTTTAAGGGGTGTAGAATGTAACACGCAGAGATTTTATGAAAAATATTCTTTTAATTTCATTTATGTCTTGTGTTTTATGCTACACCAAGATTTACTTGTACTATACGAAACACTTTATTATCTTGCACTATACACAACACTATTCTTGGCTCGTGGTACACACAATTTCAAGTTCGTTTTGTAGAAACTATTATACGCAACATTAAGTATTTATTTTATTTAATGCATAAATAAAATAATTTTGATTGTTTTATACGCAAAAAAAAAAAGGAGATTGCACTACATGCAGCCCTGACTTGCTTTCATTACATGAAATCGCGACCTTCCTTGATAACCTGTGTAGTATGCAATACTGAGTTTTCCTAAACAACGATATATTATTAAAATATTATATAAACTAGCCATTATGAATAGTAATACAAACTTTTTAAAATTTTATAAATTTTATCATTCAAAATGGACTTCATTTTTGGATTTGGAATATTGAAATTAGCCTAGGGTGAATTTTTGGCATTTTTCTGAAAACATTCATTTTTTGATGAATAGTGAAAACACTGAGTTATTAGTTATAACCGACTTTTTATTTAAATAATAATTTATTTTATTTAAATTTATTTTAGGTAAAAATATATACATAATACCTATATAAGTTCAATGTAATTTATTGGAGTCATTTTATAATAATTTTAGATAAACAAAGATTTTATTTAACTTTTCACAGTCTTTTACCCATCTCCTATGAGAATTTGAAAATTTACATAAAACATAATTTTAAAGATATTGTGCATGGAATTTCAAAAATTAGAGTGAAGTGGTTGATATCAGTAAGTAAAATGTGGTTCAATAAGATAAAAATAATTTTTGGTGAATAGTAACTTTTAACTTATATTTACCACGGTTAAAAGTAAATAGTGTAATTAAGGGTAAAAATTATATTATTTCACCAAAAACATAACATAATTCAATTGGATATTTTTAATTTGACCAAAAAAACCTTAGGAATAAAATATGATCATTTAGGTCAACTTTGATTAGATTAAGACATTTATTATTATTTAATTCAAAGAAGAGTTAAAAGAGTCAAAATCAAAGTTAAATAACTAAAACACTTTTAATATTGGTTTAAACACAATATAAATTAGACTATAAATATTAATTAGAAATATAAAAAGATTTCCTACGTAATTTTATTTTATTTATAATTTTTATACATTAAATAATTTAATTTACTTTTGACACAATGATGATGCAGTAATTACCATATTAAGGAAATATTAACATAATTGATATTATAAATACCCAAATAAATGTAATTTGAGACTTTTTATGAATTAAAATAATTTTATAGGTTAATATAATACATTAGTGTTGGTTTGATGAATTGTTTTAGAGGTAATAATGGTTTTATGAATTTATCAAAAACAAAATACCAAATTGTGTCAAAATTGACATAAAATAGTTTTTAAAACAAATATTATATTATTAATTTATATAATGATCCTAAAAATCTAAGTTTCGGCCAAAAGTCTTATATAATAATATATATGACATTAATGAACCAATTGGGGTTCTATTGGAAGTTTATAGTAAGTTTATTAACCATATAGTGTAATAATACAAGAAGACACGGTAAAAGTTTAATTATTTAACTTTGAGATTAATTTAAATGATTAGGTTACAATGGAGACCTAAACTTGTCTAAAAACTATTGGTTGGGATTATTTAGACCCACACCCACCCTATACTCGAAATAAGTCACTTTGGAGCCATTAGAAACCGAAAATAAATTTTTTATAAAATAATATTTGATGTTTTTTCTAAGGTGCCCCTCACCCCTCTTATAAAAGGGCACTCACCCTTCACTCTAACTCACACCTTCCAAGACATTTTTCTCAGCCAAACTATGTCCCAATACCCTCTAAACTATCCTACCATAATCTTAGATTCCTTCCTTTAGTCATAAATCCAACCTATGGAGCCCTTTTGATCAAATCAAAAGGAAGATCCGGAAGAAGAGGTAAATATTTCACCACCCTCTTTCAAGTTCCTTTCTTCTTCCAATTCCTCCTTTTTTGTTGTTTCCTTTTTAAAATAATGAATCTAGTATATTCTATGTAATTTTATGTTATTATAAAAATTTTACACCCATGTTAGTTATTTTATCCATCCTATGAATGAAACATTCACCACACGTGCATACGCACGACTTACCGTCTCCACATCGTGGTGTAGTTTGTTATTCAAACATTTCATCATTTGGATGGATATAATAATGAGTATAAATGATTTAAATAATAAACATAACATTTTGAGGATTCTTTATATATGTTATAACATGAAATTATATACGATTTTAATATCAAAAGAATGATATCGTCGCTCGTGCGTACGTACGGACTACCGTCTCCCCGAACGCGATGAGATTCATTCTCTTTATTAGCAATTCAAGAATGATTATAAAGTATATATATAATAAATAATAAATAAATTTATGACATAATAATTCTACTGGATATATATATATATATTTATTTATTCTACTTACTTCCATTCAATTAAATAAGGAAATGAAAACAACGTTTAAGCGTACGTACAGTCTACCGTCTCCATGAACAGTGTATTTCATTTCATTTATCTATCTATTAAATACATATATATCCTGAATATATATGGTATAAAAATCATTTTTTACAATCTGGAAGTAAGTATATCGTGAAATAAGTAACAATATCAAGAACAACAAGTCCAAACATGTGCGATAAATGAAACAATTTTACCCAAAACGCTGCTTTAACATTGAATTGACAAAAGAACGGGTAATATAAAGTCATAATTGAATCATATATGATATCATAAATATAATTATGGTTCTTTTACAAGTTAATAATATGTTTAAACCCACTATACAAGAGTTTTGGACATGTATGGAAGAAATTGGACAAGTTAAGGGATAATTATTTCAATCTTGTTCTTATCCAAGATTGTTTATTCGTAAGTATTTACTGGGGTTATGTTTATCGTCCATGTCCAAGTTTTCTAAAAATATTTTCATAAAATTATTACTATTCTTCCATTTATTTTTTAAGTCATGTTTACATTTTTTTTGAATTTTACCACATTGCATTGAAGGAATCTTCCCTTTATTTACCATATATGGTACTTTTTGACTTTTCGTGAAAAAGTAGGAGAAGAATGTTTTTTTAAATTATATGGCTTGAATGGATTTTTTTTAAAATTTTATAATGCCTTATTTTCATGAAACTTCCTCCAAAATATTTCATTACTATTTTCAAAAAAATCCCTTTCTTTTAAAATTGCATGGAATTTTGTGAAAAGAAAATGATTTTGAAGAAGAAAGGATATTTTCCTCAAGAATTCATTTCAAATGTTTTGTCAAAACTATTTTCCATCTAATATGACATTATTTAGTATGATTGTGTTTCAAGTATAATGTATCTATTATTTACATGGTTTTATTCTTCTTATGATGAAATTATATCCATTTGTTTTATATGGATTACGTTATAATGGGTTGATGTTTATAAAACCCATTTTATTCATTGGGTTATGACGAATAATTTATGTTTATTTTGTGGAAAAAGTAAGAATTATTTCATTATGAGATGGGTGGGACCTATATCTCCCTCCAATTCATTAGGTAAACAATTATATCTCATGATATAGACATGGCTGGAATGGAAAGTTAATCCGGTTCAGTGATACAGGACTGGAACAAGGAGTTAACTCGATTCAGTAAGGGACATTTTCCACTAAGATGGTCTTGGCAGCCAAGCCTTGGCTACTATGGAAATCATATCATGTGCTTAATGGTTTCCACAATTACATGTTTTATTCCAATTCTATTTTATCATGTTTAATTTTCCTTTATAATCTATGCCTTATGTACTGCCTAGATTTATTTCTCAAGATTTTGATGTTTAAACATTATTTTCATGTTTTTTTGTTCAAATGTATTTTCTCCATGCCTACCCTTACTGAGCATTTGAGCTCACCATTTATATGTTTTTCCACAAGATTTAAAGAAAGGTTTTAGGTAAGAAAATAAAAGGGTAAGATCTTTATGGGAGATGTTGAAGATCTTTCACCATGATTAGAAGATTATATTCCGAGTTTCCAAATACAATAAAGTATTACGGTTCTTGAGTGTTGTTTATTGTTATGTATTAAGTACTCCTAGTTAAGTAAGGATGACTTTTTCATGATAATTTTCAATGGTGTGGGTGGGTTATCCTTTTTTATTTTTACATGACTTATGGGATCATGATTCATGTTATTTCAATAGGTGGTGTGCAGTATGTGAACCCATTTCAATTCGATGGACTAAGAAAATTTGGGTTGGTAAGCATGGTACCTACCAAGGTTTCAGTTATTAAGTGGATGTGTTAAAGATGAGGGCTTATGACCTTGATGTGGTATTTTGATCATAGTTTCCTAGGGTTTGGATAGATTAGGAAAAAGACCCTTGTTTTGGAGGGGTAGGGATAATTTGCATCAGAGTTTTTAAACACGGTAGATCGAAGAGATTGATATTTTTCATGGTTTTATAGTATAATGAGCATGTATTTGGAGTATAAACATTCATGTTCTAATGGAAATTCCCATTTGGATCATTTCCCAAAAATTATTATGAGGAAATAAATATAGTGGGGATCCCACAATAATTTGTGGAGTGCTTGGACCTCTCTTTGAGTGAGTTTTAGAGAGTACTGAAGTTGAAATTATGAGATACAAGAATAAGTGATACATATAATATTTTCATAAATTTTTTATATGTTTATAAATTATTTAATCCCTACCAATTAATCAATTTGTGCTTATCTCCATCATTTTATGACTTTTGGTGAGTTTGGAGCTAAAATGTGAAAAATGGTTAGTTATGTAAATTTAGCAGATTTATATTACTTCTATTTTCAAGTATATAATATAAAGTTTTTATCCAATTTGAGTGATTCCTTTTTATTAGTATTCAATTGTCATTGGATACAAATTCTTGTTATGGAACCAAATCCCATTCGAAGTCCCACAAGTCTAAAAAAATTATTAATTTGAAAACGTATTATGCTCAGTAGAATGAACCCTACCTAATAAAATTAAGCATATATCTGACTACCTACCTCAAATGAGATGATTATAGGTGTGTTTGGAATATTAATTTATGGTTAATATTTCAATTAAATTTCATGGATATAGTCTTTCATTAAGGAATTCCTTTAATGAGTTATAGTGGGTTGGTGGAATAGTAATCAGCGGCTAGAAAATGTTAGAAATATTAATGTGGACATTACATTTTAACACATCTCAAAAGGATTTTAAATTTAATTTTTTAATATAAAAATAAATTCATAACATCCTATAATGATATAACTTAGCATGTTTCATCCATCTGGTGGGTAGAACATAAGAAAACTTATGGGGTAAATTTTTATGTTCATTTTTTCCATTTTTTATTTATGTTTTTTTATAATGTATTCTTCTTTCCTTTTATTTATAGATTCCCTTCACAAGGAGGGGTAATATCATGATTTATTGCGGAAAGATAGTTTTTTCCTTTTTAAATTTTTTATTTCATGCAATTAATGGTTTTAAAAGTTTCCCTCTTTTATAAAGTTGGTTTCAAATTCAAATAATGGTTTTTATTGTCTTGTGTGATAGTTTTTGATTTTATATTTAGTTGTTATTATTTCTTTGTTAAATGATTTTTATCTCTCTATGGTATGTTTTGGTATACTTATGATGTAATATATCATGTATCAATGGTGATGTACGTGGTGATCATCAATATGTGTTGGAGGGGTAGTGCATATTCTTGATTGTTTGGGATAAACATGACCCAATCGATAATTGGATATGTCAATTGAGGGTATTCTATATAAGTGTATCACTAAATGGAAGGAGAGTATATCAATATGAGTTCTTGGTAAGGTTTACTCTCCCCTTCAC
Organism: Viscum album; assembly: GCA_963277665.1. NCBI lineage: Eukaryota > Viridiplantae > Streptophyta > Magnoliopsida > Santalales > Viscaceae > Viscum > Viscum album. The sequence continues at coordinate 2,103,473,780 of OY728120.1, forward strand.
CGTTGACCAATAGAGTGAGAAGAAGTGATCGTGGAATCTCACCTTAATCAGATATATAAATAAGGATTGGATAAATTGGGATTATGATAACATTGAAATTGGAAAAATGAACCTGGAATTATCTCCCAATTCCTCTCACTATTTTCAATCACTTTCAATATCAAATTTATTTTAATATTTTCATTTCTTTCTTAATTTTTTTCATTTAGTTTATTTTAAAATAAATAAATTTCAAAAACAACGTCATTTAACCTCAATATAATGTGACAAACATGATTTTTTTGTACTCCTATGTAGAGACAACCAAGGTTGAACACTATAATTCATTTTAACTTAGGAAATAATTTTTTTCACACCCTAGGATAAGCATGTGTCAATAAAAAACATTGATTTTCAGGGAGGTTCTCAAGTATGAGTGAGGTTGGCTACATATGACTGTTGTTTCCGGTGATGCGTGAGATGTGAGATATTAAGATTGAGGTTTAAAACTATTGAAATAATTAAAATGGAACTCCTTTGATCCATATTTATATCCCTATTGTGCCATGTATCCCTCATTCTAGAAAGGTTTTTTGTTTGTATACTAGTTTTTAGACAGTCACAGCAACACTGTATGTCAGTGTGTTGGTGGTCTCTATAAAATCTAAAATCTTTTGGGAATTACATGGTTTATTATTATGTTTTGATGGTCAGATTCTAAGAGGTTGTTTGGGGATTAGGATGAAATGGTGTGATCCAAACAATTTTTAGTTTAGTGGTACATTGGTGATTGGGATAGAGTATAGTGAATAGTTTGTGTGGTTGGTGTTTGAAATTAGAATCACACTAAGGGTCGCGTTATACCTAATTGTATCAGGGTGATCATGGGATACCTCCATTGGGAACGGCATCATGCTCTAGTAGTTTAAAGTAATTTTGGTTTTGTAAGTCAATAATTCTTAAGTTTGGTCAGCTCGGTTTTTAATCAAAAAATGGCATTAGGAGTCGGGTTCAAACTATGATGTTCATGTTCAGGAAGTATCGGGGGTTCCATCAGAGATAGGAATCAGGATTGGTAAGTGTGGTAGCACATTGGTGGATGCCAAAAATTTGGTGGTAAGATTACTATAGGAGGTTTTCCTTATGTTATCACATTGAATTTGAAGATATGAGTTAGAAATTGCAATATGAGAGTTTTTTTGGATGTGAAGGTGTTGTTTTCAGAGTTGGTAAGGTTTTTTCATGAATATTTTGGTATATTTAGGTTTTTCATCGATTGTAAAGGTGAATACTTTTAGACTCTAAATATAAATTGAGAGTGGGAACTGGTGTTGACTATTTCTCTCACGTGTGTTGAGATATGGTGCATCGGGAACCATGTAGAGTGGGTTTATGGTCCATTGAAAACTAGATTTAGTATGAATGATTTGATGACATAAGGGTTTGAGTTTCAAAATTGTCCTTATGAGATAAGTTTTATGGTGGAGAGAAATGTGGGTTGGATAATTAGGTGAATGGAGACACAAGAGTGTCTCAGAATAGTTGGAATTCATGGATCCTTTTTCTGGTGTTTAATGATAATATGATCATTGGTTTAGGATCATGAGGCTTTTTATCTTATGTTTTTTGGTCTCTTTGGAAGGTAATGTTTAACATTTAGTTATGGAATTTGGTTTAGGGATTATGAACTGATGAACAATATAGGTTGGTTGATGTAGTTACCTGGCCACAAGGACTTCTTAGGGAGGAGATGTTTTAGGGAGGGTATTTTTTAATGATTGGTGCATGGAAATGCTTTGAGAATAAGTAAGAATATGTATTTTTTTAATTAGTGGAGTGCTATTATTTTAAACTATAATTTAGAACCAGATTATGGGAGTTAGAACCCCTAAAAATAGCCACATTGGATGTGAAATGGGGGTTGGATGGTAGATCAGGGGCTTGGGAGAGCTCTAGAGGAATACTAGGTCCAGTCGGGCTACTATAGTTACCACTAAGAATCAAGTGATCATGCTAAAATTAAGGTATCACTATTGGGATCATAGGGTAGTCAGTGTCTTGGTACCAACTGGTCGATGAGCTACTGTGTGGTTTGTTTTATTTGGAAAAAAGTGGACATTTCCTACTTTGTTTCTTAAATCCCTTGAACTTTTGGTCCATATTTTTCTACTACCAGCCTATGGAGATCCCCTTACCCCAATTGGAAGGCCATGGTGTATCTCTTTCATAAAGGTTTTCTTAGTTATCATTGGTTTCAATCAATGGACCACAGTGTGTATATTTTTCCTCGCCCTTCTCTTATTCTTTCAGTTCACTTCCAAGTGGTGTTCCATAATTTTTAGCTAAAATTTCTTAGGTTCATGGAATATTTCTAGTTTCTCATTTTATTAATATATAGCTAAACTAGTGGATAATATTAAATAATTTGTCTTCACTAACAATAATGTAGTTCATTTTATTAAATTAACCCTTAGTCTAGAATTTTCATTTGAGTGTTTTATAGTGTGGTCATAAAGGCCATATTGATATTGAAACTTGGTATTAATTATTTATTTAAAGTTGGGTTTTCAGTAGTTAAATTATCCTTTAAAAATAGTTTTTAACCTTATAAATGATGATCCCTAATGGATCACTTAGGTAATGTAATTGACCATGATTTTTTTCCAAATATTGGTGAATTGTGTTTATAAAATGAAAATGGATGGTATTAAAGGGATGTTGTTAATTAAACCATTGACATTTATTTAGTATGATTTTATTAATTGGATAAATATGTTGAAATGGGTAGAAAGGGTTTTATAAATTAAATCAATCATGGTTAAAATGGAATTTCAGAACCACTGATGTTGTGAATGGAATTAAAACAAGAAATGGATAAATTAGTTGGTAATTGGAAATGAACATTTTATGAAATGAGAAGTCAGATTTAATAAGTTAATTAGCCTATGGTAATAGGTTATGTTATTTTTTAATAATAAAAATGATAAATCCTTTAGGTAATGGTATATATTTTTTTAATGGATTGTTTCTTTTTTGATAGTTGATATAAATGGTTCATGAAGAGGACCATGGGGTATGCTTTTTATTGGTTATTTTCTTGATATAAAGTGCTTGTTTGGGGAATAATAAGTTGTTAAATTAGTTAATCATTATTTGGTGATGGATTAAAATTACTTATGAGGATTATTTACAGTTCATATAGACATTGAATTATGTTCAATTCTATGAGAGGGCCTCATATTCCACTAGGAGACTCAAATAAATATCATACTATGGTGAAACCCTTGCATTCAAAAATATCCAATGATATGGAATTCTTAAGGAACCATTGTATTCCACATAGATTAATTATTGATAATGAATTGGGGTGTCTCCACCTTATATTAGGATAATATCTATATTTATTCAATGTCATGGAATAGTCTCTCAGATTCATAGAGGGTACCTTGGTGAATATATTGGGATGATCTCCCTTGATTCAAAAATATTACCTTGAGTGGAATAACTCAAGTGTAAGCTACAGATTCCCATCATGTAATTATTCTAAATAACAAGAAATTTTCCTTGAGTTCAGAAATATATTTTGAATCATAGTAGTTGCAAGGGTCACTTCCCCCTTGGATTCTCGATGGGCTTTTTTTAAATAGAATGCCCAGTTGAGCCATGTGGATTCCATAAATTGTGTATAATTGTGGCTTACATGGTAGTGTGACTTAGAACCACTAAATATATGATGTATACCACAATCATAGATTCAGTAGTGATGGAGAAACCATGTATAGACCAATGTCGAGTGTCACTGTATTGCTCAGTTATTTGTGGTTGTTACTACCCTTTATTTAAATTATTAAACCATCAATTTTTAATTTGTTAAATGTTAAATACTTATATATATCACTCTTACATGAACTTTATTATGGACATGTTATTTTAGGTACACCATTTGTGGTATCATATAGAGTTTTACTCATATCTTTATTGGGATTTCATGGCACTTAGGTACCCACATAAAAGATTATCTAGTTACATGTTCATGTTTGGGAAAGTGCCCCTTATTGTTGGTTTCTTCGGTTGGACTGGTTTGTATGTGGTATAGACATCAAGAATAGTCAGAACTCAGGACCAAACATGGGATGAGTTTTAAATTCATTTTTATTATTCATTTTTATCCTTTTATGAGATCATACCTTATGGGATTAGTTATGTAATGTATGGAATTAGACATTATTGTAGCCTTTCGAAATTGTGGTTTTATTTATCACTTTACCTCACTTATCTATGATGTATATTTATCCTAGTTTATTATTGTTTTCATTTCTATTATTATATATACTCTATATAGAGGTTATAGACTCCCCATGGTATCCTCATAGACCCTCTATACTAGTTGGTAGCCTACTGCACACAAGGAGATGAACTATAGGAAATTTGGTGCACAAACTCAGGTAATCAGTTAAGTGGCTTCTAGGAAGGGGTGTTACACATTTCATATCAAATGGAATGCTTTTATCATCACGTATGATATAGTATTTATGGAATATATCTATAAATATTCCACATTTACTAAAGCCTCTTATAATTTGTGTAATGGTCTGAACCTCCCTAACCAATTACTTTGCATATTTCGGGTGTTGGGGGTTTCAAGAGAAGGATAGAGTAATATAGGAGTTTTAGGAGACAAATTATTAGATATATGGGAGATTTTACAGAATTTATATGGTGTTTCATCATAGATAGGGCCAAAGAAAATTTTTCAATGTGTTTAATCCTACGAATCCTTTGTTTTATATGGTCAAATGTGAGGGTTTCGACTTTGGATTGGGATAGTTTTGGGGGTTTTGATTAATTTATATTAATGAAATTCATATAATTGACATGTATACTATGACATGAAGTTATGGATTTCAATTTTTGTTGTTATTACATTCAATGAGTCATTGAATTGTAGTGCCTGAGATGCATCCTGGAGGTATGGAGGTCGAGTTCCTCAGATTTTCCATTTATGTGGTCATTGCATTATGGTGATTAAGTTGTTTCATGGTCCTTCCTTAGTTGTATCAGATTAAAATATCTATTTGAGTATTTAATATGGGTATATAGGGTAAATCATAGTGTGATTCTCAAAGGATTAGTGTAATTAACCAATTGTAGTATTTGCACACCTACTGCATTGGGGTTTTGTGTTTTCCATGCACGGATATAAATTCATGGTATCTCTTGAATTCCTCTTATTTAATTCGTTATTACCAAAACCTATGTGAAAATATTCCTAATTTTATATATTTAATCCATATTTGATAGTTCTAGGTCCTTACCCTTGTGGTTTTAAGATCCTTCCATCCAAGGTGAATTTCTGTCTATATTTTGGAATGTCTCACTACTCTTATTATTGGGAGATTATGGATATTATATTATGCTTGGTTTTTTTAGTTTTTGGTTAATGTAATGGTGATTAGTGTGATGTTATAGGCTCAGGGAAGATTATTCTAGATTCATTGGTTCACAACTTCATTTCTCTCAATATGGAATTGCTCAAGTTTTTTTGAGTTATGGTATTTATGAGTTCTCCTTAAATCTTGTGAAATTAAATATTGTTTCATACACTATGGAACATACTAAATTTAACTCATAGAACCTAGAATCCTTTGATTAATATCCCCTTAAATCAAATTATTGTAATTATCCTCATTACCTTTCGATTACAATCCCCTTTTATGTGAAAGATTTTAATTTCTAACATTCACTTGATTAAAACCCATGTATTGAATCCTGTTATATGTGATTGTTTGTACAACTTCAATATTTGATAGTCAACTCTTTCAGGAAATGTCTTTAGATGTGGTATGTTATTACTCTATCCTTGGGCTTGGTATTGTTGATTTTGTTTGGGGCTTTTTTATATTTTCCATTATTCCATACATTACATCCTTCTCTCTTGCCTAGTGTTGTGGGTTTTCGTTTTGGGTAAGGGTATATTATAGGTTTTATCTTTATTCATTGCTTGATTTTAATTTTATCTTATTTGTTATGGTTACTCTCTATCATGCCTTAAATTTTTTTCAAGTATTATATTGTTTTTTTATTACATATAAAACTAGTATTAATGTTGTTTTATATGAGCTGTGAACCGAATTATGAGTTGGATATAGTATGGTGATCATGTTGGTCGACTTTCTCTTTACCACATTGAAATGGATAATTTTGTGTTATAATCTTTCATGGAATAATGGATAAGGGGATGAGTATGTGAATAATAGGATGGTTCAATGAGATGGAAATTACCTTAAAAGGGGGAATATAAATGGAAGGTAAACTAGGAATTAATATATTCTAATATGAATAATAATGGACATTTAATGTATTGGTATATTTCTATATTTTAGAGGGTACTTGTATCCATGTAGGTTATTGTCTTGTGGTAGATTTTAAGTACCAGTTTATGAAAATATGTATAGTTACTTATTTTCAATCTTGGTAGGTTAGCTAGGTCTAGTTATAACCCTTAGGTGGGGTGGTCAATAATGCTATTGATCTATTTCACTGAGGTCAGCTCATTTTATGCATCATCATTCCTTAGAGTTGGGTATGGAACCTTGGGTAGTTTGGTTAGGACCTAGAGGTTTTTTAGTAGAGGTGTTCTTGTAATTCACCCTAGGGTAGTGTAGTTGGTTATAGTTATAAGGTGTATTTTCTAAGCTATTATCATGAAAAAGGGGTGAGTAGTTGGGTTTTTTGCATGATATTGGGTTCCAAGAGTTGTAAGGTTTTGGGGTAGGACTTTATTTGGTATGAATCATGGTATTTTGACAAGTTTTATAGGATTAGATAATTTTTTAGATATAGGTCTAGTTTGGGTTTGCCTTTGAGATGGTATGTTATGTTTTCTGTGGGATTTTTAGTTATATGAAGGTGTGGTTCAATGCTTAAGTTAACCTAAACCAATATATAATTTGAATAAAAAATGAATGTAATTATTATATTAATATTATAAATGAAGTGGTAACTAGAAAATAAATTAAAATTTTACAAATATATTTATTAATGAGTTATTCACTGGGATTGTTTGTTTTTTAGTTAATTAATGGTATTTATAATCCAATATTGGGGTTTAAATTAAGAATGCAATGAATGATGAATAATTAAGTGATCGATTTATTTTAAATATAAAATTTTCCAGGTTTCTCAATAATAATTTGATGAATTAAAATTAGGTATTGGAATTAATAAATGATGAGTTAATGTATAAGAATATAAATTCCCTATTTTCCATGATTTTCATTGAATGTGATATGTATTAATACAGTGATTCTTGTTATTTTCTTTGTCCATAATATTTACTGATTATTAAATGATACATTACCATGGTTATGATGAGTATATTACATGAAAATTTATATTTTATATAATTGAATTCTTGGATCATATAACTTTATGGTGTCTGGAACTTGGTCTTAATGGGACCAAGGCTTGTGCATGTGGAAGATGACGTGTAAATTATGGCATAGTTATGGATATGGTTATGATCTTTAGTTTTGTTTAAATGATGGTTATATAGAAAGGTGTTATGATGTGTTTATTATTATTATTATTATTATTTTCTTGGAATCATGATGAGTTATTTAGGGGTTATCTTACAAGTTTGTTACTAGTTTGAGTTGTAAGGGCCTCTAAATTGAAAGGTAAGAGTGAGGGTAATTTTTCATGAACTCTTTATTCTTTATCATATTATTGATGATATTTCCCCCAATGATTGATGGATATAATTTATGGAAATGATGATATGGTTTCAACAGATATGATTACAATATCAATGTTTTTGTTCGGTTATAATGGTGAAATGATTATATGATATCTTTAATTTACATATCCTTTGTTTATTTATGATAAGGGGATACTCATGTATAAGGTTGTTGCAGGTGAAGTAGTTAGAAGTGGTAATTATTTTTACCTTCATCTATATTTTATTTCATAACCTTAATCTTATTTCCAACTTTTACTTAATTAGTTTCTTCCACACATTTTGGTCCCATCACATTGATTTCCCATGGATTTTGTATTTATTAAAAATATAATCCTATTGAATAATCCTAATTTTTCACCACTCTATAGTTTTTCTTGATTTTTTTATACGATAGATCTTGGTAGAATAGGAATATTATTCTGCAGGTGGCGGGAGTAGAGCTTTAAGAGCTCATACATTCATTCTCTCTAGTTGTATGGTATTTTTTATGTTGTTATATTTAGGATTTGGTATTGTTAATTTTTTTGTTTATTTATATGGAGTTGATTGGTGGATTGGTTCTATTTCCCTATGAATTAAGTGGGTAATGCCTCTCATATGGATGATAGATACCCTTTGGTATAGTCTTTAACCTACAGTCTATTGGAGGTTTTATTTGGGGGTAACTCTCAACTCCTTTGTTGATCAAGGAGGGGATTCATTGGGGGTGATTCTTGATAAAGTGGTATCCAAGATTTTTATTAACCTATAGGATTGATTTTTATTTTTGTAACATGAGAGGATTTAATGGTATAATATGGAAATAGTTTCATCTAAACCTATAATGTGATGTAGGAAAATGATACTAACTATGAAATGGGTATTTAGGGCCTCAAATAATTTGATGTAAGGACCTTGTTCATATATAAAACATAGTTTAGGAGGAAATACATTGATTTTAGGGGAGATGAAATTTATTAAGGGTGCAGTCATCATTCTCATATGTTTCATTATAAGTTGGGATTTTGATTTTCAATTATGATTGGTCTATTTATTTATGTTAACCAATGTTGATATAATGAAATATATACAATTGTTTTGCATGAATTATAATAAGTTGATTTATGATAGTTTTAATCAATATTTATTATAAACTTATGATGGGATATGATAATTTCATCCCTTAGAATTCCATGTTTAGTTGTATAATTTAAAATTTGCATCCATATTAGTTAATGAACCTATAGAATCATATTAACAATTAAAAGTATCATTTTTAATTAATGATGAAGCATGTATAAAAAATTACCATGAGTAAACTTTTCTATAAACCTTCTTGATTAATAATTCCCTAATTGATTAATTATTAATTAGGTTAAAGGGTTTTTGAATGAAATTTTTCAGCAAAACATTTAAAATTATAACATTTATTTAAAATAAATTTCATTTCATGTGTTCAGTTGAACCTAAGATTTATAAATTTTATTGTAATTAAATGTAAGTTGTATGTATGAGTTCTTTTAATTAAAAATAATTCTTGAGATATAAATTCTTGTTATTTATCTTCTTTTATTTAATGAAATATAATGACATGTGCTTAATAAATAATCAACTTAGATATGATTAATGATGCATGACAAAATTGAGAATTAATGTGTTCTACATGAACTGATTATTTTAGAACAAATGCATAAGATTGATAAATTTTATAAATGGTTTATTATAAAACAGGCTATGATATAAGAAAAGTTGATAGCTGAATATTCCATGAAAATAAAGCTGTGTTCAATTTACTATTTAGATATGATTATGAAATTTAATAATAATTTTATTTTTTGATTTATGTAAAGGGAATAATAGAAAAACATGTTATAATTCCATGATAGATTAAATAAAAATATTATGATGTTGGTAAAAAAGTAATATGAATCAAGTATTATACTTCCTCCAATATAAGAGGAAATGAAAATGAATATTCCATGTGTGATCCCCTGAAATGTTACTTCTAATGTAGGTTAAATATTTTGTGTTGGATTGAAAATCATTTTATTTACTAGTTATGTGTTGATAATATGTTTTTCATAAGACTTAATGTTATGTTAACTCAAAAATTTATTTATTATTATTTGGTAAATATTACTAGAATTTTTATTTTTTATAATGTTTTTGATATCACTGATATGATTTGATATGATGATGTGGTGGAAATGGGTGATGGTAATGATAATGGGATGATTATAATTGGTTGGGAGATGGTATTTCACATTTATCCTACTAGTTATGGTGATGTGATTATGATATGAAAAGTATTTATGGGAATATGTGTAATATTGGACCAGGAATGTCTTTTACTGCATGATATAATGTTCTCTATGGTGTTTTTTTGATTCATTTGATATGAACTAGCCCAATTGTTTGATGTTGAACCAAATGAATTACATATAAATTTCATAAAAATGTTACATGAGGGGAGGAGAAAGGGGAATATTATGATAAATCCGGTCTGAATTTTCATTAATAGGAAGTATTGATGGTCCATGGTGGAGAATATATCCCCAAGGTTGAGGATTAGTTATAATAGATTGAAGATTCCTTTATGTCATTGAGGACATTGGATCAATTTCAAATCCTTCTGGAGGTTGGATTGTTTCAGTAAGTGGATCAAATATGGTGAAAGATGAAGTGTGGATACCTAGGTAGGATTCCTTGGGAAGAGTTTCTGAGAATATTCAAGAAGGATTTTATTTCACACACATATATATAAATATATACATGAAAGTGATTAAAAGGGTATAATGGGGGAAAGATAGTGTATGAATCTTTGGGAATCATTTTACATACTAGGTTGGTCAGTTTCTACATTTCCTAGCCAGATAATTGGATTTAGTGAAGTATTTTGAGTCCACATTGAATCTAGATATTTGGTTTCATATTGCAACTATTTAAAATATTTATTTAGAAGAGGTGAGGAATCATGCATAAATCCTGAAGAGAAACCTTTATATGAGTGATTGTTTCAACAAAGATCATTCTCATGTTTCTGGAGATATTGAGATGATTTTTTTGAGTTATGGGTCTCAATATCTACTAAAGAGGAAAGTAAGATGACCATCTAGAGATAAGAATTATCTTTGAGACCTATGTTTATATAGATTGATGTATCCTATATCAAGCTATTTAATATATTTCTCTTATAATTTTTTGGGGAATCATCAGTATAGATTCCCTTATCATAAATATTCTTCTCTGTCCTTGATGGGTGGTTACCTATGGCTTCGGTGGTGAATCATATTCCAATATAGTGTTGTTATTTCTTTTATCTAATTTTATAGGTATATCCCCTTGGATAGTGTGTCTGGTATTTTCATATTTTAGGAAATGTTTGGACCAGAAAAGTTTGAATCATTTTAATTTAATTTAATATGAATTCCTAATTTTCCCTATTCATTTATTGGGCATCAATTTCTCTCTGGTTTTTTTATTCTCAAAGATAAACAATTTTTGAGATGCATTTTAAGTAATAGTTTAGTCCTCCATGACCCATTTATTTTTGTATTCTAAGTGTTGGAGGTTTTGGTAGAATTTTATAGAAAGGAAGGAGCTTTTGGAAATGAAATTTTACCTTGAAGGGAGATGTGGCAGTATAGACATGGGTGTTGTACCATATAGGGGGTTGAAGAGAATTTTGGAAAAAAAATTAACCTTACATATGCATTTGTTTTTTATAATTTTGGTATGATCTTTTCGGTTGTAGTGTAGTATAATTTTGAGTGTTTGGTTTAATTTCTACAATATCTTTTATAGCAAGGCCATGAATCCTCATTGTAGAGTTGTGGATGTTTGGTTTTTTGGATATTTTATCCTTCGAGTCATTGTTCTGTGGTGTCTGAGTTATACTATGGATGTATGGAGTTCTAGTTCCTTGGTTTGGTCATTTTGGGGGTCATTATGCCATGTCACTTTGATTACACCATGTCCCTTCCATGGTTATATGAAATTAAAATAATTTATTATGTATTAAATGTGCGGAGAGGCGGTATATCATAGTATGATTCTTGGAGGTTTGGTGGAACTAACAAGTATCATTGGGGTCACACATGTTGCACCATTATTTTGTGTTTTTTAGGCTTAGATATAAATCTGTGGTGTATATTAAAATATTTTTATTTACTTTGTCATTCCCAAAACCTAGGAAACTAGAGACACCTACTTATAGTTCATTAATCCCTCCTTGATAGCACCTTCTCTTTGACCTTATGGGTTTAAAATCCTTCCATCCAAGGTGAGTTTCTTCCCATATTTTGGAATCTATTAGTAACCTTCTTCATGGTAGTTTTTGGAAGTAACATTTGGATTGGTTTTGGGGAATTTAGGTTAATTTAAGGGTGATTAATGTGATGATATTGGTTTATGGAAGCTTCTTTAATATTTATTGGTGCTCGGTTTATGTTCTCTCAATGTGTTGTTTTTTATATTTGTTAAGGTAGGTTATTTTTTAGTTCAATTTATATCTTTTGATATTATGTGCTCCTTGATATGTTGTGGAAAATTCTATGTTTCCCTTGTTGAACTAGGAACCCATCGATCGATAACCCCTAGTATTTAATGATGATAATTTCCATCATTCCTTTTTGATTGAAATCCCCTTTAATATGAATATTTTTAATTGAGAAAATTTTCTTGATTGAAACCCACCAATTGAATCCTAAGATTCATGATTGTCTATACCATTTCATCCATTTATAATTGACCCACACTAAAACTTCTGTCATATGTGGTAGTTTACTACTCTCTCCTTGGTTTTTATGTTTCTAATTTATTTAAGGGGAGGTATTGATGTATGTTTTCCTTTATTCCATAAATTTATCCCTTCTCTAAATCTTAGTGTAGTGGGTTTTGAACTGGGTTAAGGGTATGTGGAAGGTTTTATCTTTCTTCATTACATGTGATTAATTGTTCCTTGTTTACTATATTTCCTTCATGGATTTCTTTAAATTATAAACTGATATTATATTGGTGTTTTTTTGCATATAAAAATTCTATTAATTTTTTTACATGTGACATGAACTTGATTGTGAATTGGGTATGGTATGGTATGGTATGTAAAATGGGATGATTATGTGAATATAAGGTTGAAATAATGAGATGGGAAGTATCTTGAAAAGGGGAATATGAAGGGAAGGTAATCCTGGAAATAATATTAACTAATATAAATAATAATGGTCATTTAAAGTGATGTGATTTTACTAAAGTTTATCGAGTAACAATATCTATTTATTTTTTTGTCTTTTAGTACAGTTTAATGTATGGTTTATGAATAGAGGGATAGTTCCTTCCTTTTAGTATTGGTGTGTTAGTTAAGGTGTGTTATAAACCTTAATTTGGGTGGGTAGCAATGTTTTTGATCTTTCTAGGTGATTTCATTACATTGTAAGTTTCTCTCCTCTGTAGAGTGATGTATTGATCCATGGGAATTTCAATGAGATGCTATTGGTTCCTTAAGGGAGGTAGTATAGTAATTATACCAAGTGTGGTGTTGGTTTTTATAGTTATAAAGTGTGTTACATGAGCTACTATAATGAAAGTGGAATGGATATGTGTGTTGTTTTGTGAGATTTTTTTAGGAGTAGGAAGGTTTTTGGGGTAGGAATTGAGTGGGGATACCTCTTATTATTTTATAGGTTGTGTGAGCTTATATAGTTTCAAGATTGTAGGTTTGGTTTGTGGTTAACATTTAGATGGTAAGTTGTGGTTGTAGTCTGAGTCATAGTCATCATAAGGTGTGGGATGATGCTTAATTCAACCTAAACGAATATAAAAGTGGAATAAATAATTGAATTTACATAATATATTAAAATTATAAATGATTTGGTAATCAGAATGTGAATTGGAATATTGTTAATATGTTTATTAATGATTTTTTAATTTTTATTGTATGATGATGAATTAATAAAATTAATTAGTAATCCAAGAATGGGGTTTAAATTATATATATGATGAATAAAGATTAATTAAGTGATTTTGATATTTTGAATATTAACTGTAAAGGGATTCTCAATGATAAAGGGATGAATTAAGATTATGTAATGGAATGAGTAAATTATGACTGAATGGATCTAATGATAAATTCAAGGATGGTGATTTCATTCCTTGACTGGGATATCAATTAATATATCATTGTTTTCCATTTACTTTTACCTTCATATTTCTTGATAATTAAATGTACCTTACTCATGGTTATGATGATTGTATTGTGTGTTGAGATATATTTTGTTTAATGAATTTCATGGATTATATATCTTGATGCTATCTATAAGTGGGTTGTAATGGGACCAAGGCATGTGCATGTGGAAGATAATCTTGAGATGGTGGAATAATTTTTGATTTGATGATGAGGATCGGTTGGGTTCATTTGATGGTTGGATGAAAAGGTGGGATTCTGTGTTTTTTATTTTTATTTTTTTCATAGATTCCTGATTAGTTAGTAAAGGGGTTTTATATTGGATCCCTACTGGTTTGAGTTAGAAGGGACTATAAATTGATAGGTAAGAGTTGTGCTAATTTTTCAAAAAAAATTTCTTAATTAGTAAATTATTGATGATATTCATATCAATGATTAATAGTTATGATATACTTGCATGAGGATATGGTTAGAAGGGATGTGTTTATGATGGAAATGTGGTTGTTTAGTTATGATGGTGATATGATTCAAATCTATATTTATCTAAAATCTATTTCATTTATTTAAGATAATAGAATATCCATGTATATGATGGTTTTAAGTGAAGTACTAAGAAGTAAAAAATGTGTTTACCTTCAGCAATTGTTTTTTTCTTAGCCTTATTCTTATTTACAACTTTTCCTTTCTTAGTTTTTTCCACACATGATTGTCCTGACACATTGATTTCACACGGATGTTGTATTTGTAATTCCTTGAGTTTTTAAAATTGAAATCTATGTTTGATAGCGTATGTGATACACAACACTAAACCCAAATAAAAAATGATTATTTGAATATTATAATTTCATCATTTTCATTAAATTTTTGGTTATGAGTGTTATTATCTCATTTATGAAATATTTGTGTGTCCTAAATATAATTAAATTTTTTTAGTAAATAATCAATCAATTTTGGTAATTTTCTTTGTTCTTAAAAATAGGTTTTATTAAAAAAAAATTTAATTATTTTTATAAACTGTATTATAATTATTTTCAAGAAAATTTAGAAAATGTATTTGATAATATGAGCGCCATTTTTTATATCATCATATTCAAATTAACATAGGGTGAAATTTTAGGATTTCCTAAAAATATATGTCATGACCCCCTCCCTATAATGTTTACCCCTCCTGGGTCAGCAATGTGAAAAGGGAGATAGTGACCCTAGACTCACGCCTCCGGTAGGCCCTTGGTTGGTGACTATCACCGAGGGTATAGTGAACTCAGAAATGGGAGGAATTACCCACTAAGAGAACACATGCGAGAGAGATAGAGAGAGAGATGAGACAAACAACAACCAAATCCAACTCAAAAAGCAATATAAAATAAATCTCAATTACACATATGTTATTTCATGCAAGAACTACTACAACTAGAAGGGAGAACTGAAAGTACCAAAAGAAAGTAAAATAGTTGTGACCATGAAACCCTAACAACTCCTACAACCCCAACCTATTAGTATCCATCCTGATCTCCAACCTGGTCTAAGTGACCTTAAAAATAGTTTATATAACATAGGGTGAGTATAACAGTATACTCAATAGGATCCTCATCGGAGCATCTCGTGCAAAAGTAAATAAATAATTCTAAATAACAGTGAATAACAAGTGAAACTAACTCATCTCCTAAATAGGTATACTATGTTCCCATCCTCACTATGGATACTCTCACCATGTATCGCATACAAGAGTATATAATATAACCAAAAAATCCAGGTTACCCTACAACCACTTCTCCTTTAGTTTTCTGCCATGCCCCAACATCGCACATCCTAAGCATCTCTCTCCAAAAAGTCTTGCCTATAGACACATGGGTTAATCACCACAACATGAACCTTGTGCAACATAGCCACCATGTCCACATAACCAAGGTAACAAGGTATTTTTGGGAGCCACCAAATCTCATATTATGTGTATCATATATTTGGTATTAAACCTCAATCCATTATATCCCATACATCGAGTATGGATCCTCAAGACATGACATCCTATACACATTACACCTATAGTAGTCCATGTAAAACTATATGCAGAATATATGTGTGTGAATATCCAGAAGCCATTACAACCCTCTATACACTTATATAGGGAAACTACCTGCCATGCACACCATCATAAGTAAATACCAAGATAAGAGAGTAGGGACAAAGGTGGTAGTCAGTTATCCATCCTCCCATCATGATGTTTGGGAAAACACCCCCCCCCCCTAGGGCTCAGAATCCACTAGGTGTCAGTATCCCTAATCGATAGGGTGGGGTAGTGTATAAAAACACAAAAGTACATGATACAATATATCTCACAACCACACTAGGGAAAATCCTAGTCTTAGAATCAACTGTATCTAACATCTCACAGACTCCCAGATGTCGCTAATAAGACTAGATATCATATAAGCACATAACCACTTAGAGAGATTTAGTAAATCATATTTTCCCTTTTTATTAGAGTCACTTTACATTAATTAATTCTTTAAACATTAATTAACCGTTATTAATTCCACATTAAATTTCATTAGCATCACACCAAAGTTCTATTCCCTCCAGGAATAACCAAACCCAGTCCACAACTTATCAAAAATATTACCTCAGCATTGTATCCCAGAAATCACCAAAACCTTGTGTTAAAATCATCTATTCAATCATTTATTAATAAAATTATAAATTTCCCATTATTATATGTATTCTAGAAAATAATTCTAAGCTCCCAAACATAAGGGGATTAACATAGTGGTTAGATAAACTACCCATCCAGTCCTTCCCACCTATAGCAAGAGTATAGACCCATCCTTCCGCTAGAATCTAAAAAAAAGCACGTGGAATAAACCATGCATCTTCACCCCTTTTGGAAAGAGGGTAATAAAGAATAGTTTCCCTAAGTAGTGGGGAATTCAAACTAGATAAACAAACAACAAGAATCAACAAGTATCCAATATTCACATCCAAGAAATTTCATTATCTCTGGTGTCCTCCCCGACACCCACATGCATAAACTGAGGCACCTCACCACTCTAGGCATAAACAGATTCCACAACCATTGGGCCTCACTTCCCCATATCTCAGAAGATCCATACTGTCTCATAACATGTCACAAGTAGTAGTAAAATAACAAGAATCTTAGATATTGGCCCTAAAAGGGTACTATGCCTTCACACACAACGAACTCTCATGGCTACAAATCATAAGGTACTCAGACTTACAATAAAGATGGTAACTCATAAAAACATAAGGAATTAACTTTTATCTATAAAATAAATATTTTATCCATCTTTAATTATATGATTCATTGTTAGTAGGTTCCAACTATTGGCAGCCTAAATTTCAAGATATTATAGCTATCACAGATTAATTAATCATGCTTAGTGCATCAATTTAATTATCATCAATTTACAAAAAAACAACCAGATTAATTTAAATGCCTATCTATCATTGAAAAATAATTTACAATTAATCCAAGTTTTAATTCATTAACAATCTTCCATCAATAACGACATGCTTGCAAGACAAGCATAGATATCACACAATCTAGAAAAACAAGAGGCAGTAACATATGATCAATACCAATTTATTTATCCGGTTCAAATGTTTTTTATGTCAGTTCCATTGTGATATAGTGGGATAAAACATGCTAACCCCATAGTTTCATGTAAATTAATAGAGAATCCATGAATCCCTTACCTCACAAAGTTTATGATTCCCTTTGCACTATAACGATCAATGCAATGGATCACGATCGCCTCCCCAACAACCAATAAAACCCTATTAGAAACATGGAGATCACATTCCTTAATATGGTAAGGAGAAATAGTAGGAGAATGATATAAGAAAATAGAAGAATAATGGTAGATCATACCTTCTATCGGTGATTGATTGACACTTGCGGCTTGCACCAAAACGGGGGATGCACATGTAGCAAGAAGAAACATCAAAGAAAAATGATCCAAGGATTAAGGTTTTATCACACCACTCTTATGGGAATAAATTGTCTGGGTGCTTCACAAAGATAGAAATGAGAGGGAATAATAAGGTGGAATATATCTCGGGGTTCTGAAAATCTAAATTGAGAAGCGGTTTAAGATACGCTAGATTTTCCATTAATATCATATTTGTCAAGGATCACACTTATTGATTGAGTAAAGGCTTCCCGACCATTAAGAAAATTAAGATATGAGTTATGGGCTTCGAATCGGCCTTAAATCCATTAAAACAAGGCCTTGAACACATGTTACATCAAAGAAATGTCAAAGGGGAAAATTTGTAGGAAGCTGGAAACACTATTCACATATGTCTCACCGACAACACTGTTCAAATATGAGGGGCCAACAGTGATAGAAAAAATGAATCACTGATGCCGACAATACATATGACTCACCGACGCTGTTAGTACAAATGAATCACTAACGCCGATAGTACAAATGACTCACCTATGTCGATAATACAAATGACTCACTGACAATGACAGAACAAAGGACTCACTGATGCCGATAGTACAAATCACTCACCGATACTGGTAGTAAAATTGACTCACCAACGCAGATAGTATAAATTACTCACCAACACTAATAATACAAATGACACACTGACAATTATAGTACAAATTACTCATTGATGCCAATAGTACACATGACTCACCGACACCAATAGTACAATTGACTCACCGATGCCAATAGTACAAATGACTCACCGACGCCGACAATACAAAACAGGAAACATTGTTCACAAAACTTAAAATTTGGAAAAGTGTGGGGGTTGAGTCACCTTGACCTCCCTGCACACCTCAAAACCATATTTCAGAAAATGAATGGACTGGAGAGGTCTAGTCCATTTCATCAAATACCCCTTAAAACATTCTCATCCTTGAGAATTCAAAAGCAACCAAAATCGAAATAGAAGAAGGGGTTTGAAAAATAACCCATTGAGATACCTCTCAAAAGAGAGAAATCCACAAAACACAACAAAATAAATCCATCTCATAAAATTGAAAGGTCTCCAATCACAAAAGAACATCATTACATGAAAAGAGTTAAATATCAAACAACATGGGGTACTGAGTGTGTATCGACATCTAACTGTCCCATGTACACTCCTCCATGCCAATATGTTTCCATAAGACAAGGGGATAACAAACCCAAACAACACCTTCTCCTTGTGGTCCAATATATCTATAAGCCACTCCTAGATAGTCGCATCATCCTTAACATCGATCTCCCTCTACTAGATGATGTGATAGTTGTCATGAAGATAACGAAAGATCTGCAGCACATGAAAAACATCGTGTATCTAGATAATCTATGGGGGATGTGCTACCTGATATGCCACTACTCCAACATGAGCCAACACCTTGAAAGTCCAAAAAACAAGAGACAAATATTACTCCCATGAACAATCATTCACTTCCCATGATGGGGAGTTACGTTCAGAAACACGTGATCCCCAACATCAATCTCTAGAGGTCTCATCCTATGGTCAGCATAGGACTTGTGACATCCTACACTGCCTTTATCCTCTCACGAATCACCTAAACCATCTCTATCCAATTCCTCATTAGTTCTGGTATGAGAATTGCGGACTCTCCAACCCCTGTCCATCACAATGAAAATTTTGGCCATACAAGGCTTCAAATAGAACCATACCGATTGTGGGGTGAAAACTATTGTTGTAAGAGAACTCCATCAAGGGTAAGTTCCTCATCCACGAACCTCTAAAATCAAAGACCTAAATGTGAAACTTGAATTCAAGAGTTTGGATGGTCCACTCTGTCTTACCAATCATCTTCAGATGAAAATAAGTGTTAAGGCATAACTGATAAGCAAAAACATGCTAGAGACCTCTCCAAACCCTATATATAAAATGAGGATCTTTATGAGAAATGATCATCCTTGGTACTCTGTGGAGTCTCACCACCTCCTCTATATACTACCTTAAAAACCCTCCACTGATCTCAACTCCTTGATCTCTAGGAAGTGTGATGATTTCATTAAACGATCCACTACCACACCTATAGAATCTTGGATTCCCTGAGATCAAGTTAAACCAGTAACAGACTCCATTGTGATATCCTCCCACTTACACGAAGTAACATCTTACAGCTGTAGAAAACCACTAGGGACATGGAGCTCAGCCTTCACCTTCTGAAAGACCAAACAATGAGACACCATCTCTACAAATAAAAACATCAACCCAGGCCACCAAAACTAACTCCTCATGTATCGGTACGTCTCTTTCATGATAGGAAATACTAATAAGGTTAAACTATTTAACTCTCTGAGAACCATCCCTTGCATCGCCAATGGAACAAAAATCATTCCATGAAACAACACCCAGTTTTTTTCATCCTAAGACTAACCATCAGGGTCCTCGGCACAAAATACACATTCTCTCCAGACCTCCACCCCAAGATCCCCCAACTGGGACTCTTCTACCTACTGCACCAAAGATGAATATACCATCATCTGAAAAGGAAAACTACTACCTCCAACTTCTCCCATATAGAGATTTAATGCTAAATGTTCATCCATCACTCTGCAAGAATCACCAAATTCATGCACTACATCACTATGTAAATTCATGCTCAGTGCATCAGCTACAGCATTCCCCTTACTAGGTGTATATGAGATTTTGAATTCATAGTCCTATAAGAACTCCATCCATCGACACTACCTCATGATCAAGTCAAGATGGGTGAAAACAAACATCGGGATCTTATGATAAGTGAAAGCCACAAAGCTCTTACTAATGAGTTAATGTATCCAAATCATCAGAGAAAACACCACTACTTCCAACTCAAGATAATGGGTGTAATAGTTACGTTCATGGGGATGAAACTTCCAAGACCCATAAGAAATGACTGATCTCTACTTCATCAGAATGTATCTTAACCCTAGATGTGAATCATCGCAGAAAACATCAATGTAAAATCCCTCTATTGGCATACAAAGAACCGAAGCACTAGACAACTTCTCCTTCAAAATTCAAAATCTTCTTGACACTATTCAGTCTAAACAAACACATGATCCTTCTTTTTCAATTCTAAAAGAGGAGTCACAACCCAAGAAAAATCGGGTACGAACATCATATAGAATCCTTCAAGGTCAAGGAAACTTTACACCTCTACCACTCTCTTGTGGGCTTCCCAAGACACAACTTCTTCTATCATCATCAAATACATATATACTCTCTAATGGTACACCACATGGTCCATGAAACGAACTTCTCAATCCCAAAACTCTCACTTTGACAACATCCCAAACAATTTTCATCGACAAAAAACTCCCAAAAATAGAATACAGATTCTGTGCATGTTCCTCCTCAGATGTAGAGTACAAAAGGATGTCATCGATGAAAATACCCAAAAAATCATCCAGGAACCCATTAAACACATCGTTCATCAACTCGATGAACACAGCTGGAGAATTATTCAAACCAAATGGCATTACAAAAAACTCGTGATGCCCATAACGACAATGACAATCTGTCTTTTTGGACATCCTCATCCTTCACATGCATCTGAAGATATACTGACCACAAGTTGATCATCAAGAACCAACTTGAACCCTTTAGATGATCGAATAAATCATTAATACATGGAATTGTATAGTGATTCTTCACTATCACTTTGTTCAAGTGACGATAATCGATACAAAATCGCAATCTGCCATTATCCTTCTCCACGTACAAAACTGGTGCACCCCACGGTGACACACTTGTCCAAACAAAACCACATTTTAACAGACCATCGAGTTGTATATGCAACTCTAATAGATTATAAGGGGCCATCCTCTATAGATACATAGAGATAGGAGATGCTCCCGGATGTTGTTCGATCCCAAACTTGATCTCTCATTAAGGGGGTAATGATAAAACCTCTTATATAAAGACAATAGGCTACCCGTCTACGAACCTAGAAAATTCCCACTATTGAACCTCAAGAGAACTCAAAATCCATCATCCATCATGGATGGTAAGGAAGGAACATGCCTCTAACCCATCATATGGTCCCACTCACCAACTAACACTATTGTCTCTCCATCAGCAAATAAGAACACTACCTAACTTTGAAATTAATCTACGATAGCATCCACTGAATAAAACCAATCCTTTCTGAGGATGACATCATATGGTTGTATTTCTAAAAATTGGAAATATCCCCAAGAGCGGTGCTACCCTAGAACTAGTTCACAGTCTCTACATACTACAAATAACTCAGCTCGACCTCCAACTAGAGGAGTCGACACCAAGGGCACTGGAAGCCTCCCTACCTCAAGTCTAGAAGTATCGACATGGGTAGGTGATATGAAGGATTTTGTGTCTCCTAAGTCAAACAAGGAATACAACCAAGTAGAAAACATACAAAGGGTACCTTGAGTGATGTCTATCTTTCCTAGAACTGGAAATGCTAAAGCATAAAGCTAACCATAACCTTCTCCATGGCCTCTCTGACCCTAAAGACAACCACCACCAAAACCGCACTCTATTATCTAGGGACGGGGAGCATTTTGGGGATTTCCTTTACCTAACCCATCTTCCCTTTGTTGATCCAAAGCTTGTGCAACCTGCTACTGCTGCATCGGCTGGAACTGCCTCAACAGATGAACCTGGAGTGAAACACCTAGTGCACGCTGACCACACTGAAAGGTCAGGCACTCTCACAGGTGATGAACTCAGCCTCCATAAGAAAAAAAGAATCTGATACCTTGGTATAATCTTGAGAGCCCCCCCCCCCTCAAATAAATGACATGTCAAGGGCTGTGACCTACTGCTAGAACTAAGGAAACTTTTTTTCCCAGAAAACTTGGAACCCCATACCATAGCTCTGCTTCGTGAGGAATCCTGACGACTCCCCTCTCATGAAAATCCAGTTCTTGATAATTTCCTCATGACAACCTCTATCCTTTCTAGCACATTAAGATATGTCTTCGACATAAACAGGGTGACATGGTGCTGGATATCTGGAATCAAATCCTCCTTAAAGTGCATTTCCTAGACCTCCTCACTTGGAAACAGGTCTAAAGCATATCGTAGAAGTTTCCTAAAATAAATCTAAAACACTCACACACTGAAGATTCCCTGGAAAAGGGTAAGAATATCCCGGAGACCAACCACCAGCATGGTCGAACAAAGAAACGCAAATCTAAACACGGCTTCGAATTCCTCACATGAGAGTGGCCACTCCTCACGATCTCCGATGAACAAGAACCACCACTACCTTACCGTCCCATGAAGTATCATCACAACCAATTACACTCATGCTCCTTCTAAGCACGGATCGAACTAAAATCTCTCTCAAACTCTTACAAATAGTCCCCTTTGACTATATCTGAAATGGTTCCCTCATAATTATATAGACTCTGGCACTAAAAATCTTGATGTTTCCTCTTCCAAGTGTCATTGTGATCAACCTCCACTCTGTATTGATCTGATGGCGTAGCCTATTGGATATATTTGTTGACAAATTGGCAATGACATTTTCCTAGAGCAATACATACAAAATAACAAATAGTTAGACGTCCAAAACTAGGAATATTGGGGAATGACCATTAATTACTTAATTATTTTCATTAATCATTTTAGGTTAACCTATCCCAATGTCTAACCATTCATACACAGGCACAAAAAATAATGATCCATGATCCTTTCCTTGGTCTCTACCCAGCAAGAACTATCACGTCGTTTAGTAGCCACTGTATACATAATGTTCCATGCATCAAACCACAGGGGGTCCCTAAATACCTATGTATCAATAGTTATCTTGAATTTTAATCACTTTCTAAGCATGACTAACACTATCACCCTACAATCCCATGAATCCTCACATGTTTCTAACTCCAAACTCCATCTTATCCCTCAACCAAAGCCTCTGATACCAATCTACCACAAACCACTCTCCACAAAGTGTACCCCTCCTGTGTTGGTAATGTGTGTAGGGAGATAGTGACCCCTGAGTCCCACCTCCATTAGGCACGGGGTTGGCGACCATCACTGAAGGTATAGTGAACACCAAATGGGAGAAATTACCCTCTAATAGAACACATAGAAAAGAGAAAGAGATAATATAGAAAATAACAAACTCCAACTCAGACTGTAATATTATATAAATCCCAAATACACATATGTAATGTCATGGAAGAACTACTACAGCTAAAAGGGAAAACTACAAGTACCAAAAAAAAGTGAAATAATAGTGACCCTGAAGCCCGAATAACTCCTACAACCACAATATAGTAGTACCCAACCTGATCTCCAACCTACACCAAGTGACCAGAAAATAGTTTATATAACATAGGGTGAGTATAAAATTATACTCAATAGGATCCTCCGTTGAGCCCCTCATTAAAATGTAAAGAAAGTGTGATAAAGCACAGTGAACAATAAATGAAACTAACTCATCACCTAAACAGGTATGCTATGTTCCAAGCCTCACCAAGGATACTCTCACCATTATCACATAAAAGATCATATAATATAATATAATAATGAATATCAAGGGTACCTTCCAACCACTTCCAAACAATTTTTCCGCCTTTCCCTAACATCACACATCATAATCATCTCTCTCAAAAAATTCTTGCTCACAAACACCTATGAAAAGAACCACAACATGCACCTCGTGTAAAAAAACCACCATGTACACATAAACAAGGAATCCATATAGTTTCTGGGATCCACTATAGCTCGCCTAACATGTATTATACAGCTGGTATTAAACCTCAATCCATTATAGCACATACACCATGTAAGGATCCTCAAGCCATCACAACCTATACATGTTACACCTATAATATTCCATAGGAAACTATATCCAGAATATATGTGTGTGAATAACCAAAAGCCATTACATCCCTCTACACACATATTTGTTGAAAACTAATAGTGGTGCATACCATCACAAGTAACTACAAATATAAGAGACCAGGTCCAAAGGGGGTAGTCATCCATCCATCCTCCCATGAAGATGTTGGGGAAAACACCCCCCCCCCCCCACCAGGGCTTAGAATCCATGGGGTGTCAGTCACCCTAATCGACGGGGTGGGTAGCATATAGACAGAAAAAAGTACATGATACAATATAGCTCGCCACCACATAAGGGGAAAACCTAGTATTAGACTCAACTGCAACTAATGTCTCTTAGACTCTCATCCACCACTACTAAGACTAGATATCCTCTAAGCACACAACCACTTTGAGAGCATTAGTAAATCATCATGTCCATTTTTATCAGTTTCAAATAAATTTAATTAATTATTTAACCAATAATTAATGATTATTAATTCAAAAATACATTTCATTAGCATCACACCAAAGTTCCATGCACTCCGGGAATAACCAAACCAAGTCCCCAACTTCTAAGAAATATTATCTCATCATTGCATCCCAATAAGATCTATCCCCTTTGGTCAACATCACCTATTCAATAATTTATTAAAAAAATTAATACATTCCCATAATTCCAAGTATTCTATAAAAATAATTCTAATCTAACAAGCATAAGGGGATCAACACGGTGAGTAGATGAACTACCCATTGAGTCATTACCACCAATAGTAGTATCATAGACACATCCTTCCTCTAGAATCTAAACACGGAAAGCATGTGGCATACCCAACATGTCTTCACCCCTTTTAGAAGGTGGGTAAGAAAATTACAACTACCTTAAGTTGTGGGGAATGTAAAGAAGATAAAAAAACCAACAAAATTTAGCAAGCATCAAACATTCTCATCCAACCCATTTCATCATCTCTGATGTCCTCCCCAACACCCACATGCATAAACAGATGCACCTCACCACTCTATGCAACAACTACTACCACAGCCACTGAGCCTCCCTTACCCCACATCTTACAACATCCATCTGGGCCCATAACACATCACAAGTTGTAAAAAATTAACAATAAAAAGTGCTCTTTTCCTTAAAAAAGGCTTTCTACCTTCACATATAATGAGCTCTCATGGTTCCAAAGTATAAGGCACTCGACCTTACAAGAAGGAGTGTAACTCATAACCCTAAAATTCTTTTAATTTTATCGATCAACCAACTCTTTAATCCATCTTTAATTATCTGATTCATTATTAGTAGGTTCCAACTATTGAAAACCTAATGAACAAGCTATCATAGCTATCCAAAATTAATTAAACATGTTTACTCCATCAATTTGATTATCATCAACTTACAACAGTAACAACCAAATTCATTTACATGCATGTTTATATTTGAAAAATAATTTACAATTAATCCCAGTTTATGTCATTTACCAATTTTCTATCAATAATGACATGATAACAAGGAAAGCATAGATATCACACTATGTAGAAAAAATAGGAAATAATATACAATCGATACCAACTTATTTATCTGGTTAAAATATATATTATTTCAATTCCACTATGATCTAGTGGGAAAAACATTCTTACTCCAGATCTGTGAATAATAGAATAGATAATCCATGAATCCCCTACCTCACAAGGTTTCCAATGCTATTTTCACAAGAAAAATCCACACAACAGATCACGATCACATCGCCCCTTGACAACTGCATCCACCCGAGGACATCACGGCATGACCACACTAACCAAAATCCAAGAAAACTCATTTAGAAAAATATAGATCACATTCCATAAAATGTAAAGGAGAAAAGGGAGAAGAATGATCAAATAAAACAAAATAACATAGTTAGATAATAACTTCTATCCATGATGGATCAACACTTGTTGTTTTCACCAAAACAGGGGGAGTGTATGCAGAAGGAAGAAACTTCAAGGGGAAATAATCCAAGTATTAAGGTTCGATCACACTACTCTTATGGGAAGAAAGTCCTGAGGTGCCTCACATGAAGATAAATGAGAAGTAACAAAAAGGTCGAATATATCTCTACATTTTATAAATATAAACAGTGTCACAATATAATATATGCTAGATTTTCCATTAGGATTAGATCTATCAAAGATCCGGTGTTTTGACTGAGTAAAGGCTTCCCGACCATTTAGAAAATTATGATGGGGTTTATGGTCATTGAATCAGTGTTAAATTTCTTAAACCATGGCCTTGAATGTTTTTTACGTCAAAGAAAAAGTCAAAGGGATGAAACTGTAGGAAACTATAAAAACTATTCACATATGTATCGCTATCATCATTGTTTACACATGAGACATCGACACCGACAATACAAAAGACTCACCGACGCCGACAGTAGAAATGACTCACCAATGCCAAAAATAAAAATGACTCACTGACAACAATAGTAAAAATTCCTCACTAACTCTGATAGTACAAATGACTCACTAACGCCGATAGTACAAATGAATCACTGACACTGACAGAATAAATAACCCACCGACACCGATAGTACAAATGACTCCCCGACGCTGACAGTACAAATGACTAACCGACATTAACAGTAAAAATGACTCACCAATGTCAATGGTACAAATGACTCACTGAAGATGATAGGATAAATGACTCACAGATGCTGAAAGTAAAAATGAATCATTGATACCGACAATATAATTAATTCACTAACTCTAATAGTACAAATAACTCACCAATACCAAATGTACAAAACTAGAAACACTATTCTTTAAACTGGAAATTTTGAAAAGTTTTGGGGATGAGTCACCTTGACCATTTAGAACAC
Source organism: Viscum album (assembly GCA_963277665.1). Lineage (NCBI taxonomy): Eukaryota > Viridiplantae > Streptophyta > Magnoliopsida > Santalales > Viscaceae > Viscum > Viscum album. The sequence goes on from OY728120.1 coordinate 2,103,501,321, forward strand.
ATCAAACACATGTTTTCAAAAAATTAATGGACCAAAGTGGTTTGGGCCATTACAATATAGATTGTTTAGTGAATAGTAAAAATACCTTTTTAATGTAAAATCGTCATTTATTTTGTTAAATTTTGTAATATAAAAGTAATAATTTTATTTAAAGGAAACATAGTTAATATTTTATTATATTTAATTCAAGTAATTACATTTAAATAATCTTTATAATGGATTTTAGTATAAGATTATTTTTAGAATTAAAAACACATTTTTCTGAAACTGTAATGTTTCTCCATTTAACTTAATTAAAATAACTCATAATGAGAAACTATTTAAATGATATTTTTTATTATATATATATATTAATTAAAATTCATATAATGAATATCACTAGTTATAGAGTTAATGTAAAATCATCTTTTCCATTAAAAATGTATTTTTTGGAAAACTGTTTTCCATCATGCATGTGGGTATTATATTAAGTTAAATTAATCCACCTATGTTAATTTATTTTGTAAAAATGGATTCCATATTTTTAATCATAATAATTAATATTAGGTAATGAGGTCAACTTATGTTTTCAATAATATGAATAGTTACAACAGAAAATATTTATTACTAGGGTAAAAAAGTGTCAATTTAGGGTAAAAATAATTTAGAAAAGAATAGAAATAAAGTAAACCTAATATTAGAAATATTTATATTTAATTTTAATTAAAATAATTATTATATTTATTATTTTGTTTACTTTATAAATGATTGGGTAGTCAGTTTGATAAAAATTATATTTTGATACGATAAAACTCAAATTCTATTTTTGGGTAATAGAAATATCAATTACTATATTCCTTTTTATGAATTACTGTATTTTTGAAATAAATGATATTTTAATAAAATATTATTATCAAATAATTTTTAAATTATAATTGATCGTATAATTTTTATGAAGTCAAGTGTAATTTTTATAAGAATTCGAGAAATATTTTTTTCTAGAAACCCCAAAATTTCACAATAATTTTCAATTTTATTTTAAAATTAAAAATTAAAATAGAAATAAAATAATTTTTGGAATCATAATATTGAAATTATCCAATGGTGAATTTTTCATAATTTCCTAAGTTAGTCAACTTTTTGGGTAAAAATTAAATACCGTATAAATATATGGTGTGTATTGTGACATCATAATAACACAAAACGTGATGTAATAAATAATATAAAGGGTGTACACGACAAAACATATATTTTCCCTTTAAAATAATGTGATTTTATGTTTATTTGGTTAATTTTATAAATCCTTTATGAATCCTCCAAAACATATAGTATAATTTATTCTTTTAAAATCATTTCTCTATAGACATGACTCACTTACAAATCAAAAAGGGTAATATTTTAAAAAGATTGGATCTTTGACATATAAAATAATGGAAACCATCAATATTTTTCAGAAACCCTTGGTAAAAACCATATTAAGGTTTTTGGTTTGGGTTATTTTATTATATAGATTCCAAAACCTAATTTTGAGAGATAATAAATAATTCCCCACTCTTTTCCTATATAAACCCTTCAAAGATCTTATTTCTATTCACCCAAAAAACTTGGATCACGTCATTAATTTTCCCTCCTCTCTATAGAGTCCTCCCAAGGTTCCCCAATGCTCTCAATAATCTCTTCACAATCATTTCAAATCACCCTCTCAAGGTAAGGGATCTTCCTCTCTTTTTTTATTCAAGCACCTATTTTATGGTATGCCTCTTAATTTTCATTTGTTCATGTTGTGATATGTTCTTACACTTCCCCCTTAATTTCCATTTTATTTATCTATTTATTGATAGACCCATTTCACTATCGTTAATCCCTCATATGAACATTTATGTACACTCATTACCATGCCAAAATTTTATAAGTGATCCTCTCTTTCCCCTCTTTATTCTAGTATCTTTATTAACTTATGGCTTTAATATCCAATTCCTTATGTTGGGATATGTTCTTACATACCCCCCTTACATTCCATTTTATGTATAAATTATTAGATACCTCTATCCCTCTCATGAACCCGCCCATGAACATTCATACACCCCTGTTATGTTGCTGAAATTTCACTATGATTTTCTATGCCAAACAATTGTGTGGTGAATACTCGTACCCATTTCCTATCAAGGGTGTTAACCTCTATACACTTATAAATTTTATTGGGTAATTATATGTATTTAATAAACACTACTTGATCATGGAATAAAATATTATTATGAATGAATCCATTTTGTATGGTATATGTCGAACACATAAGCATGATAGTGAAATGAAAGTGACGGGTGTGCCTAGAATTATACAACACTTCGATGAATTCGCTAATTTTTTAGTCTCATGAGACATAATTCAAGGTATTGAAGAGTGAACCTAATCCATTATGGGAAATTTTACATCATGATGTCTTGGAATTTATCCTTGACATATTTTTATGATGTAGTGTTTTAAGTTGTTGTCACATTTCCCAAGTTTCCTTTATGAATGTCATGTTATAGCATGCCTCATTGTTCATGTTTATGATTATCAATAATTTTATGACCCATTCATATGCCTATTTTCTAACATGGTTTAATTTATTCATGTTTTTCCGTGTTTATTCCCTTACTGGGCGTAATATATTACCCCTCCCTTGTTTATGTCCCCATTTTATCCCATGCAGTTTTAAGTATGAAGGAATATTATGAACATGTTACTGTGGTTGTCAATAAATATGATGTATTCCTTATTTTATGTTTTTATGTAATGCACCTAATTACCAAAGACACTATAATTTTTTATATTTAGGGTTTTATTATGTTCAATATTATGTAATGAATCATGAATTGATATGTAATAAAGAGAAGGTTTGTCATGGTACTACTTTGAAATATGATCCTACTGACTACTCTAAAGTTATCACCCCTTTATAGTGTTTCTTGAGATGTTTTTCATGATAGCTTGAGGTATAATAGGTAACGTTATATTAAATTTTCTAGATTTGAGATTTAGGATATTAGTATTTCATCCACTCCAGTTTTTTTTGTTTCATGTAATTATAGTTTTTATTGTGCTATGTTAACTTTTCAATTTATTCATATGGAGTTATTTGGTGGATTTTTTATATTTTTTTGAGTAATTAAAATGTTAATTCTTATCATACTTATGATATATACTCTATGTTCTAATTTTTCACTCATAATTGATCAGAGGTGGGCTTTGGGGTAACACTCATCTCCACTATTGACCCAAAAATGGATTAAGTGGGTGGAGATTCGTGATTTTCCATGAATTTTCACCTTATATTGTATCATATAATATAACATATGAAACCATACTAAAAATCCAATTGGATATTTTCCGAAACAATTTTGGAAATATATCATCAACTTTATCATGAATCATATCATATGAAAAACCTTGGGTGTAACGCCCTGAACCCAGTTACCCAGAGTAGATGCATTATTTTAATGCATTGGCATGATTACAAGGAATCAAGTCCTGAAGGACTGATTGGTTTAGCATTCTTGGAAAATATATTGCATACATGAATGTTACATTACACTTCATAACAGACAAAACAAAATAAATAATCCTTCATGATTACCATTATCCCATGTATTAACCCTGCATATCAATCACAATACACTTCTTGGAATCCTGGGAAAAATAAAACATAGAAATGGGTGAGCTCAGATGCTCTATAATGATAACAATACAACGGAAAATTTCATAAATAGGCATAAACATATAAGGAAAAGTATAACTAAAACAAAATCCTTTTAAACTTGAACTTAAGCATAATATGGAAAAAATATAATGAAGTAATATCATTTACTTATTCACATGGATATTCTACTAGTCGAATAATCACATGCAATATCACTAACCACTTTCATAATGATGGAATTCATAATGCCAGACTATCATAACCACATATTCAAGGCCTTGTGCCAAGACTAAAAATAATATTTTTTCAAGGCCTTGTTCCAAGACACTAGTTTTTCTCATGAGACCCACCGATTCATCAAGGATCTATAGCGGTCTCCACCCATCACTTACTAATTCCAATGCATTCCTCATATGAACAGGTTTAAACATAACATAAACATTCGTATTAAAACTAGTATACAAAATGTCAATACTTTCTCCATAAACCATGAATGGTATAAAAATAACACATCCACAGTCAAACATATCACAAAACCTTCAATACAATATGGAAGTATTGTATCATAATAAATCGACTTTGAATAAGCTTAAAATCTATCGAAGGATGTTGACATAGATGAAATCAAAACTATTTGATAGAAATATTTTTTTTGGAATCATTGAAAAGTCACACATTTATAAAGGAATTAATTTAAAAGATATTATTGAATCAAATTGTCCCATAACACTTTTAAACTTTTGAAAAGAAATATAATTTCAAAACATTCATGTCCATATAAATAATCCTTAAAATCATTTTGAAAACATGGACATTTATAAAAAAGATTTAGAAAGATAAATCATTAAAACATTTAAAATTCTGATGTTGATAAAGAGTACCTTTCACAAATTCTTAAAATATTCATTTTGAAATCATTTTTATGAAAAATGGAAATGGATGATAAAAATTTCCCTGTAAATACTTACACATAAACAATCTCGAATAGTAATGACATTCAGGAATTAACCCTTACCAATTTGGTAACTGACGAAACATACACCCCATGAAAGAGGTATCATACAATGAATATGTAAATACACATAAATTAAAGTGTATTACAAAAATAATGCAACTATGGGCAGTATATACACCACACAAAAGTTAATAGTGGCAATATGGCATGAATCTCACGGGAATAAGGAGTGAGATGAAAACCCCTTACCTTGCACTTTCCTTTTGTCAAGGGTACGTTTAACCTCTTGTATGAAGACCATAGTATGTTATTAAATTATACCAAAACCATATTAATAATTATGATATCATGCATTATTCATTTATGACTTTTTACTACCAATTTAATAATAATTTCCATGTTAAATTAACATTTCGGGTAATAATCGCTTTCTTTATCGTACATGTTTTAACTTGTTACTCTTGATTGTATCAATTAGATCATGATTTAAATACCTCCAGAATATAAAACATGATTTATATATCATATATATTTAGAATATAATTTTGTATAATAGATATATATGTGAAATGGAAAACCTCTTTTATGGAGATGGTAGTCCGTCCGTACGCATAAACATTGTTTCCGTTTTCATAACGTATTGAACGGAACTATGTGAATAAGATGTATGTAAGTACATAAATACATATATATATATATATCCAGTATAATTATTATGTCATATATTACATACTTATTAGTAATATATTTTTATAATCGTCGATGAATGGTGGACTTGGAAATGAATCTCATCACATCGTGGAGACGGTAATCCGTACGTATGCACGATCGAAAATATCATCCTTTTCATATTAAAATAATATATAATTGGATGTTATATCATATATAAAGAATCATTATCATGATATATTTATTATTTACATCAATTACACATCATTATTATACCCATCCAAATAATAATGTGTTGAATAACAATTACACCACAACGTGGAGACAGTAAACCGTACGTACGCACGTATGGTGACATGTTATTTAAAGGATGGATAAAATACTGAATACGGTTGTACCATATTTTTAATAACATCACAGTATATAAAAGATACTGGAGTAATTATTTTAGAATGGAAATAAAAAATATTGAAGAAGTTGAAGAAGAAAGGAACTTGAAAGATGGTGGTGAAAACATTACAACTTCTTCGGGTTTTTCCTTTTGATTTCATCAAAAGGGAACCTTAGGTAGGCTTTATGATAAAAATAATTCCTCTAGGTTTAATTGAGGTAAGTTGAGATAATTTTTGGGTAGGTTTTGGCTGATCCAAAAGGATTTGAATGTGTGAATTACAGAAAAGGGTGAGTTCCCTTTAATAAGACGGGTGAGGGGCACCTTAGGAAAAGCTAGAAATATTATTTTATAATAAATTCATATTCAGTTTATAATGGATCAAAAGTGTATTATTTAAATTTTAAGGTGGGTTTAGGTCGAAAACAACTCAACCAATAGGTTTTATACAGGTTTGGGTCACTATATTAACCTTATCTTATTTATTTAACTCTTAGTTAAATAGTTTGACATTTACCATGTCTCTTTGTATTTTTATATTATATAGTTAATAAACTTTCTATAAAATTCCAAGAGACCCCCAAGTGGTCCGTTAATGATACACCTATAATTATATAAGTCCATTGGAAGAACCTTAGATTTTTAGGAATAGAATATGAACTAATAATATAATTATTGTTTTAAAAACTCTTTTATGTCAATTTTAACACTATTTAATAATTGATTTTTTTAGGGCCTTAAAAAATTTATTAATTCTAACAAAATTAATTTAATTAATCCTATCATGTCATATTAGCCAGTAAAATTCTTGTATGTCATCAAAACTTTCAAATTATATTTATTTTAACATTTATAATACCAATTATTAGATTCTTGCATTAATAAGGAAAATACTACATCATTATTGTGTCATAAATAAATTTAATTATTCAATATATAAAAATTATAAATAAACTACCATTATGTATAAAATCTTTTTATCTTTCTAATTAATATTTATAGTCGAAAATATAACATATATAGCCCTATGTAAAAATTGTTTTTCTAAAAGATATATGCTTATGTCATTTTTTTATTTACTTTATCTTAATTAATATAAAGTGTCATTATCACTTACAAGTGGATCCATGGGGTCCCAATATCGACCCAAATATGCTCATGTTCGGACATTACTCATCCAATAAGGTTAGGACAAGTGTTAAGGTAATTTTGAATTATTATAATATTTTTTTACCTTGAATTACCCTATTTACCTTTAACTGCGGTTAATAAAAGTCAAAATTTACTATTCACCAAAAATTATTTTTATCTTATTGAATCACATTTTACTTCCTGAGGTTAACTGTGTCTCTCGGAATTTTGAAATTCCACTCATAGAAGTGGTAAAATTATGTTTTATGTGAATTTGAAAACTCTCCTAGGAGATGGATAAAAGATGGTGAAAAGTTCTAAGAACTTTTTATATATATAAAATTATTATAAATTGACTCCAATGAATTACATTGAAATTATATAGGTATTATGTTTCTATTTTGAACTTAATTAAATTTAAATAAAATAAATAATTATTTAAAAAAATTTGGTTTTAAATAATTACTCAGTGTTTTTTACTATTCATTAAAAATTGAAAGTTTTCTGAAAAATAAAAAAATTTCATCCTAATATAATTTTGATATTAAAAATTCAATAAATATTTCTATTTTAACAAATTCAAAAAATAGAATTGGAATTAATTAATTTAAAATTAATTCTCATTGTTAAAACAAATAGCGTGTTTTTAAGAAACAATAACTATCTAAAGATTGATAGTTGTTTATGCCCAGTTTCAAAGTGAAATTAATTCCAATAAACAACATTGGATTAAATGGTAAAAATATAGTATAATTACACTTTAAAAACAATTAAAAAGATAATAAAACCATATAAATAAATTAGATTAAAAGGCACTTTTGAATTAAAATACAATATTTTTTATTATTCATTAAAAAATGAACTTTATCGAAAAAATTCAAAAAAATTTACACAAAGTAAATTTTGATGTCCACATTCTAAATAATAAATTTATTTAGTCAAATATAATATATATAAGTTTCAAATATTGTATTTAAAAAGGGTTCTCCATTAAAAGGCGGTAAAATTGCGTTTTTAAAAAAAAATTCTTTTATCTAAAAAAATGAATTTGTTTTTACATTATGCCTAAGAAACTCATAATATGGATTCTAAAATTATAAGGATTATATAAAGATCAAAATTCAGTTAATACTATTCATAACCGCTTTTGAACGGCTATTTTGGTAAGTCATGGTGCGCTAGAACTCAGTGTTGCGTGTAGTGCAAGTTATTGAATTACTTGGAAGAAATAACGTACTATGAAATCTTCAGTTGTTACATTGGGAATATTCATCCAAAAGTACTTTTGGATTAACTTTAAAACGTTTTTTGAGAAACTCTCTTAGTATATCTCAGTCCCCATTCAGTCAACCGCAATGTACGATCCCACATTCATTTTTAGTGTTGAATATATATATGAATTTCTATTTCCATTAATGTATTCAGACAGTGGCTTCTAATAAAGAATCAATGAAACTCAGTCCACAAAAGGATCATCCATGATCCCCATAAAACACATGTATCTCTATATCTATGTCAACTAGTTTTATCATATGCAATACTGAATTTTCATATGATCTCTTTGTCTAATAAATTGAGTGACCAAGGGAAATGCTGTATGAAAATCACATATATCCACTCATACATTCTTGATTCTCTAATTATATGCCAACCATGTCAATGAATACATCACATGTAATTTACCTTTATGGATAACCACATCACATGCCACTCATATAAATAGATATGTACATCATATGTACTATCTAGGTATGCCTATATACTTCCTAATTTTATCTCAATAGAGGCCCCAAATTTCATACTCATCATCTGATAGGATAAATCCCAACTTGGTTGATCTCAAACAGATGACATTACTGGCAGCATAACAAAACATCCCTTGATTAGATAAACCATAGATATTGTGTAAGAAATATATAAAAGAATGAAGGTTCACATGCTATGTATCTTGACATCATAAAGTAGAGGGGACTCTAAATCGGATGTATGCACTCCTAGGATACCAAATATGTGGTGTATGAATCTCCATGCGGTATACTTCATGGTTCATCTAGACCACAATACTCATTTTATGCCTCATAAGAATATTCAGTATCCTATTACAACAATATTACTCACATTAAACTTATAAATTCATCATAACATATAATACTCCATTATGAACATTGGTTAGCGATAAATCAAATTCAAACATTGAGTGGTAAGTTATAATTTCACTTTACAAAATATATATCAATATATATATATATATATGAAATTAATGTGAAAGAATTATAAAGTAGATATTGAAATTTTTTATAACACGATATATTTAATATTATAAAACTATTTTAAGAATATTGACAAAAAATCATAGTGTCCTGTATAACATGTCATAGATAATAGACTTCCAGACCATCCTTATGTTCTCTTCATTTTTAGGGGTTTTGTTGAAATCATTTAATCTTTGTGTAGTTCCTACCACATCACTATGTAAACATAATGTGATCTTAAATTTTTACCATTTTTTTGTTTTTATTGAAAATTACCCCTAATTCAATCAAATACCGTGTAAAAATAATTTTTTTTAATACTTTTTAAAATTATTGATTTAATGGTTAATTGTCTCAAAATATTTTTTTTCAATGATTTATTAATTTATTAAGTTAAATTATGAATCCACACATTGAAAAGAAATTTATTTTTAAAAATTTGAAATATAATAATTTATAATTTGAATTTGAATCAATTCTTAAATGGATTTCATTTTTTGAAACTAATTTTTGTAATCGTTTTTTTGGAATTTTAAAAAAATCCATAAATATAAATTGTTTCAAAAAGAAGATTTTTTTTATTTTAAATCTTTAATTGAAATTTGATTTGTGAATGATTAAAATTGATGATGTTTGGGAAAAAAATTAATTGATTAATTTGAAAAGTATTTAATTGAATTTTAATTTGAATTTTTTTGTAACTGATAATTTTAAATGTTATCTTATGTTTTGTAAATTATGTTTTGTAAAATTAAATTTTAAATGATTAATTTTAATTATATTTAATTGAATATAGAGTTTGTAACAACCTGCCCCTCACCTATTGGATAGGGATGTGGCGGTGGGGGTTACTAGCCTTATGTGACATCTCTAAGACACCAAAAGTTGGAAATAAATTTTGTGGTCCCAAAGAACATTTGGGGGATGATTTTCCCTTTGAAAGATAAAAATTAAAACCACACGAGTAATAAAAATACCTCTATATTATGCATGAGTACAAAATTCAACACAAAACATAACTAAGGAAACAACCATATCAGAGTAAAAAAAATACCACTGAAAACATAAACAATATAAAAAACACATCATAGTATAAGTGGAAACCAAGTTACATAACCAATGGAATCAAAAATACAATCCAATGAGAAACTCCGAACCTTCTCCATGCTCCAACTCGACAACTCACACCCATGGTATCATAAAGCATCACTAAATAACTGAGATACCTTTCCTTTACATGTTTCATGGTAGATGAAATATGCAAAAACACAATAGTTCCCATGAAGGAGGTGAGTCTAAACTTAGTAGTAATTCCCCCAATGAATTCCAAAATAACACCACTAGGACAAAATTTTGAAGCACATTTATATAAAATAGTTTTTAATAGTTAAAATAGTTTATATCAAATCCAAAAAAGTTTTCAATGTAATGAAATAAAAAAATCCTTCAAAACCTTTATCAATTCCATTTGGAATACTCATTCCATGATTCCACACATCCACACATGTTTTCCTAGATGATAGTTCCATACTCATGACAACGATCTACCATTTTGTCACAAGATAACCAATACTAGGTTCCCCAATGGAACACGCCGCTTCCACAGGGTCATGTTGAATGGAAATGAACCCACACCAACCGTGTATGCCAAATTCCAATCCAAAACATTCCACATGAATCCATTCAATATTTAAAAAATTTCAACAACCATTTTTCATGTATCAAATGATAACCATAATTTTAAAATTTTAATTTTAAAATTCTCATCAAAGAAGATTTTTTCACAAAACTATCCAATTTCAATAATTTATAAAAACAATCACTAAATATATCTCTAATAAGAATCACCCAAGACATTCACAATCATTTCAAGAAAATTTTTTATTTCAAGATAAGTCTTAAAGTTATAATCAAGTGGAGTCAAGTGAGAATCTACCTACCTCAAAATGGTTGGAGAAAACAAATAACGACACAATGATTCACTAGATCTGATCAAGAACCACCATTACATCCCAAGATCTAAAAATGATTCCTAAATATCTAATAAATAATACATCAAAAAACAAGGATCTCTCCATAGAATATTAGATCTATGCTTATAATAGAAGTAGGAGAAGATATTTAAGAATAACAGTCAAGAATAGAGAGTTAGCAGTAAATATGGATCTCCAATGGGCTTCAAATCACCTAAAACAAACTTTTGGATCTAAAGTTAACATCTCTTGGGTCGTTAAAAAATTAGTTTTATATAATGAAATATTATTCAATTAAATGGGCCCTAAGAGTTAATCCAAGTTAGGTATGCAAATTTTGGATCTACAATTTTACGTCAAATGGTTAGGCCACATGGTTTGGAATATCGGGTGTCAATTATGTGTTGTTATTTGCTTTAATCCAACACCTCACATGGTTGGATGACATGGTTATATAAACCATGTTCCAACCATTCTTTTTCCCTCAATCCAAACATGCATGGTTTCCCCAAATCATGTGCATGGTTTCGAAAAACCGTGTGCCAACCGAGTGAAGCTACTATCTCTCGTGACACAATCCACATGGTTTCATGGATGGAATACATGGTTTGTACTAACCATGATCAAACCATGAACCTCTATAAAATCATCCAAATCCTTCCAAAACTCCTTGAAACCTCCTGATACATAACTCAATCATTATATATAATTAAAATATATAAATAATGGTTCAATTACGTCAAAATGTGGGTTCTATAGTCTCCACACTATTGGAATTCCCATCCCCATAATGTAGAAAACTAGAGTTGTCCTATAAGTTTTTGTTCAACTGCTCTATCATTTCCATTTCATGATCCAACTTTTCTTATTGAATATATCCATGTTTCCATAAAACCCACACTAGACTAATTCTTTTCCCAAACAAGACATTATATTTCCTATCAGAAGCCCATACTAGCACATGAATCAATATATCATCTTGTTCTAGTTAAATGTGAACCCATAGAATCACATGATTAGGATCATTTTGGTACTTATTTAATTTAGAAACATGAAACACATTGTGTACTAAAATGAACCCTGGTGGAAAATCATACTGATATTTTACCTCACCAACTCATTCAAGTATCTTAAAATGGTCTATTTTACAAGGAGAAAACTTTCCCTACATACCAAAATTATGATTCACAAACCTTGGAGAGATTATAAAAAAATACATGATCACTCCCATCAACTATAAATAGTCATCGATGATGATCTGTATACAATTTTTGAAGACTCTGAACTATCTCCATCATTTTTTGGATCAATTGAATATTTTTTTTGTCTCTTACACAAGGTTGGGTCAAACTAGTGAAGTCTCACCTATTTCCACCCAAAAAATTAGATAATGAAAAGGATGCCCATAAAACGATTCAAAATGGACCATATGAATCAAGGTCTGATAAATTTTATTGTATGAGATATCCACTATCTATATGTGCTCCTCCCATGAGCAAAAAAAATCATTACGCAAGACCGAATAATTTCCTCTATAATATGGATTGTCCTTTTATATTGTCAATATGTTTGAGGATGATACTCCATGTTCATAGTCAACTAAGCACCAAGGGATTGTTTTATGGATTTATAAAAATGAGATGTAATCCTAGGGTCTCAATCAGATAAAATAGATACTGGAACACCATGAATCCATACAACTTATTGAATATATATTTTTGATAAGTATTCCACCAAATGGGATACAAAAATAGGGATAAAATGAGCCGAATTCATGAGTTGATCCACAATTACCCATATAGAATCATCTTTCCTATCTATTCTTGGTAAAATTTTCAAAAAAATCCTTGGTTATTTACCCCCACTTCCACATGGGAATTGGTAGAGAGTACAATATTACTACTGGTCATTGGTGTACCACCTTTACATGCTAATAGGTGATGCATTTCGATAAAATCTCTTCTACTTCAATTATCATTATAACCCATCATAATTGTTCTTTCATCGTAGTATACATATTTTGAATTTTAGGGTGAAAAACCCATTTTGAATGGATGAAATCATTAATGAGTTATTCCTAACAATCCAAAGGTTACATGATCTAATATCTAAATCAAAAATCTGAATTCCCTTCCAGTTTACATCCCTCAATTGTATCACCACCATGGAGTTTTGACCTCATAGAAATGAATTCAGGTTCATATTTTTAAGCCTCTTTGACATGATAAACCAAATCAGGGACAAAAAACTGGGAAGAAAAATACAACATCACCTTGGTTGGTATAATCTTGGTGAATGTATGCTATGAATGGAATCAACTTCCACTGATCTAAATCTTCTTTATCTAACTGAGCAAATGAATTTATGCATAATACATCCAATATAGAGTTTACGTTAACCAGTGTATACAATAAGTAGAATTAAAACATCTGTAGATACTCTATCCATCTGCACTATCTTAAATTTAAATCTCATTGTGAGAAAATGTTTTTGAAACTCTTATGATATTTAAACATCATAAATTTCTCTCCAAAAAGATAATGATGTTGAAGTGCACTGTGTTGAATTTGTTGTCAATGAGGCATGATGTTGTCATGAGATGAATGGATGTCAAGGAATGTCAAGATGTGAATGACAAAGGATGTGATGGTGTTGGTGAGGAATGGATAATGGCCATGGTACTAAGATGCATGTCACTTAGGATATTCACTAAGTGACATAAGATGTTGTGGTTGAAACATTCTCTATGTATATCAGATGATTGTAGAACTGATCTTAATGTTTCCATACTTTTATCAAGGTGATACTAAGTGACACCCCATGAAGAATGGATGATGATGGAGAATCATCATTACAGCAGACAATTGTTGAGACAATCTTTAGGTTCCAAGAACTTGTATCAAGAGGATACAATGTCACACCATTGTTTGAATACCATGAATTGTCATAACAATGCATGAGGAGTTGATGATGATCCATCCTCAAGTTCTAAGTGGATGAAATGGTTTAATTAAGTCCATGCACAATCACTTAGTGCATGATGAATTGAAGATGATCCAACATGATCTCTGATTGGATCATTGAATAATGTTGAAGAATTATTTGATTCAGGAGCTTCGGTTGAAGATGAACCTTCGGGAATTTCACTCCTAAGTGAAGATTAAATCTCTAAGAATAATTGGAGGAATTATTATGAAGAAGAATGAGGAGTTATTAAGGAAATGAAGAAGAATGGCTTAGAAGAAGAAGAAGTGGCATTTGGAATTTACACATGGTTACTTTGTTTGTATACAATGTACTTAGTGTTTCTTCAAGAAAAAAGGAAGCCACCAAGGGACAGCCTTAAGGGATCAACCCCAAGGCACTTGTGGGACTCGACGTCGCCATGCCCAAGGGGGATCCCATGGGGCCAGCCCGAGAGGCCGGGGCCGTGTATAAGCCTCGGGCCACGCAGGGGAGTGTCAAGCCCTGTGTAGCGTGAGCACGAAGTGCACGCCCGAGGAAGCATGGTGGGCGCCAGTGGCGCGCCCGAGTGGCAGGGGTGGGCGCAGAGCGCGCCCGCTAAGAGAACTCGGTGCGGGGCGGCACCGAGAGGGGAGAAGTTCAACTGAGCGGCTATAGGGAGAGCTTGAGTGATAAAACGCGGAAAAACTGGGATCCGTTTCGATGTGGGACACGGGATTTTGCCGCGGAAGTGATCCTGGCCACTCATCTGATCGCACGGTCGATCTGGACCGCTCATCGCATCCCGCACGTGATGATCTAATCGCGGCCGTCCAAAGTTCATGAAACGGCTGATCCGACAGCTGCCACATCATCTTCCTAGAGCTCAGCCGAAGACCACCTCGCGAAGCCGCCACTGAACCAGTGGCCCCTCCGAGTGATGTTTTTGAGTTCTCGGCCACCTCCGATCAAACCGAAGGCTCCATTCGGTTCGTCTGGACCTACTGAACATATCCATGCATAAAAATGGGCATGCATGCAACGTATGGGAGAATTCGAGGTTGGCCGAAGCAACCGGAGGTGCGAGGCCATGATGGTTTATGTTTTGTATGGATTATCCTAAACAGAAGTCCATGAATGCGTTCTAAGTCGCATGCACGTGAAGGAAACCGAAGAAGAAGGAAACCCGCGGAGAACAGAAAAGAAAAACGTGATTTGCGGCTTGCGTTCAAAGATTTTTAAAGAGCCAAAAATCTCGGTGGTTCAAGATTTATATCCCGCGGATGTTTTGAGAATTTCTCTGCCTATAAAAGGAGCACCCAAGACACAAAATAGCTTGCTGGAAAACTTGAAAGAAGTCCAGTGAGAGTGCCTCTGTGCCTCACGAAGTTTGGTGCCCCGCGCAACCCACTTGTGCGGCTGAAGTTCTCGGGGCCACCCGAGGTCCTGAAGGAGTCCCCTGTGAGCCTCACTTATGCATCAGGAAGAGCTATCTCTACCCGCATACTTGCGCGGCAGGAGTAGCTTGCGCGCCCGAGGTGCTCTTGCACTCTTGAGGCTTGCACGACCCGTGGCCGCATCACTTGCGCACCCCACGGTTGGTTGAGCCTTGCACGGCTGCCTTGCACCCGAGGCCTTGCACGGCCCTTGCGCCTTGTGACCCTGCGCGGAAGTGGAGAAGAGGTTGGCTGCACCATTCACCTTGTGTGTGTGTCACTTGGGAGAACACCCTACGGGCAGTGAGTGTGCAAAGGAGGAAGGTCGTAGCCTTGTGGGTGAACACTTTTAAGAACAAAAAAATAACTTATTTTGTTGTGTGTGCAAGACAAGAGGAAGACCACACATTTGTGTGTGTGCAATGGAGGAAGGCCATTACATACCTACGGCTTGTGTGTGCAAAATAACAAAGAGGTTGTAGCCTTGGGTGTGTGCAATAAATGAAGTGTAGGCCACAAAAAAAGAAGAACTCATTCAAGTGTGTGTGCAAAGTGAAGAATTTGTGTGTCCTTAACAAGTGAAGGCCGAACCTAGTGTGTGCACTAAAAGTGTATACACTTATAAGATGTGGACGACTCTCACACTAAAGAACAACACACATTTATGTGTGTAAACAAATTGAACAAAGTGTGTGAGTGAGAAGGTGTGTGTGCTCAAGGTAATTACACCCTTTTAGGGTTTATTGCACCAAGAGAAGAAGAAGGGGAGTTCATTCATGCATGCATGCACGTGCACACATGAACAAAGATAAATCAGGTTGTGTGCATTTGAGGAGTCCAAGACCAAGAGTTCTTGAATAATTTGAGAAGCCATGCAGTCAGTGCATGAAGAAGAGTTTCCATGCACTCAGTGAATGATGGGAAGTGAGACTGAAGCCAGACTGAAGTTAAAGACTTCAGCTACCTGAGTTTTCAGTAATTGAGAAGAGCCTGATCAACAGAAGTGATCAGAAGTTTTGAGCAAGGCCAACAGACCTTATCAGAGGCTGTTGAATATTCTTGAAGAGAGAGGCCAGGTCATCCTGAGAAGAAGGAGATAAATCCTGAGCAAGACGAGAAGACCTGATCAAGTGATCAGAAGTGAAGAGAAAGGCCAGCAGCCTTTATCCTAGGCTGCTGAAGATACTTGAAGAGCTTTGAAGTGAAGAAGAGCTACTCGTGTGACTCGAGCAGCCAAGAGAAGCCCCCTGTGAGACTCAGGGTGGAAGAAGTCTTCAGTGGGATTCTGGAGCAGGCCAGTGGGACTCTGGTAACACTGTGGGACGCAGTATAAAGACCCTATTGTGGGACTCAGGAGAGATACAGTGGGACTCTGTATCGACCATTGTAATTTTTACAGGTTATAATGGAGAAACTATGTTGGGGCGTATAACCAACATGGCAAGGATGTAGGCCTTCGGTGTCGAACCTTGTAAATATTTGTGTCCTATGCCTTTACATTTACTGCATCACTCGAGGAAAGGCTGAGAGATACAAGAATATTGGATCTAGGCCTTAACAATCCATAGAGGATTAATTGATAATGAATCAATTAGTAAAAAGTTTTAAAGGATCACTGATTCGCCCCCTCCCCCTCTCAGTGATCACACTGATCTGGGAACTTCAATTGGTATCAGAGGGAGGTTCCCTCTAAAATATCCAAGAGAGTCTATATGGAGTGCAGATTTGAGGAAATGAAAGAACACCCTCAAATGGAGATATCTTCCAAGACTCTGAAAAAAAGAATGAAGAAACAGTCAAAGAAGATAAGGAAGAAGGATGTTGCAATCAAAGAAACTCCTTCTATGGAATGAAATGTGAAAGTCACATCAGATGACAATTCCTTTTATCATTCTTCTGATGAAGCCTGCTCTAGCTGTGATGAAGATGGAAGAAATAATGATCTTCTAAATGCAATCAAATATCTTCATAAGACAGTCCCTATGGAAGTGGCAATGTGTATAGCTACAGGCATCCTTGATCTTCAAGAAGAAACATTATAGCTAGAAGATGAAGCCAATTCTCTGGAAGTCCAATTGGCAAAAAGGGTTGGCATAACCAACACTCTCAGAAAGCTGGTGAATGCCAAGGATGAAACGGTTTACCTTTGCAATGAATGATATGAAGACACTACTGAAGAATTTCAAAGAAGCCTTTCTGAGAAACAATTCTTTATGATAATGGTTAAAGAAGTTTTTCATGCACTGGAAAAGAGGCACAAAGTTTCAATGATTGTCAGATATGCTCAAATTTAAGACAAAGTCAAAATGGTGAAGGAGCTTGATAACTCATTCCATGAAATAATGAAGGTGCATGAGGACCAGATGGAACATCTGAAACAGAATTGGGAAGGTAGGCTAAGATTGGTTGAGGATGAGAAGAACTCCCTCAACATGAAATGCATTGAACTGGAGGTGATATTGAAAATCTGCAATCACCCAAAGCTAAAGCCTCCCAGTCATCTGAAAGAAGAAATGTTGCTACTCAAGTGAGCTTTGAGAAGGATGATTCTAAAAGAAATACATCCTCTAATGAAAAGGAAACATCTTCTAAAAAGAAGGTACCATCCATACCATCTTGTACTCATGCTTCTAAAAGTGTTTCTACTAAAAGTGAAGGATGGAAGAATGAATCCAAACAAGTATGGATGAAGACAGTGAAGAAAGAATGCTCTCTTGAAACAACACAGAAAGTCAAGAAAAGTACCCAACAATCAGAAGGACTGAAGAGGTCAAGATTTGTGGGTCAGTGTTGGTGTTGTAATAAGTATGGGCACTGTGCAAAGGATTGTTGGCACAATCCACTGAATGTCAAAGCACAAAGCAAGCCCATGCCAAGGGGGAGCAAGCTAGAGGAAAAGAAGCAGCATCCACAGGTCCAGATACATATGTTTACTGCAAATAGATTTGGATTACTTGACAACATATGGGATGATTTCAAAAGTGATCAAAAAGATACATGTCAATCTCCAACTGTATCCAGAGCTAAAAAGAAGAGAAGATCACTGAACCTGGCTAAAATGGAATCCTTGGGAAGCAAGAAGAATGTTGAAGATGCTCCCAAGATGGTTTTGAAAAAGGAAAAGAAGTCCTTGGAGTCTAAATCCAAGAAGGGTGATGCATCCAGAAGGACCACCAAGAAAACATGCTTCTACTGTGGAACGAAAGGACATACCATGGATCTTTGTAAACAAGCCATGAAAATCAATAGAAGAAGACTGAACTCACACATACAATCAATCCAGAAGAAGCAGAAGGGATTGATTGAAAATAAGTTTCCTAAGAAAGGTAGCTTAACAGCATAAAAAGAACCATGTGGAATATCTAGAACTGAGGCCACACTTCCAAGTGACTTACTAGTCATATGGCCTAATCAGTTGCAACTTTCCAAAGATCTGCAAAGAGATGAATATGAAGTTCTAGCAATTGCTAAGGCAAAAGGGAAGAAGAAGATTTCACATGATGATGTATTGAGATCCACACCAGCACAAACATCATTGAAGAGTAAATGTGCAAGTGTGAAGAATGGTGAAAATGGGACATCTCGGTTGAGAGAATCTTCTCAACCTTGTTGTTCACATTGATGAACCAAGGAGGTTCCATCTTATTCTCTTATACTTCTGGTATTTACATGTGCTAACATTACAGGGAATTGAAGATGATGATCATTCTCAACTGGAGAGTGGTTTGGGTAGAATAGAGAGCACCCCTTGAGGGGGAGCCAATCTGGAGAAGATGGGATTCTGAGATTAATATCATCTTGAGAAAAGTTGAAGGTATTCCAATCATACTTTCATCCCTTGTTTCTTAATTGTATTCATCATGACAATTAAGGGGGAGTATTTATTGAAGTCAAATGGTTGAAAGGGGGGGATTTATCTTTGCACTGAACATTCTAATGAGTCTTGTGAAGTATGTGAAGGTTTTAGCAATTCATAGATAAATCTGAAAAATTTCACCCCCTGAAGCATGATCTCACATGTATAGTGAATTGTGGACAGCATTGACAATCTTGGTTACATCACTCTTTTTTTCTACACCGGGTTAGCCCAAGTATACTTAGAGTTGATCTACTAAAGGTTCTTTGCTCAAGAGAACATGTGGCATCATCCCTCTCTTAGTGTTTTTCAAGAAAATACTTTTCAAACGGAGGAATTGATATTTTGGAAGAGAACCACACCACACCTTTGCATTTGATTGCCAATAAGGGGGAGAAAATATTGGCACACATATTGACCCATTCATATGTGTTGAAGAAGTGTATTGACAACAAATACAAAGGGGGAGATTGAAGTGAACTGTGTTGCATTTGTTGTCAATGAGGCATGATGTTGTCATAATATGAATAGATGTCAAGGAATGTCAAGATGTGAATGACAAAGGATGTGATGGTGTTGGTGAGGAAAGGAGAATGGCCATGGTACTAAGATGCATGTCACTTAGGAGATTCACTAAGTGACATAGGATGTTGTGGTTGAAACATTCTCTATTTATATCAGACGATTGTAGAACTGATCTTAATGTTTCCATACTTGCATCAAGGTGATACTAAGTGACACCACTTGAAGAATGGATGATGGTGGAGAATCATCATTACATCAAACGATTGTTGAGCCGATCTTTAAGTTCCAAGAACTTGTATCAAGAGGATACAATGTCACACCATTGTTTGAAGACCATGCATTGTCATAACAATGCATGAGGAATTGAAGATGATCCATTCACAAGTTCTAAGTGGATGAAATGGTTTAATGAAGTCCATGCACAATCACTTAGTGCATGATGAATTGAAGATGATCTAACTTGATCTCTGATTGGATCATTGAAGAATGTTGAAGAATTATTTGATTCAGGAGCTTCGGTTGAAGATGAACCTTCGGGAATTTCACTCCTAAGTGAAGATTAAATGTTTAAGAATAATTGGAGGAATTATTATGAACAAGAATGAAGAGTTCTTAAGGAAATGAATAAGAATGGCTTAGAATAAGAAGAAGTGCAATTTGGAATTTACAATTGGATACTTTGTTTGTATAAAAAGTACTTAGTGTTTCCTCAGGAAAAAAGGAAGCCACCAAGGGCCAGCCTTAACGGTTCAACCCCAAGGCACTTGTGGGACTCGAGGTCGCCACGCCCAAGGGGGATCCCATGGGGCCAGCCCGAGAGGCTGGGGCCGTGTATAAGCCCCGGGCCACGCAGGGGAGTGTCAAGCCTTGCGTAGCGTGAGCGTGAAGAGCACGCCTGAGGAAGCATGGTGGGTGCTAGTGGCACGCCCGAGTGGCAGGGGTGGGCGCAGAGCGCGCCCGTTAAGAGAAATCGGTGCGGGGCGACACCGATAGGGGATAAGTTCAACTGAGCGGTTGTAGGGAGCGCTTGGGTGATAAACCGCAGAAAAACCGGGAGCCGTTTCGATGTGGGACACAGGATTTTTCCGCGGAAGTGATCTTGGCCACTCATCTGATTGCACGTTCGATCTGGACCGCTCATCGCAAACCGCACGTGATGATCTGATCGCGGCCGTCCAAAGTTCATGAAACGGATGATCCGACGGCTGCCACATCTTCTTCCTCGAGCACAGCCGAAGACCACCCCGCGAATCCGCCACTGAACCAGTGGCCCCTCCGAGTGATGTTTTTGAGTTCCCGGCCACCTCCGATCAAACCGAAGGTTCCATTCGGTTCTTCTGGCCCTACTGAACATATCCATGCATAAAAATGGGTATGCATGCAACGTATGAGAGAATTCGAGGTTAGTCAAAGCAACCGGAGGTGCGAGGCCATGATGGTTTATGTTTTGTATGGATTACCCTAAACAGAAGTCCATACATGCGTTCTAAGTCGCATGCACGTGAAGGAAACCAAAGAAGAAGGAAACCCGCGGAGAACAGAAAAGAAAAACGTGATTTGCGGCTTGCATTCAAAGATTTTTAAAGAGCCAAAAATCTCAGTGGTTCAAGATTTATATCCCGCAGATGTTTTGAGGATTACTTTTCCTATAAAAGGAGCACCCAAGAAACAGAATAGCTTGCTGGAAATCATGAAAGAAGTCCCGTGACAGTGCCTCTGTGCCTCACGAAGTTTGGTGCCCCGCGCAACCCACTTGTGCGGCTGAAGTTCTCGGGGCCACCCGAGGTCCTGAAGGAGTTCCCTACGCGCCTCACTTGCGCATCAGGAAGAGCTCTCTCTGCCCGCATACTTGCGCAGCAGGAGTAGCTTGCGCGCCCGAGGTTCTCTTGCACTCTTGAGGCTTGCACGACCCATGTCCGCATCACTTGCGCACCCCGAGGTTGGTTGAGCCTTGCACGGCTGCCTTGCACCTGAGGCCTTGCGCGGCCCTTGCGCCTTGTGACCCTGCGCGGCAGTGGAGAAGAGGTTGGCCACACCATTCACCTTGTGTGTGTGTCACTTGGGAGAACACCCTACGGGCAGTGGGTGTGAAAAGGAGGAAGGTCGTAGCCTTGTGGGTGCACACATTGAAGAACAAATAAAAGAACATATTTTGTTGTGTGTGAAAGACAAGAGGAAGACCACACATTTGTGTGTGTGCAAAGGAGGAAGGCCATTACATACCTACGGCTTGTGTGTGAAAAATAACAAAGAGGCCGTAGCCTTGGGTGTGTGCAAGAAATGAAGTGTAGGCCACAACAAAGAAGAACTCATTAAAGTGTGTGTGAAATGTGAAGAATTTGTGTGTTCTTAACAAGTGAAGGCCGAACCTAGTGTGTGCACTAAAAGTGTATACACTTAGAAGATGTGGAAGACTCGCACACTAAAGAACAACACACATTTATGTGTGTAAACAAATTGAACAAAGTGTGTGAGTGAGAAGGTGTGTGTGCTCAAGGTAATTACACCCTTTGAGGGTTTATTGTACTAAGAGAAGAAGAAGGGGAGTGAATGCATGCATGGATGCACGTGCACATGTGAACAAAGATAAATCAGGTTGTGTGAATTTGAGGAGTCCAAGACCAAGAGTTCATGAAGAATTTGAGAAGCCATGTAGTCAGTGCATGAAGAAGAGTTTACATGCACTCAGTGCATGATGGGAAGTGAGACTGAAGCCAGACTGAAGTTAAAGACATCAGCTGCCTGAGTTTTCAGTAATTGAGAAGAGCCTGATCAAAAGAAGTGATTAGAAGTTTTGAGCAAGACCAACATACCGTATCAGAGTCTGTTGAAGATTCTTGAAGAGAGAGGCCAGGTCATCCTGAGAAGAAGGAGATAAATCTCGAGCAAGACGAGAAGACCTGATCAAGTGATCAGAAGTGAAGAGCAAGGCCAGCAGCCTTTATCCCAGGCTGCTGAAGATACTTGAAGAGCTTGAAGTGAAGAAGAGCTACTCGTGTGACTCGAGCATCCAGGAGAAGCCCCCTGTGAGACTCAGGGTGGAAGAAGTCTTCAGTGGGATTCTGGAGAAGGCCAGTGGGACTCTGGTAACACTGTGGAACGTAGTATAAAGACCCTCCTGTGGGACTCAGGAGAGATATAGTGGGACTATGTATCGACCATTGTAATTTTAACAGGTTATAATGGAGAAACCATGTTGGGGCGTATAACCAACATGGCAAGGACGTAGGCCTTTGGTGTCAAACCTTGTAAATCCTTGTGTCATGTGCCTTTACATTTACTGCATCACTCGAGGAAAGGCTGAGAGATACAAGAAGAGTGGATCGAGGTCTTAACAAGCCAAAGAGGTTTAATTGATAAAGAATCAATTAGTAAAAAGTTTTAAAGGATCACTGATTCACCCCCTCCCCCTCTCAGTGATCACACTGATCTGGGCACTTCAGATGTTATGCATTAAAATTATGGACTACATCATCTAATTCCAAATTATTTATTAGGTAGTTTTTCTCATTAAAATGTAACTAGTATGAACCATAAGTAACAACATGAATACATTGTATTAGAATACATACCAACCTAGATAATGATTCATCACAAAAGACTATGTAGACCTATCCAAACTTTGGAAGCATGAGAATGGGTTCTGATGTAACTCGAACACTAATCTATTAAAAGGATTTCTGAAATTCATCATTCCATTGGAAGGGAATACCTTTCATTATCAAAGCTATCATTAGTGACGAAAAAAAATGAAAAATCATGAATAAAACTTCTGTAGTATCCCACCAATCTAAGAAAACTGCATATCTCAAAGACATTCTTCAGTGGTTTCCAAGAGATAATAGCTTCTACATTATCCAGATCAATAGAAATTCATTTTTTATAAATAACATGGCTGAGGAAACATACCTATTATATCAAAAAAAAATCACACCTTGATAACTTTGAATATAGAAGATAGTCCCACTAGATACCCAACACTATAGCTATGTGTTTCTAAGAATATGTCTTTTTCTATAGTACACCAGTATATCATCCACAAACACTGCCATAAAAAAATCTAGATACCATTGAAATATCTGATTCATAAATTCCATAAAGATGGATGGTGAATTTTTAATACTGAAAGTCATAACAAAAAATTCATAGTTATTATATCTGATTATAAAAGTTGTCTTCAGAATATCCACTTTCTCAACCTATAATTGGTTATATCCCAATCAAAATTCAGTTTTAGATAACCACTAGGATCCCCTTTATTGATCCAACATATCATAAATACATTTAATATGATATTTATTCTTTATTGTAACATGGTTAGTCTTATTATATTCTATACAAATCCTAATATTTGCATCCTCTTTCTTCATGAAAAATGGGCGCTAACCATGGAGATGTACTCGGCCAGATGAACACTTTACTTTCAAACTCTTCCAAATGATCCTTAAATTCCCATTATTCTACTGGTGTTATCCAATAAGATGGGACAAAAATAGGACAGGTCCCTGATTAGAGACCAATCATGAACTCTATATCATTTTTGGGTGGAAACCTTGAGAAATTTTCAGGAAAAAACATCAAGAAATTGTACCACTATGTTTAGAGACTATATTCCCGACCTCATCTATTGATGATTAAAAAAACTATTGTTAATTGCTAATATATATTTCCAACAACCAGTACCAAGGGTCCTTCTCTACTATCATCCACTACCAAATCACTTTTAAATATATTCCTAACACCATCAAAATATTTGAAACTCAATTTTCATGTATAAAAATTGATATGGGCCCCAATGTTCATCATCTAATCCATTCCTAGAATCATGTTATAGACATAAATCTCTATCATAGATAAATTCCATAATAACTCAGTCCCATAAATTGTTATTGAACATGCTTCACATTTCATGTCTTGACACTCTCATTGTCCTAAGGGTGTTTGAAGTTTCAAAATAGAAGCCATCATCTCAACATGTAAACCCCTCAAATAAATGACCTAATAAGGAACAAACCAATGTGATGATTCCATATCAAACAAAACATTTATATGTTTAGAATTCAATAAAATCATACCTCTCTCAATTTAAGGACCATATTGATCATACATGGTAACTTACTCAGATCTATACAAAAACTTACTCATTGCACTTTTCTCTATATTACATTGTTTGGGTTGCATATGTTGAGGAGTCATGGTGATCCTAGAGTCACCATTTCTTACTATGTTCTTCTAATGAGTGTTATTTTTCTGTACTCATCCTATCAATGTATATAATGTTTGAGAGATATGATATGTGTCCCTATCACCCAACCTTAGAGCACTACGACAATGGAACTGAAGATGTCTTATCTTGCTAAAATTGGGGTATTCCCTAGGTCGTATCAAAGAATCTTTCTTCATATTCTCAAAAGAACCATCCTAAAATATCCAGGATTACACTTTAGTTGAGGAGGAAATTTGACTGATCCCATGGTCTAATTCTGAGATACACCTCCTCCTTGGGAATAGGATTCCCTCCTATACTTTTTCACAGTATTAGAGTTCCCACATATTCCCATAGAAATAAACATACTTCCTCTCACCATGTTTCCTAAGATTTCACCTTCTACTAGTGCCTTTCTATTGACCACTTCGGTATAATCTGTAATATAGAGGATGGGAAACATTGATAAAATTTATTGTTTCAACCCTAGATCAAAAATATATTCCTTCAAGGATTCACATACAATAACATTTAGTGAAAAGATTACTAAATTCATAAATTTATCCACATACACTATTACTGATAGATTTTCCTACTTTAAGATGAATAAGTTTTTTGTTGTTGAAATTCTAAATGTGTGATCACAGAACATTCTTTTGAAAAAATATTCCAAATACTCACATTCCATGACACGGTCTAATTTATCCTAATCTGTTAAATCCCACCACTTGATTTCTAGATCATCCAACATAAATGTTTACAACTTGAGTTTTATATCATATGGTGTTCCAAGGAAATAGAAGATTCTTTTGATCCTATTTGGCCATACTTATACATTTTATGGCTTTAAATCGCATCCAAATATGGGTAGATTATGCTTTTGTAACTTAACTGAATGATACCCATATCATGGATCATTATTTATTCTCATATATCCATGTCCTAAAAATCCTGGAAAATACTTTGTACTAACGGTTGGTTCACCTGTGTCTCATGTGAAACCATATTCTCATCAACCTCTTCCAATTGGTTTCCATAAATCCTTCCTAGTGCCATATGATATAACCGGAACAAATTCCATTTAGACTCATTCACTTGAAATTAAAGGCTTGGTTACTTCAAATAATCATTTCAATAAGTTCTTGAATTATTTTTATCCACAATAAACCATTTTAAACATTTTCAAAATAACACCATGAAGCCTTTTCAAAATCTCACCATTTGAAAACATTGTAAACACTTTTCAAAAAGTATTAATTATTACCATTTCCATAAATAATTATTAGAATAATGAACAATTATGTCCTAGTGGGAAGTCGTACTATCAATTCATGTCATGTAACTCTCATCAGCTAAACCCATGAAGATGAACTGACACTCACCTAGAAGTGTTAAAAAACACCCATGTACCTAAAATACCTAGTAACATGAAGTTCAACATAAAGAGGCTAGATAAACTGTTTAATTCTCTATATTTCAATTTTTGGCAATCCTACTCTTTTCTACTATCCCAAGAGAAATACGGATACTATAACAAATGATACAATTTCGATCTATAAGACTGAACATAATTAATACCAAAGGATTGAGAAAACTGATACCATTTGTCTTAAAAATATCTTTGTAACAACCAAGTCTAATACAATTTTTAATACCATGCCCCTCAACCATTGGATTGGGGAGAGGCATTGGGTGTTACTGGCCTTGGGTAACATTCCCAAGTCACCAAAGGCTGGAAATAAATATTAAGGGCCTCAAGAACATTTAAGGGATGATTTCCACTTTGAAAGATAAACATCCAAACCAATATATTAATCAACAAACATATATATAATGCACAAGTACAAAATAAAACTCAAAATATAACCCAAAAAACAACCATATAAGAGTAAAAAAATAAAACTCAAAACATAACCAATACAGCAACCATATCATAGTAAATGCAGAAACTAAGTAACATAACCAAAGTAATCAAAATAAAATGAAACCCTAAAACAGCAAAGGCATCCAACCAGAAAATCCCAACCTTCTCAATGCTCCAACTCGATAAGCCACATACATATTATCAAGAAGCATCACTAAAAAATGATATACCTTGCCTTTACCCTTGTCATAAAAGATGAAATCTACAAATGAACAATCGTTCCCAAGAAGGGGTGAGTAAAAAATTAGTAGTAATTCCCCAATGACTTCCCAACTCACACCACTATGACAAAACATGTCAGAACATTTATATGAAGCATTTTAAAATAGTTAAAATAATTTATATCAAATCCAAAATAGGTTTCCATAGAATGAAATAAAAACAATCCTTAAAAAATACAATTTCATTTGGCATACCCATTACATGATTCCACACATCCACACATGCATGCCGAGGTGATAGTTACATACACATAAGTGGTCTCTCGTGAAACTACCAATTTGTCACAAGGTAACCAATACTTGGTTCCATAATGGCACACACACCTTCCATATGGTCATGTATAATGAAAATAAATCCACAACAATCAAGTATTCCAAATTCCAATCCAAAACATTCCATATAAGACATTTCATTATTTAAAAGAAATAACTATTTTCTATGAATAAAATCAAAACCACAATTTTAAAATTTCCATTTTAAAATTATCATCACAAATCATTTTTCCACAAAACCATATAATTTCCCCCATTCCACAAAACCATCACTAAAGAGGATTCCAATAATAATCATACAATAAATTCACAATTATTTCATGAAAAGAATTTATTTTAAGCTAATACATCAAGTTATAAGAAATTTGAGTCGATAAAGTATCCACCTGACTAATAATGGTTGGTGAAAATGAAGAATGACATAATGATTCTCTAGATCAAATCATGAACCACCTTTACTTCCCTAGATCCAATAAGGATTCATCAAGATCTCTTCAATAATCCATAAATGAATAAGGATATATCCCTAAAGTATTATATATAACATTAAAAGAGAGTGTATGATAAGAGATCTACTAATAATGAAGACTTACTGTGAATATGGATCTCCAACGGGCTTTGAATAGACCAAAACTTAATACCATATTAAAGGGTAACATATATCAAGACTTAGGAGAAAAAGATAGTTTGTATTATCAAAGATTGGGAAAAAGATTTACTAGGACTTAATTTGTGTTAGATCCATGAATTTCATATGTACAACTCCATGTGACATGGTTGGGACACACGGTTTGGCAGACTGTGAACCAACTATGTGGTGTTAGTTCCTTAAGCTATTCCCTCGCATAGATGAATTTCATGGTAATAAAAAACCATGAACCAGTCCTGTTTTCCCTTCTATCCAAAAATTAAAGGCTTCCTCTGGATATCTATATGGTTTTTCCAAACCATGTTCCAATCATGAGGAGCTATTTTACCTCCGTTCATAAGCCACACTGTTTCTTGGATGAGGTGCATGGTTTTTACTAACCATCATCAAACTATGAACCTCCAAAAGAGCCTCCAAATCCTGAGAAAACTCTTCTGAACCTCCTAAAACATACCCCAATAATTTTATAAATTTAAAATTCATAAATAAAGGGTTAAGTATCACAAACTGGGGGTGATACATATTTTATTGTTCAAATACTTGAATTCTAATTTTAATTGATTTATAATTATGGAAATTCATTTCAAAATAATACTACACTTGAAAAGAATTTTTTATTGATATTCAGGTGTGTGAAAAAATGATTTCACCACCCTTTTTTGGATGATCCTTTCAATGGATTCATGCTACTTCCACTCACCCATTATAGCACATGCTATGACCCTCCCCATAGTAGCACCCTTCTAGCATTCCACTATTATGATACTTCTCAATGGGAGAACATTTCTACCAAAATATGAGATATTGTTCCCCTATTTTTTCAACCTGACTCTAACAATTAATTTTCACACCCCACACAAATTCACTTCTACTACTTCCTCATAGTAGCGCAAGCTACCGCCATCCCACCACCTAGCTACTGCTCCTACCGGCTATAATATACCGCTCAGCCTCTTCCACTTTCACTCCCACATAGGTTACCACTCCAAAACCTATCACCCCTTCCCTTTACACCTTGAGATGATATCTCTACCATTACTAAATGGTAGAAAACCCAACCCATGATAGCATTCACTACATATATATTTCCATAAGTACCACTATAAATCCACCACCTTCATGCCCATGAAAACTAAACATCAAACGAGTTTAATCAAAGATTATTAGATCTGAGACACCCATTACGGCTGATGAAGAACCATGTTGTTCTTGGAGAGCTCTTTGACTCCACTAAATCACATTTTTTGCCTCTACTATGTCACTAAGTCAAAGCCACACCAACTGTGGGCCACCACACTGTCGCACCAAAATCTCACTTCACACCAGTAAACCAGACATTGTTGATTCACTGACGCACTTCCATGAATATGGAATTCATATAAACTATTGAGGACATGAACCACCATCAAGATAAGCTCACCACCCCACTATAGTGAGATTCAAGCTCTATCAAGAAGATTGGATCTGTGCCACTCATGAACCATTCACCTTTATTTGATGATTTCAACCATCAAACCCCTCTTGGTCAGACTCCCCCATGAATATTGAAACCATCGACAGCTTCCTTGTCCGATATTGAGGAATATGAAGCCTGAGCACATAAAGGCCTCCCCTTTTAAAGCCAAAACAAGGGTTAGAAGAAAACAATAATAAAAAGATTAAAATTAAAAAATATAATATAATATGTATATAACGGAAAAATAAAAAGAATAAAAAGAAAATATAATGTTAATAATAATAAAGAGAAAATAAAAATAAAAATAAAAACTAAATTTTTATTGATTTCCCATTATTTTTTCATGTTTGAGAAGTATCCCAAAGGGGTAATTATAACTCAAATCCACACTCAATTCTTGTCTACACTCTTTTAGACCACTGATATCCAAATCCATGACCAGTGCATTCATCTTCTTCCTCCAAGATGTATACTATGTTGTGAAGTACTGAAGCACTTCAAATTCCAAATGAATGGAACTTGATTATGGGAGAGACACGAATTAGTTATTCTAATCGAACTTGGGTGCTTGTAGATCATCTAACCATGAGAACTCATTACAGGAAACTAAAATTAAAAAATATTCCCATTGAAATTGGAGATTTTTATACTGTTAATGTAGATACTTTCAAAGTCTTCCCAATAATCCTAAGAACTCTTCTATAAATAATATCACTATTCATTGTTCTTGGGGGTCACTTTCTCTAATCCATGATCTCTCTCTCAAAAGATCTATTCTAATTGATGTTTTCTATCGTTTTCATTTCAATTCTCATTGAAATAACTCCAATGATGGAACAATATGCTATTTTGGGTCACTCCAAAGAGAATTCCCACATTCCCCCTGTTATGGAATTATGATCATTCAATTTTCATATTAATTCCTCTATATATTCTAGTGGTATTAATTAGTTATAGGTTTATTATGGTTTTAGATTTTAATTTCTTATAATAATTATCAAAATTACACACACAATCCACCCAGACTTAAATAACTATATGTGATAGCAAGTTGTTGGATAATTTGTTGGTGATTAAGATATCCAATCAACAAGCTAAGAAAGGATAGTGGATTTAGTGATCATTGTATTTATATATCCAAACCAAAATAACTAGATAAAATTAATCAATGAGAATTAAATTTGTTATAGTAATAATAGAGAAAAATTGAATAATGATTTAACAGGAGAATGGGGGAATGATCTAAGTCTAGAACACTACTCTTTAAATTTCTATTAAAACCAATAAATTATATCTACTATTTCATTAAATCTAAACCCATTAAATAAGATTTCAACAAAACTATTACACTATATTCTCTATAGAAACACCAAGCCCGACTCTACTATATTTTTTCAGGTTCAAAAATCATTTTTTTTAGTACCTCATGATTGTCGTGTCTCAAACCTGCCATTATTTCTAGGGAGGCCAGTGTTTTGTTTAAATTGTGTTTAATTGTTTTTCAAATTACAAGATCTTGTTCTTACATCTTAATTGGTTTTTATCCAAGGTTTGATTGAATTTTCATCTCTATACTTATAAGTCTAAAAACCA